>CM057844.1:35758295-37003485 GCA_030068075.1 Paguma larvata
TGGCCCCTTATAGAAAAGTTCACCTGGTCTAGAAAAGTTCGCCTCCGGTCTAGAGCAGGGGCTCTTGAGCCAGACTGCTCAGGTTCAAAGCCAGTCTGCTCCCTAGCCACGTGACCTCAGGGAAGTCATTTTGCCTCCCTGTGCCTCAGTTTCCACCTCTGTAGCATGAGGGTAGTGTCAGGAATCCCTGGGGAGGATTAAACGAGTTAATCCAGGAGAAGTGCTTGGCACCGAGCCCGCTATGTAGCAAACAGTCTATAAAATAAGTGAATAATAAGTATCTTAATAAAAATGACAATAAACGGATAAATAAATGTCTTTCGAAGAACCCCGTCTTTAGAAGCACGGTGCTGGTGGTAGAAGAATGTCCCCTCTGGACGAGATGCTGAAGTAGCACAGTCCCTGCTGACTCTAATAAGACGAAGACGCGCAGCGTTGGGGACGTGTCGCTGGTGGGCCGAGGCGGTAGGCACCCACCGGGTGGCAGGCCCTGATCGCAGCACTTGTGTGAACTTCCGAAAACGCACTGGTCTCCCGTGCCATCCGATGGCCCTCGGTCCTGGACGGCGGCTCACTCACCCGAGGGTGGCCGTCTCACAGGGTCCTTCTAGAACCTTCCCAGTGTTAGCTGTAGAGTCCCAAGTGCCAGGAAACCCCTCAATTTGGGTGGAGCAGGAGGACTGGCCCCCTGCCCGCCTCCCGATCTCCTTCTTGATAATGGTCTGCCTTCGAATTTACCTCCCAGAAAAAAATGCTTTAAAAACGGCTAGACACCTGCCGCGGAACCAACATTTTTTTCCAAAGGTTAAAAACAAATCGAGGCTTCCGAGTCTTGGCTAAAACTCCCGGAGAGTTGGAACCGGCTTAGACAGCTTTGTTTGTTCTCTCAGATTGGACCGTGATTTCAGCATTTGTCGTCAGCTCGGCTCTTTTGTGACTCGGGGGGTGCCAGGATTTCTCCTCCCGTTTTGGGGTCACGTTCTCGTTGGTGCCAATAGACCCATTTGCTGCGCTCAGGAGATCCTGTCTCGCGTCTGCGTTCTCCTGTGAAACTGCCGAGGAAGCCAGGTCGTTGGGGTGGTGGTTTTTTTAACTTCACCGTTTAAACCTGCGAATCAAGCTATTTTTTCTTTGCAGCCATCATTTTCTTGTCTCCCTCTTTTAAACAAGCTGATCTGTTTGCCAGGAGTTTCCAAGTAATTAAACCCAATTAAAATCATTAAATTCGTTCTTTTAATGACAACTTTATTATTAAAAGCAAACCGCAAGGAGGGGATTGAACGGGCAAAGCCTTCCATTGTGTGCTAATCCGCCCCTCACCTCTGGCTGACACTTCCACAGACAAACCCCACAGAAGAGCGGGGCCGCTTTAATGAATAGCTTTAATTAATACTTTTCTGCCTTGTGGCAGAGTAATTATTTGTTCAGCTTGTAAACAGCCACTCGGCAGTGATTTTTTTTTTAAAGGCCCCGTTGGCTCGCAGGGCGTGACGGCCTTGATGGGTTTTGCGTGTCTGTGTTGTTTCTCCCTAAAAGCGGGGGAGAGGGCCCAGCATCGGGGGGTCGAGGCGCGTCTCCTGAAGTTTGGGAGGTCGGGCTAAGGCCCGCGGAATGCAGGGTGGCAGGCTGCCTGTGTTTGTGCGCCGTCCCCGGAGCGGGCGAGCAGAAGTCTGCAGGCCCAGACAGGGTCCCCCGCCAGACACCCGCCTGGCTCGAGGCGGTCCCCGCGCCGCGACGCGGGAGGGCCGGCACCGCAAAATGCCAGGCCAGGCTCCCACCCTGGGTCTCCCTCAGCCTTCCCTTCGGGTGACAGCAGGGGCGAGGCCGGGGGTGGCCAGCGAGGCCCCAGAGAAGCGATCTTGTGGATAAGAGGGACGAGCCGGCCGGGGGTGCGGGTCCCCGCCCTGACGCTCATCTAAAGTGCTTTTCCGCGCCTCCGCTCGCTGACTCCTCAGCGGTTTGGGAGACAGACACGAAAGGGGCACACTGACGTGCCCAGCGTCACCCTCCAGTTGGGAAGGGCAGAGCCCAGGTCCCACACAGGTTTCCAGGCAGGTGTCTGGCTGCCGTGACAGTTCTGAACTACTGGGTCACAATGCCTTTGGGACAGGAAGTGGCACCTTCCACTCAGCTCGTTGGGAGATGGAGATTTTTTTTTTTTTAACTTTATTTTAGAGAGAGAGAGAGAGAGTGGGAGAGAGGAGAGCAGGGGGCGAGAGAAGCTTAAGCAGGGTCCACACTCAGCACGGAGCCCAGTGCAGGGGCTCAGTCCCACGGCCCGAGCTGCTCAGGATCGTCACCTGAGCTGAACTCCAGAGTCAGACCTTCAGCTGCCTGAGCCACCCGTGCCCTGAGATTCTCGTTTCATGCAGCTCATCGTCAGTTGCAAGCTAGTTTCGTTAGTAAGGTTGCCCACTCCGTAAATACAAAGCTGATTGACTGAACACAAAGGACTAAGTCTTTGCATTATTTTTTAATGACTCAGAGCAGTGGTTCTCTGCGGATGATAATTCTGCCTCCCGGGTACACGTGACAGAGTCTGGAGACATTTTGGGTTGTCACAACGGGGTGAGGGGGGTTACCGGCATGTAGAGGCAGGGGAGGCTCCCCAGTACCCTGCGGTGGACAGGACGCCCCCACGACAACTCATGATCTGGCTCAAAATGTCAACAGTGCCGGGGTGACAAACCCGGATCTACGGAACCCTCGATTTGTTCGTGCTAGACATTTTCTAAACACACAAAAGTAGTTTTTAGGGGACCTACTAGTTGGATTCCCTTACCTTGCTTTTTAAAAAAATTATCTTAACGTTTATTTTTGAGAGAGAAACAGAGTACGAGTAGGGGAGGGGCAGAGAGAGAGGAAGACATGGAATTCAAAGCAGGCTCCAGGCTCTGAGCTGTCAGTGCAGAGCCTGACGTGAGGCTCGAACCCACGAACCTTGAGATCATGACCTGCCGAAGTCGGATGCTCAACCGACTGAGCCACCCAGGAGCCCCTACGTTGCTTTTTTTTTTTTCCTTAAGTTTGTTTTCTTATTTTGAGAAAGACAGAGAGCAAGCAGGGGGAGTGCAGAGGGAGAGGGAGAGGGAGAATCCCAAGCAGGCTCGGCACTGTCAGCGCAGAGCCCGAGGCGGGGCTCGACCTCACAAACCATGAGATCGGGACCTGAGCCAAAATTAAGAGCTGGACACTCAACCAACTGAGCCACCCCGGTGCCCCGTATTTATATTTCTTATAATTAGTTAACTAAATTAATTATCTTAGCGATTTGGGTCACTAACCACGCCACCAGAAGTTTTTCAGAAACTCGCCTGAGGTACTAAGAGTTGTCAACCAAACATTAGCTTTTGATGAACTTTGCATGAATATCTGAAGACCACTCCCCAGATTCCCAAGCATCTACCTCGATTTGTTACACAAGTTTCTTTAAGAAAATGCCTCATGAGGGGCGCCTGGGGGGCTCAGTCGGTGAAGCGGCCGACTTCGGCTCAGGTCATGATCTCACGGTCTGTGAGTTCGCGTCCCGCATCGGGCTCTGTGCTGACGGCTCAGCGCCTGGAGCCTGCTTCGGATTCTGTGTCTCCCTCTCTCTAAGCCTCCCCTGCTCATGCTCTGACTCTCTCTGTCTCTCAAAAATAAATAAAAACATTTTTTAAAAAATTGAAAAAAGAAAACGCCTCGTGAGCACGAAGCAGGTAATTCCACCCTCCGAGAAGCTTCGTGCTGAGAGAAGTGTTCAGAAATCCCCAGATGCCTCTGTTCCCTCCCGTGGGAACAGTCCGGGGCTGTGTCTGGGGCGGGAAGGACAAGCCAGCAGCCCAGGGGGGCTCGCGTCGGACACTGGGTCCGCTCAGAGACGGAAGCTGGGGTCAGCACGTAGGACGTCAGGATCCGGGCAGCTTGGAGCAAAGACCGCGGGCGGCCCCGCCCTCCTCTGTGGGGACCGACCGCAGCTTTGCACCCGAGATCGCCCGGGAACCCCGGCCCAAGGGCGGCAGTGAGAACAAGACGATCCACACAGAGCTGTGTTTGGTTCGATCGGTGGTGGGTTGGCTTCCGGAAAGTACTTCTGGAGGCTTCGCGCTTGACAACCATGCCCGGAGCTAAAGAGGCCCCGAGGCTGGTTCCGAAAGGGGTCCCGCGGCCGCACACCTCCATTTGGTCTCCTGCGGTGACGCCCTCAGAAGTCGCGGGCCGCCCAGGAGTGGGGGGCACGGCCGAGGGCAGAGAAAGGGTTCGGAGCCCACCAGGGGCGGCCGCAGTGATCTGATTTCCAGTCTCAGCCAAGGTGTCTGGTTCCAAACGCCCAGAGGCAGTAAAGGGAGAGCCCCCCCTCCCCCCACCCCTCCCCATCCTCTCGAAGCCCAGCAGTTGTTAGAATGGGCGAGCCAGCCTGAGCCTGAGGCCAGAGCCCAGGCCGATTTTCGCGTGGCAGCTGCCTGTCATTTCTCCCAACTTGGCAAGCGTCAATTCAACGAACCATTTATTTCATTAACAGTAGACATTGACAGGTTTAAACCGGGCATTTCCGAAAAGAAAAATCCGATTATAATCAGCTAATCAGCGTTAAGCCTCTTTTCCTCGAATAAGATTCTTTACGTTATTAGGTCCCGTGAAGACGTAGTCCGTGGGGTAAGTGCTGAAGATTTTGCTCTCTTGGTTGGAGAGTCATGAGTTTGAATCCCAGCTCCGCTGCTTAGTCGCAGGGGGACCCTGGACAAGTCACTTCGGTGCTGTGCGTCTCATCTCGGATTTATCTCTAAAATAGGGACAAGATAATTCGAGGAGGAAATGCGGCAACATATGCAAAGTTCACACACACTCGTACGTTCGTTAAAAAATTACTTACCTGAGCACCTGCCGCTGACTGGGCGTGTTCCAGGCTGTGTTCCAGCCTCGGGGCCATAGCAGCTCTCCCAGGGCTTGCCTTCTGGTTGAGGGAGAAGCGCCAAAAATCATAAATAAGAAAGATCCTTCCAGATCCTGATAAATGCTATTTAAAACCGTAACAGGGTAGGAGACGCAGAGTGAAGGGGGTGGCTGGCATCTGGGTTGTTTTCGATGGGATGATCGGAGAAGGCCTGTCTGGTACCGAAAGTGGGAACCGAAGGTCATGAAGGAGCAGCCATGAAAGCACCTGGGGAAAGGAAACTCCAGGCGGGAGGGAACCGCCAGTGCAAAGGCCCTGAGGCAGGAGCTGGGAGCAGAGAGGTGGGTTGGAGAGGTGCCATCAGAAGGGAAGACATTCAGACATTCTAAAGTGCTGCCTGGCCAGACTGGGTCGTTGTGAAAATGTGGACAGATAGGGGCGCCTGGGCGGCTCAGTCGGTTCAGCATCCAACTCCGGTTCAGGGCATGATCTCGCAGATCGTGGGTTCAAGCCCCGCATCGGGCTCTGTGCTGACAGCTCAGAGCCTGGAGCCTGCATCAGATTCTGGGTCTTCCTCTCTCTCTGCCCCTCCCCTGCTCACGCGGTCTCTCTCTCAAAAAGAAACATTAAAAAAAAATTAAAAAAGAAAAAAGAATTTTAGATTCTAAATGACAAAAACTCAGCACACATCAGTTCAGGCCAAAAAGGAAAATTGATCTGCTCACGTAACCAAAATGTCCAGGAGCAGCCTTCAGGAACCGCGGGATCCAGTCACCAAATAACTGTGTATGAATCCGAGTCCGCCGTCCGGGAGGCGCTGCCGGTTTGGTGGCAGAGACGGCTGCCGGCATCCTCCAGCCTGGGTCCCGCCAGCGCAGCCACCCCAGGGGTGAGAAGGTGCCCTTTTCCCCGTAGTCACAGCTAGAGTCCCGGGGCCGGACCTCAGTGGCTCCCGTTGGCCCCAGAACGATCCCTGAACAGGCCACTGTGGTTCTGGCCAGGCCTGGGTTGTGGAATCCTGCTAGGAGGCCAATGCGGGCGTTATTTTTACTAAGAATTAAAAACTGCTTGTTTACAGACACAGAAGTCCATTCCCAGAGAGATTAGGCGTCTCTGCAAGACCACGCGGCCCCTTTTCCTCCCCAGCGGGTGTTCTTTCAAAGTGTCTCATCGAGGCCCTGTGTCGGGGGCCCCCCGACCGCCCTCGGGCTCGACGAGCTGCTAGAAGGACGCACGGGACTCAGAAAAGCAGTGAGAGCCACAGTTAGAGTTCATCACAGTGGAAGGATACAGATTAGAATCAGCAAAGGGAAGAGGCACGTGGAGTAAAATCCAGGAGAAAGTAGGCGCCCCCTCCCGGTGTGCGCTCCCAGCGAGAACCCACGTTCCGCTGAATTCCGCTGATGGGGCCGCGCGTGCCACGCGTCGCCCACCGGTGAAGCTCCCCCCGAGCCCTGGCGTCCAGGGTCTTGCCGCGGCCCCTGCTGTAGGGTCCCTGCTGTAGGCGCACAGCGCCTCGGCTCCCGGACTCCAGCCCCCGCGGGACGGAAGCAGGCATTCACCGCAATCCCGTCGTCAGCAGAAACCATGCGGTCACCTAGGATCGCCTGGCCCTGAGGACCCGGAGCTCACCTACCGGAGCCCGCCCAGCAGGGTCCAGTCTCAAAGACAGACCCGAAGAACGTGCCGGGTTCTGGCAGCGCGAGCCCGTCAAGTTAACCCTTTCCTGCACGGACAGCCTCCAGATCGTCGCCGCAGGGACCCCGAGAGAAACCAACCAAGTGGCTTGGCTCAAGCGGAGACCCCCAGACACCGGGCCTGGCACCCCTGGGTATTTGCGGGGAGACCCCGCACTTCTCCCCAGGCACGCGGCTGAGCCACAGGAGGCAGACGCTTCCTCAGAGCCCAGAAGCTGTGACGGGCATCCTGACATAACCAGAGAATCATAGAATCTGGTGTCAGATCAGACCCGCGTCCTGGTCACAAAGCTGCCTCGAGAAGAAATGCATTTTATGCCATGACTCACCTCTCTCTCTCTCTCCCCCTCTCTCTCCCCCTCTCTCTCCCTCTCTCTCCCCCTCTCTCTCCCTCTCTCTCCCTCTCTCTCTCCCTCTCTCTCCCCCTCTCTCCCCCTCTCTCTCCCTCTCCAGCCCCCTCTGTCACAAACACACACACGCACACAAACAACAAACACTCCGACTGAAATCAAAGCTCACCGTTACCGTATATGACATACTCTGATGTTTTGTTGTCTATTCTTGGGATTGGCAAACTTCTTCTATAAAGAGATAATAAGTATTTTAGGCTTTAGGCGAGGCTCCATAGTGACTCCCAACTCTGCCGCTGTGGCCCAGAAGCAGCCATAAACACTAAGTGAACAAATGGGCGCTGCCGTGTTCCAATAAAACTTTATTTACAAAAACAGACAGGGGGCCATAGATTCTCTTGTATTTCTTCCATTCTTTTTTTTTTTTTTCTTTTTTTAACGCTGGCCCTTAAAGTAAACTTTCACTGAAGGGATTATAACCTACACTTCGAAAACCCCGTTTGATCTTTCCAACAACCCATCTTGCAGATAACAAACAGAGGCACCCGGGAAGTTAAGTGACTTGTACAAGGTCATTTAGCTGGTGAGAGGTAGAACTGGCCTTGGTCACAAGCAGTTTGGCTGAGAGTCTGCTCTCCCCGCCTCTGCCCCAGAGCACTCAGATGTCAGTTATTACCACTATTACTGCACCAGCTGTGAAAGAACCCGAAACACCAGAGTCACTAAGGCATCAGGACCAGACGGCGGTGTGCCTTCCTCTTGTTCAAAGGGTTGTTGTGATTCCAGATGAATAATGTGGGATCGGGGCATCTGGGCGGCTCAGCGGGTTAAACGTCCAATTCTTGATTTTGGCTCAGGTGGCATGCCAGGGTCGTGGGATCGAGCCCCGCGTTAGGCTCTGCCTGCTTGAAATTCTCCCTCTCTCCCTCGGCCCCTCTCTCTCTTTAAAAAAAAAAAAAAAAGTATGGATCTCACTTCTTTGGATTGAACACCCATTGGATCTGGGGCGCCTGGGTGGCTTGGTCAGTTAAGCATCCGACTTCAGCTCAGGCCATGATCTTGCGATTCATGGGTTCAAGTCCCGCATCGGGCTCTGTGCTGACAGCTCAGAGCCCGAGCCTGCTTTGGATTCTGTGTCTTCCTCTCTGCCCCTCCCCTGCTCTGCTTGCACTCTCAAAAATAAATAAAAACATTTTCAAAATAACAATAATTAAACACCCATTGGAATCATCAAAATGGTGAAAGTGCTCCACACTTAAAGCAGAACACACGGAAGCTCAGGGAAGGGAATTCGAGAGCAGACAGGGTTGTGACTCACTTCAACAACTTTTGGGGGAAAAAACCTTGGGCTCCTTTTGAAGTGAAAATGCTGCTTCCTAACCCGTAGGGATTGGGGATCGGACCTCCAGGAACTCGGGGAGGAAGCTTGTGAACGTGCGCATGATGGGGACGCTTGGTAGAAAACGACTATTGTCTTTTTGTTTTTTATGTGTATTTTAGAGAGGGTGTGAGGGCGAAGGGGCGGTTAGAGGTGGGGGGCCCAGAGGATCCGAAGTGGGCTCTGTGCGGACAGCAGAGAGCCAGACATGGGGCCAGAACTCACAAACCGAGAGATCACGACCTGAGCGGAAGATGCTTGGCGGCCTGAGCCCCCCGGGCGCCCCCACGAGGCAGGTGTTCGCGCAGCCCGCCTGGAGAAAGTCCCACCGTCCGCCTCTCGTTACGTACTCGTTGGGTTTCAGAGCCGCGCCCAGGTCCACACCGTCTGCCCCGATGGAAGGGTGCCAAGGCTCGCTCGGGGCCCCCGCATCAGCCCCCCGAATGAGCGCGCCCACGGCACAGCCCGCCGCGCCCATGAACCCTGGGAAATCTGGTAGGTGGTTAGGACACACTGAGAAAACGCGCAGGGCCCTCAATGCGCGCTTCCCCGGGGTTGGGGGGGGGGGCATCCCCAGACTCTCAGGTCTAACAAGGATGACCTTCCGTCCGCCCAGCCCCACGGCCCCCACCTCGGTCCTGTGGGGGACAAGGAACGAACTGAAGCCTGTTTTGGGGGAAAAAAAAAAAATCCCTTTTCTCGGTTCTCGTTTCTGGCTTAATGGATCATTTTTTAAAAGCAATTTGTTTCTGCTGTTGCCTCTTTAAGGCGTTAACCTAAACAAGCTGACTTTTTTTTTTTAACCCAAAGCGTATGTAGTGATTAAGAACTGGTTTTTGGGGCGCCTGGGGGGGCTCAGTCGGTTAAGCATCGGACTTCGGCTCGGGGCATGATCTCATAGTTCACGGGTTCGAGCCCCACATGGGGCTCTGTGCTGCCGGCTCAGAGCCTGGAGTCTCCTTTGGAGTCTGTGTCTCCCTCTCGCTCTGCCCCTCCCCCACTCACACTGTCTCTCTCACTCTCAAAAATAAGGTTTTTTTAAAAAGTGGTTTTCACAAAGTGCCATCTGACTTGGGGTGTTTCTGCCGGCTTCACAGAAACAGGTTCTTTGCTTAAGGGCTCCAGGAAGTGGATTGGGGGATTTTGACAATGACGAGCACTTATGGGGCACCTGCTGTATACCAGGCTGCGGGTCTCCATGTGCTATCTCATTTAAATCTCACCGCTACCCGGGTGGTGGAGGGATCAGAGTGGGTTTGAACGGGTCCGTGGCCTGTTAGGAGCTGAAGAACATGGCGTGAAGGCTTCCACATTTTAGACTTTATTTGCCTGGGAGACTTGCTAGCTCAGCAGGAGCATCCCCCTCCGAGCCGCACAGAGCCACTGAAGCCAGCAGACCAGGGCGGTGTGTTTACGGAGTATCCGAGGGGCGTGTTCAGCAGGCAACACAAGATAAAACCTTGCGTTTTCCTCTTGCCCTCACTCCGGGTGTGTTCCCGCTCATCCGTGCCGAGGCTCCACCAATTGCTTTGTCGTAGTTTCTCAGCCTTGGCAATCCTGGAAGGACACTGTCTACTTGGATAAACCGGCCTGGCCCAGGGTCCCACTCTGTCACTTAACAGTCATGCTTTTCTCGGGCTATTCCAGACTCTTCTACCCCCGTACCACTCGTCTTTCTCAAATTCGTTGAAAGGAGGTCCCGCCGGCGGAGTCCAAAACAATCTCCAGGCCGCATCCGAGCAGATTTTAGAAAGATCTGAAGGAAAGAGAATTATCAAGGAGTAGATGGGTCTCCGAAAGGGTCTCCTCAGAATCATGTGGGTGTCTTTAAAACTTTGTCTTAATTGTTAATTATACTGTATGTGAATCCTTTCTCTTTCAAAACATTTGAGAATATTATAGCTCGTGCTAAGGTTCAGTTTCCTCCTTGCCTTGAACTGCCGTCCCCTGCTCTCTGCCTTCTAGAAGTAGTTACTGTTCGGGGTCTGGTACGCCCTTTCCGGTGTTTATAAATGTAGAAGTGCCCAGGGAAAATGTGTAGGAGGATCTCGTGTGTTTCTAGTAAATGCTAAGAACACGCAGTATGTAACTTTCAGAAAACTGTCGCTTTCACTCGGTATTCTCGCGGGGGGGGAGCAGGCGGCGCGTGCCCGTGTTGATATGCAGACGTGTGGTTCATTTCGTTTCGTTGAATTTAGTTCTCCACCAAACGAATATATCGCATCTTATTTTTCTAGTAATCGTTGGCCGGACAGCGATGTTGCTCGATCTTTTGCTGTTTACAAACAACTCTGCCTTTTCGCATGTCTTCGTGTGGATGGGCTTTTCTCTAGAGTAGGTAATGAGAAGTGGAATTACTAAGCGTGTTCCTTTTTGTTTTGTTTTTTTTTTAAGTTTATTTATTTATTTTGAGAAAGAGAGCATGCGAGCAGGGTGGGGGGCAGAGAGAGAAGGAGGGAGAAAGAATCCCAAGCAGGCTCTGCGAGGAGCCCGATATGGGGCCCGAACTCACAAACCAAATCGTGAGATCCTCGGCCTGAACCGAGACCAAGAGTCGGACGCTCAACTGACTGAGCCCCCCGGGCGCCCATGTTCCCTTTGATTTTTAACTTAGTTTTTTTAAATCCAGGAAATCTATGCATATAGTTTAAAACTCAGACGGTTTCACAAGGGAAAGTGTTCTGAGAATCAGCCGTCCCCAGTGGACCCCACCACACCCCTTCTTTCTGCCCAGAGGCCGCAAAACTCTCTACTCCTGCTGAGTCTTTCGGTCCTTACCTCCACATTTCCAATAGCCTGCTTATGGTTCTCCTTCTTGATTTTTTTTTCTCCTGCGTCAGGCGTGCTCCCTGGCCCGCCAAGCTAGAAGCTGAGAACTCAGCTCTCTCTTCTCGCCCAGGCCCCCATCCCACGCCTGTAGGTTCCCCTCCACATCCTGCCAGTAGCGGTAAGACGGATTCCCAGCTTTAGCGGTTCTATTTGCCTTCTTCTAACCGTACAAAACACTTTTCACAGACAGACCATTCCGTGTACAGTAATTACTTTTCCTGTTGTCCGTGCTGGCCTGGGAGTGGACGTTTTTCTGCATAAATCCTGTGAGCGGCCGCGTGCGGACGGCAGCGTCCCCTTCCCGTCTGGCGCGCCCAGGGCTGGTCACCCGCGGTCGGGGCGCAGCCTCGCCCGGAAGGAATGTGCGCGTAGGCAGAGGTCAAGTGGGCCGGGGATGAGTAGTGTGTGGAAGCACCCCCAAATCCCTTTGCCGGGTCGCGCGATGACTCCCCGCTTGGCCCCGAAACGCTGGTTTTCCTCACCTTCTCTTCGTTTTTCACCGAGCGCTCCACCCCGCCGCCTCCAGCCCCGGCGCAGAGCGCTAAGCTTTGGCTCTTGGGCCGCTGATGAGGTGTCTCATGGCTGCGTTCTGGGCTCGATTCTTCAGTTGCCTGTGTGACGCTGAGACCACCAGCGACACGCTTTTCCCTTTCTCTCTAAGGGTCAAGAAGGGCTTACGCCGTTAATTATTTATTTTTATAACAGAGGTCGTTCGGCCTCCTGGCGAAAAATTCAAACAGGAGAATTTGAAGCGTGCGGAGTGACAGCACGAGGTCCCCTGCCCGCCTCCGTCGAGCCCCGCCCCTCCGGGCCCTCCTCGGAGGCCGTTTTGCTCTGGCGCCACACGACGTGGGTTCAAATCCCGGCACTCAGCTAGCTGCAGGGCCTTGAGGGAGTGACCTAACCATCTGGGGCCTCGGTTTTCTCATCTATAAAAGGGGAAGATAATACTTCTCAACTCCTAAGTCTTTGTGGGAGTTCAATGGACTCGTGTGTAAAGCGGCACAGAGAAAGCGCGTGATAGACGCGAACCAGGAATACCACTAAGTGTCGTAGATCCTTCGAGATCGGCGGTTCTGAACCTCGGCTGCGTGTCGAAATCAGGTAGGGAGCTTTAAACATTCCTGACGCCTGGACCCCACCCTCGGAAATTCTGAGTTTATTGGCCTGCGGGGGGGCCTTGAACGTCAGGGTTTTTGAATGCTCTCAATCATGACGGCGGGTGGCCAGAGTAGAGAACTGTCGCACCAAGTATGTTTCGTGTGTATCAGTCGGCATGGGCGAGGTGGTGCTGCAGTAACAAACATCCCCCCAATCTCAAGGACTTCTCTTTCGTGGTATATATGCCCACTGTCATCTGCTGCAGCTCTGACCCACGTCGTTTTGTCTCTGAACATTCAGTCTTGTGAATCGGGGAGAGAGAGCCTGACCAACCATGCACTTGCTCGGAAGGCTTCTGACCAGAAATGAAGCATGACTTCTGCCAACACAAGTCACACGGCCACATCTGTGACACATCTGTGTCACAACAGGGAGGGTATATGTCAGGGGCCAGCAGACTTTTCCTGCAGAGGATCAGATGGTGAATATCTCAGCCTCTACAGGACACGGGGCTGTGCGGCTCCTGCCCACCTCTGCCTTCGAGACGCAAAAGCGACCACAGACAATACACTTCTTAAAAATGTAAAAAAGTCGGGGCGCCTGGGTGGCTCAGTCGGCGGAGCATCCGACTTCGGCTCAGGTCACGAGCTCACAGTTTATGAGTTCGAGCCCCGCGTCAGGCTCACTACTGTCAGCACAGAGCTGGCTTCGGATCCTCGTCTCCCACTCTCTGTGTCCCTCCCCCACTTGTGCACCCACGCACACACTCACTCATATAAGTAAACATTTTTTTTAAATGTAAAAGGCTGTTCTTAGCTCATAAACCATACACAAACAGACGGCAGGCGAGATTGGGCCCGTGGGGGATCCCCCTCCTCCAGGGCAAAGCCCTCCAGGAAGGGACCCCAAACATGGGTGCTCAGTACCGCAGTCTGGAGCAGCGTGTGTCCAGGAAAGAGAGGGAGGGAGAAAGAAGGGACCCTCTCGTCGCACAGCGGGTTTCACACTTCGTACGGGGCAGTCTGCTTTCGTTACTTAATACCTTGGAGGTAGTTCCAAGTACTTCTAGCGTGAGGTCACGTGTTTGATGAAGCGGCCTCGTCTCCCAGGGTGTGGATGGACCACAATGGGGTTTCGTTCGTGTGCTCATCTTTTTTTCTTTTAAAATTTACTTATTTATTCTTGAGACAGTGAGAGCGAGAGAGAGCGAGAAGGGGAGGGGGAGAGAGAGAGGGCGAGAGAGAATCCCAAGCAGACTCACAGAGCCCCACGCAGGGCTCTGCCGCACGAGCCGTGAGATCATGACCGGAGAGAAATCAGGAGTCGGGCGCTTACCTGACGGAGCCGCCCAGGCGCCCCTGTGTGCTCGTGTTTTGTAATGAATCCGTCCGTTAGATACCAGAGGGACTTCGCGGGTCAGGAGGAAGACGGCTTCCGTAGAGACGTCGTCATAGAGAACCGACAGGCGAGCCCTCCCAGCGGGCTTACACAGCGTACGCCGCTTCCGCGCAGGCTTCCGGGCCTCCCGGAAAGCAGGAAGGCCGGGAGGGGGGAACCTTTGAAAACACATCGGCCGGCCGAGGGGCCCTCCTGGGTTGCCGTCATTCCTGAATCCGGCAACGGGGTCGCAATTGCGGGCGCGTCTGGGGGAGACTGCGGTTCTCCAGAGGGCAAACGGAAGTCAGGGCCGACAGGAAGTGACGTTCCGGAAGCCGGACCGCGTCCTCACCCTGACCCCACGGGGTGACGCAGCCCGGGCTGCCTCGCGGTGGCGGGAGGGGACGGGGGGCGGCCCCGCCGGCGTGTGACTCTGTCCTTTCTTTCTGCCAGGACACCACGACGTCGGTGCGCATCGGCCTGATGATGGAGGAGATGATATTCAACCTGGCAGACACGCACCTGTTCTTCAACGACCTGGAGGTTAGGAGCCGCCCGCTTCGTGTCGCGGTCGCCGCGTCGAACGGCCTGGGTCCGGTTTCTGGGGGAGAGACGCTGCTTTTCTCTTTTCTGTTTTTCCTTCTTCCTTGGGAGGCCGGCAGCTTTGGCCGACGGCCCTCCAGGAGCCACAGAACGGTGGCCGGCGCCGGTTCGTTGGAAACACAGCTGGCCAGCCGGTCGCCCCAGCCTCCCCGCGTGGCTGCCGGGCTTCCCTCGGCCCTGGTGGCGACGGCCACGGCTGTCTCGCCAATCCGCGAGAGGCTGTCGTTTCTTCCCCCCGAATGTAGTCACCTTCCCCTGAAAATATGTTTTACGGAGAGAGAGAGCAAACGGAGGGGCCATGCTTACTTAGTGGCGACAGAAGATCGGGAAGAGGGGGAGGACGGTGTCGCAGTAAATCTGAATCCTTCGTTTCCAGCCAGTCTGCGGCGGAAAGACTGGAGAAGAACTTCAGATAAAAAACATGTAAAACTGAGCTCTTAAAGCCACGGCGGAGGAGTAGAAAGCTAAGGGGAAGGCGCTGTATAAAAACGTCCGGCTGAGGCCAACCCCTGCAGTTAAGTTCAGAGGTTACTCTCTGAGCTTCCCGGTAGCCAAAGCAAGGAGGGAAATACGATGCATTACTCACGTCTCATGAAAGAGCAGGCTTCTCCAAGGCGAGGAAGGGTTCTTTGGGTTGTCAGGGGGATGCCCGCGGGGATCTTCCGGCTTCGTATGTCGTATTTGCATTCTTGGTTTAGCAGATGGAAAAAGGAAAGGAACCCAAAATCACTCTGCGTGTGAAGGGACACTCCTACTTGTCTTCGCAGCAATATTTTTTTTCCTGGCATCGAGACGCCCTGGGACCAGCCTGTGAAGTAGAACTAGGCAGGCTGCCTAGTCCAGAGCCGTCCTGGTCGGCCCCAGGGGAGGGGGTGGGTTCCCGTTTGTCACCAGGAAAGGATACAGGTTTTTCTTCCTGGCTCGCAGGCCCGGATCCCCGGGGGAGGCAATCCTTGCCGAAAGGAACAATCTCGCGGTCTGTGCGGCCGAGGCAGGCCATTTGGGCCTCGGCCCTCCGGTCTGTGAAATGGAACTGGTGTTCTCTGTCCGACCTCTGTTTCAAAGACAGGATCTAAGTCGAAACTCACTGGTGGCGGAAGAGAACGTTGGTGCGGCGGGGACTTCCGGGAGCTGCCGGACCCACGACTGTCCCCTCAGCCAGACGCACTGTGCAGGCTCCCTTTGCCCCGACTGCTTGGGGCTCGGGGGGAGAGAGGGAGGAGGGAGAGGGGGAGAGAACGAAGAAGCAAAACAACAAAACAGACAAGGTAATGGAATTCAGCAGGTGTCCGTGGAACCGGGCGTGACAAAGAGCGGGCTGCCTGCAAACAGCAAAAGCCAACTGGTTTTAGCAAAAAAAGAGAAGGAAATGATCGGCTCTCGTAGTCAAAACGCCACGGGTGGATTTAGCCTCTCGAGGGCTCCTTAGAACGTTGGTTCCGGGCGGGCAGGAACCCCCACCGTATCGCCTTCAGTCCCCAGAGCTTCAGCAGCCAACAACCAAGCAAGTCCATCAGTGAGAAGGTTCATTGAATGAAAAGGGTATAAAGAAAATAAAACGAGATGGGATAGTGAGCGACGGGGGAGAGGCGGGCAGGATTGGGGGTCAGCATTCTCGAGGGGGTCAGGGAAGGCCTCTCAGGAGGCAACACTTGAGCCAAGGCCTGAATGATGGCAGAAGCCAGCCAGGTGGAGATGTAGGGAGGGGGGGCCAGCACACGCAAAGGCCCTGGGGTGGGAAATAGTGTGAAGGCCACAGTGACCGTAGTGAATGAGGGAAAGCACGGGAGGGGGGGGGGGGCTGGGATAGACAAGTCTGGAGGTGGAGGTGTGAGCCAGACATGGTCCTGGACATCAGAGTTTATTCTAAGTGCTGCGGACAGCCATGGGGCCAGAGGGCAGCCAGCAGGAAAGGCTACATGATCCAGCTTCTGTTTTAAAAGAACTATGCTAGCTGCCGCATGGAGAAAGGGCAGTAGGAGAGGAACCGTGGGGGCCGGAGACCAGCCAAGAGATTCCTGCAGTTGTCCAAGCAGGAGAAGAAAGACGGGCTGGACCGAGGAGGCAGGAGATGGGCTTCCGGATGACAGTAAAGCCAAGAGGACTCCCGATGGGTTGGATGTGGGGGATGAGGGAGAGAGAGGGGCCAGGGGCTGAGGGTTCTGGGCTTGGCCTGACCAGGGCAACATGGGAACCTCCTCCTTCTGTGGTGGGCACGCGGGGGTGGAGGCGTCTGCGACTCCCCAGGGAAGACACCAGACCAACAGGCAGACACAGGAGTTTGACGTAGAAACACCAGGCGTGCAGTAGGGGCTTTATCAGCGTCGGTTGAACCCGAGGCTCAGAGCCAGGCACTTTGCGGGACCGATGCGCGTTTCGCGACCATGTCTTCTGTCTTGCCCCCTCTGCCGTTCCTCCTTGGCCCCGAAGTGGAAGCCACAACTCTTGGCGAAAGGGTTTAATTACCGGCTGGAGCTACTCAGGGAAGCCAGTTGGGTTTTCTTCTCTAAATTTTTTTCAAACACGCCCCCCGGTGCCAGGAGTCCCCAGGGCACCTCCGCAGAATTGAAACCATGTCACCCGACGGAGAAGCGAAGACTCACACGAGTGAAAACAGTGTGCTTGCCGGTGCAGGGGGCCCTTTGTCAAAACCCAGGGGGGCAGCCTCCCGGGGCGGCTGATGGGACTCGGGAGCGCTGCTCGGCGTGCCCGAGGCCAGCGCCCGCATGGTCAGTGGGGCTTAGGGGACAAAGTCAGAAGACCCCTTTCTGCTCCGGGCCTGCAGCGCCGCCCGTAATCAGGGTTGGCCCTCGCAGGCAGCGGCGATTTAAGGGACACCTAGTGTTTGCTGCGGATTCAGGGGCAAACGAGACGCAGCAGGATCCCGGCCCTCGGAGCACTGACCTCCCCGTGCGGGGCACACAGTACGGGCAGCCGAGGGGCCCCCCGCAGAGACGGGCAGCGTCGGGAGGGAGGAACGAGATAGTCCTGGGGCTGTGACTTCACTCGATGCCACCAGGCAGGGCCTCCCTGACGTCTGAGCGGACGCCTGAACGAGGGGAGGGAGCCGCGTGGGTGTCCGGGCGGGGAGGGTGCCAGACAGACGGAACAGCAGGGCAGAGGCCCTGAGGCCTGGCCAAAGTTGGCAGGTTCCTGAGACAGGGGTGCCGGGGTGGCCGCAGGGAAGAGTCCGGTGGGCAGTGGGGGCCGAGGGCGGGTGCAGGTCCCGCGGGGCTCTGGGCCATCCTAAGGTGTTGGGCGATATTCTCAGGGTCACTGGAATCCACCGGAGGGTTCTGAGCAGGAGAACGCCACTGTCTGACTTGGGGTTCAGAGGCTCCCTCTGGCTGCCGGGGCGGGGGCAGGAAGGAGGGATCTGCATCTGGTCAAGTCAGGTGCCCGCACCCCCATGTGAGCGCACTGGGGGGGACGAGTCTGAGGCGTAGGGACCGGTCAGACACACAGCAGGCGCCAACTTCAGCTGCAGCGCGGGCGGTCCAGGGCGCGAGACCCCAGTCTAGGGTAAGCACCTGCTGATTGGCCCCATCCGCCTTGGGGTCCTGGCCCCACCGCTGCCTGGCCGTGTCCCTAACTGTGTCCCTGGCTCCGTCGCTCCCTGGCCATGTCCCTGGCCGTGTGCCTGGCCGTGTCCCTGACTGTGTCCCTGGCTCCGCCGCTCCCTGGCCGTGTCCCTGGCTGTGTGCCTGGCCGTGTCCCTGTGTCCCTGACTCTGCCGCTCCCTGGCCGTGTCCCTGGCTATGTGCCTGGCTGTGTCCCTGGCCGTGTCCCTGGCTGTGTCCCTGGCTGTGTGCCTGGCTGTGTCCCTGACTGTGTCCCTGGCTCCACCGCTCCCTGGCCGTGTCCCTGGCTATGTGCCTGGCCGTGTCCCTGACTGTGTCCCTGGCTCCGCCGCTCCCTGGCCATGTCCCTGGCTGTGTGCCTGGCCGTGTCCCTGACTGTGTCCCTGGCTCCGCCGCTCCCTGGCCGTGTCACTAGCTGTGTGCCCCAGGCGGGGTTCTCTCCTTTGGCCTCGGTCTCCTCATCCGCTAAACGGGTAGAAGAAAAGCCCCTCCCTTCCAGGGCTGTAATGATGATGGGAGATGGACGGAAGCCGACCGCACGGAGCCCGGCACGCCGTGCGTGGGCAGTAAGTGGGCCTCAGCCCTGGGGGTGCTCGCGTGCCCCTGGGATTGGCGGGGGACGGGGGCAGGCACACGGTACAAGTCATTATGCTACTGCAAGCTAGAAAAATACAGCTAGCTCGCCCACCCCTGGATTTTGCAAGGATTCAGAAACAGTCCGCGCGCGCGATGCAGAGACAAGGCCGGGACAGTGACTCCAGCGGCTGGAGCCTGGACGTGACCGCCCGCAGGTGCCTCCCGCCTCGCTCCCGGCCACCTCGCCTTGGGGCAAGAGCCACTCGCGGGGCAGTAAAATCCAGGGAGGGGACCCCCGTCCAGACTGTTGGCTGGGTTGCCGGGCAGGTGTGGGCTTGACTGACGCCCGTGAGCTTACGGCTCGAGAGCTGTGGTGACCCTCCTCCGGACGCACGGCACGGCGCTCACCCCGAAAGCCCTTTCGCAGGGAGCCTCCCGAGCTGCCGCTCGCTAGAGGGGTGCATGGGTCCTGGCCCGAGCAGGTGCGGGACCAGCCCCGCGGCCGCCTCCCCAGCCGAGCAGAGAGCTCAGGAGCACAGCCCTCTTGCATCTGAGCTGCAGGCTCCGGCTGCAGGGGAGCAAATGCCAGTTAACATGGCCCTAGTGTGAAAAAAAACATGGCAGACCTGCACGAGAGAAAGTACCGTCCTTACTTCTCCCGGCCTTCCCTCTTTCCCTGCCTCCTCCCTCCCCTGCTTCCATCTTAGCTTGCATTCTCTCTCTCTCTCTCTCTCTCTCTCCTCTCTCTCTCTCTCTCTCTCTCCCCCCTCCCCCCACCCCCCAGAACCCAACCCATCTCTTCTTTCCATTTACTTCTCTCCCACCCCCTTCCTTGGGTTTTCCTTCCATTCTTTGTCCTTTATCCATCCTCTGATCTCTCCCTCTCTCCATCCATCCACCTGTACTCAGCCTGTCACTATCATCCACCTGGCCTGCCTTCCATCCATCAGTCCATCCCCCCCCCAACTCATTCATCCAGCCATCCATTCCTCCATCTTCCCATCTGTGTATTTTCCATCTTCCTTTCCGTTTATTCCCTAACTTCTCTCCATCTGTCTTTCTTCCCTCCCGTTCTTCTACCCATCCACATAGCCTCCCTTCTTCCTTGCTTCCATCTTGTATTCCTCCCATTAACATCTGCTGCCCATCCTTTGTGTGCTAGGGGCTCTGGTCACAGACATGAGCCAGGTATGGTGCCCCTGTCCACCTCCTGGTCGGGGACACACATGTCACACACACTGTCATAGAACAGGTGGGCTAGGACTGCTCTGATGGACATTCCCCAGGTCCTCAGCAGAAGCCCAAGTGGAAGTGATTAAGTAACTCTTCTGGCTGGGACGAGGGGAACGAGGGAACCATCAAAGAGGAGGAGCTACTTTAGCTGGGTATTAAAGAGTACGGATTTGCTAGGGGGGATGGGGAGGAAGTACAGGAGAGAGACAGGTGGGAGAAGAGTATTCCCAGGCCGGGGGAACAGCATGTGCAAAGGTGAAGAGGCAGGAAATGGATTGGTATGTTTGGAGAATGTACAACACAGCAGAAGATAATACTCCTGCAGACAGACCCCATTTTTATTAACTCGTTTCACCTTCTTAGATGGAAATGCATGTCAGAAGTACCAGCCAGTCACTTCGGCAACTTAAGAGACAAAATCTGGCTTGCAGAATTTACAGCTTGAGGGTAACTGTTCAGGTGCTACTCCCATCTGTTAAGGGTGCACGAGCCCCTGAGAACGACTGCAGCGTGTGTGCACAAGTGCATCTAGAGGTCCTAGAGAGGGTGGTGGGCGACCTCCCTACCCTAGGGGTAAGATCCGCCCCAATCTTAACCTTGTAGCTTCGGGAGATGCAATAGTTTGGTCTCTTTTTCTATCCCCCCCGAAACCCCAAGAAAACCGAGAGAAGGCAAAAGAAAAGTATACTCGGAACCGAATTGGGACCCCGCTCCTTTGTGGAAAGGTATTTTGGAGTGACCGGGAGCACTCAGAGCTCTCTGCCCGAGCCAGACACCCTCCAGGTGTGGGCTGGAAGGTGGGGGGCACAGGTGGCCCCCTTGGCTAGTTCGGTGTGTTCCCAGGGACCGTTCCCCCGCCCCCACATTCATCCACGCTGGGGGACATCAGCACCCACGCGTGACATCAGCAGCCGAGGAGGCCCCGACTTTTATACCGAAGCCAGTCTCTGCCCGTCCAAAGACGGGGCGACTGCGGGAACTTCCAGAGACATACAGACGTCCCTTTCCTTGACACGCCCCAGAATGCACGCGGCGATCGGGCGAGTGAGGTCGGCAGAGAACCACGATACGGAAAGCAAGGCAAACACCCATGGAATAAGGTGGCGGTGGAGGCACAGGCTTTGAAGATTGGGGTTTAAACCCCGCTCGGCCGCCCCCGAATGATCTGAGACACAAGGACTTCAACTTTCTGGGCCTCAGTTTCCTTTCCTGTAAAATCAGAAATAAAATACAGCTCGTGGATTGTTGCACGATCAGAGCCGGAGCGGGCAAAGCCCTCACCCCGGCGCCCCTTCCGCACGAGCATTACGGGTGCTGGCGCGCGGTAAGCGCGTGACAGCGGCGGCTGAGATCGTGCCGTTTGTGACTAGACCTGTGGGACTGGCGGCGGTTCGTCCTGCGCCCCTGGGCAGGGCAGTGAAAGGTTTCCATCAAGCCTTAGCGACACCCTGAGAGACGGAGTCACCAGGAGCAAGTCCAGGTGCAGACCAGGGAGCGGACCCGCTGGGCTTTGGACCCCGAGGCTCTGCCCGTGCCTGCCCAGCTTCAGGGGCCTCTGGGCTGTCCCTTGTCGTCAAGGAAAGGGGGAAACTGTGGCAGCCCGGGGCAACCAGCCCTACGGGAAGCATGGAGCAGTCCTACAAAGTACCTGCCCGACCCGAATGCCCGGCACAGAGACTGCGTGCTGTAGGTAACTTTTCAAAATGACGTTGATGGGTGCAAAAAGCCAGAGGAGAAGCTACAAACTCCCCCTGTCCCGTGGGCCGTTACCAGAGAGGCAATAGGAGGTAATGATTGAGAGCAGAGATTCTGGGGCAGGACGGCCTGGGTTCATGTCCCAGCTCTGCACTTTCAAGCTGTGTGACCTCAGGTAGGTTCCTTAGCTTCTCTGTGCCTCTGTCATCATCCGCAAAATGGGAGTAATATTAATCCCCACCTCCTAAGATTACTATGGGAATTAAGCGAATTAATGTGGATACAGCACCTAGAACAGAAGAGCACTATAACCGATGGTTAGTACTATTTAATTATAACAATTTTCATCATTATGCGCCTATAGAATCCTCGCCTGCAAAGGTGCCGGAATTTGTGCACAGCCCCGTGTGGTCAGCTGTGCGTATGTTCCCCCATTTTACAGATGAGGAAACCAAAGTTCAGAGAGGGTGAGAGATTTGCCCACGCTCACAGTGGCTGTAAGTGTTAAGCCCAAGATTCAAACCCGAGTTTCCTGGGCTCCAAGGGCTGCACTCCTGAAAAAAGCAAATCTTCGAAGCAAGAATTCGTTATTTCTATTTCAAGATACTATAACTTCGATTAAAAGTAAATTTGCGGAGGGGCGCCTGGGTGGCTCGGTCAGTTAAGCATCTGACTCTCGATTTCGGCTCACTCATCATCTCGTGGTTTATGGGATCGAGCCCCGTGTTGGGCTCTGCACTGACGGCCTGGAGCCTGCCTGGGATTCTCTCCCTCTCTCTCTGCCCCTCCCCTGCTCTTTCTCCATCTCAAAATAAATAAGTAAACTTTAATTAAATAATTAGAACATTTAGGGTCGCCTGGGTGGCTCATTTGGTTAAGCGACCGACGTTTGATTTCAGCTTCAGGCATGATCTCACGGTTTGTGAGATTGAGCCCCACGTCGGGGTCCCCGCTGAGCATGAAGCCTGCTTGGGCTTCTCTCTCTCCATCTCTCTCTGACCCTCCCTGCCTCCAGTCTCTCTCTCTTAAAATAAACACTTAAAACTTAAAATTAAAGTATTTTTTTTAGTGAAACAAAGTAAATTTGAAAATGTAGACCATGTACTGTGGCCGAGATCTCAAAGGCAGGGTGATCAGGAGTGTTTCCGAATTCCAGGAGGAGGCTCCCAGTTTGGGCAAGAAAAACACGTGAAACAGCGGTAATTGTAAGCGAAGGCCAGTGCGGGCTGTGGCAGGGGACGGGCCCTGTTACCACTGTGCCAAGGCACTGTCAATGTTTGCAACCTCGTTATTGTCCAGGTGGGTTTTTTAACTTTATTTATTTTGAGAGAGAGACAGAGCACGCGTGTGCAGGAGGGGCAGAGCGGGAGAGAATCTCAAGCAGGCTCCACACTGTCAGCACGGAGCCTGATGCAGGGCTCGAACCCACAAACCATGAGATCATGACTCAAGCCAAAACCAGGAGTTGGACGCTTAACCAGCTGAGCCACCCGGGGGCGCCCCTGTCAGTGTGTTTTAACTGGACCCAAGGGCAGAAGCTTCCTGCTGGGAGCATTCATTTGGAGATGGGCGGAAGGGTGCTGGTTGTCACAGGAAGCAGGCAGGGCCGGGAATGCCAGAAAGCCCAGCACTGTGGACGGCGGCCCTGCGCGAGGAACCCGCACGCCCAGAATGCCAGCGGCACCCCCCCTGAGAAACACCGCGCTCGGCCCTCGAGAGCGGTCACCCAGCCGCCCCGTACTTCTGGATCCCTAGGGTGCAGCACAACCCAGGCTTCGTGGTTAAACTTCTGGTGTCTCACGAACAGTAGTGACGAATGCTGTGTGAAGAACTGTTTCAGTCACGTAAATTATGCTTTGTTAAAATCTCTGTGTGACAGCAGATGTATTTTCTCACTGGAAGTCACAGTTAAGGGGCGCCTGGGGGGCTCAGTCAGTTAAGCGGCCGACTTCAGCTCAGGTCATGATCTCATAGCTTGAGTGTTCGAGCCCTGCGTCGGGCTCTGTGCCAACAGCTCAGAGCCTGGAGCCTGCTCTGGATTCTGTGTCTCCCTCTCTCTCTCTGCCCCTCCCCTGCTCACGCTCTGTATCTCTCGCTCTCAAAAATAAACAAACATTTAAAAAAAATTTTTAAAAAAGTCACAGTTGAAACCATTTGAAAGCCAGTTCTCCAGAGCAGGCGTGTCCAGTAGATTTTGCTACAGATGTCTGTTCCGTCCAGGACGGTGGCCTCGCCCACGTGTGGTTCTTGAGCACTTGAGATAAGTCTACTGCAACTGAGGCCCTGAATGTTTATTTACTGTTCCTGATTTTACCTAATTTTAATGTAAACTGCCACCGGCCGCGGTGGCGTGGACAGAACAGGACGATTATCTCATTGTAGAAAGTTCTATCGACGCACCTCGGGAGTTCTGAACCTACGAAACATGACCTGTATGTTCAGCGACGATGATGGTAATGGGAGCTCGCATTTCTTTCCCAGACGCTGTTCTGAACAGTTTACACCAGAACCTTGTTTAATTCCCCCCCCCCACCCGTCGTTACCCCACCGTCTCAGCCTGCTCAGGCTTGCCACAGACCGAATGGCCTGAACGACAGAAGCGAACTTTCTTACGGTTCCAGCGGCTAGAAGTCCCCGACTGAGATGCTAGCTGATCCCGTTTCTGGCAAGAACTCTGTCCCTGGCTTGTAGAACGCCCCCTTCTCACTGTCTTCTCGCGGCCTCTCCTCAGTGCGTGTGTGGAGACAGAGAGTGGGGGCTCTGTGGTGTCTCTTTGGATAAGGGCTCATCCTGTTCGATCGGGGTCCCCCCCTCATGGCCTCATTTAACCTTGATTACTTCCTAAGAGGCCCCATCTCCAAACACAGGCACACTGGGAGTCAGGGCTCCGACACGTGACTTATGGGGGGGAACACAGACATTCAGTCCATAACACCCATTTTACAGGTGAAGAAACTGAGGCACAGAGAGGTTAAGTGAACAGCCCAAAGTCACACAGCCGGCAGTGGCAATATTTAGACCCCGCACTTACTCGCTGCACTCTGCTGCCTCTCCCGGGGAGAGCGACTGCCATCTGGCTCGGGAAAGAAGATTCCAGACAGGAAATCTAGACTCAACACAGTGCTGCAGACGACGAGTTCAAAGGGGAAGAGAAAGCAGAGAGGGTTGGTGTAGCCGGGACGCATAGAGAAAGACAAGCAAGGTCTGCCAGCAAGAGGAGAAGACATTTCCGGCAGAGGGGCCACTGGCTGGCGTCGTAGAGCACAAGACTCTTGATCTCAGGGTTGTAAGTTCGAGCCCCACATTGGCCATAGAGATTACTTTTAAAAAATCGTAAAGAAAAAGAAATTCCCAGCGTAAACATAGAAGACAAGGACCAAAGTTCATCTGTGAGTCAGCACATACATCATCTTCGCGCCGTAGATGCAAAACAAAAGTCACACAAATAACGACGGAAACCACGACGAACCATGCCGGCACCCTCACTCCCCAGCCTGAAGGTGAGCAGAGCAACATATGAAGGGTCCGAATACGCTTCTAGGAAAAGGACGCAGGCCGCGGCTGGGGTCGCGTGCAGGGCACAGAAAGGAGTGTAGGCACAGTGCCAGCTGACACGTGCTGCACGCTGTCCAGAGGGCTCGCCTGCACCCATTCATTTAGGCCTTACAGGGCCGCAGACGGTCAATACTGTCACATATCCCCATTTTAGAGATGGGAAAACTGAGGCACCGAGAGGTTCACTTGCCCAGCACTGGCCTATATTGAGCTCACACACGCATTTTCTCACTGAAATCTCCCAACAACTCTGCAGGGGAGGATTTTTAGGCCTGTTTTACAGATGAGGAAACTGAGGCCCAGAGAGTTCACAGAGTAGGAATAGTATGGAGATTTAATCCGAGGCCAAGCTGAGTTCCAAGCTGGGACCTTTATCCTGCACGGGAAACGCAGTTTTGAAATGAACCGAGCGGGCGAAGAAGGCAGAAGATCAGCAGGATGGAAGGGAGAAGAGTCCGCTGTAAGAAACAAGATTGACCTAAAGGTTTTTGGCCAAAAGTATCCCCCCTGCTCCTCCTTCCGGACTCAGGAGTGACCAGGCAGGTGGGTGGGCTGGAGGGGGAGGTTTTCCACGTGCTGCCAGAGCTTGCCAGAGGGACTCAGAAGTGGCTGGAACCTGGGCAGGCCGTGGCTGCTGGCCTGACACGCGGGCCTGATCACTAGGGCCTGATTTATGGTGCTGCGGGAGCTATCAGGGAGAATAATATTTCACCATGTCAGCGTGGAGCCGCTCTCCGAGATATCCTGCCCAGCCGGCCATTAATACGGTGCAGCCCACGGCCTCCTCGGTGCTCTTCAGATAAGTTAAACCCTTAGACAACACAAGAAAGACAGCCCGGATTTCCCTCCCAAGCAGGCCCCTCTCTGGCTAGTCCAGAGACAGCAGTAAGCAATCTCACATAAAAATATACCTGCCTCGAAAGAGAAGGCGTGGCCAGGGAGTCCATCTGGCCTCTGATGAGAGTCATTTTTCTACAGCAAATTTGTCAACAGTTTCCTTTCTGCATTCATGTCTCCAGGCAGCCAGGGACAAAAACCATGGGATCAGAGCCCAGCAGGGCAGGTGGGGAAACCCCAGCTGTCGCCAGCTTGATCAGAACGCGTTTTGATAAGTGTTTGTCACTGAGTTTACTCCTCAGAACTGGACGACAATGAGAACGCTAAGTATCGAAGTCTGTGGGATGCAAGCAAAGGGTGATCCAGCCTTAGGTTACATTTTTATTAGTAAAACAGAAAAGTAATAAGAATTGGTCGCTGAAAAGACCATGAAGGAAGATAAAGCCTTTGGCAAGCATGAATGAGGGAAAAAAAAAGAAAGAAAAAGGGGAAGAGATGGATAAACATCCAAAGTGAAAGGATGGACGTTACTCCGATTCAGGGCAGATCCGTTTTTTATTTATGAGAATACTGTACGATATTACACCAGTGAACTTGAAGCCTAGATGAAGTTGACACTTCCCAGGAAGATGGAAATTACCAGAATTAACCTCGGGGAATTTTAAAGTAAATGAACCAGTGGTGTTGGTGAGACATTGGAATGGCACTTAAGGATGTACTCTACTAACACGGCACCGAGTGTAGCTGGTTTTAAACAAACGTTCCACCAAACGTTCAGGGAAAGGGTCGATCCCACTCTGCACACACTAAGAGTGAAGAGAAGTGAGATGCTCTCCCCCTTCAGTCACCCTGAAGCTAACTCTGGACTTTGAGCACGTGGCAAATGGACAAATCGCTATCGTTGCTGATAAAAGGCGGGATGCTTCTGCAATCCCACGGATACTTTCACCCAAGCCCCGCGACTCTTCGAGTAAGTTCCACTTGGGCCCTCTCTGGGCTTCCGTTTCAGACCGGTGGGGAAAGAAGGATCTGGACTATAATTGGTACCATTTATCAGGCCTGCCATATGCCTTGTAACACACGTGCAAATGGATGTACTAACCATGCTTCATAGTTTTAAAACAAGAACCTGGAGACTTTTCTCTGTCACCTGAGAGAGCCCAAAGCAATGACACTCGGGTTGCCGTGAGCACCCCCAGCGCCCAGATCTTGGGCTGTACTGCCATTTTCCAAGAAAAGGAGCCAGGTCTCCTTGGAGAAATGGCTGATTCTAGGGCTGGGGCAGGAAATACACATAATAAATATGGCGCATCTTATGGTGCCAAAGAAAAAGTCCAAAGACTCTCCAGTGATGGCGGGTGTCAGAGGGACATGGGAGCTCCCAGTGGCCACAGCTGGGAACCATTTGGCTACTAAAACAAGCAACACGGTATTGGATTCTAAGTATAAAATAAATGCCCGTGGGTCCATGACACAGATCATGATTAAACAAATAAGTGGGGGGGGGATAGACAAATATCCCATGCAGAAAATTTTGAATCACTTATTTAGATACTCCACCTTCACTGTGAGCTTTGCATAGTGACTTCCTTACAAAGACTACAGTTTGGAGGGTGCCTGAGGGGCTCAGTCGGTCAAGTGTCCAGCTTCAGCTCAGGTCATGATCCTATGGCTCATGGGTGGAGCCTCTCATCGTGCTCTGGGGTGACAGCTCAGAGTCTGGAGCCCGCTTCAGATTCTGTGTCTCCCTCTCTCTCTGCCCTCCCCTGCTCGCTCTCTGTCTCTCAAAAATAAATAAATGTTCAAAACAACTGAAATCCAAGAATACAGGATGGAAAGGGGAAGGAAGAGGCTTTATGGCGGAGGAGCCGGACAGAGACGACCCGAGCCAGCAATCAGGGTCGACGGGGGCGGTGGCAAGTCCTTTTAGAGGCTGCGCCTTAGATGAGGCCGTGACCGTGACCAGAAAGGCACAGCCCTCCTCGCCAAAACCCGCGACCCCGGTCTGACCGTGAGAAAGACCACAGGCAGACCCCGGTTGGAGACCTTCTACAAAACACCTGACTGGTAGGTAGGTGCTCCTTTAAACGGCTCGCAACCACAAGGAAAGTGGGAGAAACTACCGCGGCCCTGGGGAACCTGAAGAGAGAAGGCGACGAGATGTGGTGTGACGCCCCGGATGGGATTCTGGAAGAGAAGAAGGACATCGGTGGAGAAAACTCCGGGATTCTGGAGAAAGAACTGACATTCGCCGGGCCGTCCTCCTTTGGGGGGAGGCCTGTAGGCGGCAGCCATGGTCCCCAGCCGGAATGGCATGAGCCTGAGGCCTCGGTGCCACAAGGCCTGGCAGTGGCAGGTGGCCGCCCGGCAAGGGCAAGCCAAGGCACACCGCCTCGACCCGCACCTGCATCCAGACCCTGCCGGCCATCGCGAGGTGCCCCACGGGAGGCATCACACCACAGTGCGACTGGCAGGGGCTGCAGCCAGAAGAGTTGCGGGGCCCTGGCCTCCACAAGAAGGTGCTTGGACCGTTAGGGTCTCAGTGGACCCAAGATGGCCGGACAAGCCCGCGGCGTCCCTGCAGGCCAGCGTGCAGCGGCGGAAGGAGTACCACTCCGGGCCCAGCCTCTTCCCCAGGAAGCTCGGCCCCCAAGGAGGGAGACAGCCCTGCTGCAGAACTCAGATGGGCCACCCAGCTGTCACGCCCGGTCACGCCCAGACGGATGTCTATAAGAAGGAGAAAGCCAGAGTCCGTATGGAGGAGGAGGAGGACTTCAAGGCTTCACCAGTCTTCCGTGGCACCTGCCGATGCCGGCGCTTTGGCGTCGGGGAAAAAGGGCCAAGGAAGCTGCAGAAGCAGGATATTGAAAAGAAAAACTAAGGGGCCCCTGGGTGGCTCCGTCAGTTAAGCCTCCCGACTTCGGCTCAGGTCATGATCTCGCGGTTCATGGGTTCGAGCCCTGCATCAGGCTCTGTGCTGACAGCTCAGAGCCTGGAGCCTGCTTCGGATTCTGTGTCTCCCCCTCACCATGCCCCTCCCCCGCCCATGCTCTCAAAAATAAACAAACATAAAAAAAAAAATTCAGTCCCTATCAAAATGACACCAGCATTCTTCACAGAGCTAGAACAAACAATCCTAAAATTTGTCTGGAACCAGAAAAGACCCCCAATAGCCAAAGCAATCTTGAAAAAACAAAAAACTAAAAGTTTTGGTGTTAAGTAAGCCGCCCAAGATCACACAACTAGAAATGGCAGGGCTGGGACCGGAGACCAGGGAAGGGTGTTTGTGCACCAACTGGCCAGTCCGGGACACGTGGCCCTGACGCCCTCCACCAGTTCTCTTCTGCCCCCACCCACCCCACCCCCAGCCCCCGAGCTGCCTTCGTGCACGGCGTCCCGACGCGGTGCTGGGGTTGGGCTGAGGAATGCAGCTTTCTGCTTTGCTTCTCAACTGTCTCCTCCGCAGAGCCGGCCATCCATCCACAAGCCTCTCGTGGTGGCGAGCTCGGTTCAGTGTGATCATTCCTGTACCGGCCCAGAGCTCAGGCCCGTAGAATTCAAAATAGTCATAATGGCAATCATTACGCCAGACGTGTGTGTGGCCTTCTCAACAGGCAGAGGTACTTTTCAAAGTGCCTCACCTGTACCGACTCATTTAGTCTTCGCAATGCCCGGCACGCTGAGTGGTGTTCCGTAGCTCAGTTATGGACAGGAAGCTGAGGGTCAGAAAGATTCAATACCTTGTCCAAGCTCATTCCGTTCATAAGCAGCAGAGCCGGAGTTTGAACCTAGGGTCCGGAGTCTATGCTTTTAACTGCTATCCTCTCTGACCTTGCAAAAAATCAGCAAGCGATGGGCGGTACCTACCGGATAAAAAAATAGATTGGCCATTATATCAGGTGTAGGTTAATCCTAGAGGCCCCACAGAGTAGAGACACGGAGACAAGTTATTGGTCCTGATGTGAGGTACAGTCAGGACAGTTTCTACAAAGGAGAGGATACCTAAAAGCCTTTGTAGCCTTTTGGCAGATGGAAAGAGAAGGGAAAGGCATTCAAAACAGAAGGAATGGTAAGTGCAAAGGCCCTGCGGCCGGAGCGCACGGGCTGTTGAAGGAATGGTGGGAGGCTGCTGTGTCTGCAAGTGCGGTGAGAGGTGGGTGGGGGCGGGGTGCAGACGTGCAGGTTTTGTGAGGACCATGCATTTACCCAAAGGGAGGCGAGGGGGGAAGCAGGGAGGGGGAGGAGTGACTGCAGTAGTCAGAGTCAGGGGCCCACAAGCTCCGTCCGGTAAGAGCAGATGTCTTAGGCTTTCCGGGTTGCACTGGCTCTGTCTCAACTGCTCGGTTCTCTCGTTGTAGGACCAAAGCAGCCATCGACAGTGCCGAGATGAATGAACTTGGCCGTGCTGCCCTAACGCTTGATTCACACAGATGGGGGGGGGTGCCACATTTGGCCCACGGGTTGTGGTTTGCTGAGCCCTGATTTCCGTGAGCGACACCGAGGGCTCGGACCTGGTGGGGGCAGTGGAGGAGGCGGCGTATCAGATCGTGGACGTGTACGGAATGTAAATTGACTCTGTGGATATGTGTCGAATGACTGTGGACATACATTGAAGGGAGAGTCGGCAGGATTTGCTGAGGGGGGCGCTGAGGAACGTGAGGGGGAGCAGGGAGTCCGGGACCGTTCCAGAACACCTGCAGAGTCCATCCTGGTGCTGGACTCCTAGGAGGCAGTCAGCGCCTCTGTGTGTTGAATTAGCGGTGAGGCATTTCCTGTGCGTTCACCTCCTCTTTTCCGGTGATGCGTTAAGTACCTTGAAGGCAAGAGCTGCTCTCGATCCTGGAAACCTCCTTGCTCTTTTTTTTTGTTTTGTTTATTTATTTAGTAAGAGAGAGAGACAGAGGGCACGCCCACTCCCACACATGCAGGGGAGGGGCAGGGAGAGGGAGAGAGAATCCCAAGCAGGCTCCATGCTCTCAGCACAGGGCTCGACGTGGGGCTCCATCCCAGGAACTGTGAGATCATGACCTGAGCCGAAACCAAGATTCGATCGAGCCACCCAGGCGCCCCTGAAACCTCCTGGCTCTTGGCCCATGCGCTGTCTGATGCGGCTCTGGGCCCGTCGCAAGTGTTTGTACAAATGCTCTTCGGATGGACGCATCTTGGGAGCACAGGCTCTGGAGGCGGCCGGCCTCCTGGGCTCCTCCTCCCCACACTGTGCAGCCTCGGGCGTTGTATTCGTTTCCCTGCGCCCATAAAGTACACAGATCGGGTGGCCTGAACAACAGGTACACTGTCTCACAGTTGTTGAGACCAGAAGTCCAAGATTAAGGCAGGGTTGGCTCCTTCTGAGAGCCGCGAGGTAAAGTCTGTTCCGTGCCTCTCTGTCCTCACGGCCACATGGCCTTCTCCTTGTGTGCGTCTGTCTCTGCATCCATACTTCCCGTTTTTATGAGGACACCGTCATATTGGATTAGAGCCACCGCCCAGTGACCTCATCTTAACTTGATCATCTGCAAAGACCCTATTTCCAAATAAGGGCCGTTAACAAGTCCTGGGGGTTAGGATTTCAACATCTTTTGAAGAATCATAATTCAGCCCAGGAGAGGCAAGTTTCTGCACTTGCCCCCACTCCACTGCCCCTCCATGAGATGGGTGTCAGCCGTGTCCCCTTTAATGTATGCAGGGTATCGAGCACAGCCTCTGGCACATTGGAACTTAAATGCCCTTCAGTGTTAGGGGTGCCTGGGTAGCTCAGTCGGTTAAGCGTCTGACTTCAGCTCAGGTCATGATCTCACGGTTTGTGAGTTCCAGCCCCGCCTCGGGCTCTGTGCTGACAGCTCAGGGCCTGGAGCCTGCTTCGGATTCTGTGTCTCCCTTTCTCTGCCCCTCCCCTGCTCACACTCTGTCTCTGTTTCTCTCAAAAATAAATAGACATTAAAAATAAATTTTTTTAATGTCCTTCAGTGTTAGATACTGCCTGTCTCCTTCCCAGTGAGACATTTTCTGTTTTCAAAGGCAAAGTATACACGTATTATCCATGTAGAAAACAAGAGAGGGAGAGAGGGAGGGAATAAGCATTTCAACAAGTTTAGAGCCTCCTCTGACCACTAACCCAACCCCAGTGCCTTCTCAGACGGAACTGCTGCTTTCATTCAGATGTGTAAGCTTCCAGAGCTTTCACTGTCCACCTATGTATATATCCATATAAAATATCTTGCTTTGTTTTTAATGGGTTTTTATAAATACAGCTGACCCTTGGACAGCATGGGTTTGAATTGCATGGATCCACATATACTCAGACTTTTTTAAATTTTTTTAAATGTTTATTTATTTTTGAGAGAGAGACAGACAGACAGAACGTGAGCAGGGGAGGGGCAGAGAGAGAGAGGGAGACACAGAATCCAAAGCAGGTTCCAGGCTCTGAGCTGTTGGCACAGAGCCTGACGTGGGGCTCAAACTCACAGACCGCGAGATCATGACCTGAGCCGAAGTCGGACGCTCAACCGACTGAGCCACCCAGGCGCCCCCTCCTTGTGATTTTCTTAATAACTCTTTTCTCCAGCTAACCTTATTGTAAGAATATAGTAAGCAATACATATAACATGGAAAATACGTGGTAACTGTTTATATTATCAGTAAGCCTTCCGGTCAACAAGAGTTATTAGTGGTTAAGTTTGGGGGGAGTCCGAAGTGATACATAGACCTTTGACTACATGGGGATCAGTGCCCCTAACCCCCGTGCCGTTCGTGGGTCTTTCACCCAATAGAAGGTCTTGGAAATATTTCCATGTGCTAACCAAAAAATCTACCTGCGTTCGTCTGAACCGCTGGGCAGGATTCCACCGAATGGACATACCACATTGCATTCCGTGACGTTCCAGTTGAGGGAACTTCAGGTGTTTTCCTGTTTCTCCCCAGGACGGTGGACACCTCTGCACATGACAGCGTGAGGGTGTTTGTCTAAGTCAGAAAGTGTAAATTCCTCGCAGCCGGGATTGCGCTGGGGCCCAGACCTCTCCCAGGTCAAAGCCATGGGAACTCTTCCCCTGTCTTTGCTAGCAGGTCCCACTCGGACCCCCCAGGATAGTCACACGTGACCCTGAAGAGGCCAGAAGCACCCTAAGCTGTGAAAAGCCGGCGTCCTCCACCCTAGAGGCCTGCCCCCCCCCCCACCGTGCAGAATCGAGGGGCAGAGGATCTTCCTCCCCCAGAGCTCACTCCCCTCACTGCCGGCGAGGCCTCAGCGGGTAACTGGACCCAAGTCAGCTGGTGGAGTATGAGGTAGCGTCTAGCGGAGCGCCATGGTGTTTTATTAAGTCCGAAATGTGATCGCTACTGTTGTCACAGTTTAGCGCCCCCAGCAATCCCCTTGCAAATGAGAAAACCAGAGCCTCCCACATACCTTTCCCCTGACATCAAGGGAAGCACAGGGTGCCCCTGCCAGGGGCCTGAGCCCGTGCGACCCCCCGGAGCAGTTTCAAGCTTCAGGCAAGGATGAAGGGGGGAGGGGCACGGAGAGGTGTTTTTTCAATTTTAGGCAAAGCACTGGATGGGGGAGAAGTCTGCTGCTAATTTTGTTTTCTCTGTCCTTGGGTCTTTAAAGTCAGCGTTGGCTTTTTAAAGACAGTTTTCACTGATGTCTCAGGACCCTTCCATTTACACATGATGTCTGTGGACCAGAGGTCTCAAAGCAGGATGCCCGCAGGGGCCAGGTGCCCAGACGAGACTGCGGAGCACTGGAGAAGGCTGGGATGCTCGGGAGAGCGCAACGCAAGCCCTGCGTTGCCAGAGTGTGTAAAGTCTCAGAGTAGCTGGAAATCGGGAAAGACAGAGAAAGAGTGAGAGCAAGAAGGGAGAGGACCGGGTGGGGGGGGCCGGTAGGGAGGAAGAGAGGTCCTCCAAGTTCACATGCTGGCTATTTGTTCCAAAACAATTTTCCAAGCATAGTGTGGGCTGAATGAGGTATGTCTCCAGGCTGGCTTGCGAGCTCATCCCTAATTGAAGTTCTCAACACAGAGAAGTTGTCAGCCTGGTGCCTTTACCCTTCGAGAGCAGCCCCGTCCACTAGAATTTTCTGTGCTGATGGGAGTCACGCGCGCCGTCCAGTACAGTGGCCATTGCCTACATGTGGTTACTGAGTCCTTGAAATAGGCCTAAGGAACTCGGTTTTTTGTGCTGTTTAATTTAAATTAATTTGAAAATAACTATAAATAACCATGTGTGGTTAACCGCTACAGTGTTAGTATGACTATAGGAGCTTTCAAGTTGGGGTGTACCATGGTGCTCAACTACTTTAGGAAAGGACAGTCCCTCTTGGGGAGGGGGATCCATTATACCTGAGGCCACCACGCGTCGATTAGAATCACAGGTACGTAGAAAGAAAAGAAATATGGAATGAAGATCAGTAGAGGTTTCGGTGTAAGTCAGATATCTGCTAGTTCAAGAGTGGTCACTCAGCGTCCCGTTCTTTCCAGCCCCCTCCCAAGAGCTTCTCGGCTGGGTTTACCACTTAGCACCTGCCATGTTCTTTGCCGATTTCCACTTGCCCACGGCTGACCCATAGGAAGCCACGCGGTGGGAATTCCCCCTTCCCGTCAGAGCACGCACGGCTGCCTGTGCCCGAGCGTTGTCCCGGGCCCACGGATGCGCAAGGTCCCATGTGTCAGGACTCTGAGTCATACTCTGTCACTGCCACAGAGCTGTGGCCCAGAGTGTGCCAGGGACCCTGGAAGCAAACCTCTCCTCCCAGCAAACCCCTTTTCAATCCAAAGCCCTTTCAGGGCACCAGAGAGGGACCAGTGGCCACACCACCCCATTGTCCCAGGTTCCAGCCTCGATCCCCACAGAGCAGCCGGGGCTGCCCCAAATGCCGCTGTCCCCACCCCCACCCTGCCCCCACAGCTCCATAACAACACGGTTACCTCAGTTACCTCGATGGGAAGGGGTTCCCATCATCCCCCAGCGGAGCTCCTGTTCTCAAAGATAAAGTCAAGCGTCTGCCTTATGTAAAAATGAGATCTGCTCAAAATAGGAGAAACCACTTTTTCTTCCAGATGCTACCCTCTCACCGAGTCCAGAGATGTCACCATCAGTTGTTTCCTCAGAGGTCAAGCTCAGAGTCCCATGCCCTTCTCTCTCTAGCAGTTTTCCGGGGGCTGCCTGCTTCCTGAGATTACCCTGCAACCTAAACGTGGACACTTAGAAGTGTTAGCACAATAATAAAAACAATAGCGGGCGTCCCACACCCCCTGCGTTCCAGCTGCTGTACTAGACGCTTTCCGTGCAGCCTCTCCCTTCTCTTCACCTCCGTCAACCCTGTGAAGAAGGTTCCCTGACCTCCCATTTCCCAATCCGACCTCTGAGGCGCAGGGTGGTTATGCCACTGGCTCGAGGCCACACAGCCGGCAAGGGGGTGGATGTAGGACCCAGACCCAGGCAGTCGGACTCTGGACTTCGGAGCCCAAGCCGCCGAGCCTCGCCGGGCCGCCGAGCCTCGCCGGGGCCGCGGGGGCAGGCAGCATGCGCTCGCTACTTTTGCCCGATCAGCTTGCCACCCAGACGGACTTCACGACGGGAGTCGAGGTGACAGATGAGTGTGTACTGCGCGTAGCTTCGTGGAGGGTGCTGCTCCACCTGGGTGCAGAGTGACAGAAATCCAGCTCCACTAGCTCCAGCCGAAGCGCCCAGGGATTACTGCGGCGGCTGTAACCAATTACCACATGCTCAGTGGCTTAAAACAACACAAGTGTGGTTCTTCCTGTTCTGGAGGTTGGAAGTCCAGAATCAGTGTCACTGGGCTGAAGGAGTCAACGAGGCTCTGAGGGGAGAATCCGGGCCTTTCTTGGCATCAGGTGTCACCCTGTACTTCTTGGCCTGTGACCTCTTCCTCCATCTTTAGAGCAGTCGCCCCAATCCCCTTCTCCTGTCTTCAAATATCCCTCTGCCTCTTACTTACAGAGGCCCTTGTAATTCCACTTAGGGCCACCTACATACTCCAGAATTCTCTCCCCATCTCAAGACCTTAAAGTTCATCACATCTGCAGAGTCCCTCTTGCCATATAAGGACCGGGGGATTAGGACACGGACATGGGGGTGGGGAGCATTATTCAACCTACCACAGTCAGCGTGGGCCGGTGTCAGTTGGGGCTGGGTGTCCAGGAGATCAGATAACGTGACCAGGGCCTCCTCCCTGTCCCGGCTCTCAGACTTGATTTTCCCACCGTAGGCAGCTGCAATGCAGGAGAGGCCCCTTTCCCGAGGTCCCTGCCGACTTCCCAGGGCTGGCCCGCTCTTTGGTCCAGGTTAGACCACGTGCTCATCTTGGGTGCCATCTTGAGGCCGGAGGGCTCCTGGGTCTCTCTGATTGGTTGAACCTGGGTCATGTGGCCCCCTTCGTCATCCCCGCCCCTCGTCTTCACTCACCGGTGTTAAGGTGTTTTCCCAAAGAGAACTGGGGGATGTGTGGGTGGCGGAAAGCAGTGGGTCTTTGGAGCCTGTTGAGGGGCAAGCCCGTGGAGTGGTGCTTGGCACATAGTAAGTACTCAATAAGTGATGATCGCGAATGGTCCGACTCCGAGGAGGACTGGGGAAGAGGGTACCTCCAGAAGCTGGTGCTTGAAGAGTATAAGGTTCACCACGCGGATGGAGGCAGAAGAGCGTTCCGAGTGGAAGAAACACCTTGGTTAAGGCAAAGTCTTCCACCATGGGCCGGGGTGACCATATGTGCTACCTACTCACAGGTGGAGAGGGGTGGTCCTGTTTTGTGCCTGTCCCTCCAATGTAATCTTAACAGTAGCCTCGTTTGCTTGCAGAACTGTGTTGGTTTGCATGATAAATTATATAGCCACCCCCTCTTTACAGCCAACCTGCTCATTTATAAGGAAACCAAAGTCAAAAGAAGGGATGAGACTTAACCCGAGGTCACCTAACCTTGGGTGGCAGAGCTCGACTAGAATTCAGGGCTTGTGACTCCCAGGGCAGTGCTCCCCTGCTCGGCGCTCAGAGGCTACAGCAGACTAACCAGTCATACCTCTCCCTCTCTTTCTCTTCTTGCCACATTCTCCTAGGACTGCGACCAGATCCACGTCGACGACGTCTCGTCCGATGACAACGGGCAAGATCTAAGGTAGGAATTTGGGGAGTCAAAAATGCCCCCTTTTGATTGGCTACTGAGCTTGCCTTTCACCAGGAAGCAGAGAGGAGGGGCCGGCCGGTTATCAGGATGGCACCTGCGCCTGCCTCTGCCAGAACGCACAGGTTGCAGCCCAACCCCCACCCAGCAAACTCCTCCTCCTCATCACCCCCAGTCCCTGAGGCTGAGATTTCCGCAGCTTCTCTACGACTCTGCTTACGTTTGTCTCACCGCGGTTTTTTCCCTACTTACTAAATTAATGCATGCCTGTTGTAAAAACCTCAAACCACCACCTCTGATCTTGCCTCCCAGAATCACCACCACTGAGAGTTTGGCACCCCTTCTTCAAAGGCTTGATTGCTTCATTAGCATACACACGGTATTTAAGGTAAAAGTTGATACCGTCAATACTCTAAATATTTCTTGACCGAGAAATATTTCTTGACCGAGTAAGCGGTATGTCTGGTTTCTAGGGGAAAACACTCCTAGGATACGGATTCCAGAAATAAGGTCCCCCAAACGAGACAGCTTTCAGAGGAATGTGGCTGGAATGTTCCAAGTCTGCTGCTGAGAAAAACCTTATAAAAATGGAACCGTGGTTAATACGTGCTTATCCAAAATCGTCACAACGTCTCGGTCCATCGAAAATACGATTAGACTAAATGATGCTCTTAGGGGGCGGTAACGTCACGTGGTGTTGGCTTCCTAGGTGTGTCTTCCAGCTTATGCCAGAAAAAGAAATCAAACTTCGGTGACGGGGCCCTGAAAGTGTTTTCTAAGCCCAGCACAAGGCGAAGTGATAGGCAGTCGCCTGCTTCCTATTAATTAGCCATTCTGAAAATCTCTCGCAGTCGGGACTGGCAAGGAGCAAGCCTCCAGTGCCAGCCAAGACTTCTCTATTTATGGAGTAAATAAACCCCAGATCAAGGTTAATTGTGTCCTTTCCATGAAGTCACAGCTGGGAAGCACTCTCCCCTTCACAGCGGTGAGCAAGCGGGGTTCTGTTTTCATAGTTTCCCTGTAGCCCCAGGCTTGGGACAGAGAGCAGTGTTCCTCTGAACCCTGTCTCCTGCGGAGCTGTCTGGAACCTCACTTCCAGAACCCACAATCCAAGGAGATTTTTCCCCATAGAAACCAAATTCTCCGTTTCCTCGTTCAGGAAATCTCTTTTGAGCACCTACTCTGTGCCAGGCACCAAGCATCAAATGCCCCTTCTTTTTTTTTCAATTAACAACAGAATGAACCTTGGTAATGGCCTTACTTTGCCCCGCGCCCTGTTGCAGGTGCCTTACATAGATTAGCTCACTGCATCTTCACAGTTGCCATCGGGAATAGATGGCTCTTTGCATCATCCCCTTTGACGGGGGAATAGGAGGCACGGAGAGATTAAGTAACTTGCTGAACCTCACGCGCTGGTAAGGGGGAGGGCAGGATTTGTGGACGCCCTTCCTTGCCCTCCTCCGCTTGGCAGAACATCCAGGGTTTCCTCTGAGTCGTTAGTGTTCTTTTTCAAGACTGAGTTACTGGTCCTTTCCACACACCTCAGCGAGGGGTCTGTCGGGGTGCCCATCATAACTTAAAGGGAAATCTTCACAATGTCCAGAGTCCCTGATGTCTGGCCAGTGAAGCAGGAGGGTGTCCCCAAGTTCCTGACAGCAGGAACCCACTCAGGTGGCCCCAGCCGGGACTTCCAAACGGAATGGTGATCCGCAGAAGGAAAAGCCTTGGCACGTTCATCAGAAATCTGGAGACACGCGGAGGAGGCTCTGCCGGCGGCGTCACGTGGTCGCCGATCGTGCACGTTCGGGCGCCATCTCCCGTGACCACCCACGGAGGCCGTGCCTGATCTCGGCTGCTACGGGGACTTCTGAGGAGATGGGGAAGGAACAGCAGGCGGTGCTGGGGAGGCCGTGACCGAGGAGGAATTTCTGGGTGAACGGGCTGCCCTGGCCCCCCGAGTTCGCCGCAGACGGTCGGGAGGCGCAGCGCCGCCCTCGGTGCGGGTTCAGCGGTTCCCCTGGTGAGGACCTCAGCGCTGGCCCCGGACCCGGCCCCGGCCTGCGGCTCCCACCGCTCCGGCCACCAACCGCGGAGGGGTCTTAGGCTGTTCTTCCGCCGCCGCTTAAGGAGAAAACAGAAACGAGGTTGGCGGAAAATAAAGTTTCTAAGAAAGAAGGAGGAGAAATTGTCCAGCAAGATGGGTGTCTGCAGTAAAGACGAAGGACCCCGAGGAGATTAAAATGCGGCTTCTGGAAACAAGGGGACGTGATGGGGCAAGGCGGTTCGCCCCCTTTCCGTCGGGTGGCCTGCGTGCTGGGAGAGCGCCCGGCGCAGGTGAGCCCTTGACAAGTGGCTCCCTGCCCCCGGGTTGGGTGTTCCCTGCCCCCCTTTTGCCAGTTGGGTGTTTTCATTGTCCTTAACCCCTGGCCGTCACCACCCTGGGGGGAGGGGGGCGAAATGGAGAAGAAGCCACGCGTCTGTGTAGCGAAGCCGCTCACATCTTTCGTGGGAAAGAGGACGTTTTTGTACAAACAGGCTATTAGGCCATCTCACGTTTCCGCGGGCTTTTGTACATTTGAGAAGAAACTATAAGCACCCGTGTTCTCACCATCCCGAGCCAACCGCTTCCCGACAAGATGGCTTCCTCGCTTCCAGTGTTCTGCACAGTCACGCTCGCAGAAATGTCTGTGACAAGTGACATGGGCATGTGTGCGTGTGTATGAACCCGTGGGCGCTCTCTGACCCTTCACACGATGTGCCGTGGAGAACGCCAGAGCCTACATTTGAGGCCTTTAGGATTAAGTCACTGGGCTTATGTGCCCCAGGAAGTCCCCAAGGTGAAATCAGCTGTTGAGTCTGAAACGTTCATCCCAGGCATTTCCGTGGCTTCCACGGGGGTTTCGGTGGTCACCGCCAAAGCCTCTTCCCTGGGAAGAGCTTTATATCCAGGAGGAAGGCCTGGCTTCCGCTCCAGTGAGGCTGAGCCCCAGACACAGAACGGTGGGTGACAGCAACGTGTCACATCACGCTGCGCTCCGGCTGGGGACGCTGCACACACCCCGCAGGGCGAGTGACTCGGCTTTCAAAGGCCTTTTTATCTCGGCCGCGGCAGTGGGGTATGAAAGCACCGGCTGTGCGTAAGATACAGTTTCCAAGTGTCGTTTCGTCCCTGCCGCGCCCCATCTTTGTAAAAACTAAAATGTCTTTCTCTTTCCACTCTTCATCATAGAAAGTCTAGAAACAGCAGAATAGCGCAAAGAGGAAAAACATCAGCCAAACTCATAGCCTGAGACAGCGGTGGCATCACATTGACCCGTTCTCGTCTTTTCTAGAAAGAAACTCACTTTCTAAGCTTTGGGTCATACTATACATATGTCCCTTGTCACACTGAGGTTTTTCCCTGCGATGATGATTTTGCAAACCTCCGGCAAAGCTTCTGGCGGAGAGAGAGAGATGGGGGTCTCTGGCGCGGGGGGTGGGGAGGGCTCATTCTCACGCGCTGGTTGCTGTAGGTGGGGAGTGGCCCCCACCCTCCCGTTTGGGCTCCCAGCTGCCGCTTCTGTCGTTAACTCTGTGTGACACTCTGGCTCTTCCCCGGTCCACGCATGGAGCTCCCTGGGCCAACATGCTTCATTCGGAGTGGAGATTGCATCTGCAAATGCAGTCGACTCTGCATAACTTAACAAACCAAAAAAACTGAGGGGCGCCTGGGTGGCTCAGTCAGTTAAGCATCCGACTTCGGCTCAGGTCATGATCTCGTGGTTCGTGGGTTCGAGTCTGTGCTGACAGCTCAGAGCCTGGACCCTGCTTTGGATTCTGCGTCTCCCTCTCTCTCTGCCCCTCCCCTGTTCACATTGTCTATCTCTATCAAAAATTTAAAAAAAATTTTTTTAATTAACAAACCTAGAATATGACATTTCCCTGGGAAGCTAGGGACATGCTCCCAGAGTGGGAAGAAGGGGTCAGCAGCCAGGCCTTAGGGGATGCGAGACAGCACAGATTTGGGGACCGAAGTTGCGGGAACGAACGTGTTTCCTTCCAGACTCTTCTCTCAGGGTGAACCGGCCACGACCACACTGTGGACTTCCCTTCTAGGGTCAGATTCCAAAGGGGGGCGGGGCTTCTCCAGGGTGGCCACTGCATGCAGGGACTGATCGGGGCCGCGGGACCTCGGTCTCCCGGCCCAGAGCCCCCCGGCACACTAACGGCGCCTCTCGCCCCCTCTCCCAGCACGTACAACTTCTCCGCCGACGGCTTCCACAGCGCGGCCCCGGGAGCCAACCTGTGCCTGGGCTCCGGCGTCCACGGCGGCGTGGACTGGATGAGGAAGCTGGCCTTCCGCTACCGGCGGGTGAAGGAGATGTACAACACCTACAGGAACAACGTGGGCGGTGAGTGGGCGGGGGGGGGAGGGGGGGGCCGCCGGTGCTCAGGCCGCGCCCCTCCCCCCCACGCGTGAACCAGAGCTCCCTGGGAGCTCTGGGAGAGGACGCTAGCATCTCGGCCTCGCATCGAGAGGGGGGAGCTGAGGAATAGATGGCGCAGTCTGCCCAGGATCGCACAGCCCCCTTGCGGCGGGGTCACCCCCACCCCCACATCTTAACCAAGTGTGGTCCGAACACCGGCACCCAGACACGTGCTGGACCTCAGAGTCTCGGGCCCTCCTCGGACCTGCCGATCTGAGGCTGGGGTGGGCCGCCATCTGCTTCCGATATGCCCTCCAGGCCACACTGTCACTCGCTGGAGTTGGAGGACCGGTGGCTTCAGCCCTGGCTGCTCAGATGGCGGGCGGTGGACCGGCCACGAGCATCACCTCGGACGTCGGCCACTCGGGCCCTACTCTAGGCGACCGAGTCAGAATACGCAGTTTGAACAAGATTCCCAAGTAATTTGTGGAAACACTGAAGGTGGAGATGGACTGGAAGCCACTGGTTCTCATACTGGAACCATGGGAGGCCTTTCCAGTTCTCATTTTCTTTCTTTTTTGAGAGAATCCCAAGCAAGTCCCCTGCTGTCAGTGCAGAACCCAACTCAGGGCTCGATCTCAACAATCGTGAGATCATGACCGAGCCAAAATCAAGAGTCAGATGCTTAAGCCCCGGTTCTGACTTTCTGGGCTGCAGCCTGGGCCGGAACCACAGAATTCAGGCTCTGGCGTGCAGTCAAGGTGAAAGCCGCCGGCTTCGGTAGCAAGAGACCGTTGGTTATCACGCTGAACAAGTCCGGAAGTGGCTCTGGGCAAGGCTGGCTTGCCAGTGCCAGGCCCTAGCTGGCTATTTCTAGAATTCTCTAGGCCAGTGGTTCTTAATGGGAGGTGATGCTGCTTCTCCCCAGGAAGGCATCTGGGGGTGTTTCGGTTGTCACCACGTGTGGAACCAGCTGCTGGCCCGTGAGGGGAAAGGTCTGAGCGGCGGCTGGTAGTGTCGGCCCTGTACCCCGTGGCCCCCGGCGGGCCTGGGGCTCCCTCCCCCGGCCCCGGAAAGAGTAGCGTCCCAGAAAGAATCTAGGGTCTCACGCCGGACAGAACCTCCTTCCTGTCCCAATGCCTCCACTCTCTAGCCACCGCCCTGAGCCTCGACGTCTAAGTCCGAGAAATGGGGATAAAAATAATTCCGTCTCCCTGGGTTATGGAAACATCTGTTGTTAACGGGCACAAAAGTCAGGACGCTGTGCCTGTTGGAGAGCAGGCACTCAGAACATGGTAGCATTTGTCACTAGTCCCTTTCGGTTTCGCTTGAGAGCTTTTCAAGTTCTTCTTTGCCTTCTGCTTTCCCCGGATACTCTGTCTTTGGGACGGATTTTGTGTCTTGTCCATGGCTGCAGTCCTTATGCAGTTTCGGCAACAGCTAATGTTTACTGAGCGCTTACTGTATGCCAGGCTCTGGGATGAGGGCTCGTCATCTGATATGTGCTCTTGACGACCCCCCCATGGGGTAAGTGCTTTTACCCTCCATGTTGTATAAAGCTGGAAACAGAGACGTTAAGTAACCTGCCCAGCATCACACAGCCCAGGTGGCAGAGCCACCACGATGGAGTCCCAGGCCGACTGCCTCACCACCTGTGGCCTCTCACACCCAGGTCTGTCGACCGTGAGAGCGAAGCAGAGAGCTTCAGAGCAAGCCCTGCTTGCTCACCCACCCCCACGTGCCGAGAGGAGGGGAGCAGGAGTGCTGGGAATGGGGGAGACGGCGGGGGTGGGGGGGAGTCGGCCGGTAGGGGCCCCCTGCTCCTCATCCAGGTGGAGCCCCAGGAAGCGCCCAGGGCTGCCGTCAGGCTGCTTTGCTGTCCCAGAAGCTGAGGGGAAATTGCCCCCATGCGTCAAGGGACAAGCCCTCCCCTACCCCCCAGTCTCTGCATGCCCCTCCCCCAGCTGTTCCTGCATCACTGAGCTAGCCTCCAGCCTGGGGCCACCGCACACCCCAGGAGCCCAAGGGTTTTGGAAGTTGTGCTCAGAAGAGAGAGACAGCTGCAAGATACAGGGTGAAGAAAATGCTTAACAAGGGGCGCCTGGGGGGCTCAGTCTGTTAAGCATCCAACTTCTGCTCAGGTCATGATCTCACGGTTTGTGGGTTCAAGCCCTACGTGGGACTCTGTGCTGACAGCTCGGAGCCTGTCGCCTGGCTGCCAAGCCCGTCCCCATTATTTCCTCCCTGCGGTGAGCAAGTCCGTCAGCCTCACATAGCCTCACTATCTTTACCCACCTTACACGATGTTATATGCCAATTATATCTCAATTACAAAGAGTGTCCCCCTCTAGGGTCACTGTGACAATGAACAAAATAAATCATGTTAAGAGCACAGGACCCTACACATAGTAAGCACTCAATAAATGTTAGTTTTTTATTTCATTATTCATTTTTTGTCTCCACTAATAACAGTATGAACTCAGTAATCTGCATTTTTTGTTCACCTATAATATGTAGTGCCTATTACAATACTGAGCACACAGGAGGCACTCCTGAAGTCTTGGTTGGATGGATGGATGAGCAAAGGGAGGAAGGGATGGAGGGAGGCAGGGAGGGAAGGGAGGAGGTTGGATGGATGGATGGATGGATGGGTGAATGGATGGGAGGGCAGATAGGTGGATGGGTGGATGGATGGGCAGATGGATGGAGGGATGGATGGATGGATGATGGGAGGGAGGGAGGGGGAACGGATGGATGGATGGAGGGATGGGTGGATAGATGGACGGATGGATGGATGGATGAGTGGATGGATAGATGGATGGATGAGTGAGTGAATGGATGGATGGATGGGTGTGTGGATGGATGAGTGAGTGGATGGGTGTGTGGATGGAAGAAGGGATGAGTGGAAGGATGGATGGAGGGATGGATGGGTGGATGGGTGGGTGGATGGAGGGATGGATGGAGGGATGGATGGGTGGATGGATGGGTGTGTGGGTGGAGGGATGGATGGATGGATGGATGTATGGGTGGGTGGGTGGGTGGAGGGATGGGTGGATAGGTGGATGGACGGATGGATGGATGGGAGGGCAGATAGGTGGATGGGTGGGTGGAGGGATGGGTGGATAGATGGATGGACGGATGGATGGGAGGACAGATAGGTGGATGGGTGGATGGATGGGCAGATGGATGGAGGGATGGGCGGGTAGGTGGGTGGTTGGATGGATGGATGGATGGATGGGTGGGTGGGTGGGTGGGTGGATGGAGGGATGGATTGATGGAGGGATGGGTGGGTGGGTGGATGGATGGATGGAGGGATGGGTAGATAGATGGATGGACGGATAGATGGGTGGATGGATGGGCAGATGGATGGAGGGATGGGTGGATGGATGGGTGGGTGGGTGGGTGGATGGATGGGTGGGTGGGTGGAGGGATGGGTCGATAGATGGATGGATGGATGGATGGATGGGAGGGCAGACAGGTGAATGGGTGGGTGGATGGATGGGCAGATGGATGGATGCATGGAGGGATGGGTGGATGGATGGGTGGGTGGGTGGATGGACGGATGGACGGATGGATGGATGGATGGATGGATGGATGGATGGGAGGGCAGATAGGTGGATGGGTGGGTGGATGGATGGGCAGATGGATGGATGCATGGAGGGATGGGTGGATGGATGGGTGGGTGGGTGGATGGATGGGTGGGTGGATGGGTGGGTGGGTGGATGGACGGATGGATGGATGGGAGGGCAGATAGGTGGATGGGTGGATGGATGGGCAGATGGATGGAGGGATGGGTGGATGGATGAATGGGTGGATGGATGGGTGGGTGGGTGGATGGATGGATGGGTGGGTGGATGGATGGATGGATGGATGGGTGGAGGGATGGATGGACGGATGGATGGATGGATGGGAGGGCAGATAGGTGAATGGGTGGATGGATGGGCAGATGGAGGGATGGGTGGGTGGATGGATGGGTTGGTGGATGGATGGATGGGTAGGTGGGTGGATGGATGGAGGGATGGGTGGATGGAGGGATGGGTGGATAGATGGATGGATGGATGGATGGATGGGAGGGCAGATAGGTGGATGGGTGGATGGGTAGATGGATGGGTGGATGGATGGGTGGATGGGTAGATGGATGGGTGGGTGAATGGATGGATGGATGGGTGGGTGGGTGGATGGATGGGTGGGTGGATAGAAGGATGGACGGATGGGTGGATAGAAGGATGGACGGATGGGTGGATGGATGGGAGGGCAGATAGGTGGATGGGCGGATGGATGGATGCATGGAGGGATGGGTGGATGGGTGGGTGGGTGGATGGATGGGTGGATGGATGGGTGGGTGGGTGGATGGATGGATGGGTTGGTGGATGGATGGAGGGATGGGTGGATAGATGGATGGATGGATGGATGGATGGATGGAGGGATGGGTGGATGGATGGATGGATGGGCGGGCAGATAGGTGGATGGGTGGATGGATGGAGGGATGGGTGGATGGATGGATGGAGGGATGGGTGGATGGATGGGAGGGCAGATAGGTGGATGGGTGGATGGATGGGCGGGTAGATGGGTAGATGGGTGGGTGGGTGGGTGGGTAGGTGGGTGGATGGATGGAGGGAGGGATGGGTGGATGGGTGGATGAATGGATCAATCAGTCGATGGATTGATTGATCCATCAATCCCAAGATAGGATTAAAATCACTGGATTAAAGTTGACCTTGGGTGTCATCTGAGTTGAACCCTCAGGGTACCAGTAGCTAGACTCCCCTTCCCTAACCACTAGCCCCCAGACTTCTAAACTAGTAACCAGCCCATCTTTTTTTCCCTTGTCCATAGGCTTGATAGGAGCTCCCAAAAGAGAGACTTGGCTACAGCTCAGAGCTGAGCTGGAGGCTCTGACCGACCTCTGGCTGACCCACTCTCTAAAGGCGCTCAACCTCATCAATTCCCGGTAGGTGGGAGCTTCCATTTTCTTTTGTGTCCCTCAACTTTCTCCCATTCGAGGGTGGTGGCTCCTCCATTTCCACTCTTGGGAGAGCTGGACTCTATGCAGAGTTTGTCTGCAGGCTTTCCAGACACGCGATGAAGCGGAGGTCTTATAAGACGCCACGGACACCTTGTCCCACGGCTGAGCAGACAGCTACAGAGACTTACCAGGGTCCAGCAGAGCCAAAGACATGTGGACAGACGGCCATCTAGTCCCATCCACTCTTGCCCACAACACCCACCAGTCACAACACCCTCTAAAAACCAGTTTAGAGTAGACTGTTTAAGAACCGTCCCACAGTAAGCAGGAGACCGTCTGGCACTTACAGCTAAGGAGGGTCCGCCCTCATCCTGGGCCTCCCAGGTAATTGCCTCTTGCCCTGGAACAAGATCATCTGGGCCAGAGAACAAACTCCCGTCTGTGCCAGCGTCAGAAAATCTCGTGACCCAACCTACGAATGGTCACGAAATGGCAGCCCACGAGCCGTCTGATACACACTCTGTCCCAAAGAGCGGGAAGATAAGCCATGGCTCCAGGCTTCCGCATTCCGTAAAAGTCGCAGCGCCGGGAGGTGCTCCCCAGTTTCCCCCGGCCCTCACCGCTCCCGTTGTCCGCCACCCGAGCCACGTTCACTCATCCACGTCACCGATAGGCAGCCGCAGCGGTTCAGGTGTGGGCCCTCGCAGGACGCATTTATCCAAATAAAAGTATTGTGCTCAGGCCGCAGCGTGCCAGGCAGCCTCGGGCTGGGGAGCAGCCGAAGGATCTCGGGGCCCCACTCTCACCTGAAGGCGACATGGCCAGAGCTTCCAAAACCAACCAGAATGCCTGCCGACTCCGGGCTCGTGCTTCCGGGGGAGGAAGCCTGGCCTGGCCGTGCCTTGGTGTCCTGACCCGTGGTCTTTTTTTGTCCTCAGGCCCAATTGTGTCAACGTGCTGGTCACTACCACTCAACTAATCCCTGCGCTGGCCAAAGTCCTGCTGTACGGACTGGGCTCCGTGTTCCCTATTGAGAACATCTACAGTGCCACCAAGACAGGTAGGGAGAACCCAGACCTCGGGGCGGGGCACGGAGGGGTGGGTGAGGTTAGCTTTCCATCCCTCCTATGAGAAGCTCCAGGAAAACAGCATTAGGGAAGCTAAAGAACTTCCTTGTCCGTGGGCATGACTCGGATCCCCAGAACAATCCCACAAACCACTCGCTCCAAACCTCAGCTTCCGAAGAAATTGGTTAAGACACCATATTCTAAAGTACGTGTTAGTTAGGATACCCGCAAAGCTGCGGAAACAGATACACCACCAAGGACACGGGCTTACATCAGAATCCAGGCTTCTTTCTCCCTCACTTGTCAACAGACCAGAGACGAGTGATCCAGGCTAGTGGGAAAACTCTGTCCCGAAACTCACCCAGCATCCCACGTCCTACCCGTCGGATTCTGCCACCATCCCCTGTGGTTTCATTCTCAGGTGTGCGGTCAGATCAGAATCCTGCCACGTTGTCGTTCTGGCGTATGGGAAGGGCGGGGAAAAGGAAGGAGTAATAACGTGTCCAATATTCCAAAGTCAAGACGCAGAAGGGGTACATAGCACTTCTACTCACCTCCTATTGGCCCCAGCTTGGTCACATGACCATGACTGTTGGCAAGGGAGGCAGGGAAACGTAGTCCATAGTTAAGTGCCATGAACCCAGGTAAAAGTCATGGAATCATATTACTAAGAAGAGGGAAACAGCCCTCACCACAACATGGCACAGGAGGTGATTTTGATTTGAGGTGGTTACGAGTCATCAAATAATCTTAAATCTAACCTTGAACCACACGGGGAGAAAAGTTTTGGTTTTTTTCATTCTCTTTGAAGGAGAGAGTCTCGACTTAGTGTTATCCTGTGTTAACACCTCTCTTAATACTTGAAAATCTCCATTATTAACAAAGAGAACAAGCCTTAGGCTCAGAGCTTTCATCAGATAAAAGAATTTAATAACCAGAACTTACAGCACCAGTTATCATCAGGGCAAGTCATATTGGTTTTCTTGGGAAGGGAGGTTATTCTCACACCACCTAAAACTGTCTAATACAAAATAAATCTAGTTCATTACGATTTTTTTAACGTTATTTTGAGAGAGAGCGCGCGCATGCATGTGCCCCACAGCAAAGAGCCCGACACAGAGCTCGATCTCATGAGCCGGGAGCTCATGACCTGAGCCGAAATCAAAAGTCAGACTGTTCACTGAGCCCCCAGGTGCCCCAAGATGTTAATAACTAGAAATTTTTACCCTTGTTTTCTTCTGGAGAGAAGGAAAAAAACGTACTTTAGAAGCAATTTTCTCAGAGCAGTTTTTGCCTTTACTGAAGTTCTAGGTCTGAACATTACAGAAAAGTGCCTTTCGATTTTAAAATCATGCCCATCAGGCCCCAGGGGGCCATTCGAGCTTCCGCAGCAGGACCCGGTGAGCCTGTCATTTTCTTTCTGCACAGTCTACTCGTGTGCCTTTGCAGGCTCACTTAGAACCTCCTTTAAACTATTTTTTATCATGGGGCGCCTGGGTGGCTCAGTCAGTTGAGCGGCCGACTTCAGCTCAGGTCATGATCTCGCGATCTGTGGGTTCGAGCCCCGTGTCGGGCTCTGTGCTGACAGCTCAGAGCCTGGGGCCTGCTTCGGATTCTGGGTCTCCCTCTCTCTGCCCCTCCCCTGCTCACACTCTGTCTCTCTCTCTCAAAACTAAATAAACATTAAAAAATAAAATATTTTTATCTCTAATTATGGGGAAATATACATAAAATTTACCATCTTAACCATTTTTAAGGGTGCAGTTCCATGGTATTAACCACATTCATATTGTTGTGTGACTATCCCCACCATCTGTCTCCAGAACCCTTTCCGTCTTGTAGAACCGAAGCTCGGTCGGCATTAAACGGCAACCCCCCCCCCCCCCCCCCCCGCTCCTCCCTGCTCTCAGCCCCTGGCCACCACCCTTCTACTTTGTCTCCACGCATGTGACTGCTCTAGGGACCTCGTATAAGTGGAATCATATAATACTTGTCTTTTTGTGATTGACTTGTTTCACTTAGCATAATGTCCCCCGGGGTCATGTCCTTGTGGTAGCAGGCGTCAGATGCCCTTCCTTCTTAAAGCTGAGTAATAGTCCGTTATCCGTTATCCGTATGTACGACATCTTGTGTATCCACTCATCTGCCAACGGACACTTGGTTGCTTCCACGTGTTGGCTGCTGCAAAACAGCGCAGCCGTGAACACGGGCGTGCAAACAGCTCTTCAGGACTCTGCTTTCAGTTCTTCGGGATAAACCTCCAGCGGCGGAATTGCCGGATCGTAGGGTAATCCTTGGTTTCATTTTTCCGAGGACCTGCCAGACCATTTCCTGTCGTGGCTGCACCGTTCTGCCTCCCCACCGATGGTGCACGAGGATTCCGGTTCCTCCACGTCCTCAGCAACATTTGTTCTCTTCTTTCTCTTTCTGATAATAGCTGTCCTAATGGGTGCATGGTGATGGGTGTCCTTTTTAATACAGTGATTCTGTGGTTGAATTAACAACTCAGGAAACAACAGATGCTGGCGAGGATGCGGTGAGGGGAACCCTCTTCCACTGCTGCTGGGAACGCAAACTGGCGCAGCCGCTCTGGAAACCGGTGTGGAAGTTCCGCAAAAAATTAAAAACAGAACTACCCTGCGACCCAGCAATTGCAGTACTAGGCATTTATCCAAACAAAAATGCTGATTCGAAGGGGCACATGCACCCCAATGTTTATAGCAGCTCAAAAGTATGGGAAGAGCCCCATTGTCCGTTGACTGAAAAATGGATAAAGAAGATTGGTGTGTGTACACACACATACACACAATGGACTATTACTCGGCGATCAAAAAGAATCAAAATCTTGCCATTTGCAACTACGTGGGTGGAACTAGAGAGTATTATGCTGAGTGAAATAGCTCAGTCAGAGAAAGACAGATACCATATGACTTCACTCATATGTGGAATTTAAAAAACAGAACAGATGAACATAGGGGAAGGGAAGGAAAAAATAAGATAAAAACAGAGAGGGAGGCAAAAAAAAAAAGAGAGAGGGAGGGAGGCAAACCATAAGAGACTCTTAAATACAGAGAACAAACTGAGGGTTGCTAGTGGGGCGATGGGCTAGGTGGGGGATGGGCACTGAGGAGGGCACTTGTTGGAATGAGCACTGGGTGTTGTATGTGAGTGATGAGTCACCAAATTCTACTCCTAAAACCATTATTACACTGTATGTTAACTAACATGGATATTAATTTAAAAAATATATATAATATGTATTTTTAAATGATAAAAGAAATATCCCCAAACTTTAAAAAAATGCTAGAGGTTCAATTCATCTGTAAAAATGTGTGTGTGTGTGTGTGTGTGTGTGTGTGTGTAGTGATTCCATTCTGTATTTAAATGAATTCGTTTAAGTCAAAGTCCAAGTGTGAGTTGATTTCTCAAAGATTACATAACAGTGGTGCCCAGATTTGTTCATCATCGTTAAGGAAGGTCTGGAGTGTTCGAGAAACTCTGGCCCAGGTTAGCACAGGTCAAGAGATGCTTCATGAACAAAGGATCCGGTCCGTGGCCAAGTTTTAAAGCCAAGTTTCACGTAACAGTGTCTTTTTTCTGTAGATTTTGCACGAAAGGAATCTGTAACCCAGGCCCGTCTCAAATGTTCCTTCTGCCCATTGATTCTGTTTCTGCATCAGAGGAATTAAGTACCATCAGGGAAATGTCGGAGCCACTTGCGGGGAGCCTGGCGGTCAGTGAGCTGGGGGCGATCAAAGTTGAGACCGCACAGAAACGTGGCCTCCAGCTCCCCGTTTTAGCTTAAAAAGCATATTTTTTCTTCCAGCGGTGAGGTTTCTGCTCTGATAATGCTGCGTAACAAACAGTGGTTTACAGTGTGGGCGGCTCGCTCGTGGGTCTGGGGAGTCCGCCGTGGCTCCGCTAAGCTCGCCTCCCGGTTCCGCTCTGTCCCGTAAGTGCTCTCACTGTGGGACCAGCGGCCGTCTGGGTGGTTCGTCTCCTGACAGATGGCAGAAGCGAAGGGGGCCAAGCCACACCTCCCGCACGCATTTCCGTGGCGGGTCCCCAGCGTTCCAGTAGTGGTCAGAGCAGGTCCCCAGGGCCAACCCGGGATCAGCGGGGTGGAGAGAGGGCTCCACCTGCTGTAGGGAAAGGCACTGCAGGGCGGCGATGTATCTGGGCACCCCCAGTTGGGATGCACAGCTCTGAGCCAGCCTCACCTCCCGCAGAGGAGAATGCAGGCACAGAGGGGGGAACGGTCTGCAGCCCAGCCGAGTCCTGCCTACAGCAGGGTAACAGAGCAGCTCGGAGCTCAAGCAATCGGGGCAGGCAGCCTGGGTTCAAATCCCGACTCCGCGCTTGCTGGCCGGCTGTCCCGGGCTTCTGTCTGTAGAACACGGAGGATCCGAATACCTCTAAGCACAGGACCGAGGGGAATCGTGCAGGTGAAACATTCGGCAGTTCCCAGCTGAGCACGAGTGCTCGGAGATAAGAGGTGCATTATTATCATTATGATGATGATGATGATAATGATGATTATCACTATTATCACTCCCACTGACATTACTCCGCTCCTCTTCAGGGCACTTCGCCGGCCTCAGTTTCTTTGTCTCTAAAATGGGAATTCGCAATTGCAATTTCCTGAGGGTCGCCATCGCAGTGAATGAGTGATGGGCAGTCGGCGGTTCCCAAGCGGAGCGGGGAAGCGGTTTGCTCCCAGGAGATACGTGGCAACATCTGGAGACATTTTTGTTCTCCAGCTGGAGGAGGGGCCACGGGCATGTCCCGGGCGGAGACCGGGGGTGCTGCTAGACAGCACGGTGATGGGGTGGCCCCCCCAGCACAGGGTCAGCCAGCCCCACAGGCTGGGAAACCCTGATGTCGGAAGCACTCGGCAGAGTGCCTGGGATACAGAGAGTTCAGTGAGCGCTGGCTACTTTTAGTAGTGCTGTCCCCCGTACTGTTCCTGCACTTACACGCACATCAGGATAAGCTAAGACCTGAGTCCAGCTGCTGCCGCCCGCACAGGTGGGAAGAAGGAAACTAGGGAGAGGTGGTCCTCACTGGGTAGCAAGGAATACACGGGCAGGGGAGTCACCCTGAGGCCCAAGTCTGTCACCCAGTGGACGTGTGAATCCTGGCCCTCTGCCTCCTAGGTCGTGTCACCTGTCAGAGCCCTGGTGTCCTCCGCTGGGAAATGGGTCCAGGGCTGCAACACCAGCTGGCTGTGTAGACTCTGGCGCCCACTTCAAACCCCTGCACCTCTCTGTGTCGCCCTGGGCAAGCCACTGAACCCCCCTGTGCCTCCGCCTTGTTCCCCCCTCACTCGGGGACACGCCTCAAACGCTTGCTTGAGGATGAAATGACGCGTGCTTGGCACTCAGGAGGGTGGCCGCTCCCCGCAGTTGCTTCCTTAGGCCACGAATCCCCCAATCCTGGGTCCCCAGCGTCTTTTCCTTCCTTCCTTCCTGTGCGCGCAGGGAAGGAGAGCTGTTTCGAGAGGATAATGCAGAGATTCGGCAGGAAAGCCGTCTACATCGTGATCGGCGACGGCGTGGAAGAGGAGCAGGGGGCCAAAAAGGTACTTCTTCCGCCTCTCGGGCTGCGGGGCCCTTTCCGCGGACTTCCTCCACCTCCCGGGCCGGTCCCCTCCTCCCCAGGCTCTGAGCTCCGTCCCTAACCATTTGCAATCGCAGAAGCATCCTGAGTAATTTCCTCCCGCAAATCCCCCTCGGTGCCTTGGGCGGCCGCCCCTGGTAGCCCTGGGTTTTTTCTGGGACGCCTGCTGGGGAGCCCGCAGCCGCCGGGTCAGGGCAGGCTGGCGGGGGGACTGGTGCACGTGTGTGCGCTTTGTTCCCTGATCGTGTGTTCCAGGAACCCTTCCCAGTTAATAAAGGCAGCATTAAGCTAATGAAAAAGAAAATCCTGCATTTGTGATCTCGGGCCCATGAGGAGAAGGGCCGGGGGTGCTGGGGGCCCCAGCTCTGCTCTTGGAAAAGGAGCAGCTGCCAGAGGCCTGGGTCTGGACCTGTCAACAGCATCCCAGCGAGCCTGCCGCCCCCCACCCGGAGCCCTGGGAAGTGGATTGTTAATGTCACAGAGCTTAATTGGGAGAGCCTGGCTTCCCCCTTCCCTCCCCAGCGACAGATTCCAAGTAAGTGCGGAAACGTCCAGGGTCTCAGTGGACAAAGCCCGGAAAAGAGACGCGGCCCCCCACACCCCGCCCCGCAGAGGGCCCGGGGGCGGTGCTAAGAGGCCCCGCCCCCTGCAGGGTCCCGCCCCTTCTCAGACTCCGCCCTTAGGCCTCAGGCTGCGGCCGCGCTGGGGAGGGAAGGATTCCCTGATCGGCCACCGCTCTGGTCTTCGGCTCCGCCGGGTCGGCCTGGAACTCCCTCCCCGCTGTCCGTAGTCGTTCCTCGGGGCCCGTGTCAGGGGTGGCATGGATGGCCCACCCTCCAGCTAGTGTGAAAGCTCCATTTGCTGGGCGTCCCCCGAGTGCCAGCAGCTGTCACAGTCCCCGGGGAGCCTGCAGTGAGCAGAAGGGACAGAAGGGCTCGCCTAAGCCCACAGCCTGGGGGCAGGACGTGTGTGCGAGGTGGTGGTCAGAGCTTTGGAGAAGAATAAAGCAGGGACAGGTTGCAAGTGTGGTCAAGGTGGACCTCGTGCTGCGGGTGACAGCCGAGCAAAGACAGGAGAGCGAGTGAGCCAAGTAGGTATCCGAGGGAGGGCAGCCCGATAGAGCCGAACCAAGAGATTCCAAGGGGCGAAGGCTGGGGCTTCCTGCAGGAAGCCAGCAGGGCCACACCGCTGAGCTCAGCGTGGAGGGTGGGGGGTGCTCGGATGGGGGGGTCGAGGAGGGGCCTGAGCTCTTCTTTTATATATATATATATATATATATATATATATTTTTTTTTTTTTTAATGTTTATATTTTGAGAAAGAAAGAGACAGAATGTGAGCAGGGGTGGGACAGAGAGAAGGGGAGAGACAGAATCGGAAGCAGGCTCCGGGCTCTGAGCTGTCAGCACAGAGCCGGACACGGGGCTTGAACTCACGAACCATGAGAGCAAGACCTGAGCTGAAGGCAGCCGCCCAACCGACTGAGCCCCCCAGGCGCCCCAGGGTGCTGTGCTTATATGTGACCTGTAAAATGTTGAGTCCAGGCTCAGGTGATTACGTACGGGTTTATCCTCGCTTGAATATCTGACAGCACATTCGAAAAGGAGTCCGGTCCTGTGTGTGTGTGTGAGAGGGGGTCGCACACCTGCACCCCACCCGCAGCGCCCCCCAGACCATTAGGGGTCAAAATTCAGCCCTTTGGAAATTTCCGCACGGACCCCTAGAGGGCAGGCTTTTCCTCCTCTGAGAACCGCTAGTCTGGGCTCCCCTTCCGGTGCTGGGCCTGGCGCCACCCCGGCCTCCCCTCCCCCCGGGCCTCCCCTCCCCCTCGCCAGCCCCGCTCCCACATAAAGACTGTGAGCCGGAGCGCACGTTCCAGCCTAAATCCTAGCTCTGCCATTTTTGGCTGTGTGGCCTTGCGCAGATGAGGCCCCTCTCTGAGCTGCCTTCCCTTCCCTGGCACGGCTGCTGGGCATCCACCTAGGGCCGAGCAGGAACCGTGCATAGTGAGCGCTCAATAGCCCGAGCCTGTTCGTCCTCCGCAGGGCAGCGCGGTCGGGGAGGAAAGAGAACACCGCCTCCAGCAGTCCAGGGGATTTCTCTCGCCCGGGGACCCAGGGCGGAGAGAACGTGCGACTGCTCATTCGCACATAATTGTGAAAACTCTCCCCAGTCTCTCGTTCGCTGTTTGCCCGAAGCCCGCGGGAAAAGCACTCTACTGCCACCGAGAGCTGCAGGGGAGGGGGTGGGGGTCCCCAGCAGGGACCGGGCGAGAGCATCTCGGCAGCCCGGCGCCGCCAGGCGCTATGGAGATGCCCGCCGGCCGTGTCAACAGGAGAGACGCCTCCCTCGGTCACGCAAAACATCCGCAGGCGCCAGGGACCCAGGCTCCTCCTGCGTTGTGGCTCTGCCATTTCCGGCACAGGTCCTTGTCCCCGCCCAGGGCCACGCCGTAGTCCCCGGGGAGGAAAAGGGGGCGGGGCCTCTTCCCCTTCAGGGCGCAGGCGATCACGCTGCTTGCACCCCATTGGCCAGATCCGAGTCACGTGATCACACGTTGCCGCGGAGCCCGCTGTGAGATGCTGCCTGCCTTCTCAGCCGCCGTGTACCTCGCTAAGAAAAACGGGGGGCTGCTTCTGAGAAAGAAGGGGGAACGCCTGTTGGGGGCCCCTGGCAGTCTCCGGCACAGGTGGCCCGCGGCGGGGCTGTGACTGGCACCTAGGGCTGCCTGACCTGACCCCATGCCCTTAGCCGCCACTCTTTATTACTGACCTCATTTTACTTAATCCTCCACCTTCCCTGCAAAGCGGGTATCATCATCTGCTTCGTTTGACAGAGGACGTATCTGAGACTCAGAGAGGTTAATTAACGTTCCTAAGGTCACACAGCTGTACAGGCAAGCGGATGTGGTTTTGCTCCAGATGCCCAGCAGGACGGAGGTGGACCTAGGAGTTTCGAGCGCTCTCAGTCCTCACCCCTGAGGGGGCCGGACAAGAGTGGGAGTCTACCAGAGAAGACTGGGGCACACACACCCCCATACACCCAACCCCCCCCCCCCCACCGAAAACCTCCGCCAGTGTCTAAAGCAGCAGCCCCAGCCCGTTAGTGAGCAGCGCTGTGCACCGGCCGCTCTCCCGGCCTGATGGATGGGAGTCATTAGCCCAGGCGGCCGGACACCTGAGCAGCGTGAAATACAGCGACAGGCCGAGGGGCTTTGACAGTTGGGGCTGACAGTGTTGTTAATGTCTCCATCTTAGCGGGTCATTTGTCCCCCTCTACACAAGCGATAAATCCACCTGCGCCCTGGGGCTGGACAGGAGGGGCCGGGGCATTCTCTTCCACCTTGGCTCATTTCGTCCCAGAAAAACGAATTACACTCTTTGAAGGGAGACAGGCTTGGCCGGGCGGGAACCAACATCCATCTCTGCAGAGGAAGGAAGGGTTGGCGGCGGGGAGGAGGGGCTGGGGGAGCTGGGGCAACGGGAAGGAATTAAAGAAACTGCATCTTTGCCCATGATGGACGGTATTGTGCTTCCTTTGAGCAAAAGAAAGAAAGATGTGTTCACTGAGGACTCAGAGAAACTCACCTTCCCTCCCCCTCCCCCTCCCCCTCCCCCTCCCTCTCCCTTCTCCTCCAGTCCTTCCATGTGTGTTTCTTGAGCCCCTACTATGTGCCAGGAGCCATGCAATGTGGCCGTGAACGTGACATTCCAAGCCCCACCTCAACTTCAGGGCCTTTGCACTGCTTTGTCTTCTGCTTCGACCACCCCCCCCCACACACACACACACACAGGTTAGCACCTCCTTCTTGCCCTCTGGGGCCTGCTGAACTGCCACACCCCCTGGAGAACACATGCCCTCCCCCAGCTGCCCTCGGCCCTGCCTCCCTGACCTCCGTCCATCATAGCGCTCACCACAAGACAAAACCATCGCGGTCGTTGCCCCCCTCTGGATTTATCTGTGGCCCCAGCAAGAACCCTGTGTGGGCGTGAGCCGCCCGTGCAGGAGGCTCCGGCGAGGACACAGCAGTGGACGATCAGACCGAGTCCCCGCCCTCGGCCGCTCTCCCCGTCCCGAGACCCTTCACTTCATCACAGCTGCAGAGGCCCTTTTGCCGTGTGAGGTCACGTACTCACGGGTGCTGGGGGTCGGGACATGTGGATGGACACCTTTGGGGGGCCAATGTTCTGCCTGCCACCGACCAGAAAAGTAAAGCGAAACAGTGCTAGAAAGAGTTGGCAGAGTAGTACCTGCCGCGCCCCTGGAGGCAGGAAGGGACTTGGTGAATTCCAGGACCCAACAGGATGCCTGCGTAGTTTCCAGCCTGTGGACGTAGGATCTCAGAAGGCAGAACTCCCGGCATCCAAACGCTCATCAAGCACCATCTGTTCACTTTGTAAATAATTTAAGGCCAATGACTGTCTGGAGGACACTCAGAATCTTTTAGCTGTGGGTAGCAGAAAAGCTACATGATGATGAGTTAAACACTTGCTCACCTAACCAGGTTAGAAGTACACGTGCCCTGGGTGTTTTCCACCAAACGCCCCTAGCTGTCATTTTGCTCCACCTTCCTAACCATCTCGGGTTTTTTAGTTTCTGCTTTGTTGCCTCATGATCTCAAAATGGCTGCCACAGCTCCGGGCATCACATGCGAACATGACAGCATCCAAATAGGAAGGGAAAGTAAGGAGGAAATTCTCTTCTCAGGGGCCTCCCCCTAATCCTGGAGGCAAACCTTTCAGATTAGGGGTTTAGGAAGCAAGAAAGAAGGGAGAGTGGCATTGGGCAGGCAACGACTGTAGCCAATGAGTAAACAGTCCAGTGATAAAAATGTGCCAACTTTCTCCTCTGAGCCTGACATGATGTCTCTGGGGCTCGGTCTCCTCCTCTGTGACACAAGACGGGGTGCCTCTCTCAGAGGATTAGTGGCCTGGTTCGAGGAGGTGATAAGTGTGACGCGTTCAGCACAGTGCCCGGCACAGGGCAGGCCCTCCCTGAATGTTAACGATCGTGTGATGACCATGACTCTGACGGTGATTCGTTCTGGCCGGCTGGTCAGTGACCTTTGGTTAAATCGGTTCTTTTCTTTCCCATCCCCCACCTGGAAAGGGGGCTTGTGTTTTTGTTTCCAGGTTTTTTGTTTGTTTTCAAACAAACAGTAAACACAGAGCCCGACAGGGGGCTCGAACCCACGAACCTGGAGATTCTGACCTGAGCCGAAGTCAGACGCTTCACCAGCTGAGCCCCCAGGCGCCCCTAAGAGACTATTCTTTAAAACACTGGGTGTCACAGGCTGACACAATGAAATCCAAACTCTACATCATGACACAGAGGCGCTCGCTCAGCCGGCCCCGCACACGCACACACGCACACGCACGCCTGCACGCTCACGCCAAGCCGCAGCACCCCGTGGGGCTGTGTTCCCTCCTCGTGCCCTTGTGCGCCCTGGACACGCTCCGAACAGCAGCGCTCAGTGTAGGTGCCAGGGCACCGCGCGTGGCCGCGACCACCGTGTCCAGCCAAGGTTGTCCCCGCTTCACAGACGAGGGAACCAGGAAGAAGACTGACGGCGTCCAGCCCGCCCGGCACCCCCGGGACCTGCTCCGTCTGTGCGGCTGGAGAAGAGCACACGCGGGGGAGGCGGGGCAGGCGGGGAGCACCCAGCTAGTGAGGTCGCAGGATCAAGGCCAAGGTTCTAAGGGGCGGCCTCCCGGGTCAGCGGCCGCCCGAGACCACGCCGGTCCCCGGGGAGGGCGGAGGGTCAGTGCGTCGGCGCACCGGGCGGCACAGGCTCCGAGGTCCAGAGGCCGCGTGGCCAGACCGGCGGGGTCGGGCCGGACAGGGGAGACGCCCTCGGGCCGCGTGACGCGGTGGACTCGGCACCAGGGGCGGGGGCGGGCCGGCCGTAACCCCGCCGCCTCTCTGTTCCCTCTGTTCCAGCACAACATGCCGTTCTGGCGGGTGTCCTGCCACGCCGACCTGGAGGCCCTGCGGCACGCGCTGGAGCTGGAGTACTTATAGCGGGACCGGCCGCCACCTGCCGTCCGCGGGCCTCCCGCCGCCCCCCCCCCCCCCCCCGCGGGGCCCTGCGGCCGAGGGGACCTGCCTGGCGACCCCCTGGAAGCTGTCCTTTCGTCCCGCGCGGGTCCTGAGACGCCGAGCGCCCGGCAGCGGCTGCGGAACCTTGAACTTCGGAGACCAGGGCCGGCTCTTCGAGGCGACTCCCGGGGCCACAGCGAGTTCCTGCTGATCTGGGGGGGGGGGGGCCGGCGGCGAGGAGGGGGCCGGGCTGGGGTTTATTTTTCCCTTTTAATTTATGGACTGATCTCACTACTCCGCCATTACGCTCTCGTACCTGTGTTGTGGGCTTTCTCCGTCGTTGGGTTGGTTTGGTTTTCTGAACTGGCATGCGGGGCGGGGGGCGGCGCGGCCCCAGGTGGTGCTTCGGGGGGACAATCATTCCTGGGACGGTTGGTGAGGGAGGCGATTCGGGGCTGACGGGAGGACAGTCGCTTATTTTTGTCTTTGGGGACCCGACCTGATGTCATGTGGACAGTGCGCGTGCCTTATGCTGCCATCTTGTTTTCCGGGAGGAGGGAACCCTGGGGAGGAGGCGGTGCTTTGTGACGGATAAAAGGCATTAAATAAACCCACGTTTACATTTTGCAGTGGGGTCGGTGTCGCTACTTGATGACCCCTCTTCTTAGGGCTGCCATCACGTCTGTTGTAATCGGCTTCCCTCAGAGGTGGTTAGACTTTGAGCCATCCACACAGGAAGGGGTTCAGCTGACACGGATAGCCCTGCCCCTTAATCCTGAAATTAACCACCTAGGTGGCCAGCTACTTTTCCGTTTTGGTGATTAAATGTCCAAGGCCTGGTCTGATGGAAGCTGGGAGTCCACGGTCTGCAAGGTAAGCGTGTTAGCTTGAATTCTAAAAGACTCAGAGCTTCCCGTGGTCAAGGACAGGGTCTTCTTCATTGTGTACACTCGGTGCCCATACCAGCCTGACACGGAGACCGCAGTTATTGAAGGTTGAGGGATGGATGGATGGACGGACGGACAGATGATCAGACAGATGGATGGTAGATGGGGGATGGATGGACAGACAGACGGATGGTAGAAGGACAGATGGATGGATGGATGGATGGATGGATGGACAGGTGGATAGGTGGATGGATGGACGGATGATCAGACAGATGGATGGTAGATGGGGGATGGATGGATGAGTGGATGGTAGATTGACAGATGGATGGATGGACGGATGATCAGACAGAAGGACGGTAGACGGCAGAGGAACAGACGGGTGGGTGGACGGCTCGGGTTCACTGGCCCCTGCTGCCGAGCCTCACTGTTTCCCCAGCACTATCTCGCAGCTCGTGAGAACCACCTCAGAAGTAGAGGAACTGGACCACTCAGCACTCACAGAGAAACGCCCTTGGCCTCCCAGAGGCCTGAACGCGACTCTAGAACCTCCGGACAGCCCAGCAGAAGGCCAGAGACCCAGCAGGGTCCTCGGGTCTCCCTCCGGGGCTGGAGGCATCCACCTGCCCACAGGCTTTAGAAGTCGGAGGGCTGCTCTTGGCGTCTCTTCCGGTTGCAAAGGACAGAAACCCAACCAAGCAGCTGAGACCAGACACAAAACAGAATAATTTGGCTTCCTCGACTGAAAAGTTTAGGGACGTATGGCCTCCCCCACCCGCTCCCATCCCAAATGCACAACTCAAAAAATGGCTTTAAGAGTTTTAATCCAGTCTTTCTCTCCCCATCCTTGGACTCTTTAATTTGGTTCCGTTTACAGGCGATGGTCCACATGCTTAGGGTAAAAGGTTCCCGTTGATACAGCCTCAGTTCTTAAAAGGACACTTGTTTGGGGAAGCCAGGTTACATCTATTACATGAGTTAACAAATGTCCTTATGGTTTAAATACTTTGAAGTGGTTCTTCCTTAGCTGTTTGCAGCCAAAAGCATCGCAACTTATAGAACACATAATGCTGCTGCTGGTGGTGGTGACAGTCCATCACATTGGCTCAGATTTCTACTCAGGAAATCCGACAGCTGGGGCAGGTATTTTTTTCATCAGATATTCATCAAGCACCTAAAACGCACTGGCGGTGGGGCGCCCGGGCGGCTCAGTCGGTTAAGCATCTGCCTCGAGTTCAGCTCAGGTCATGATCTCACGGTTGATGAGGTCGAGCCCCGTGTGGGGCTCTGTGCTGACGGCAGGGAGCCTGCTTGGGATTCTCCCTCTCCCTCTCTCAGCCCCTCCCTGCTCACACTTTCTAAATAAATAAACAAACATTGTTTTAAATAAAGTAATTGAGAGGCTCAATCTCGCTCCTCCATCGAGATGCCATTTTCCACATCGGATTGACAAAACGACAAAAGCTCGGGGCTCCCAGCACGCGAGGAGCGGTGGGCCCTCCGGGTGTTGCCGGTGGAAGCCGAAACTGGCAGCTGGCACAGCTCCTAAGGAGGGAAGGTCGGCGATATTTACCCAGTTTGTAAATCTCACCCGCAACCCCGCTTCTGAGAAGCGATCTGTAGCGGCGTCTCCGTGGGGGTGAAGACGCCACGTGGAGTCCTTTTCTACGACGCAGGTGGTAACAGCAAAGAACGGAAGCACCCAGATACCCGTCAGTGGTGAACTGGGTGAAACGACAATCTGGCCATGTAACGGGGAGCCGTGTGAGCGTGAGGAAGAGCGTTCCCTGCGGGTCCCTCCGGGAGGGGCTCGTGAGCACGTCGCCGAGCGCAAAGGGCCGGTTTCGGAACGGCACGTGGTGCATGCCACCTTTTGTGTAAAAATGGAGGAAAAAAGTAAAACCCGTATGATCGTATTTGCCGAAAGAATCTCGGGAAGAAGATGTAAGGAATTAATAAAAACGGTGACCCGTAGGGGCTGTCAGACATACGGGTGAGTGGGGGGGGAGCCTTATTTATGTACTGCGTGCCCTGAATCGATTACCCTAAGGCTGTCTTAAAGCGCCCAGGGGGCCTAGTCTAGGCGGTTAAGCATCTGACTTCAGCCCAGGTCATGATCTCCCAGTTCGTGGGTTCGAGCCCCGCGTCAGGCTCTGGGCTGATGGCTCAGAGCCTGGAGCCTGCTTCGGATTCTGTCTCACTCTCTCTCTGTTTCTCCCCTGCTTGGGCTCTCTCTCTCTCTCTCTCTCTCTCTCAAAAAAAATAAACATTCTAAAAATTAAAAAAAAAGAAAAAGTCTTAAAGATCAAGTGTCGGTTCTGGAGACTTCTCCGTCCGAGCCTGTCGCCGTGGGTGGCTTGTTTGTGGCCAGTTGCCCCCAACGGCACCGCCAGCTCTCTCTCCCGCGGGACTCGGGGAGAGAGGGTGAGGTTGAGACAGCCGTTCCAGGAATCGGGCAGCCTCCGTCTGGCCCGGCCTCCGCGGAGCCGCCGTCGCCGCAAGCAGGCGGTGGTCTCAGCGGCCCGAGCTGGAGACCCCTGCCGAGGCCCTGCCGTGTGTCACTGCTGTCGTGCTAGCCTCTCAGCCGCGCCGCCAGGTGAAGCCGGGGTTGACCGTTCACCAGGTGCTGCTCTCGGCCCGCGGACGCAGACGCGACAACACATACGACCCTCGTGGGGCGGACTTGCCCTCAGCTGTAACCCATCCTTCCCCCGCCCCATCACCTTGTCCTGAGAACAACAGAGAGGGACAGCGGCCGCAAGCAGGAGACCAGCACGCGCTCCCAGGACCCGGCCACACCCCGGTCACCAGCTTGAGCCGCAACCCAGATGCCACCCACCCCAAGAACCTGTCTTGAGGGCAGGAGGAGAGAAGCAGCCGTGTGACCCTCAGCGGGGAGGAGCAGGGGGGCCTCAGGGGTCTCAGTCACCCAGTTTCCCAAAGCGGGGCCTGAGCGCATCCCTTTGAAAGAGAGCATGGGACCCGTCCAGTGAAACACTCAGGGTCCGGAAGGCGGCCTCTTGTCCGGAGGGTAAACGCTGAGCTGAGAGTCTTTTCTGTTGGTGGAGATGGTGACTTGCAGAATGCCCAGTGTGGCGTTGCGGGGTCAGCGGTGGGGGCTTCCCTCCCCCTCAGAGGCGAGTCCGGAAGGAAGCCTCGGGGAGATGCAGCACGGAGTAACCAGAAAAGCTGTGGGGACGCCGTGGTCACCTGTGAGCGGGTGGCACCAGAGCTCGGACCCGGATGGTGAAAGCCCCCCGGGGGGAGACACGGGAAGTTCACACCTTGCGGGCAGGCAGAGCCTCCAACTTGGAGGGAAAGAAGGGGACCTGGAAAAGACAGAGGAGCTGAGGACGAAGGTCATGGGGTCGGAAGGCGAGGCCCAGGCAGGTGTGCTTGGATCCTTCTGGTTTCGAATTTGGACTTTTACTGGAGTTTGGGTTTTATTCTCAATCCAATGAGAACACACCCAAGAGTTTTAAGCAGGAGACTGGCCTGATCTGATTGACATTTTTAAAAAGTCACCGTGGCTGCGATGGGTTGGTGGGGGGCGGGGGGTTCGGAGGGGGAGGGATGGAGGTAGGGTGTCCGGTCAAAACCGACTGGGGTTTCTCGTAAACGTAAGGGAGATGTTTAAATTTCATTATAACCTACACACAGTTTCCCGCGCAGAACTCAAGTGTGCATCTTGATGTATTTTTACATAGGATCGCACTTGGGTAACCACCACTCAGACAAGAGGGAAGGGGCGTCCGGGTCCCCAGAAGGCTCCCTCGCGCCCTTCCCAGCCGCTACCCACGTCCCGCCGCTGTCCTGCTCCCTGACCGGTCACGGTGCCTTCGGCCCTGCCGATGCCGGCTCGGCGCTGGCGAAGCCATGCCTGCCAGTGACCACCAGAGGGCAGTGCGACCCCACGGCTGGCCGGAGCCCGCAGGTGCCGCTTCACTAAAAGGCCTGAAAACGCAGGGCTGCCCTTGAAAAGATCCGGGAGGCGCTGCCCTCGGGCCGTGCCCACGCCCCAGGGATCGCTTCTACGACTTGACCAACCGACCTGCCGTGGCCACGGTGGGGGTCCTGCCCCAGAGCAGCGTCTATGCGGAAAGGCAGAGGGACGCTAGGGTAGCCTCAAGAGCGGTCGGCGACCACGGCCCTAGGAAGGGCAAGAACAGGCTGCTCTCAAGGCCAGTGACGTGCGTGTGGTCAGAGTTAAAGCTGTTTGGAAAAGACGCCGGGATTTAGTGTTAAATCCTGAAGTTCGTTCAAGGACAGCGATAAGCCGAATGCAGCCAAATGCTGATTGTAAAATCCGGCATGAGGTATTTGGCCCAAAATGAAGCCGTTGGGAAGCCCTCGCGGCAGGTGAGGTGCCCCTGCACACCCCACCCCTACTCCATGGGTAGCGGAGTTGGCAGGAGTCCCGAGCCTCTTCGGTCTCCGCCCTCGGATCCTGCTGGCTACCGGGCGTGGTTGACTGAGAAGCTGCAAACACACGCCCAGCTTCTAACACTAAGCATCTGCTATGTCCCAGGCACCGGGCTGAGCAAGCCCTTGACCTGCATTAGCTCATTCCATCCTCACGACCACCCATGGCCCTGCCTGGAGAGGAAGGATCGGGTGGTGATGAGGCCACGGGCCTTGGGTTAAATCCTAGCTCTTCCTGTTCCCATCTGTGGGAACTTCCCTCCTCTGAACCTCACTTTTCGGCTGTAAACTGGGGGTGGCAATAGAACTCGCCTTGGCAAACAAAAGCTCATCGACCAATGAACTGCTGAGTTTGTAAGCCCCGTTTTTCCAGAGGGGGAAACTGAGGCCCAGAGAGGTGCCGTGGCTTGCCCCTGACCTCGCAGCTGGAACGTGGCAGAGCTTAGACCCCAACCCAGCATCTCTGACTGCTAAATTCGTGTTTTGGGGCCAAGGTTGCCCACCGGTGGCTCACGTGTAAAACTTGAGAGATCGAACTCAAGATCTACATTTTTCAACTTCTCTCCGAAAACAGCGGCGGAGCGCGGCCATCCTGAGCCTGCGTGTGCACGTGGTCGGCGGAGCCACACCGCACTGCCCCTTCTCACTGCGGCTGCTCGCCAGGCTCTTTGCCACAGTCCCCACCACACCCTGTTGCCTCCCCACCACACCATTTACCGACATGCACAGCAGCTGTGTTTTTCCAGAGCAAAGAAATATTTTTCTATCAAAAGTGGAAGGGGAAAAAACAGACGAAACCAAGGGAACTACAGATTTCAAGAAGAAAACCAATGCACAAATCTACTCTAACATGTTTGATATAAAAAAAATATATGTCCGTGTCAACCCTCCCCCCAGCTTGTTTCACTAGTTTCTGCCACCACCCTGTATCTACCTCTGTCTCTCCGTCCACAGCTGTGTCCCCAGCACCCAAAACTGTCCAGCCAAGAATGTCCTAATTAGGAAAGAAGGCAGGGAGTGGCTTCTATACAAAAGCTTCTCTAATGATGACAGAGATGGAGAAATGGCTCAGAGAGACATCCGTTTGCGTTCAAGACTGGGTTCAAGTTCAGTTTCTGCCACTAACGAGCTGTGTGACCTCAGGCAGCTTCCCCACCCTCTCTGGGTCTGATAGCTTCAGCTGCAAAATGCAGGTTATTAGGATTCAGTGTATATAAATCGCCTGGATCGTAAAAGACGCTACGAAAACGAGTTCCCTTCTGCAGTCCAACAAAGCGAAGGGATGTCAGCTCTCCATCGTCTTAACAAGCTGTCTGGAGCCCGGCTGACCTGGCCTTGGACTCTCCCGGGCCCTGGGCCTGATGGCAAAGCCAAGGGTTTGATCCCAGGCCACCACTCCGGCTGAGAAAGGACTCGTTCAGGTTCAACCATGGCTCCTCCTTCTCCGTTCATGAACCTTCCTGAATGGAGAGGCTGGAAAGTTGGAAACTCTCCTGCGGCCTCCCTTACGGCCCGGGGTCTGGGACACCGCGGGGCCCACAGATCCGCTGCGTTCGCAAGAGCCCTGCGCTTGGGACTGCGTTCCGCGGGGGAGACAGGCGGCTGCGCCCCGGGCATCCAGCCTGCAGGTGCCGACCAGGGTGAGGCCGGCGCGGGGCAGGCCCAGGAGCTGCTACCGGACCGACGGCGGTGCTTCCTGACCCCACGGGCGGACGGCAGCCGCAGCCCTCCCTGTGACCCCCCAGATACTCCTCATGCCTCACGTCCAATCAGGGAAACAGCCAGATTTGGCCCGGGGGCTCAGAGCAAGAGACGTATTATGGGAGTTCGACCTTCTGCAGGGGTCAGAGGCGTTGAGGAAGTGAAGATCTGAAAAGTGGCCCCTGGAGTCACCAGGGAGGCATGTCCGGCCACCAGAGTGAGTCCGCAGAGAGGCTCCGGATGAGCAACCGACCGGGGAAGCTGGGCCTCTGCAGCCAAGCATCCAGGAGTGGGTCAGGAGCCCGCGACCAGGAGTCAGGAACGAGGCCTGGGTGTGGCACAGAGGACCGCAAAGACACGCCGGAGCCTGGTGGCCCGTCTGCACCCGTCACCACCTGTAGCCACAGCCACCTTGCAAGAGAAGAGGCTGCTGCTTCCCTTCCGCCTGCCAAATCTCGCCCAAGTTCCTCTTTTGGTCAATTCTAACTCCGCGCCGTGCAAGGAAAGGGATTCTGGGAAATGTAGTTCCAGCCCACCCACGTGCCCCACGCCACGCCACGGCCCAGTTCGCTCGCCAAACCCTCCCGCTCGACCCGGGTGAGTTCTGCTCTCGGCAGCACACCTGACAGAGCCTGGGGGCAGTTCTGCAGTGGCTGCTATCGATGCTTTTGTCAACCCGAGGTCTTCAGTTTGCGCAATTTCCTACCTTAGGAGTCTGCAGCGGAAGCAACCTGAATCTCACCTTCCCGGGCCTCCTTGCAGGTAGAACGGAAGCATGTGACCTAGACGCAACCAATCAGATATACGCGGCTGCGCGCAGACTCAGCCAATCAAATATCCTCCAAATGGTATTTGTATTTAGACCCAGTGGAACGTGGCCACACCGGGTCCAGGTGCACCCACGTGTGAAAGCCATGGAGTTCTGCAACGTGCATTCTGAAGTGGGGGGTGCAATCGAGCAAGGAGGCAGAAGGGACATGCCCGGCGTCCCTGGCGGCAGTTGCGGTGTCTGGGCCCAGCGACGGCGACGGGAACGCCCTCCCACGTAATCCAGACATCGTTTGCGGCTGTACAGTCTCCTAGCCAGTCTCTCTGGCCCTCCCTCCCAGAGACCTGGGAATCACGTAATGCCCTTTTATAAATTCCTTTCCTGCCCAGATTATGTGGAGTATTGTTCACAACTAAAAACCTGACCGCCTTTAGGGCTGCCTGGATAGCTCAGTCAGTTAAGCGTCCGACTCTTGGTTTTGGCTCAGGCCATGATCCCATGATTCATGGGATCGAGCCCCACATCCGGCTCTGGGCTGACAGCATAGAGGCTATTTAGGATTCTCTCCCTTCCTCTCTCTCTGTCCCTCCCCACTTGTTCTCTCTCTCTCTCTCTCTCTCTCTCTCTCTCAAAATAAAAATAATCATTAAAATCAAAACAACAACAACCTGCCTCTCTAAATTCCCGGAACCCTTGAGTCTGTTTCCCAAGCTGCACTAGGAGAACAGTACCCACCTCGTGGACAGTTGAGGGGAGTCAGGGAAAGAAGGCCCGGAAGGCATTTTGTAAACTGACCGCAGGGCCGCAGACATAGGGGCAGGTTCATCCGATGGGTCACGGCTCTCATTTGGGAAGTAGGTGGTCCAGATGGAATCCCGGCTCTGACAGTGACCCGCTGTGACCCTGGTCAAGTCACCTTCCCCATCCTGCCCTGTGGACTTATCATGTAGACCCAAAGAGTACCGCACGGAAAATCCTCGGCTCAGAGCTCAGCGTGGTGGATGAGCCCACCGCGGTGACGCTGGAAGGCACAGGGTGACCTTTGCTTCCCTGGATTAAAGAAAGTAAATAATAATGTAGGTGGTGTCCTGGGGTGCCCCGGTATGAAAGCTGAAATTTGGAAAACATTTATATGTTCGAAACCCAACTCGGATTAATGCTACTCAGTTGTAAATTTAAAAATGGTTGGTTAAAAGGCCAGGAGGCACCTGGCTGGCTCAATCAGTTCAGCGTCGAACTCTGGATGTCAGCTCAGAATCTCACAAACCGTGAGATCAGGCCCCGCGTTGGGCTCTGCGCGGACATCGTGGGCGGAGCCTGCTTGGGTTCGCTCTCTGCCTCTCTCTGCCCCTCCCCCACGCACGCATGCGCGTGCTCTCTGTCAAAAATAAACATTCTTTTAAATGGTTAAAAGGGTAAATTTTGTTGTATGTATTTTATAACTTTAAAAAAATAATGTAATATACAAAACATCATTGAATTACACATTTCAAATGGGTAGATTGTATGGTTGGTGAATTATAGCTCAAGCTGTTAAACCGCCCACGTGGCTTCTGGAGCACAGCGCAAACCCCAACCTCTCTCCCTCCCTGTCTCTCTGAGCTCATCGCACCCTCCATTCTGGCCTCCCTGGCCCTTCTCTCCCCGCAGGAGGCCAGGCCCCAGCCTCAGGCCTTCTACATCTGTTCTTCCTTCTACCCCGACGTGAGTGGCTCTCGGCTCTGCTGCCCATTAGGGTCACTGAGCACTTTCCCGTGACGACGCCCAGCCCCACCTCGGAGAGTGGGGCGTCCTTATTCCGAGATAGCAGGTAGGGTCTCTCCGTTTACCGGTTTATTTCAAATCTTCCCGGGTGTTTCTAATGACCCGCCAGCATTAACAATCGCCCTAGTCGTCACGGCTCGGTCCCCCCCCGCCTTCGGGCTGCTCTCTGGCCTGCTCCTTGGAGCCGCCCGGTCCCAATCACACCATCACTCCCTTACTCACCTTCAACCCTGTCCCGCCTAGGATTGCATCATGTGCGTATTTGACTGCTTCCGGTGGAGGTGTCAGATGGATGATAGAGGCGGCACCTGTTTTGTTCAGTGCTGTGTCCTCAGTGTAAGCACTAAGGTTCATACAGTGCCCGGAAGCAGCTGTCACCTGAATGAACAACTTTGGCCCAACTTCTCTCTGTCCCCGGTGGTCCAGCTCGGGCTCTGCGGGCTGCAGTTCCAGGCGCGGGCCACCAGGTGGCGATCACATCACAGGCGCTGTAGGCCGTCCGGCCCCACGCCCTGCCGTTGGTAAAAGCAAGCAAGGACCATGGCGGACCCCGCGGTGTCCTCCCTCTTCTCATTCGCAGATTCAAAGTCATCGGGCATCTGCAAACACTCGACCGGGACGAAAGCCGGAGAAGACGGCCCTGCAGCCTTGTCCCGAATCTCCAAGTCCTCCCCCTCTTGTCGGGCCACTCACAGACCCTCAGGTGCAGCCTTTGGGGACTCCCATGGGACCCCGTGGCCACCGTTTGGGGACTGAGGACCCATGCACTGGGGGCTGTGACATGCACGGTCTCCTCCCATCACAGGCCCACAGGGGAGCGAGGGGGCCCCGGACCCCAGCCATAGGGAACAAAGCCCTTGGGCCTCAGGTTAAGTAAGAAAGAACACATGGCAGGTTTGTCGGTCAGGTGCTGTGGTTTATGTTCCAAAAAGAGAGAAACCTGTTTCCCTCTCTGCGAGGGTCCAGACTGAGGGGAGGGGGGAGCGGGAAGCGGGGGGCGGGGCATGGAGAGGCAGCTGGGCAGGAGCACACTCCCGGGTTTTCAAATTTGAGGCTCCGCCCCAGCCAAATAGTAAAATTTCAACATTTTTTAAAAAGCACCAATTTCTCTGCTGCTGAGTAAGCCATGTCGTGCTCTGTGTCTCTCTTCTCTGGGAGGCGGCAGCTGTGACCTCTGGGGGCAGCGTCCGGGTGCCAGGTGTCCCTGCTCAAATGTCACCCCATCTCTCGGAGCCCTGTGTCCTTCCAAGCTCTGGGGACACAGCAGAGAACCGAATCACCCATCCCCTCACACAGCTCACGTCGGAGTGGGACGCACCAGAGGAACTCATGAATATGCATGAACTTTGCTCAAGGGCACGAAAACCAGGAAGAGGCTGAGACAGAGGATAATGGGGGGAGGGGAGTGGCTGCTGCAGAGGTGACACCTGAAAGACAACCTGAGTCAGATGCCGGCCACAGAGGGCGTGCGAGGCCAAGGGCACAGCAAGTGCAAGGGCCCCGGGGGCCCAGGCTGGAGCCCGCTTGCTGGAGCTAAAATAAACAGGGGTGACAGTGTGGTCCCGTTCACCGCCTCCGCCTCTTCCCCTTCCCCTCAAGTGGGCTGTGTCCCCCGCCCCTCTGTGGTCTTCAAATGAGAAGGGAAGGTGCCCAGATGTGCCTAGTGAAAGAAAGCTGAACAAATTTTTAACTCAAAAAACGACAATGTCCCATTTACTGGAAAGAGCACTTTAATGGGAGTCCATTAGAATCTTTCACCAGCTCCATGGCCTTGAGCTACTTTTTATTTTAATGTTTATGTATTTAGAGAAAGAAAGCAAGCAAGGGAGGGGCAGAGAAAGGAGAGAGCGAATCCCAAGCAGGCTCTGCGCTGTCAGTGCAGAGCCTGATACCAGGATGGAAAGGGATCGACCATGACCTGAGCTGAAGTCAAGAGTCGGAGGCCTTAACCAGCTGAGCCCCCCAGGGGCCCCTGAGCTAGTTAGTTCTTTGGGCCCGTTTCTAGACACATCCATGGCGGGTCACGTTAGGACGGTGAACAGCCCTTTCTGGAATACCCACCACGCGCGGGCCACGGACCACAGGCCCTGGGACACCCGGCACCCTCTCCACCTGTCACACCACCACCTTGCTGCTCGCCAAGCAGGCGCCGCTCACAGCGAGTCCGCCGGGGTCTCCGTACCTGCTGGGCCCTGCCTGGCCTTCTCACCCACCTCACCTTCCCACAGCCAGCTCTTCATTCGGACCTCGCGTCAAAGGTCACCACCTCCTAAGCGAAGCCCCAGCGAAGTCCCCACAGGCGTAGCTACCCTCGCCCCTGGGTCCTATTTTAACGTATCTGCATTGTGCTCCTTCCACGCAGTGGTCAGGCTGACTCCAGCTCGTTCCCTGCTTTGGTGCGGTCCCACAGGCAGAGAACCGGGCTCACGTTTTTAAATGGTTGAATCAGGAACATCTTGTGACCCATGACAGCTGAAAGACCAGGGCGCACCTGAGCAGAGAGGCGGTCACACACTGCCAAGGCAGCACCCCTAAGCTCCGGGCGCCGTCCGGGCCACGGAAAGACCGTCCCCTCCCCCGTCGCTGTCTTGCTAAGACCGGTCAAGGTTTCCCTCCTGTTTCGCGTCTCCGTCAGTTGAGTTCCGAGGAGTCCGGCTTCCCGGGAAGAGCGCCCCCTGGCGGCCCTGGACTTCCGGCGTGCCCGCCACCTGCGGGGAGGTGCACGCCCTCTCACGCCCCGGCTCCCGTGCTGGGTCGTGCAAGTCGGACACGGCCATCCCGACCGAATGGAAAACTGCGAAGCTGAGGACGACCGAGCCAGGTTTCCAAAACAGTTTAATAAAAAAAGAAAAGGTGAAGAATCTGAAAAACTCAGGGGGAGGGGCGGAACCCAAAAAAGCGTACCGTGTGAGGCCACTGGCTCAGTCACAAAGAAACACCGTCATCGAAAAAGATATTTAAGTTTAATACAAATTTTATACAAAGAAAATGTGAAAAAATACTTCCATATGCTAAAAGCAATTAGGCTTCACAAATAAGGCCAGCTAGGCTATTTTTTGTTTTTGACACCTGCCATTCACAAATGTTCTTCCTTTTTCTTCTATACTCTCTCTTTTTAGTTCTTCTCTAATATGGGGAACTAGCTGGAAACTGTACAATTCACATCCTCTTATCAACAATGAAGAGAAAGGAAACAGGACTAAAATATACAACAGAATGTACTGGAATGATATCGTACAATTAATTTTCTCATATACATACATCACCTTTTGCTTTGTTCGATGCGTTTTGTTCGACACAACATACGAAATGGTACTACCGCATACGTAGTGTGACGGGGAGCGCCCGGTGGCTAGCGCGCCCTCCCGCCGCCTTGGTTTCATGCTTTACATAAAAACGTAGGATCCCACCGTATAAATAACACATACATGCTGCGTCCCGGACGCCCGAGTCCTCTGCGTGCACCCCGCCCTCACGCACCACCTCTTCCCAAGTGTGTGTGAGTGTGTGTGTAAAAAGGAACCGCGAAGCAAAGACAAGACTTCTTTGTTCCAGAACTTACTTAGGACGCCTGACACGTTCTCTGTTCTCTGCCGCGAGCGGGGCCGGCTGCTTCTGTGAACAAGGACCTGATTCCTTCCCTTTTCCAGGAGTCATCGCTGAAATCACACAAAATAAACTAGCTTCTCCGCGTCCTTCTGGGCCAGAGAGCTTGCGTTTTAGAACACGGCGACGTCGTATTGGAGAGGGGCCGATGGCTTCACGTGATGCGCCCACGGCGGCACAGATTCTGTGCCGAAAACTCCGGATTCCAGTGCGCTGCATACAGACGCAGGGAAGGGAGCGGCTCGCTCTCCCCCGGGGCGTCGAAGGTCGAGGGCTTGTGCGCCTGGGCGGCCCCGGGGCCGCGGGACAGACGAGCCAACCGACCACCCCTCCTCCTGCAACGTCAAAACATTCTTTTTGTTGTTGGGTGTTTTTCTTTTTTTATTGTTTTTCTTTTTCCTTTTTTTTTTTATAAGTTAAAGTCAATACAAATATAAAAAGGGGGAGGTGTTCTAGGTCCAATGACATCCACAAATTGTACATTATTTACATCTAAAGCATAGGTTTCGTGTGGGTCAAACGGTCCTCAGTCAATGCTAATGCCGGACGCCGTGTAGTGTGGGCTGCCCTCGGGGCCGAGGGCAAGGCCAAGTCTGGGCGCCTGGAATTCTCAAGTGTGAAGGTGGCTCTCCTGTTTCAGGTTTCCGTGCCGCTGCCCGTTGCCCTGGTGTCTGGTTTTTTCTTCCTCCACGGGGTGGGTGGCTTGTGTCGTGACTTGTCCCTAGTCCCAGAAGGTGTCCAGCCGAGACTCTTTCGGGAGGAGACTCTTCGAACTGGCGCTGGCGTTGTGCTCGGAGCGTGTGGATCCTCGCTTCTCGTCGCTGCCGCCCCAGCAGCTGGACTTGCCGCCGCGGGAATGGTCTGCGGAGGAGAAGCAACAAGAAAGGATGTTGAGCCTTCCCGCCACCTCCTCCGCGGCAGAGCCCCGCCCCCGCCCCGCCCCCGCCCCGCCCCCTCCACTCCGAGCGGCCCCGCCCCGCCCCCTCTGCTGGGCTCCGCCCCACCTCCCCTCCGCTTGCGCGGCCCAGTCCTGCCGCCCCGCCTCCCCTCGCTCTGCACTGCCCTGCCCCGCCCTGCCTCCCCCCTGCCCGGGCCTCCAGCCGCCTCCCTGAACGCGTATGTCTGAGCACAACTCCACGCCCGTTAGACAGACACGAGGGTGTCAGGTCACAGAGAATCGAGACGGGTGAGGAAGGTGCCCAAGTGCCCAGGGAGGCGCTTCCACGCGGTACCTGGACCCGCGGTCACGATAGAAGGACACCGAGCACCCTGGCCCTGCTCCCTCGCGGATCCCTCTCCGACCCGGTGCCCGCACAGGGACAAGGCTTCCTTCGTTCCCGCGCAGGTTACACATGGAACGGGGCCGCCGGACACAGCACGGCATTACCGACGGGAAGCCAGGTACCCAATGGCACAAAAGCCACTTCGTGAGCCGGGTTCTTAAGCACGTTGGAGGCGCAACTCTTAGAACCACCGGCTCTGCCAACGGCCTGATTCGACCCCTGAAGGCACGCCAAGGCGGCCGGGAACCCAGATCATTTCGGGGGAATAGGAACTCCTCTACCGCCAAGGCCGACAGGGGAGCGCAAGGAAGGCGCTGTGGTGAGGGCTGGAGAAGGGGCTTCGGTCGAGGTATCGAGTGACCAACACCCTCAGCCGCGATGACGGGACCCCAACAAATAACATCTGGAACCCAAGAGCCAAAGGCTAGTGCCATGAAAGGAGTTTCACTAAAATGAGGGGTGCGGTGAAGAGCTTGGTGGGGAAACCATGGAAGGTACGACAAAAGGAAGAAGCAGAAACTCCAGGAGAGAGGACGGCCGAGCCGGAAGGGGACCGTAATCACGGCACTCCGCTTGCTCGGGCAGCAAACCGCGCGCGCTCAGGGCGGCGGGCACTCGAGGTCCCCGGCTCGGCCGAGCGAGGGGCGGGTAAGGGTCAGAACGCACCTGCTCTCAACCTCGAGGGACGGGGGGAGGGCGGTCTGGACCTGGTCAGGGCGGGGGTGCGAGGGGGGAGGGGAGCCGCCGAGAGAAGGGTCAAGGGTCACTGTCTCTAACTCTCAAATCCAGAACCAGAACTAAAGCATGAGTGGTTGTCTTCGACCCACGGAACCCCCAGAGCACATAAGCAGTGACATCCGTCATTTGGGAGGAGGGGGAGAAGAGAGGTCATCAATGACCCTAACTCTCAACTTCTAAAGCCAGAGGTCAGCAAGCAATGTCCACAACTAACGCCGGAAATAGAAGCACAGGGAAACGTCCCTGGGGACGGGGCCTGGGAACTGTCTTTCTCTCTACTGTAACTATATGCATGTTTTACTTTAAAATCTTAAAACCACTGTTTTAAGTTTATTTATTCGGGGGGGGGGGGGGGAAGGATTGCAGAGAGAGAGGAAGAGAGAGAGAATACCAAGCAGGCTCCGTGTTGTCAGCAGAGCCTGACGTGCGGCTCAAACTCCGGAACAGCGAGATCATGACCTGAGCTGAAATCGAGTCAGATGCTTACCTGACTGAGCGCCCAGGCGCCCCTAAAATCTTAAAAGACAAGCAAATAGCAAGGAAGCGTGTACCCCCACTAAACTTTTCTCCCGCCCCCAGACTCCTCCTCGCACCCTCCCGGCGCCAGTGCGCACACGGAGAACCCCGGTGTTTCCAAAGCCCGCTTTCCACCGCGAGGTTTCACCTGCACGGTCACCAACAGCCAGAGCTGGCAGAAGTTAAGTCAGACATACGAGGAGTCCGAAGGGGACAGGAAACGGGTCAGCATCTCTATTCTGACACGATGACCGGCTCGGTGAAAAACAGAGGAAAGGAGAAGGCAGGAGACACTGTCCTGGCCGGGCCCCCGGGCGCCTCTGTTTCCCTCTCGCTCACACTCGGGGACGTCGAGGCAACACTGCCTGGAACACTCTCTCCCCTCCAGTTCCTGACAGGGAGCACCATGGTGCTCCCCCTTGGCGAATACGCCTTCACGTCCTAAACGTGGACGCCTCCTGAGCGCGGCCCCAGGTGCCCCTCTTTCTTTTGCCAAGACCCACAGAGGTGGTCCCTTCTGCTGAGATCCTGGGATTCTAACCTGGTCTTTTTGCGACACGAGGTCTCAAAACATCTGGGATTTAAAAGGTCTGCGCTTACTCACGGCTTGGGGCTCGGTGGCGATCGGACCGAAACAGAAACCACACCGGTGAGCGAAGGCGGGTGTGAGAAAACGGAACAGAGGCAAGACAGGACGAGTCTCACGGAGACGTCCGCCTGGGCTGGGAAGGGGGCAGGGCAGGCTGGGGGCCGTGCCGCTCGACACGGTGGCCACCAGCTCCCCGGTGCTACTGAATAAAGTCACGTAGAATGTTAACTTCCATTCCTCGGTCACGTCAGCCGCAGCTCAAAGGTCTAACATGCGTGCGGGCGGCCACCACAGGGGACAGGGCAGACGCAGAACCACGCCATCTCCGTGGAATATTCTAGAGGACAACACCACGCTAAGGGCAGACGTGGGGTGTCGCGGAGAGAAGCTGGAGGCACAGGAGCACACTAGGGGAGGAAGCAGTTAAACGAGACCTCTGGCTACGTCGGAGGCCAGGGAGGGAAGGGCCGGGGTGGCTGGAGGGAGGGGTGACGGAGGCCTGGGGGCTGGAAGGGAGTGGGCCCGGCTGTGCTCCTCGGGAAGAACGGGCGATGCCGCGGGTGGCCAGTGACATTGGAGGGACGGGCGGTGAGGTTTGAAACGGAGCAGAGAACTGCGGAAGCTGCCCTCGCGCAGAGTGCGAACAGAGGCTGAAATGCAACCAAATCGGGGAGACGACCGGGCAGATGGACACGGCCGCTTCTGCGGTCAGTGGTCACGACCAGGGTGTGCGGTGCGATGAGAGTATCCTCCGGGCTCCGGCCCGGCTCCAGCGTGGGCTGCAGGGGAGTAAGAGGTGGACGGCTGGGGTCTGTGCAGGGCGAGGTTGTGCCGAATGGACATGTGGAAAAAACCAGAAGGTGTGGGAGACTGGGCTCCATTAGCGAGGGTGCTGCCGGCATGAGCCGTGGAAACCACGCTGGGGAAGGGGGGCAGTGAGGAAAGGAGAGAGGTAGTAGATCTGGAAGCAGGGGCGAGGGGGGAGAAGCCACGGCTACAGCCCTGACGTCCCCCGACGCCGGTGCCTTGTCAGCTGAGCCACAGAAAACAGCCAACGCTCCGCCATTTTTGATTCACGATTTCATGCAGGTCGACCTAAGTGTTCCCAGTGCAGCGGGTAAGAGCATGTCTGGGGTCAGAGGATTCTGGACTGAAGTCAGGCTCCAAGTCACTGAGCTACTTGGGCAGGTGAGTTAACTTCTCTGGCCTCAATGTTCTCATCTGCATGATGGAAACAGTAACTTCTCCCACCGAAGCTGGGAATAGTTGGGAATAAACGCAGTCAAGCGTCCCTAACCGCCTCACGCTCTTCCCCCGAGCACCCGTGAAGCCCTCTGACTTCCCCTGGAGCTCCAGACGCCTTGTTCGCCGCTAACTCCCAAGCCCTAGCACAGGGCCTGCACCGGAGACGCTGCCAACCTGACACACCTCCCACCCTCAGCGAAAAGCCTAGCGCCGAGCCTCCTTCAAGAATCTCAAGTAGAATCCAGGACCTTGCCCTCCCTTCCTCCCTTCCCTGCTCCTGCCCCCTCCTGCCCCCCAAGCCCCATCCTGGTCACCAAGACTCCTCCAAGATTCTTTTCTGCCCCCACCCATCCAGCACCAAGTCCCCAACGTCTTCTGGAGCTTCTGGCCTCCTCTCTCCAACGAGAACCTTCCTTTCTACCCACTTGGGACACCGGTGTGCTTCGGGTCCGGGGACCCCCGACCTCAGCCCAAGGCCTGGTCTCTCTAGCAGCGTCTCCCTGCAGCATGCCGTGCCCCTGTGTTTACACGGGACTGTGTCTGCTTCCACCCTACAACAGCAGAGCGGAACGGCTGTGGCCCGGCCACGAGACCCGCGAAGCTTACAATATTTACTATTTGACCCTTCGGTTTGCCAGCCTCTCATCACCCCCTCGTCACCTCTGCAGTAGGACAGACCTCTCAGCCGGCTTCCCGTATGCAGTCCCCTCGCCGGGGCAGATTCCATACTGCATGCCACCCAGCGTTCCCAGCGCCATGCTGATCCCGCTTTGCCGCCCGAATCTCAACAGCGCCCCCTGTCGGAAGCCGTGTTCCCCCTACCCTGGCCGGGCTCACGCCACCTTTGCAATTCTAGCCTGTCCACAACCCTCCTACCTCCTGCATGTTCCAGGTTTTTACTCTAAACTCACTTTAAACTTAAATAAAACAGGAATCGTATATTGATAGATCCCCAGCAGAAATCCACAACCCTTCCCACAGACGGGGGCAGCTCTACAGACCGACATAATGGAAACCAACCCGCAGTATTAACGGCCAGGCCGACACCGAGTCTCCTCGGACTTTGTGCAAAGGAGAAACCAGAAAATGTCAGAGAGGTGGAAGGCATCTTAGCACGAAACTGAACGGTTCTCGGAGATTCCGCTGGAGGACTGAAGGGGAGGGAGAGGGACACTCCCGTTTCCAGTAGGCGGTTCAATCGTATTTAATGCCAAGTTCCCATTCTCCCTGAGATCAGTTCATGCTACTCCTCTCAGCCCCGCCCTCGATCTGAACCCCAGTCTCCAGCCCCTTCGGGAGACCTTCCCCACCTACGCTAACAAAGGACACCACTCCTTCCTTGATGCCCTTAGCATATAGACAGGAAATAAAATTTTTGGCTTTCAGCTTAAGGGAATCATCCCAAGGAGAAAGAGATCCTGGAGCTAAGGGACCTTGAATTAAACAAATTGTCCTCAATTTGAACCCTCTGGAATCACCCAAAACCGGTTAGGAGGCTGCAGGAAAATGACCCTTCAGGCTGTAATGGTGGACAGCTCAAACCCCCAGCTAAAAATTTCAGTCTCAGAAAACAGCCAAAACAACCTCCTGGGTTATTCCCTGAGAAGAAACTTTCCTCTGCCTAAAAATTTTCTTTTCTCTCAAGGCTCACTAAATGCGGACGTTGGGACCTCAGGAACACAGTTCCGGGTGGTTTGATTTACTGTGGTCATCTCCCCGAGGGCAGAAGAAATGCCCCGCCTGTATGCACACCCCACCCCAGGTCAGCACCAGAACCCTCTTTTATGTGGGACCCCAATAAATAAAACGAATGGAGGGGAATACTCTTCGGTTTGGAGCGGTGCCTGAAAGCCGCCTTGCCCGGCCACTCCCTCACCCCCCCCCCGTGACCTGCCCGGGGCACCCCCAAAGATCCCTAAGGATCCACGTGGTTGGAAAACTACTGCCATAAACCCTTCGGGGTCTCCCTGAGAAAATGGCGTCCCCTCTGCCCGGGAGGAAAGTTAGAGCACCGATCACCCACCAGGGGGCAACATACCAGAGCCTTGGTTGGAGCCTAAGAGAATGGAGGAGGGCGTCTCCCTGGAGCCAGAAAGGTCGAGGGTCTAAAAATACAAAAAGAGAGAGATGGACACAAGGCACGGGGGCCAATGTAGCCCCCCAGGGAAGCCCAGGGATCCATGGGGGTGCCCATCACTGCTCCCGAGGCACCTCTGTGGCCGCTGCCTGCTGTGCTCAGGCAGGCGAGGGTGGCCCTACACGTGCGCTCTGTCTCCCAGAACGAACAGGCTTGGAACACAGCAATGGGGTGGGCCCTTACTCAACTCTACAGCCTTAGCTTCTAGAAGCTGTTTTCTCCACTTCCTTCACTGACCTACCCACCCTGCAGATGTCTGCCACATCCAACAAGGAGGTCTGTTACTTCGAAACTAGGTCAGCTCGCTTTGACTTCACAGTAACCTCTTACCAGGCAATGTCATTGGTGGAATCAAAGGGTTTTGATGGCACGAGAACTTGCTTCTTTTCTTAATATGCACTGAAATAAATACATGACAACTACGCATGTAAACCGGGATCGACGAGCCGCCGAAAGGAAACTTCTACGGACGGCCCGTGCCGCGTAGGCCACGCTGGGGAGCGGGCGGTGCGGCCCCTTGGGGCCAATATGGCGGCGACTAGCGCCAAGTGACTGCTTTAAAGGAATGAAAATTGGAAGTGCGAGTATTTGCTCACACCAGCCCCGGTTCGTGTGCTCGACAGCTGCACGTGGCTAGCGGACACCACACTGGGCAGAGCAGACACAGGACATCTGTATCATCACGGAAGGTTCTACAGGACGCCACTGGGGTGAACTCTGAGAGTCTCCCCAGAGAGCAGCGGCCAAATCACACGAATGTCAACGCGGGCTCCGCGTCGCTCTGTCCCTGCCCGCGTGCCCACGGGTGAGGAGGAGGCCTGCTAAGACCCTGTCACCCCCAGCAGCAGTCTGACTGCCCCGCCTTGAAGACAGACTTCCTACAACATGGGACTCGCAGAGGTGACGGGCCTGGGGATGGGTCCTGAGACGCCAGCTCCCAAAGTGTCGGCGTCACTGGCCAAAGGTGAGCGGCTTACTCACCGAGCCGCTGTCCTTGCTCTTCTCCGCGGGCGGCTCCTTGTCTTTCGAGGTGCTGGCGGTTTCCGTAGGGGCCGCCTGTGTGCTGGAAGAGCTCCCCTGGGACGACTTGTTTAGTGTTTCCGTGTTCACCTCGGCGTCTGCTTCCTGCTGAGGGGCAGTAGCTGGGGGCGGGGAGGAAGAGAGAAGCCGCGGATAAGCCGCCGGCCACGGCTTCCAGAACCGCGGGAAGCCCCCTGCACGAGGCCACGCCAGCGCTCGGAACAACTGACCCAACCACCGTCGGGAACAGAGGCACCGTTGCTCAGCCCCGCCCTGGAGAACAGGCCCCAAGTGGCCAGGGCTCCAAAGTTTTCCAGAAGCTGAAATTCCAGCCTTTGTGTGAAAATATGTGAATTTTTAGTAGTTCACTAATTCAGGTTTTGTCAAGTTATCGTAGACACGAAAGCATGGCAACAGAGCCAGCCTGGAGCTGGCCGGTGACCCAGAATTACTCATTTCATAATTTCTCATCTTAGACCAATTTCAGCCCTGTAGACTTCCTTCCTTCTGAGGCAGAGCGGGGGAACCCACGTGAAAACCCACACGATGTCAAAGACAGGATCTGGAGATGGTAGGAGCTTGGACAAACTGAAGACCAGCATCTGAGAGGAATTTCAGAAGGATGGACATGACAGTGCCACAAAGAAAGGACAACTGAAGGACACTTTGGCCATCTTGTGATAGTCACAGCAAAGGGTCATCGGACACCTTCCGGAACTTGGGAGAACTTAGCCCCATTGCAGTAAGTGATTGAAAGCAGCCATTAAGAAGACATCTCCCCAGGGGTGCCTGGGGGCCTCAGTCGGTTAAACGGATGGCTTCCACTCAGGTCGTGATCTCACAGTTTGTGAGTTCGAGCCCCACATCGGGCTCTGTGCTGACAGCTCAGAGCCTGGAGCCTGCTTCAGATTCTGCATCTGCCTCTCTCTCTCTCTGCCCTCCCCCTGCTCACGCTCTGTCTCTCGAAAATAAATAAACGTTAAAAAAAATAAAAATAAAAAAAATAAAAATAAATTTTATTTTTTTTTTAATGTTTATTTGAGAGAGAGACAGAGCCCAAGCAAGGGAGGGGCAGAGAGAAAAGGAGATGCAGACATCTGAAGCGGGCTCCAGGCTCCGAGCTGTCAGCACAGAGCCTGACACGGTGCTGGAACTCACGAACCGTGAGATCATGACCTGAGCCGAAGCCGGACACTCAACTGACTGAGCCACACAGGCATCCCTATTTATGTAATTGTTAATTAAATTCTTCAAAATGGAAACTTTTTACTCTAAGTATAAAAAGCTAATATTATTTGTCAGACATACAAGCTAACTGTAAAAATTAACTTTTAAAATATCGCTAAGGGGCGCCTGGGGGGCTCAGGTGGTTAAGCCTCTGACTTCAGCTCAGGTCACGATCTCACAGTTTGCAGGATCGAGCCGTGAGGCAGGCTGTGTGCTTACAGCTTGGAGCCTGCTTGGGATTCTCTCTCTCTGCACCTCCGCCGCTCGGGTGCACGAACATACTCTCTCTCTCTCAAAATAAATAAACTTAAAAACAATAATTTAAGAGCAGGATTTCTCAGTCTCAGCACAACTGACATTTGGGGGCCAGATGACTCTTTGTCCCGGGGGCAGGGCGGGGGGCTGTCTGGTGCACGGCAGGGTGTTCAGCACCAGCCCTGGCCTCTGCCCTCCGATGCCAGCAGCACCCCCTTCAGGATGACATGACCACCAGCGTCTGCAGTCACTGCCAGTGTCCTGGGGCAGGGACCAAAATCACCGCACCGAGACCCGCTACCACAGGAAACTATGCTCCGGCAAGTCATGGAAAGAGGCCGTGAGTCCACACCAGCCGGGCCTCCAGCGTCTGCGGGCGTGCGCAGCCCGCTCTCCCGTGTGTGACGGTCCCGGCCGTCTGGCGAGGGCGGCGAGGGCGGCAAGGGCGGAGGGCTGGGGCCGCGGCCCTACCTGACTGCGTGCAGGACTTCATGTGCTCGGGCCAGTGCGCCTGCTGGCAGGGGTAGTCGCAGTAGCTGGTGTTCCAGCAGCAGTAGAAGATGGCCTCCTTCTTGCAGTTGGCGCACCACTGCTTCTTCTTGGTCTCGTCCACCGCCTGCTGCTTCTCCAGCTCCAGCTGCTTCTTCACCTCGGCGATGAGCCGGTCCCGCTCCTGCTCCAGGCTCTGCCGCATCTCTGCCATGGTCAGCTCTGCCGGGGGAGGGGGGAGGACGCAGGCTTCACCCCCGGTGTCCCCAGCCCCACCCCCCCCCGGGCGCAGAGGTTTTCACACCAGCTCAGAAACGGGAGAGTCCAGGATTCCAACGGACCCTGGCTGGGGGGGACTCGGCTGTGCGGCCCCCAGGAGAGGAACCTGGCCACGCTAGGCCCCGGTGTCTGCATCTATAGAACGAGCACTCGTTACGGTGCTCGGACAGAGCTGCGCGCCAGACTGAATGCCGGGTGCCTGGCGTGCGGTGGCCGGAGCCCCACAGGGATCCTGTCGGGAAGTCCTCGGACAAACCGTGGAACCATTCCCACGCAGCCTGCTCTGCGTTTTATCCCCCGTGTGAACTCTTCTGGCAACCAAATCAGCTCGCTTCATCTTCACACCCATCCTGGGAGCCAAGCTCTGCCAGAACATTCCTCTCGGGGCGCCCGGGTAGCTGGGTCGGCTGAGCGTCCGACTCTTGGTTTCGACTCGGGTCATGATCTCATGGTTCCTGAGTTCAAGCCCCACGTGGGGATCCCTGCTTGGGATGCTCGCTCTCTCCCTCTCTCTCTCTCTAAGGACGCGTTCCCCACAGTGTTGTTTCACACAGTTGATTGAAATAATAAGCTTAAAAAAAAATAATGAGGAAACTGAGGCAGACAGCCAATAAGGGCAGAGCCGGCCCTAGAGCTCGGACACACTCTCCGTTTGGTGTGCTCAGTGACCAGGGAGTAAATCCACCAGACGGGCCACTGTGAATGACCGCTATGACTCATCAACTAGCAAAGTGCTGAGTCTACTGGGACTTCTCCAATTTCACTTTGGATAGGAAAAGTCCGCGTGCAATTCGCCCAGGAGCGACCTGCACACCAAAAGGAAAATAAATGGTCCTCTGACTCCTTCCAGTTCTCTTCCTGAAAATTAAAACCAAAACAAAACCAGAAACAACAAAACACACAGGCACGCGCCTAAAAAACACCAGGGAAGGAAACTACCCCCTTCCACTCGTGCTAGACCTCACCCTCTGTCCCTTGCAACTGCCTTTCACTAGAAGCCTGCGGACCGTGGCAGGTTCTGGCCAGCCCGCATGCATTTTTTTTTTCCCAATGTGCAGCTAATTATTTAAAAATGGAGAGACTCTGCATAAAAACAAGATTCCCTGCCATTACTCTACTAGAGAAAGAAGAAGCCACAACCACCAAATAAACTTCCCTCGTGGCAACAAGCAGAGGAGCAGAGGGTCCCCTCCCGAGGTCGGCGTCCTAAGGTCAGTTTGCATGATTTCGACACGTGTCACCGGGGACGGGTGGGCACACCTGAGCCCGCCCCCTAACCAGGGGGCCTGCCGGCCTCCGGCATTCTGGCTCTGAGGCTGGCACTAGCTGAGGGCCTCAAGGGAAACAATCCACCTGTGGGGGGACAAGCTCTCACAACACGGACACCGAACGGTAGGCCACAACAGCACTCAGTCTGAACCGGGGGATGCCGAAGCAGCTTTCTCCGCGGTGCGGGGCACACACGAAGTGTTTGAGAATCTGTGAAAATGCCCGCTATCCCTTGGTCAGGAGGGACGGGCTGGAGATGGGGTGCCCAGATCCGAATCACAGCTGCGTGACTCTGACCAACTGCCTCAACACGCCTGCGCCCGCTTGCTTCTGCCTGAGCACGGGGGTAACAGAGCGCCTTATCGGAAGGGTTCCATGAGAACGTAGATCCGTGGACAAGTACTGAAAACACTTCCCGGCACAGAGTTAGACTCAGTGAACAGGAGCTGCCGCTGCCGTTCTGGTTTTGCTACTGATGGTGGGGTTTTGAAAAGAAAAGGGGGAGGGACCGACCCTCCCAACCCCTGCTTTTACACCCGGTTTCCACCGTCAGACTCCCCCGGATTCCGTGGTCCCCCCAGCCGTGGGACATCCCCAAGCCTACTTTTGACTCAGTTCACACCTGCCTCCAGAGCTGCGGAGGCGCTCACACCCAAAGCCGCCCTCGGTCCGGGCCGGTTCGCCGGGCCTTACCCAAGTTGTGCTTCATCTCCGAGAGCTCCTGCTGGTGCAGCCACTGCAGCTTCTCGATCTCGATCCTCAGCCTGCGAATCTGCAATGAGGGAGAGGACGGCTCTCAGAAGGCACGCGCGGGTGGCGTTCACCCACAGGGCTCACCAGCCGTAAGCGTCCACACCTCGCGGTCAGGTGAGGCGTGAGCAGCTGGATGCCGCCCGCAGTCCAGAGAGGTGGGCGCCGGTGCGTTGCCCCAAATGCAAGAGAAATCCCATTTCTGAAAACCAAATACAGCTGACCCTTGAACAACGTGGGGTGGGGGCCAGGGCGCCAACACAGCACGCCAAAATCTACACGTAACCTCTGACCCTCCAAAACCTTAATAGCCTACTGTTGACCAGGAAGCCTTACCAAAAACATCAACAGTTGAACACAGGATGTTGTATGTGTTAGATAACGTATCCTTACAATCAGGTAAGTTCAAGAAAATCACAAGGTAGAGAAAATCCATTCTACAGTACCACAGTGTAAAAACTCCACACATGATGGACAAGCACAGTCCAAACCCGCCATTCAAGGGTCAACTATAAAAGCTGTCCATCTTTTTCAAGAAGTTCCAGCTCCAGGAAAAGCCACTTAAAGTAAAACCAAGGCGGGGGGAGGGCGCCTGGCCGGCTTAGTGGGTAGACCATCCAACTCCTGATCTCGGGGTTTAAGTTCAAGTCTCAAGCTGAGCACAGAGTTTACTTTAAAAATAAATGAATGAATAAAGTACAAACAAGGTCCAGATTTTCATAATAAAAAACAAATTAAATGCCTGATTAGAACTTTGGCCTTAAAAAAATGAAACTAAAACAAATAGCTGTGTTTCATCTCTCACCGAACATGTTAGGTGGGATCCATAGTTATTCACCTGAAATTCCGAAGCCTAACGTCTCTGGAAACCAAAGGGTGTTTTTGAAGGGAGGGATTAAATTCATTTGGAGGGGAAAAATAAATTCTGCCTGAATCTGGAGCTTTTTACAGCATTTGAGGACGACAGGGACTCTCCACCACGGTGACTGTGCCTTCCCGGCGCCCTCCCCGCGCCCTCCACGACACCGCAAGATCTGAAGACCGCTGGGGCTGGCAACGGAGGGGTGCTACTGCCAGCAGGGTGGAAGCCAGAGGCCTGCTAAGCTGAGCGCCCGACGATGGACAGGACAGCCCCCATCACAGAGAACTGCCTGGCACCAATGTCACAAGTGCCGAGGTTGAGAAACCCTAAATTACCCCACGTAGCGTGTGAACAACCGTATTTCACAGCAAAAATGTCGCACTGTTTGGGGCAGATAGCTGCATATTACCTCTTCTAATTCTAAAAACTTCGGGCACACATCGGGACCCCAAGGTTTCGGGTGAGTCATTACAGGTCTGTATCTTCGACCACATACCAATCCTTGGTCTCCTCATCGAGAGAGTCACAAGAGCAAGAGACCCCAGGGAACTCACTGGGTCCTCTCGGGGACCTCGCTCAAAGCTTTACGCACGCTGTTCCTGCTGAAAGCCCATTAGGACACCTTCCCGGGAGAGACTGTCTCCTCTCCTGAGCACTGGCCCACCCTTGCCAGCCCCTCGCAGGTCAATGGCTCGCACGGAACTCCCCTCCGTCTCCAGCATCCCTTTCAACGACCTCAAGAAATTCCTTCACTTGTCATTCCACCCGGTGACCCTTCTGCATCTGGCTTACGGTGAGTTAGCCTGGCCTAAGACGTCAGTTCAAGGAGATCTACTTTTATAAATGGCCACTTCTTCGGCGGACATTTTCGTGTTTTAACCGCTTCACTCCCTAGGCGACCACGTAATCGCGCAGGCTCTCGGTACGCGAATTCTGAGATAAGGATCCTTTGTATAAAAATGTCCCAAACTTGCAGAGAGCCAGGAGACACTTACACACGGGGCCAAAGGAACTGATCGATCTCCAGGGCCACCAGGGGGTTAACTCGGGCTCCAGGCCTGGCCATTTGGCTCGAAGCGAACCGATCGCACAGAGCCGTGTGTGTCGCCACAGAGGCAGCCTTGTGACTGAACGGAGAAACACCCTCCCCGGCAACCACACTCGGCAGAGCGCCCCGGAGGGACTTGCAGAGAAGCTGCTTCCTGGCACCATTTTACGGCAGCCAGGGTCACAGTCTTAGCAAGTAAGGAATGATGTGTCATCTCTGACCTCAGCTATTGTGCTCCCGGTAGTGTTTTTAGAAAGATCGTTGTAGATTTCTGTCATCGTCCCTTTTATTGCATCCATCATCTGAAAGATAAAAACAGAAACAATTCGGGTGATCTCCTCCCTGAGGCTTTTCTAGATGACACGCAGCACAAATCTTTCTAACACAAAGCAGTGGTTCTCAACAGGGGGACAATCCCGTCCTTCGCAGGACACTTGGCACCTGTGGTTGTCATGACTGATGGTGGGGGGAGAGGGGGCAGGCTCTTGGCATCTAGTGGGTGGAGGCCAAGGATCAGCTGTATAGACAGAACAGCCCCCACAATAAAGAACTGTCCAGCCCAAAATGTCACCAGCGCCAAGGTGGAAAAACTCTGGTAGAAACCATGAAGCTAGTTTCTATAGCCACAGGCTGATCTGGAGAGGCTGAATGTGGGCCCCAGGCCTGTTTGATTTGGCAGGCACTGTGGGTTCAAGGGAGAGATTGTTTCTTTTTGTGACTGTTGTATCTGAATTCCTTCCCCTTAAAAAAAAAAAAAAAAAAAATTTTTTTTTAGATCTCATTCGCCTACCAACGGACTCACTTACAGCGCCCGAATCCATGGCTTTTCGTGGATTCAGAGTTGTCCGTCCAGGCCCACAGTCCATCACCCAAAAAGAAACGCTGCTGCCCCTATCTTTCACCCCCCAGAGGTCCCCATCGTCCCCCAGCCCCTGACAACCACTCATCTGCTTTCTACACAGAGGGATTTGCCTCATCTCTTCTGTATCCATGGAATCACACAACACGCGGTCCTTGGTGACGGCCTTCTTGAAATCAGCCCAGGGCTTTCAAGATCCGTCTGTGTCGTGGACTCGATCAGCGCTTCCTTCCTTTTTGTGGACAAATTAATCTAGCCCATCGTGTGGGCCCCTTCGGTATTCGAAGGCCTCTGGTCAGGGCGTTCCCCTGCTGCCTTTCCGGTGTGGCTCCCATCTCCCTTCCCTGCAGCTCTCTGAGCCCTGAGGGCGCCGGCAAGTTTGTGACCCCAGTTTGGGTCCCCGCGGCAGGCGGACTGAACGTTCCTGCAGGAGGACCTCTCTCCCGCCTACCGCTTGCTGGCTGATCCCATCCCCCAACACAGGAGACGGAGGAGGGGACAGGAGACCAAAGCCGGCCCCGGGCCTGGCCTGGCTGCGGCCGAGTCTCCCGTGTTTTGCAACTTGCTCCAATCCGGTGAGAAGGCAAGACAAAAACCACCCTCGTATCTCTTCCCACCATCCACTCTGAGCCTCAGCTCCCCCGTGGAGACACCAAGGGTAAGGACAGTGGGCCTGTGTTAGCGTGTGCACAAAGATCTGGAGAAAACCCACTTGGAGACGATGGTTCGGTATTTGCCACAGGGCAGGTATTCAGAAAGAAATACCAGTTCATCTTATTTTTACAGAAAAAAAAACCCGCATGAGCTGTAATTAATAAACTGCCAAACCCCAAAACAGTAACCCCCAATTCACCCCAAAATGGGAGGAAAATGAATATAATCTCTTTTGAGATTTCCTCTCCTCGCCCATTTCAGGGGCCACACGTGGACGCTGCCAGGAAGAACGTTTGTTCTGTGCGAACCTCCCTGCCCCGCTGCACTGACGGTGTCAGCTTCAAACATCAAGGCCAAATTGCTTTACAAGAAAACGTTAGAAAGCGGATGAAATTGAATACGTTACTAATGCAACAGTTACATTCCATTTTAAAGAAATCATGTATCTGTGGACGGATTTTCACTCTTTCTTCCAAATATAGCAAAGAACTAGCATTTATAAAAGAGCATCCTTCTGCCAAAACACACAAAGCTGGGTCTTCAACTCCGGTCACCTCGGAGACAGGAAAGGTCATCAGCTCCAAAAATATGTCCCCGTGTTCATTTTCTTAACTGTGAAGAAAATGTCTATCACAAAGGCCTTCCCTCGATTTTGCTGTAAGAGCAAAGGGGGCGGCCCAAGGAATAAACCCGGCGGGAGCTCGGAACACCAGCGCAGTGCAAAGCACCAGGCGGGTCCACTCAGCCGGCCTCAATTTCGTCTGTCAACAGGCAAGTTGGACCCCATCACTGGAAGGTGCTGTAAGGCTAAACTTAGCAGAACTGGAGATGAATTAGGCAGACCAGACACCTTCTTAAGTCGGTAATGAAGAAATCCCTCCTTTTCCAGTCCTCTGTAATGCCGCACGCCACGTCAGGATCAAAGTCTCAGCTTGGTGCCGGCATGCACCCAACACTTTCCTGACAATCTCTCTTTCTAACCAAAGGAAAACAAACTTCGGCTTCAAGCCTTGACTTAGGAGTGGTTATCTGATGATGTTAGACTCAAGTTTCATTTCGTTTTAAGTCAATTTAAAGATAACTATATTAAATTCAAATAAAAATGTTAAATCAATATCCACCAGTTGGTGGACAGGGAAGATTAAAATCTTTTTTTCTTTTTAATTTTTTTTTAACTTCTTTTAAATTTATTATTGAGAGACGGAGAGAGAGAGAGCATGAGCAGGGGAGGGGCAGAGAGAGGGGGAGACACAGAATCTGAAGCAGGCTCCAGGCTCTGAGCTGTCAGCACAGAGCCCGACGCGGGATTCAAACTCACAAACCGCAAGATCATGACCTGAGCCAAAGTCGGATGCTTCACCGACTGAGCCCCCCAGGCGCCCCGGGGAAGACTCGAATCTTAAGAAGAGCAACAAATCGCTGCCCCTTGAGTCCTTCCTGTTCTGACACCCAGGGACTCTAACAATTCGTGCATTTTGTTCAAAAGGAGGACAGACATACTAAATAAAAGATAAAGTTATCCCCAAGACCAGTAGTGAGTCTCCCTCTAGCCAGGGGGATGTGGGTGGGGGTGGGGGTGGGGTCAGGGAGGGTAGCTGGAGAAAGCCACGTGCAAGAAGAATCACTTGGTGGAAACTGGACACCTGTAGTCAGTAGGCTTCACGGGAATTCATAAACTGGCTCAAAGCCTCTCTCTAGGTCTTGGCTGCTACTATTCAAACCCCAGTTCAATCATGCACACTGTGTGACCTCACTGGGCCTCAAGCCTTCCCCAGTACCTACCTCATCAATCTGTTTAAGGTGAGTAAGTAACATGCGGGCGTAACACTCGCAGCAGGGGTCGACCTGGAGCAACACCATGCGAACATGAGTGACGGGTGGCTCTCGATGGTCCCAGGTGGCCCTGTGTAATCCCCTCCCTTCCAGTGTGAGCTGGCCTAGTGACCTGCCTCTAACCAATGGAATATGACAGAGATAACTAGCTGTCGCTTTTGAGGTCAGGTTACAGAAAACTGACTTCCATCTTGCTAACAGGCTTTTCTCTATCACTGGCTTCGAGGAAGCACACTGCCAAGCACGGAGGCCCACGTGGCAAGAACTGAAGGCAGCCTCTGGCCAAGAGCCAGCCCGGGCCTGAGACCCTCAGCCCAACAGCCCTTAAGGAGGAAAATCCTGCTCACAACCACCTAAGTCAACCTGGAAATGGACCCTTTCGTGGTCGAGCCTTCGGATGAGACCTGAACCCTCGCAGACACCTTGGCAGCAGCTTGCCAGAGGCCGTAGAGCACAGCACCTAGCTGAACTGTGCCCAGACCCCGGACGCCAGAGCCGGGAGGGGAGGTGGGCAGTGTTTTAAGTTGCTATGCTTTGCGCTCATTTGTTATGCAATGATACTTGCCATGTCTCAGTGGAAGGAATAGAAAGGAAATGACCAACGAAACCACGCTGGTATAAATAAAACTATAAACGTCACTGGTCAACCAGAACTAGAGGAGAGCCCACCTTTGACACCATATAATAAAGCAAGTCTTTATCACGACACCTCAGGAATTCTGGAAGCAACTATTCTCAGTGACGGTCACCCGCTCTCTCTATAAACCTGCACAGGGTACTCATGAGTAACTAGTCATTTACTCCTTAGTGAAGAGTAAATTATTACTACTGCCTACTTAGTAATATACTAAACACTCTGCCTAGATGATTCCTCATTAACTACTATTAATAGCCACTATTAACAGCCACTGAGGGTAATAAGCCCAACAAAGAGAAGTCAGGCACCAGCATGCATGCATTGGACGTCCCTGCAGCGACGCCTACTGTGAGCCAGGCACCCTCTGGGCGCTGGAGGTAAGCAAAACAGACACAATCCTGCCCTCGCGGTTAGTCCGCTATCGAGCAGTCTGTGGCTAACCCGCACGTCACGCCAGAGCCGTCTCCTGTGACCCTGAGAACAGCTCCAGGTTGTATTTGCCCGAATTCAACAGTGAGCACAGAAGCACCTGGCAAACGGAGAGAAAGAGGCCACCCTGAGAGAACGCCGCAGTGACCCTCCCGTGGGGAGTCCTGCCCCAGGGGCTGGGCGAGTGGGGACTGGGGAGTGGCAGATTCCCTCCCATCTTGGTGTGGGGATCATTCCTTCCGTATCTCACGCCTAAGTCTCTGTCACTTTGTTGCACCCGGCTTCTAAATCGCACACCAACTGCTTGCTCTGTTACTAACTGACAGAAGAGTAACTTGTTCCGGAGCTTAAGGACACGGTCTTAATGAGTGACGTGAATTCCGAAGGGTAATTCTGCCACCCTGTCCTGTTCCTGCGCTGTACGGACTTCAGAATCAGAGTGCTCACGGGGCACCTGGGCGGCTCAGTCGGTTAAGCTTCCGACTCAGCTCAGGTCATGATCTCTCAGTTTCTGAGTCGAGCCCCGCATCGGGCTCTGTGCTGACAGCTCAGAGCCTGGAGCCTGCTTCAGATTCTGTGTCTCCCTCTCTCTCTCTCTGTCCCTTTCCCGCTCACACTGTCTCTTAGCTCTCTCTCAAAAATAAACAAACATTTGGGGAATAAAAACAAAACCCAGAATCTAAGTGCTCAGAACAAGATGCAGTCCATTCTCGACTTCTCTGCTCAGATCCAACGTTACAGCCAAATGGAAGAATCTGGGTTCGGAAGCCCTCGGTGAAAACAGGGTCTTCCCGCCAAAGCAGCCCGTAAAGCCTGCGAGGCCGTGAGCCTCCAGGCTCCCATCCGGAAGCTGACCCTCGGACACCCGCCGCCCCCCGGGTGCCACGGGCACTCACCTTGCTAGTGTACTTGGCAATGTCCGCGGCGACATCGGCGGAGGCGGTGGCAATGGGCAGGTCTGCGCTGACGGAGGATGCGAGGGTGCTCGTGGCCCCCGTGCTGGTGACCAGAGGGGACGACTGAGTAGTGGTCACCAGGGTGATGGTGGAGGTGGAGGGGCTCTGGGTGATCTCCTTCTGCTGCACGGCTAGGAAAGCAAAGGGTCCTGGTCACCCCGCCGCCGCGGAAGGGCCCGCCCCGGCGCGACGCTGCGCAGAGGGAGTGGAGTCCCTGACGCATGCCCTTTGAGCTGCTCTACTGTTCAGATGACAAACACCCTCCCCTTGACCAGACTCTAGGCGGGATCCTCGAAGCAGAACCAGGCCTCGAGCAACACAAACGTGGTTTCTAACAGCTCGAGGCCGCATCCCTAGATGACCCCAGACCCCATCAAAGTGCCTGCCTGGAAAACGTCAAGGCCGCCAAGTGAATTCACTGTTTGTCCCAGAGCAACCCCCCGTGGCCCCTGTCTCCCGGGGAGGGTAGGAGCCTGCCTTGGAGAAGCATCAGTGAGCAACCCCACGTGGGTGTCCCATGGACCGACCCCCACTCCCCATTTTTTGTAAAATTTCACCTCCCTGACTCTATTGGGGGTCCCCACCCGGCCCCTGCCCTACCCCCTCCACTGCCCCTTCAAAATGGCCAGTTACCTCTGTACAAAGTGGGGTTGACTTCGATTCAGGCTGGACTTTGTCTCCCTATCCTAATAGTACATGCTGATTAAAACCTGTCCTCACCACTGTAACTAGCATCCGGCTTTGTCGTCTTTGACACAAGACAATCTGGAAACTGAGAACCACTCTGTCAATGGCCCTCTCAACTCCAGCACCTGAGTTCCCCTGGGGAAGCTCGTAATGCTTACGGGTGTCAAGACAGAACGCGCTGGAACTAGTGAGGTCATCCCGACCTCAGATACCCCAGGTTCAGTTCTGCCCCACCGGCTCTTTAAACAGCAGGAGCAGGGGCGCCTGGGTGGCTCAGTTGGTTAGGCGTCCAACTTCGGCTCAGGTCCTGATCTCGAGGTTTACTGGTTCGAGCCCCACATTGGGCTCTCTGCTGACAGCTCGGAGCCTGGAACCTGCTTCCGATTCTGTGTCTCCCTCCGTCTCTGCCCCTCCCCCGCTCAAGCTCGCTCTCTCTCAGAAATAAATTTTAAAATTCGTTTAATGAATAAACAAACAAAGAGCAGGAGCAATCCAGCTGCGTTCCCGCCGTGCCTGTGCAATCGGCTCGTCTTCCCTCCGAGCGCCCCCAGCCACCCCACCACCGCATCTTCAAAGGGATGCTTTGGGGCTGGTTCGAGACCTGGCTAACCTTTCAACCCGCATCCTGCTGCTACTCTTCACAGCCCTGCCCACTAGGGGGCGCTCAGTATGTGAGGGTTTCTCCAAGGATCTAGATGCGGCTTCGCTGGGGGGCACGGTCTGCACCCGTGCTCTGAAGCCAGGTGACCTGGGACTCATCTGCGCACCAGACGGAGCCGCCTCCGCGGTGGGGGCGCCTCCGCGTCCCCAACTTCGGCAACTGCTTCTTGATGCTGGCTCTTCTTCTGCACGTGGCTAAGCCCTAGTTCTCAAGGTTCCCTTGCTACTCGTTTCCCACACTGCCTGCAGTCCTCCCAAGACAAGGCCGAGAGGCCGACGCGTGAGCACGAGAAAACTTACGCAAAGGTATTCACTGCAGCACTGCTCACGACCGAAAAAAAACCGGGAGCAACCTAAATGCCCGTCGGTAGGGGAATACTCGATTTAAGTCAACTGTGGAAGAGCTCTGTGCACTAACGCGGATGAACCTCCAAAACATGCTGATGGGTTAAAAAAAAAAAAAAAAAAAAAAGGAAAAGAAAAGAAAAAAAAAGAAAAGGGGGGAAAAAAGGCATGGTACCATTTTTATGTTTTAGAAAAAGAAAAAAGAAGAAAAAGTACTATTTCTTACGAGGATTCGTACATATGTAAATATATATGCATACATGCATTAAAAAAGGTTTTAGAGTGAACGGTGGCCGCTGAGAAAGGGTGGAGAATGAAATGGAAGTTCAGTCAAGACAACGGATTTGGGGGTAAATAGCTTACCCCTTTCTAAGAAGCATATATGCATGTATTGTTTAGAAAACGGAAAAAATAAATAAATAAAAGCAAAAAACCGAGTTGCGGGACAACTTTTAAAAATAATGCCACATGGAACGCGGAAGGCCTTCAAGATACAACGGCCGTGAAACAAAAAGGAACAGAAAAAAAAACAAAACAAAACCATTCTCTCTCTCCTGTCGACGTGGCGCCGCGGAGGACAGAAGGGGCGTGCGCGGTACCTTTCACAGCCTGTCTGGTCTGATATCGCGTCCCCTGGGAGCACTGTGGCTGCGGCGGGCGCTGCTGCGGGCTCTGCGGCGGGCGCTGTGTCTTCTGCAAGTGCCACTTTTGGGAAGACGTTTGAAACTTACTTGACGAGTTCCACACGACCCGCTGCACGGCCGGGGCAGTCTCCTTCGGTAAAAGCGGCCTCTGCTTTTTCACCGGGCTTCCCGTGGCGGCGGCGGCCGGGGCCGTGACGGTGGCCGCGGTGCTGGTGGCGGCTGTGACGCCAGCCGTGGGAGTTTGGGAGGAGGAGCGGGTGAGGAGCGGAGTCTCAGCTGGGGACTGGCTGCCCGCCGTAGTGGACGGTGGCGCTTTACCTGCAACTAAAGCCGATGCGTGGGAAAGACGAGAAAACAAAACGGAGAGCAGATTGGACTCCGGATCACGTGCGGCGTCTCCGGGCCAGCAGGCTCTGGGTAAGACAAACCGAGGCCGGCCAGGGATGCTCGACGGATTCGGTGTGGGCGAGGACACCCCGACGGAGGGGCACAGCCCTCCTCGCCCACGCAGGCCACGTCTGCACATCTGTCAGAGTGTTGGCCCCCTCTCGTGAGCACGTGCCCGGGTCTGAGACCCCTACCTGGGCCTCTGGGGGGGAACGGGAGGAACCACACACAGCCCCCTGCCCTCACGCTGACCAACAGGTGGATAAACAGAATCACTGCAAGAGGCAGATGGCTTCCCAAAGGTCAAAGCACTGAACGACAAGACGTGGCCCAGAAAGGAAAGTATCCCCTAACCCCCGACTCCCTCCAGGACGGAAGTCCCAGGGTGGTGCTGGCGGCCCTGACACCTAACACTAAAGGGGATTCCACCCCGAAGCCAGAAGCTTCCCAACACGATGGTATTTATCTTGAAGTTAGAAGACTTGCCTTGTGGGTTGTTGCTGTTGTTTTATTAAGTTTTTTAATTTGGACGCCAGTATCATTAACATAGAGCGTTAGGTTTGCGGCAGGTGTACAATTTGGTGATTCAACAATTCTACACAGTGCTCAGCGCTCGTCAGGATAAGTATACGCCTTGTGCGCGTGGTGGTCAAATCTACGTCTACAATGAGTTTTTCCATTAAGAGTAAGTTGCTTTACATTAAAATAAAAAGGCAACGATTACACGAGCAGGACTTGGGAAGGGCAAAAACAATGAATGTGAATGAGAAGTTTGGAACAAGCCGCCTCATGGAGCCTGACTAGGGGCCGGGGCAGGGGAGGGGAGGCCTGCGGGGAGGCGGAGGATTTTGCCAGGCAGAAGTGTGAATTGGAAGGTGACAGCGTCAGCCAAGGCGTGTTTGGGAACAGGCAGCATTTTGGTCAGTGAGGGCAGGCAGTGAGGAGTGGCAGGAAGGCAGGTTAGAGCCAGAAGCACTGAGCGGTGAAGACGGGGGGGGGAGGGGGGGGGCCCACGCAGTGCTCATCTGCAAAAGGGGTGCTCACTGCAGAGGTGCCAGCGCCCCGGGAGGTGGGCTGCCTCCCGCAGAGAGGATGCCCGGGGACCACACACAAAACACAGCTAGAGTCAGCACCCTGACCTTACACAATGTGCCTTGACATAAACACCTCTCCATGAAGACGTCGGTCCTTTTAGATTTCTATAACCCGGCAAAGACATGACCTTGATTCTTCTAGGGAGGATTTTCAGGACACTGGGTCTTAGGAAGTCAAGGAGAGTGAGAGAGAGAAAAACCACAAGCCGCCGTGCCTGCCCGGGAGGTGGGGGTCATCACTCATCGGGCGGGCCCTGCGCCCTCCTGCTCCTCTGAAGGGGAGAGCCCCGCCAAGTTCACGGGCAAGAGCCCAGGAAGAGCCAGAGGGGGAGCTCTTCCTGCAGCGAGCAGCCCTGAGCCTTCCCTGGGATGACAGGGTGTGCCGGATCCCGGACCGGTCCCTGCCCCTTCCGGTGGAGAGGGGGCTTGGACCCCAATGTTTCCCCGAGCTCTGCGCCAGCGCAGTCCCGTGGTGGGCCTCTATCCCACAGAAGCACACGTGATGCCTCCCCTTCCTTCCAAGGGACCAGGCATCCTGTTAGTGTGGGCGAGCTAGCCTGGTCCCTCGGTCCTCAGACACAGGGCACCACAGAAAGGTCCTTTTCTTTCTCCCAATTTTCAGAGGCAAACAGCTGGCCTCGCAGGTGGCTTGCCCTCTGCAGCGATCACGGCGGGCCCTCTGTTCCAGATGAAACACTGGAGCGTGCGATCTGGAAAGATGCTAGGCGCGAAGAACTTCGACACGAAACTATTTTGATTTCTAGCAGATTCTAATGGTTTATGGGAAGGGGGCAGGGGGAAGAGGCCGTAAGAAATTCCCTTTGTCCTAGAAATTTGAAGCATATAATCAAATGACCTGTAGCCCAAAAAAGGGCGAGTCTCTTAAGGGCCAGTACTCCCGAAGCGGTCCCTACTTACTGACCTACTTCTTCTAGACTTTGGTCATCGTCTAGTCCCTAAATTAAGGCAGGCTTTTAAAGAGATGGATGGAAATTACTGGTGTTTTAAGGGAAGCACACTGAGGTCTCGAAGTAAGCTGTCTTCACCAGCCACAAAACTGTTTGGCTGCCTACGGCTCCATATTCCATGCACATCTCCATAAAGCACGCACGAGCCCCGTGACGGAGGGTGGAGACCACCACGGCTCGCTCCAAAGTGCCCTGCAGCTAATAAACTCCTAAGTGAAAACACGCCATTGAAAAACTGCCCTACTGCAGAGTCTGGTACAAAATCGATTCCTCAAGACCCAAACAACCATCGAGGGGCTCTAGATTTTAAGGCTGGTGGGTCTCTGTCCCAACCCCCGGGACAACGCACGAACTGAATTGAGTTTCAGAGTCATCTTCAGCTTTGTTACATCCACCGCACACTCGGGGTCTCTTGGAGATAGTTCCCTCAGACATCGGTGCAAGAAGGAGCTGTATGTCATTTAATTGACTCAGATTTTTTTTGTGTTTTGGGGAAAATACGAGATCTTTTAAGGGGCTGTATTTCCCTTATTGCTTTGACTGCTAGGAAGCTCACAGCCAGAACGAAAGCTCAACTTCGCTAACTCTGAAGGCCAAAACCAGACGTATTTACGTGCGTAAACTTTCCCAGATCTCTTACTACTCTACATTCCTCTTTTACAGGCTTAGTTTGTTTTGTTTCACAGCTAAATATTCTTGTCAATCTGTTACAGAGTCTTTCTGGAAAAGGAAGAGACGTAAAACAATCAAAAGATATGTCCCCAGAAAATAAGGAACAGTGTAACTATCACTCATAGGAGCACGGCCATCTCTGAACCCAAACGTCCCCATAAGCCGCATGGGATAAATGCTGTGTTATCTGCCCCGCGCCCCAATCCACAACACAATCCGATCTGTCAGGGGCCGTCCATCAATCCGGGGGACTCAGGAATGGCGTGCTGGCCTATCCTCCCTGCCCCCTCCACCGCTTCTCTCTCCCTCCACTGAACCACACACTCGTTTCGTCCTCTTTCAACGAACCGCAGAAGTCCTCTCTCCTCACAAGTGAGGCTCCGCGGCACGGGAGGAAGATCCTCAAGGCCCGTCCCCGCCCCCGACTCCTCACGGCGGGCAGAATCACACCTCACTCAGGAGTCTGGCTGGCAAGTGAGCTCGGCAAGAGTCGGGCACAGTCAAAAGCTAAACCTGACTTTCCCTTCGGGTACTCACAAAGTACCTGAGGTTTTAGGGCTACAACTTCCACTTGGTCCTTAGGCAATGTTTTTCCTGGGCCCTGAATGAATTCTTCTGTATCTTTCCCGGGCATGCTGGCACCCCCTCACACCCACCGGGCAGACCGACTGAAAAAACGCGCTGACTCCTCTGCCGCTGGGAAGGACACCCTTCCCATCATCCGCACGCTCCTTCGGGAGGGCTGGCCAACACCTCCGGGCGCGCCTGCCACCGCGGCAACGGGAGCACCGCTCAGATCAGGTGATGGTTCCCGGCCGGGGACTTTGGCCTCCCAGGGGGCAAACGGCAGTATCAAGACCTCTCTGCCGGCCACAGGTGGGCCGAGGCCGCTGGCACCCGGCGGGTAGAGGCCCGGCCTGTGTGCCCTCTAGCACACAGAACCAAGGATTACGCGGCACAAAGTGTCTCAACAGTGCCAGTGCTCGGAGACTCTGGACTCAGGCCGGATAAACACATACACGGTGGCACCTCGATGCAGGTGCCCACCATCCAACGCCCTCTCCCTGTCTACTTCCCCAACAAGTACTCGGCACGCCGGTACCGTCTCCCCAGATGGACTCAGATTCCAGTAAGAAAACGCACCGTGAGCCGCCCGGGCGGCAGGAAGGGAAGAAAGGAGCTGAACTCATGAAGATCTTGAATTAAACACTAACGGGGCACCGGGGGGCTCACTCGGTGCGACTTCGACTCAGGTCATGATCTCATGGTTCATGAGTTCAAGCCCCGCGTCGGGCTCTGTGCTGGTGGCTCAGAGCCTGGAGCCTGCTTCGGATTCTGTGTCTCCCTCTCTCTCTGCTCCTCCCCCCCCACTCTCTCTTTCTCTCAAAAATAAACATTAACAAAAATTTTCTTAATTAAAAAAAATAAAAAAGAAACACAGTTGGAGCCTGCTTCGGATTCTGTGTCTCCCTCTCTCTCTGCTCCTCCCCCCCCACTCTCTCTTTCTCTCAAAAATAAACATGAACAAAAATTTTCTTGATTAAAAAAAATAAAAAAGAAACACAGTTTCGACCTTGTCAAATGTCAACAAACATCTCAGGGCAATGAGTGAGCATATTGGGAAAGCAGGTGCTCGAGCTGAAAAGCGACCTGATTACTAGACACACCTACCGTTTTTTATTTTTCTGAGCCCCAAATCGACCACACTGGGTACTAGGCAGGTGAAAGGCAGGCCGCCTGGGGGGGGTGGTGGGGGGGGTGGGCAGGAGTCAGTCCTGGGCCTGATTAGTAACTTAGCTAGATGACCTTGAGCCCACGGAAGATCGGCTCTGGTGCCTCCCTTTGTGATGCCGGAGAGTCACGAAGCGTCTAGAAATACAAAACTCTACACCAAATCAAGACACAGAAACTGGTGGGGGTTCACTTACCATCCTGCTTGGGAGAGGTTTCTTTGGGTTCCTTCTTATTTTTTCGACCCTCCCGCCCAGTATGGTCTTCTCCTAAATCTATGACCAGTTCGCTTTCCGAATCGGAGTCCAGGCCCAAATGGACCGTTGGGGAATCCGTCTCATCCTTTCCCTTCAGTTTCTCCTTTGCAGGGTGGGGGGAGGCTTTCGCTTTTTCGGGAAAGTCCTTCTCAGGCTGGGGGCTTGCCTTCTCCTTGGCCGAGCCTGGCTCCGCTTTCTCGGTGGCTGGCGACGTGCTTTTCGCCTCCTCCTTCGTCTCCACCGGGTTTGCCAGTTTGGGCTTTTTTTTGACAGCTGATGGCTCCTTGTCCATCCGGCTGCCCTCCTTGTCTTCGGGCTCCTCTGGCTCATTCTTGGGCTTCTGCTCATCGTCACTGACGTACTCACTATCGCTACTATCGGACTTCTCGGAGTCTTCCGAGTCGCTGTGCTCTACGGCCGTGTAAACATCTTCCGAGATTTCATTGATGCCTAAATTCAGAGAGAAAACCCAGCATGGGGCGTCGTCACAAGATAAAGAGCGGACCCAAAACGCAAACATTTTCCACGCCAAATGCTGGAATGAAATAAAACATTTGAAATTGCATCCCGCTGGCCCGGCCGGGTGAGCAGTCAGCGGCAGCTAACAAACGCTACTTGGGTTTGCAGAGGGTTTCGGTTACTGACATTCAAAGATGACGAGGGACCAGACAACATAAATTTTAGATTTATCCGGAGCTACGTCTTTGCAACACCAATAACTGACGGGGATGCAGAGAATGGGAAGGATGGGGAACGAAAGAGATGAGCTGTAAAAATGGATCCAGAAAACAGAGGCCCAGAGAAATCGCTCACCCTAAGGCATAAAGGAAACCAAGACAGAGGCAAGGCCAGGACGCTGGGCGCTCCTGACGGACCCCCAGCGCTCTTCCCACCAATGCCCAAAGCATTCCAGTCCTCTTGCCTTTGAGTCCAGAGCCCAATGAAATAAGCCAAAGCCTTAAAGCAGAGGTTGCCAACTCCCAGCCACGAGCCACGTCAGGCCAGCACACACGTTTTATTGAGGGAGCCACAGTTTGGCCCGGTGGCTATTTTGTCGTGTGTTTGTTTTTCACTTAGAAGGTACTGCCCAATTCACAAATCAGGAGATGGCACACAGAAGTCAGGTCAGCAGGCGTGTGTGGAAAGAACAGGAGACACGGCCACTCTGGGTCACAGGCCTGCAAGGCAGTGGTTGGCAGGAGCCACGAAGCCCCTGGCCCCTTCCGGCAAGGACGCACCATCTCCAGGTTACCCGGGTGCCCCACCCTCCCTCCAGCGCCCTGAGCTGGTTGAGAGTCACACACCGCCACCTTGTCCGCCCTGGTCTTCCACGGACAGCGGCGTCAAGAGCAAAGTCACACGTTTCCACGTCTCTATCGAAAGGCAAAATGACAAAAGAGCAGGTGTTTCACAGACGAAAATGGGCAAAAGCATATTCCATGTAACCCACTGAGGCGTCCCGCTCCCAGTAAGGAGTGCCATCCAGCCACAGGGAAGTAATACTGTGTCCTAAAATTTTGAAAAGAGGAAAACTCAAATTTGTACTCTCCCCATTCTGGAACAACGGTCACCAAGAGTGAGGTCCCTGCTCAGACCCAGACGCGCTGAAAGGAAACTTGCAAACAGATAAAAGCCATGAGCAGCCCAGGGGACCAGATACAAGCAGAATCATCACAGAATTATACCTGCCTCCACCCGGGCTCAATCAAAAACAGGAGAAGCCAAAAGACAAAAACTCGGATCTGGTGTAACTCCTGGTCCCAAGGCTTCTGCTAGTGCAGGGAACGGTCAGATGGGAGGACAAGTGTGACACGGAGGGCTTGCAGACCGGAGCCCAGAAGACAGGAATTCAAATCCTGCTCTTGTACATTTTATTCGCTGTGTGACCCCGAACTAGTGACCTACCTCTCTGAGCCTCTGTTTCTTCATCTGCAAAATGGGATCAATAATGGTATGAATGTATACACTGTGTGTAGTACAGCGTGAGGTATGCAGGAAACAGTCGGTAAAGAGAAATATTAAAATATTAAATAAATATTAACATTCTTGTTAATGTTAATAAGTCGAGGAGTTAGACCAGCTGCATGGAAGGACTCAAAGCAGATATTTAAATGGCCTGCAAAACTACAAACATGCCACTCAGTGTCCTAACCAAGCAGAAAACCCAACAAGAATGCCCTCCTCTGGCCCTCTGGAGGACTCCTAACTACAGCTTACGGATCCCAAGGTCCAGAGCCCCACGGACACTATAAACCTCACTCTGGTGTGGCTCTCTCTCCTGAGACCAGCCATCGCCTACTTCTTTGCAAATACCCTCCTGGTTTTGTTTCCTTAGTCAACAAATATTCCAGAGCGTCTACTACGTACACAAGACCGAGTAGCTGGGAGAACATAAATGCTTATGAGGCAACCTCCCTGTCCTCAAGGAGCTTCCAGTCTGGCTTCCAGTCTAGATGGACTCCCCCACCCCACACACACACACAGTGACCGCCGATGCTCCCTAGCAACAGAGGGCCACAGGAGGCGGCAGACGGGGAAGGAAGGGCAGTCAGAGGAGACTTCCTGGAGGAGGGGGTGCCTGAGCTCAGCCTTAGGAAAAGAATCCAGGTAGGCGGTGTGAAGGCAGGCAGCACGGGGAAGAGGAAGGGAGACAACAGGAACAGAAGCGGGTCGCGTGTGCCAGGTCAGGGGGAGGGGGGCAGTCTGCAGCGGAGGGGTTTGTGTCGGACGTTTGGGGGGCAAACCGGATCCTGACGGTGAGCCACTGACAGGTGCGGAGAGGGGGCGAGGAGGGGGACAAACTCAGGAAGATCTTTCTGCTTTCAAACTTCCCTACCACCTGCACCTCGAGGCTGCAGGCTGCCACAGCCAGAGAGTCAACCGGGTGGATTCCAAAGACCCCTGGAGAACCGCTGACGAGCCCCTGAGACTCTGCCGTCGGGGAGGCTGAACTGGAGCCGCGCGCTCGGTGCTGCGAACGGCGGCCACGGGGCCGACGGTGACGGTGCGAGAGCACGGGGAACACGGTGGCGACGGTGACGGTGCGAGAGCACGGGGAAGGACGTACCTAATTGTGCTTTGCAGCTCTCTATGGTCTTGTCGAGGTTGAGCTGGAACCGGCTCCGGATCTGCCGCTTGGGCGAGAGCAGGGGCACGGGCGCCGCCTGCTGCTGGACCGACTCGCTCAGCTCCTTCAGGTCCATCTCGGCCTTGCTCCGGTCTGGAAGACAGGGTCGCGGCCTCGTCAGACACGCGCTGCGAGGATGAGCGGGCGACGCTCCTCGCGGACACACGTCTGAGAACACGGCGGGGAGAGCAACCTCGAAACCCCGTCCCGGCAACACCGCCTGCTCAACGGTGGGCCGATTCTAGCCCGCGAACGCATTCAGCAGAGGTGCCCGGCCGGCTTTCAGTATTGAAAATGCACAGCCCCGGCCAGATGGCTGGCTGTGAACTCGCGTCCTGAGGGCGCTCGAAAGCCAAAGGTCACAGCGATAGAGTCGATCAGGTCGCGCGGAGTCTGGCCAGCGTGTGCTTTTACCCCCGGGCCCACATCAGAGAGGACCGGGAACCCCACAGACGCTGAGCGCCCCCCCCCAGCACACGAACACACAACTGGGGGCCCCGCTTCCTCATTTACCACGGAGACTTTGCCACTCGATCCCGGTCCGCCTAGACTGGAGTTCAAGTCAGAAAAGGCGGGGGTCGGGGGGAGGTAATTGTCAGACAGGGAGACCTTCCGGCCCGGCTGGCGTCCGGCTCTGTGGCTCAGGCACCCGTCCGAGGACAAGTGAACAGAGCAGCCCTGGATATTCAACCGCACGGCCCACACTCCTCACCCCGATCCCAGGCAGAGGCCTCTGACAAGGAGCCAAGGCCAAGGGTCTGGCCACTCTCCCCGCTTCTGCCACGGGCTCCTTACGTGACCAACTGGACCAGATTCCAAGGGTCCCTAGGCTTGCATTGCTTGAATTCCTTCCTCCCCATCTCCTCCAGTGCCCCGCCCCAAAACAGAAGAAACGAATGACTGAAGGTGGCTGTACGCGCCCAGAAAGCGAGACCTCCCAGGCAGGGAACGCCACCTGCCACCTGCCCGTCGCCCTCCGGCACCCCCTCCCTCTCCAGCCGACCCCAAGCCGAGGATACGGAGCATACGCCCTGCCCTGGCCAATCCCAGAAAACCAACGTCACATCCATCAAGGACAAAGACAAGAAGCCACCTCTGAGCCTGTTGCCACCGGCTGTGAGCTCGCTCGCAGGCTCTCTCCATCCCCCCGCTGTCCCCACCCCACACCCCATCTATGCCCACATACACAAAGAAGCCCCGTGTATGAAGTCAGAGGGCTGGACCATAAGGGCTGCCCAAAACCTTCACTCTCTGCTCATATCCACTTTCCAACACGGCCCACGCGCCCTCCCCGTCACCCAGGAGTGCGGCAGTCTCTCAACCCTGCACGCCCAGAGATCTGCTCAAGTGAGCAAGGTAGGCAGCCTCCCCGGAACTCGACCCCCCTCATAGCTCACCAGAGCAACAGACTGCTCCCACTTAACTTTCTCTCCATAATGAGGTCCCTACCGAGGTGAGATTAGGATTAGGAAGGGCCCTTTCCCCAAAACACGCTCAGGGGCAGCCCTCAGGAAGATTCGGGAAGTGAGTTGCTCGAAACTGGCAGATACCATCCTTGTCCTATAAGGCTCTAGAAACATCTCCACCTGTGAGCGTGTGCACCTGTTTGCACGGGACTGCAGGTGTGCCCCGCGAGGATGGGGTGTGGGCACAGGTTACCTCAGAGCAGGGGAAAAACGTCCCTGCAAATTCCCTGGAGAAGCCCCTTACGAAGAGAACACAGACTAACAGTAACGGTAATAAAACAGCAAAGAGGGAAAAGAAGGAGGAAGACGACCAGGAAAACAGAGGAAGAAAAAAGAAAGATCCAATTCGAGAACCAGCAGTATGAGGAGAACTTAGGGATTTCAGCAGTTAAGCAGCGAATGTGACCAGAAAGGGGAAAGGCAGGAAGCCAGTCTCCTAACTTCTGCTTTCGGAAATGAGAACGCATGCTGGATTCCTAAGGGAAAAGGCAGTTTTTGCAGTCTGAAGTTGTAAAAGAAATTACTCACAAAAATACCCTCCATCAGTGTCCTCAATTAACGCTCCACACGGCGGTTACCGAAACACCACCATCCACCACGCCAGGAGTCAGCACACGCTTGCTGCCAGCGAGCACACCGGGCTCTGCGGGCCGTAGAGCCTCTGCTGCCAAAGGGACGGTAACGAGATCTCCACAAATTGAGGACACTCTGTTCTAATAAAACTTTATTTACAAAACCAAGTGGGGGGCCAAATTTGGTCCCAGGCCTAAAGTTTCCATCCTCATTTGTAGCGCACGGACGGCTACCCTTGGCTGCAAACTGAAATCACCTACAGAGCTATAAAAAAAGAAAAATCCTAACATCTCGGTCCCCCTCCCTGAAAATGTGAATTAACTGGCCTGGGCACTGGCCCTTTAAAAATAACCCAGACAGGGGCACCCGGATGGCTTACTCCATGGAGCGTCTGACTTGGGCTCAGGTCCTGATCTCGCGGCTCGTGGGTCTGAGCCCTGCAGGGGGCCGGCTGCTGTCAGCACAGGGCTCCTTCTGATCCTCTGCCCCCTTTCTCTCTGCGCCTCCCCTGCTCGTGATCTCTTCCGTTCAAAAATAAACCAACATATTTTAAAAATACCCCAGGGGCGCCTGGGTGGCTCAGTCGGTTGGGCGGCCGACTTCAGCTCAGGTCATGATCTCATGGTCTGTGAGTTCGAGCCCCACATTGGGCTCTGTGCTGACGGCTCAGAGCCTGGAGCCTGCTTCAGATTCTGTGTCTGTCTCTCTCTCTCTGCCCTTTCCCTGCTCACTCTCTGTCTCTCGAAAATAAATAAACATTAAAATAATAATAATAATTTAAAAAAAAGAATCTTTAAAAAAAAAATACCCCAGATGGGGTTCCTGGCTGGCTTATTTGGTAGAGCATGAGGCTCTGGATCTCAGGACCGTGAGTGCCAGCCCCACACTGGGCACAGAGCCTACTTAAAAAATAATTAAGATTTTTTTTTTCAAGAGGGGGCACACCTGGATGGCTGAGGTCCTGATCTCATGGTTCATGGATTCAAGCCCCACGGTGGGCTCCGTGCTAACCGCTCAAAGCCTCAAAGCTTCAGATTCGGTCCCTCTCTCTCTGCCCCTCCCCTACTCATGCTCTGTCTCTCAAAAATAAGTAAATATTAAACAAAAAATTTTTTGTAATTAAGAAAAAAAGTACCCCAGATGATTCTAACCGGCAGCTTAGGCTGAGAACCGTTGCATTAGCCCAGTCTTCCTTTTTTTTAATATTTATTTATTTTGAAAGAGACAGAGAGAGCAAGAGCGCGTGAGAGGGGCAGAGAGAGAAAGAATCCCAAGTGGGCTCTATGCTGTGAAGAGGGAGCCGGACACGGGGCTTGATCCCACGAAACATGAGAGCGTGACTTGAGCCAAACTCAAGAGTCGTATGCTTAACCGACTGAGCCACCGGGCGCCCCACACCAAACTTCTACGTGAGTAAAACACCTCCTCCTGATTTGCCTTAACCTTTGTGCTGACAGTATCATTGTCTAAACCTGAGGGTTCATAAAAAGAGACCTATAAACTCATGAGAATAATCGTGGGTGTGTGTGGCTGTATCTACAGAAAATGAAATCTCTTAAGCCTTGAGAGACTGAACTCGGAAATACTCATAATTACGAGGACTGAAGAGACGGTAAAAGCACAGTCTTACAGTTCAGGTTTCTCCAGTCAATCGGCTGCGGGAACGTGCATCCGAACAAGAAGCCCCGAGAGCCGGGGTGGGGGGTGGGGGGCGGGTCCTGGGACCAGACCCTCAGGAGTTGAGCCAAAGCGAATTACCGTTCTCAAATTTTCAACCGCACTTTGACCTTCTCCTCCTCCACAGGGACGAAAGAAGAGCCTCTCTTTCTCGTTTCGCCGATCAAGGCTTATCAGGGTTCCGTCCGCCCCTGCCCTTCTGTATCGGGAATATCTTCAGAATCCACCTTTGCTGCCAATATTTTGAACTTTCCAGCTGATATGAAGACAGCTGAGGCTATAAATGGAAACCAGGGAGAAAAAAACACCAACGCTAGAGAAAGAGACACGATCTTCCATTTCTGGAGGAAGCATAAATCAGAACCGTCTCTTCAGAGGGCAATTTGGCAGGATCTCTCCAAATGTCAACGGCACATGGCCTCCGACCCGAGATTCTGCTTCCAGGAATTCATCCCGTGGATACGCTCCCCCGTGGGCAGAGGGGTCTTCATTACAGCTGAGTGCAACAGCAAAACGACCAAGAGTCAATAAATAAGGGGTCTGGGTACATAAATTAACAGTTCACCTTGAAATGGAATGAAATATAAGTGCTAAAATAAAACTACAGATCTTTATGTGCTGGCATGGAGAAGGCAGCCCGTGTCAGGACAAAGAAGGTGACAATCGGTAAAACATACTGGCACTGGCGTAGAGGAGGAAGGACGGAAACGGAAAACAGATGTGAACGCAGATGTGTGTTCGTGGGGGTTCTCGACGTCGGCACTACTGACACTTGGGGCTGGATAAGTCTTGGTCACGGGGGCCGTGGAGGTGGAGGCCGGGGGCTGTCCTGCACGTTGTGGGTCTTTAGCACAACCCTGGCCTCCAGATGCCAGGAGCACCCACATCCCAGGTGGGACAAGAAAAATGTCTCTGGGGCGCCTGGCTGACTCAGCTCATGGAGCATAGGACTCTTGATCCCAGGGTTGTGGGTTCGAGCCCCATGCTGGGCACTGAGATGACTTAAAGATAAAATCTTTAAAAAATACTCCAGGGAGCCTGGGTGGTTCAGTCGGTTAAGCGTCCGACTCTTGATTTCAGCTCACAAGTCACGATATCGTGGTTTCCAAGTTCGAGCTCTGCATCCAGCTCTGTGCTGACAGTGTGGAGACTGCTTGGGATTCTCTCTCCCTCTCTGTCTACCCCTGCCCAGCTCACACACAAACACACACTCTCTCTCTCTCTCTCTCTCTCTCTCTCAAAATAAATAAACTTAAAAATAAAATGTCTCCAGACGTTGCCAAATGTCCCACTGGGGGACAAAACTCACCCGGGTTTAAAACCCCTGGTGTAGGACATAGAAGAAGTCTCTAAAAAGACTACAGAGAGTTAACCGTGGTCGCTTGTCAGAAGGGGCAGAGAGACAGGTGATGTTACAGACAGGCTGGCTTTTCATTGAACGTCCTCCCGTCCTTTGCAATTTCTCTCGTCACGTGCATTCAGAGCAACAAAATTAACTTTGTACAAGAAAAATATAAACGCGTCTTTTTTTAAGTAAAAGGAAATGGATTTCCTCTGTTCAAAAGCAGGACTTCCAGGAGCCACAAAATGGCGGCTCCTTCAAGGGAGCAATGCCGTCCAGACCAGAGACCCTGGGAAAAGTTCTCTCGTCCATCAAGATCCAAGCAGAGACTTTCCTCATCTCATCCAGTGTTTTTAAAAAAAAAAAAAAAAAAAAGGCAACACGTGGGAAACCTCAGCTCTACGTCCTTGCTCTCGAAGGATGCCTGACTTCAAGGCACCACTTGATACGGAGAAAGAAAGGAGGCCTCCCGTCGGCGACGGCCGAGGAATAAACACAAGAATCGCTCCCGGTCTGACGAGTTCCCGCTGCTCTGTCAGCATCTGCGACGGAGCAGCCAGGCACATCTGTGTCACACGCAGGACCACTGAACTGCTGTGTTTGTTCAGCCCAGAGCAAACGCCCTGCGTGACAGGAGGAGGCGGGATTCCCAGAGAGGCAAACGGCAGTCTAGAAGAAGAAAAGAATCAGCCCTTCCTTCCTCTTCTCATGCTTATTTAGGACTTCTTTCTCACGCGGTCACGGAAAGGGGCCGTAATAATCTGCCAGGCGTCGGCTCCTTGTCTTAGAGCAGAGAGCAGGCCCAAGACAGCAGACGAGGGGCCTGTGCGTGCGCGCAGGGTGAGAAGTCTCTGAGGCGGACTTCCCCTCCATCTTGCACCAAAGTTAATTCGGAGAAGCGTTAGGCATCCAACTGGTGACCCACGGCTGGTTTGGACGTACGTGTTCTGATCAGATAGAGTTTTTATCGTTAACCCAACTGACTGTCAACTTTCAAAAACGAGCAGAGACGGTACACAAATCTGGATTTCCATTTTCCTTGAAAATTCAGAGTCTGACAACACAGGTTCAACTCGTGGGTCCTTCACGGCACTGCCCACGCGAAACCTCCAGCTCACCCCCTCGGCCCTACAGCCAGGCCAATGTATCCAACGGTGCCAGACGCCCAGGGTCAAGGGCCCTCCGACATCAAAACACGGCCCGTCTCGCGGCACGCCAGCTCACGTATTTTGGCTGAGAGCACAAACTACGAGGCAGACGGGCCTGAGCCCGCGGGCCGAACGTGAGCACGAGTGAGGCTGGGTAGGGGGCTTTGATTCTCTGGGCCCCAGTTTCCACTTCTTTGAAATGGGGCTCTTATGATCTACCTTGAAGGTTGTTGTAGTTTTTAAATAGTTTTTAGATGTGGAGAGTACGCCTCGGGGAGGGGCGGGGGGAGAACAGTGCTGGGTGTTTGGACACCTGTGAAGACGGGTGTAATCAGTATCAGAATGTGACGTGAGGTCCTCACAAAGAGCCCCCTGCTTTGGAATCGAGCCCCCCCCCACCCCCACACCACTCCTTTGTTTTCCGTCCCTCTAATTTTTAATGAAATGCCATCTGATTAGACGCCACAATGTCCCCATCGTCCCCAGCACTGTCTCCGTTCCGTCTGCTCAGAGTGGCTCCGTGGAAGCTGGACACAAAGCAGCCCCATATGCAGCCCCGGCCCCAGCCCCGGCCAAGCTCGGGAGGGTTAGTTAGAACTCCCCTCCACCGAGAGTTCTCGATCCGTCTGTGACACCCCTCACCGGTCCCTCTCTGATCGCCTTCCCGTTAGGCCACGGAGCCCCCAGCCCATAAAACGCCCACACCCCCAGCGCCTCCGTTCCCACTGACAACACGAGTGTGTGTCCCAGCACGGAAGGAGGTGGGGCGGGGGCCCTTCTGTCCAGGAGACCCTCTCAGGCTCCGCCGAGCCCGGAACCCACGATGGGCCGTGGCTCAGCCAAGCAGAAAGACCCACGGCGTCATGAGGACGCTCAAGGCGACCCGGTTGAGGGAAGGAGCTATTCTCACCACACACGACTGGCGGAGAGGACATTGTGACAACACCCCAGCACAGTGTCCTTTTCGGGCTGTGGAGGTGGCAGGAGGGCGTGAGAAAGGAAACCACAATGCTGAGATCCATGAACATTCCCAGGTAGCAAACGGGTCCCCTTTCGTTCAAGTGAAGAGTTCCCACCGGCCGTTCTGAGCCCCGAAAGCCACGACCCTGACGGCTGTGCCACCCGCGGGCTGCGCTAACCGGTGAGCTGGGGCGGGCCCGGCCCTGGCCTCCCTGCAGACGCGGGCTTGCTCCAGCCCCGCCACCTGCTGACTCGGCGGTCCCGAGCCCCCGGAGCCTCCTCTCCAGACCTTAGCATCTCCGTCAAAACGGCCCTGCAGGACGAGCTGAACCCGGAGGGTACCAGCCGCCAGGGGCTGGGGGTTCATGGGCGAGCATCGCTCTGCACAGGTTGGCCGCCGCTCCCTTCCTAAAACCCTGTATGCTCGAGCCCCATCCCCAGCTGTGACAACCAAAATTGTCCCCGGACACTGCCCAGTGTCCCCTGGAGGGGACTGAGGGAACCGTCCCTGGGGAAGAGCAGCTGCCAGAGGCTACTCTCCCCACAGCAGCCAGCGTGGTCCTTCTACGGCGCTCAGGTCACGGCCCTCCTCTGCTCACGTGGCTCCGCACCGGGGTCCCCGGGTCCACAGGGTCCCAGGGCTCCGGGCCTCGTCTCCACACCGTCGTCTCCACCCATTGGGACGGGTGACCCGGACCCGGGACCTCAGCATCCTGGCATTCCTACCTCATACAGAGTTCCTCCCTTGCCCTAAGGCCCTAACTTCTGGTTCCTCTTCCCAATAAGGGCACAGCTGGATTTTCTCATCCTGCAAAGCTAGGATTAAATACCACCTCTCCTGGGTAGCTCAGTGTCTCTGAAGTATCTGAACAGGACTCTTGGCTCTGGCTCTCAGGCTCTCGTGACTCGTGAGTTCTGCACTGATGGCGCAGAGCCTGCCTGCGATTCTGTCTCCCTCTCTTTCTGCCTCCCCCCTGCTCACATCTCTGTCTCAAAAATAAAGAAACATTTGTAAATAAATAAATAATCGCATACCGCCTCTCAGAGGCCTTCCCCAACCACTGCCTCTTCCAAACCACCACCACGCTCCGCATCTCTCCTCACCATCAACACACTTTACCTTCTCTCCCGGCATGAACCGTCTTGTTTATTTACCTTAGTGTTTCTCACTCTTTAGAACCAAGCTCGGTACAAGAGCAGGGCCCTTGCTCGCCACTCTCTGCCCCGTGTCTGAAACAGCACACAGCATGTAATAGATGCTCAATAAAAATCAAGGATCATGATGGAATGAATCAACAAAACAACTTCATGGTTGAGTATTTAGCATTTAGCCCATTTTTGCTAAAGATGGACCGAAGGCAGTGCTTTTTAAACAACTAACTGAACTCCAGTGGGGAGGGGAGGGGATCCTACTAAGTCAGAGATAAGGACCAGTATTATCTTAAAAACTAGAAGAGGAAAATTAAGGAAACAATATATCCGAATATACTGCACATAGGAAAGGTAAATAGTGACTCAAACCTTTAAATGTACACACACACTCCCCTGTAAGAACTGAGGTACCGAGGTCAAAAGCAAGAAAAGGTCGTCAACACTGGCCTAAGGTCCCTGAAGATAAAACAACGTTGCGTGTCAACAGCCCCCAGGCACTCCCTCACTTGCTCCTTTTCACTAACCTCCCTTCATCTTCTTCCGCCATACCTTTTTCATATTTTGCACAGAGAGAGGTTTTGTTCAGAGCTCAAGAACCACACCCAAAAGAGGACATCGCGACTTGCAGAAATACCCTCAGACGCCGCAGAAAAGAGGCTTCTGAAAGTCCCCACTGACCCAGGTTAAGATTCAGGATGCTTCCGGTGGTAGACGTTTTGTCCGCTTTCGTCGTGATGGGCGTGGACGCTTGAGGAGAGAAGGTTTTCGGGCTGCCGGATACACTCCCCGCTTGTCCCGTCTTGGCAGAGGCTGGCGAAGCTGAAAAAGTATGTTCATGGTTAAAAGACAGACTTACAAATAAATAAACAAATAAAACCTGTGCGTAGGGGGAGAGGGGAGAAACTGGATTTGATTTCAACATGGCCCCCGGAGGGCTCCAGCTGGGGCCCAGCGGGAAGGGTTGGCCATTTTTGTGGCAAGCGCAGGCTTTAGCGCAATGTTAAGCCGTGAAGGAAGAAGGCCTCCCCAGTCATTCTCTTAAACACAAAGCTCTAAGACGAATCGGCTAAGCTGCCACTGAATTGGTTTGGCCCATTCGCGGGTGTAAATCTCAAAATAAATAGCGATTAAAGCAGCCTCCCACCACGGTCCAGGTGCAGAGACCGGAGCCAGGCTTACAAATGGCGTGCCATCCGTTCACGGGAGACGCGGGAGCCGGCTCGCACGGCCGCCGCACCTGCCGGGGGCCAAGTCGACCCCTCGGGCGATCTCCGGCTTCCCATTTCAAAGGTTCTGTGATGCTGAAAGAAGCCGAACTCCGCGCCAGACGGAGTGAGGGCGTCACTGGTCAACGATCGCCCTCCTTCGTGTGTTCCAGACTTTTACAGGAGGACAGAAAATCATACCTGAGCCCGAGTCTTTTAAAAACACCTCAGGGGCACCTGGGTGCCTCAGTGGGTTAACCATCCAACTCCGGCTCAGGTCATGATCTCACGGTTCACGGGTTCGAGACCCGCATCAGGCTTCCGGTTCTGTGTCTCCCTCTCTCTCTGCCCCTCCCCCACTTGCTCTCTGTCTCTTTCTCAAAAAAAAAAAAAAAAACATTAAACCAAAATTTTTAAAAATAAACATTCAAAAAAAATTTTTTAAGACCTTAAAACTACCTCCATACTTTTCCCCTGGGCCTCATGCACTGAATGTGGGCAGGACAGAAACCAAACCATGCAGCAACGACACAAGAGTGTTCAGACAGGCCTGCCGGTCTGCCTACTCGGCCCGCCGTTATGGGGACTGTCCTGTCACAGAGCTCCTAGAGACAACGCAAGGGCCAGCCCTCCCCTGATGCACGAGAAACATGGGCTTTGCAGTGAGTTGGTCCCTGAGGAAAAGCTGTTGGCGGCAAAGGCGTGACGAATCGGGACGTCCCAGGGGCTTCCAACAGTGCTCACGCTGGCACACGCATGCCTCAGTTTCCTCACCCGGCAAATGGGGGCGCGAAGTGAGGATCCCACGGGTGAAACCTCTATACCTGCTCAGCCAGTCAGTATGCAGGGCTACCTCGGCTCCAGCGCGAGGTGAGGGGAGCCAGCGCTACCTTTAACGTGTTAGAGGGGGAAAGACCAGACACAGGGAGGGCGGCGGCAGGCACGCAGCGGGAGCCAGACCCCGAGTCTGAAGTCCAGCTTGGCTGCCGACTTGCTGGGTGTCTGTGGGCATGGTCCCTGAGTCTGTGACAATCTCCCTCCCCGGTAGCCTCAAAGACGGATATGATAACAGAATTCAAAAGGACTATTAAAGGACCCTCCTCATCAAGTTGTAAGGATCTGGTAAGTTAATCATCTGAACAGTGCCTGGCATCAGAGAAGCACTATATTATCATTTGCTATTAGTATAACATTATTTTCTATTTCCCCATGAACCTGAGGGCTTTGGTTTCAACCATCTATACCAGTAGTTTTCAGCCAGGAGTGATTTTTTTTTTTTTAATTGAGTAGGCTTTCCCGTCCAGTGTGGAGCCCAATGTGGGGCTTGAACTCACAACCTTGAGATCAAGACCTGAGCTGAGATCAAGAGTCAGACGCTTAACCGACTGAGCCACCCAGATGCCTCATGGCCAGGAGCGATCCAGGCAGGACACACAATGTCTGCAAACATTTTTGGCTGTCACAACTCGCACGGTGGGGGGGGGGGGGGGGGGGGTGTGCTTCTAACATCTAATAGGTATAGACCAAGGATGCCGCTCGCCCCCCCCGCCCCCCGCCCAAAGCAAATAATCTTTGGTTCCAACGGTCAGTAGTGCTGAGGGGGATACCTTCACAAAGGGATGAAGCAGGCGTGTCTGTGGGACTCCTTCATCTCATATGCAAATGAGGGGGGAGGTGGCGAGGAGCTTAGCTAATCCAGGTCAAGTGGTCCTTAGCAAATGCTCCATCAGCACTCCACATTATTTTGAGAATTAAGGTGTTTTTTTAAAATACTCATTGACTTCGTTTGACTGTAAGGAGGATTAAGTGCCTGGCCCGGCACGTGGGACACAGCGTTCTCTCAAGTGAGAGCCACGATTCACTGTCACCGTCACTGTCACTCCCACGGTCACTGTGACCAGTGCTACCGGAACAACGAGCAGAATTCCGGTACCTGGTACACCCCAAAAACTGAGAAGATCATCAAAGATAAAGGCATTTCAAACGATTTAAGTATTACCAGTAAAACCTTTGGCATGAGGATTTCATTATTCATTCACTCATATTCCATCTGCTTCCTTCCAAGAGAGACTTGCAGCGGCTGAAACATCGGTGTTGTATATTCTCTGCGGGGACTAAAGACCAGGGCCGCTCGACCTGTGTTCCCTCACACAGAACTAGCAAACAGGTGTAGCAGGCAGGGTCTGATACTAGCCACGGGACTGCGTGGACTGCAAGGGACTCTGACAAGAAAGCCTAACCCAGAAGAGTAGGCGGAAATAAAAACTCAGAACTCAACCCTGCGGGTCGGCATTCCCCTGCTCCAGAACAGCACGTGTTAAAAGAAAAGGAAGGAAGGAAGGAGGGGCGCCTGGGTGGCTCAAGCAGTTAAGCATCCTACTCTGCATTCCGGCTCAGGTCGTGATCTCGAGGGTCGTGAGTTCGAGCTTTGCATCGGGCTCTGTGCAGTGAGCACAGTCGGCTTGGGATTCTCGGTCTCTGTCCCTCCCCTGCTCATGCATGCACACACACTCTCTCTAAATAAGTAGATAAAAATAAAAATTTTATTAAAAAAAAAAAAAAAAGAAGGGGAAGCCAGCAGGCAGTCTCACGGAGTGGGCCCCGCAGGGACACTTAGGAAGAACACAGGTAAAGTCGTTAATTTTGCAATTCTGTAGTGAAAACATAACAGGAAAAACAAGCCTTTAATTTCACAGAGTTTCCTCTGCTCATAAAACTTAAGTATTGAAGGTTTAAGAAATACGTTCTAAATTTCTTAATTTAAACATACCGCCTGGATATGCCAAGAATAAAGGTGTTTGGAGAACGCTGGCTCCCGTGGAGATGGGTCGGTCCACCCTCCACCCAGCCAGCAAAGGGCAGGGACGCCCTCACAGACATCTGGGATGAAAACGCTTCCTGTCATCAGGGAAGGGATAGCACCGGGGGCACCTCGCAACCCTGGGTCCCACCATGCAGCACTCTCCTCAGGGAAGACGATGGCCCCTGTCCACCTGGAGGGCCGCGTGTCTCCCCTCCCCAATTTGTGCCACACTGTGTACCTGCCTCGACCTCCCCATATCAGTTAACACTATGACCCCTCACCTAGGTGTTCATGGCCAAACGCGTCTACGCTGCCCTAACTCACCCCGCTCTTCGGCCAGACCTCTGCACGCCACTTCCAAGTATGTCCCGAAGCTCCCCACGGGTCTCCACCCCCACCGCTATCAGCCTAACACAAGTGGTTCGGGGGGGGGGGGAGGGGGGATGTAAAAAATCTTACTCTTTACGTACAAAACACAGACACACGCAGTCCATAAGAAGACACACGGTACTTTCAAATTTCATGAGGGTCCATCCCTAGGTATCGACCCGAAAGAACTCAAAAGCGGTACTCAAACCTTGCTACCCCAGTGTTCACGGCAGCACTATTCCCAGGGTTCAAAGGTGGAAACAGTCTGAGTGTCCGTCGACGGACGGACAAACGCTGGTGTTCTCGGTGGAATGCTGACTGAGCCGTAAAAAGGAAGGACGTTCTGACCGTGCCGCATGGAGTCTGCAGACAAACTCAGCGAAAGGAGCCGACACAAAAGCCACGTGTTGTAGGATTTGCCTTAAATGTAATCCCAGAGTAGGCGAACCCACACGAGTAGCATGCAGACTGACGGCCACCAGCGCTCGGTGGCCGGGGAGTGGGGGAGGGCCTGGTCACTTAACAGGGTCTGGTTTTGGAGTCCCGGAGGGGTTCTGGAAGTGGAGAACGGCGGTGGTCGTACGACACCGTGGACACACTCCACGCCGCGGAGTCGTTCGCGTGCACGTGGCGAACTGTAGGTCACGTGAATTCCATCTCCATTTAGGAAAATATTCACAGAGGGGCGCCTGGGGGGCTCAGTTGGTTAAGCGCCGACTTCAGCTCAAGTCATGAGCTCACGGGCTGTGAGTTCCAGCCCCGCGTCAGGCCCTGTGCTGACAGCTCAGAGCCTGGAGCCTGCTTCGGATTCCGTGTCCCCCTCTCACTCTGCCCCTCCCCTGCTCACACTCTGTCTCTATGTCTCTCAAAAATAAATAAAAACATTAAAAAAATTTTTTTAAAAAAAGGAAAATATTCACAACGGGAGATTGTTGGGGGAAAAATGTCTAACATGGTGCCTTGTGGGATGAAATGAAAAAAATGGCTGACCAACACTGCCCCTGCCTTCGAGTGCCCACCGAGACCCAGTAAGAGCTCCCAGGGGTGCCCCTTCCTCCTGGCACAGCAGCCCCCGGCCTGGGGCCCCCTCCACGCAGCAGGCAGGCAGGCACACCACCGCTCCACCAAAAACCGTCTGGAGGCAGGGCTGGCTGGCTCAGGCAGGAGAGCGTGCGCCTCTCGATCTCAGGGTTGCAAGTTCGAGCCCCCACATTTGGGTGCAGAGATACGTAAAATCTTTAAAAATAAATACATAAAACCATCCTAGAGGCATCCTACGCTCCAGAATAAGTCCAGCCACACATTCGCCCTTTCCTCTCCTTTCCTCATCTGGAACCTCCAGCCCCATGGACCTTTGTGCTGTTCCTCTAAGATCAAATCTGCTCCTAACTGGAGCCCTGATACATACTTTCAAGGAATTCCCCAGGAAAAGCCTCCGCCCCGACCCTCGCCCAGATCTTCCTGGCTGGTAACCCTCCGCCGCCGCCCTCAAAGCACCCCCCTGCTGGCCCCATCCAAGGGGGCCAAGGTGCCTCTTTCTACCAGCTCCCCTTTGCTGCGAGCACGAGCTCCAGGAGAACAGGGTCCCTGCCAGGCACCTGGGATGCCGCCTGGGGTCCGCGACAATCACAGAATGAGCAACTACTTGAGATAATTAACTGAGAATGAGGTCTCCGTTTCTCTTCTCATGACTGTGGTCATGACAAGCAATAAAGAAACAATAATAGCAACCAAAGTAAAATCTTCTTAATAAAAAAAAAAAAAACAGCCGTTTAAATAACTCTCGATATTATGCAGCTACTAAAAACAAGGAATGCTGAAAGAATGCTTCACAATCCAATGAAGAGACATAAATGAGCGTCTCGGGGGGAAACACAAACGGTCAATAAACATGTGAGAGATAGATACAGATACAGACATGAATACATTTCTCTCCATCCGAAGTCTTTTTCACGGGCGTGATTAACTTGTTTCAAAAAATAACGCCCAGCGTGGAAGGTAGGTGAGGAAAGAGCACAGTAGATGATGCTGATGTTACCCCAAATTAAATTGTATAAATCACACGGACCCTAAGGCCCGAATGCTGAGTTCATCCCCTCGACACACGTGTCATGTGTCCCAGACACAGGACGTGCACCAGGAGGGTCACCGCGACAGTCTTCATGACAGCAGACAAACAGGAGATGTGGTATCGATGCCTGTCAACTGGAGACTGGCTGGGTGGATAGACTGGGATTGACGCCTTACACCCCGAAAAAAGAACAACGCAGACCTGCACGATCTGACGAGGACGGGTCCCCGCAGATACGCGCGTGGGAAAGAGAGGTAAAGATCAAGTGTGTGCAGAAATGCCCGCAAGACGTGCGATGTTTCCTGAAAACACACGCGCGCCTTCAAATGAGTGCACACAGACTGATTTTCGGGAGAAGTACACCCCACTGACTGTCAGCAGCGGGGCACTGAGGAGAAAGACTGGGGCTCAGGACGTGCGGTAAACAAAACTCGCCCTTTCGTTCTCTACCCTTCTACACTGCTTTCATACTGCTGCCTTTTGTTTTATCTTAATTTTAAGCCGGTAGAGTCACCAAGGTTAAAAAAAAAAGTCAACCGGAGGGATTTCGATTATGGCTCATTCTGCCCTTTTAAAACTAATTTTACTGTGGTTTTTTGTTGTGGGGAAAAAATCTTCAAAACAGGTGCAAAAATGTATTTGTTAATAAAGATAACCACAAGGGCGCCTGGGTGGCTCAGTCAGTTAAGTGTCCGACTTCGACTCAGGTCATGATCTCACAGTCTGTGGATTCAAGCCCCATGTCAGACTCTGTGCTGACAGCTCAGAGCCTGGAGCCTGCTTCGGATTCTGTGTCTCCACTCGCTCTGCCCCTCTCCTGCTCATGCTCCGTCTCTTAAAAATAAACATTAAAATATTAAAAACAATAAAGATAATTGTAACTGGGGAGGGGAGGGGAGATGGATTCTGTAATTCTCAGACTCCGGTGAGGTTCAAGGGGTATGTTCTCGAAGACATGAACTCTGGCTTCATATGTGACCACCTAGGCGTGCATGTCAAACAGTAGGCTAGCCAAAACCACCTACAGTTTTGGGAGTCAGAAAACCAGCAGGGAGGTACATACCGAAAATGTGCCTTAAGCAAACAAATCAATGTATCCGTTTAAAACATTCCCGCTCATGTTACTTCCTAAAACCAGGTTTCTTCCCCTAAGAAATGTTCCCCAAATGCTTCCATTCACATGCCTCGGTCATTTGTCATATGCGTGTGCCATCAACATCCTACTGACAGCTAGAACCACAGGGACAAGCAGGAAGACGTCCAAGACGCGATGCCCCCTGACAGGAGCAGAAGGCTTAGATGACCCATTCTACCACAGAATGATCAGTGGGATTGATACATTTAAGAATCTAGGGGCGCCTGGTGGCTCGGTGGGTTGAGCGTCCTAATCTTGATTTCGGCTCAGGTCATGGTCCCAGGTTCGTGCGTTCGAGCCCTGTGTCAGGCTCCTCGCTGAGCGTGGAGACTGCTTCGGGTTCTGACTCTCCCCCTCTCTCTGCCCCTCCCCTGCACACACTCACTCTCTCTCAAAAATTATTTTTTAAAAAGCCGGGGGTTGGGGGGCACCTGGGTGGTTCAGTGGGGTGAGCTTCAGACTCCTGATTTTGGCTCAGGTCATGATCCCAGGGTCGTGCATCGAACCCCATGTCTGGCTCCACACTAAACATAGAGCCTGCTTCAGATTCCCTCTCCCTCTCTGTCTGCCTCTCTCCCCTGCTCACAAGCGCATGCGTGTGTGCACGCACGCACACACACACACACTCTTTCTCTCTCTCTCTAAAAAGTAATTAATTGATTTAAAAAATAAAGTTAAAAATATCTGAAGGAACACCTAATTCATCTGTAGTTTTTTTTTTTATTTTTGTTTTGTTTTATTTTCTGAGAGAGGGAGCGAGTGATGGAGCACGAACAGGGGAGAGGCAGAAAAGAGACAGGGAGACACAGAATCGGAAGCAGGCTCCAGGCCCTGAGCTGTCAGCACAGAGCCCGATGCGGGGCTCGAACACATGAGCCACAAAATCATGACCTGAACCGAAGTCGGACGCATAACCGACTGAGCCACCCAGGCGCCCTAGGAGCACCCAATCCGTAAGGGCTATTACCTCTCAGGGTGTAATTATGTGCTCTTTGCTGTATAATATTAAAATTTGAAAGGAACGGTTTATATTCAAGGAAAAAAATGACACAAAACTAAATATAAATATTGGAAAGCTTGAAACCTAAACGTGAAGCATCAGAATTTTGCTCTCAAGCAAGGTACATCAACCTAAGGGTTCTCAACAGAACGGGAGGGGCAACTGTGCCCCAGGGGGAACGTGGCAGTAACTGGGGACGTGGGGGGTGCTACTGGCTCAAGCGCGTGGAGGCCAGGAAAGGTGCTAAATACCCGCATGAATGCCCAGGAAGACCCCACACCAGAGAACCGTCCAGCCCCAGCCAGTGGTGCAGAGATGGAGAAACTGGTTTTAAATCATGCTCGCTGTTTTCAAAAGCAAAACGACATTTGGAAATGCTCGTTTCAATTAAGCTTTGACACGGACGCCAATCCTTTTGTGAAACCATAAATCTTGCTCAAAGGAAGAACCAATCGCCTTTGAAGTCGCAAATAATTTAATCAGATTTTATACTCTGATGTACAATTCACAAGTCTGGGCTAAAGCACGTCATTTATTACCTACGTTTACAAACTCCCAGCCTGTGCTAAGCGCTATTCTGACTCCATGAAACATGAGTCTTAGAATTAAATTAGGAAAAAAATGCCCCTTCCCTCCCACGCGCCCCAGCACTCTGGAGGGGCAGAGGCGGAGGAGTTAGTGATTCACGCCAAACTTCCTCTACTTATAAAGCCTCGGAAGCAACCTACGTCTTCAAAGGGCGATAGCTTACACAGATGAGCCCCACAGCGGGGCGTCACTGGACAGTCTAGGACAGGACAGAAACTCTTATTTCGAAGGGCTATTTAACTCACAGGAAAAAGTATTCAGAACACAAGGTTAAGTTTAAAAAAAAAACAAAACAAAACTCGGGTGCCTGGCTGGCTCTGTCCGTGGAGCATGTGACTCTTGATCTTGGGGTTGTAAGCTCCAGCCCCACAGTGGGCACAGAGCTTACTTTAAAAAAAGGGGAGGGGGGGGCATGCCTGGGTGGCTCAGTCTGTTGAGCATCCAACTGGCTCAGATAACAATCTCATGGTCCGTGAGTTCAAGTCAGCCCTCCATCAGCCTCGCTGCTGTCAGCACAGAGCCTGCTTCGGATCCTCTGTCTCCCTCTCTCTCTGCCACTCCCCTACTCGTGCTCTCAAAAATAGGGAGGAAGGAAGGAAGGAAGGAACTCAAAATTGTCTGCAACAGATACTGCAAACCAAGTAGTTCATGGAGGCGCTGGTGCGGCATACAGATAATTTTAAATTTGAGCCAATATGTGAAAGTTGGGGCAGTCCACTTTTAAAAAAATATCTGAGGCTTCTCTTGAACAACGAGAAGGCGGCAACAGAGCCCACGTTCCCACTTGGCAAGAACCAGCAGGAAGGCCCCCAGGACCCTTTAGAAAAGGCAGACTGCGAGAGCATCCTGACAGGTCACGAGACCTGTCCGTGGGATATAAGGAGTTTTTAATCATGAATCGGCGCAGCGCGTCACGCGTCAGAAGAGCAAGGGCGGCCGTGGGAGGGGCACTCGAGCAGCAGGCGTGCGCTGGCGTCGTGCGGAAGAGCGTTACTCCTGCTCGGTGTACGGCCCAGCGACCACACCTCTCGACTTGACTCGGTTCCACACCCGCCTGGTCCCTGGGAAGTATCTGTGTTCAGCTTAACAGTAGGACTCCTAAGCCAACAGAGAAAAAGTGCTGGAAGGCAGCCTTCCTGCCCACGGGCCCTGTCCCTGTGCTGTAATAAAATCACCTTTTTGCATCACCCCCCCCCCCAAAAAAAAACGTCCTGGAAACAGTTTTTTCCAGGGCTGACCAGGAGGCGGGGTGATCTGTGACTTTAGCTTTATAAATGACGAGGGTGGCATGACGAGGATGCACGGTGAAGACAAGAAAAGAGGAGTCTGCGAAGATGGTTTCCCTTCTCCCCAAACAGTAACCCCGAGTGCAGCTACGAGACCAGAGGACCAGAAGGTGCTGATGGCCAGGCGTTACAACTCTTAGCCGAATACACATTCATGGCTGAAGCTGACATCCTGCAAGCAAATATTGCCAAAGGCACTGATTCCCGCCAGGACACCAAGATCAAGGGAGAAGCAGGGAAATCACTGAGCACAGAAACCACTTTGATCCGTAACCAGGACACCATGAGCGAAAGGCTTCTGGCTGAGCAAAGAACTCCTGAGAAAATTAAACCAAGTTCTGTAGATTACAGGCACCTGATTCTGAGTTCCTCGACACACACCCCCCCCAAAAAAAAGGAAAGTTTCTAAACTCTCATACAAGTTTTAGTTAAGAACTTATTTCAATGTGTAGTTTTTATGTTGCTGGCTACAAAATTTTTACTGCTAAAACTAACACGGCTTTTCTATCCTATGATAATTTTTTTTCTTTTTTACACAATTTTAGAGAAGTCACAATCTCATCTCAAGTATACTAACCCTGACTATGGGGCATTTCAATAAATATTCCATTTCTCCTTCTGCTACATGCTATTGTCACTGCTGACAGCAGAGGGCAGTAGGGCGCAACGAAAAGAAAACGGACCTAGACAGAATCAGGATCCGGCTGTGGGAACAGGCGCCCCCTCCACTCCATAGAGACCTTGATTTTGCCCCCTGTAAAATGGGGAGACTGACTCAGAGTTTCTTCTAACGTGGTCTCTAACAGAGGCTGGCAACAGACTCACGGGCCAAATCTAGAGTACCACCCCCTCTTCCTCTGCCTGCAAGGGTATTTGCCATTTGAAAACGGTGGACGAGCCCTAACGGGTTACTAGCATTCATGAAACATACAAATCATCTGAAATTCAGATTTCGGTGTCACGACCACATATTGCCTGTGGCTGTTTCTTGAACACGACGACGGTGTTGATCAGCTAGCTGCAGAGTTGTGAGGGAGACCCACAAAGCCTAAAATATTCACTATCTGGCTCCTTGCAGAAAAGGGGACGATTGGGAAGATTAAAACGATTTGGGGATATCACCTTCTCTACCCAATAGTACTCACTGGCTGTCTAATTCATAATCCCGAAAATGATCCAAGCACATACTGGCAAGGGGATCATATTTTAGAAAAAAGGACTTCAAGGGGCGCCTGGGTGGCTCAGTCAGTTAAGTGTCCAACTGCAGAGCTCGCTCAGGTCAAGATCTCATGGTTCATGGGATCCAGCCCCGTGTCAGGCTCTGTGCTGACAACTCAGAGCCTGGAGCCTGCTTTGGATTCTGTCTCCCTCTCTCTGTACTCCTCCCCCACTCACATTCTGTGTGTGTGTGTCTCTCTCTCAAAAATAAACAAACATCAAAAAAAAAAGAAGAAGAAGAAAAATGAGAGTAACCCCGTTTCCCTGTGGAAATATAAAGCTCTTAAGTATTTAACAGGCAACCAAATAGTATTTGGGTACCAAAAACTCAATTTAACTCACCGTTCCTTTCCTCACACTGGACCGGCACCCCTCACTCACGTCAGCTCTCCAAATCCGTGTGGCATTTGCCAAGCAACCACCATAAGAGAAAATGTAGCAGCCAACATCTTTGGAATGCTTACAATTTCAGGCACTGTTGTGACCCTTTGTGGACACGTCTTCATTTAACTCTTAACCAGAACCCACGGGGAGGTCTGTTATTATGTCACGTTACAGAAGAGGAAACTGAGGCATCATGACATGAAGTATCTGGCTTAAAGCCACGTGGCTGGTGAGTGGCAGAGCTGGGATTTGAGACCAGGTCATTCTTAACCACTATCCGACGGCAGGGGTCAATCAGGGCAACCTTTTAGGACTGCTCTGGAGAGGACACATTATTGCTGACTTTACCCGCTGCTCTAACACTGGAGCGCTAAGTAATGTGGAGGTATAGTTTGGACAGAAAAATAGTCTTCTGATTAAAAGAGCATTCTTAAGAAAGTATTATGGAAAGTTTGGCTGCGATAATCCAAGAGGCATCTGATCTCAATGCTGCAGGATTTCTGGCCACCTCTGCCCAGTGTGAGCAATGACCTCCATCTGGCCTCTGGGGACAGAGTTTCTCTTTTTTTTTTTTTTTTATGTTTATTTTTGAGAGAGAGACAGAGACAGAGTATGAGCAGGGGAGGAGCAGAGAGAGACCGGGGACACAGAATCCCAAGCAGGCTCCAGGCTCTGAGCTGTCAGCACAGAGCCCGATACAGGGCTCGAACGCACCAACCGTGAGATCATGACCCGAGCCGAAGTCGGGACGCTTAACTGACTGAGCCCCCCAGGCGCCCCCCGAGTTTCTCCTTTCTTGATTCCCACCGGGTTACCCATTTAAAGTTTTAAATTTGCTCCCATGGGGCAAAACCCCACAGAGCTCCCTTTGAATTGGGGACGCTGGCCAGCTAGCACCCCGCAGGCGCGGTCCCTACGGAAGCCCTATATCCCCGGGGACCCCCTCCCCCGCCCCGCCCCGCCCCCTCTTCCGCCCGAGGCCGACCTGTGCTCTTGTCTAGGAAGTCCATGGACTCCTCGCTGGCGCTGAAGTGGCTCGACGTGGCCTTCTTCTCGGCGTCCTGCTCCACGTCGGAGCCCGTGTGCACGGAGGAGTTTGTACTCATGGGGGAGCGCGGCATGTCCGACAAGGAGATCCGCCGGCCCGTGCCCCCGCCCAGCATCGGCTTGCTCATCAGGATCTTGGGGGACGCCGTCATGTCGAAGTTGAGCTTGACCTTCTCCTGCTTGTCGACCTTGGCGGCGCCGGCGCTGGGATTGCTGGGGTCGAGCAGCATTTGGTACTGGCTGTTGGGCGTGTAGGGCGTCCTGAAGGGGGAGTAATTAAAAACCCCGAACTTCCGGCGGATGTTCTCCACGTACACCTCCATCTCTTGCATCGCACTGTTGAAGATGCTTTTCGTCTTTTTCACAGAAAAAGGAATTTCTTTAGACATGAGGTAGCAATTATTTATTGGAACCCAGGCCCTGGGAAGTGCAGAAGAGAGAGCTGAAGTCAACTTTGGTCTTTTCAGAGATCTTTTTTTTTTTTTGAAGTTTGTTAAAAATTTATTTTACTGCGGTAAGTTTAAGTGTACAATGCGCTGTACGGGTAAGCACAGGCACAGGCTGTACAGCAGATCTCAACAGCTTATTCATCGTAACCGAAATTTTATACCCAATGATTCTACCACCACTCTACGCTTTGCTTCTACAGATTGGATTCTTTTATGAAATACCTCCTACAGGTGGAACTCACGCAGAGTAATTTGTCTTTCTGTGACTGGCTGACCTCACTTAGCTTGATGATGCTCTCCAGGCTCAGCAAAGCTGTCGTATCTTTTGTAAGGCTGAATACTAGCCCATGATACGTATCTACCACGATTTATCTGTTCCTCTGTCAGTGGACATTCAGGGTATTTCCAGAACTGTTTTTTCCTTAATGCAAAACAAATTAGCCTGGGATGCTTGCCGAGATTGTTAAATACATACTCCATTCTTTAAAACTGACTTGGGGGGGAACCTGGGTGGCTCAGTCAGTTATGTGTCCAACTTGGGCTCAGGTCATGATCTCAGTTTGTAGGTCTGAGCCCTGCATTGGGCCCAGGCTCTGCTAACTGCTTGGAACCTGGAGCCTGCTTCAGATTTTGTGTGTATGTCTCTCTGTCTCTCCCCCTCCCCTGCTCACATGCGCACTCTCTCTCTGATGTAAACATACATACACAAGACTTGGTTTGGGGGCTCCTGGGGGGCTCAATTGGTTGTGCATCTGACTCTTGATTTCAACTTGGGTCATGAGCCCAGGGTCATGGAATCGAGCCCCATGTTGAGTTCCATGATGACCGTGGAGCCTGCTTGGATTCTCTCTCTCCCTCTCTCTTTGCCCCTCCCCCACTCATTGTCTTGGCTCTCTCTCAAAAAAAATTTTTATTTATCTCTTTTGAGACAGAAAGAGAGAGCACAAGCAGAGGAGGGGCAGAGAAAGGAGAGACAGAATCCCAAGCAGCCCCCGCACTGTCAGCCCGGTGCCCAGGGCAGAGCTCAAACTTAGGAACCATGAGATCACGACCTAAGCCGAAATCAAGAGTCAGAGGCTTAACCAACTAAGCCACCAAGGTGCCCCCCCTCTCCGCCAAAACTTTTTAAATGACTTGGTTTGAATGGTTAATACATGTTTAGCCATTAACACTTAATAGACATGTTCTTATGACAGAACATGAAGAGCAAACTTAGCTAAAACATAAAAAAGCTCATAGACTTAGTCATTTTAATCCATTGGAAGAATAATAAATCCCCTCCTAGCTCTGGGTGAGTAGAGAGTAAGAAAGCAGTCACTGCTTCCTAGACCCCACCTCCAAAAAAAGAACCGGTCCCAAAGCCCACTCCTCTGCGCTGGGACAGAACAGAGTGCTCGTATCTGTCGTAAACCTGGCGTTCTATGAGGCACTAGAAGGAAACACTGGAAAACTGTAAACCTACAAGGAGGTACATGGCGTCGAATGTGAGAGAATTCATGTGGAAACTCACCAAAGAACAGCCTCCGACCTCCTACCCCCCATTCTCGGCTGGCTCTCCCTTCTTCCCTTCAACCCCCCACATCCCAGCATGCTCTGCACAGACCTCACAAGAACATGAGCTGCTTTTCTGGAACTGGTGACCGAGCGGCTGCTGGCAGGAGAGGGCAGTGTAACCTACCACTGCTCCAGGGTCTGTGGCAGAGCCAAAACGCAGACAGAAGGACAGACCATGTGACATTTGATCCCCCAGCCTCCATCCCGTTTGTAGCTGGGAATCTGCTGGGAACGAATATTTCCAAGGAGGCCTTTTGGATTTCAAAGACCATAAAGTCAAGGCAGACGCAAGGCAACGGGGAGCAAAGTGGGCCCTGGGGAGGCAGAAATGCCACCGCCAGTCCAACGCAAGCATCGTCTCTGTGGGAGCTCCAGAAGTGCCCGTGCAGGAATCTGGACCCCACACTGCCGAGTCTCCAGAATTTTAAAGAGAAGCAAGAAATATGGACTGCTTAGATTACATTTTACCCACGTTTTTAACAGCTGGAATCTTGTTCCTATTTTGAAGAGAAAACGGACCAGAGAAATAAAGCGTCTGCCTGGGGTGAAATTCAGGGCACAGGATGGAGGTTTGCAACTCATGGTGATAGCTAGGTTGTGACACAAGCTAAAACCAAACGCCCCAAAAATATCTAACTGCTCTCTCAGTGTGCTGTAAATTGCCAGCTTCTCAGCCACCCCGACCAGCTGCTGTCTTCCTGCAGAGACCTGAGCAACCACATCTGCAGCCAGACAGAGCGAGGCAGGGCAGGAGCCACGGGCCCTCTGGGTGAGCGTCTGTGGCTGTTACACCTGGGCGAGCGGGAGTCTGGAGTAGACAGGACAGCTCAGAGGAGCAGCCGGGGTCCCCCAGTTGCCCCTGGACAAATGACTTCCCCTTCCCCTGGAAGGGGCCTCAGCTCAGTCACCGATACAATGGAGGCTGAGCCCCTCCCTGAAGGGGGGTCCGAGGGGAGCAAATGAAATGCACCTAGACCAGTCCCCGCAGCACCAGGAGCTCACCAGTTAGATGCCCCGCCGGCCACTGTCCCCCACTTTTCGGGGCTTTAAGGGTCTTCTGCCAGGGTCTCAATGAAGGTGGCCTGCCAAGCCAGGAACACAGTGAAAGGGAAACCAGATTTGCTTAACAAAAGAAAGCCTCTGGGGCCAATGTCCCGAGAGGCCACAAGAGTCACAGACTGAGCTACTCCCAACTCTGGGCCTCACGTTTTCTTCTCAAATGGAAATAAATCGGCTTCTGCAAAAAGCACTTAAAACAGCGCCTGCTGCAGAGAAGGCACTCGATCCATGCCGGCTCGCTCTTCTGCACCTCTGCAGGCTTTTAATTAAACATTTCCTGGATTTTCATACAGTATCGTGTGTGTGTGTGTGTGTGTGTGTGTGTGTGTGTGTGTGTAAACTCAACTCCAAGACGGCAAAAATTTTTTAAAGGACAAAAAGCACGCCATGAGACTCTTCAGAACATGCCTTGATCTGTACCAGAGCCTCTCCAGGCTTGCTCCGGGATCTGTGAACTTAACAATGGACGCGTGACAGGCCGTGGCATTTCTTACTCTGCTCTCCTGACCCATCTTGCTTCCACAGGACCAGGCTGATGTTTTGCTCCAAGACCCCGAAGCTGCTCCCTGAGGAAGAGACCGCCTCCGCGCCGGGCTGCGGGGTGTGACCAGCTGCTGCTTTAAGGACCTCTCCGGGGAGGAAGGGACCTCCTCTCAGGTTCCCCCCAGCTCTCATTGCTTCATTCCTGCACCACCCAGCTCCATCCCCATGGGGTCTCCTTAGTCGCTCCCCAACAAGGGGCTCCTCTCACCCAAAATGAGACAACAGCTGGGCACGTTCTCTCCGAGGGAGCAAAAGACACTGGGGCGGGGGGGGGGCGGTTAGGCAAACCCCACGGGCATCAGAGGTGGGCTGCTGGCTTTTTTCACCAACACAGGGGCCCAGCTTCCACCACAGCTCCTCCCCAGAACCAACCTACACCGGCCCCGTCTGGGGTAGTGGCCTCCGGACAGGGCTGGCAGAGCTCGTGCCCCCCAAGCCGCCGTCCAGAGCTGACAGGCAGGAGTAAGATGTCCGCGCAGAGTGGGCTCAGCTGAGAGCAGAATCAGAGACTCCGAGAGTCTGAGAACGATCTGGGGCACGGCGGCGGGCACTGCTCCCCTCCCTGACGCACCCATTTCCTGGGTATGCCCACAATGGGTTTTATTACAGAACGAGAATAATCCCGAATCGTCACGGTGGTTACCGCTTCCCGTGCTATAACGATGTACAACTGGACACGAATTCTTCTTACTCTTCGAAGAAAAGGCAGACCCTGCCCCCTGCCCCACCCATCTCTTACCGTCCTCTCCTCCCCCCTCCTGTCCAAACCACACTGGGCTCCTGACTTTCCCCGAGAACAGCAGGCTGGCTCCCTCGGTGCCCCCCGCCCAGATCTTCTCTAAGCCCCCGCCCGAGATCACCTTGCCTGTGTGTTCACTTGTGAATTATGTATCTTCCCCACTAGGATGCCGGCCTTCAGACGGGCAGGGGCGATGTCCGCCTGCTCACTCCCGTGTCGCCAGCATCCAGCACGTGGCCCAACCCGGGGCAGCGGCAAAAGATTTCAAAAAGTGGTGAAAATCAAATAGAGCAGACTACTTCCGAACAAACCCAGGACCACCTCCGCTAATTCCCACTTGGCCTCTGGCCCGTGGATTTCTAGTAAATGATTCCGCAGACTCTCGTTCACCCTTCCGTCTTTATTTGCAGGGCAAAAAGCAAAGTGAACAGCGTAACAGTTCTGATTCTGGTGTTTGAAATTATAAACCGAATTTTCTGTATATTCTGAATGCTTTTTTAAATTTTTTTTAAGTTCATTTATTTTGAGAGAGTGCCCGAGCTGGGGAGGGGTGAAGAGAGGGAGACAGAGAATCCCAAGCAGGCTCCACGCTGGCAGCACAGAGCCCAGTGCAAGACTCAAACTCACGAACTATGAGATCATAACCTGAGCTAAAATCAAGAGTCGGACGTTGGGGGCACCGGGCTCGCTCAGTGGGTTGAGCCTCTAACTTCAGCTCAGGTCATGATCTTACGGTTCTTGAGTTCAGTTTGTGAGTTTGAGCCCCGAGTCGGGCTCTGTGCTGACGGCTCAGAGCCTGGAACCTGCTTCGGATTCTGTCTCCCTCTCTCTCTGCCCCTCCCCCGCTTGCACTCTGTCTTTGTCACTCAAAAAGAAATGTTAAAAATTTTTTTTAAAAAGTCAGATGTGTAACCGACTGAGCCACCCAGCCTCCCCTAGAACTCAAACACCCGAACACGTTTTCAAATGCTTTGGAAGGTTTTCGCCTCGTTTAATCCTCACGTAACTTGCTAAAAGAGAACTAAGGTATTAACCACAGCTCATCGGGGTCCACCTGCTGCTCTCAAGCCCGCAGGACGGGGAACTGCTAAGGGCTGGAACAATTCCCTCCCCTGAGAGCGAGGGAGAGGGGAGGGCAGAAAGGCTGGGCGGGAGGAGGACCCCCACCTGTTAAAACAGCCACCTCTGATAATTTCCTATTTGGCTTCAGAGAAAAGGCAACGGGAGGGAAGCACCCAGCACAATGACAGGAGATTCATTTACTGGCAATCCGCAGAAGTACTTCTGACCCCTGAAAGCATTATTTTGAAAAGCAATTTGCACGGTGGTTTCATTTACTCTACAAAATCTAAAAAGAACACCGCCACTTAAAATAGCCGTGGAACCTATTCGGGTGCCGGTTTCATCAAAACTACGAAAGCACGATTCTTCTCTTAACATACCTGAAAAACCCGAGGCCCACACACATTATCAGGCTTAACGCCGCCCGGGACAGGATTTTTAACCGCGAGACCACTGTTGGTGTCATGACGATAAACACCGCAACAGTCCCTCCGCCCCCGCTCACATCCGTGATACAGTTACCAGAGGGTCAGCTAAACCTATGCGTTTGCAGCCGGTTTTAACTCCCACCTGTCATGTTGTCCAAAAAAACGAGCATCAACCTGCCCGTCTTTATCTCTCAGAGCTTTTGCAGGCCAGAACGGAAAGCCCTTCAGTTTTGCCCAGACCAAAGGATGTGGATTGCTCTAGGAAAAGAAAACAAAACCCAGAGTTTGTATGTATTTGACAGCAAGACACACAAGATACAAAGCTCGCGACGTGCAGATACAGCAAGGCCCCTAGCCGAGCAAGAACACTTCCAGACGGGGTCTTGAAAGTGGGCTTCCCAAGGAAGGCATGAGGCCAGGAGGCCCAGGCGAGGCTGGTTCTGGGGGTGAGCGAGGAAAACAGGGAAGAACCAACCACAGGACGAGACCGGGCTACCGAGGTGGCCGTGAGCAAGAGCGTCCACCACCATGGAGGCAGCAATGCCTACACCCTTTACGGTTAAGGTGGAGGATTAAATGTGCTTTATAACTAGCAGGTAAAGGGACAGCATTAGCCACCTTTGTTCTTTCCCGAGGGCTGCTCGGAGGCTTAACTATTCAGGTGTTTAATCTCCGAAGGCAGGAAGAGACGTAAACTGTGTTCCACTTTCCACTTTACTTGCCCAATCTTGCCCCCCGAGTAAGCTCCAGCCCTACCTCCACCCGCCCACCAGCCACCCCAAGAACTCCCTTTTCTCTGCACAACACCGGTTTGGGAAATGCGGATCCATGAGGAAAACAGGGTGGTTTTTTTTCTCTTCCCATCCCCCGCCCCAAACCACCACGTGGGAGAGACCAAAGAGTCAATCCGAGAGGTGTTTCCAATTCTCTCAAAACAGATCCGTCAGAGAACACACTTCTTTAGGACTCTCAGCCCGTCATCCGCGCTGCCGCGAGGCACCCCCGCTCTGATGAGCTCTCTACCCTGCAGGCTGCCGGGGGTTGACAAACCCACAGAATCACAGTGCTCCCTAGTGCTCCCCCTGGCACCCGATTTCAGGCCCAGGTTTATTCCACCTGGATTATTTTCACTGTGCCATCACATTATTGGTTAAAAAACAAACAAAAAAAAAATTATTTAAAATGTTCTCTCAAAGTTTCATCGAATGAGTCACCTGGAGAAGGTGGCCCTGGGTAGTTGTCCAAGGCATGAGTTCCAAAAATGAAGTAAGGGAAGGAAATGCAACTTACACAAGGCTCGCAAAACCAGTTATCTCGTTTTTGGCAGGCAGCTAGGTAACACTCTGGACATACTTCAATTTCATTCATCTGTAAAACAAAAATATGTTAGATGTGTCATCCCAAGGGCCTCGTGTCTGGAGGCCCTCAAGGAATCCATGAGAATATTAGCGGTTAAGTAAGATTAGCGGAACCAAGCCCCGCGGTGGGGAACACCTCACAGAGGAATCCAGCTACCTCGCACCAACCCCCACCTCCCACCCAGCCCAGGCCGCCGCCACCTCCCTCCTGACCACATCTGGCCCAGCTTCCACTCTGGTTCCCACCGCAGTCCAGCCCCCAAGAGACAGCAGCCAGAGCCATCTCGTACATCTGACGGTTGGGTGTTGCAAATGGCATCTGGGAGGTACAGGACAGTCCCCGGAACGAAGAATTCTCCAGACTAAATGTCAGCATTACAAGGCTGAGAAACTAAAAGGAAATCTAAACTCCAGATGTGCTGCTCCTTGCAACACCGAGCGTGCCCAGGCCTCGCCTACCTGTCTGAGCTCCCCAAATACCTCCGGCCACTCCGGCTTCTGCTCGCCGGGCTCAAGTCCGACCCAGCTCTAGCCACACCAGTGGTCCAGGGCAGGTGGGATTTGATCTCAACCAACAACGATCTAAAACTTACATAATTTACCAGCCACCTTTCTCTCTGAAAAGTGCATTCCCCCAGGGGACCTGCCTGCGGCTTAGAACCCAGAGCGCCCCCTTCTTGGACCTCAATTCAGACTCCACCATGTACTAGCTCTGTAGCTTCAGGAGAAGTTGCTTATCTTGTCTGAGCCTCCATTCCCTCCTCTACAGAATGGGGGTGGGAGCAGTACCTACCGAACAGATACCAATTATAGGAGACAAATGTAAACCGCTTTAGTGACACTGTGATCGACACACTGGCTAACATTTGTCGGAGACCTAGGCTGGGATCAAAGAGTTCCACGGGTACCAGTCCACGCATTCCTCACATCCTCCGAAGGCAGGCCTGCCGCTCCCCCCATGTAACGGATGGAAAAACGAAGCCCCAGGAAATCAAGAACCCTGCCCAAGGTCTCCTGGGGCAAAGGGGCAGGACCAGGATTTGAACCCAGGCAGACGGGGTCCGGAGCTGCCCTGTTTCACCTGTCACTGCCCTGTTCGTTGCTACTCTCTTACCATCATCATAAGGCTTGTTTTTCTCTGTACCTCTGCACCGTGTAAGGTGCCAGACACCCAGAGGGGCTCAATATACTATTACTAATAATTGTATAAGTGACTAACTCAAAGCTCAATGAATAAATAACTGAATACAGGAGCAAATTTAGAAATTCCAGACACGGAGTACCTGCGTCCAGTAAACTCCACCTGGGGGCAACCCACAGATTAAACACCTAGCATGTGGCTCCCCAATCCAGAAAAACAAAGGAATCCCAAAGGGGAAAACAACTGGACGACTCACTCATACAAAACTCCAAACCAACAATGAACACATCAAAAACGGTCTGTTGTCACTTGTCATCAGAAACGGGCACACCAGGGGCGCCTGGGTGGCTCAATCAGTTAAGCGTCCAACTTCGGCTCAGGTCATGATCTCACAGTTTGTGGGTTTCAAGCCCTGCGGCAGGCTCTCTCTGCCCCTCCCCTGCTCACACTCTCTCTCAAAAATAAATAAAATCTTAGAAAAGAAACGTGCAAACCAAAATCACAGTGAGATGCCACTGCTTTTACTGATCACACTGCAGGGAAAACACAGACACACGTGTTTTTTAAATTAGAACTTCCAAAATCGGAAAGGACACAGAAAACTACCCAGGTGGTTATACATGTTGCTACAGCTTTTCTAGAAATCAATCAGGAAATAGCTACACACAGCTATACACCTGGTGGATGCCTTTGTAACAATTATACTAAGAAAATCATCCTAATAGGTATGAAAAATTCTGTTCTTCCTGTGTGTTTAACTACCTGGGAAAACATTCAAGCTAAGTGAAAAACATGGATTATAAAACTCTCTCTATAAAAATATTTAGAAAAAGGGGCACCTGGGTGGCTCAGCCAGTTAGACAGCAGACTCTTGATTTCAGCTCAGATAATGACATGCTGGTTCATGAGCTCAAGCCCCACCTCTGCTTCCACACCATGCATGGTGTGGAGCCTGCTTGGGATTCTCTACCTCCCTCTCTCTCTGCCCCTTCTGTGGACAATCTCTCTCTCCCTCAAAATAAATACATTTTTTTAATTAAAATATGTCAAGGGATGCCTGGGCGGCTCAGTCGGTTAAGCCTCCAACTTCAGCTCAGGTTATAATCTCGCGGTCCCTTAGTTCAAGCCCCCTCTGTGCTGACAGCTCAGAGCCTGGAGCCTGATTCAAATTCTGTCTCCCTCTTTCTCTGCCCTTTCCCCACTCATGCTCGCTCTCTCTCTCTCAAAAATAAATTTTTAAAACTCTTATTGAGTAAGGGGCGCCTGGGTTAAGCATCCGACTTCAGCTCAGGTCATGATCGCACGGTCTGCGGGTTCGAGCACCGCATCAGGCTCTGTGCTGACAACTCAAAGCCTGGAGCCTGCTTCCAATTCTGTGTCTCCCTCTCTCTCTGCCCCCCACCTCGTGCTTTGTCTCTCTCTCTCTCGCTAAAAATGAAATAAACATTTTTTTTAAAAAATTAATAAACAGATAAATAAAGATATACAGATGGACGTATCCTAAGATATCCAAATATTTTCCTTATGAATGAATGAATGAAGCACACAAGATGTAAAGGCCCTTCCGGCTCGGTTTCTCACTCTAACACGGGGGTCTAAGAAAGCCTCCTGGTACCGTTACTGCTCCCTATCTCACAACCACTAGACCTCGGGGCAGGCCCAGGAGGCTCACAGCTCCCACACCACCAAAACTATGGGTATGTCGAAGAGGGACTGACTTCCCAGGACCCTGCAGGCCACGCCCTCAGAAACAGTCAACACCTTTCCCCCAAATAGCATTAAAACCCAAACATCTTCCCCAAGACGGCTAAAAGCGGCCTGGCCCAATGCCACAGATTGTGGGGTGAAGGAATTAAGAGCCCGATCTATGCAACCGAGAAAACTCAAGGTACCCCGTTCCTGACCACGCCTCAAGCCTGAATAATAGAAGGTGATTTTCACCTAAGATCATGGCTAAGACAGTGTTGATTTCTAGCATATGGGGCAGAGGGCCATCCCTTCTTTGTCACTTTTTTGGGGGGCGCTGTCTATGCATCAACAAATTCCAAAATGGCCACCACTACCCACTAAGAGATTCTGCAAACGGAAGTCGTCACACCAGCCCCTCGCTCTGGGTGCGTGTCAAACAGGACAGTGAGAAACATACCTCATGCTCACAGATTTTGATGACTACTTTCGCTATCTGGGTCAATTTGTGATTTCCTAAGGGAATAAGAAAATATGATTAATTCAAACAGAAACATGTTTGTAACACTCGGCTTCGGGATTAGACTTCCACTAACAACCTTTCAACTCGCTTTCCCCCGGGATTAAGTTTTTAAAGGCTAAAAAAACAGAAGATCCTGGCTCCTGTTATCAGTTTAAATTTTGTGACTTTTCTCATAAACACTGACCCGCCTTTGGGGCCTTGGTGTCACCTTTGAAACCCAGCAATTTGTGTGGGATTCCTACAGTTCACAGATGAATATTTGGGAGATGCTTTTATAAACCAAAAGGCTCCAATTAGCGGAAAGGAGACTTTTTCACCCATTGTTTCAGACTCTAGCCCGGGAAGGGTAGCAGGGGAGAGAAAAGAATTAATTGACCTCTGCTGTGCCTGGTGCTTCGAAATCCATTTTCTTCTTAACTCAAGAAGCCGTATCAGGAAGCAGGTATGAATGTTCCCATTTCATTAACGAGGACGCCAAGGCTCAGGAGTCCTTGTTGACACGACACTTGGCTAACGAGTTGAAAATCTGCCCCAGATCTAACTCGAAATCCCTCACCGCTGCTAAACCAGAAGACAAGATGGCCAAAGAAGAAACTATGCTTTCTTCAAACATTATGGTGTTTTCGGAAGTTACAAATTTGTTGACAAAAAAATTTACACACACACACACGCACACATACACATGCACCCCTAGATTTCTCGCTCTCCTTAAAAACTCAAAGAGATCTGATACCTTTGTCCAGTGGTGATCCCCTCAGACCAGAAAGGAGTTCCTCATTCTCCAGTCTCTACTCTCTGCCTGACCAATGGCCAACCTGGCTTGTGCTATTTTTCTGCCACCTTCTCTCGTTCACTTGTTTATGTGATCTTACCCAGCCTTTCTCTATATTGAGTTCGTCTTTCCACGAATTTTCAGCCAAGCGCCTCTCTGCCTCCTTCTCCCCTCCCCACGCGTCTGGCCCTGCTACCGAGCTAATAATGCAAAACATGTGCTTTTAGCAGACATCCACCCACCCGCACATCTTCCCTGACACACGCGCCGACGATCTGCACTAGCACTCTACAGGAAGAAGCCAGGGCGGCTGCTCTTCAAGACCTGACGTCCTTAAAAAAAAAAAAAAAATCTTACTTCCTGGCGAGGAACTCAAACAAATAAAAATACCACCATCCATGCAGGAAGTGTGCTAACCGCTACCACAGGGAAGCGCAGGGCTGGGCGAGACCCCCTGACCAGAACACCTCGTGAGGTCTGGGTCACAAGGCACCACAGAGAACTGGCAGGCTGACGCTGAAGGGTACGGAGAAGTCATCCCGGCAGAGCGTTCCGGCAGAGGACACGAGGAACAGAGTGGAGCAGGACACTGACGGCCCTCCCGGGCCGGAAGGTAGACAGAGAGGACTGTGGGAGAAGGCAGGGCCATAGGAAAGGGGCCAGAAGCGATTTTAATGCAACTCCTCTTCCATTGGGTCCAGAAGACTCAATCCACAAAAAACACAACGGATAAAACGTTATCCAGAATACAAAGGCCTCCTAAAATGCAATAATAAAAACACAGACTACCCAGTTTTTGAAATGAGCCAAAGATCTGAATACATATTTTACCAAAAGATATGCAAATGATGGAGAAGCATATGAAAAGATACACGATACCGTTAGTCATAAGGGAAAGGCAAACTAACACCACCATAACCGGTCAGACTTTGAAGACCTCACCGTTCAGACTTCCAAGAATGGCTAAAATTAAAGAGACAGACAATACCAAGTGCTGGAAAGGATGGGAAAGAACGAAGACTCTACCTGGCTAACAGAGCGTAAAAGGATACAACCACTTTGCGGAAGGTTTGCCAAAATGTCTTGTAAATTCAAATATAAACGTACGAGCGGCACCACCACTCCTAAATATTTACCCGTGAGAAATGAAAAGACATGTCCACGCAAAGACTTGTACGAGAATGTTCCCAGGGGCTTTATCCGTCCCTAACAGCCCGAAAACTGAAAACAACTCAAATACCCTTCAACATGGACACAGGGGCAGATCAATACGCTGTAGGCTGATACAACGAAAATCCACTCACAGCAGTAAAAAGGAGCAAAGCCACTGAGACAAACCTGCCTGAACCCGCCCCCCCCCAAAAAAAATTACGCTGCATGAAATCAGTCGGACACAGAAGAGTGCGCTGTGACTCCGTTTATATGAAATTCTAGACTACGTACAATTGAATCTACAAGGACGGAAAACGCGGAGGAAGGAGGATTTGCTGGTGCGTGGCAAGTGGATGGATATCAACGCGGATCTCAACATGCAAAGTCGCCATCCCCTACTGACAAATACAGCAATCTGTACACTAACGTTCTCAGTTATTGGCCCTGGCGCATGGGGGGAAAAAAAAGCAAGATTTTTTAAGGAAAGGTGGGAGAACGGGCAAGACACGCTCTGTCTGAGGAGCCGCCGACGCCGCTCACCTCCGTTATAGATGATGCAGTTGTGCAAAATCCACTTCGCGTCGGCCAGGAAGGCTTCCGTGCAGCCGTACATCTTCTTTTTAGCGTTCTGGGGAGAAAAAGCCAAGGAGCGCAACAGCCCGTGAGTCTACACACGCCGCGGCCGACGGACACCTGCGTCCCCACATCGCATTCATTTTTCTTTCCACCGCCCCCCCCCACACTGGCTCCCTAGCAGTCATCTGCCCAGTTAACGAAGGCTTTTACCCAGTTCCCGAGATGCTATTATATTTGAGATCTGTTATTCTATAAAAATGAAGTCACTGAATTCATCACAGTAACTTGAATTTTGTCCTCTTCCGTAAGCAATAGTCATTGATCAAGCAGCTCCTTCTAATAAACCGTAATATTTTATATATTTATATCTTTACGATTAATTGCAATAGTCTCACGTAAGCCTCGTGATGGAGACCTTAGTGACACACTTACTATCACCCGATTTCACCCACAGGGATACTAAGGTATGGTAATAGTAAGGAACTCATCCAAAGCCCCAAAGCTATTAATTTATGAAGCTGGGATTCCAACCCTGTCTTATTTTAATGCCTTCATTTTCTAAACACCATAAGGGTGTGTGCGATTTTCCAAAACACGTCTGACTCAGCGTTTGGGGGGATCCGCGATAAAAGCAATAAAATGTCTCCTCCAGATCCATGCTTTGCTTTCGCCATATTTTGGTGCCAAAAATTTGAGAACCAGCACCAGAGTGACGTGCAAAATCTAAAGCATTCCAAAAATAATTTTCACCACGAAATTTGAGCCTGAACTTTTAAAAACCATCTTCGGGCATTGAAGACCTATCCGTATCAGTAGAATAAGTTCTAAAGCCACGTCTTTCACAGCCATCGAAAGGTTTTCCAAACACTTCATTTTCTCTTTTCTCCTTCCTCCGGCCCTCATTAGCACCTCTTAGAGAAAGAGAAGAGGAAGTAGGCCTCAAATCAATCAAATCGCTAATTCATAGAAGTGTGACTTTTCCACGTATGAAGCTGCAGTCACCAGCAGAAGGAATATTGGGAGCTGATGAGCGGAATTCGGCACTCCATTGCAATCCTTGCAAGAATGTTACAGAAGCTGTGGGCTCAAGAGTTCTTCATTCCAAATAAAAATGACACAGAGGAAAAAACAAAAAACAAAAACAAAAAAAAATGACACAGAGGAAAGGTAGAGAAACCATGTAACTTGAGATGGGGCACAGGAAGTGAGGAAGGGTCTTTAGGCATCTCAGTAATTCGGGGCTACAACGGTGGCGAAGTTCTTTGATGAAGGCCAACCTTTTCCAATGTACAAAGATCCATAGGATGAAAGATGTATTCCGCGTAGTCGGGATGCTGTTCCAAAGGAACGGGCTTCTGGAATGCATCTGTCTATAAAAGAAAGAAAAGAGGCGTGCACACACACACACCCATCATTACTGAGGAAGACAAAGCATTAATAGCAACAAAGTACTTTTCAAGTGGAGACAACTTTTCAGACAATCCAGTTCTAAGGGTTTTCATAAAGAATGACTTTGGGGAGGACCAAGCTGGTTCAAGTTCTTCTAGTTCTGCCTGCTTATCCATAATGATGGGAGCTGTTCTGATTTTGATATCTGTTTTGCCTTCAATATAGATCCACACAACAGGTCCTGTTCTCTTCTGTTAAGATCAACAAGAACAACATACGATCAACTACTCTGGACACGAACCCTGAATTAGGCTTGTCTATGTCCTGCAAACGTCCAAAATCGAAACGGACTGACAGAGAAATCTAGTCACACTTAGGGAATGACACACTAAATAAAGTCCCCCTAAGTGCTAACAGATATTTTACACTTGGCGGGGAAATTCAGACATTGAGATTCGCTCCCCCGTTGAGAAGCCAAATTACCCTCAACACAGGGACCATGTCAAAGTTTTTCACCTTGATCCGTGTTCTGAAGCCCTACGTGAATCAGCTCAAACTGCAAGGCCCAGATTGTTGATGGGCGGTGTTTACTTAACAATATCAAAAACTCTAAAATATGTGAGATGCCTTGCTGGCTTAGTCAGTGGAGTATGTGACTCTGGTTGTAAGGCTGAGCTCCACATTGGGTACAGAGATTACGTAAAAGTAATATCTGGGGGCGCCTGGGGGGCTCAGTCGGTTGAGCATCTGATTCTTGATTTTGGCTCAGGTCATGGTCTCATGGTTCATGAGTTCAAGCCCTACATCGGGCTCTGTGCGGACAGTGAATGCAGAGCCTGCTTAAGATTCTCTCTCTGCCTCTCCCCTACTCGTGCACGCACTCTCTCTCTCTCTAAATTAAAAATATATATATTTAAAACTAAAATCCAGGGCGCCTGGGTGGCTCAGTCAGTTAAGCATCCAACTTCGGCTCAGGTCATGATCTCGCGGTTCACAAGTTCGAGCCCCGCATCGGGCTCTGTGCTGACAGCTCAAAGCCTGAAGCCTGCTTCAGGCTCCCCCTTCTCTGCCCCCTCCAGCTCATCCTTTCGTTCTCTTTCTCTCCCAAAAATAAATAAAAAAGATTTTTTAAAACTAAAACTAAAATCTTAAACTCTTAAAATCAATCTATCAATATCTAAAAGATTTAATGAAACCCCACAGGACGCTCCAGCAAGGAATCCGAAAGGGATGTCACGGGAGCCCCCCTCTGCCCAGGAGGAAAGTGCGTGTGGCCTTGCAAGGTAAAAAGATGCTTTAATATCGTCAGCAACCCTCCGCCCTGATTGATTTTATACCAAACAATTTATGTGAGAAATTAACGCCTTCTTCGATTTTTCTTCTTGGTTTATAATTCTACAGTGTTGACAAGTCTACATGAATCTATTCTTTTTGTAAACAGTCCTCAGCAGAGATCATTTAGCCCATGAAAAAGCAGGAAGTCATTCGTTGTCACTCAACGTAAAAACGACTCTACAATTTAAAAAAAAAAAGTTGTTTTTCTTTCCAATCTGAGGCTATCTGACGCTTTTGCCTCCACTGACATAGATTTCGTTAAAGAGGCAAATAGATACCCAGTTTAGCAATGCCCAACTGGCATGCTCTGAATTCTTGTCATGGTATCAAATCTCAGGATATAATCTCAAAACAAAAGCTTGGATTTTGGATTTCGAATTTTTTTTTTTTCTTTGAAAGAAATCAAGCCACAGTGGCCACACTCAATACCCTGAATGGCCCTGTATTCACTTGCCTTAGAAAGCAGACTCTGGAGAGTTTAACAAAGGGTCACAACTGGCCCACATGGTGCCTTTGTGCGAATCAGAAACGGAAAACCCTACCCTCAGGATTCTCTAGATTTTTCTGTAGGAAAAATGTCCTAACACGTTGATGGTATGGGCACGATGTATTTTTAAGAACGAGGCATTTTACCATCGTCCTCCTGAAAAGGGTCACGTGAAAAGTAAAGTCACCGTGGGTATGGAGGACGTGACTGGGCCTCTGGGGCGGGTACGTCCCGGTAAACGGTGAGCACCAGCCAAATGTGGCACCCCGGCTTTGTCAACTGGATTTTCTTCAAGGGGCAAAGGCTGTACATCAAATCCCATTTCAGAACTGAAGGAATTTAACCAAATTCCCACCCTTGATGGGAGTCGACGGGTTGAATTTTACTTGGAGGTTCCATCATCAGACCTTGGCTCTAAAATAACTGGGCTGTACTGCTCGCTCTCACTGAAGCGGAATTTTACTAATTCTCGTGGGAAGAAACACAAACACCCCTTACCCGACAGGGTACGGGTATGAGGCTTCACTTCACAACCGTTCAGAATTTCAAATCCCCACCAACTTTCTACTGTAGGTCGTTTCCCAATTACGCTCCCTGGGGACAGAGTGCCCACTGGAGAGAATTAAATGAGCGTCATCATCCCTTATATTTAATTTACAGGTATTTGAACCGGGCACGTAAGAGGGGCCCAGAGTACGCACGGGTGTCTGGAAAGCAGAGACCACTCGGAACGAGAATGTTAACAGAAAATACCGGAAGTCACGATTTCCCACCTAGGCTTCTATCAAGAGGAACGTCTTACCCCGGGCTGTTTCATTTTCTGAATGGCAAATTTGAGCAGGTAGGAGAGCTGTTCGATGGTCAGCATCGTCATGGCTTTACTCTGGGTCTCGATGCATTCTGCTACTGTAATCTTCTACAAGCCAAAATCACACAAACGTCCGGTTAGAACCAAGCTACTATCCCCATACGCAGTTCCCTTTCCTCCCTTTTAGGTGTTCCAGTAAGCACATTAAAAACAGAACAAAACAAAAAAATCCCTTCCATCCGATCGAGACTAGCCGTTTCACTTGCGAAGGACGCCAACCTCCTTGGTCATACGCTGGACCCGTAGATAAAGCCTGAGAGGCACACCGACCCACTGACGGCCTCATCTGGAAGCGTTCTGCCCTCATGAGGACGTAATCGGAGAAAGAAGCGGGTAGACGGGGACCTAAAACTCATCATGATTAGGACTGTGGGTTTTCAAGAAGGCGATGTCAAAAGAAAAGACCGCTAATGGTGCCAGGGTGACGTCTGCAACACAATGAAAGCAGTCACTTAACTCGATCCCCCTTAGGGTTCCGGGCTACCTTTCGGGAAACGGAGGAGGCATTATGCTCCGTGTCATCGCTGATGGAAAAGGACAGTCTTCTCCGTAGAAAGAATCCAAGGGGTGGCAGTGAACTAAATACAAATATGACTTCATTCTCTGTCACCGCGGACGTGAACCCGCTCAGGACACTCTGGGCAAACGGTGCGAGGCACGCAGTCTCGCCGTCTGTCTCCGTGGGAAATGAATGTCATTCTGGAAGGGAAATTCCCATCAAAGAAGAGGCCCGGAGAAACGTCTGAAGCCAGACTCTGCTGTGTAAATCTGGTTCCACATCCCGGAGCGTCGAACTCCTTATGGAGCAACGACAACGAAAATAGCAAATTCTGATGATGTCAGGAAACACTCTTTAACCATCTGTGTAGGGAGAGCTGAGAAAAGTTTTCTCCAATTAATCTTGATTTCGTTTCCATCCTTTATATCTCTGGATCCTCCAAAAGGAACTTTCGGATGTGTCTGGTTGGTTGTCGAGGAAAAGGGCAACACGGGAGTTGCTCAGAAGCTGAAAACGGTACGTGACGCACACCTCTGACCACTTAGCTCCGGGAGCCTGACACGGCGAGTCTTTCCAGTTGACGGCGCTGCCCGTGGACCCCTGGAAGAAATGTGTGGCCCGAAATCTTAGACGCGGAACACCTGTTGGTTGGAATTGCGGGTCTCCAGGTAACTCTCTGTGGCAAACGCATTCACCTCTCCTCCCCGCCAATCCTGGCTCTCCTGGCTGGCAGCGCCTGGTGCTCACCATACAGATTAAAAGTGCCAGACGGGCATTTTTAAGATTTTTTTGCATCAGGACTGATCCGATCCTGACCAACGAGGCCAAGGGCAAGTCAGCTGGCGGCTGAAGGGCAAAGTCAAGCCCTTCTGCTCGATTTCAGGAGGGCTGAGAAGAGAAGCGCTCCTCCCCTTAGAGGGATTTTCGTCTAGACACAAGGGATTTAAAAACAAAACAAAACAAAACAAAAACAAAAACCCAGCAGCCATCCTATGGCCACGGGGGTCATATCTCCTCAACAGTAAAAATGGAAAGAGGCAGCTGTGAACCACCTCTGGCCTGGCCCTGCTTCTGGGTTCTTCCTATGCAGGAAGATGCATCCCAATTGTTCCAACCTGTACGCATCAAGATCTACCATCTGCAGAGAAAGCCACTCTCGTTTTTGGAAACTATTAAACAGTTGGGAGGGGGAGGGCAAGACACGAGGACACCGGTGAAGGCTCCGGCGCCCATCCCGAATGTAACAGAACCAGGTCGAGCTCCGCGCCCAGACGGCATCGCCAAGCAAAGCTCGTCCGGCACGTTGCCCCGTCTCGAGGGACCCCAAGAGAGCCCGCCACCTTTCGCAAGCTTAGGGCCAGAGCACCATTACAAGGTCATTATCATATTGATCTGAGGTCTCATTTCTGTTCGAATATTTCTTTTCCTCCTTTCCCGACACAAAAGCAGTGCAACCACAGATGCCGTCCTCAGGCCTGCTTTTTTCTCCTCCCCAAAGATCGCCTTGTTTGAGACCGGGTTCTAATTCAGCTTCGAACCCCAGGGACACTCCGTGTGAAATGAGGTTGCAGAGGACACCGTTTGCAGCGTTTTGAAAAAGCGTTGTAACTGGAAGTCGCTGAGAAAAGAGGCCACGTCAGATTTGTGGAAACGAGAATAACGGTCCTAACGACAAGCGTTTCGGCTTTTCAACCCGGTGCGCTTCTGCTCTCTCCTGTGCCCAGAGCACCCTCTGCCTGAAGGCGGATCACTCTTTCTCCCCTGTGTGTCGTTCTCAAACCTTAGGGAGACCTTTCTGGGCTCTTGACTCAAAACGGAGACACCCTCCACCCTTCTCACTCCCCATTCCTCCTCTCGGACTCTTTTCATTTGGTTTTCGTCCTCTTCTGAAAAGCTGGCCATGCGTGCCCCTTCCGGTCACTGCCGAGTCCCTAGCACCCGATGGGCTCTGGAGAACCAGCTGTGGCGTAAGGGCGTCGGATGCCACCCGCAAGCAGCGTACAACCAAAAGCGGTCTTCTGGGCTCCGCGACCGCCGACGATTCAGAGAGGCGGCAGGAGACAACGTCGGAGGAGAGGAGACTCCGCACGCGATCTTTTCAAGACGTGCGAACGGTTTATGGTTTCACTTCTGAAATGTTCGTTACGGGAGAATCGGAGAAGGTTGCAGATCCCGGAGCGATCCAAAGACCCACGAAGAATCGAAACCAATACTCGGTGCGGTCGTCTTTCCAAAAAGCCGCAGCGCTGGGGCCCCTGCCCAAGCTGGTCCCCGAAGGGGGGGGTGGCCAGGATAGGGCGAGCGGAACGCAAGAAAAGTCTTTATTTTTTTTTTCCACACTTGGATGATTTGAAAATTTTTAAATCAAAGGCAGAGAGAGAAAGGAGAGGAAATGAGGCAGAGAACGCATTCGTTCATCAGGAACTAACCTCACATTCAGGACAAAACCAGTCCCCCTCTGGTTCCGATGTCAGTCTCAGACACTTAGCGTGATAAACCCGGGGACAGAGCTCACAGCAAAGGACTTGGCCTTCCCGGTGACAAACCCAGCAGTAGAAATCATTCCGTCCGTCCTGCGGTACAACATCAACAGGGTCTGTGGTGAGTGGCTGCTTCATATAGTAAAACGGACCATGTCTTAGTTCTGACTGAAATGTAGGCAAGAAAGACAGGTTTGGTTTCAAAACAAATGCGCATTCTCAGCAGGAATTTGCACAAACACATCAACAACAACAAAAGAAAATCACAGCATTTCACACATTCATTAAAAAGCTATCTTGAATTCCTCTCCTAAATAGCAGAGTTCAAAGGCCACTAGATACTAAGCTACTTTTTTCTCTCTGTTTTCAGAAGCCATGGATTGAAAAGCTGGCGTTACCAGAGTTACGAGGCTGCCCTACCAGAACAATGGCAATGGCTGTGACCCGGGCACTGGCTTTAGCTCTACCGGCTGCGTGACCCCGGACAAAATCTCTTCGTCTCCCGGCTCAATTTTCTCATCTGTAATGTGGGGGTGATAACATCCAATTTCATGGTAGTTTGGTTGGGATTAAATGAGATGGTGTGACAACGTGTGCATTTAACACACCGCTGCTGTTACTAACGCACAGGTAAGAGACCGACAAACGGAAGTCTAAACGAAGCCAACGAATGAATGTGTGGTCATTCACCCCAGGATTCTTTCAACGGGCTTTTGGAGCCTAGATCAACTGAATTTGAATCTCGAAAAACACAAAGCACAACAACGGGCATTCATTTTTTACGTTGAGCCCCCAACGCGTCAAGTATCAGAGCCAACCAGAGACTTCCTGAAGCCATGATTCCGGGAAGGTCCTCAAAGCACGAGAAATGTCTCCCTAATGATAAATTATGGGATCCAGCAAAGGCACACTCCGAACACGTAAGATCACTCAGAAGAAACTCATCGGGAAAATGTCTACTGGAAATTAGTAACAAATACAGTATTTCAGAAGTACGACGGGAAAGTCTGGCGGTAAGCATCAAAATGACCCGGTAACAGCCAACGTGACCTTCAAAAGGCTCCTTGACGCACTTGGAGCCTCGATTCCATGGAGAACAACTCAGCCACGGCCACGGGACCTGTGTTTGACAATACGCTTTTTTCCCTCTTTGTCACCAAAACATTCCAGTTCCCTCCACGGAGATCCCGTATGCTGGTCAGAGCTGCGAAATTTCTGCCGGCACTGAACGGGATCTTTTTCCGTTCTCTTTTCTAAGTAGGTCTTGTTGGTACATACAAACGCGCGCCTGGATTTTTTTAATCCTGACCTCGCACACGGTTCTGACCGTTTAGTGACTGAAACTATTCTCTAAGCACCATCAGTTTTGTCTGTTCATCTCTAATATTTTTACACTACTTTTCTCTTTTTTTTTCCTAGTGTAAATGGGGCCCTTATTTTATCCTGGGCCCCCTGGGATGATGGGAAAGAGTTGTCAAGATTACAAGCAGGCATGTCTCGTGCCTGGTTCTTTATGAGGTTTTTTGTTTTTTGTTTTTTTAATTTTTGAGAGACACAGAGACAGAGCGTGAGCAAGGGAAGAGAGAGAGAGAGAGACACAGAATCCGAAGCAGGCTCCAGGTTCAGCCATCAGCACAGAACCTGATGCGGGGCTCGAACCCACAGACCGTGAGATCATGACCTGAGCTGAAGTCGGCCACTCAACCGACTGAGCCACCCAGGCGCCCCTATTATGAGGTTTCGATGTTCTCGAAACGCCTGCTATTTCTATACTCCTTGATAAAGAGCCTCCCAGATGCTTCCTTAGGAGATCTTTTTTAATCCATCCTTCTAAGCCTCTCTATTCTCATTTCTACTAAAAAAACAACTAAGGTTTTTAAGGGCAATTGCATAATATTTGAGCTCAGTGCTTTCCCTGGTTCAGCTCAGATGCACCGCTCTATACTTGGGTTTCCAGAAAATAACACTGTTACAATAATCTCTCCAGACTGCATACTCAACCTACTATCATATACGCTATGTTCGTTTTGTCCTCACAACCACCCGGAGAGGCACGCAGGACAGCCACAGCTACTCTTACTGGGCAGACGAGAAAACGAGGCTCAAACAAGTCCTCTGGGCCCCCAGGCCCAGATCAGGGGTGTCTCTAGGCCTGATTGGATGTATAAGACGATGCTGGGTGAGGAGAAACTCTAATGACACAGCGACCTCATCACAAAACACTCTCTGTAGTTCAAAACACCTTCTGTTTCATGCAAAGAGCTATGGGGGGGGGCGGGGAGGAGGGTGTCTGAAAAACAGGAAAACAACTAGGAACACCACAGAATGGGACATGCCAACAGAAGGCCACCCACAGCAGGGGCTCGAGCCCTCACACTACTGTCCTTCGGGGCCAGAAAATTCTTGGTGGGGCGGAGCCGTCCTGTGCACTACAGGATGTGTGGGAGCGTCCGCGGCTGGATGCCAGGAGCGGCCCCCGTCCACCAAACTGTGGGGATCAAAAAGGTCTCCAGATACTGCCACACGTCCCTCGGGGGCGAAACGGCCCTTGGCTGAGAACGCTGACCTACAGGGTTTGCGATCTGCCTAGGACACGGCTGTGTGCGTTTGGGGCAGAGAAAGGGGTGGAGGGGAGTGGGGGCGGGGGAGCAGCAGGGGGACGAGAAAGGAGAGGGCGGTGGGAAGCGGGAAGAGGGGGAGGAGACCCACGTCCTGAAAGATACCCTCGCGTATCAAGCCAGCAGAACTATTTCTAACCTGAGTGAGGTCTTCCAGAACGCTTCTGTGGCTTTTGCCACATAGCAGGAAGCCAGAGCTCGGAGCCCGACTTCCTTTCCGCAAGTTAATAATAGGACAGGAAGAGTCAATCTACACGAAACTGGAAGGATCGAACAGGCCAGCTAATCTCCCTAACTGGCAAACCAGGTCCTTCCTGCCTAGCAGAAGCCCGGGCCTGCCGCTTGTGAAGGAAGCTCCCACCAGGTCCTGGTGGGAATGGGTATGGGGGGGGGAGATCACCAGCGGTGTGTGCCAGGCTGCTCCAAACTCTCTTCTGGCTGTTCCCTCTTTCCAGAAGCAGAGCTGTATCGCCGAGAACGAGCCGCCCGCTAACCTCAATCAGATACCTGCCTCATCTGCTGTTAGCGTTTCCTGTTCCACGCACAGAGGCTGGTGACAAATGCAGAACATTTAAAAAAGGAGAAGCAAATCATCCCAGGTAAAAGCAGTTAGGATTTTCTTCCCCCTATGTATAAGGTGTGTTTCCAGCCTGCTAGTAAGGCTGCAACTCATGGGGTGCCTGGGGGGCTCAGTCAGTTAAGCATCCGACTTCGACTCAGGTCACGATCTGACAGTTCGTGTGTTCGAGCCCCGCAGCCCCGCAGCCCCGCGTCGGGCTCTGTGCAGACAGCTCAGAGCCTGGAGCCTGCCTCAGATTCCGTGTCTCCTCTCTCTCTCTCTGCCCCTTCCCTCTCATGCTCTGTCTCTCTCTCTCTCTCTCTCAAAAATAAATAAACATCAAAAATTTTTAAGAAAAAGAAAGGTCGCAACTCGTGCTCTTATAGGAGAACTTCAGGCTGTGTAAGCAAATGTTCTTATTTCCCTGCTTCCTCCCCAGGCTAATTTAACAAAAAAAACAGATGGGCTCATAAACTCGCTTCTTGAATACCTCAGTCTTAGACTAGTAGCCAAGACTTCTTCTAGAAAGGGTTCTGTAAAGACGGTTACTAGCTGAAGCTTTGCAGGTCCTGTGGTCTCCACCACAACTATTCAAGCCAGCCACAGGAGCAGAGAAGCACCCGGAGGCAATATGCAAACGAACGAACATGGCTGTGTACCAATAAAACTTTATTTACAAAAACCGGCTCTGGGCAGCATCCGGCTCACAGGCTGACACCTGGTCTGGGTAAACCAGAAAACGGGTACTCCGGCTGTGTGGGAGCCCGGGGTACGTGCATGAGAAATGGGGAGGGGGGGGGCGTCAACACAAACCCCTGCATGGAGCACAGAGGTAACCCACGTAAGTGAAAGGAGCCCTTGTTTCACCTTTTCTTTTTTTGCATGTAAAGCACAACGGTGCTCTGAGGAAAACACTGCCCAGCCCTGGAGCCTGAGGACTGGCACTGGCACTGGCACTCAGCCTGGGCGCTGGCGAGACAACAGGGAGAGGCAGAGCCTGGCCCGCCCTGAGCAGCAGCCCCAGCACAGCTCAGCGACCGAGGCAGCGAGCAGACACTCTTCCAGCGCTGCCTGGGCCGAGGGAGAAGCCGGGGGCCCACAACCCCCTTCGTGGTCCCCGCTATTCATACACTGGCCCAGCCCAACGAGGGACATCCGTGGATATTTTTAAGTTTGTTAAGACGATGCACGGGCCCGAGAAAATCACGTTCTAGACCACCCGTTGGCGGGGTGCATATGTCCTGTACTCGGGGGCAGTGAGGACGAACCGCACCGTTTCTTTGCCATAGTTGGTCAGAGACACACCCAGTTCGTTAGCAGGTTTGGGTGTCCTTTAATGATGGGGAAAAATAAGATAAAGATAAACCTCCCAAAAGGAGTCTTCAAAGTCAAATGTCCTGAGAGCTAAAGGTTAGAGTGGTGTTTCCCGTAATGGCCCTCAAGTCATCTGAAGGAGGCTATTTCTTGGGCCATCTACTGCAGGACGCCTGGCCACCTGACTTTCTTCCAGAAAATGCCAGGAGCGTCCTTCCAGGCTTTGGGATGTCTCCCCTCACCTCGGGCCCAAGAAAAAGCACCTACATGTTTTCAAACCATTCCTACCAGGACAAAACCACTGGGCTAAAGAACTACAAAACACTAACTGTAAGCCTCAAATACTTCTTTCCCTAAAAATAAAGTGTGTTTTAAAGTTCCTCTTACAGCTGCCTAAAAGTACTGAATTCCTAATGCGTGAAAAATGAGCGAAACAGGCTCCAACCTTAAAAATTCAACCCCCATCTCCACTTGGTAATAAAAGGTCTCTACCAAAAATGGAAAAATATGGGGGGGGGGGGGTTGTTTCTATTAAGAATAGAGAGGAGGGGCGCCTAGGTGGCTCGGTTGCTTAAGCATTCGACTTTGGCTCAGGTCATGATCTCGCAGTTTGGGAGTTCAAGCCCCGCGTCGGGCTCTGTGCTGACAGGTCGGGAGCCTGGAGCCTGCTTCCGAATCTGTGTCTCCCTCTCTCTGCCCTTCCCCTGTTCGTGCTCTGTCTCTCTCTCTCAAATATAAAATAAAACATTTTTAAAAAAAAGAACAGAGTATTTCTTTTTTGAACACAGGAAAGAAGGTAGAAGAAAACGAGAGGAAGGGGAGAAGAATCTTGACATATTCCAAAAATCGAAAGTACTTGAACGCTAAAGAGAACCAGAGGCAGAAGGGATGAGCAAAGCAAGCCGGGTGTGACACTGTGGGGAGGGGTGGGGAGTGTGGAAAACTACAGCCCACAGGCCCCACGTCTAAAGAAGCAAGGCTCTACTCCGCTCCAGCTGTTGCTGGATTTTTCTGAGTTTTTATAAGAGCCCAAAAATACAAGTTGTTATTTGAAATCTCATGATCTTCAAATGTTGGTGACTAAGAAATTATATTATTGGTAAAACCCAGCACTTGCAGACCTACAATTTGCCTTTAATTCCCTAATTCTGTAATGCTATAAAATTCTGAAAGGAAGAAAGAGGAAAGGAAAAGTGTCCAGAAGAATTTTCTTTAAAGGAATTTAAGTTCCCCTTAAGGAAAAACAGCCCGTGCGTGAGGGAGGCTGTCGCTACGATGCAGACATCATATGCTAGAATGAATTATGGGGTCAAGGTTCCGGAAGTTCATTTCTTTACAGTTAAGCCCGTTTCTCTTTTGCCGACTCCTGACTGGTTGGCCCCAGGGAGTTTTAGGTCTGGAAAAACCTACGACCAACCTCATAACGTTCCCAGCCCAAACCCCTATCTTGCAAGGTGACTGAAGCTCAAAGCTAGGAAAGCGAGTGAAGAGGTCTTACAGTGAGTTTCCAGGACGCAGTGAGGCTGGAAAGAGTCGGGTCCCCAGGTCAGGCCATTTCCGCCGTGCACCAGTCCTGTAAACTCTCCCACCAATACCGAAGATTACGGAGTATTCGGGAGTATAACCGTGCCCTGTGCCCAGCTACTCGGGGTCCCCTCTTTGCTACATCCGGAGCACACTGTGCACCCACGGGCCCCCACCCTGCGGCGATTTCAGAGGCTGCGCGTCCAGAGGGGACACGGGCTGACAAACATGGCACTGTGGTCACGGGCCTCACGTATTAGAGAAATGGTACACGTGGATAGGGAAGGGAGAGGAGAACCCGTGTGGACTGCCCGAGCTGATCAGCTTCGGGGAAGAGTTACGAGCCAGTTCCCTAAAAGACTGGTAGGAACTCAAGAAGTGTGATGCGTGTGTGCACACACAGGGAGAGGCCGAGGGAGGTGGCTCTCTGCACAGAGGGGACAGTATCTGCCTCGGGTCGTCCTGGTACCCAGGTAAGAGAGGGTGAGCCCAGAAGTTCAACTACCAGCTAGGTTAAGGTTTGGGGATTATCTGTGGCCTTCAGGTTTCCTTCTTAGCCTTCACTCCGGGCAGCTATGGGATGGCTCCTGGGTGATTTGTCACTGCCTCAAGCCAGACAAGGCAGACCTGAGCTCGAATGCAGCTTCTAATTTGTTCAGAGGCCACGAGGAGACAACGCAACCTCTCTGCACCTCGACGTTTTCATCTGTAGAATGGGGATAATTACAGCCCTTTCTCACAGGATGATTATCAACGTTAACAGAAAAATGCTTACAACAGGGAGCGAGGCAGCACTGCTTGTGTTATTATTATTGCCAACGCTGGCATTTATTTCTCGATCCCCCTAAAAATGTACTTAGGACCCATCTGTTTCTTCGAACGGGATTCTCATTAGACCAGCACTATCCAACCCAGTAGCTATAAGCCACGGGCACTTAAAATAAAATTAGATTAAAATTTTGGGGGGGGGGGGACTCGGTGCACCCAAAAAACAGACTCTTAACCACAGAGGACACACTGATGGTCACCAGAGGGGAGGCAGGTGGGGGAACGGTTTCTAAGGAGGGCACTTGAGGTGGGCACCGGGTGCTGCGGGAGTGCTGAATCTCCAGACTGTACACCTGACAGTCGTATTACACTGTCTGTAAGCTACATGACATTTTAAAAAAGAATTCAGGTTCAAAAAAAAAAATTAGTCCCCAGGTCACTTTTGTCATTCGCAGGGGCTCCGTGGCTACACATGGCTTGTGGCGATCACAGTGACAGCCGAGCTCTAGAACCCTTCCACGGCTGCCGCTTCTCTACCTCACACGTGGTTTGTGTGACCGTCCCACTGAGCGTCAAGCCTGGCTTAATTATTATTATTATGACTCAGTTCCTCAGGACAACGCTGTGTAGTCAGGAGGGGGACCGTCGTTCCCATCAGTAGACAAGGAAACCAGGCACCAAGAGGTTAACTTGCCCACAGCCACGCGGCGAAGGCCGAGCTGGCATTTCCCTATGTAATTTTGAGAATGGAAATAGATTAGTGTGCAGAAACGCACCCCTCTCCCAGTTCTGGGCAGTTAACCGTTGCTAGGTTTCTTCCCATGAAAGCCACAGCCTGGTCTTGTTCCGCCTCCAATCCCCAGGGCCCACGGCAGCACTCCACGACGCACGAGACAGATGAATCCGCCCCAAGGAATCCCTGCTGAAAGGTCGGAGCCACTGGGCCGTCCTGATTCCTCCGAGGCTGGCGGACTGGACCCCAGGGTCCACTAGAGCATCTCTCGTGTTTTTTTAAATCAGAAGAGTGTCTCGCCTGCATCTGAGAATTTGAAAACTAGGTTTCTTAAGCAAGATCCAAGACGGCTCACGGAGATTCCTCCCCGTTGACGGGTCCTGGCTGCAGGAGGAGGGGGTCAAGACACGGGCCGCCCGGGGTCGTCGCGCAATGAGACCAAGCGGTGACCAAGCACCGAAGAGGACAGTGGACAGCGGGTAGCGACAGCAGCTGTCTCACCACACCCCTAACCCTGTTATTTTACAGATGAGAAAGCTGAGACCACGAGGGAGCCTGCCTTAGCCACGCAACCACCTCCAGGCAGATCTCAGGCCCATCCTGCTGGCCTGGCCCGCCAGGAAAAAAAAAAAAATCCTCGGGCCACGTGGGGAAACAGCCCTAGAGTATAAAAACGAAATCCGAAGAAAATCCCCCAATCCTAAAGCACAGTATTCTTTCGCCTCATCTGGGTCACTGCCCTGTCCCCCACACAGATCTGAAAAGCTAACAGAAATTGCTCCACAGAACCCGTTTTGAGCTGTCCTTCTTGTCCTATGCAAATGGCGGCCGCAGCGAGGCAGCCCGCTGAACGCCAAGAACAGCGGCTGTCGGAACCCCCCGGAAAGCTGCAGCGCGCCCCCCCCCAGCCTTTGTCCTGCTGGTGTGGACGCCGTTCCCAGCGGCCCCTTACCTGCTCCTTATTGTTATTGTTCAGTAAGCCCGGTTTCTTTTTCTTTTTAATGGGGCTTGTGGATGTGTCCTGTGGCGAGTGGCCATTGGAAGAATGCGGAGGGCTAGGGAACTTTCTTTTCTGGGCTGTTCTCTCCGTGGAGCCCGGATCTGAAAGAGACACACAGGACCACATATTTGAAAGCAGTCGGGGAGGCCTAGCCCCCGCGGGGAGGGGGGTGGGGGGCCCGAGGCATTTTGTCCCCAGGCCCAGTGCCACCTCAGCATTCCTCCTCCTAGCAGACACTTACCCCAGCTCTTCGGTTAAGTGTCTCAAAGGTCAGACCGTTTTTTTTCTTCAGCCTACATACCATTTCTGTTAACATTTTAATTCACTGCCAAAATATAAAATCGAGAAACTTCACATAATAACCTAGGTTTCTGGCTTCTCTTAAAAAACAAGAACAAAAAACGAAAAACCAGACCAGGGCCTGCAGGGCCTGAGACCACCAGACGGATCTGAATGCCCACAGGCCACCTTCCGGTGGAAAGGTGGTCGCCTTTTGGCCAAAATCCCCACCCTTCTCTACTGTGTCCCCGTTGACCAGGCCACGACCCAGCCGCCACGAGTTGTCGCACAGGCAGCGGTACCCTCTCCTCATCCCAAAGCAATACTTCTGATGGCAGAGCAGAAAACCAGGGGAGATAGACCAACGAGGCCACACGCTTCTTTGTGGAAGATGACATTTATTGTGTTGTGCTTGTGACTCTCGTCCGGAGAGGTTGACATCGAGGACATGCTCGCGGGGCCGTCGTCTGAGCCAGGCCAGCCTCACCTTCGCCGATTCTGTCCTTTCCATTTTTAGTCTCCCAGTATCTCATTTAAACAGACACGTCCACCGCCACCCAAGTCTTCGCCTGCGAGACCTTGGAGCCATTCCATGCCCCAACGGCCGTCTCATGAGCGCAGGGACGGAATAATGGCACCGTGTGACGCGCCTTACATTCTGAGAAAGGAGGGAAGGCAGCTGCGTGAGAGCGGAGGTGTTGGGGTGGGATGTGGAATCCGGAAGGACGACTCTCCCCAAAGGAAACCTGAGGGTGCTCCTCCTCCAGCTTTAACCCACGGGCAAGCCTCAGCACGCGGGACGCGCCGTGCGTCCCCGACCTCCGAGTGTGGACAGGGGCCGCTGGGGCAGGTGCACATGGTCCAGGACGGAGACGGCGGGGTCCTTTCGAATGAAAGAGCATCTTCCGGCAGCCCGTTAGAGGAGGCAGCGAATCGCTTTCACAACATCCATCCTCACCCGGCAACTCCAGAAAAATCCAGAATCAGCGCTCGGGGAGCTGCGCTGAGACACCGACCCACGAGGAAATTAAATGCTAACCCCAGGCCCCTGGAGGGAGAACAGACCTCAGAGCTTGGAGGCCCGGCCCACGGACACCACAATGGAGGCCCAGAGAGAGCCAAAGGGTGGCCCGGAGGCCCAGCACAGCTAGTGAGCAGGGAGACTCGGCGAGAAGGTGCAGCCTGGGATTGGCGTTCCCCCGAGGGAACCTCCTCTCTCTCAGGCCCACAGAGATCCCCACCCCACTCGGCCCTCACAGGTAAAAGAGTCTCTCACCTTCTCCACCTAGTCTTTGACTCAACAATCTCCTCCTAGAAACACATTCTACAGCTACAGTCACAGGAAGCAAAGCACTCGCAAGAAAATTCAACTGAGAGGCACTGGGTGTTGTACCCAAGCCTGGAAATGACTTCAATGTCCACAAATTAAGGATTGGTCTAATACCATACCACAGCCATATGGTAGAATTTTTTTTTTTTTTTAAAGTAACCTCTCCATCCAACACGGGGCTTGAACTCACGACCCTGAGATCAGGAGTCACATGCTCTTGAACCAGTCATGCACCTCTCCAAATATCCTGCAGCCCTCAAGAATAAGAAGGCACCTTGGGGCATCTGGGTGGCTCAGTCAGTTGAGCGTCCGGCTCCGGCTCAGGTCATGATGTCACAGTTGGTGGGTTCGAGCCCCAAGTTGGGCTCTGTGCTGACAGCTCAGAGCCTGGAGCCTGCTTCAGATTCTGTGTCTCCCTCTCTCTCTGTCCCCTCCCCACCCCCGCTCCAGGTATCTCTGTCTCAAAAATAAATAAAAATGTTAAAAAAGAAAAAATTAAAAAAAAAGACACCTCTACACAAATGGGTACGTGACAATCTCCAAGCTTCTGCATCAAGTTAAAAAAGCAACACATATCTAAGCACCATTAACAGACAGACACACAGACCCCAAAAAAGATGTCACGTATCTAAGTTAGCACAAGCCTAGAACATTCTGGATGAACACAAAAGTACTACAGAGCTCGAAACGGAGACTGGTGGTTGCCTTGGGGAAGAAAACACTCAGGGCATGGGGGGGGGGATTAATTTTCACGATGCGCCCTTGTGTACTTTATCATGAGCCTAGACCATCAAAATAAAACTTAAACTGCGGTATTCAGGAGATTTAGTTTCAAAAAAAAAAAAAAAGAAAAGCAGCAGGTGCGAACCGAAGCCAGTAATGAGCAAAGGACGACCTGACTCAGGATTTTAAAGTCACCAGATAGACACAGCTGGGACCTGTCACCACAGGCTTGAAGGGACTGCGGGAAGGGGTTCGGGATTTGTTGAACGTGGGTCTGATAAACCCGAATAACCCTGCTCAACTGTCAGAGCACGTGTGTTGAGGGAAGGTGTTTCGGGGGCCCCAAGGAGATACATCCCAAATGAAATGGCACCTCGCCCAGGCCAAAATTGAAAGCAATTAGGCAAAGCTTTGGGTATTTGGGATGTTTTGTTTCGTGTGTGGGTAGATTTTTAATTTTTTTTTTAATGTTTATTTATCCTTTAGAGACAGAATGTGAGTGGTGGAGGGGTAGAGAGAGGGAGACACAAAATCCCAAGCAGGCTCCAGGCTCTGAGCCATTGGCACAGAACCCAACGTGGGGCTTGAACCTGTGACCTGAGCCGAAGTCACACATTTAATGGACCGAGCCACCCAGGTACTTGTTGGTGGCTGGATTTGTTGTTGTTGTTGTTGTTGTTGTTGTTTAGAGAAGAAAGCATCTGAACAAAGACACATCGGTGGAAACGTTAGGGGCACATTCAGGAAAAAAAACAAGTTGTGTGTTTCCATGTCTCTTAATGGAGTGCACTAGATTTTGGAAGGGAGAGTTCTTCCCCGTTGCAAGGGCCACCTGGGGACCCTCCCACTCACTGCCGGCAGTACTCCTACACACAGTGACAACAAAAAGCACCCCCACATACTTCCCGAATGCTCCCAGAGGGGTGGTACTGGCCTCCTGAAGAATCGCTGAGCTGGAACACGTAACAGCCAGCAACACCGCCAGCCTTTGGGAGCCAGAAAGGGCACCAGCCCCTCCTTGGGCAGTCTAAGTTACCCACCTGTGCCTGAGACCCCCTGGGACGACAGATCCCAAAGAGCGGTCCCCATACTAGCAGCGGCGGCACCACCTGGGAATGTGCAAGAAATGCTGATTCTCGGGCCCACGCCAGAGCTGCAGAATCGGACACTCTAGAGTCGGGGCTGGTGGTCTGTGGTGTAGCGACCCCTCCAGAGAACTCGGATGCCCACTCCGGGGGGCGTGCGCAGGGGATGGAGTCTAAGTTCCCAGGTCTAGGGAACCCTGTTCCACCTGGTGAACCCATCTCCTCTCCTGCCCCACTGCCACCTGTGTGCTTGGTCTGGGTCTGAGGAAACAGAAGCCAAGCAGGGAGGCAAGACGAGGAGACGCCAGGCCAGTCTCTCTCCGGCTCAGGCTCCATCTGCAAAATGGCAGAAGGCAGAAAGGGGCCAGACCAGAACTTGTCACCTGGAGCCCGTGACAGTGCTTCAGGAACCCAGGATCCACAAGCCACAGCTCTGCACAAGGACGCAATTTCCTGGGAAGAGGGGCCATGCCTACTCCACCTTCCTAAAGGTGTCATCAACCCTAAAGATTAAAACTACAGAACTAGAGGATCTGAAAGTCCATTTTGAAGGGCGCCTGGGCGGCTCTGTCGGATAAGCGCTCGACTTTGGCTCAGGTCCTGATCTCGAGGTTTGCGAGTTCAAGCCCTGCATTGGGCTCTGTGTCTCCCTCTCTCTCTTCCCCTCCCCCTCTAGCAGTCTGTCTCCTAAAAGTAAACATTAAAAAAAAAAAAGCCCCCCCTCGTGCTGTCTCTCAAAAATAAACATTAAAAATATTTTTAATAAAATAAAAGCTAAAGTCCCTTTTGAACTTTCAAATTCATTAATTCCATGAGAAAGAGTGGAGAAATATATACACATGAGCAATTTAAGCCAGACAGAGTTTTGCCCAGGCCCGGCAGAAAACGAAAGGGGGGACTGGGGTCCTCCGGAGGCAGGGTCTGACCCAAGACCGTCCCCACCTAAGAGCACCCCAACCTTCTAATCCCAGCAAAGCATAAAAACCCCAATAGTGTTCCTGGCTACAAACACACGGACTCCCTCCAGAGTTCATGAGAGATGGGCGGCTGCACCCAAGGGGCAGGAGTTTAATGGGCTCGAAGCAACAGACCCATCTGTCAAAGGCAGAGGCTGTCGGTGAGGCTCTTTGGGAGAAAACTGAGAAATACCAACTGGATTCGGGGTCCTCGGGAGGGAGGAGGAGGCAGGTCAGCGTTCTGACTTACACACCCACGCACCCGAGGCCTCAGGTGGTGACCGAACGGAGGGTGTGGACTTCACTGTAGTCGTGGCCACAAAGCCTCTGAAGGACCTGTTCCAGAAAGCTGAGTCAAGTTTTTTGGTCTCCTCCTGTAATGATTTAATTCTGACAAGGACTTATTGCTAAACGCATTTCCTCTCTAAACTTGGAAGGGTGACAAAGAGCCGCCGTGGGCTGAATCACCAGGGACGTGGCTCGCCCTTGCCCTGGAAGTCCTTTCCGTGAGCCACAAGCCTGGGAGTCTACCGCGTCGGTCCACCAGCCATCCTCCGCGTCCTGCCCCCTCCGCCGGCCCCAAAATAAGTCTGGTTCTGAAGGAGTTAACGTGGGCGAGGGAGAAGAGCTCCTCCAGGCAAGGAGGGAGCAGTGACTCAGGAGAACAGCTTGGCATGGAGCAGGAAACGCAGAACTTTCCCCTCCTGTGACATTTCGCTGAAATCTTCCTAAGAGGGGAAGGCCTACTGCGTATTAGGAACCGAGCACGTGACAGGTCTCCAACCTGTGTCTGGTCAACTGCCAGACACAATCCCACTCAGCCCTTCCTGGACGTCCCCTGACTGAAGGGACAGGGTACACATCAAGATAACCCAGCCTCTTAGCTTTCCCGAGCCACGAGTCGTAACAGCGAAGGCTCTGTCTTATTACCCACAGCGTAGGGGGCACTGTCCAAAATGCCTGTGGGGTCACTTGCTCAAGATGACCTAAGGGGCAGGGCTGGGATCTGAACCCAGGCGGTGCGGCTCTGAGGCCCCCACACGGCCTCTCACAGGGAGAGGCCGTCCCCAGCTCCGCAGCAAGATGGCCTCCTGACACAGAGTCTAGTTCAGGAGCACATGCAAGCGTTCTGTTCTCCCTCGTGACTGCAGGTGGTGGCCCGCTGGGGGGACAAGGAGGACAGGAGGCACTCGTGTTGGTCTGACTCATGACGCGTGCGGTCCCCAGAAGGAAGGACAGTTACGTCCCGATATGCCCATGGTGGCACCAGAACGTGGCCCATGCCACAAAATAGGCTGGGGGGGAGGGGAGCCTCTGTGGTCATCTCCCCTCCCCCACACTCCTTTCCAATCTCCATCTGGGCCTGCCAGACCAGGCCTCCCCGCCCCCACCCACATCCGGCACCTGAGTCACGGCCCTCGACAGTCTCCAGAGCCTAGGAAATGACACACCATGACAGGGAATGGTCTCCTCTGGAGACAGAACGGGCCTCGGCTGAAAGGCCAGACGCTTCCCCAAGAGGATCGGCCCCGTGGTGTGTGTTTGTGGGTGTTAGATTTCCTTCATGTTGACCGTGAGCCTGGGGGGCCTGAAGGAAGAAAAGCCCAGTCAACGGGCAGAGACGGGCATCGTGGGCCACAACCTCTGGCCGGCCGGAGACGGGCAGTCTCCCACAGCATGGCACGGGCTGGCCGCCGCGCTCGGAAGCCAGGGCGCGCGTTCTGATAAAGGGGGCCGCAGATGGTACGGGCAGGGTGCCACAGCGGTGAGGCCCGGCGGGGCGCTTGGGGAAGCTACTCAACCTCTCTGTGCCTCCGTCCTTCTGGAGGGTGGAGATCACGGTACCTTAAGGAGTTACAAAAGGATTAAAGTTCAGGCCCAGCCAAGAGTAAGCACTCCATAAATGAGAGCTGTTTTTTCAAACTGGCAATCATCCCTCTCCCCCTCCTCCTCCTCCTCTTCTTCACCCTCTGTCCCCGGTCCTTCCGCTGCAAAAACAGACCTCGTTTTCTCAGAGGAGCAGATTCGGGTCAGAGTCACATAAACGCCAGCCTCTACAACACGGACACGGGAATGGGCCCGGCTCAGGACTCCTCTACCTGCAGCTAGCCTCCCGCGGCTGCGAAGGCAGGTCAGAAGCAGAGGCCTGGGCTGGCCCGGGCTCGGGGGGCACCGGCGGCAGGCCCTCTCGGTCACGGCCAGCCCTCTCCATAGCCTAACTGCAAACATGGCCACTCGCTGCTCGCCCGGAAGCCACGGTTAATCACCTCCACGTGTTGCCCAAAAACCCAGAGCAGGTACCCGAACAGGCCTCCCTGCCCGGGAACCCAGGAACCCTCGGGCCCTCTCCTGCCAGCAGGTACATCCTCACGAAAGCACGGCCTGGAATTTCCCTCAGGCCCAGAGCAGAAATGAAAACGGGGAGCCGAGGATGGGGATGAGAAGGGGGTGACATTTTCCTTACAGCAGGGAAGACCCAAGCCACGAGGAACACGCGAGCGAAAATGAGTAAGCCGGCCGCACACGGAATGCCCAGAACCACAGAACCCTCGAGACGAGGCTGCAGCCCGCCTGAGGGGCCTCCTCCGGAAAGGCCACCGGGGTTCTCCCCGCCTGAGACCGTGAACTTCTCCCCCAGACCGGGAAGAGGAAGACTGACATGGAAATGAGGCCGTGGAACAAAAGGGTCATTCTCAACCTGGGCAAAAGGTCATCGTCCCAGGACCCCGAGGGCCTCGGAGGCAAAGCACACCAGGGACGGGAAAGCCCTGGGCAGGGGCGCTTACCTGCCATGGAGAGCCGTGCCGCTCAGAGGGCCTCCCTGCTCTTTGAAAGAGAACAGAGGCGCGCACACGGCAGACATTCCTGCTTCCGGATCCTCCGCAGCCTCTCCCAGGGGGAGGAGGAAGCAGCAGAGGACAGGCTAGGAGTCACCACTTACCAGGCCAGCTCCTGTCTTGGACGCACTAGGTGGCCCAGCGCGGCGGCGGGGACACCCTCACCTCTCTGCAGGCGGGCGGTCTGGGGCAGGGGCTGTGCCCGCATGTCCCCGTGAGGCTTTCCGCTCTAATTTATCACCCCCGAGAGCCAGCGGCTCGGCCGGGCTGGGAGTCCTCAGCGCCCGGCGCCGAGGAGCCATTGGTTTCACCGGATGGGAATAAACACAACAAATCACCGTCGTTCTGCAGGCGACGGGAGAGCACCCGGAGGGAGCGCGGCGGTTTGCGATGGGGAGGTGTTTCCAGGTTTTTGTGGGTTGTGTTTTTTTTTATAATAATTTTCGGATTAATTTTACTTCTGTGTGCCTCTCCCAGAAATGAGAAAGCCATCGTCCCAATGCCCCGGGGGTCGGCTCTTTCTGGCTCTCTTTCTCTCTCCCCCAAATCGTGCAGATGTGTGATTAAGTGGCACATTCATATGTAAAAGGTGAACCTCTAAACTCCGCGCGGGCCAGAAATCGCTGCAATCTAGGGAAAAGAGGCTGATTTACAAATGAATTCGCGGTTTTGCCCTCAAGGACTAGAGGCAATTGCAACCAGCCAGCCCTTTTCTCCCCTTCGGCTGGGAAGAGGGCTTCTGGAAAAACGACAACATCTCAACAGGAATTTCCTGGTTCGAGAATGCCAAGCTCTTTCGAATTTCACAAAGCAGGAGGCAGGGCCCAACCCCGTGCAAGAAACCGCGCAGCACTCCCCCCCCCCCCCCGCCCAGGCCCAAAAGGCGGAGTGCATCTGACGGGGGTACATATTTGAGGCCCGTAACTCTGCCAAGTCACCACAAAGAAAGTGTGGAGTAACCGGTTGCCTTTGGCCTTTGCTACGTTGCTGGCCGCGGGGAGGGTTCCCGGGAGGAGCGTTCCTGCGGTGGAAACCGTTTGCATTATTTATCCAGGCTGGGCTGGGTCCCACCCCCTGGCCCGGCTCGGGTGGTTCTAGAAAGCTCAGGTGCTGGTGGGTGGCTTTCAAATTGCAAGTGGGGAATTGCAACCATCAGAGAGCCAATTCAGAAACAAAAAGGCAGCTCAGCCCGCAGCAGCTGACGAGAAGTGGGCTGAGAGAAGAAAAGGGAGAGAGAGAGAGGCTCGGATGAAGGGAGAGGTGCCACTGGTAACCAGGCAACGTTCCCCCACACGCCCTGGGCGTGGGTCTGGCCTCTCAAAAAGTCAAGTTAATGAAGACAGGGAAAGGCTCTAGGAGATGCTGAGGAAGGAAGGGGGACAAGGCCCTCTACAGTCACCTCAAGGGGGTCCTTGGAGGAGGCCGACTTCAGAGCCAGAACGTCACCCATAATGCCCTGGTGCTAAGAATTTGTCCTGGGGCCTCCCCCTCCCCTCCACCCCCCACCCCCGCTCAGAAGTGCACAGGCCAAGAGAATGGGAAGCAACTTCAATGCCACCAACAGGAGACTGAGAGGCGAAACGTCACCACACAGCCAGAAAACGGAATGAAGAAGAGATCTCCTCTCTTACATGTGCTGACATGTAAGAAAACCTAAGGGAAAAAAGGGCCGGAAAGGGAGCTGCGTGAAAGCAACAGGGGCTGGGCAGGCTCGGGGGCTGTGCGGGCCTGGAGGACAGCGGGCCGCCGGTCAAACAGGGGGCTCCTCGTGCGGTTCTTTCTGACCCTCTTTGTGGACTCACCCACTGCGGGCATCTGCAAGCGGCAACGAGAAGGATGAAAGTGGTATTTCTGGAGCTCTGGCTCCACGCCAGGTGCTGCCCTGGCCACGGGCCACGTCAGCATCTCCAGGGCCCAGCATACAGGAGGAGGTCAGAACACGCCCCAGCACCCATCAGGTGCCGTTTGGGCGGGGGGGGGGGGGCTTGGGTGTTTAGAACAGCATAAAGCAGGGGTCCTCACCAGGTCTCCCCTGGAGACACTTAGCAACGTCAGGAAACGTTGGCGGTTGGTGGTTCCGACTAGAAAAAAAAAAGGAGTTGCTACAGGCGTTTGGTGCCCGGGAGCCACGGACGGTGCTAACAACACCCTCCAGGGCACAGCACAGGCCCGAGACAGAGTATCAGGTCTACCCTGTCACTGGAGCCACAAGGGAGAAATCCAGGGGTTAAGAAGCTTCCAGGGAGCTGCCGGGCAAGTCCAACCTTGTGTAAACACACCACCCACAGAGGCATCTGTATCCATTAAGAAGGAAAATGATGCCTAAATGTTTCACCTGGTGGCCCTGACTGCATGTTTCAAACAGAAGAAAACAACGGAACCAGTCAGTCAACAAACAGTCACTGAGGAACTACTAAACAGGCCCCCGCCCAGGAGGAAGACTGCCAGAGAAAACAGTAATAGTAATATTGTTACATTAAAAACGCCTTCCGTTGACCACTTCTGCGGGAGGCACTGTTCTAAATACAAACATCGATTTATTTACCCCTCGCCATGGTTCTACAAAAACGTAGGTACCGAGTACCCCCATTTTGCTGACGAAGAAACTGAGGCCCAGAGAAAAAGAGGCCCATGATGAAGTAGCTACAGAGAATGAATAGAGAATATATTCAGTAAGAATCTGACTGATTACACATGGACAAAACGCTGCCGAGCAGTAGAAACACCAGGAGTCTGTGAATAAAACATGTCAGGAGAGAGGGTGTGGCCAGGAAAATATTTCCTGTTTTCTTCCAAAACAGGAGTCCTATGATTCACACCTACCATTTATTGAGATGCTACTTGATGAAGCCTCTGGAGAATCCCAGAGAATAGGGATGGTGGTTTTGCACCCACTTGATAGACGCAGCTCAGAAACGCAGGAGGGGACTCCTGTCATTTATGTGCTCAAAGGCTCAGAGGCGCACCGGGGACTCCGCTGCAGCTGGCTCCCACTCCAAAGCCCTCAACTCCACCAGTCAACTGCCTTCCCTGGGGTGGTCACTACCACCTCGTCATTCTCTTATCACTGAGGGCGTGCTTGGTGTGGGCCAGCGTGGAGCCAGCACTATTGTTCCGTCCGTATAAAGGATGCCCAACCCCACAGGTTAGTGCCTCCGTGGTGCCTGGCACACAGCAAGCGCTCTGCAAAGAGAGGGTGTTCCCTGCCCGTCTTCTGCCTGTTCGCGTTCAGTCCCACGGGCACAGCTGCCAGCCTGACCCGAGCGCCAGGACGACCGACTTGGCCTCTACGGCAGCCTTCTTCAAACCCAAGTACTAAGACAGGCAGTCCCTGCTTAAAACCCGCCAAGGAGGCTTGCTGTGCGCACCCAACAGCTCACCCCGATTATCCAGCCCTGTGTTGCCTCGGGCCCTGCTCACTGGTTCTCCTCCAGCCACTGAAGCTCACCACAACGGCCTCACACAAGCCAAGGTCATGTGCACTGTGGACACTTCCATCTAGAATGTTCTATGCCCTATCTTCCCATACCTGGCAACTTGGGCTTTCAGCTGAGATGTCACCCTCCAGCCCCCTTACCATTCTGGGGTGCGTGTGTGTGTGTGTGTGTGTGTTATTGCTGTTGACTTCATTGTGATGACCTCTAGCTGAGAACTCGAAAATCACTTTCCTCTTTTGCTGGTTCGCTTATTTTTTTGTCTCCTCCAGAATGTGAGCTCCATCCGTTTTTCTGTCTTTCTTTCCCATAGCCCAGTGCATGGTACAGAGCCCGGTTCTGGGCCTGACTCCAGAAGTGTCGCGAAGGACACACATGTGACCAGGTAAATGAGCCACCGGAGAGGGTTAACAAAGCTCCGAGGTGACTCACAGGAAACTCCCATTTTTCTTCCCCGGTCGACGAATTTCTCCCAGCAATCCAAGAAGGCGGGAGGGTTGTGAGGTCAGAAGGGAAGATTACACACACAGGAACCTGGCCGTTTCAGGGTCCGAAAGAGAAACACCAGAGCACTAGACAGGAAATTCCCTTCCCCACGGGTACTCGGCCATTGTGGTTTCTTGCCTGAAGAGTCCCTGTCCCCAAAAGTAGGGGATTAAGTAAGGATTCCTATGCCGAATGGGATGGGGCCACGCAGCTAACACAGTCACGGGGAAACCAGAGGTGGGAAACGCGGGAGGTTTTCACAAGCCACCTGCTTCCCACTCTGCATTCTTCTCCAGGAGAGAGGACAGTCCCGGGATCACTTAGAGACAGTCCCGGATTCACTTAGCGTTATAAAGGGGGAATGACTTTCTCCAGGGAAAACATGCTCCCCACTGGGAGACCCCCCCAGTGTGGTGACCATTTAGCCAAATCTTTCAGTCCAGATTCTTTGCCCTTTTTCTCATCAGACCCTTTTAAGTCTGAGGATCTCTTTTCAGCCCCTCCGGAATCCTCTCCTGGAAACTCCAATTCTGTCCCTGCAATCCGACGCCAGGGCCTGCGGGAAGCACCCTCTCTGAGTGCGCGCGGCAGCCCGGGCCCGGCTGGCTCGCCTTCCCTCCATCCCACTCTTGGGCGTGATTCAGGAGAAACTACAGCTGCTCTGTCTGGTCTCCATCTTCGTTCTCTCGGGCCTCTCAAAGTGTCAGCGTCTCAACACGCTAGAGAGGAGTCTAGATTCTAAAGATAATCCCCACCAATTCCTAGTGTGTCGGGTCCCAACCCAAGGAACAGCAATCTGGCTTGAAAGACGGTCCTTCAACTGCTGAGTGGGGACAGGGGGTTACTAGAGGTGGTTAAAGAGGTCAAAGACAAAACCAGGCCAACATTATTAGGAAGGGGACCCTAGTGACCCGGATGGGGAGCAATCGCCAGGACTTCAGTCTCGGGGTGGCTACAGCCATAGCCTAGGCCACTCACAGCTGACTGATACTTTCACCATTTTAGTTATCAGTATTTTAAAATTGGGGAAAACAGCACCTAGAATAAATCCACATGACTAGCTTGTCTTAAAACAAAAAAACACAAGGGGCGCCTGGCTCAGTCAGTTTAGTGTCCATCTTTGGCTCAGGTCACGATCTCCTGGGTTCGAGCCCCACATTGGGCTCTGTGCTGACAACTCGGAGCGTGGAGCCTGCTCCGCATGGTGTCTCCCTCTCTCTCTGCCCTTCCCCTGCTTGTGCAAACTTGTGCTCACACACACTGGTGCGTACTCTCTCTCTCTTCCTCATAAATAAACACTTAGAAAAGCAAACAAAAAACAAAAACATTAGATCTGGCCACACAGGGTCCCCAGGAAACAATCCTCCAGGCTGCCCCCCCCCCCACACCTTAGAATGGAACACAAAATTCCTCATTTACCAAGGTCTCCATTATCCTTTAACTGTCAAGATAAGTAAACCAAACCTTGAAAGTCTCTTCAAGGCAGAGGAGAGCAGCAAATGGCAAGAAGGCGAATACCGGGATACGAGATTGAAGGGCGCTTGCCGGGACAGCCAAGCTCCAGACAGTTCGACCCATCAGGGCACCACAGGGAAGCAGGAACTGCCACCCCCAAAATACATTTCTTTGGCACCGAGATTAACTCAGGCTGGTTATTTTTAACAAACTGCAAACACAAGAGCAGCTCTGAAAACCAACTGAAATTACCCTTTGGTAAGGAGACATTTACATGTGTAAGAAAAATCTCCATTCCCAAGAATGTCTTTCTAGCAAGTACCAGGAAGACGGGCATGACTAACTCTCTAGAAACTCCTATCCAGGGAGAAGACAACAACTTAAATCCGCATAACAACCTGCCACTTGTTTGCTGTGCTTTTCCTGGGGACTCCCATATCGGACTCCCCACCCCAGCAGCTTTGGTCTTTAGCTGAAGGCGAAATTTAAGGTGATGGCTTTGACCCAGCAGTCACTGGGTTTTTCTGGGTCTCTCTCATGTCCACAGGAGATACACACATTATGAAACTTCTCTTGGTTTTCATCCCGCTAATCTGTCCTATTGTCAATTATATCATTAGGCTGGCCGAAGAATCCAGAAGAGAAAAAGAGAATTTTTCTGCCTCTAGAAGTTTGTGTATATTTTTACAAGAGGGGGTAAAGTATAAATGAAAATATATCAAACTGTTAACACTGGTTACACCTGGCTGGAGAAGATTTTGCCTTTTCTTTGTGTATTTCAGCTTGTCGGAAATAAGATAGGGAAGCGGAAGAGACGCCATTTTGGAAAGACTCCGTCTCCACTGTCTCTGCTAGGCCCCGTTTCCTCGCGTTCCGTATTGCGCCTTGTACCTGAGCAACCAAAGAAGCCGTGTTCCCACTCCGAGGGGGAAGCATGAAAGTGAGTCATTCAGGGTTTCGTCCTAGGCCCCCACACACCTGATACCATCTAGGAGAACCGAGCTCGAGGACACCGGCGTCCACACCCCTGCCTTCGGCGGTTTATGGACTAACACCTACTTGTTCGCGGACTCTGCCCTTCGATGGAACCCTACCCTGGATTCCTGAAGGAACGTGTACCCTGGACCCCTTTCCAATGTAAACGGCGGGGAGACTCTCCCAGACGCGCGCCGACTCCTATATTCTATCAGTCACGCTATTCAGTAAATTCTGCTCTCGCTTCCTCCTGGCTCGGGTTGGATCTCTATCCCGTGTGAAGCCAAGGCTCCTCTTGGCTTGTCCTGTGGGAGGAATCCTCTCTGGGTCCTTGGAATGGGCTGCGTATGTCTCAAAGATGCACTGCCTTTATCTTTGAAAGGAAAATCCAATAATCCATTTTGTTCCTGTAATTAGTTTAGAACTCTTGGAAGAGATTCTTTTTTCTGAAAACATTTACTGAGCAGCTACTCTAAATTGCTAGCGCCATGTTGGTCAGAGTTGAGAGACCTGGTGCCCATATCCGTCTAGGCAGACACAATGAATTCTACAACAGAGGGTTGATTTGGGAGGCTGGGGAGAAGGTGGCCCTGCATATCGTATGGTCTTTGCCCCCGGCCAGGAGTCCAAGATGCCAAAGGGTTGGGCAAAAAGACGGTTCAGTGGAGCGTGGATAAGAAATGCCAACCTGGGGGGCACCATGACTCAGTCGGTTAAGCGTCCAACTTCGGCTCAGATCAACATCGCTCGGTTCGTGAGTTCCAGCCTGAGTCACTTCCTGGCTGTCACGACAGAGCCTGCTTCAGATCCTAGGTCTCCCTCTCTCTCTCTCTGCCACTCCCCTGCTCATGAGTGCATGCGTGCACACTCTCGCTCTCAAACATTAAAAAAAAAAAAAAAAGCCAACTTGAGAACACAGAGAGACAGGCATGCTCTCTCTTTTCAAACAATGGGAGACTCAGGAGGGTTGATCAAGCAAAACTTCAGCTGTGAAGTAATTATTGTTTATTCAGCATATTCTGTGCTGCGCCAATCCCCGACTAGGTTACTTTCCCCCACAGCATCCAGCACAGCACCCACCGCCCATGGAAGCTACGCAGCAGCCCTGTCCAACTGAACTTTCTAGAACGACAGCAATCAGCCTCAGCTACATGTGGCTACCGGACAACTGAAACGTGGCTGGTGTGACTATAGTTTTCTTTTAATTAATGTAAATTTAAAGAGCCCACACATCGGACAGCATAGGCGTAAGGTGCTCTGTATTCAACAGACAAGAGAGCCAGCCTAGCGGGCGAGCAGAACACCTCAGAATCTTCCACCCGTCCCTATTTGAGGAATTTGGCAGGTGTCTTCAAGGCGTAATGCCTGATGCCTAGAAATATGTATAGGGACTTATCTTTGATTCCTCCCTTAGCCTGGCTTGAAAATTGTCAAGGCTTTAGTATGTGGATGAACGCCTGATGAGAGCTGATTACTGTAGTTTCATGGGCAATGGAAGGGGCTTCCAGGGTGATTTTGACTTTGGAACCTAAAGGGCTCAATCTGGAAGGGTCTGCAAAGGTGCGCCTCAGCAAGGAGCGGGAGAGGGCCTGGTGCATCCCGGGACACTCAGGCCGGAAGGCTGTTGGGGCGACAGGCAGCTTCCGGGGGGACCCTGACCCAAGCCTGGGAAGGGAGAGAGTAGGGCCCTGAATCTCTGCTCAAGACTGTGGTCTTCAGGAGCCCCTGCAAACTTAAAGCAGGAGAGCAGCAGGACATTCGGACTTGTGTTCTGGAAAGGGCCCTACCAGGAATGGTATAATACATCGGGAAGGAAAGAAATCGGAGGGAAGGGGGCCATTTCAAAGAGTGCTGTATCCCGGGGGCAGAAAGAAAGACAGGCCACCAATCGTCTTGGAGAGAGCAGACATCTGAGCTCGGGTAATTATTTCCAGGCACGGATTATGCTGGAAACAAAGCCACCCTCTCTAGCTGAAAGGCTGTTTTTACTTCGTTCTCCAGGATAAAAGTTCTATCCATCTGATAGACAAAGTCAAGCCATTCACTCATTCGTTCAAAATAAATATTTATTGCACACCAACCAGAACAGGCACGCTGGTAATAAAACAGGCGGCGGGGACAGCAGGAGCGACAGAAACAAAAGGCAGGAGCCGCCCTCACTTGGAACCTCAGACTCAGGGGAGTTGGGAGGGTAGGAGAGAGGAGGGAGGGGATCTCCCAGGTCAGAGCAAAGACCCTGTGGCCAGAGATGGTGCTCTCTGGAATCTAGAAGAACAGGAGTGTCCCAAGTAAGACTGGAAAGGGGAACACAGGGAAAAGTTGAAAGGGTAGGCAGGGGGTGACACACGCGGATTTTAGGATTGTGACCTTTTTCCTAAAACTACGGAGAAAGCACTTTAAAGTAGGTTAAAAGAGAACAGAAAAAGAGGTTCAAGTAGGAAGCAGTAGTCAGAAGGGACGTTCCTTTCTGAAAGACTGGGGGGTGGGGGGCGGGACAGAGACAGTGGGACTGAAGACACCACCGTGATACAACAGTGATAGCCTACAGAATGGTATTTAGGGTAGAGCGTTGTTAAGAAAATGACACAAAAAGGCAAAAGGACAGAAGAATGGAGATCAAGTCCCCTATCTCTGGCCTGGCCAGCTGGCAGAACTCTAGCCCACGGGCCGGCGTAGAGAAGCGGGTGTTTTGCGGGCAGGACGGCAGGCTGAGACGGGACGTGCTGCGTTTGAGACACCCATGAACGACAGGTAGGGAGGTCAGGTAGGCAGCTGGCCCTCTCCGCCTCATGACTCGGGAAAAATCTAGGCTGGAAATAAAAACTGTGTGAGCCACAAAGCTACGGATGTGGGCGAGATCACTCAGGGAGCGAACAAGCTGGGAGAGAGGACGGGGCCAAGCTTTCCACAACGCCGACAACGTTTAATGGCTGAAGGGGAGAGAGAGGGCCAGGGAAATAGGAGGACAACCAGGACTGCGGTGGCCAAAAAAAAAAAAAAGCCAAAGGAAGAGACAGTTTCCAGGAGAAGAAAGAGAAGCCACGGGCCAGACCTCTGTCAGATCAAGGTCAACGGGTCCCTAAAACCTACACCGGAGAAAGCAACATGGTGTCCGCAGGAAGCTTGGTGACAAGCGTTCACGCAGAAGGATGGAGCGGAAGCCACCGTGGAGCTGGCGGGACCAACGGGCAAGCGAGGAAACCAAGGCCTGAATGCAGACACTTCTCCTAAGAAACCTGGCGTGGAAGAAGAGGCCGGAAACAGGAAGAACTGCTCATAGGAAACACGCAGATGCGGGGGAGACTTTCGCATGTTCGAAAGTCGATACGCCATCAAAAGGTTACGCGGAGCTACCCTAGGACCCCAGAACCCCACTCCTACCTACGTCTGTAACCAAGAGACATGAAAACACACACCCACACAGAAACTCACACGGAATTCACGTCGCCGTCGTGCAGGGTGGCCAAAAAGCTGCAACAAGTCAAGTGCCTACGGACGGATGAGGCACCAAACCGTGTGGTGTATCCGCAACTGAGCATTACGCAGCCATAAAAAAGGAAGGAGGCACTGATCTAGGCTACGACGCAGATGAGTCTTGAAAGCATTATTCTAAGGAAAAGAAGTCAGACCCCAAAGGTCATTCGCTGTTATGACTTCATTTAGATGAAAACAACCAAAATAAGTAAATCCACGGGGACAGAAGACAGACGTGCGGTTGTCAGGGGCTGGGGTAAGGGACAATGGGGAGTGATGACTACTGGCGAGGGGGCTCCTGACTGGGATGAGGAAAATGTTAAAATCAATTGCGGTGATGGTCGCACAACTCTCTGAGCATATTAAAAACCACTGAAGTGTGTACTTTAAAATGGAGAATGGTACAATATGTGAATTATATCTCAATAAAGCTTTTGTTTTCGTTCTTGTTTTTATTTTTTTTATTTTTTAATGTTTATTTTATTTTTGAGACAGAGAGAGACAGAGCATGAGTGGGGGAGGGGCAGAGAGAGAGGGAGACACAGAATGTGAAGCAGGCTCCAGGCTCTGAGCTGTCAGCACAGAGCCCGACGAGGGGCTCGAACTCACAGACCTGAGTCTGCGAGATCATGACCTGAGCCGAAGTCGGACGCTCAACCGACTGAGCCACCCAGGCGCCCCTCGTTCTTGTTTTTAAAGGTCTGTGAAAGGCTGGAGGTCTAGGTTCCCAGGAGAGCTGGGGGTGGGTGGAAGGAACTTGTGGTAGAGGTTTGGAGAGCCCTGTAATACTGCACTCAACTCCCACTTGTGAGACGACGGCTTTCCAAACTCGTTCCCCCCCACCCCAGCTCCGAAGGTCCATGGTAAAGAACTAGCCACCAAGGCAGCAAACCTATTTGAAAGTTTCAGGAAAAAAAAAAAAAAGCCAGGATTTCTAAAAGGCCTGGTACGTTAATTGTACAGGCACCTGGAGGAAGAAAAGGAGACAGTTCATTTTAAACTAAAGTTGAAAACGGTCCATCTTCGATCACAGTCTTCTAGAATAATAGGAGTCACATAAATATATAGCGTGGGTCAGGCTTCAAAACAGGGCAAAAAAAAACGCCTAGATGGCTCAGTCGGTTAAGTGCCGACTTTGGCTCGGGTCATGATCTTGCGGTTTGTGAGTTCGAGCCCCGCATGGGGTTCTGTGCTGACAGCTCAGAGCCTGGAACCTGCTTTGGATTCTGAGTCTTCCTCTCTCCCTGCCCCTTCCTTCCCCTGCTCGCGCTCTGTCTGTCTCTGTCTCTGTCTCTCTCTTTGTCTCTCTCTCTCAAAAATAAGTATTTTTTTTTAATTCAAAATAGGGCCAAAAAAAAAAAAAAATGGGGCAAACACAAAGTTTTCCACAAGTGAACCATGAAAACTGAACTGCACAGACGGGGGGACAGGATCCCATGAAGAGAAGCACGGCGGCCCCTATGCTGGCCGAGAGAAGGTAGACTTCCCATCTGGAAAGCCATCATCCACATCTTCAGAGTTCCGGGACGTTTTAAACCTTCTTGGCAGGGGTTTAAACTACAGTCTGGTAGTTTATCTGCCTCACGAACAAATGCTTTCTACTGCACAGTCCACAGACGGCACTTCCTTAGGCTCGAAAGAACCAGAATAGAGTTAAAAATACTGATGCTCGTTTTTTTTTTTTTAAAGAAAATTCTCAGCACTTTCTGCATCGCACTGTGATTTAAGAATGTTTATGGTTATATTTTCTTAAAGAGTTTCCTTGGGGGAAAAAAAAAAAAAGACAGAAGGTCTCTATCTCATTGCCACCCTCATAAACAATCCCTTTGTGAAACAGTCTTAATTTACATACAACAGTGAGGATGAGGATCCTGTACTAATTAAGGTCTGGGCCTGGTTAGCAAATTGCTATAATTGTATATTCTCCGGCATCCTGTCTCAGAAAACATATCCCTAATCCAGGCAAATCTCAGCAAGGAGGATACTGTTGGGGATTTTAATATCTCGGGCTTCCGCTGAGTCTGTGCACAGTCTCCAAGTGGCTCTTTCCCTTGTTGCGGGTGACATTACACAGACATTTTTAAAAGCGGTTTCGGCTTCGGCTGCCCGGCATCCGCACAGCACACTGGGCACCGCGGAGCGCGCGCACGGCGGGACGGAGAGGCACAGCGGCCGGGACAGGGGAGCCTTTGCACGCAGACGTGAAGCCGCGGACACCGGCACTTTTCAGACTTCCGGTCCCTGGCCTTGGAGGGGTGTGCTCTGAGGCATGCGCAGTGCGGCCGAAATCCTGCAAGGAGCTGTGCTGTGACCGGTCTCGCGCAGAGAATGCAAACCGACAAGCTACTCCTGACCCGGACACGTGTGGTGTTGGGTTCGTGCGTGGTCTTTGAGAAACCGGCCTGCACGAACCACATTTCAAAGTCAAGTATTTTTACGGGGAAAAAGAAAAAATCCTGGCAACGCTGATGAGCCGTATTCCTGCCGGTCAGCAGTCCGAGGGACGCAGCGCCCTGGGACAGAAGGCGCTCTCCTGTTCAAAGGCCCCCGCGCCCCCAGATGCAGCCAGCTCATCTCCCTCATCTGCCTGCGGATACCTGGCCGGGCGTCCTTGGGATGGAGCTCATGGCTGAGGCCAGAGGTTTAAACTCAGAGATAACACCTGACCCCAGTTCTCTGCCTCGCGGCTCCACGGATCCCGCTGCGCCTCAGTTTCCTTAACTGTAAAATGGGAGTGACATAACCACACACCTCCATCACTGCATGATGAGAAAAGTCTAATGAAGTAATTTGCATGGAATACCAGGCACCTAGTAAGTACTCCGAAAATATGAAACAGACAAACACACCTGGCATCTAGGTGGTACTGCCGATCTTTACCGATCACGACCTCAGACAAAATGTTCACCTGACACCTTGAAAGCTCTAAAGCTTTGTCTCCAGAGAACTACAACACTCCGGTAAATCCAAGGCTGGCGTCATGGCTATGACTGGCCTGGGAATTACTCAGTTAATAAAGGACGACGTGTCACGGGTGTACGAACTGAAATTTCGTTAGAGAACCTGGAGGGTCGTCTGGACTAAATGTCGGAATAGAATTTAAGAACTGCGAGCCAGTTACTGGAGTTTCTAAGTTTCCCAAGCAGAGTATAGTTCGGGGCCTTGCTCTCCACCTGCAAGTGGGGAATAATGGTGCCGGTTTCCCAAGATGCCCGAGTGGCCACGTCAGCTCCTGCAGAGTTATCTCCTCCCTGGTCGGGGCAGGTGGTGGGTTCAGGGGTCCAGACGTCGGCCCTTCCCTGGCCAAAGGCCAGATGCATGACACAAGATGAGCGACCCTCCCAGGGGACTTTGCCCCGTTGACCCTGAGGAGGCTGTGAACCAGCTCGGCTCCCCGGAGCAGCCCCGACCTCCAGCCTCCCGTCAACCCCATGAGCCACGTGACCACCTTCCAGTCCACCCTTTTCCTGCTCCAAGTAGAACTGGCTTCCGTGGCTCACAACCAAAAAATCCCGACCAAATGTTGTTGTCTGGGGACAGAAGCACTGAATTTCCCGAACCACAAGAAAGGCAGGCTGGACAACTAAGTCCGTGTCTGATGGGTCCGGACGACCCCACACGGACCCCGGGACAATGAGGAGTGAGAGGAGAGATAAGCCTGTGTCCCAGCAGCCTCTGCAAGCACGCCATTTCGACCACGCGGACCTCAGCTCTCAGAATCTGAGCGGGGGCGCCTGGGTGGCTCAGTCTGTTGAGCGGCCAAGGACTCTTGATTTTGGCTCAAGTCACGATCTCACGGTTCGTGGGATCGAGACTCGCGTCGGGCTCTGTGCTGACAGTGCGGAGTCTGCTGGGGATTCTCCCTCTCTCTCTGTCTGTCCTCGCCCACCGCTCACAAGCTCGCTCTCTCTCTCTCAAAATAAATACATAAACATGAAAAAAAAAGGAAAAAGAAGAAAGAAGCAGCTGGGCAGCCCAGGCCTCTGTCAATGCGACTTATTCACCTGACCCAAGGCTCAAGACGCAAGAGCAGCCAGTCAGCTGACCACCCAACCCCGGGAGACAGGGGCTCAGTTCCACACAAAAAAAGCCATCCAAGGCAGTCCCTGGGAGGGGAGAAAGGTCTCCCTCACAACCAGGTGACCCCTTCCGTTCCCCCTCACAGTTTCCTCCCCACAGGAAGGGCTCCAGAGGCCCTGGGAAAATCAGGCCAAACCGGCTGCAGATGGGCTTTCTTCAAATGCCACGGAGGCCAAGGGGACGGGGAGTCTATGCCGAGCCTGCCGGCCGGGAAGCCCACAATCCTTCCCCGTCCGGGCCTGGTTTCCCCATCTGTCTCCACACCCCCTTCCTGGTGGCTGTAACTGGGGGAAGCGGTAGAACGTGGCAAGCAGGGCTTTCACCTGACAGGCTTATTGATGCGAGCTCATACCTCTTCCTGCTGCCCGTAATCCTGGCTAACTTTTCGGAGCACGCGCCATGCCCCAGTTCTGAGCGCCCTGTGTGCGCGAGCAAATTTAATCCTCCACCGACACGCACTGGCTCTACCCTCCCCACGGATAAGAGGAAAGTGAGCCACAAAGAATAACCCAGCTAGGCAGCAGGCGGGCCAGAGTGTGAACCCAGGGAGTCTGGCTCCAGAAGAGGTTTTTTTTAAACCTCTAAGCCACCCGGCCCTGCCTCTCAAAGGGAAGGGAGTGTGGTGGGGCCTAGCGGTCTAGGACCTGAGGAGGGAACAAGACTACATTTCAGCAGAGACGACCATCGTTGAACAAATAAATAAGGGGACGCCTGGGTGGCTCAGTCAGTGAAGCATCCAACTTTGGCTCTGGTCATGATCTTGCGGTTCGTGGGTTCGAGCCCCGCACGGGAGCTTGCTGCTGTCAGCACAGAGCCCGCTTTGGATCCTCTTGTTCCCCTGTCTCTCTGCCCCTCTCCCGCTCACACTCAACCTCTCTCTCTCAAAAATAAAGAAACATTAAAAAAAAAAAACAAGAAGTACAAGGTCATGGACGAGGGCTATGAAGAAAATCTGAAGTGAGCTGGAGGAACCTTCTGGAATACCATAAAGTTCTAGTCTCTGGATCTGAGTTGTGGATCACAACCAAGTGTTTAAGTTCACCAAGCTGTACACCAATGGTAAGATTTAAAATGTCCCAGAAAATAGTAAACAAATGGCAGATGGTAAGAGGCCGCTTTCTCAGTACGGGAGTGACGAAGTCACACCCACGTGGTCATGGATCACAATCCGAGACAAGTGTACGCACTCGTGTTTAGTGTAACGTAGACGCAGAGAGAGATCTTCATAGTTCTGCGTATACGTACGAGTCAGTATACCCACACGTTTCCTTGCTCTGTCGGCCGAGAGGACCAAGAAACAAAGACATCTCTGTGGCAACAAGCACACTGAGGACCCAGAGCTCGTTTCCAATGCTACTCTCCAATAAAAGGAACCAGGGTGCCTTGGGGAAATGGCTAACTCTAGGGCCAAGGCAGAAAACATACAAGATGAGCCTAACACATCTTGTAGTGGCCAAAAGTCAGAAAGGGTTCAATCAATCAATCAATCAGTCAGCCCCACTGATGTCGAAGGGACAGGAGTCACCTGAAAGAGCTCTCAATGGCCAAAGCTGGAACTTTTTTTTTTTCTTTTAAGATTTTATTTTTAAATAATCTCTGCACCCACATTGGGGGCTTGAACCCACAACCCTGAGGTCAAGAGTTGCACGCTCCACCAACGGAGCCAGCCAGACACTTCCTGAAGCTGGAACATCTTGATCAACAAAATAAGTAAGAAGTAGTATTGGATTACGACCCAACGTTTAAAATAAAGGAGTCCATGGACGCCTGGGTGGCTCGGTCCATTAAGCACCCCACTCTTGATTTTAGCTGAGGTCATGATCTCACCATTTGTGAGATCGAGGCCCATGTCGGGCTCTGTGCTGGTAGTGCGCGGCCTACTTGGGATTCACTCTCTCCCTCTCTCTCTCTCTCGCCCCCAACTCAACTCGTGCTTGCTCTCACTCTTTCTTTTTCAAAAATAAATAAATTTTGGGGGCGCCTGGGTGGCTCAGTCAGTTAAGCGTCCGACTCTTGATTTCAGCTCAGGTCATGATCCCAAGGTTCGTGAGTTTAAGCCCCACGCTGCGCTCTGCACTGACACTGTAGAGCCTGCTTGGGATTCTCTCTCCCTCTCTAGCCCTCCCCAACTCACTCTCACACACTCTCTCTCTCAAAATAAATAAATAAACTTTTAAGAAAAAAAATAAGGAAATTTTTTTAAAATAGTATAATAATTGAGTCCGTGCGGTGATAAATGACTGAACAACTAGGGAGAATGGACAAATCTCTCAGACAGAAGAATTCCAAATACTTTGTGTGCATGCTCTGGCCTCAAGGAGGCGCTCAGATGGGCCCACTAGGTGTGGGTGGGCATCATGACTTCCTTATGGCGAGTACAGCACAAGAGGGTGGCGACCTACCAAACGTGAGCTCAGCCGACATCAGCAGCCATTAAGTCACATCGGTAACGTGTACCTGAATGTGACGTGATGAAAATGGTCCTTTATGAAAATGGTCCTTTACTCGGCGGTCTTCCTCCCCCAAAGCCTGCAAGCCCAGCCTCCCGGAGTCTAGCCGTGGGGGAAACATCAGATAAACCCCATTCGAGGCGCATTCCACAAAATACCTGAGCAGGACTCCTCCGAACCATCAAGGTCATCGGAAACCAGGAAAGTCTGAGAAACCGGGGCAGCCAAGAGGAGACACGGAGGCACGACTAACTACAGGGAACCTGGCTTACTGGGTGGGATCTCGGAACAGAAGAGCGACCTCAGTAGAAAAACCAAGGGAATCTGAACAAAGTAGGAACTTTCGTTGATAATGACTTACCGATACAGATCCATTATCTGCGCCACACGTACCAGGCCAACGCGTGAAGTTAATAATGGGGAAACGCTATCTGGGTGCGTGTGCGGGGACGTGTGCAGGGAGTAGGAGGGGTGACATGGCAACACGTGCCGCTGTCTTCCCAGCTTATCCGGAAACCTAAACCTGCCCTAAAATTAGAAGCCACTTTTAAAAACATAACAGAAAACGACGGAATGGCTCCTCCGGACTGGATAGACACTGAAGGCCGCCGGGAGAGGACATCCGAGATGAATCTGAGGTGAGAAACAGCCTGCAAGACCCAGAGGAACGCGTTCCCAGCGAAGGACACAGGACACACGGGGCCCCGAGAGGGACCAGAGGGGAAGGAGGCAGGGCTGCTCAAGCAGACTCGGGGAGAGACATGGCAGAGGGGAACAGAAGGTCACCGGACAAAAGAAGGCAGCTGGCCCGACCCAGGCAGGCAGGTCACAGTGACCTCCAACTGGAGCCTAGGCGCCCCGGGAGGATCAGTGGAAGGAGTTAGCAAGATGAGCAAGACCTGACCTGTTTTCTCAGAGCGCCCAAGCTGCTGCGGGGACAGGACCGCAGTGGGGCAATGAGAGCAAGGGACAACAGTCACCCCAGAGTGACCACTTCAGGTACCACGGTCACTGGGAGACGGGAGCTGGTGAAGGTCTAGGAGCCCCCAGGGGTCTGCAGGAAGAGACGTGGAGGGCTCTCCACGCGGGGTGGGGACGCCTCAGCAGAGTGAGCCTCCCACCCTGGCTGGTGATCCCTAAGTCTGACACTTTTGGAAAACTCTCCGCAATGAGGGTATGGAACATTCCAGGCCCTGAGCGCCCAGAAAGGAAGCACCTCCTGGTGGCAGAGCCTCGCCCGGGTTCCGTCACATCCTACACTTAACTACCTGTGACATGTTGTCATTCAGAGCCTCAGTGTCCTCATCCGCAAAGTGGGAATGACACCTCCCACCTCCTCAGGGGACTGGAAGAAAATTCAGCAAGAAAAGACGCCTGGCACAAACCGTCAGTGACCGTTACTTCTACAAGAAAAGCCCAAGGCGGAAGGAATCTTGGGATCTTGTCCAACATCCCATTTTAGAGATAAGAATGTGGGGGCACCTGGGTGGCTCAGTCGATGAAGCATCCGACATCAGCTCAGGCCACGATCTCATGGTTCATGAGTTCGAGCCCCGTGTCTGGCTCTGTGCTGACAGCTTGGAGCCTGGAGCCTGGAGCCTGCTTCCGATTTTGTGTCTCCGTCTCTCTCTGCCCCTCCCCTGCTCACGCTCTGTCTCTCTCTCTCTCTCTTTCTCAAAAATAAACAAATATAAAAAATGGTTTTTAATACATAAAAAAGATCAGAACGTGGAGGGACAAGGACTGAAAGTGTGCAGGTGAGGAGCAGAGTAAGGACAAAGCCGACCCCATCCCTTCCCTGGGCTTTCTCTCCACATTCCATTCTGATCACAAGGGGACTAGGAGAGGCTCCCTCATCAGCAATGGTCTCAAAACACGTCTTCAGGAAAGTTCTTTCCCTGCTCAAAACTCCCCTGTAGTTCTCCTAGCCCAGCACGGACGGGGGACGGGGGACGGGGGACGGGGTGGGGGGGTAGATGAAGGGCCCGCAGACTAGGCCCAACCTCCCAAAATCGAGGGTCTGCTCCACCCTGAGGGCACAGCCCACCCATCCAGGCCAGCCTGGCCTTCTCCCCACAGGCACCCCCATCGGTCAGGCCAGGCCCCGCCAACGGCCAGCTTTCACTTCCGGAGTCACTATCTGACCCTCATTTTTGCCCAAAATGACAAGGGGTATCTTATAAAACTCCTCAGAAAGCTTTGATGTTTCAGATTCCTCTAGGGAGCCACTTCTTCTAATGCTCTCTAGCTATATTCTAGAAAGATCTAGAATCTTCCTGGCAGAGTCTGTGATAACCTTCTCTCCAGCCTTTCTCGCCTCCCCTATAACCCTCAGCTCAGAGCAAAGGCTCGGTGACTACCACCTTGGTACAACCATTAAGTGGGAGCGTTTTCATCAACCAAAGATGTGGAAAACACCACAGTAGCTCATTCCTAAAAACACCCGGAAGGCAAAAGAGAATAACTACTTCCTTCTGGGAAGCCTCGTACGATCTCACACGGACCAAATGAAAAGTACCAATCTCACAATTGGAAGATTCTGAGGCGCTAATGCAGGATTCTGGGTTAAAAAATAAACCCACGTTGGCTCGAATTTGCTAACTTTCGTCCTAAAGGCAAAGGCTGGCCCCGGCATTCCAGAGAGTCCGACATTTCCTCTTTATCTCTAACCAAGACCACCGTTTTTCAAAGAAGTGGGCCAACTTTATTTCACTTCTGTGATTCCGAAGAGGCCTGTTCTTAAAATCAGAAACCCAGCGGCAGCTGGACACTCCCACTGCTTCTAAAACATGCTTTATTTAAATTCTTAATTCCTGAAAGTCACCCTGCAGAGAGGAACCAGGCCCTCCCCCCACCCCAGTCACGACACTCACGTAAAATTTACTGTCGGGACAGGTCGGTTCACCTACACAGGCGCACAAGGGAAAGGAAATCTAAAGGAGGGGACGTCTCCACAAATCAGGTCCGTCCATCAGAGGTTCCTCCTCTCAAAACCAGAGGAGCGTCGCGGCCGCGGAGCCACCCTTGGCTGCACTAGAACAACTAGAAAAAGAAATTTCAACTTCCACCTCTGCTCCAGAATAGATAATGCAAGATTTTTACTCACCTTTGGAGCGAGTAGAGATATCCATGCCCTCTACCACCTCCTGTTCTGTTTTTATTTCCTCTTCAGCCAAACTGAAACAGAGCAAATTATGTTCACGTTTAGGTAGACTGAGACCTTGCCCCATGGGGGCGGCTATTTAGAAGTTCTAACAACAAACCCACATTGAAGCCAATCCTCCATCCTTATCCAGGGCTGGGGGGGGCGGGGCGGGGGGACCCATCTTGGATTTCAAACAAAGTGTTAAGACTCCTAAAGGGGTGTTTCCAACCGCTAGGTTGTTCTTTTTTTAAGTCAAATTACTATTCCCGTTGTCAGGCTGTTGGGGGATGCAAAAAAAAGCATTTTTTTGAGACGCACAATTACAACCTGCCCCCGTGGGCCAAGGAGAACCTGGGCGGGAAGTAAACAAGTTTCTTGTTGTGAACCCTGGGTTCAGGCTAGAGGTGGTTCACCAGGCAGCCTGGGTTCGGATCCCTGAATTCTGCCAAGGCAGCAAGCATTGATTGCACAGACCTCTCGGCTAAATCTCAGGATTTCTCGAGGAGGCAGGAAGTGAAAAAAACACATAGGTTCAATTGCAAAGTGAAAAAATATGCCCAGGTTAGAAGCAAAAGGCCTGGCCTTAAAACATTCAAACCACTAGCACTTGTCCCAGGAATGAGACTTGGGGTGTCCTCGCTCCCGCCCCCTGGAGGTTTTCCCCCTGGAGCAGGCATGGCTTAGAGAAGCCATTCAGCACTCTTGAGCTGTGACTAATTATCCCCCACCACAAAAGTGGAATGAGGAAGGATTATTTAAAAGACGGGCTGAGGGGTGGGGGTTGGGGAGGCAGGCCCCTTGGCTGGGAAGGTCTACCAGAATCTTCTCTCCCTCTCTCAGCTGGAGCTCCCGTTGAACAGAGGACAGACCACTGCTTGTGTTCGCCCCACACGCACACCTCCCAGGCAGGCCAGGAGAGGTCTGCCCTAATAGGTGGCAAAACGTTGGAGATGCTAGAACTTCCCAAGCACTCAGGGTGACCGTGATGGGAGAGGCCTACGAGCCAGCACTCCGGCGGCGATTCCATCGGTCTGCGGTTCGCCAGGAAGAAATGGGTGCATCACCAAGTGATATGGCTGGAATTTTCCATTTGGGAGACGCCAAGCCAGGACTGGGGGGGAGGGCTGAGTGCGGGAGGGAGGATTAGAATGTCCCTTCTGTGTTCCGTGGCCTGAGACTGTGACAAGACAAAAGAGGAGTCCAAAAAGGCCTGGAACGTCAGAGTCCACAGAGGTGGGTTTCGGCGAGGGCCGGGTCTCACCAGGGAAGAGGATTCAGGGTCAGAACCAGACGGAAAGGAAGGAATTATGGCTCAGAATAAAATTAGAAGAGCTTGCACATCTCAAACTTAACTAGTCCCCGCAGAGAGAATAAAGAGAGGGGAGTTTAAAATGGGTTGGCACATTAACACATTTTGCTCTCTGACATGGAACCCTATTAACAATTTCACTTAAGGCATCTGTAAGAGAAAGCGGGCGACACAAACCCCCAAAGAAACAACGGACGTGTTGTCACAAACGGTTTCCATCAGAAGCAGGCTTTCTTAAATTCAAACGCCTCGCGAACCTGCAGTGTGGCGAGGTGATGTGTGGAAGGGGATGGGAACAGGAATACTTTTTTACTCCAACTTCAGAGACGGACATTCCCAACCGGGAGACACACTCTCCCTGCAACACACACACACACACACACACACGCACACACACACACACACACTCCCAACCGGGAGACACACTCTCCCTGCAACACACACACACACACACACACACACACACACACACACACACACACTCCCAACCGGGAGACACACTCTCCCTGCAACACACACACACACACACACACACACACACACACACACACACACACACACACACACACACACGGTCCAAATGGATACTGCTTGGGGTGACTGGAAATACATTTTCATTACAAACCCCGAGCAGCTCTCAGAGGGGGGCAGATGATCAACCTGGGAAGAGCCAGCAGCCACCTTGATCTCTGCAGCAACTCGAATCCTGTCTCCCTCTCTAGCATGAAGTATGTGAAATCCTGAACTTACTGCCACCGATCCCCTATTTTGAGTGACAGAGAAAAGGCTCATCCGGGAGCCAACCAAAACGTACAGCGAGAAAACGATTTTGCAGAACAGGGCCCCCAAAACCCACTTGAAGGATTTCTGCAGGTGATGAAAACACTCAAAGGTGGATTGATCGCGGAGGAGGGCCCGCATTCAAGAGAACAATTATTTGGGCTTGGAGGCAGGGATGCTGCTGAAAAGCCAGGAAAATGCAAACTAGTTGTGAGGTGGCTGTTTGCTGCTGCGGAGAGAGAGGGGGAGCGAAGCTGTTTTCTCTCTCCGAGTACTCCAAGTGGGCAGCATAACCGCCCCACTCTACCCACAGCACCAGCTTCGGCCAAGGCTTTCACGCCAGATTTCAGAAAACCATCTTTTTTCGCAGAGCAGCAAGCCATCCTCTCAAAGCGAGCCCGTGCACGCACTTGCACGCGCGCGCACACACAATAACTTGCATTTGACTAAAGGAAATGGCAGTGTCTGTGCGTTAAAAGGGAAAAAACTTCATTTACAAGAGCAAAGACCAGAATGCAAAATGAGTCATTCTGCATAGCCACATCTAAAGGGACTTCCTTTTTTCTACCCCACTGATCTCAGTTTTCTGGTTGTTGTTTTTTTTGTTTTTTGATTTTTGATTTTTTTTTTTTTGGTTTAGTGTTAAGCACTAGTATGTTGTTAGGGGGGAAATTACGAATATCACGTCGAAAGCTCTGTACCTGTCTGAATGCCCTCACAGATCGTGGTCAATTTAGGTTAAAAACTGTTCAGTCGTTCGGAGGAGGGGAAAAAAAAAAAGTCAAATAATAATTGTTAAAAAGAAAAGCCAGCTGCACCTGGAGAAAAGACTTTGAACTCTTGTCATTAACACATTAAAGTCTTAGAAAATACACAGCATCCTTCCTATCTGCTAGCTTCCAGCAACCCCAATTATTTAAACCAAAAACAATGGAACAACAAGCCCTTGTTTCAAACTGGCATTACTTTTTTTTTTTTTTTTAAGGTCCACTGGGGAGGCTGGGGGCCAGCTAAAGAAAAGGGTAAAAATTAGCTGAAAACCCAACGACAGCCTTTCACCTCAACAGGAAAATACACCATCAACTAGTTGTATACCACCTCTGTGCCCACCGCCAGCACCTCCTTGCACTCACTTTTACCCTAAGTCATTGGCCTGTGGATTTCACAAACTGATACATTTCAGGCAATTAAAGCAGCACTAGCACCAGCGTCTGCAAATACAACCAAGACTTTCCCATCCGGTCCCAGAAAGAAGAAAAAGATTTTCTCCCCCAGTGCCTGAGCAACACAACCCAGGCTTCCTTCTTAACCTGCGCGCACTGGAAAAGAGCAATTAAAAGTTGGAGACGAAGTGCTGAACCTCCAGGATGTTTTAAGCCTTCTGATTATTAATTCTGAGGACTCAAGGCTGGTCCGGAATTCCCAGGAATGCCATCCCTCCACACTTCCAAGAGAGAGAGAGAAAGAAAAAGAGAAAACATCTAGTTTTGACAGGGAAGGGAAAAAAAAAAAAAAAAAGCCTGGATACACAATGCCCAGATCCTTCTTTCCCCCCCCCCAGTGCCCCTGCTCTCTGACTTTCAGCTGAGACTCTCTAACCCATCCAGAATATATAACCAGCATGCACAAGACTCTGGTTCCACAGAGAGAGGAGAATCCTCGCACGGCAATTCAAGCATCATGCATCGTCCGAGAGGACTTTTCCTTTAGGTTTTCACTTTCATTCAAAATCCCAAACTGGTCCAGGCTGTGAGAAAAATGTAATCCCCAAGACACAACATCTTCCTCTTCTAGAGAACAAAAATAGTGAACAGCAAAATCCGAAAACCATGCTTCCCTAGATCTGCAATTAATTTTTTTCTTACATGGGGGGGGGAGGGAACGGTGAGCAGAGCAGCTCTATGTCAGCACTCACCTAAAACAGGCAGTCATCGGTGGCTAAGCTACTTGTGCAGGAGTCTTAAAATGGCGTCTGGCAATACTGCCTCATTCCTGTGTTGGAGCTAAAATGGTAGCAGTTGGTTCACTAGCCGGAGCTCTCGTGGAAGCAGCCCTGCTAGTTTCAAAGCCACCTTCCTAAATATCAGAACTAGGAAAAGCTCGACCAGAGGACACCAACGACCCAACGTTTAGGAGCTTAAAAAAAAAAAAAAAAACTCTGCAATGACGGGGAGTTTGTGAAGTCACAGGTTCCTAAGGAAAACCTTTCCTTTTAGATCCTGAGCCTCCACACGGGAGGCTGTGAGGGGAGGCCCCCCGGCCCTCAAATTAGGTGGGTGGGAGGTTGGGAATTACGCGGCCCTGTGGTGGCCTAAGCTGCGGACAGACAGGTGTCTGTACGAAGGCAAAAAAACAATGGGAAAAGGGGGCAGAGCTGGGGAGGGGGAGGAAGACCATTCCCCCTTCTTGATACACCGGAAACCAGCTCTGCAGCCCTACCGAAAAGGAGCGAGGTAAAACAGTGTTTCAAGCACAGCGGCCCTCTGGAAAGCCCGGCTAAAGGGCCGCGCCCCTGTCTGAGGCCAAGGTAAAATCAAAAGGCTGGTGAGTACGCCTGAGAACCGGCCACCAAACACCCAGCCAGTCCCAAGACAGCCGACCCCCCGGGAAAGACAATCGGAGTCTGCAGGGGAGAAACGGCAGTAAAACGGGTCCCTGAGCCAATGCGCGGGGCACTCCCACGTCGGATCTTTGTGGCACCCCCAACAGAGCCCTGAAAATTCACCACGGGCTTGGCAGACCCCGCTCTCCGAGGCCGAACGGCCAGCCTCAGAGCGGAGAACGTAATCTCCTGTCGCGGGTCTGAGAATCGGCCTCGCCACCGGGGGCCGAGCGGGGAGCTTCAAGGTGACTGCTTTTCAGCTCCAGGGGAGAAAGGAGGGCATGGTGCCCAAGGCTGTGCCGGGGCCAGGGCTGGCGGCTGGCTCCTCGCCGGCCGGCAGGTAGGTGATCTTGATGAGAAGGGCCAGCCTGGCGGCGAGGCTCAGCTGCGGTGCTGACATGGCTCCCGTCTGCTTGTTTATCTGTAAGGAGAGTGGGGAGTGGGGGGAAGGGCGGCGCGGCCTTAGCAACCTGCAGCCCAGGGTGAATCCTCACTTGTTTTGCATTTAAGAACGAGGAGAGAGAGAGAGAGAGAGAGAGGACTTCTACACGGACGCCCTTTCTAAATCTCCGCTGCGGGGTGGCGAAGACACTTTTTGCGTGTATCTTTCTTTTCAGGGTCAAGGAGACAGAGGCAAAGCCAGACCTGGGGCCTCTCAGCTGACAAATGTCGCTTCTGCCACGGGAGAGAGGAGGAGAAAAGAAGGCCGGAGAAACAAAGAGGTCACACATTTTGAAGTGGTTGGACTTTTTAAAAACCTACCTTCGCCTCCAGGGTTTGCTGCGTTACTGTCCTCCTAGCTTTGTTAAAAAGGGACCCCCTTGCTCCCCCCCTCCACCCTCCTATTTAGGACCTGAAGAAGTTTCCCCACTGTTCTCCCGGGGAAAGAAAAGGGAGAATGTTTTGTTTCAAAGAAAAGGGGTTACAAGAAAGAAAGAAGGAAAGAAAGAAGCAGCCATTGTTTTCATCCCTAATTTATAATCCAAGAGGCCCCATTGTTTCTTTCTTTCTGACTCGAATCTTTGAGCTGTTAATTATAAAAGTAACTGGACTCGCCTCCAACAGGCTATGTGCGTGCGCAACAATTAGAAAAACTCTGTGGAAAGTTTACTGAGTGATTATATATAATTAATTCCTAGTTACAGACGGAACACTGACCATTTTCTGGAGCTAATAAAAGCACTCGCGCCCCCTCCCCCACGTGAATGTCACTTAATTTCCCAAAGCAGAAAGTGAATCCATCCTGGAGGGTCTTGAAGGAAAAAAAAAGAGAGAGAGAGAGAGAGAGAGAAGAATCAAAAGCTCCAGTGTGTCTGTTTGTTCCTCGCAGCTGTGCGTCCTCTTTGGGGGCTGAGGAGGCAGAAGGAAAAAGGAAAACAGCCCAAGTTCTGTGCCTCCCTCTGAAAGGCAGAAAGATCGCTCTACCTTGAAGTGAAAAAGAAAAAGGGACGGGGAGGAGGGACTACCCCAGGAATGGAATGTAGGAGACACTCCTCGGCTGGGCGGACCGGCTTCTCCTAAAAGGAACAAAGATGGTAGAAACTTCCAGAAGGCCCGTTCTCAGTCTGGCCACTCCAACTGTCAATCTGTAACCTTCCCTCCAAGTCTATTGGTTCAAAGCTGGAGAGAGGAGCCCCCATTGGGCTGCTCCGTAAGCCAGCACTGCTGTCCCTACCTAGTCCTGCTGCAATGCAGACACTTCCCCCCTCCACCCCCTACCCCCTGAGCCAGGCTGGAAAATAAGCTACTTTGGAAGCAATTAACTTTTTACAGACTCATGCTTGGTGGTGGCCACAGCACCAGAGGAAAAGTGGCCAGCGTGGTCCAGGGCTGGGAACGTGCTGGGGCTGCACACTGGGAAGCAGACCCTGGCGCTTTTAGAGGATCCGTGCCTTGCCCTGAGGTTTCCTTCCAGCCCAACAAACACACCATTATGCAAACGTTGAAGGCACCAAACCAGGAGTCTTGTGATTAGATATTGCTTCTCTGGAGGCCACAAGAACCTCAATATGTAATTTCCATTTACAGCCAGAAGATAAGAACAAAGAAACCAGCTAAGTGTCTGGACTAACTCGTGTGGGGTGCGAGCACTGTTCAGTTTCATGTGCAGAGCCCTTCTTAACTCTAAAAGCTGGCCTTACCCAGACTTTCCTGAACTTAGAAATCGGTACATCTCTCGTTCTTCAAGGAGCCGGTTTCCAACTGATGCTAAAAGGTGGGTGGGCTGGACGCTCGACTAAAAGGACAAGAAGGACACCGACTCCATAAAGTTGGCATAACCTCACAACAGAATAGAGTTCCAACAGTTGGAGTCGTGCTAGGTTGGTCTCCAGGCTGCAAATCTGTGTCGAGAACTTCTGGGTAAATTCTGAAGCTAACGCTACACAAGAGTCTACTTTTTTTTTTTTTTTTCTCACCCCTTAAGTTCCAGCTGCCGCATTCAGAGATCCGGGAAAGGGTAAAAAGTGAGAAACAAATCCTCGGGAAAGGCGAGCGTGCTTACAGATGTGTGGGGTCAGGCTTGGGGAGGGGCCAGATCCGGTGTGCAGTGTGAGGCCTGAATCCAGCCAAGTTTGGGGGTGGGTGGGATTTCACACGACCAGTCAGTCTCCTCAAACCGTGGTGCTGACACCCCCGCCCCCACACACACCACCGCCGCCACCACCACCACCACCACCAGGCTGCTGCCTCGCCCAGGGTTAAGGCTCTGTGCCTCTGAGAAGCACTTTTGTTACATTTCACAAGCAGATCACCTCCCCAAGAGCGCCAGCTAATATCCAAACAATCCCAATTAAAGGTCTCCTCCCCCAGTCACCGTGAACTCAACATTTCTCCCCTGTCTGAGGGCAAAACAGGAAGTGTGATCTCCAATCCTAGCAGCAGGTTACCAGGAAAAAAACAGTGGATTCAAACAGTCACCTAAAAATCCAGACACTATTAAAAAGCCCTTCTTTGGTTCCTGCTAATGAAAAGCCTCCCCCCCCCCCGATTTGCTGTAGCCAAGACCCCCTGGTACAAACAGACCCCAAACGTCCGCCAAACTCTTTATACATGGTCACAGAGGAAATGGATTTGCTTTACTTACCCAACAAATGTTCAAGCAACCGTCTCATTTTTCCACAGTTAAGAAGAGAGAACAGGCTGGCAGATTTGGGACTTGATCAAAAAGGAAATTTTTTTTTTTAAAACAGTTACACGGGGTTATTAAAAACACACACACCGCCGCCACCACCACCCAACAACTGAAGATGGAATGCTGTCATGAGCCATAGACGTGATTTTATTTCCTCTGCACCCCATCACAGAGGACAGAGGATGATACAATGAAGAGAGGGGAAAGGAAAAGGCGAACGAGGATAAAAGATACATTAGTTCATTGAAAATCATGCACCAGCCCAAAGCTAAGGGGTTCAAAAAGAGTCCTCCCAGATTTATTGCAGGATGTTGTCCAACCTCCCGCCCCCCTCTGCACGCGCACCCCCCCTCCCCATCCCTACTCCAAAAACTTCCTCCAAAGCCTAGAAAACACTTTCAGAAACATTTGCTGGCTGCAGGCTGGCTTGCAGAAGAACACTCTGTATCAACAGAAGTCAGGAAAAAAGGCTGAACAATGTAGTTTCAAGTGAAGAAACCCTGTAGGGAGAGAAAAGACCATGTAGAGACACCACCACCCACCTAGGCCCCAGGAGCCAGGAGCGCGCTCCTCAGCCCTGCTCTGCTCGGGGCTTGGTTCTTTTTAAAACACGAGTCCTCTCTTGTCAGAACTTACTCGAGCCTTCCCAGAACCTCTTTGGAGAGGTGAGCTTGCCTGCTCTGCGGGCTGCCATGAGCTCTCCTTGGAGAGGAGCCTGCCTGCTTACCTTCCATTTTCTTCCCCCAGCAGGCATGTGACACAACAGAAGACAATAGTGCAGGGGGGGGGGGGGACTGCTCAGAGAGAGAGAGAGAGAGAGAGAAAGAGAGAGAAAGAGAGGAAGAAAAGAAAAAGGAAAAGAAAAAAAAAAGCTTCTTTTTTGGCATTCCAAGATCTAGCTTCAAACTATTCCAGAAACACCGTGTCCTGGTGGAAGAAAAGGTGTGCCAGGCCTTTGCCAGTTTGCAAAATCAAGCTATGGCTAATGGCTACTTCGCCATGTGACCCAAGACAGCAAAAAAATTCTCTCTAAACAGTTCCAAGTTAACCTAAGTGCTGTGGGGGTGAGTGTGGCACGGCCAGCCACAGAGAAATCACACGGCTCGCCCACAATTCGGATGTCTCAGAGGGAGGGGGAGAAAAGATGGTTAAAAAGTCCAGCTTACCTCTGTGGATGCATTGTTAACACTGTGTAATGTCAATACTTATAAAACATGGAGGACAGGCTCCTAGTTCTCACAGAAAAAGGGTTTGGCACTTCGGCTTGATGATCTGGCCGCCTAATAAAAGCTCATCCCCGATTGGCTGCCCCGGCAAATCGGAGTGTAAGGCCGCCCGGGATTGGCTGAAACACTTCCTGAGCGATTATCTTTGTGAGGCTCTGGTGAGCAAGAGCCATCCTGTGCATAGAAAAAGACAGGCTAAGCTAGGCCTTTTGCAGCAAGAAAAACTTGGGAAAGGGGCCCCCAGACGCACTTCTCCCACACCCTGGCTAGATTTCCCGGCACGGGCAAACCAGTGCAGCCAGCCTGACCTGCTCCAGCAAAGCCCGAGGCCCGGATGCCGCTGGGAAGGGAGGTTTTGGGGTGAGCTGAAAGGGCTCACCCTCACCTGCCCCCACGGAGTCGGCTCTTGGCTAGGAGGGAGCCGGGCCCTTTTCTAGAACGGGCCCGCAGAGTGGTTCTCCCTCCCCGCCCCCGCCCCAGGAGGAGGGGGCTGGGAAGCAGAGCCGAGGCGTGGGGAGCCCCAGGAAAACAGCCACGGGGGGCAAGCCGAAGGGGTTCGAGCAAGGCCTCTGAGGCGCTGAGGGGAAAACAGGCCCGGCCAGCCCCCCCCCAGAAGTCGCTCAAGGGCAGCCCTGGCTCCTGGGAGGGGGGGAACGGGGAGCTGCTGAGCAGAGGAGGGGACCAGAATGGTCAGGTTTGCATCGTCATTGTCTGGGCGCCTCCTGGAAAAACAGGCCGGAATCTAACTTCTCACCCGCCCCCCCCACCCCCCCCGCGCAGCCAGTACTCAAAGGAAAACCAAAATGGGTCCCTGCCTCCCTGCCACGGTGCCAACGGGGCCCCCCCTCTCCGTCCTTACCCTAAGAAAAGCCAAATGCGCTCCTAGCAGGCCACATGCCTACATCTACAAACTTCCCTTCCCCTCCCGGCCCCCTCCCCCACCACGGAGGCCTGCTAAACCTGTCAGTTAAACAAAAATCTGACTTCCGTATTAGTCTGCAATGCCTTCAGCTTCCTGCCTATTAACCCTCTCTCGGACTCTGGGCCTGGCTGGGAAGGACTAGGCCCTGCGAGCGCAGAAAAGGCCTGTGGAAAAATACCAGCTGCAACTCTCCCGGCAGAGGCAGAGAGAGAGAGAGAGAGAGAGGGTGAGCCGCTGTCTCTCGCCTTTGCTTCCCAAGGAGGCGTGTACCTTCTGAATCCAGGGCACAGGCAGTGCCTCTCGGTCTGAGAAGCCATTTAAATCCAGAGGGAGAAAGAAAGATGTCAAGCCCAACGAGGGAACAAGAACCCCCATTATCAGCCAGGCCTACACCCACAGCTTAGCCCTTCCTGCGACAATCATCCCTGTATGCACAGTCCTGGGGAACCTGGGCCCTCGGTGGGCAGACAAATCCCATGAGCTTTATAAGGATTCTGGCTTAAATTTATTTCCACAGAGAACGGCTTCTTTTCGGCCCCTAAGGCAGATGGAACAGCTATTACACACACAGCCCTTCTCCTGGCAGTCCCTACCCCCCTCTCTGGCACTGCTCCCCAGTAAAATATTAACTAGTTTTTCGGAGCTACTTGTAATTCCATCCATTTCAATAGTATTAGAAGGTCTTTTGCCCATGTGCTCCCGAAATCTGCCTTTGTAGTTGGTCTGTACCCTGAGAAAGAAAAGGCAAACGCCAAAGAATCTTAAAATGTCTATGCTTGCTGGCTTGCTACTTTTATTTTTCCCTCAAAGACAAGGTGCTTCATTAACAAGATTTTTTTTTTTTTAACAGCAAGCTGGAACAACAGAAGCTAAATAAACACCATCCTTTGGAGGCTGGAGAAAGCTTCCAGAGGTGATGCAGCCATATGCCGGGAGGCGAAACCAGGGCCCAATAAAGTCTCCCCTCTCCTCCTAAAATGAGGACTCGGTGGGCTTTCCTCCCCCCCACGCCGTCCGTTCCCACAAAGAAAACGGAGAGCTGATCGCCCGCTCTCCCTGCCCCCCCGCCCGCATGGACAACAGATGCCCACCTCGCACACATCAGTTCTTCCTGGCTGGGAATCTTCTATCACACGGGAGCAAGCCAGGAATCCAAACACACTGTGCAGCAGGGGCAGGGCCCAGGCTTTATGAAAAGGGAGGGGATTTTGTCGCTGCCGTGTATGAGGCCGAAGAGGCCGAGATGCAGGGAGGGACACCACGACAAGGGTCCAGCGCTCAGGACGACGCGCCTGGGCCTCGCTGGAAGGGCGGAGCCGCTCCTCCCGAATAGAGGGAGACCAAGTGGGGGCCACGAGGTGGAGGCCAGGGCTACCCAGACTGGGCCGTCCCTCCCAGCCGCGTGGGCAGCGGCCCTCTGCCACCATCCCGTAGGGAACACCGCCTCCCTCCGCAGGTGCTGCTTTGGGGGCTGGGGGGGGAGGGGGACAGGCCTGTGTGTGGTGGATCTCGAGTGCCACACTAGCTTTCACGACCCGATGAGGAAATGAAATATGCCCCTGGTGCGCGTGGTGGATTTTAACCCGGGATTAAAGCTTGTTGCATAAGCAGCTGCGGCTTCCTCCCCGCCTCCCCGCCCCCCCTCCGATCACTTGATCACTTGAAATGTTTTCTGGGGCAAAGAGCAGGAAGCTGCCGGCTTATTCCTGGCAGCTCTGCTCCGTTTGAGGAATGCTGTTGGTAGGTCCGAGGTTATCAGAAAGACAGCGATTTGGCTGGGGACAGAGGCAAAGGTATGGTGGCAGATGGAATCCTGGGAGGGCCGGGGATTGAAAAGGAAGCCCCGGGCAGGCCTCCTAACGGCTCCGTGGAATGTGGCTGATAAGCAGGAAATCAAGAAAGCGAATGTTGCCAGCCTCCCTCTAGCGACCGATCAGTGGCCCGCTCGGCCACCCCCTGCATGGAGGAGCCCCAGCAGCTACGGCTGTGCACCCTGGGCCCGGCACGGTGCTAACTCAGCGCTTTGCACTGACTGACCCCAGGAGGTAGGGAGCCCTGTGAGACATTTGGAACCGAGCCCAGAGAGGTGAAGTGAGCTGCACAAGGTCACACAGCTGGCAAGTGCCAGAGACTAGACTTCCAACCCTGTTATGACTCCGCATCCCTAAGTTCTGTACCTTCACTGCGTCTAAAGAAAGGACCAAAAGAGAAACTGAACCAACACGGAGAAAAGCTACCAAGAGTATCTTCCTGATTGGTGTCTTCATCTCCGCTGAGTTTTAAGTACTGAATGATAGAGGTGGGGGACCTTCGGCGCAGGCTCAGTGAGGGCCCAGAGAAAGCTCCTCTCTCCCTACAAACCTCCCCCAGGAAGTTAACGGGCACACTCCGCCCTCTCTAAAATTCGGTTTTATATTCCTTGAAATCAGTGGTTCTCAATGAGGGGTGGTTTCGCCCCCCGCCCCCCAATCCAGGGGATGCGTGGCAATGTCTGCAGACTTCTGGGTTGTCACATTTGGGGGGAGAGGTCCTGGTGGCATCTGGTGGGCGGAGCAGAGACCAGGGACATTGCTGAACGTCCCCCAACAAGGATTTATGCGGTTCGCAGTGTCTGCAGTGCCGAGGTTAGGGAAACCTCGGCTTGAATGAAAAGGAAGAAAAAAACTCCATCCGGCGTGGAGCTGGACGCAAAAGCCAGCACAGGCCTCAACAAGCAGGTTCCGAGGGTGATTTTCATAAGCAATGAACGAATAAAAATAGATGAAAACACGTCTCTCTGAACGTTCCCGGGAGATGGAGAGAATCGAGAACAGAATCAGGCTCCTGGAAGCCAGGCACAGGGTCTCCGTGATACAGCTGGCCTCACAGGAGAGAGAGGGCTGACCCCGGCCCCCTTCCCCAGGCACCTCGCCGCCGAGGCCGGGGCAACGGCTCTCCGCCCCCGCTGGCCGGCGGCCAGGCCCAGCAGCAGCCTGGGCAAGCTGCGCCCCGAGATAGGCTGGGAAAATAAGGGTACTCCGGAGTTATCGGCCTGAAGCTAGCAGCGGGCCACCCCATCCGTTAAGGGAGGCCGGCCGGATGGAGGCAGGGAAGTGTTTTAAATATCTTGTTTTGTTTTGTTCCTCGTTGGCCAATTGGAACCGAGGCCAACTTCGGGCAGGGTGACAGAAGGGCTCACCTTCAGAGCCTGGAGTCATGTTACAGCCGCAAAAGGTAATTAGGATTTGTCCCTACCCTGGAGAAGAGGTGCCCTCTGAAAGGTCTTTTCTTTTTTTTTTTTTTACTTCTTTCCAGGAGAGACTGGCAGGATTAAAAAAAAATGGAGGGAAGAGGGAAGGGCAGGTGGAAAGGGCAGGGGCGCGGTGGGGGGGGGTTCGTGACCATCGGGCAGATGGCCTCAGTGTGGGTAGCGGGAGATTTAAGGGATGCGGGAAGAAAATGAAAATCAGAAGGAAGATTCAGGACCTCCCCCCACCTGCTCTTTTTACTTCCTCGCAATTACCATTATTGACGGAAGAGCCCGTATGTATCTGCTGTTTCTGTCTTTCTCCCACTAGACCGGTGGGAATGTCAAGAGGCGTCTCCGATCTGGAGAAGGGATGGGGGGGTGTCGTCCTACTGAGATCCAGAGGGTCCAGACCAGGGATGCTGCCAAACACAGGACAGCCGCCCCACACACACAACGGAGAGCCAGCCGGCCCCGAGCGTCGCCAGTGCCGAGGCCGAGGAAGCCTGCCCTAAACTGAGAGCCCCACCGAGGCAGAGGCTTGTCTGAATTCTTCGCCGCGGTGCCCTGGTCTAACGCTCAATTAATCAAACGCCATTTCCCACCAGGACAGGTGCACTAGCCTCCGGCCTGAGCCCCTCTGTATCTGCCCTTGGCACATGCTCCTGGCGAGAAGGGAGTTTGGGAAGAAACTGGAGACTCTACACACACACAGAGGCTGCAGTCCTTTGAGAAGTCAGCCCTCCACCCTCCTCTGCTCAAAACCATCAACAGATCCCACCTGATTCAGAATAAAAGCCCAGGTGCCCTGATCCGTGCCTGATTTCCCAATGCCGTGTGCTTCCCCGCTCCGGGGGCTCACTCGGCTCCAACCACCCAGCCCCTCCATCTGTTCTTCCCGCCACCTACCCTTACCCTCCCGCCTCCGGCCCTTGATCTCCCACCGCCCCTCCCCCCAGCCCATCTCCCTGGTCCCCAAACCGCCTAACACAAGCTCTTTTCCCTCCTCGGTGTGTCAGCCTTCCGGCCTGTTCTTCCGCGTCCCCCTCCCGCCTCCCTCCCAGAGGCCTCCTCACCGCAACCCTGGCTCCGTGGCCACCCCTCGCCTTACACTTTAACCTTTTCTCTTTCCTTCCACATCAAGAGGCAGAACGGGGCAGTGATTGAGCGCGTGGCTGCTGGCGTCAGACTGTCTGACGTCTGCGTGTGAATCCAGCTGTCCCACCAGCTGGATTGAGGTATGAAATTCTTTGTGACTTGATTTCCTCCTCTGTACAACGGGTCAATAATAATACCCACCTGGACATTCACTGACTCTGTGCCGGCCAGCACCAGTAGCCACACAACACTCAGTGAGCCCTCATGCCGTTGCTCTCATGATCTCCCTCTGCTTACTCTTCAAAAGGTCATTTCTGGATGCTTCCAAGTCATTTCTTCCTTTTTTCAATATCGAACGTTCCAAAGGAGCATAACGATACATCCTGAGAGCTGACATGTTCTAAGCATTGTCAGGTACTGTTCGAAGCAACTTACGTAAACTAACCAATCATCCTCACAAACCGGTATGCAATGGACACCTTAGACTCATCAACCCATTTCCCAGACCAGGAAGCTGAGGAAGTACTAATAGCCTCCTTCTACTAAGAAAACTTCTCTTTCCATCCCCTTCTGCCTGCTACTCACTTTTCCTCAATGCCTTTCAATTATTTACCCAGAAATCGCCCTGCCATCAATTAAGTAAACATGGTCCCGCCGTGCAAACAAAAAGCTCGGGGCGCCTGGGTGGCTGCCGGTTAAGCGTCCGACTCCGGCTCAGGTCATGATCTCACAGTTTGTGGGTTCGAGCCCCACGTCAGGCTCTGTGCTGACAGCTCAGAGCCTGGAACTCGCTTCGGATTCTGTGTGTGTGTCTCTCTCTGCCTCTCCTCCACTCACACTGCGTATCTCTCTCTCTCTCAAAAATAACCAAACATTAAAAACTAAAAAAAATAAACTCTGCAGCTGTGGGCCAAGACTTTGGGAACTCTTTCTTACCTACTGATACAGAACAATCTCTAAGACCTATTGTTGAGTTGAAAAACAAAACAGGAACAGTTTGTGAAATGTCATTTTTTTTTTTAAATAGGCAAACCTCTGTTTCTTTTTAACAGGTGTGCTTACTGGGGAGCCGGCTCAGTTGGTAAAGCATGCAACTCTTGATCTTGGGGTTGTAACTGTGAGCCCCACGGTGGGTGTAGAAATTACATAAAAAAAATATATATATATATTTTTAAAACATGTTTGCTTATTATGCACTGAATTTCTTGGAAGCACGCTTAAGAAATTGCTAACACTTTGCATCCAAAGGGTCCCTGGTGGCAGGAATAGGAAGATTTTTTACCGCTGTTTGCTTTTGAATTTCAGCCACATGAATGTATTACTTCTTCCAGAATAAATTAGTAAACGTAATACGCCATTAGGAAAACTGTGGAAGACTATGAAATCGGCAAAAAAAAAAGATGAATGGGGAGCCCCGTTTGGTGCATGGGGTTACCTGCACTTTTGTTTCTGAGCTTTTCACAGCTCAGCCACTTGTAGAAAACTACTAGTCATGCAAGAGACGCTCGTCCATAGACATGCAAATGAGGTCCCTGGAATGCCTTGTGGGTTGGGGGGAGTTTTGCTAGTTTTCGCATCTATTCATAAAGGCACGTCCGCATTTCTTGTAGATGAGCCCTGCTTCCACTCCATCTTTGAATCGGTCGTCCGGTCGTCCTACGTGTGTCCTCATTAATAATGAGCTACATAAAATACATAAAACGGGTTCCTTTTCTAGTGCAGGTAGCTGGTTAAAATAAATTATTTTAAATCGTAATTTCTTTGAAAAGAGAAACAAGTCCTCGTTCACTTCCAAGAGCGAACTTTAACGGGCTGGTTAGTCTTGGGTCCGCCATTCGTTGCCCTCGTGCTAACATCGGAGGCTGAACACTTGAGAGTTTCCAAAACACTTCCCTGCCCAGCGACTGCTGCCCTACCGGCTGGAGCTCCTCTCCCCCCAGCTCTTCCCTCCTGGCCGTCGGGGGCCCTTCGTCTGGGCCGGCCTGTTGGGGACAGGGTGGAGGGAGGAGTCCATTCCAAGCTTCCTCCCTAAGGAGGTGATTTCACCTTTTTGTGAAACGGGATTATAGCCCTTACATCAGAGACGTTGTGAGGATTATTTAACGCAGGCACCGAGTACATGCTCAAGAAATCTTAGACGACTTTCCTTTCCTGGAAACCGCTTCATCCACGACAGCAGATTCCAAATCTCACCCAGGGCCCGCCTCTCTCCCCTGAACCCCAGACCCGTACATCTGACTCCCCAGATGCTGTCGGTTCAGGCAGTCTACAAACAGTTTGGGGCGCTTCCTCTACCTCTAGGCACAAGATTGTCTGTTGCTCCTGTTTTCAAGGCCTGAACAGAGGAGGTCAATGATTAAATAAATACATGAATAAGATTGAAAGTAGCAAATAGAGACCAATGCTGTGTTATGAAGAAAAACAGGGGGAAGGTATAGAGAAGTGACAGGATGGGGGTGTCTGCTTTAGGTGGGCAGGCTCCAATGAGGCTGTGACATTTGAGCTGAATGTAGGAGATAAGAGCCTTCCCGGTAGAGGTAATAGCATGTACAAAGGCCCTGAGGCAAGCCTGAGCTTGGTAACTCGGGGGTTTCCGAGGAACAAAAAAAGGCCAAGTGTGGCCCCTGTGAAAAGAGGTGCAAAGGAGTTGAGCATGGAGGTAAAGGCAGGGACACGGTCGCTATGGTGTCGGCAACCCTTCCAGTACTCAGACTGAAAATACTCCAGAACGTTCTTTACCTTTCCATACACCTGCCAAACAAAGCATTTCAAAACAGATGTGGGCCACGATCACTTCTGATGTTTTCAAGAAACCTTCAGCAATCCTCCACTGATCAGTGCAACCCCTGACTTCCCCATCGGCATCCCATACTTGACTCCCCCCACCCATCTCCCTCCATTGCTCAGTGAGGCCAGAGAGCGTGCCCCAAGTATGCCCCACCTCGGCTCCTTCTCCCTGTATCTCTTGTTGGAATAACACCCACCCTTCGAATCCCAGAGTCCTTCTGGGAGCCTTCCTGGCTCCGTACCGCCTACCCCGCCAGAGCACATACTCCTGCCTGCGGGACTTCACGTGGGGGCCGCTGGGACTGAGCTTCTGGACTCCCCCAGACTCGCCCCCAACAGGGCTCCTCGGCCCGGGCCACAGAATCGACCACCCCAAACAGCCGTCATCCCCACCATGGGCAGCCTGGGCGCTCGGCCCTGAGTGTATTCCCAACTCGGCTCTCCTGCTGGTCACCCGATGGGCGCCACCACCCTGCTCACGGGACTGCGCCGTCTCTCCCCAGTGGTTCCCAGTCGTTCACTAGAGACTTGCCTGGGAATTTTGCTCTAATTCTCCGGAGAGCATGTTTTACCTCCAGGTGAATCCCACTCCCCCGGCGAGGCTTTGAATCCTGTTCTAACTGGGCTCCAGCAGGAGGGACCGGACGGACAAGACCTCACCTGCCTTCTCCAAGCCAGCTATGGGCAGCGCTGTGCGTGACAGAGCCAACAGGTGGCAACCACCAACTGTCCATCCACGGATGGATAAACACGCAAGGGAATGTTGATATTCCTCAGCCCCAGAACGGAAGGAAGCGCTGTGGCGCACGCAGCATGAATGAACCTTGAAATCAGTGTGCGGAGTCAAGGAAGACAGCCAACGGAGCCACAGACTGTTTGATTCCATCTCTACGACAAGTCGGAATAAGCGAGTCAAAAGAGACAGTCTCACTTAGGAGAAAAATCCCAAATCCCCCACAGGCCCTCCCCTCAACTCCTACCCGTTTCCCCTGCTCCCTCCACTCCAGCCACCGGTCTGCCACCTTGCTGTTTTTCTTTTTTTTATAATTTTCTTTTTTAATGTTTATTCATTTTTGAGAGATGGAGAGAGACAGAGCATGAGCGGGGAAGGGGCTCAGAGGTAGGGAGACACAGAATCCGAAGCAGGCTCCAGGCTCCGAGCTGTCAGCACAGAGCCCGACGCAGGGCTCGAACTCACAGACCATGAGATCATGACCTGAGACGAAATTGGCCGCTCAACCGACTGAGCCACCCAGGCGCCCCCACCTTGCTGTTTTTCAAGGCAGCTTTTGCTTTTGGGAGGGGGTCTCTCTTTTGACCTGGAAGCTTGTAGATATTGTATCTCACTCTTTAGTTATTTAGTTTTATGTTTATTTATTTAGGGAGGGGATGGGGCAGAGAGAGAGGGAGACACAGAATCGGAAGCAGGCTCCAGGCTCCGAGCTGTCAGCCCAGAGCCCGACACGGGGCTTGAACTCACAAACTGTGAGATCATGACCTGAGCCCAAGTCGGATGCCTAACGGACTGAGCCGCCCAGAAGCCCCTGTATCTCGCTCTTCAGTCTGTCCTGTTATGTTACAAACTCCACGAGTGTAGAACTGTGTCTCACAGATCACGGGGCCCCTGCAGCAGCACCACGGACTCTTAAGGGAACTCAGTGCTTGATGAATGACTGAAGAAACAATTGCCCCATTCATTCATTCCACATGGTTCTCTCCACGTTCTGGCATCATGCCAGGCCTTCATACCTTCCTATTCTTTTTTCTTTCTTTAAGCAAACTCTACTTCCAACATGGGGCTTGAACTCACCACCCCGAGATCAGGAGGCGGAGTCTGTGCTCTACCGACAGACCCAGCCTGGCGCTCCCATACCTTCCCATTTCGAATCACAGCCTTTCGTCCCCCTGCTCAAAACCCTCCAACGGCTTCCCATGACTTTAGGACAGGAATCCATACACTGTGGCCCTCAGGCCAAGTCACCTGCCCACCACCGGTTTCCGTCTGGCCCTCCAGCTTAAAAATGTTTGCTTTTTGCATTTAAAAATTGTTGGGCGGGGGCGCCTGGGTGGTTCAGTCGGTTTAGCGGCCGACTTCGGCTCAGGTCATGATCTCACGGTCTGTGGGTTCGAGCCCCGCGTCGGGCTCTGTGCTGACGGCTGAGCCTGGAGCCTCCTTCAGATTCTGTGTCTCCCTCTCTCTCTGCCCTTCCCCTGCTCATGCACTGTCTCTCTGTCTGTCAAAAATAAATAAACGTTAAAAAAAATTAAAAAAAAATTGTTGGGTGGCGCCTGGGTGGCGCAGTTGGTTTAAGAGTCTGACTTCATGGGTTCGAGCCCCACATCGGGCTCTGTGCTGACGGCTTCAGATTCTGCGTCTCCCTCTCTCTCCCTGCCTCTCACTCACTTGCGTTCAATCTCCGTCTCTCTCTCTGTCTCAAAATTAAATATTTAAAAAAAATTTAATAAAATAATAAAAACAGTTGGAAAAAGGGGTACCTGGCCAGCTCAGTCGGTGAAGCATACGACTCTTAATCTCGGGGTTGTGAGTTTGAGCCCCACGCTGGGTGTTGAGATTACTTAAAGATGAAATCTTAAAAAAAAAAAATGTTGAAAAAAATAATGAAGGTTTGGAGTGGCAGCCTGGCTCAGTATGTAACGCATGTGACTCTCAGGGCTGTCAGTTCAAGCCCCACGTGGGCACAGAGCTACTAAATACATAAATAAATAACAGTAATTTGTAGCATGCATAAATTGAATGAAATTCAAATTTTTACTGTTCCTAAGTAGCGTTTTACTGGAACAAAACCACAGGCTCTCACTTATCTGCTGTCTATGGTGCATTTGTGTGCTGAAGGGCAGGGTCAAAAAGGTGCCAACAGAGACCACTCCTGGCCCTCAAAGCCTAAAACATGGGACTACCTGGTCCTTTACAGAAACCTTTGCAATCCCCCCCTTTCAGAAGAAAATCCCACCTCTAAACACGGACTGCAGGGCCCTATGTGGGCTGGTCCCCTGTTCTCAGACCTCCCTCCCCTGGGTCCTGGCCACACAGCCTCCTTTCTCAGCTCTTCCTGGCCTTTCCAGGCTACTTCCCACCTCGGGTCCTTTGCACCGGCAGTCTTCTCCACCTGGAGTGCTTCATTCACAATATAGAAGCACCTTATTTCTTTGTTGACTTCTTTTTTATCTGCATACAAAAGCGGAGACTTTGTGTATCCGTTCACCAGTGTTCCCTGGGCCAGCGCCGGCCAGGGGCATAGTAGTTGCTCAATAAACATCGGTCCACGGAGTCTCATTTTCTTCTAACCCAAAGCAGTTTCTACACAAGGTCTCCGGTAGATCAACCATGGCCCTAAATTGGCTTTGCACCATCAGGTAGAACCCTACGAAGCTCCAATTTGCACATGAATTTAAAAAGTCGAATACCAGTAATTTCGTCTATGGCAATATGCAGAAATACAAACCGACTAACTCCCTCCTTCAACTGTTTACTGCGCCCCAGCCACCTTGACCTACTTTGGAGTCCTCAAAATGGGCCAAACAGAACCCACCCCTTATGGACCTTGGCACACGCTCCTCCACTTTGGATCCGGCACCAAATGTCTCCTCCTCCAGGAGGCCCCCTGGGATCACATCTTGTCGCAACAATGGTCTCACTGCCTTCCCAGCACTTAGCAGCGCATTCGAAAACTAGGTGTTGTGTTCGCTTTTCAAGGAAACCTGTCCTTTTCCTAGGCGCTGTTGTGACCCCCGAATCTAGAGCAGGCCTGGCACCGGGAAATCCCTCGGCCTTTGTTCATCTTAGTGAATGCAAGGGCTTGAGCTTCCGTCCACACCTTTTAAAGAGTCTGCCTGAGAGCAGGTGCAAAAAGATTCCCAACGTATACGTGCTAAGTCATCGGAGTGACTTCTGGGGCCACCCCTGCCTCCATCGCCCTCCTCATCGTCATGACAACATCATCAGCACCACCGGCGCCACCATCTCTACCTTAAAAGAGCGGCTGGCCCTTTCGGAGCCTTCCCGGGCCAGGCATGGTTCTGCACGCATTTCGCATACTAATGGGCTTCGCCAAGAACTCCGGGAACCAGGTCCTCCTCCCGCCTTCGTCTTACAGATGAGGAAACCGGAGCACGGAAAGATTACTAAAGCTAGCCGTCTGAAAAAGCAAGTGAGGTCCAAGCCGTCTCGGCCTCGGAAGTTCCAGGGAAGGGCTACTTTGGAGAAAGGGGACCACAACCGGCAGGAAACGCCGGGGCCATCAGGGACCGATTTAGCAACACCGACGACAACAAAAACACACCAAAGACAAAGAAACTGCCCGAGGTAGTTCCTCGGCGGCGCCCAAAGCCCCCAGCCTGGACGTTGCCCTTGACCTCTGCCTCTCCCAACTCTCCCCCCGGAGCCCGGCGGGATTTACCTTCGGAGCCTCTTCCACTGCCGACTCCGGCCGCGGAGCTCCATCCTGCAGAGCTGGTGGCCTGCTCTCAGCCACCAAGATCTGTTATCTGGGCAGGAAGGGAACAGCCTCCCACCAGCCCCCAGGCCCCAGTCCCATCCCATCCCCCACCCCCGGCAGCCCGAGGGAGCTTTTGAAATTTCAATTTGGGCCAGGACACACCCCCCTCCCCACCCCCACTCCTAACCCCCTTCAAAGCTTTCCCATTGTTCTCAGGCCAAAGTCTCGAATTCTTCCCTGAGCTTTAGGAGGCCTGCGGGATTCCCTTCGGCAGCTTCCTCGCAGGTCTCTGACCTCCGGCCACATCCCAGCCAGCCTGGAAGGCTCTGAAGCCAGGCTGGCTGGGTCCAGATCCTGGCCCTGCCACTCACTCCCGGTGTGACCTTGTGCAAGTAACTTAACCTCTCTGGGCCTATAAACCGTGGATAACACCTCCCAGAGCGTCCTCAGAACTAAAGTAGCTCCCGTATGGGGCGCCTGGGTGGCTCAGTTGTTAAGCGTCTGATTCTTGGTTCCGGCTCAGGTCGTGATCTCATGGTTCACGAGTTTGAGCCCGTGTTGGGCTCAGTGCTGCCTGCTTGGGATTCTCTCTCTCTCACTCTCTCTCTCTCTCTCTCTCTCTGCCCTTACCATGCTCTCTCTCATTCTCTCTCAAAATAAATAAACTTTTAAAAAAATAATTAAATTAGTTCCCGTAGTAAAAGAAGTTATTTAGCAGAGTTTGGCTTAGCTATCACCTGCTATTATCAGGAACTCCTACTCATCCTTCAAAATCCAATACAAAATTAATTTCAGGGAGGCTTCACGGACCCACTTCCTGATGAATCAGACACACCCGCCCTACTGTTTGTGGCCCTCATGGATTTCATGAGCTCAGAATTTAATACCTAATACATGTTTAATAACTGGGTTTAAATTCCTACCATCGATTTCTTATTTAGGGTCTGTTTTGTCCAATTCTGTATCTCCCTGGCATAGAGCAGGTGCTCAAAAGTAATTTGGTGGTGGGGCGCCTGGGGGGCTCAGTCGGTTAAATGTCCGACTTCGGCTCGGGTCATGATCTCACGTTCATGAGTTCAAGCCCCGCGTCGTGCCCTGTCCTGACAGCTCAGACGCTGGAGCCTGTTTAAGATTCTGTGTCCCCCTCTCTGCCCCTCCCCTGCTCATGCTCTGTGTCTCTCAAAAATCAATCAACACGAAAAAGAATTAAAAAAAAAACAAACAAGTAACTTGGTGAATGTTGACGGGAAATGGCTGAATGAGTCCATTGCAAGGATGCCCGATCTCTAATTTTCGAGTGGAAGAAACTAGGGAAGCAAGACTGCAGCCTGGTGGGGGCGCCTGGGTTAGGAAGGAAGCTGCTCTGATTGGCAGGTGAAGTGAAATTGGGCGTGGCCCAGAGCCGCTGCCCGCAGGCCCGGCTGGGCCTAAACCACCGGTGTGCTCTGGCGGCAGAACTGCCGAGGACCGAAAGTCCCCAGGCTGATGTGGTGGGCTACCCTGGGGACACATGGCTGCAGAAACCGCCTGGCTTCCAAGCCTTCCCTGCCTTGCCCCTTCTCGTTGCTCTCACCCGCCCCTTTGGCGCACCAGCCGCAGGAGCATGCCCACCTTGATCCCTCTAGTCCCAGGTTTACCCCAGGCCCCCTCCGGCCAACATCAGAAGCCCCATTGAGAGTGGCCAGACTCAGCAAATCAAAAGACAGGGTGCCCAGTTAAATGTGAATATCAAATAAATGAGCAGTTTTCTAGTCTGAGTATGTCCTGTGTTTAATCTGGCATCCCTAAGGCTCTGGCCCCATCCAACCCTCCCCAGCAGTGTCTGCTCTCAGTTAACTTTCTGTTTTGGAGTCCTTAGCTTTGCAAGGGAGACTCAGCCCCTCCGATGTATTTCTGCCTCTAGGTAAGGGAATTAACAGCACCAGCTACGCAGGGCCAGGTAGACGCTCCAGCTCTGACAACCCAGTGCAGGTGCCTTAAAGAACAACCAGTAAAGGGTCGGTTTTAGTGTCCGACTTGGGCTCAGGTCATGATTGCACGGTTTGTGGGTTCGAGCCCTGCGTCGGGCTCTGTGCTGACGGCTTGTTCAGAGCCTGGAGCCTGCTTCCGATTCTTGTCTCCTCTCTCTGCCCCCCTCCCATTTGCACTCAGTCTGTCTCCGTCTCGCAAATAAATAAATGTAAAAAAAAAACTGTTTTTAAAGAAAATAAAGAAAAAAAAAAAAAAAAGGAAACCAGTATGGCCATTCCTCTACTCTGTTTTTCTAGACACCACGTCCTAGGGCCCTCCCTACCAACGGTTCTCAGTTCTGCCGCAAGGATGACTGAGCCCAGAGGAGAAATTCAGGGGGCGGGCCAATAAGCAAAGTCCGCAGTCTTCAGGACTCTCAGTCTAGGCTCTTCCCGAATCTGTATCAGATGGGAATGCGCAGCCAGCTGTAAGTTACGGAAGGGCGAGGACTTGTCTTTGGTTTGGGCGGTGGCCCCTGGAGCCCAGCACAGTGCCTGGCCCTTAGTAGGCGCTGCAGAAACATTCATGGAACGAGGGAATACAAGCCCACCAGAGTCTCCGTGACGGCGAACGCTCTCGTGCGTTCTCTCCATCTCCCTCTTTCTGTCTGTCTCTCTCCACATTCTGGGTCTTGAACCCGGGTCTGCCTTCCTGTGTTTTCTCCATGGCACCAACTACATGGAGGGTGGGGAGGGGATGGTTAAACTTAGGCAGATTCCCGGTCGAGGAGGCAAAAGGACAAAGCAAAGCGAAGCTTTAAAAGGAAAAACACCTGGCCACGGAGCGTCAAAACAGCCACGCTGGTCGTTTTCTTGCTGGGAGGAATGGACTCGGAGAACTTAATTCAACACAGTCGCGTTCGGGAGTCACTAAACAGTTGCCATGCCTTCCCGTGTCTGGCAAATCGCCTTGAAACAATGAGGGCATACATGAAGTCTCAGGGGAAAAGGATTTGTCTAGGGTGTCTGAGAAGAAGCTTCCAGTCCCACCCAGAGGACCCTCTGAGGACCCGGAGCCCCAGGCGGGCCGTGCTGACGAACTCTCCCGGAGAATCAGTCACCAGGGAAACAAGCGTCCACCGGGCCCGCTCTTAGCTGCCCGCACCTGCTGGACCTGAGGTCCGACATGAACCTCGGGGGCCGACTCAGGAAACTATTTTCTATTCCCCCTGCTGTTTTCCTCTATGGGCGGTGGGGACGAGATGGCCCCGCGGGTGCTGTAGAAGTTGAGAGTTTGAGACCCGTTTCATCAGGACCTGGGCTCTCTGTAATTAACCGGAAGTGACTCGCAGGCATTGTCACTAGGTGCTCCCCTTTGGGTTCCTTCCCCCGCGACCAATGCCAGCCCGGTCATGGGTCTCCATCTGACCAGTGGCCATCGCTCCTTGGACTTGCCCTAACGACAGGCTCATCTGGAGAGGCCCTTCAGCTGCTCAGAGAGGCCTTTTCCAGAGACGGCCAGTCCCGCCCAGCAGTCACCCTCTGTGACGTCACGCTGTCGCACCGGGCACAGTGGTTGTCGGCAGTCACGCCACGGGCTCCTCTTATTCATTGACTTGGCTCTCGGTCTGCGCAGCCCTCAGCACCACGAAGACAGGATGCCGCCTGCCAGGTTCTCTCTGGACCCCTGGCCCCTCAGCAGGCACCGAGGCAGGGCGGAGACAGTAGTAATGACGCCTGCTAACTCTGCCTGCAAACGGCTTTTAGATTTTTTGCATAGTTTAAGCCATTGAACCCTCACGGCATCGTGAGACAGGTATCTTGATTAAGATGGGTTTGCCCTGGCTGTTCCCTCTCCTTGGAATGCCTTTCCCTCAGATGTCCACAGGACTCTTCATTCAGGATTCTGCTCAAATGCCACCCACTCACAAGCCTTCCCTCACCCCCTCCCTGAAACAGCACCCCTTAATCCCATACCCTGCTGTGTTCACCCCAAAAAGGTATGTTCAACACCCCAGTAGCTCAGAATGGGGCTATTTTGGAAATAGGATCTTTACAGAGATAATCAAGCTAAAATGGGGTCATGAGGGTGACCTAATCCAATGTGACTTTTTTGAAAATTTTTTATGTTTATTTATTTTTGAGAGAGAGAGTGGGGGAGGGGCAGAGAGAGAGGGAGACAGAATCCGAAGCAGGCTCCAGGCGCTGAGCCCTCAGCACAGAGCCCGATGCGGGACTTGAACTCATGAACCGTGAGATCATGACCTGAGCTGAAGTCAGATGCTCAACTGACTGACTGCTGTCTTTATATAACAGGGAAATTTGGACACAGGCAGGCACAGGAGAAAGACCACGTGAAGAGAGGCACAGAAGTCTTGTGAAGACACAGCACTGGAGTGAGGTATCTAGAAGCCAAGGGAAGCCAAAATGACCTGTAAACCAGCAGCAGCTGGAAAGAGGCTGAAGTATGCAGGGTCAGGGTTAGGACTAGCAGCGCCCAGCCCAGCCCACGGTTTGGTTTCAGACTCCTGGCCTCTAGAACTGTACATCTGTGCTGTCCCAAGCCACCCCGTTTGGCCCAGTTTGCAGCACTTGGTTACGGCAGTCTTAGGACACGAATACACCTGCTCTATTTTTCTTCCTTGCTCTGACCGCCACCCGCCACTGCGTGGATTCATCCATCTATTTACTCTCAGCACCGCGAGGAACACCAGTCTCAAGGTTTGCACATCTGTTACAAGGCCCAGCATGTATGTGTTCCTTCAAGAAGTGTTTTATTGAGTGTCTACTATGTGCCAGGTCCTGCTGTAACTGCGGGGGCTGCAGCTGTGAGTGCGGTAGACAAACACGAAGATCTTTGGCTTTGTAAAGCTTAGGGTCTAGTCCGAAGAGGCAGATAGCAGAGGGCTCCGGGGTGGCTCAGTCTGTTAGGCATCTGACTTTGGCTCAGGTCATGAACTCAGGGTTTGTGAGTTCGAGTCCCGCATTGGGCTCTGTGCTGACAGCTCAGAGCCTGGAGCCTGCTTCAGATTCTGTATCTCCCTCTCTCTGCCTTTCCCCTGCTCACCCTCTGTGTCCCTCTGTCTCAAAAATAAATAAACATTAAAAACTTAAAGCAAAAGAGACAGATAACACACAAACAAAAACATGGTGATGAGTGCTGTGGAGAAAAAAACAGCAGCAAGGAAATAGCAGGAAGGGAGGTGGGGAGTTTGGGGTGGGCGGCAGCGACAACCGGGGTAGACAGGGGGTGACGGCAGCGTCAAGGCCTGAACAAGGTGACGGAGGAGGCCCGGGGGTGGCCGGGGAGTCTTGTTCCCAGCCTGGGCGATTTTGTCCCGCAGACGACGTTAGATAATTTCTGGAGCTTCGGAGCGGCCCAGCGACCATCGCACGGGTCCGCGGCACGAGGCGGGGGTCCGGCGGTGAGAAGCGGGGGTCGAGCGCCTCCTGTGTGCGCATGCGCGGGGGTGGGTGGGTGAGGGCGCGGGGAGCTCGCGGCGCCGCCGGAGGTTCCCTTCTGGGAAGAAACAGAAGAAACATTGGTGGCTGAGGACAGAGCGAGCGAGGAGGGGCTGGTCAGGGGGACCTTTTAGGCTGTTTTAAGGAGCTCCGATTATATTCCAAATAAGACAGGACATCACTGGCGGCTTCTCTGCAGAGCAGAGAGACTGACATGTTCTAAAGGGTCACCTTGGCAGTGGGGTTGGAAACAGATGGACCGATGGGGGTGGGGGAGCAAGGGCCGACCAGGGAGACCGGCGAGGAGGCTGTTGGAACATTCCAGGCCTCAGGTGAAGGTGGCTCAGACAAGGTGGAGGCTGTGAGGTGGGGAGAGAGTCTGGATCTCCTTGGGAGGTTCGGCCCACAGGGTCTGGGTGGGTGGGAGGGGGAGGGCCCTGGGTGGTTTCGGGAGTTTCTGGCAGCCGGGAGGACAGAGGCGCATGGGCTGGGCTGGGACCGCTGCAGGAGGCCGGCGGGGAGAGAGCACGGGAGGGGTGAGGAGCTGCGGTCACCCAGGTGCAGCCGTCCAGGAGCCCGCTGGGTAATGGGGTTCAGGGGCAGTGTGCACCGAGGGCACAAATGGGGACCCTACCGGCATGCAGAGGGTGTGAGAGCGCGGTACACAGGCTCCTGGCTGGCTCAGTAGATAGAGCCTGCGACTCCTGAGCTCAGAGCTCATTGTTCAAGCCCCTTGTTGGGTGGAGAGATTACTTAAAATTTAAGAAAGAAGGAAAGGAAGGAAGGATAGAGAAGGAAGGAAGGAAGGAAAAAGAGGGAAGGAAGGAAGGAAAAGCCACAATACAAATATATCGCCTAGAACACGGGGTTCTAGGCACAAGAGGAAGGTCCAAGGGCCTATCTCCAGGGCTCCCCACAACTAGGTTTGGCTACAGGGAGCCAACAAAGATGAGGAGAAGTTCCCAGGGACGTGGGAGGAGAACCAGGCCGGGGGTGTCCTAGAACCCACGAAGAAGGAGTTTGAAGGAGGAAGGTGTGGCCACCTTGTCCATTGTGCCTGACTGGTCCGGTTGGATGAGGCCTGAGTGCGCATGACCGCAGGGCCTAGGAACACGGCGGTCACGGGCAAACGGCACGCAGAAGCGGACGATCAACCTCTGTCGATGGGACCTCAAAAGACTCTAAGCCACGCGAAAGGAGCAGGGAAAGGTGAGGGTTCCGGTCTGGCTGGCCCAGGCGTGTTTTAATTGTGCGACCTCGGCCAGGTTCCTGTCTGCCCCAGTTACCCCCCACATGGTCAGGGCAAAGGAGATCGTGAAAAGAGCAGAGCCTCTCGGCCTCCAACGCTGTGGAAGCACCCGACGAGGGCCAGAGGCGATGCTGCCAACCGAGCATTTGGGAGAAGACTCTCAAGGTCCCTCGGCTTCTGCTGACCGCATTCCGCAGAGAGTGGATGGAGAATTCTCAGCCTTTCGAGACTGGTGCGTCCTGCTAACAGGAGGTCCGAGCTCTCCTGCTTCCCGACAAAGCTATGATGCATAGATTATAGTAACTGAACATTTATTTTGAATAGGGAGTACATGTCCATGGTCAAGAATTAAAATACAGACTTTTAAAAAAAAAATTTTTTTTTAACGTTTATTTATTTTTGAGAGACACAGAGACAGAGCACGAACAGGGGAAGGGCAGAGAGAGAGGGAGACACAGAATCCGAAGCAGACTCCAGGCTCTGATGAGCCACCAGGACAGAGCCCGATGCGGGGCTTGAACTCACAGACCGCGAGATCATGACCTGAGCTGAAGTCGGCTGCTTAACCGACTGAGCCACCCAGGCGCCCCCAGACATGTTTTAAAAATACGGAAATTTATCCAAGGAAAAACTAAGTCTCCCTCCGTCCCTGACCCCCTGATGACCTCCCTTGAGGCATTGACTGTTACCGTTAGCAGAAAGAAAGCGTCTGTGCGCGTCCAACACACAGTCTCCCCTCCTCTTTCTAGCCACGCAGACAGCAGCGAGTTACCCACAGTGCTCTGCTCCCTGTTTCCGGCACGCGTCCGTCTATCCTGGAGGATTGTTCCCTATCGATACACGTAGGCCCGTTTTCTTCTTCGTCAATGGTTGTGAAGTAGCTGCTGTATCATTTCTTCCTTCACCATCTCCTGTTGAGGGACACTGGGGGTATTTCCGGTCTTTGGCTCTTTGGAGCAATGCAACGATAAATACACTTACTCATCTGTCTCGGGCAAGGGTTATCCGTAGGAAAAATCCCCACAAGTGGAATTGCTGGGTGAATGGGTCTCTGTACATTTAAGCTTTGGTGAAAATGTGTGCAAAGGCGTGTGTCTGTTTAAGACTTGATATTATTGTCGGGGCGCCTGGGCGGCTCAGTCGGTTAAGCGGCCGACTTCGGCTCAGGTCATGATCTCACAGTTTGTGGGCTCGACCCCCCGCGTCGGACTCTGCGCTGACGGCTCAGAGCCGGGTCCTGCTTCGGATTCTATGTCTCCCTCTCTCTCTACCCCTCCCCCACTCACACTCCCTCTCAAAAATAAACAGAAAAAAAATTTTTTAATGAAAAAATAAAATGTGATATTATTGTCACATTACCAATGTGCATGCTTCTCGACTGTGTCGGATAAAGCTGCACGAGGGATTTTCTAGGCGCTTCCGTTGCGTGCGTGTTGGGAGGGGGGCAGATTTTGTCTGAGTACTTGGAGGGAGGAGTCCCCCAGCCTGAGGCTGGGTAGTCTAAGGAACAGATGCCCCCCTCCTTCTGATAGAGCTGGGGCCATCGCGCTGGTGAGACAGCAGGAGGGACGAGGTTTAACCATTCGTTAGCAGAACGGGTATTTGTCAAACCCATACTGTATTAGTTCAGGGTTCGGCCATGCAAGGAGATGTTTCTCCAAAAACCTAGAGTCTCATGGGAAGAGAGGAAGTCAAATGTCAATATGAGAATTGAATTCCAAAGCTAGAAAATAAAAAGACCAGCAGTACACAGGCGTGCTACCTAGCGGGGAGCAGGTACAGACCGCTCTTTCTTTTTTTTTAATGTTTATTTACTTTTGAGAGCGAGACAGAGCATGAGCATGGGAGGGGCAGAGAGAAGGAAACACAGAATCCGAAGCAGGCTCCAGGCTCCGAGCCGTCAGCACAGAGCCCGACGCGGGGCTCGAACCCACAAACCGTGAGATCATGACCTGAGCCGAAGTCGGACGCTTAGCCCACTGAGCCCCCCAGGCGCCCAGACCGCTCTTTCTTATCTTCCTTAGTAAGCTCGTGGGTGAGCTCGGATGTCCAGGTTTCCAGCAACGGTAACGTTGGTTTTACTCTCCGGTAGCGCCGGGCGCCGGGCACGGCAGGGTGGGCTCATGCAGATGTCAGAATGATTCCCTCAGGTTGGAGCCATCGTTGTCTCTACTTAACGATGGGGAAACTGAGGCTCAGAAAGGTGCATCCAGCGTCGCCCAGCAAGTGGAAGACAGAATCGGGGTGTGAACGCTGCTCTCGCTGACACCACGCGGCAGGGCGTGGGCACTCGAGGGGCCAGAGGTGGACACGTTGCCTGCCCGAGAGTCTGCGCGCTGCTGCCCTGGATGCACCTCGGCGGTCTTAGCCTGAGAGAAATAAGCCAGACACAGAAGGACAACTGCTGTGTGCTCGCACTTCTGGGAGGGACCTCGAAGGCCTGGAGGAAGGGGACATGGGGAGCGAGTGCCCCATGGGTGTGGCGTTTCCTTCTGGGAAGGTGAAAAAGCTCTGGAGGAGGACAGTAGTGACGGTACAACCACGTGGATGTGTGTCGTCCACGGAAGTGTGTACTTAACATGGGAAAAGTGCTCAATTTATGTTATGTATATTTTACCACAATTACAAAAAAAGCCTGGGTAGGGGGATGGGTGAAATAGGGGAAGGGGATTAGGAAGTAAAACTTACTTGGGACGCCTGGGGGGCTCAGTCGGTTAAGCCCCTGACTTCGGCTCAGGTCATGATCTCACCGTTCCCGAGTTCGAGCCCCGCGTCGGGCTCTGTGCTGACAGCTCAGAGCCTGGAGCCGCCTGTTTCGGATTCTGTGTCTCCCTCTCTGTCTGTGCCCCTCCCCTGCTCATGCTCTGTCTCTCTCTCTCTCTCTCAAAAATAAATAAACATTAAAAAAAATTAAAAAAAAAAAAGAATGCAAGTCACCGGGGTGTAAGGCGCAGCATAGGCAATATAGTCGATAACGTTGTAATAACCTTGCGTGGCGACAGATGGCGACCACGCTTGACGCGACGACATTTTGTAGTGTGTGAATGTCGGCTCACTGTGTTGTACACCTGAAACTACTATAATACTGTGTGCCGAGTATGGTTCAATTAAAAAAAAGCCTAAGTCATCCTTGCCTCTTCTCTTATGTGTGTGAGTGTGTGTGTGTGCACGCACACACATACACACACACGACCAACAGATCCTGAGGCCTCACTTCTACGTTTTTCATTTTTAAGATTTTCTTTTCTATTTTTGTTTCTTTTTTTTTAATGTTCGTTTTTGAGAGAGAGAGAGAGGAAGACAGAGCATGAGTGGGGGAGGGACAGAGACAGAGGGAGACACGGTGTCTGAAGCAGGCTCCAGGCTCCAGGCTGGCAGCACAGGGCTCGACACGGGGCTCGAACTCCCGGACCTCGGGATCATGACCTGAGCTGAAGTCTGACGCTTAACTGACTGAGCCCCCCCAGGTGCCCCTCCTAGGCCTCACTTCTAAATAAATTGGAGTCCGGCTTCTCCTGGGAGCCCTCCCCGCACCCCGTGGAACCGGAGCCCCAGCCACGCCAGCTGTCTCCACCTGCTGGGTGACCCGCTCCCGCTTCTGCCCCTGGTCAGGCCACGGTCTGTTCTCCGTGACAAGGTGATCATCGGATCTCGTCCCTCCTTGCCTCAGAACCCTCCTGGGGCTCCCGCCCCACTCGGAGCGAGGTCTGAGCCGTTACCACGCCTCTGGAGTGGTGGAGGTGTTTCAGAAGTAGGTGCCCGGCCGGTGCACAGCCCTGGGAACGTGCCACATGCCACTTGTCACTGCATTGCTCTCTTTTAAGTGGTGAATGTTATGTTGAGTTTCGTGTCAATAAATTATTCCCCCCAGATTTTTTTTGAAAGCTGGCTGCAGTCCAGCTAAAATGCTAACATTTTGCAGTGTAAAGGGGAACCACTTAACCTATAATTCTAAAGAGAACCAGACAGTAATAACCCCCCCCTCGAGAATTAAGAAACACACCATTTTTTTGAAGTAAGCTTTATATCCATCATGGGGCTCGAACTCAAGACCCTGAGATCAAGAGTCTCACGGTCTACCAACTGAGCCAGCCAGGCACCCCAGAAACAAAACCCATCAGCCTGACCCCCAGAGCCCTCCACGATCTGTCCCCCAAGCCCTGCTCTCTGATCTCAACTCCCTCCCACCCTCTCCAGTCACCCTGCACCTCCACCTGTCTGTCTTTACATCATAACCCTTGGGGCCCCAGGGCCTTTGCACTTGTCATTTGCTCTTTTGGCGTGCTCTTCCCTCATACACTTCTTGACACTCCTGCCCTCACTTTGCTATGTCTCTGCCCAAGCGTCACCTCCCTGTCCACTCGCTCTGTTCACGGCAGCACCCCCCGACCCCCACCCTATCATTCCACTCTCTCACCCCGCTTTCCTCCTCTCTCCATATACTCGCGGTTGTGGGCTGGACTGTATTCCCTCCCCAACTCCATGTTGAAGTCCTACTTCCAGTATTTTTTGGAAAGAGGGTCTTTGTAGAGGTCGGCGCGTTTAAGTGAGGTCATTAGGGTAGGCCCAAACCCAGTACGACTCGGGTCCTTATCAGCAGAGGACATCGGACACAGGGACCCACACGTAGGGGAAGACAACATGCAGAGACGCAGGAGACGGGTGTGTGACACTGGAGAGGGGCCGGGGCCAGATCCTTCCCCGGCGCCCTCAGAAGGAAACAGCCCTGCCAACAGACACGTAGATCTTGGACTTCTAGTCTGTTCGAAGGATGAGACGATTCATTTCTGACGTTTCAGCCACCGGGTCTGTGGCGCCTTGTTATGGCAGCGCCCCCCCCTCCCCCGCAAGGGAAGTCACTTGCCACGGCCTGTCCTACGCTGTGTCTGTCTCCTCACCTGCTCCAAGGGCATCAGAGGACAACGTCTGGTAGGCTGCAGGGGTGGGGGGGGCATGCGTTTCTACAAGTGCTGAATTCCCGGGGCCGCAGCCTGTCGGAGGCAGGGGAGCCGTAGGGCAGCCGTGAAAAACGGGGGACAGGACAGGGAAACCACGTGGGCTCACCCCGCTGGTCGCCGTATCCTCCACATACATGGAACTCTGGGTGACATTTCACAGGGGAGAAAACTGAGGTCGAGAGAGGGGAAGTGTAGGAGCTAATTAGTGGCCCCCAAAGATATCGGAACCGGTAAGTGTTACCTTATCTGGAAAAGGGGCCTTTGCAGGTGTGATTAAGCTAAGGGTCTTGAGACGGGGAGACTGCCCTGGATGAGCCAGGGGCCCTGAGTGCAACCGCACGTTTCCTGCCCTGGGAGAGAAAGGCAGTGTGGCCACGGAGGCAGGGGCCCCAGGCCAAGGAGGCTGGAAGGGGGGCAAGGAACAGGAAGGAGTTCTCACCTCCTGCGTCTAAATTTTTTTTTTAACATTTATTTATTTTTGAGAGACGGAGCGCGAGCAGGGGAAGGGCAGAGAGGGAGGGAGACACAGAATCGGAAGCAGGCTCCAGGCTCTGAGCTGTCAGTACAGAGCCCGACACGGGGCTCAAACCCACAGACCGTGAGATCATGACCTGAGCCGAAGTCGGCTGTTTAACCGACTGAGCCCCCCAGGGGCCCCTCACCTCCTGCCTCTAGACGGAGCACGGACCTGCCGACACCTTGATTTCAACTCAGGGGCCCGGACTTCAGGTCTCTGGGCTCCGGGACTGTGAGAGAACACGTTTCTGTTATTTTCAAGCCCAAGGAAAGCAGAAAGTGACGCGGCCGCAGCTCCGAATGAGGGGTCTGAGCCTCTTCCTGTCCTCTGCGCCAGCCCTGGGCAGACCCACCGTCTTCCCCAGCCCGGGCTTCCACACCCGGCTCCCCTCCCGGTCCTCTGACCTCCGTCCATGTCCCCCAACCACCGTACCTTCCGTGCACTTCGAATCTCTCCCAAATTCTTTTTTTTTTTTAAGCAAGCTCTACACCCAACACGGGGCTTGAACTCACGACCCCGAGGCCAAGAATCACGTGCTCTCCTGGGTGAGTCAGCCCGGTGCCCCGGATCTCTTCCAGAATTCTTACTGCAGCCGGAGAGACCGGGGCCCAGCTTCCGGGTGCAGACCTGAAATGCTCGCAGGGGCCCCCTGCAGGGGAAGGAGTGCATTGCAGAAGTTAGCACCCCATCTACGGCCCTGCTCCCGCCAGCTCTTCCCGCTCAGAAATGTGGGCCGGGTCTGGCCAGACCTTATGATTTTTGAAAAGTCTGGAAACCCAGATTTTTATGGAAAACCACTTAAAAAACACACACGCACAAAACTAAAGTTAGTCCATTTGTAATACCCTGGAAGAGGCAGAATTCTGCAGGGCTGTTCCATGGACCTGTCTCGGGCCCATGAACCACTGGTTCTTGACCTTGGGGCCAGCTACTGTGTGCTCTGCTGGCCTCTCTCAGGCCGCCCTGGCTGAAGCTACTTTTAGTTTCAATTTCAGTTCCTGAAACTGGGCCCAGGCCTCTTCCGTCCGCACGGCCTTCTGGCTCTTTGCTTTGACTAGTGCTGCACTTTGCTTCCCTTTGAGCCCGGCTATTACTGGCTCATCTACTTCTTTTTTTTTTTTTTTTTTATAAAGGTTCTATTTAAAAGAAAATTTTTAAATGTAATCTCTACCCCCAATATGGGGTTCGAATTCATGACCCTGAGATCCAGGGTCACATGCTCCACCGACTGAGCCCACCAGGAACCCCCGATGCGTGTACTTCTCAACTTCAATGCTGTTCTTCCAGAAGGACCTTCTCTGGCCGCCCCCCCGAGTTTTAATCACCGTTTACTCCTTTTCTTTTTCTCCCTAGCGCCTATCGCGTCTGTAAGAATAGATTAACTGGGGAGATCATTTGTGGAACATCACTCTCCTCGTCCCAGGCCGTCTGGAGTGCACAGACCCAGGCCGCCTGCCTGGCTCGGTTGGTAGAGCGCTCGACTCTTGATCTCGGGGTGGTGAGTTCAAGCTCCAACATGAGGTGTGGTTTACTTAAAAAAATAAATTAAACCAAAAAACCCAGTAATTAAGTACATAAATTCAGTGCCCAGACTTGGCTGAGCACAGATCCCGTGTGTGGTACGCACACGATGGATCCGTGTGACCCCATGACTAAGGGGTGGCCGCGTCAGCTGGCCGGCTGGGGCAGGAAAGGTGATTTGACATCACACGACCAGCAGGTGGCAGAGCTGGACCGGAATCCGGGGCTGGCTGCGTCTTCCGGGCGGGGCTGCTGCTCCCGGGGAGCCGGGAGCCGAGATCCTCAGATTCCTTCCTGGGCCGCAGAGTCCTCATCCGCTGGTGTGTATCCAGCCTGGAACTAGGCCGAACGGATGGTATGACACCAGCCGCACGGACCAGCTCAACACCCCGGGGCCGGCGAAGCAACAAGATGAAGGGACGCCCGGGGCGCCTGGGTGGCTCAGTCAGTTTAGCACCTGACTTCAGCTCAGGTCGTGATCTCAGGGTTTGTGAGTTCAAGCCCGGCGTTGGGCTCTGTGCTGACGGCTCAGAGCCTGGAGCCTGCTTCGGATTCTGTGTCTCCCTCTCTCTCTCTGCCCCTCCCCGACTTGCGCTCTGTCTCATCCTCTCTCAAAAATAGATAAACATTAAAAAAAAATAAAAAGGAGGGAAGGGACTGAGCGAGGCACCCAGTCACCCTGCACAGGGACACTGAGGCATGGCTGCCTGCCAGGCTACACTGAAATCAACATGCCTTCCCGCTCCTGGGCTAAGAGGAGTCAGCGAGTGAGCCCCCTGCTCCGGAAATACCTGCGCGTGGAATTTGGGACCCACTCAAATCGCTTACTGATCAAGGTTAAGACGTTGCTTCTTGAGCCTCCCTTCTGGGCCCCTGGGCTCACCAGTCCAAAGCTACTAGTCCCCTGCCTTCGGAGACCTGTCTCGCAAGCACCTGGGTCTAGGCCCCCGCGCGCTGGAAGTGCCCTCCCCTGCCTTCCCGCTCCTGAGACACCATGGACTCTCTCGAGGTACTTTTGCTTGAACGACAGGTTTTTCTAGTGGCTGCTGGGAGGCAAGAAGGCTGACATTCCAATGTCTGTTTCAGGGCGGCCGGGCTGTTACTCTCACGGAGCTCCTACCTGATCTAGAAAGAAACGTATCTGGGCAAGTTGATGCTGATGTCAGCCCAGGAAGCATAAATCACACACCATAAAAGTGTCCTGAGGAACCCCGTCTTGACCCCACAGTTGAGAGCGGAGGCCGTCTCTCCGCGGGTCCGACTCTACCGGCTCCCCGTCTTCCACAGGAACAAAAGAACGATTTCTTTGAGCTCTAGATGAAGCGGTTGTGTAGAGGTAAACCGTGCTCACAAAACGGGCACTCTGATCTTTAATCCTTAGAGTCACGCTAGAAGGCGTGACCAAGTCCTCCTGGTTTGCCTGGGATAGTTTCAGTGTGGGATGCTTTGGTTTTCTTAAAGAGTTTATTTCTAAGGGGCACCTGGGGGGCTCAGTCGGTTAAGCATCCAACCTCAGCTCAGGTCATGATCTCACGGTCTCTGAGTTTGAGCCCCGCATCGGGCTCTGTGCTGATGTCTCAGAGCCTGGAGCCTGCTTCGGATTCTGTGTCTCCCTCTCTCTCTGCCCCTCCCCTGCTCATGCTCTGTCTCTCTGTCTCTCAAAAATAAATAAACGTTAAAGAAAATTAAAAGAAAAAAAGATTTTATTTCTAAGTAATCTCTACGCCCAGCGTGGGGCTTGAACTCCCAATCCTGAGATTGAGAGTTGCGTGCGCTGCCGACTGAGCCAGTCAGGCGCCCTAGTTTCAGGTTTTTATTTTTTCATTATTTTCATTATTTTTTTAAATTTATTTACTTTTGAAAGAGAGAAAGAGAAAGTGGGGAGCACAGGGGGGAGGGGGCAGAGAGAGAGAGGAAGAGAGAACCCCAAGCAGGCTCCACCCTGTCAGCGTGAGAACCTGATGCAGGGCTTGAACCCACGGACCCATGAGATCATGACCTGAGCTGCAACCAAGAGGCAGACAACTAACCCACTGAGCCACCCAGACGCCTCTGTTTCCTTTTTTTCAAACTGAAAATCCCACATGCTAAGAACTCTCGGTCCCAGGACAGTTGGTCACCCTATAAAAGAGCATCTCTGGGAGCGGCACGCTGTGACCAAGTCTGACCCGGGGACCGATGGGGACGAGCGTTCTTGACTCCCTTCCTCAGAGCCACACGCTCAAGTGGGCTGGCGGCCAGGCTCCGTTGGAAAATTCTGTCCGTGTAGAATGGGCAGAACAGTCCTGGAAGGGGGCCCAGGGAGGTGGCCTCCGGGGACAAGGGCTGGGTTGTGGGTTTCGGGCAAGGAAGGGAGACGTCACTCTTTGCTCTTTGGATGCCTTTGGTTTTGTACTATGCAAATGTACACCTGCTCAGGAAAATGCACCTATTTAGAAACAAAATGTTATTTAACACCCTTTTCTGTGCAAAAGGTGCAGATCTGTGTGTTTGGGTAAACCGAAGGGACTTAGCACGAGCGTCCCCTACTTTGTGTCTACACCTATGCTCACCCCGCTTGTCAGTTCTCCAAGTTCAAGTGCTTTTTCTCTACGTTTCTTGAGGGCAGGCACGGGCTATGGGGCTCCTTTGTCTTCGCCACAGTCCCCCTGAACTCACATCTAGGTCCTCAGTGCTGACTGCTCCTTTATTTCTTTCTTTGAAAAATTTGCCTTGGGGGTCCCTGGGGGGCTCAGTCGGTCGAACATCCGACTGCGGCTCAGGTCATGATCTCACTGCTAGTGAGTTCGAGCTCCGCGTCAGGCTCTGTGCTGACAGCCCGGAGCCTGGAGCCTGCTTCGGATTTTGAGTCTCCCTCTCTCTCTGCCCCTTCCCTGCTTCTGCTCCCAAGTCTCTCCCTCAAAAATACACAAATAAGCAACCAAAAAAGTTTGTCTTAAAGGCCCAGACTCCAAACGTCTTCCAGGGGCTATAGAACAGGCCCACCGTAAGTTGCGTATTAATCATTCACTCGCCGCTCCGACATGCATTCATACGTTTAGATATTAATTTGTTCTCTGCTTAAGGGGAAGACAATTCCGTTGCTGTGAGAAGAAGTTGGTTTCTGGTAAGTCCGCCTGGGCCCGCCTGTCCCTCCTTCTGAGCTCTGCTAGGGACTCAGAAGGCAGCCTCTTGAGCGAGGCTGGGACAGGGGGAGGCCGGCGAGGCCAGGACCCCACATTTAAGGAGGTGAGGCTCTCAGGCACCCACTAGGTACTTGCAGGTCCCTGAGCAGGAGTGGTTCTGGAAGCCTTGGTTCTGGGGACGGGGCACTTAGGGACTAGCCCGACTCTTCAGTAGGAGGCTGATGAATCCCGGCTCTGTGACTGAGCAGGAGGTGGCCACGTCCAGGGACATTTAATGTCCCAGAGTCTCTGGGTCTTCAGCTAGGAGGTGGGGTTCTGGGTGAGGATGTGGGGGGCTCACGCGGGGATCGCACGGCATACTGCAAACGCCCCGCTCTTTGCTGTCCCTTTTTTCCATTCCTGCCCAGGGCCAAGCCCCCGGCCAGCCGCTTTCTGTAGTTTATCTAGTTTCTTCCTCACGGACACAGGAGAAAATGGAGACCCAGGCTGGGAGAGCAGCAGAGGCAGGCTCCGAACCCAGGCCTCTGACCCTCGTGACCCGAACACCGGAGGCTTTATTATAAATGGCAAGATGATGCTTCCAGCATGGCGGTGTTCAATCCTCACTGGGCACCCGTGTCACCTGAGGAGCCTTTAAAAGCACAGATGTTTCTTGAAATTCTGGATTAACTGGTCTGGGGATAGGACTGGGCGTCGATGCACTGTTTAAGGAACTCAGCTGATTCTAGCATGTAGCCAGGTTGAGAAGTAGCGTTCTTTTTTTTGTTTTTTTTTTTTTAATGTTTATTTTTTGAGAGCGAGACAAAGCGTGAGCAGGGGAGGAGCAGAGAGAGAGGGAAACATACAACTGGAAGCAGGCTCCGGGCTCTGAGCTGTCAGCACAGAGCCTGACGTGGGGCTCGAACTCAAGAACAGCAAGAGATCACGACCTGAGCCGAAGTCTGATGCTTAAGGACTGAGCCACCCAGGCGCCCCGAGAACCAGCATTCTTGAGCACTAAAAGCTTTAGATTAGCCCTAAAGAGAACTCAAAGGGGGCATTAAATATTTTTTAATGTTTTATTTATTTTTGAGAGAGAGACAGAGCATGAGCAGGGAGGGGCAGAGAGAAAAGGAGACACAGAATCCGAAGCAGGCTCCAGGCTCTGAGCTGTCAGCACAGCGCCGACGCAGGGCTCGAACTCACAGACCATGAGATCATGACCTGAGCCGAAGTCAGACACTCAACGGACTGAGCCACCCAGGGGCCCCCTAAGATTTTATTTTTAAGTAATCTCTATGCCCAACATGGGGCTCAAACTCAGAATCCTGAGATCAAGAGTGGGCCAGCCGGGTGCCCCTCAAAGGGGGTGTTTCTGAATTTCAGCCACTAAAGAGGTGTGCTTGTGTATACACACAACATAAACCAACTCAGGCTTGTAGCTTTGCCCTCGGGAGGACGATGGGGGGGTTTCCCCCCAACCCCAGCTGTACCCTCAACAGCTGTGAATCGGGGGAAATCTCCTCCCTCTCCAAATCCGCCTGAGCATTATCAGCAACACCTTAAGCACTGATTGAGGGACACACTGCGGAACTGAATCAAAATGTCTAAGTTGGGGGGCAGGGGGGGGGCAGGGGGGGGTTAGGTCTGTTAGGGCCGAGAGTTTGCATTCCCGGGCAGGTTCCCAGGTGCCGCTGCTGGGGGTCCAGGGAACACACTTTGAGAACCACCGCTGGGAGCTGCTCCTAATTAACAACCCGAGTCCCACTGCAGATCAAGCCCCAGCGCCTGCAGGTGCCTCTCCTGGCGCCCTCACAGCACCGGGGTCTCACGACTACCATCATTTGATGGACGCAATAACGGAGGCGCCCAAATGTGAAAAAGACGCGTCCAGGGTCACGCGGCCCGAAAGCAGCGGAAGTGGGGGTTTGAACGGAGCTCGCAGCAGGCCAGGACCTGCGCGATCCACTTCCTGGCAGACACCACAGCAAGCTCTCCGGCCACCTGCTTGAGCTCCTGTCCCAAACCGAGCGGCACAGCCGAGGCTGCAGCCGGCGGAGAAAGCCTTCCTTGCCTCCCGCGCGGGGAGCGCCGGCGCCCGGCGCAGAGCCCGCGGTCCGCTCCGTGGAGGCCCGGCGCCCCCTGCTGGCCGTTCGGGGAACAGCGCGGCGCTGCCCCGGCTGGGCGCCCGGCGCCCTTGCGTGAGTGAGTCACCGGCATTCCTCGGCCTCCTTACTAACGCGGAAAATATTCTTCAGTCCGTTCCGGCCTCAGAAAGAACTCCGGGTGTTGAAAGGGGGTGGCGACTTTGGAGCTGAGGAATGTAAAGGAAGGGCGGCGGACCGGCCCTGGGGAGCTCAGGGGGGCTGGGGTAAAAGGGTAAAGGGGGGGGAGGGGAAGGCACAGCTGAGAACAATCCGGACTTTCACCTTTTGACCTTCCCAAGACTCCTGCTGAGCAATTTCCAGGACCAAACCTCCTGGAGGGGTCGCGAAAGGCCGGCGTGTTCTCCCAGCGCCTGTGGGTGGTTCCTAGGTGCTGGGGATACAGAAATAAACAGGACAGACAGGAGCCCTGCCTCCGTGGATGCTCCGCCACCAGAGAATGGTGAGTGTGTGACTGATTCCATGGAGGTAACTGAGAAAGGGGAGTGGGGACCTCAAAGGGAAGATGACATTTAAGCAAAAACCGGAGGGAGGCAAGGGAAAGACAGAGAGGCAGGTATCCGGGGAAGGGCATTCTAGGAAGCCAGACCGGTAGGAGCAAAGGCCCTGGGGCAGGAGCCAGGATGTATGTTTGAGTATGTGGACCAGGTTCTTGCAAACAAAGTGAGGTATATTTTATATTAGGATCCGCTTGTTCTGTTATTAATTACGCTAAACTGACTCACTTTCAAGAACAAATACTTATTTCAGCCTGATCAGGGCGGGTTGAGCAGAGCCCAGGAGGTGGGAAAGGGCGAGTTGGTAGCTGTAAACAAGGCTTGGAGAGAGTTTACTTTAGAAACGAGCAGAGGGGCGCCTGGCTGGCTCAGTCGGGAGAGCGGACGACTCATGGTCTCGGGGTCGTGAGTTCAAGCCCTGTTTTGGGGGTAGAGTTTCCTTCTAAAACTAAACTAAACTAAACTAAAAACAGGAAGAGGTCCAAGTGGGTAAGAAACACTGAGACTCATGTGCATGTTGACCTTGAACGGCCCCAGGACTCGGGTCCTGGAACTGCCTTTCTTTCCCTCTTTTTTTCTCTCTTTCTCTCTTTCTTTCTTTCTCTTTTTTTCCTTTCTTTCTCTCTTTTCTTTCTCTTTCTTTTCTTTCCTCCCTTCCTCCCTTCTTTCCTTCCTTCCTTCCTCCCTCCCTCCCTCCCTTCCTTCCTTTTCTTATGTTATATTTATTTTGGAGGGGCCGGTGTCAGAGAGGTGAGAGAGAATCCCAAGCAGGCCCCACACCGTCAGCCCAGAGCCCGACATGGGGCTTGAACTCACGAACCACGAGATCATGACCCGAGGCCCCCTGCATCTGCGTCTCCATCTGCTCGCGCAGTGGCTGCTGGGAGCGCTGCCTCCAGTCACACCTCCATCTCCTCAGTGTCCTTGACCTCTGCCGTGGGGTCGTCAGGGTTGTCTGGGTCTGGAGAGCCGGCCCGAGCTGGAGCAGCGTCTGAGTGCCGTGCCGTCACCCTCCAGTGCTGCGCGTGGTTTCTGGAGGCGCCGTGGGCGGGACGGCAAGGGCACTGGGGCCTCCTTGTCAGGCCCACCAACTCTAAGGCCCAGGGGGGCCTCTGGCAGCTTCAGATGGGTTCCCCGGCTCAAAAGGGAAGTCCCACCTAGAAAGACCTCCACCATGACAGTCCCCAGGAGACCCGGTGAGGCCAAGGAGCAGGGCCCCCAAGCAACCCAGGGAGGCAAAGAAGGACCCTCCCAGCCCAGGCGAGGTGAAAAGGGGACCGAGGAAGCCAGGAGAGGCGAGGACGGGGTTCCTCCCAAACCAGGTGCAGCCGAGGAAGCTCCCAAGAAAGGCGGCCAAAGACCAAGAGGCAAGAATAAGGCCGGGAAGGCCTCCCGCCAACTGGACAAGGCCACCAACCCTTCCAATGAAATAAATAGAGTGATGGTTTGTTGGGGAATAAAACCTCGAGCAGAATCTCGGTCTCATGTTGGGAGTCCACTGGCTCATGTTGGGAAGTCCAAGAGCAAAGGCACAAGGAGCAGCCAAGATGGTGAGGCCCCCAGGAAAACAGAAGCTGGGAGCTGGAGCTCAAAATCCATGGTCCCCATGGGCAAGAAGAGTGCCGTTTCTCCAGCCAACGAGCCGGAGAACGAGGCCCCCAAAGAGGTTGTTGCCTCAGGGGCCAACGTGGGGCCCTAGGTCAAGGCTGCTGCTCCTCTTAGGGGCGGTGGGTCTAAGACAGTGCCTGGACCCCTGCCCAGGAAGACAGAGGGCCCGAGAAGGCCGGCATGCCCCCCCGGGCCTCGTCGCCCACCGAGGCCCGTAAGCTGAAAGCTAGAGCCGGGCTAGGGAGAGACCGAGATTCTGCTCGAGGTTTTATTCCCCAACAAACCATCACTCTATTTATTTCATTGTAACCTGTTTACCAAGAGAGCCTTGTGTTTCCCTCAAATAAAATAAGAAAATAAAAGGCGTCAAGAGTTGGACGCTCGCTTCACTGGCCGAGCCACCCAGGCGCCCGGGAGCCGCCTCTCCCTAGAGGGTCTTCTTCAATATCAAGAGTTTATTTTTATTTCTTTTTTAAATCTCTGTTTTGGAGAGAGAGAGAGAACATGAACAGGGGAGGTGCAAAGAGAGAGGGGGACCGAGGTTCCGAAGCGGGCTCCTCGCTGTCAGCACAGAGCCCGATGCGGGGCTCGAGCTCGCAAAGCGGGAGATCGGGACCTGAGCTGAAGTCGGCGCTCAACCACCTGAGCCCCCCCGGGCGCCACCAGTATCGAGGTTTTAAATGGCACCGGGAGGCCCATGACTTCCCCGGTCGTGTCTCCTGTCCCCTGAGCGTGTCCCAGTCTACAGAGCGGGATCTTTAGCCGTTCTCAATGGCGCAGAACAGAATCCTGGATTGTGTCTGCCCCACCGACATCTCCCTTCTACTGGGCTTCGAGAAGCACAAAAGTAGGGAGCTGCTCTTCTGTTTTCTCTCATTTCCCATCCCCGTCTCCAGCACCCACCTTCTCTTGGTCTCCCTGCCTCCACTCTGGCTCCACGGCGAAGTGTTCCACCCGGCAGTTAGGTGAATCTGAAAAATCCAGCCATGCCAGACCCTTACTTAAAATTCGCCATGGATTTTCTAGAACAACCAGAATAAGACCTTTTCCAGGGCCTTCAAGATCCTCCATGATGGTCCCCTGGCCTCTGATCGCATCTCATACGCCCTCGGCTTCCCTCGTTGTACTCCAGTCGGTCTAGCCGCACCCCCTGATCCTGGGTCTCTCGAATTCCCTTCCAAAGCATTTTGCTTGAGAGGCTTTGCCCAGCATCTCTGTGTGGCCAGCTCCGTCTTAATCCTCCATGCTCGGCTTAAATACAAGATTTTCTTTTTAAGTAATCTCTACACCCAGCGTGGGGCTCGAACTCACAGCCCCAAGATCGAGAGTTGCACACTCCACCGACGGAGCCAGTCAGGTGCCCCCAAAATAAAAAATCTTTACAAGAAGAAAGGCGCGCCTGGGTGGCTGAGTCAGGTGAGCATCCGACTTTGGCTCAGGTCATGATCTCAAGGTTCCTGGGTTCGAGCCCCGCATCGGGCTCTGTGCTGACAGCTCAGAGTCAGGAGCCTGATTTGGATTCTGTGTCTCCCTCTCTCTCTGCCCCTCCCCTGCTCGTGCTCGGTCTGTCTCTCTCTCAGAAATAAATACACATTAAAAAAATTTTTTTTAATGAAAAAAAGGAAAAAAGAACCCTAAGGGTCATAGCCGCCATTATCAGGGTACCAAGAGAATTTGCTGAATTATATTGGAGAGATGCTTTAGGTCACTAAAATAATAATAATGATAACCAAAGGAAGAACAATACTAATATTAAATTAATAATACTTCTTGAGTACTGCATTAGTATGTGGATTCCGTAGATATATATTTTTTTTCAAAACTATGTTTCGGTATCAGCTTTAATATTTCTAACTTTTTTTTAACGTTTATTTATTTCTGAGAGACAGAGAGACAGAGTATGAGCAGGGGAAGGGCAGAGAGAAAGGGAGATACAGAATCTGAAGCAGGCTCCAGGCTCCGAGCTGTCAGCACAGAGCCCGACGCGGGGCTCGAACTCACAGACCGTGAGATCATGACCTGAGCCGAAGTCGGCCGCTTAACCAACTGAGCCCCCCAAGCGCCCCACAACAGTAGATTTTTATTTCTCACTGGATAGTCCATATACTAGGAGACGCCGAGGGCTGTTTGGGTGGCCCCGACGGTATCCTCAACCTTCAGCCTTCCCCCGAAGGACCGAGACGGGGAGGGGGGGGGGGGGGCTCCGCCCCAGGTGGGAACACAGGGGCAGGCGCGGCCCTTCCCTTTCGAGGCCTTGATCCCGGGAGGTGCCTGCACTCTGCGTTTCCGCTCCCAGCTCATTGGCCAGAACCTGGTCACGTGGCCGCAGCTGGCTGCAAAGAAATTGGCAAGTGTCATCTTTATCTTGTTAAAGTTGATTTATTTATTTTGAGAGAGAGATCGCAAGCGTGAGTGGAGGAGGGGCACAGAGAGAGAGGGAGAGGTGGGGGGAGGGCAGAGAGAGAATCCCAAGCAGGAGAAGAGAGAGGATCTCCATGCTGTCAGCGCAAAGCCCAGCGCAGGGCTGGATCCCACCCCCCTGAGGTCATGACCTGAGCTGAAATCCAGAGTCAGAAGCTTAACCCCCTGCCCCCTCCCCCCGCCGTGAATGTGGTCTTTGGTTGGGCAGCCCCGGCTTCCTTCCGGGCGCATCTGGCAAAGAGAGGTCTGTCCTGATTACTAGCAACGCAAGCCTACATTTCGCGTTTACACGAACGGTCTTGGGTCACAGGGTTCGGTTGGTTTCCTTTTTATCACTCCATTTGCAAGATCCGCTCATGTCTCTATGAAATGCCAGTCCATGCCTTCTAGGGGCTTCCCCATCCCGGGTTCATCGGGCGTGTTTGACCAACGTGCTCCCCTAGGGGGGCACGCCCCTCCCCCACCCCCACCTCCACCTGCTGCCTCGGCCGTGTCATTGCCGTGGGCGTCTGCGCGCGTGTCTCCTGGGGACTGGACGAGCAGTTCCGCGGGCTCCATCCCCAGGAGAGGGGATGCTCGGTCATGGGGACGTGGGTGGCGGGTGCGGCCGGCTTGCTCTCCGCAGGACTGCTCCCCTATCTCTACTCCCCACCTGCGGCCGCGGGGGTTCTGTAGTCTTCCATGGGCATTTTGTTCACCTGGAGCTGGACCTCTGTTGTTTTTGCAAGGCCACGTCCGTTCGTCCTCATTCCGGTCACTGGACCCTCGGTTTCTTTGGGGGGACCGTCACCGATCTCCATCCCCAGGATTCAGACCCGTGTGGTCTTGCTGTCACCTCCTAGGTTATGTGACCGGGCACTGGCCAGTCGGCATCTTGCATTTCCCGGGCAACCAGGTAAAGGCGGGTGACTGGCACCTGGCCAAATTAGAGCCAGCTCAGGACTCTTATGGAGCCGTAGGGGGAAGAAAGGTGCCCTCTCTCCCTGGGCGAGGCTGAGCTACTGAGTCGGGAGCTGCGGGAGGCCAGTGGTGCCACCGTCTGGGGGAAAAGCTGCTTGAGGATGAAGTCTTTACAGAGAAAGCATCTCTGAAAGATGACTCAGTCATGATGTTGTCGTTCATGCCCCCGGAACCAGCCGTGCCTGAAGCAGGTGTGCAGAGAAGTTTATAGTTACCTCAGCCAATGAATTCACGTTCTGTTTTTTTTTTTTTCAGTTTTTTCATTTATTTTAAGTAATCTCTATACCCCAAGTGGGGCTTGAACCCATAACCCCAAGATCGAGAGTCGCACATTCCTCCGACTGAGCCACCCAGGCACCCTTGTTTTTTTTAAGTAGCCTCCACACCCAGTGTGGGGCTCGAACTCCGAACCCTGAGATCAAGAGTTGCATGCTCTACCAACCACGAGGTCAAGGTTGCAGCAGGAACCTCTCATTCTCTGCCGAAGCCGATTTGAGTTGGGCTAAGGAAAGCCACGGCCAAGAGGATTCAGACTAAGTATCCCACCGCCAAGCACACAGTCGGCCACAGAAGAAAGGTTTGCGGAACGAATGAGCGAGTCCACGTGTGGGAATAAGTAAGACATGAGAAATAGCCGCCCGGCGGTGCAGACGCCCGCGGGCTCTCCAGGAATTCAGGCGAAACCGCGCTGGGAAGGCCCATGAAGGAGAAAGTGGGTTTACAAAATCCCTTTTTTGAAATTCAAATCTTCAGGCTAAGTAAGAGGCATGTAAGCTTAGTCACTGTAGTTTGTTTTTGTTCCCTTTGCCTTCAGACCATCAGAGAGCACTCCTTAAACTCAGACGGGTAACTGAGACACCCCCCTTGCCCCCCCCCGCCCCCCCGCCCCTCCCGGCCCCCCCCCCCCGCCACCGTCCCCCTAGAGGGATGGGGACGCAGACGAGCAGGTACAAGACTTTCTCTTCTGCACGTTTTCCAGGGTTGTTTTCCTTCGTGCTTATTTTTATGACGCGTGTGGTGCCGAGAACTCGAAGAGCGGGGACATCAGTGCCAGCCGTTCTTCTTACGTCGTTTATTTAAGTAATAGCTACACACGATAAGGGGCTTGCTCGAACTCGTGACCCCAAGACCAAGAGTCCCATGCTCTTCATTTTTTTTTTGAGAGAGAGAGAGAGCGCGCGCACCAGCGGGGGGAGAGGGGCAGAGAGAGAGACACAGAGAGAGAATCTCAAGCAGGCTCCATGCTCAGCACAGAGCCCAGTACAGGGCTCGATCCCACGACCCTGGGACCATGACCCGAGCTGAAACTAAGAGTTGGAGGCACAACCGCCTGAGCCATCCAGGCGCCCCACCCCTTTTTTTTAAGTTTATTTATTTTTGAGAGAGTGAGAAAGGGCAGGCATGTGCAAATGGGGGAGGTGCAGAGAGAGAGAGAGAGAGAGCTCCAAGCAGGCTCCCCACTGTCAGCACAGAGCCCAACTCGGGCTTCGGCCCCATGAACCGTGAGCTCGTGACCTGAGCACAAACTAAGAGTCAGACACTCAGCCACCGGAGCCACCCAGGTTCCCCCGGCCTTTGGATTTTTTTAAAAAAGATTTTATTTTGGGGGCACCTGGGCGGCTCAGAGGGGAGCCTGCTTGGGATTCTCTCTTCCCCTCTGTTACTTTCCTCCACTGCATGCTCTCTCTCTCTCTCTCTCTCAAAGAAAAAAGAAAAGGTTTTATTTCTGAGTAATCTCTACACCAAGCATAGGCCTTGACCTTACAACCCCTGGATCAAGAGCTCTGTGCTCTGCTGTCTGAGCGGGCCATGTGCCCTGCGCCTTTAGATTACGGCTCATAAAAAAGTAATACGTGAAGAAAAAAAAGTAATATGTGTATTTGATTTTTAAAAAATGTTTTTAAATTTATTTTGAGACAGAGGAGGGAAAGAGAGACAGAATCTGAAGCAGGCTGCAGGCTCTGAGCCGTCAGCACAGAGCCCAATGCGAGGCTTGAACTCACGAACTGCAAGATCATGACCTGAGCTGAAGTCGGAGGCTTAACCGACTGAGCCACCCAGGCGCCCCAGATTTTTTTTTTTTAAGTAAGCTCTTTGCTCAACATGAGGCTTGAACTCATGACCCTGAGATCAAGAGTCACGTACTCTACTGACTGAGCCAGCCAGGAACCCTGTATTTGATTTTTTAAAAATGTTTGTTTATTTTTGAGAGAGAGAGAGAGAGACCAGGAGAGGGGCAGAAAGGGAGGAGACACAGAATCCGAAGCAGGCTCCGGGCTCCCAGCTGCCAGCACAGAGTCCGATGTGGGGCTCGAACTCACAAACTGTGAGATCATGACCTGAGCCAAAGTCAGACACTCAACCGACTGAGCCGCCCAGGCGCCCCATAGTGGAGGCTTCTTTGCTCACTCAGCGGCGCCGCAGGAGAGATGAAAAGCGCCTGACGCTTGCGGAGGCGGGGGGGGGGGGGCTGTCCAAGTCCCTGCCGAATTCAGGGGTCCCGTTACAGTCCTGGGGAAGAGGAGAATAAAGCCACCTGGATGATACAGGTGTAACTGGTCCCTCAAGCACTTGGGTGACTTAGTCCCTTAGAAGATTAGCGTCTGTGACGGGGCGGGGCCAGGGGTGGAGTCTGATTTGTTTTTATCTCTATTTTTAAGCCCTGAATTTCCAATTCATTCAAAAAGAAACCCAGGGGCACCGACTCTCAAAGAGCTCAGTAAGACTTGACTTTGGGGAACTGGCTTTTGAATTGCCAAGCAAAACGAAATCAGAAATAGAATTATGTCCTTGTACCGTGTGTCTCAGCAGCGTAAGAAACAACTGAGTGAGATTTGCGGGACAGGGGGGCGGCGGACAGCCCGATTCACAGTGGCTTGTATCTTCTCCCCAAACAAGGAACCTGGAAGCAGGTGGCTGCCGCACTGGGTGAGCAGCGCCGGGGTCAGAGCTCTGTGACCCTCTTGGCCTTCCGCTCACGGTGCAGCAACACGGCTGCCGTAGCTCCGGGCATCGTGTCCGTGTTCGAGGCAGGGCAAGGGCCGGAGCCGGTCGCATCTGTCCCTTCTATCAGGAAAGCGAACATATTCCTGGAAACCCAGCAGTGTGGTTGGCACCCAGCTGCAAAGGAGCTTTCCAGCTTCTAAACCAGCAGGGAGAGAGTCAAAGGTTGGGAGCGGCCCAACTCAGAAAATGCACAGCATTCGGAATATTGAAATCTCCTGTCCTTTCTCCAGTTTTTACACCTACATGATGGACACTCACAGAAGTTTTCATGTCTGTGCACGCACACGGGAGACTTCATAGGAATTCACTCCGTGCGTTATTAGGAGTTATTAAAATGCCGTATTCATGAACTAAAATTAGCCAACTTATCCACACCCGTGTTCTGCCAAGTCCATCTGGCTGCCACTCAGTGCTCGATGGCCTTGCCTTTGCAGAAATAGCTGAAATTCCTACAATTTAAGGAAAAGGCACTTTGTTATTGGTGTTAGCTTGAGTTAGTCACGGCTCTCAGCAGAGCTTCTGTTTCCTGCCTACGAGAGGGTATCGCATCCCCCCCCCCGCCCCCCTGCGGATTGAACTGCGCCTTCCAAAAAGGTACGTTCAAGTCCTAATGCTTTACTTGTATGTGTGACCTTATTTGGAAATAGAGGCATCAATGAAAGTGAGTTCACTCTGGATGAGGGCGGGTCCTGATCCAATGACTGGAATCTTTATAAGAAGAGAAAACAGGGGCGCCTGGGTGGCTCAGTTGGTTTAGTGTCCGACTTCAGCTCAGGTCATGATCTCGTGGTCTGTGAGTTCGAGCCCCGCGTCAGGCTCTGTGCTGACAGCCCGGAGCCTGGAGCCTGCTTCCGATTCTGTGTCTCCCTCTCTCTCTCTGCCCCTCCCCAGCTAGTACTCTGTCTCTCTCTCTCAAAAAAAAAAAAAAAAAAAAAAAAAAAAAACATAAAAAAATTAAAAAATAAAGAAGAGAAAACAGACCTTCGTGTGCCGTTTAGGGGGATGTAAACGCGGCAGCCGCAGTGGAAAACAGTCCAGCACTTCCGCCAAAAGTGGAACATGAAGTTACCTCTTGACCAACTCTGTTCCTAGGGAGAGACCCCAAATCACTGAAAACAGGTATTCGAAGGAATACTCGTGCAAACAGGCGTTCACGGCACCGCTGTTCGCAAAAGCCAAAAAAAGTAGAAACGACCCCCACGTCCCTCCACTGACGAATGCGTAAACAGGAGGCGTTATATCCGTGCCCTGGCCCAGTATCCCGTCTCGAAAAGGAAGGAGGGACTGACGCGTGCTAGAGCGTAGATGAGCCTCGAAGACACCGTGCCACGTGAAAGACGTCACACGTCTACGGTAGGATGCCGGTCCTAGGAGGGCCCAGCATCGGATTAACGACTGCCAGGGGCCGGAGGGAGAGGGCCGTGGAGAGCGACGCTAGCAGGCGTGGGGTCTCCTTTTAGGGTGATGAAAATATTTCAGGCCTGGTGACGAGCTAGGCGGTGGTGATACAACACTATGATTGTGGCGAAGGGCACCGGTGGTCAGACTGACGTCATGCGGGGGCGCCGGGGCGGCTCAGTCGGTTGAGCGGCCGACTTCGGCTCAGCTCATGATCTCACAGTTTGTGAGTTCGAGCCCCGCGTCGGGCTCTGTGCTGATTCTGTGTCTCCCTCTCTCTCTGCCCCTCTCCTGCTCACCATACTCTGTCTCTCTCTCTCTCAAAAAATAAATAAACATTAAAAAATAAAAAATAAAAAAGATCGACATCATGTGAGTTTCACCTTGATTTTGAAGGAGGAGGAGGAGGAGGGGAAGGAAGGAAAGAAAAAGCCAGAACCAGGACAGCTATCGCTGTGGCTATGTGAGAAAATCCTTATATGTATGTGGTTACGGCCTTTGGGTAGTATCTTTTAACTTTTCTTTTAAGCTTTACTTATTTGCTTAAGTAATCTCTACACCCAGTGTGGGGCTCGACCTCACAACACCGGGATCAGGAGTCACGCTCCACCCACTGAGCCGGCCGGGCGCCCCAGCATCTCTTAACATTTTTACATTTCTACGAGAAAGCTTCTATTCTTTTTTTTTTTTTTTTTAATGTTTATTTACTTTTGACAGAGAGACAGAGTGTGAGCAGGGGAGGGGCAGAGAAAGAGGGAGACACAGAATCCGAAGCAGGCTCCAGGCTCTGAGCCGTCAGCACAGAGTCAGATGCGGGGCTCGAACTCACAAACCGTGAGATCATGGTTGAGCCTCCCAGGCGCCCCCCCCATTCTCAGGAACCAATGGCTCTAGGTGAGAGAAGGTTTACATGGTCTTTGTTCACGGAGGCAAAAATGGTGAAAGGAGGGGTGCCCGGCTGGCTCGGTCGCTAGAGCGTGCGACTCTTGATCTCGGGGGTGATGAGTTCGAGCCCCACATTGGGTGTAGAGCTTACTTATAAAAAAAAATTAAATAACAAAAGATTTTTAAAAATGGCAAACAAAGCAAATATCCATCCTCAGGGAGTGGTTGAGTACATTATGGTGCAGCCACCCCCCAAGATACAAGCACCGCCCCCCTCTCCCCCCCCCCCCCCCCCGCCCGGAACCAGATTACACAGGCGACCTGGAGGGATTTCCGGTACTGTTAAGTGAGAAAAGCAAAGTGCAGAAACATGAGGATACCATGATCTTATTGACATAAACTCCTGTGTATTCGCTGTAAATATATGTGTGTCCAAATGTGGGTTTGTAGACCTGTCTGTATCCAAACACATATGGGTACGCGTCTTTGTACAAAATTACGTGGAGAAAAAGACAGGACATGAACGAGAGGCGAGGAAGGGAGAGGAAAAAGAGAAAAGAGGCGGGAGGAGGAGCTAACCAGAAAAAGGAAGAGAAACGGAAAGCTGTCGCTAGAAAAGGAAAACCCATCAATACAAAGGATACGGTCTCCCTTTCGAGTGTCTGTAAAATTATGTACATGGACATAAAACGCACGTATAAAACTTTAAATCATAAACTTACTTTTAATGCATTATAATGAATCAAACGGATCTAAACACAAAATTTGGATTACTTTTGCCTTGGCGTCCTCATTATCAATTAATCCGTGACGCCTCGTTCGTGCAGCCTGCAAAGCTGCGTATTTGCATGGACGATGTTTCTGGTGTATAATTTTCCACTTACCTGGCGTTATAATATGTATGCATTAGGATTCAAGTATGAATTATTCAGAACCTCCCCCCGACTATATCCCGAATCTTCCGTAGTAATTTATGCGATTAAATAATTAATATAAGTGCTTACAGCATCCCTGCCCCCGAAGGAAAGAGCATTCAGTCTTCACCTTCTGGGCAACTGAGGTCCTCAAAAGAGATTGCTTTCGCCCACTGGCTCCCCTGGACTTTTGTGATGCGGAGAAAAGAACTGGGCGGCAGAGGGGGAGCTTGGGGCAGAGGTCTAGATTTTCGCCTGCTGAGCATTGGTTAAGGGGACCACCCCGCCTTCATCGCCCCTCCGTTGGGTCCCTCTAGGTCAGCATCTGGGTTCAGCTGCTGCTGCGAACGGGTGCCACAGGTCTGCCCAATCAGAGGCCATTATCCATCTGGCCACTGTGATTGGTTCAGGCGTGGACACATGACCCCCAGCTGGACCAATCAGAGGATTCGCTTACTACCCGGGGCTGCTGAAACTGTCCACGGCGCTCTCCTTTCTTGAAACCGTTTTTGCCCTTGCGCGGAGAGAGGCAAGTGCCCCCCGGGGGGAGCAGAGCTTGAGGGGGTGAAAGATTCTGGTGGCCAGGTTCTGCCAGGGGTGGAAGACAATTCCTTTGGACATTTTATTTCAGTTCTTCAAGTCATAAATATTCTCCCCAACTTAAAAAAAAGTTTAACTCAGTTTGGGTGTGATTCATTCATGGTTCCAGAAAGAGCCTCAAGTCAAGGGAAGAAGAATGAAGGACTAAGATCTAGGCTAGTAGTTTTCAACCTTGCTGCGGAATACCCACGCCTTGGGGCCTCAACCGCAGATTCTGACCTATTTGGCTAGTGGTATGGCCTTAGCATGCAGATTTTTTAAAAGTTTTATTTATTTATTTTGAGAGAGAGAGAGAGAGAGCGAGAACTCCAGTTGGGGAAGGGCAGAGAGAGAGAGAGGGAGAGAGAGAATCCCAAGCAGGCTCCAAGCTGCCTGTGTAGAGCCCAATGCGGGTCTCGAACTCATGAACGGTGAGATCGTGACCTGAGCCAAGATCAAGAGTCAGATGCTTAATCGACTGAGCCACCCAGGTGCCCCCAGATGTATGTTTTCCAGATTTTATTTTTAAGTGATCTCTGCACCCAAGGTAGGGCTCAAACTCACAACCCCATGACCAAGAGTCACACGCTATGCTGACTCAGCCAGCCAGGTGCCCCGGCAGCTGGATTTTCCTAAACTGTCAAGATGTGCAGCCAAACTTGCGAGTCAGCGAGCCGGGTCAGATGCCCCGTTTTTCCCTTTTTAAATTTTTTTTAATGTTTATTTTTGATAGAGAGCGTGAGCAGGGAAGGGCGGAGAGACAGGGAGACACAGAATCCGAAGCAGGCTCCAGGCTCTGAGCCGTCAGCACAGAGTCCGATGCGGGGCTTGAACTCATAGACCATAAGATCATGACCTGAGCCAAAGTCGGCCGCCTAACCGACTGAGCCACCCAGGCGCCTCTTTCTTTCTTTCTTTAAACATTTCCTCGGGGTGCCTGGGTGGCTTGGTCGGTTGAGCGGCCAACTTCGGCTCAGGTCATGATCTCACGGTCTGTGAGTTCGAGCCCCGCGTCGGGCTCTGGGCTGACAGCTCGGAGCCTGGAGCTGCTTCGGATTCCATGTCTCCCTCTCTCTCTGCCCTTCTCCTGCTCACACTCTGTCTCTCTGTCTCAAAAATAAATAAACGTTAAAAAAAATTAAAAAAAATTCCTCAGCTTTTCACATGTATCAAGCCTCGCGTGAGGCTCTGAGGATACAGATACAAATCAGACCAAACCATAGCAAAGGCAGCTGGTTGACGGCTAATAGCCCTTTTCTCCCTTCTTTCTTTAGTAATAGGACTCATGAGTTTTAGCTGGCACGAGATTATCCAGTCAATGACTACACTTCTGAGCCTTTTTTGTTTTCCTTTTGGATCTAAGGGTTCATGCAACTGAGTTCTGAGATGTTCGTGAGAGTTTATGTCAGATGTGAGCGGAAATGACGCACGTGCGTTTCAGTTCACGCCCTTAAGAGGAATGGCTGTGTTCCCTCTTCGCCCTTTCTCCTACCCTTTACCATTGGCTGGGATGCAGACGTGATGGTAGGAGCTAGCGCGTGTTGAGTTTATCAATGCTAGTAACGTGGAACCACCTAAGTCCGGATTGGTAAGTGAGAGAGAAATAAACTTGATTTTTTTTTTTTTGAGCCAATAAACTTAAGGTCTCTTTGTTATAGCAGCCAAGATCTAGTACCCAAACTAATAAGTCTCTAATCTCCACCCCTAGGGAAGGCAGTTAAAAACGAAACAGGGAGAAGGGCTGAAACAGAGAGAATCCCTTGTTGGTGTGGGGCTGTAAATTAGGTCATGCACGGCCTAGGCTGGGATGCTGACTGACGGAAGATTCTTTAACAGGATCCTTGAAAGGAGCCCCACGGGTGGAAACTGAAGTAGTGTTGGACACTTGATTCAAGTGGGATTCCTTGGCCATAAGGGACAACACCACCAAAATCCAAGAAAGATTATCTAACTCAACAAACATTTACCTGTCACCTACTCTGTTCCTGGCTCTCTTCTAGGTGCTGGTGACAGATCAGTGATTAAAACAGTCAAAATCCCCAAATCGAGGCAAAACTCTGCCCAAATGGATCTTACAATCTGGGGGGGAGAGATTTATTATCTCACAGAACAAGAAATCCAGAGATAGGCGGCCTCGTGCTAGTGGATACAGAGGGTCAGTACTGCCTTCAAGGACCCATACTCTTTTCATCTCTTAATTCTGCTGTCCTTAGTGTGTGGACCCTGTCCTCAGCCTTGGAGCTTCACAGTTGCAAAATGGCTGCCACAGCTCCAGGCATCACACTGTGTGCCCATTAACCTAGTGGAGTAAAAAGAACAGGGACTGTTTCCTCTCATGCAGTTCTCTTTTTTCCCCTGGAAGGAAAACTTCCTCAGAAGTCCTCAGCAGATTTTCAGGCCCATTTATGGGGAGGAGACAACCATGACTGGCTTAAGTCCGTAGTTTTCAAACTCTTATATATTATTAACGATGTGGTTACATTGATTGATGTTTGCTGTATTAGAAGTTAAAACTGGGGGCGCCTGGATGGCTCAGTCGGTTAAGCATCTGACTTCAGCTCAGGTCATGATCTCACAGTCTGTGAGTTCGAGCCCCGCGTCGGGCTCTGTGCTGACAGCTCAGAGCCTGGAGCCTGCTTCGGATTCCGTGTCTCCCTCTCTCTCTGCCCCTCCCCCTCTTGTGCTCTGTCTCTCCTGCTCTCAAAAATAAATAAAACATTAAAAAATTTTTTTTAATTAGTGGAAAAAGTGAGATCGTTTTACATTTTTCTTTATCTCTTTAACGTCTGGTTTAATAAAGAAGCCAGGTTCTAGTTTCTCCTTCTGCATTCAATCCATCGTGATATGTTGTTCTTTGCTCGAAACATCCAAAGAAATTCTGGGCTCCCAGAGTTACGTGATCACAGAAAGGAGCGCCTCGGGGGCCCCCCGCGAAGGTCTCGGGGACCCCCAGAGGTTCTCGGAGCCCCGGCTTCCGTCGATCAGAATCACTCCCGGGCTGCGGAGGGGCTCATCCCCACCCCGCACGCCACTCGGCTCAGCCTCCCTGTAAACACACGGTGTTTCCATTCCGGAACAGAACCGCGGTTCTCTTAGCAAACAGAAAGCCGGGAGCGGCCGTTGGGTTGGCAGCCCATGACGTTTGCCCCAAATCGCTCGAAGGCGGTCCGTAAGCTCGTGTGACCGCATCTCGCAGGAAGAAATACATTTAACATTCACTCCGCACCTGCAGACAACAGGAAGAAAAGTTGTACAAAGTACTTAGCCTTACAACACGCAGCGCCTTCTGGTATTTCCTCGCCCTTTTATTCTATTTTCTTTCATTGAAGAAAAAAAAAAAGTGCTGGCCATAACCCATTACATGCATTTCATGACTCACTAGTGGGTTGTAATCCTCAGTGTGAAAAAGACTGCTCCCTACGGACTCGTTGATTGATTGGCTGGAGGGGCCGGACTGAGGTGTCGAAGAGGAGGGAATTCAATAGGAATTGCCTCGAAGGTTGATCGGGGAGATTCCCTGAGATGCCCGTGTTGACCCTACCTTTTTTCTTATTGCTTGTATTAATTCCTTTATGTTTAGCAGGGGGAAGAAGGTTCAACTCAAACAGCCTTAAGTTAAAAAGAAGGAGAAGGAGAAGAAGAAGAAGGAGGAGGAGGAGGAAGAGGAGGAAGAGGAGGAAGAGGAAGAGGAAGAAGAAGAATTATTTATTGACTCACAGAAGTGGAAAGCCCAGGAGTTTCATGGACTTCAGGCATGGCTGGGACCAGGGGCTCTAAGGGTGGGTATCTGTCAGTCTCCACCTACTGACCTGAGCCGAAGTCAGCCGCTCTGGTGCCCTCCACCTTGGCGTCGGTCTCGGGACGCAGTGGTCCCCTTCAGCTTTCCAACCGCAAAAACCACGGAGGAAAGAAAACGACCTCTTCCTGGTAGTTCTAGAAAGATGTCCCAGTGCTGGCGCTCCTTGGCCACGCCTGGCCGTCCGTCCACCTCGGGAGGGGGATGCTGAGGTTCGCCGCATCCGAATCACTCGGGATGAGGGCGGGTGGGCGTGGCTCCCCGTGCAGAACTGGAAGCCTGTTGCTTTATGAAGCGGACAGGGTCACGAGCAGGCCAAACCGGGAGGTGTCCTCTACCCCACGCTCCGTGAGGGAAAAGGAAAATGTTGGGTCTTGACCACCATCGTTTTCCCAGTGACTGGTCCAGACTAGGCTCCGAAAATACTTGTCTTTGGCAAAAGGCCTATTTGGTTTGTGTGATGGAGCACCCTGGGCCCGTGCGTGTGTTTCACAAGGCAGAAGTAAGGACAGACAGATCAACAGAAGAGAATAGAGAAGCCAGTTTAGACTAACGTGTGTGTGGCTAACTGATTTCCAGCCAGAACATTAACGTAATTCCACGAGGGAAAGAAGTTTCGTTGCTGTCTCGAGAAAGGTCGCACAGAGCCCAGCGCGGGGCTTGAGCCCATGAGCTGTGAGATCATGACCTGAACCGAGGCTGGCTGCTTAGCCGACTGAGCCCCCCAGGCACCCCTGATTTTTATTTTTTCCCCCCATTTTTAAATTTGATCTTTTAAAAGATTACTTTCTTTACAATGTTTATTTATTTATATTTTTAAATTTTTAAATTTCATTTTAGAGAGTGTGTACATGGCAGAGGAGGGGCAGAGGGCGAGAGACAGAGACTCTTCAGCAGGCTCCGTGTGCAGTGCAGGGCCTGACTCAAGGCTCAATCAAACTGCTGCTGTCACCAGAGAGCCCCCGGGGATTCTGTCTCCCTCTCTCTGCCCCTCTCTCCTGCTTGCGTGTGCACTCTCTCTCTCTCTCTCTCTCAAAAATAAACATTTAAAAAACAAACAATACAGATATTTGACAAAGGAATTGTACCCAGAATATGTAAAGAACTCTTACAATTCAATAACATGAAGATAAGCAACCAAAAAAAGATATATAGATATTTAAGTGTCCAATAAGCACATGAAAAGATACTCAACATCGTTAGTTTTTAGAGAAAAGCAAACTAAAAACTATAAGGAAATACCATCACATACTATGAGAATGAGGTTTTTTAGGGGTGCCCGGGGGGCTCAGTCAGTGGTCCAACTTCGGCTCAGGTCATGATCTCACAGTTTGTGAGTTCTATCCCCCTATCAGGCTGACAGCTCAGAGCCTGGGCCTGCTTCGGATTCTGGGTCTCCCTCTCTCTCGAGTGCCCCTCCCCCACTTGCATTCTGTCTCTCTCTCTCTATCAAAAATAAAAACATTAAAAAACATGAGTTTTTTTAAAAAAATGAACAATACTAAGTAACGTCAAGGACGTGGAGCCACCGGAATGTTCCTTCATTGTTGGCGGCAATGCAAGATGGTACAGCCACGTTGGGAAAGAGTTTGGCAGTTTCTTATATTTATTTATTTTTAATTTTTAGAGAGAGAGAGAGAGAGCATGAGTGGGGGAGAGGGGCAGAGAGAGTGAATTTCAGGCAGGCTCCAGCCTGACTCAGGGCTTGATCTCATGACCCTGGGATCCTGACCTGAGCCGAAAGTAAGAGTCAGGCGCTCAACCAACTGAGCCACCTGGGCGTTCCTAGCAGTTTCTTATCAAGTAAAGCATACAGTTATCATATGACTCAGCAATCCTACCTAGACATTCTGTAGCTTTTTTTTTTTTTTTAATGTTTTTTTTTTTTTATTTTCGAGACAGAGAGAGACAGAGCGTGCGTGGGGTAGGGGCAGAGAGAGAGGGAGACGCAGAATCTGAAGGAGGCTCCAGGCTCCGAGCCGTCAGCACAGAGTCCGACGCGGGGCTCGAACTCACAGACCGTGAGATCATGACCTGAGCCGAAGTCGGACACTTAACCGACTGAGCCACCCAGGCGCCCCTGTAGCTTTTCTTTAAGGTCAAGACCTGAGCGGAGAGGAACAGTCAGATGCTTAACGACTGAGCCACCCAGGTGCCCGATATTTTATATCTTGATTGCGATGGCGGTTACATGACTACAGACATTTGTCAAAACTTACAGAAAAAGGATGAGTTTCACTCTATGTGGATTAGACCTCAATAAACCAGAAGACTATGTTTTTAATTTTTTTTATTTTAAGTAGCCTCCGTGCCCAACGGGGGGCTCAAACTCACGACCCTGAGACTAAGAGTCACATGCTCTACTGGCTGAGCCAGCCAGGCAATCCCCGATGACATTAAAACAAACAAAAAACAAACAAATGCACAAACACAGCTGACAAGAACAAGGAGTTTCGAGGAATCGGAGTCACCAGAACCCTCCTGTATCGTTGGTGGGGAGATAAAATATAGAACGGTGCAAATATAAAATATAAGAACATAACACAGTACAACCAATTTGGAAACCTTTGGCGATTGCGTATAAAGTTCAACCCACAGCTAACACAACCCAACAGCTCCCCTCCTGCGTGTGTGCCCAAGATGAGGACAGGGCCACACAAGCTCGTGCAACAAAGTTCGGAGCAACTTTTCTCATCGTAATTCCAAACCGGAAACAACCCAATGCCCATCGGTTGGTGAGTGAATCAACACATTACGCTGTATTAGCCTAGAGACTTTATTTTGTTCACTTCCGTCTTCCCGGGACCTAGATGGCGGCCCGCCTGGGACGCAGTAGGCTGTTTATGTTGTGACTCTAAGCTTTGAATAAACAGCGTCTAGAATCGTAAGATTAGGGAAACGTTTCCCACTGTGGATCAGCTAGGTGATGGGACCAACAGAAAGGGAAACGACTTCCTCTCTGGTTCTGTCTTCCACCGGGTGACCCTGATCCCAGGGGTCCCCTTAGGTCTCCCGTTGCCCCAAAGGTGGGGGTGGCACCTTTTACCAATGGTGTGCTGGGGTCGGCTCGTCCCAGCCGAACCCCGGGCTACCTGCTGGCTTCCGAGATTTACTGTAACTCATGTAACCAATTCCCCACCCCGAATTCCCACAGCGAGCATTGAAAACCCTTGTGGGGAGAAGAGATGCGTTTCTTTGCCTTTTGCTTTTAGGACATGTAGGTCTTTAGTCGTATAATTTGGGTGGAACAAAAACTCGACTTTCTTCTTCATGACCGTCTTTGTAGACCGTCGACTTCCTGTTCTAATTCCTTGTTCTTCTGTCTTCCCGGGCCTGCTGCCCACGTGTCGTGCATTCTTCGCTTCGTTCCACCGTCGCTGGCCTTCCAGGCCTTTCTGCTTGTTTTGGTTTCCATTTTCATTTTTCTGGCAGACATCTTGAATTCATTTTAGTTGGAAGCGTTTTGCTTGTTTGATATGGAAACGCGGCTCTGAAGCACTTAAAAAAATTTCTGAGCACTTTCTGCTGAAAAATTTTAGCTCCGTATTCCGGAGGATTTCCTTGCTCCGATATTCCCACACGCGAATTTGGTCTTGGGCCATTTATATTCTATTTTCCAGCATATTCACGGATATGCAATTTTTTTTCCGGTAACTATATTTTTAATGTCTAGAAACCTTTTCCCGTTGTCTGGTTGTTTCCCTTTCCCTAAAGCCTGTTCTTTAAATAAAGTGAGAGGGGCGCCCGGCTGGCTCAGTCAGCAGAGCAGGCGACTCTGGATCTCAGGCTGTGAGTTCAAGCCCCACATTGGGCATGGAGCCTGCTTAAAAAAATAATAATAACAGGGGCGTCTGGTGGCTCAGTCAGTTAAGTGTCTGACTTTGGCTCAGGTCATGATCTTGTGGTCTGTGAGTTCGAGCCCCACGTCGGGCTCTGTGTCAACAGCTCGGAGCCTGGAGCCTGCTTTGGAGTCTGTGTCTCCCTCTCTCTTTCTGCCCTCCCCTGCTCTCTCTCTGTCTCACTGTCAAAAATAAATAAACATTAAAATTTTTTTTAAATAATAAAATAAAATCCCTTTTAAGTTTATTTATTTATTGAGAGAGAGAGAGAGAGAGAGAGAGAGAGCACGAGCAGGGAAGGGGCAGAGAGAGCAGGAGAGAGAGAGAATCCGAAGCAGGAGCCGTGCTGCCAGAGCAGAACCCGACGTGGGGCTTGAACTCACGAACCGTGAGATCATGACCTGAGATGAAATCAAGAGTCGGACGACTGAGCTAAAATAAAATCTTTCCGGAACAGTCCGCTGGCATGTTCCCTTTGACCCGCAATTCTGCTTTCAGTATTTATTTCACAGTCACACCTGTGCACTTACAGAAGAAAGCGAGCGCAAAGGTTTTCATTGCAGAATCACCGGTCATTGCAAGAGTGGGCACAATCCCAGTTCCCCCGGGGGACTGGCGGAGACCCTGGACTGGTGTGCCGGGATGAGGAAAGAAAGAGGACGCTCTCTGAGTACTGCTAGGGAATCATCTCCAGGATTATTGTTGAATGGAAAAGTCAAAATGCGGAAAAAATTGATACAGAATGCCACCCATTGTATAAGGAGGCTAAGTACTTCTGTTTGCTTCAAGACACAGAGGAAGTATTTACGAGAAACTAACAGACGGGTTTGCGGGTGGTATAGGGGAGAGGGAGGAAGCGCTGGCAAGGATGGATGGCTTTTTAGATCACTTTGCCTTTTTTTTTAAGTTTATTTGTTTATTTTGAGAGAGAGAGAGAATGAACAAGTGGAGGGGGGCAGAGAGAGAGGGAGAGAGAGAATCGCAGGTGCTGTCAGCATAGAGCTGATGTGGGGCTCGAACCCCTGAACTGTGAGACCATGAGCTGAGCTGAAACCAAGAGCAGGACGCTTAACCAAATGAGCACCCAGGTGACCTGCGTGCTTTTTTTTGGTTTGTTTGGTTTTTTAACATTTACTTATTTTTGAGAGAGAGAGACAGAGCATGAGCGGGGAGGGGCAGAGAGAGAGGAAGACACAGAATCCGAAGCAGGCTCCAGGCTCTGAGCCATCAGCACAGAGCCCGACGCGGGGCCCGAACTCATGAACCACAGGGCTTGATGCGGGGCTCAAACTCACGAACTTCAAGATCATGATCTGAGCGGCCACTTAACTGACTGAGCCACCCAGCCGCCCCTAAGATTTTATTTTTCAGTAATCTCTACACCCGACGTGGGGTTTACACCCACTGCCTCGAGATCAAGAGTCACATTCTCTACCACCTGGGCCAGCCAGACAGCCTTCATTTTGCTTTTTGAACCTTATAAATGTTTTTTTTATTAAAAAATTAAATAGAGGGGAACCTGGGGGGCTCAGTCGGTTAAGCGTCTGAGTTCAGCTCAGGCTATGATCGCACGGTTGGTGGGTTCAAGCCCCGCATTGGGCTCTGCACTGGCAGTGTGGAACCTGCTTCGGATCCTCTCACTCTCTCTCTAGCCCTAGCCCACCTGCACGCACACGCGCGCACACACACACACACTCTCTCTCTCTCTTTCTCTCTCTCAGAATAAATAAATAAACTTTAAAAAATTAAATAGACAAAACGAAAGCCAAAATAGATCGATCACTTACTATGCATCAGGTTCCGTGTCGGGGGTCTTTTATACATCATCTCATCTAAACCTCAGGCTGAGAAGCAGGGGTAAAAAACCCAGTTTATGGAGGGAGAGACTGACGCTGAGAGAAGCTGAGTCACACAGGTCAGTTGTGACTCTGTGATTTGAACAGGGGTCCGTTCGACTTGAGATCTTTGCTCTCAACGCTAGGCTGACCGAGGCGGTTAACAGTTAACATCCGCGTCTCACCTCCCTTTTGCATTTTTTATTGTCATTTGCCTGTGTCCCCACCCAGTCCCTGCCCAAATGCATACAGAAGTCCGTGTAACTGTCATTGTAGGAAAGTTTCAATCTTCTACTTTATAGGTAATATTTATTTTTTATTTTATTTTTCAAAGTGTATTTATTTTGAGAGAGAGAGAGCACGCGCACGAACAGGGAGGGGCAGAGAGAGATGGAGAGAGAGAATCCCAAGCTGGCTCCGTGATGCCAGCAGGGAGCCCGAACCCACCAACCGTGAGCCGTGACCTGAGCCAAAATCAAGCGTCGAGGCTTAACCCGCGGAGCCGCCCCGGCGCCCCCTAGAGGAGGGAAGTGGAATCTGTCTCAAAAGCTGGCCTCGCGCTGGGAGCAGAGAACTCCCTCGATGGTGGCTGCCTCCAAGGCAGGCAGGCAGGCATAAAACACATGTGACCAATCTTGCTTTAACCTCGATGTGAACTGACATTAAAAAAAAAAAGTGGGACCCAATTCATGGTTCCCTTTCTAGAAATACTAACAGGCTTGCGTTAGTTTCCTGTGGCCGGGGTGACAAAGCCCCATTATCCACTTGACTTAAAACGACAGAATTTTATTCTGTCATGCTCCTGGAGGCTAGAAGTCTGAACGTCAGGGGTCTGCAGGTGTGGTTCCTTCTGGAGGCTCCGAGGGAACCGTTAGCCCAGGCCTGTCTCCTAGCTTCCGGTGGGCGTTAGCGATCCTCGGCGTTCCCGGCGTGCGACCGCGTCCCTCGGATCCCCTGCCTCGGTCTTCACGAACTTTCTCTGTGCGCCTGTGTCTCTCCTGTAATAAAGATAACGGCACCGGACGTGGGCGCGCTCTAATCCGGTATGAACTCATCTTAACGATGCGCTACCCAGAGGTACAGTGCTTAGGCCCGCTGAGTATTTCTTTTATGTCTATTTATTTTTGAGAGAGAGACAGAGCGTGAGTGGGGGAGGGGCAGAGAGCGAGAGGGAGACGGAATCCGAAGCAGGCTCCAGGCTCCGAGCGCAGAGCCTGGCACAGCGCCTGAACTAACGACAAGATCATGACCTGAGCCCGAGTCAGACGCTTGACCACCTGGACCACCCAGGTGCCTGGCACATCCAGTATTTTAAGCTGGGGGGATTTGAGAAACAGGAAGGACTTCCCGTTGGAAGCAGGTCCCACGAGGGCCCTCAGGTGGGGGCGCCTTCCCTGTGACCCGAGGAAAGGAGCGTTCTCATCTCTCAAGAAGGAAGGGAGCCAAAATTTGAACGGACAGGCCGGGCTAAGTCTCCCCCGTTCGCTACTCTTAGCCTGCATCCCTTTTTGCCCTATCGACGTTTTCCCCAAATTCTCGAGTCATCATCAAATCTAGTCATAAAGACACTCACGTTTAGCCCTTTCTCTGGGTCTTCATTTCCTTGTAAAACACTCCTGCGTCCTGTAAAAATTATATTAAATAATTTTAATTTTTAAAAATTTTAGCTTTAATTAAATTAATTTAAATTTAAAATTTTTAATTTTAGCTTTTCTCCGGTGAATCTGTCTACTGTTTTGCGGGGCTGCAGCTGGAAACTTAGAAGGGTAGAAGGAAAAGATAGTTTTCTTACTTGGTTACGGCAGCCCAGGCACTATTTCCAAATAAGGCCACATCCTGAGGTCCTGAGTGGATATCAACTTTGGGGGACACTATTCAAGTCAGTCAGGGTGTGACTTAATTTTTTTTAAGATTTTATTTTATTTATTATTATTATTTTCTAATTTACTTATTTTGAAAGAGAGAGAGAACGCAAAAGAGTGCATGACCACGAGCAGGGAAGCGGCAGAGAGAGGGAGAGAGGGAATCCTGACCAGGCTCCACACTGTCGATGCAAAACCCCACACACGGCTCGAACTCACAAACCGGGCTGAAGCCAAGAGTTGGATGCATAACCGACCGAGCCACCCAGGCGCCCCAAGATTTATGTTTAAGTAATTCTCTCCACCCAACGTGGGGCTTGAACTTGCAGCCTCGAGATCAAGAGTTGCATGCTCTACCAACTGAGCCAGCCAGGCACCTCGAGTGTGACAGTATTCAAATGCATTCCATTTTTCTTTTTAAATGTTTATTTATTTATCTTGAGAGAGACAGAGACAGACAAGCAGGGGAGGGGCAGAGAGAGAGAGAGAGAAAGAGACTCCAGACAGATTCTGCACAGAGGCGGATGCAGGGCTCCAATTCATGAGCTTCGAGACCACGACCAGAGCGGAAATCAGGAGCCGGTCACTTGGGGACCCTGGGTGGCTCAGCTGGTTAAGTGTCCGTCTTTGGCTCAGGCCATGATCTCCCGGTTTGTGGGTTCGGGCCCCATGTCAGGCCCCACATCAGGCTCTGTGCTGACAGCTCGGAGCCTGGAGCCTGCTTCAGAGTCTGTGTCTCCCTCTCTCTCTGCCCCTCCCCCACTCACACTCTGTCTTTTTCTCTCTCAAAAAGAAATAAGCATTTTTTTTAATTAAAAAAAAAAAAAAAAAAAGGCAGTGGCTTAACCAAATTCCATTTTTCTAAAATTCTAGCTGCCGCTCCATGCCTGGTGTGTGTGTGTGTACAGAAGGCCAGAACCGGGAACTCTAGATAGCGAAGTTCTCCGCCCTCCCCCCGCCCAGCACTAGAAATAGCCGCCTGCCTGCTATGGAACGGAGTCCTTGCTGAGATTATGTTGTGATGGCCGTTGATCCTAAAGGTTGGACAAACAGCATCTGCAGGAGAATTACATCAAATCAGGAGCATCCTGACCTTCCTCCAGGAGAACTCCCCTTCCTCAATCTCAATCCACGCCGTTCGGAGGAGCTAGCCCCATTCTTTGGCTCTACCGTTCTGGTCAAGCAGAACATTCTGGCATCCCGACCCCGGTTATCGGTTCAAGAGATGAACCCATGACCGAAATTGCGCCCGATCGGAGCCTTCGAGATGCAGTCCTGGTTGGGGGGCGTTTTGGCTAAAATTAAGGGGAGATTGAGTCCCAGGCTTTTGCCGGAATCGTTAGCCCCGAGTCCCCGTTTGCGTGGGTCACCACACTGAATAGAACGAGCTGGAACTCCAAGGCCCCCGCCCCCCCACACCTCCCCACCGGGGAAGGAGAAGACGGATTCCCAAGGACATTGTCTGAACTCCTAGATTCAGCTACACTTGAACTCGGTCCTGAATCTGGGCCACCAAGGATAAGCCAGAGGACTCTCTTTGAACCCGGTTTGAGCTGAGTTGCTGTTACTGGCGCCTGAAAGAGTCTTGACTCACCGACCATTCCTTCGGTGTCCTTGGATTTCCAGTTCATGGCTTGAAATTGAGTGAGAAGAGAGGGCGTGTTCGCGAAGTACGGACGAAGAAGGGGCCCTTCCAGGTTCTCCGATTCTGTGGGGTTCTGGGCCTGGCTTTGTCGCTGAGCTATTTCGCAACTCTGTAATTTGTACAGAACTGATAATAATGCAAATGATCCTTGCCCATAGAGATGCAAATGAATCTCGTCCCTGGGAGAGCCAAGGATTTGCACCCGAGACGGAAGACATGGTTCCGAACAGGACGCGAACAGGACGCGTCGCCCTGTGGACATCCATCTATTTTGTCTCTATTGGCGATTTCATTTCCGCGTTCCCGACTGCCAGAAAACAATTCGTCTTTGGATTCTCCTTTGATTCAGTATTAACATCTTACCGGCTCCTTTATTAATTCATGAGCTAAGTAAAATCTTTGACAGGTGTTTTCTTTAAGTAACCTCTGTGTCCAACGTGGGCTCGAATCAGGACCCTGAGATCAAGAGTCACGTGCCCTACCGACTGAGCCCGCTGAGCGCGCCCACGAGCTCTCCTTCACAGCGCGGGTGCCCTGCCGATGGGGAGCAGGGAGGGGCGGGCTGGCACGCGGGGCTATTTTAGAGCAGGTGGTGGAGAAGGCCTCTCTAGCAGGTGGCATTGAAGCAGGGATGTTGGGCCTCAGGTTTCTCGTCTATAAAATGGCTTCTAGGCCCTCCGGAACTTATTTCCAATGAGCTTATTGATTCTTCTTCCTTCCTTTTTTTTTTTTTAATTTTTTTTAACGTTTATTCATTTTTGACAGAGAGACAGAGCGTGAGCAGGGGAAGGGCAGAGAGAGAGGGAGACACAGAATCGGAAGCAGGCTCCAGGCTCTGAGCTGTCAGCACAGAGCCCGACGTGGGGCTCGAACTCACAGACCATAAGATCATAACCTGAGCCGAAGTCGGCCGCTTAACCGACGGAGCCACCCCGGCGCCCCTGATTCTTCTTTCAATTGAAAGAACAGTTCCGCACTGATCTTCTTGACAGTTTCTTCTTACAGCCGTTTGTGTGTGTGTGTGTGTGTGACCGGGAACACCAGGAGCCGAATCATCCTTCATTTTGCCAGCCCGGCACCTGTCTCGCGCTCCCCTGGTGATGGCGTCCCAGGTTTCTGTCGGGGAGCCAGCCCTGCTCCACTCTTAGGAACCACTACGTGGCGGCGCCCGGGCAGCTCTATTGGTTAAACGTGGGACTTCGGCTCAGGTTGCTATCTCTTGTCCATGAATTTAAACCCCACGTCGGGCTCTGTGCTGACAGCTCAGAGCCTGGAGCCTGCTTCGGATTCTGTGTCTCCCTCTCTCTGCCCCTCCCCTGCTCGTGCTCTGTGTCTCTCAAAAATAAATAAACATTAAAAAACTTTAAAAAGAAAAGAAAAGAAACCACCCCGTGGTTTGGGAAGACTCTCTCCATCCCCACGATCCGGGAGTGGGCGGGTGACCCGGGCCCGATGGACGGAAGCATCGTCTCTCTGGCCAGAGCGATTGGCTTGGAGCGATTCAGGCTGAGCCCAGGAGAGCCCACCTCAGAAGCTTTCTTGGCAGATTTGTCCAAGGGATTTCTTTTTTCCTTTGGCGTGGCTAGGCTGGCGGGAAGGCACCTGGAAGGAACGCGTGGAGAAAGCTTCGGGAGGGTGAAGCCAACACGAGGGAAAGACCTAGGAGGAGAGAGAGCAGACACCTGACCACCATGTGCCCCTGGAGTCACCTATGTCCCATATCTCCCCAGCGTTTTGTTTAAGCCAGCCTGGGTTGGGTTTATATGTCTTACAAATGAGACTCCTGCCTGATGCCTCAGATCGTTAGAGCAAAATGCTCTAAGTGCTTCTGCCACATGATCAGGGTCCCTAGAGGGTCTCCATCATACTTGCTTGGTATATGGAGGCCTTGGAGCCAGTCTTTGGAGCCAGAGAGATCCGGGTTCAGACGGTGCCTCCGCTCCTGACTATACGGACGAGCTTGGGGAACTTCGATCAGGCGTACCAAACTGTTCCTCGGGTATCTCCAGGCTCAAGGTGTGGGAGGCGCCAGCCAGACAAAACACCGCCATGCCTGTAGACTAGCAGGGGACTTAACTTTTCTGAATCTCAGTTTCCTCGACTGTAGAATGGGTACGAACACATTTTCAATATTTTTCAGTATTGCCTGTATGAAATATCGCTCTCTTGTTATTATGACTTTGGCTGCGGATGTGATCAGGAATTCTTGTACATTTAGTCTCCCTTTCTGTAGGCTGGAGCTTTCTTCACTTATTTGTATTCCAGATTTTTTAAAACTTTTTTTAAAATGTTTATTTATTTTAGAGAGACAGAGCATGAGCAGGGGAGGAGTAGAGAGAGGCAGACACAGAATCCGAAGCAGGCTCCAGGCTCTGAGCCATCAGCACAGAGCCCGACGCGGGGCTTGAACTCACAGACCGTGAGATCATGACCTGAGCCGAAGTCGGCCGCTCAACCGACTGAGCCACCCAGGTGCCCCTAACTTTTTTTTAATGTTTGTTTATTTTTGAGAGAGAGAGAGAGAGAGAGAGTGCAAGTGGGGGAGGGACAGGGAGACACAGAATCTGAAGCAGGCTCCAGGCTCTGAGCTGTCAGCACAGAACCTGACGCAGGGCTTGAACCCACAAACGGTGAGATCATGATCTGAGCCTAAGTCGGACGCTCAACCGACTGAGCCACCCAGGTGCCCCCCTGTACACCATATTTATTGGTCACCAACTATATGCCAACCCAGAGGGGAGGGAGTTCATGTTCAAATCCCCCCTCTGCCACTGCTTAGCCTCGGCCAAGTGGCTTAAGCCTTTGAGGTTTAACTTCAGGAAAAGAAGGGTGATAAAATCTACTTCGAAGTGAAAACAGAAGGAGAGAAAAACAAGCAATTAGGGAAACTAAAAACATAGGGAGAAGGTTAAAGGGGAGAATGACACGCAAATGACAAGCATCTAGGAGGCGTTTCGGGGCTGTCTGTCCCCCCGCCCCGTCCTCTCTGGAACACAGGCCAGAACCCGCTCCTGTGTGAGAGGTTCTTCCTCTATTACTTGCTGCTTCCTTTCTCCGTAAATATCCTCTCCTCTGGACAGGGTGTTCCTGAAGAGGGCCGCGGAGCAGAGCGTCTCTGCTAACTTTAGTTTGCTATTTTCAGCCTACATTTGTTCCTGGACACACCGACCACGGGCGGAGGAGCCTCCCTGCTTGGGCGTCTCTCGCCCGGTGCGCCAGCATTTTACCGGCCTTAAAAGCTTAGTTTCACTGCCGTCGGAGCCTTCAAACCTGGTGTGCGTCTGGGCTAGGGTGCCCCTTCTAGTCTAAAAACCCTAAGCTGCAGAAGGCAGGGCACGATGAATGGACTTTCTGTGTTCTTGTTATTTCTTTAATTTTTTTAAATTAAAAGAAATGTTTTGTTTTTGCATTATTCATTTTTAAAGTTCATTTATTTAGAGAGAGAAAGAGACAGCGTAAATGGGAGGGGGAGAGAGAGAGAATCCCCAGCAGGCTCCACACTGCCAGCGCGGAGCCCAATGCAGGGTTCGAACCCACGGACTGTGAGATCATGACCTGAGCTGAAACCAGGAGTCGAGGCTTAACTGACTGAGCCACCAGGCGCCCCTTCTTCTCCCCCTTCTCCTCTTCCTCCTCCTCCTCCTCCCCCTCCCCCTCTTCTTCTCCCAAATAAACTATTTTTTAAAGATTTTATTTACTTTTTTTATTTTTTTAACTTTTATTTTTTTAACATTTATTCATTTTTGAGAGACAACAGAGCACGAGTGGGGGAAGGGCAGAGAGAGAGGGAGACAGAATCCGAAGCAGGCTCCAGGCTCGGAGCCTGGAGACCCCGACCCGAGCCAAAGTCGGACACTCAACCGAGTGGGTCGACCGAGCCACCCAGGCGCGCCTTTATTTACTTATTATTTTTAATAATAATATTTAAATATTTAATATTTAATTAATAATATTTTTTAATGTTTATTTATTTTTGAGAGACATAGAGACAGAGTATGAGCAGGGGAAGGGCAGAGAGAGAGGGAGGTACAGTATCCCAAGCAGGCTCCAGGCTCGGAGCTGTCAGCACAGAGCCCAACGCGGGCTTGAACTCACAGACCGTGAGATCATGATCTGAGCCGAAGTCGGATGCTTAACCAACTGAGCCACCCAGGCGCCCCTATTTACTTATTCTTAAAAAGATTTTATTTTTAAGTAATCGCCACACCCAGTGTAGGGCTCGAACTCACAACTCCGAGATCAAGAGTCACGTGCTCCACCGACTCGAGCCGGCCAGGTGTCCTAAATGCGTCTTTCCCGACACCTGGCCTGACGTGAGTGACACGCGCGGCCCTCCTCTGTGTCCGGAAGCCACGGTTCCTCCGCTCACCAGACCTGAGTCACACGCAGCGTTGGGCTAAGAACTGGCTTTCGGGGGGAAAAGGAAAGCGTTGATGTTGGCCGGTTTCCGGGGTGTAAACACTCTCTCCGCAGCCAGTCGAAGTTACCGGCGACCCACGGGATGTCCCCTGGCTTTAGGAAATGCCCGCCGTTCCCCCCGCAGCTTTCGGGGGCCCGCGGGGCCAGCCTCCCCGGAGCCCAGTGCCTTCCACGCAGATGAGAGCCGGAAAGCTGTGGTTCCTTAAAGGAAAATCAAGGAGCGTCGCAAGGGTGAGAGTGACCGGTGGCTGCTGGAGTGACAAAGACACCAGTGTCCGTCGATCAGTCCTGGGCTACTCCGTATGTCCGGCCTTAAAGCTGAGTCAGAAACGACCTCGAAATCTTACAACAGTGAGCGCTTAGGGGCATCTGGCTGGCTCAGGTGGTGGAGCGTGCAACTCTGGAATTCAGGATTGTGAGTTCGAGCCCCGCCTTGGGTGTAGAGATTACTTTAAGATAACATCCTTAAAAAAAAAAAAAAAAGCATTTAGGGGCGCCTGGGTGGCTCAGTCGGTTAAGCATCTGATTTCGGCTCCGGTCATGATCTCGCGGTTGGTGAGTTCGAGCCCCACTTTGCCCTGCCCCTTGCTTACTTGCTCCCTCTCTCTCTCTCTCTCTCTCTCTCTCTCAGAAAAAAAAAAAGGCATTTATTCTCATGCTAATGAGTCAACAAGTGTCAGCTGGGCTCAGCTGGCCACTTCTGCTCCAGGCTGCAGGGGTGGGGTGGGGTGGGGGCTGCAGGGGCTCCACGGGTTCCTCATCCTCTTTGGACCAGTGACTCCTTGGGACCCGTTCTTCAAGGCACCCGCAGGAGTCCCAGCGGCCAAGTCAAGCTGTGCGAGCCACTGCGGGCTCTGCTCTCTGGACGCGTGCTAACGTCTATTGGCCAAAGCAAGTCCCACGGCCAAGCTCAGCGGTGGGACCAGGAAGTGCACTCCACCCACAGCGGGAGGCCTTGTGAAGTTACTTGGCACTCACAGGTTTGTGAAAAGCGACTGTACATAGCAGTTCTGTTATTCTGCAAATCTCTGCTCACTCAAGGCCTCATGGGCGTTCGTCCACATCAGTAGGGATGGATCTAACTGGTTCTTTTTATTTATTTTTTAGTTTTTTAAAATGTTGGTTTATTTTTGAAAGAGAGTGAGTGAGACAGAGCACGAGTGGGGGAAGGGGCAGAGAGCGAAGGAGACACAGAATCCGAAGCAGCTCCAGACTCTGAGCCATCAGCACAGAGCCCGATGCGGGGCTCGAACTCACAGACTGTGAGATCATGACCTGAGCCGAAGTCAGACGCTTAATCGACTGAGCCACGCCCCTAACTGTTTCTTTTTAATATTTGCACAAAATTGCATAGTTTAAACATACAGCAATTTATCAATGATTCCACTAATGAACTGATGATGGACATTTGTTATTTCAAGTTTTTGCCTTTTTTTTTTCTTTTTGCTTCAAACGTTCTGCAACAAACATCCTGGTATAGTATACTCGTGTATGTTCTTTTTTCTGTAGCAGAGGTCGGCAAACCAAGATCCACAGACCAAATCCATCCCAACACGTAGTTTTGTAAATAAAGTTTTATCGGAACACAGCCAAATGCATTTATTTACATAATATCCATAACTGCTTTCCCACTACCCTGGCAGAGGAGACTCATTGACACAGAGACGGATGGGCTTTAAGCCTAAAATGTTTGCCATCCGGTTCTTTACAAAGGAAGTTTGCCGACCCCTGTTTCGTAAGATAGAAGCCCACGGTGGAAAAGCTGCTTAACAAGAAAAGGGTATGAGTTTTTAAAATTTTAATAGATGCCGACATAATTATTTTCCAGTCGCGAGGATATTCACTGTTCGTTAATTTTAAAAGTTACACATGCTCATCGTAAACATAAAATCAAAATACAGAGACGTGCACAGAAGAGAGACCCATTCCTCCACTGCAATCGCTGTTAGCACTTCGGCATGGTAGGGTCCAATCGGCACGACCAGGCAGACACACACATAGTTCCTGCCTTCCTTTTTCTTTTCTTTCCTTTTCTTTTTAAAAAATTTTTTTAGCATTTATTTAGTTTTGAGAGACAGAGACAGAGCACGAGCAGGGGAGGGGCAGAGAGAGACGGAGACACAGAATCTGAGGCAGGCTCCAGGCTCCGAGCTGTCAGCACAGAGCCCGACATGGGGCTCGAACTCACAAACCAAGAGATTGTGACCTGAGCTGAAGTCAGACGCTAAACCAGTTGAGCCACCCAGGCGCTCCCCTTTTTACTTTTTAAGTTCATTTATTTATTTTCGAGGGAGAGAGAGAGTGCAAGCAGGGGAGAGGCAGAGAGAGAGAGGGAAAGAGAGCATCTTAAGCAGACTCCATGCTCAGCTTGGAGGCTGATGTGGGGCTCAACCCCACGACCCTGGGGTCATCGCCTGAGCTGAAATCAAGCTGTTGGATGCTTAATCGACTGAGCCACCCAGGTGCCTCCTTCCTTCCTCTTTTTAAAACAAGAATGGGGCGGGGGGGGGCACCTGGCTGGCTCAGTCATTTAAACGTTTGACTTCGGCTCAGGGCATGATCTCGTTGGTTCATGAGTTCAAGTCCCGCATCGGGCTCTGTGCTGTCAGCACGGGTCCCACTTCGGATCCTCAGCCTCTCTGTCCCTTCTCCACTCTTTCCCTCTCTCTCTCTCAAAAATAAATACACATTAAAAATAGGTTTAAAAAAAATTAAAAAAAAATAAGTTTAAAAATAATAAAACAAGAATGGGATCGGTTCATTCCTATAACTATGACCCCCGAAATAGTTTTGGTTTATTCTGCCCTCTTTCTGCGGGCTCATAGCCAAACAGGTGACGGTAGGTGTTTGGACACACAAAATCCTAGGAGCCAACGCCCTCGAAGAATTTCAAAGAATGCCCTCAAAGTAGAATTTCAAGTCAACAGATTGAAACTGCGAATATTTGTTGTCCCTGAGAAGCTACGAGTCACACGTTTTGATGTCCTATGTCCCCGAAGAGGACTCATGTGACTCTTGTGTTTCACGCCAATCAGTGGCTCCCAGTTCACTGAGCTAAAGATTCCCCGTGCTCACCGGGGCCTGCGGGCGCTCCACGCCATGGCCCTCCGCAGGCCTCCTCAGGCCCCTTCTCCCCCTGGTCTCTGCGCCTTCTTTCACTTCCCCTCCAAGTTGCACCAAGCCCTCTCGGCCCTTCTCCTGGGTCGGTCAGAAGTCTTTCAGTTTCAAGGGACAGAAATCCCATTCACACTGGCCTATCCGTAAAGGAAGATGCTGGCCGTGACCCTGAGAAGTTCCAGAGAGGCTGGAGTGAGGAGTGGGAGGCTCTCGTCTCCGCTGGCTGCCCTCGCCTTCATTCCTGAGGCCTTCCCTTCAGGCCTGGTCTCTCCCCACGGGAAGTGAAGTCATCTTTCATCTCGTGTCCTAAGGAGCTACCCTCGTGGGGACTATTCTCACTTCCTCCAGCTGCTCTAGAAAAGGCCCTTGAATCAGCTGAGGTCAAGTGACCATCCCCAAACCAATCGCCGGGACCCGTCACGCAGGATAGACCGATTCGGCCATCCTGGGTCTCTGACGCCCCCTGTCCCCACCAGAACGGGAGGCACGATCTGCCCACGCGGAGCCCGAGTACCGGGGGCACAGGGCTCCCCAGAAGGAGACCACGGCGCTGCCCCCCGGGAAGGAAAGTGGCTGCCGGTGAGCGATACAGCAGGTGTCCGTGGCGTGTCCGTGGCCGGCCCTTTGTACCCTCCACGCCCTCCCCGCACCTTTCACGGTGGGAAGTTCTCTTGACCTCAGCGCAAGTCGTGAGCTCACGGGCTCCGAGCTGACCGCGCGGAGCCTGCTTGGGGTTCGGTCTCTCCCTCTCTCTGCCCCTCTTGGCTCGGGTGCATGCATTCTGTCCGTATCAAGAAATAAATAAACGGAAAAGAAGAGAAAAAGAAAAGGGCACAAATATCTATTAACATAAGAGACTGGTGGCAATAGCGATTTTCAAAATGTGGTGTTAAGATGGGCTGCCGCACCTGGGAATTTGTTAGAATGCAAATTCTCGGGCCCCACCCTTGACCTGTTGGGTGGGCCCAGCCTCCAGTTTGAACTAGGCCTCGGGCGATGCCGCTGAACTTGAAGGTCTGAGAACCACCGGGTTAGAATATTCATGTAGACACACACAGCAGAAAGCCATTGGATACTTTAGTCCCAGAAACCAACCATTTTCGGGGAGGTGTAGAATCTGAAGACAAGGTGCTCGTGAGCTATGAAAGCAGCAATCGTATTTTCTGGTGCTGAACTGAATTATTCGGGTTGTTTCGGGCCCTGGCTCCCAGCGCCTCTGTAGCACAGCAGGTGGGCTCTCTTAATCTCGGCCCAAAACTCTTCTCTCTTTGCCTGGAGGCCAGAGCTAAAGGCGAGGTTTTCCAGCCCCTTTCTCCTTCGAAGCTTTGCGAGAGGAAGCCTGCTGAGGGGTGCCCGAGGAGCTTTCATGCCCCTCCCCCAGCACAACTAGGGGCAAAGGCAGCTAGCAAGGCCTTGGGTCCTTCCCCGTTGCTCTGGTCTGGAACAAGAATGGGAGACCCGCAGGGCCAAAGCCACCTGGCAGCAGGGAGGCGAAAAGCACCTGGGGGCTCCCGGGTGGCTGAGTCAGTTAAGTGTCTGACTCTTGAACTTGGCTCAGGGCATGATCTCGTGGTTCGTGGGTTCGAGCCCCGCGTCGGGCTCTGTGCTGACAGCTCGGAGCCTGGAGCCTGCTTCGGATTCTGTGTCTCCCTCGCTCTCTGCCCCTCCCCCATCCACACTCTGTGCCAGTGAAGCATCCAACTCTTGGTCTCGGCTCAGGGCATGATCTCAAGGTCTGTGAGTTTGAGCCCTGGTTGGGAGTCTCTCTCTCTGCCCTTCTCCTGCTCACTGTCTCTGTCTCTCTCTCTCTCAAAATAAATAAACAAACTTAAAAAAATAAATTAAAAGAAAAAACTGCCGAAATGACATTGAGGAGCAGGTAAATTGAGCTATTGCGTCTTTCGTTTGAAACATTGACCCCCCCGCCCCCCGCCCCCAGGAGATACTGTGAATTGTCCCCAGCCTCAGTGCGCGCCTTCCTCTAGGTCATTAGTCCTCTGTTACTTTGCGTTGGCTGTCACTCACAGCCAAAATGAATCATGCCTGGTGGGTAGCTTTGTGTGATTTTTAAATTATATGCATGTGAACAAAATATATTTTATTTATTTATTTTGATAGTGGCGGTAGTTAGGCGCCCGGATGCCGTTGCCCAAACTCATAGAATTGTAAGCTTAAAGTGGATGAATGGTACTGTGTGTAAAGTACACCATAAATTAGGCTGGAGCGATAAATAAAAAAAAGATTAAAAAAAATTTTATTTTAATGTTGAGAACAATTTTTTTTTTAACGTTTATTTAAAAAAATATTTTTAAATATAAAGGGCCGCCTGGTCGGCTCAGTCAGGTAAGCGTCTGGCTCTTGATTTTGGCTCAGGGCATGATCTCAGGGCTGTGAATTTGAGCCTGTGCCGGGCTCTGCACGGACAGCAAGGAGCCTGCTTGGGATTCTCTCTCTCCCTCTCTCTCTCTGCCCCGTCCCTGCTCGTGCATGTACATTCTCTCTCTCTCTCAAAAAAAAAAATTAAAAAAAATTTTAATGTAAAGAAAAAATGCCTATGTGCATTAGGATTCTCCAAAGAAACAGAATCAATGGGAGATGTGTGTGTATGGCTAGATTACAATAGATATAGATACATGTATATAATCTCTTTATGTAAGGAATTGGCTCACACGAATATGGGAGGTTGGCAAACCCAAGTTCTGCGGAGCCAATGTCCTGGTTCAGCTCCGCAGGCCAGCAGGCTGTGGTGGACCCGAGAGAAGCTGCCGTCCTAGCTCAAAGCCATCTTTTCCTTTATTCAGACTTTCAACTGATTGAACGAGGCCCACCACCTTGTGGAGGCCAACGGCTTCAGTCAGTCTACTGATCTAAACGTTCAATTCATCCAAAGCACACTCACAGAGACACCCAGAATCGTCCTTGGCCGGTTATCTGGGCACCCCAAGATTTTATCTGGCCAAAAATCTAGTAGATACATAAAATTAACTGTCTCACCACGTGTGTATTCCATTAGCGCAAAAGGGAAGCAAATCAGGAAACTCTTTGCCTGACAGGCTTGTAAGCTTACTTTTCTCATTGAAAAAGTTATCCATGTGTGTGGAAAATATTCCAACTGTAACAAAATGTGCCATATTAAAAAGTGCTAGGCCCCTCTGATGGGAGTCATTCAGTCTTCCTGAATTTTTGTGTGTCCTTTTGAAATATGTTATACTTCTACAAGCACAACTCTGCGTGTGCGCGTGTGTGAGTGTGTGCACATGTGTGAGTGTGTGCGCGTGTGTGAGTGCGCGCTCGTGTGTGAGCGTGTGAGCGCGTGTGTGAGTGTGTGTGCGTGTGTGTGCATGTGTGCATGTGTGTTTGTACTTGGGGGGCCTTAAACCAATGTGTGAAATAATTGGAGTAACACACTCCGTGGCTGGAGACCCGGAGCCTGGCCCAGAGGGCGCAGATAATGGGGCCCCTTGCACAGTATAGACAACCTCCTCCTTCCTTCTCGGACAACGGGATCCTGCAGGAAGCTCCTTGAAAGGGAGCCGTGTGCGGAACAGCAGGAACGACAGGCTCCGAGCCAGGGCGCAGGCGACCCTAGGGAGCCTGGGGCGGGGTGAAGGGAACCAGCTTACCCCTCCCCTTCTTCCTTTTCTGCCTTTCTTGCCAGCTTCTCTTTCTCCCTGCCCTCGCCCAGAAGCCAGCCCCTTGGCCCCTTACGAAAGACAGTCACGCTTCTATTTTTTGGTAAAATCTTATTAAAATCTTATTTAATTTTATTTGATTATTTAATTATTATTAAATACAACCTTATTTCATTATTTAATTTTAATAAAAAATCTTATTATTTTCAGGCACGGCAGGTTGGCTCAGTCGGTGGACATGTATGTGACTGTTGATCTTGGACTGGTGAGTTGGAGCCCCGTGTGGGGCGTAGAGATTACTTAAAGAAATTATAAAATGTCTATATATTTGAAGATTTTACTGGCGAGGAGGGTTGAGTAAAATTTCCATTCTATTGTTCATGGCTTATTTATTTTTATTTTCTTTATTTTGGAGAGAGAGAGAGAGAGAGAGAGAGCGGGGAAGGGGCAGAGAGAGAGGGAGACAGAGAATCCAAAGCAGACTTCGTCAGCACAGAGCCCGACGCCGGGCTCGAACTCACGAACCGCAAGATCGTGACTTGAGGCAAAGGCAAGAGTCGAACGCCCAACCGACCTAGCCACCCAGGCGCCCCATATTGTTCACGGCTTCTTAAAAACAGATGACGGTGGAAAACAAACTATTATGCTCTTGATACTCCTCGGGGATCATTTCGGTGTGAAGAAACTGTTTTAAGATGTCACTATTCATGGGGTGCCAACATTACACCCTTTTCAGCTGTTTAAAAAATGGGACTTAAGAAAAATGTACGAGTGTCTACACAGTGTTTTGAAAATGCCTGCAGTAAGTAAGGGACCGAAAAGCTCGAGGACAATGAAGACGGGGAGAGGGAGGCTCGCGGCTCAGGTTTCTGGCTCAGCGGAGTGTGATGGAGAAGAGAAAATCAGAGAGCTGAGCGCCCGGAGGGGACAGAGTGTGCAATGGAGGGGAACGCATGGGAGGAGGGCCTCGGCCCTCACCTGATTCTGACTAAGTGGGGGGTGGGGTGGAGGGGGTGTGGGGTGGGGGGGGGTGGGGGGGTGGGCGGTGACGCAGGCATGGACAGGCAGAGAGCGGGCCCAGGGAGCACTCCGGAGACGTCATTGCACCCTCTGTGCCGTGGGGTAGGTCACGGCGAGGCTCCGGGCGACCCCGCAGGGAGGCCGGGCCTGGGTAGAGGTCGTGGCGCAGGCTCGGGGAAGCCTGCAGCCCTGGGCCGAGGTGGAGCCCGGCTCACAGCAGACACTCGGGCAGGAGATGGCAGGAGAAAGCCTTGGGAGGGGACCCAACCAGATACCCCTTGGAGGAGACCCACCAGTCCCTAGCTAAAGACCAGCTTACATGCAGACCTCGCGAACTGCGCACTGCACAGAAGCACCGGGCGGATGGGGACTAAAATTCAGCTTTCGCTCTGGTCAAGAAGGAGCTTGTTTTTAGATTTGCCTTTCAGAGGAACGCTTTTAAAAACTTACATAAGACCTCCCTCCATGGGCTGGGGCAGGTGGCCTACAAAAATATGTATAAACTCAACATTCTTTATAAAGTAAAAAAAATTTTTTTTACTGTTTATTTTTGAGACAGAGAGAGAGAGACAGAGACAGAGCGTGAGTAGGGGAGGGGTAGAGAGAGAAGGAGACACAGAATCGGAAGCAGGCTCCAGGCTCTGAGCTGTCAGCACAGAGCCCGATGCGGGGCTTGAACTCATGAACTGTGAGATCATGATCTGAGTCAAAGTCGGACGCTCAACTGACTCAGCCACCCAGGGGCTAACCCCCCGCCCCAATTCTTTTAATCTGGATTTCCTGTTTCCCTTAAAAAACAAGACCTGGGGATGATAGCGCTTTGTTCCCACATGGCAACGGAGCGCCGCTGCCGGTAGACGCAGGACATGGGCTCCATTTTTCCGTAGTCCCCACCCTTCCCTATTGTCCGGCCGCTGGCTTCGCTCATTGGCTTTACCTTCCCGGCCCCTGTGTGAAGCTTTTGGTTCAGGGTCACTGCCCTACCAGGCCACGCCTGCTCTCCTCACTGAATCCCACCTCTCAGGCACGGTGCCATAACCAGATGTGACCCTTCGTGCATCCCTTTGTGTCTCGTACTTAGAACGTTCCCTGTTAATGGACATGTGGGTCGAATCCGACTTTTTGCGACTGCGGACAGTGCCGTAGAGAGTGTCGAGAAGATTTTTTGCTCACGCTTCACACACAGGCAACGGCGTGCCGCGACAGGCTTGTACCGGCTCTGGAGTCGACCAGTCAAGATTCAGGAAGCTTTTTTTTAGATTTTACTTTTACATAATCTCTATACTCAACGTGGGCCTCGAAGTTACAACCCTGAGATCGAGAGTTGCACGCTCTACCAAATGAGCCAGCCGGGCGCCCCCCAAATTCAGGAATCTTGAGAGCCGGTTGTTAAAATGTAGGTTGCTTGAAATCGGTTCTGGGGGAACTATTTCCACCATGGGAGCCGGCAAATGCTACGGACGAGGGCGAGTTTCCTCTCCTGGAAAGCCCTTTACCAGCTAGCTGCATGACCCCGCCAAAGGGGAGTCCGAGGGGTGCCCAGGGGCAGGGGTCAGCAGGAGGGCCAATTAGCGCCAAGAAATCACAACAGGAAGGAGGACCTTGGAGGTCAGGGAAGGAGTCGAGATCGGGACAGCTGATTGACTTTCCCCCCGAAACTATGCGCCCTTTGAAATAAAACCAGGGCTCTCAGGATGGGGACCCTTAACCACTAAGGTGCTCTCGCCAATCTTGGTTTAATACCCAAACGCGCTGGGCGCTGGGAGAGTGCCTTTGCCTGGAGCTGAGGTCAGAGTTTATCACGCAAGGTCAAGGTTTCCTCCCGTTGGCAGCAGTGAGCAAAGAGGAAAATGAATGCAGATATTTGCCAAAGCGTCAAGTAGCCTCTCGGAATATTGGGTGAATGTTGGAAAATGCCCTCGCGACGATTTCCGCTACAACAATCACCAGCCTCGCGGGGAAAAGAAATCAAATCCTTCGTGGTCCCGGCACAGTACCGTTGCAGCGTCCAGCGTTTCAGCCCTGCGTGGCCTCATCAGCCGTCATCTTCGGCCCCCGGGAAAGGAAGGCTACGGGATTAGGAAAAATAGAAAGTCCCCACCATTATCGGTGACCGCGTTCACGGAGGTTAAAGAGGCGCTTCGTCCTCACCTGATGGCGAGCTTGGTGATTTTAACACCAGGAACCGTCAGGAAGGCTCGCCGGCGTTTGGGGATAGCGCCCACTCGATATGAAAATCCAGGAAGCGAAGGTTGTTCTTTTCTCACGCGGTCTCAGGGACTTCCATCCAGGTGCTGGCACCCTCCCTCTGTCCTGAGGACACCCAGACGCGACAGAGCATCTGTCCCCCACTCTCTCCCTGGATTCGCTCAAGGGCCCCCCAGGCCCTGCACGGGGAAATGCTAGCAGCTCTGTCTCCACGTGTGAGTTGTCCCCACGCAGGGGGGACTCCGAAGCAAGCCAGTCCTGGGGGAGAAAGCAGGCATCGCTCTCAGCAGCTCTGAAATCAAGACCCATAAAACCAGACTTCTGCTGTTACTGCTCGGAGACCGGCTGCTCCCAGGCAGCGGTGAGCCAGCCTTCCCAAACGTGAGTTCAAGGTGGGCTAACATGTCCCCTCCCATCACGAGGTGTGGGCAGGCGGTGGTTCCTGACCAAGCAGGCCCCTGAAGACAGGCGGCTGTGCTGTCGGTGGAACGAGCACCGTGGGCGGCTGTGGGCGGGCCGGCCGGACTTTGGCTTCCTTCCTGCCAACCGCAGGGGAGCACGCGGCTGGGAGACGGGAGGCAGGGAGGGAGGGCGCCCTCGCTCCCTTAGCCTGGAGAAATCAGGGTAAACCGCTTAAGGAGAGGGGCCCGGATGCCGAGGGGCAACCGGCCCCTCATTTCCTGGCCCTCCTCCCTCGCCACTTTGGAAGCTCCCACCCCTCAGGTGAAATCCTCTGCAGACAGACTGGAAATAGAAATTCTCTGTGCTTAGCACGCCTGGGGCCAAGGCCCGCCGTTGAGGCGTCCGCCCCACCTGCTACAGGCCTGAGCGTTTGCGGCCACGGCCCCTAGGACACCGGTCAGCGTGGCCCCCTCCCCCCCGCTGACGGCTGAGCACCACGTCCCCCAGGGCTGCTGGCGGGATGGGTCCCCAGGATTACTGCCTGCCCTAGGTGAGGTCCAGGAATGTCCCCGGACAGGGACTTACAGGCACAGGCCGTCAACCCCCCCAAACTTGGTGGCTCATGTATTCCAGTCCATCTCCAGGCTTTAGGGCGCTCAGGAAGTTGCAGCGACTCATGGACCCCAAGTCATGAAGCAGCCACCATCCTGAGCGGGGCTGACACCCAACTAGAGAAAAAGCTGCCCGGCGAGTCCCGAATCTACAGTTAAATGCTCCAACCAGAAGCGCTCTGTCGCTTCTGCTTGTCACTCCTTGGCCAGAATTACTCACACGGCCCCGCCCACCTGCAGGGGGGAGGAAGCGCCCTCCCACCCGAGCTCGATGGATGGCACGGAGCTGGGTACTCTAAGCACCACAACCTCCCGCTGGCTCCAGACTTTACGGGATAAAACGCAAGCCTGGGAGCACCGTCTGCATAAGACCTTCTGAGACCCGTCTCCTCCCAGTGTCCGTTCTCGAAATCATCAGATGATCTGGCTGTTTTGGGCCCCACATTCCTGCCTCGAAACTCTCGGCCGAGCTGAGAAGGGCCCATCTCCTGGAGACGGGGTCTTGCTTTCACCCCCCTCCCACCCCCGGTGGGGCCTCTTTCACTCCTTTCTGTTAATTAGCTGAGTGTCGGCCCCTCTATGAGAGCCAGGGACCATGGCTGTTTTATACCCTGAAGCTTGTACCACTCCCTACTCACTTCCACTCTTAAACCCACACTGTTTCCTCGCTACGCCTTCAGCTGCCCAGGCTCGCACACACCCCAGGGCCTTTGCACCATGCTTTTCTCTGTCTGCTGGAAACACTCTCCCTCCAGAGCTCCCTGTGGCTCCCATGCTTCCCCCTCAACATCCATGCTTTTTGACTTGGTGCCGGGGTGCATCCTTGAGAGTCAAGTGTGAAAGACGGTGGAGCCACAGCAGTGCCTGGCCGGCTCAGTGAGTGGAGCGGGCGACTCCTGGTCTCGGGGTCATGAGTTCAAACCCCACATTGGGTGTGGAGATTACTTAAAAATTTTTTTTAATTAAAAAAAAAATATGGCGGAGCCAGAAAATGGGGATTCGGGGACACGGGTTCCCAAGTCTTCGCTCGGAGGAGATGTTCGTCTGACCAGGAATTTGCGGGAGCAAGAATTAACCATCTAAAGTGCCAAACCACCAAGACGTGGGACTCGTCTGTCAGTGACCCCGACGGTATGCTGAGAAGTGAGCTTGCTCCCGGTCGGGGGTGAGATGTTTGCCAGCCCACCCGTCCACACGCGGGAGCCACGTTCTCCGCTCAGTTCGCTCAGGGACAAAAGTGATTGTTTGTTCTCTCTCGGACGCCTGCGTTTCTCTCTCGGTGTACTCTGAATCTGGGTGAGGACAGAGGATGTTGCTTATTAATCAAGACTCCCAAAAAGCATGGGGCGCCTGGGGGGCTCAGTCGGCTGAGCATCTGACTCTTGATTTTGACTCAGGTCATGATCCCAGGGTCATGAGATCAAGCCCTGTGTCCATCCACACTCAGCGTGGAGCCTGCTTGGGATTCTCTCTCTCTCTCTCTCTCTCTCTCTCTCCCTCTCCCACTCTCTCTCTCTCTCTCTACCTTTGCCCCTTTCCTGCTTGTGTTCTGTCTCTTAAAAAAACAAAAGACTCCTAAAAAACCAGCAAACCAACAACCGTTAAGGCCTGAATGATTCCACTTGTGGTATTGATGAGAAGAAAGGAATAGGTTCCAAGACCTCTCAAAGGACATGGTTGTGATCACACAATTGTTTTCTAGATAAAAGAGCAAACTGAACTATTTAAAAAACTTTTGGAGGGGGAGAGGTGCCTGGGTGGCTTAGTCGGTTGAGTGTCTGACTTCGGCTCAGGTCATGATCTTGCGATTCACAAGTTTGAGCCCCGCGTGGGGCTCTGTGCTGACAGCTCAGAGTCTGGAGCCTGTTTCAAATTCTGTGTCTCCCTCTCTCTCTCTCGCCTCTCCCCTGCTCGTGCTCTCTCTCTCTCTCTCAAAAATAAACATTAAAAATTGTTTTTTAATTTTTTTATGTTTTTTTAATTTATTTTTGAGAGAAAGAGAGAGAGAGCATGAGCAGGGGAGGGGCAGAGAGAGGGGAGGCTCCAGGCACCCATGAACTAATTTTAAAAAGATTTTGGGGCACCTGGGTGGCTCAGTTGGTTAGGCACCAACTTCGGCTCAGGTCATGATCTCACGGTTTGTGAGTTCGAGCCCCACGTCGGTCTCTGTGCTGACAGCTCAGAGCCTGGAGCCTGCTTTGGATTCTGTGTCTCCCTCTCTCTCTGCCCCTCCCCTGCTCACACTCTGTCTCTCTGTCAAAAGTAAATAAACATTAAAAAAAAAAAGACTTTATTATTTTTATTTGTTTTAGTGTAGTTTTATTTGTTTTTGAGAGGGAGAGAGAGAGGGTGCATTTCATGCTAGCGTGAAAAGAGGTACAGGGGGTGGGCCAGGAAATCTTAAGTACAGTGCAGAACCCAACGTGAGGCTCGATCTCACGGCAGTAAGATCGCGACCAGAGCTGAAATTAAGAGCAGGTCGCTTAACTGACTGAGCCACCCAGGCTCCCAAGATTTTATTTTTTTAAAGAAATCTCTACATCCAACATGGGGCTTGAACCCACAACCCTGAGATCAAGAATCTCACACTCTATCCACTGAACCATCCAGCCAGGCACCCGTATTTTTTTTTTAGGGTTTTTCTTGGCAGAATTTTTGTAAAAAACACTTTAATGTTTATTTTTGAGAGAGAGAAACAGAGAGCAAGTGGGGGAAGGGCAGAGAGAGAGGGAGACAGAATCTGAAGCAGGCTCCAGGCTCCGATCTGTCAGCACAGAGCCTGACGCGGGGCTCAAACCCACGAACCACGAGATCGTGACCTGAGCTGAAGTCCGACGCGAAACCGACTGAGCCACCCAGGGGCCCCTTCAGAAAGCTTTACGCCCAACATGGAGCCTGAACTCACAACCCTGAGAGCTAGAGTCGCACGCTCTACTGACCGAGCCAGCTAGGCACCCTGTAACTGCACTATTTTTTAATGTCAAGTGTTAAAAAGCCTGGAGGGAAAAAAAATGTAACCTATTATAACAATAAACAAGAGCCCTGGACATCCCTCCATCCCTTTCCCTAGGACGGCATGGAGAGTGAGCTCAGCGCTCCCCCTTCCAAATAGCACCCTCCTGGAGTTAACAGTCGCCTGCGTGTCAGAGCAACGGCGAACATTCTTTACATTCCGAACAGAGCAATGATTCCACACTCTTAGCCACCCGGGCTTCTGATCTGAAAGCCTTGCCCTAACCTCGTTCCAATCTGTCTTTGGTTCAGAAATGTCCCATTACATTTCCATTGCAGCTGCGTTAATTAGGGACGGTGATCAGACGTAAAGAAAGAGGGACGCGGTCAACAGTTCCCTGGCCACTTTCACACAGGCCGAGAGGACCCACAGGCACTAATGCAGACACAGAGATCTCACCTCTTTGGGGCTTTCAACCTACAGTCACACCCTGAAACCATCCAGACGCTGCTCTAAGTAATTACGTGTTTGATCTTCCTCCCGTGAGGAGGGCCGAATATACTCAGAGTTCTCAGATGAACTCCCTCTAGAAAATAGGTGTGTGAAGCTTGGGCCCAAACAACCATGACTGACAAAAACCAACTTTGCCCATAGACTTTAGAGTCGCACGATCGTGCATTGTTATATTATAGTCTTTTTTCATGCTGTAATGTTTCATATCATATTTTATTTGTTATCTACCTTCTAAGAATTAAAACTCTCTGAGGGCAGGGGTCTGGTATTGTTCCCTTATGTGTCCTCAGTATCTACGGGAGCGTACCAGTAAGAATCCGTAATATGTTTTGGAATGAGTCTGTGACTGAGCTGCTTAGTGTCCAAAATCAAGGCACTTAAAGAAAAAAAGTCTGAATTCAACAAAGTACGGATCGTTAAAGTGAAAAATAGGAGACTAGTGAAATTAGAATTATGGTGGATCTATGTTGTGGCTCATGGGATCATAGAAGGCGTCAGGTTGAACAGAACAGAAGATGTAATTAATACTGAGTGGCTGAGGGGCTCGCTGGGAGGCCCTCGTTCATAATCTTGCAAAATCTATGGTAACACGGCCTCCGGTTGGGTTCGGTTCAGGGGCGTGAAGATTTCATCAGCACAAGGTTTCCTTTCCGTTTGTCTGGTCTGTCTCCTCTGGCAGCAGCGAGAAACAAAAGATGGCTTCCAGTTCCGTGATCACAAGATGGCTGCCAAAGCGTCAGCAATTGATTCTTCAGTCATGGTCAAAGAGAGAGGGGCGCCAGGGTCTAGGGGGGCTCAGGGGCCCAGGGGGCTCAGTCGGTTGAGTGTCTGCCTTTCACTCAGGTCGTGATCTCAGCGTTTGTGAGTTCGAGCCCCACATTGGCTCTGTGCTCACAGCCCAGAGCCTGCTTGGGCTTCTCTCTCTTCTCTCTCTCTGCCCCTGCCCTATTTGTGCGCTCTCTCTCAAAATGGATAAACTTAAAAAAAATTTTTTTTAACGATCAGGCAGATTAAAAAAAAAAAAAAAAAGGAGATAGAGAATTCCTCTTCCAGATGTTCCAGATAATCTAGCCTCTCACTGGCTTGACTCGAGCCCCGTGCCCATCCTTCACCTAAGAATCGTAGCCAGGAGACGGGCTCACATGGATTGATCTGGGTCTGTGCTATGTCTCCATTTCTAGAGCTGAGGACACTCAGGAGGTACGTGGGCTGTGTGGGGCAAATGCGGTGACCAGAATGAAAATTCAAGCCTTTTCCAAAGAAAACGGAACAAAGATATGATCTATTTCTATGGTTACGTGATTACATCCGTGTCAAACAAAACAAAACAAAAAACACCAAAAGACCCCACACTATTTGCTAGGGTCACACACATATCTGTGTAAATACATACTAAGAATTCTGGAAGGATCCATTGCAAACTTACAGGCGTGGTTACTTCGGTGAGGGTCCCAAGAGGGGAATTGTGGTTCAGGGCGATTTTAAATTTAACTAGGAGAAACGAGCCCCCATCAGAGGCAATGCTGCCTTCCGGCGGGGTGGGGGGGGTGGGGGGGGACACGTCGGGCAATGTCTGCAGACAGTTTTGGTTGAACTGAGGAGGCTGGGGGAGGGGAAAGCGCTGCTGGCATCTGACGGGTGGAGCCCAGAGCAGCCTTCACCAAGAGACACCTACCTAACATGCCGGTACTGCCGACGCCCGAGAAACCCTGGTCTAGACCATTTTGATTTTTATAAGGAGATGGGATTCAAGCATTACTTGCATAGTTAAAAATCGACTTTTTTTTAAAGAATGTCGTGGATGCCGGGATGTGCCGTCCACATAGCCCGTCAGGACCAGTCGCTTATTCCCCTAGCTGCCCGGAGCCTTGGCTGCTGCTGAGTCACTTCTGGTGAATTCTTCAGAAATTGCCCTGAGCTAAAGGAAGCAGCTTTTAAGGTTATGAGTCCACTTCAAGAGCAGCCTTTCTCCTTGAGAAACCTCAGCACTCTTGACACTGTGGGACAGCACTTGTTTGTCGTGGGAGCCGTCCAGGGCACGGTGGCCTCTCCCGCCAGGGGCCCAGCAGCAGCCCCCTCCAGCGGCAACAGCCAGAATGTCTCCAGACATGGCCAAGTGCTCTCTGGGGGCAAAACTGGCCCCCCTCCCAGCATTAAGAACCAACGCCTGGTTTGGGCTCCCCTGGGTGCCCCAGGGTTGGTTGGTTGGTTAAACATCCGACTTCGGCTCAGGTCATGATGTCGTGGGTTCGAGCCCCGCGTCGGGCTCTGTGCTGACAGCTCAGAGCCTGGAGCCTGCTTCGGATTCTCTATCTTCCTCTCTCTCTGCCCCTCCCCCACTCGCGCTCAGACTCTCTCTCTCCCAAAAAAAAACAATAAATAAACATTAAAAAGAAAAAGAAAAAGAAACCATTGTCCGGTTGATGCAGCGATGCCAAGGCCCGCCCCCCCCCCCCAGCCTCACCGTGGAACACCTCCCCGAGGGCCATCCCAGCTTCACGGCCCCCCAAGGGACTGACCGAGGCCTTCGCCGCAATCGTCTCATGATTCAGTTTCTCCCTCCGCACCCCCTTGCACCCCTCACCCGTTCACGGGTGCTAAGCACTTTCCCAGCAAAGGGTCTCTCTGCAAATCTCCCTCGCAGAAACCGTTCCCGCGACACCCGCTCCGGCACGGAGCGCCAGGCGCAGGCGCGGATGGCTCACGTGACTTGCGGAAGGCGCCGCCGCGCGTGAGAGGCGGAGCGAAGGCCGCCGCCTGTCTCCTCCTTCTGGCAATGCCGCGAGCGTGAGCCTTCAGGACCCTCTTCTCAACGCGGGGCTCTGCCGCCGCCTCGGCCGGCCCGTCGAGTCCCCACTCCCGCCCCACCTGCGTTTCTGCACTCGAAGGAGCGGAAGAAGAATGCATAGAAGGCGCAACCCGACGGCGCCCACTCGGTGCCTTCTTCTTCACGGCTCCTGAGCTCCAGACCTCGGGGCCGCGCTCGTCCGGGAGTTCTTCCAGCTCGCAGACAGGCAGCGAGTCCGGACACGTAGACATTTCAACTGCGAGTAATTAACGTGACCGCCGAAAGGCCGTCTGTTCGGAAACCTTCTCCTGCGGATAAAAACATGGATGTAGGACAAAAGGCCCGTGTAAACGTTGTGGTCGGGACGAGGTCACTCCTGAGCGGGAGCGTCCGTTTCTCACGCCGTGGGACAGTTAGGGCAGTTAGAAGGCCGTGGTCTGCCGCGAGAACTCTTACTGTAGCGATAGTTAGTGCTAAGAATTTTACTCCTTATGTAATAGATACTGCTAATAAGCATTAACTGAGCCCTTGTTATACATCAGGGACATGTTTTGGTTTTTGAAAAAAAAATTTTTTTAATAATTTTTTCAACGTTTATTTTGAGAGAGAGAGACAGAGAATGAGGAGGGGAGGGGCAGAGAGAGAGGGAGACAGAATCCAAAGCAGGCTCCAGGCTCTGAGCTGTGGCACGGATGACGTGCCTAGGGCTCAGAGGCCTGATGTGGGGCTCGAACCCACGAGCGAGATCGTGACCTGAGCCGAAGTCGGAGGCTCAACTGACTGAGCCCCCGAGGTGCCCCTGAAAAAAAATTTTAATGTTTGTTTATTTTTGAGAAAGAGACACACAGAGTGTGAGCAGGAGAGAGGCAGAAAGAGAGGGAGACACAGAAGCCGAAACAGGTTCCAAGTTCTGAGTGGTCAGTACAAGGCCGGATGCGGGACTGGAACCCACAAACTCTGAGATCGTGACCTGAGCCGAAGTCGGATGCTTAACCTGACTGAGCCACCCAGGCACCCCGTCAGGCATGTGTTTTGCATACACAAATACATACTTCTGTATTCTATTTTCATATATTATTAAATATATACTATATTAGTATGTATTTTGTGTATTATATGTAATACTTATATGACATATCATGTATCTATGAGAGAGGTATTATTGTCTTGCCCGCTGGCTGCTGAGGAATCTGAGGCACAGAGAGGTTAAGTAGCTTGCTCAATTTCCCACAGCTCTTAAGTGGTAGGGCCACTCCAGCCTGCATGACTGCTCCTAATTTTCAAAAGCTAAGGTTCCAACTTGGAGCACATTCATTCAACGGAATTCATTTATTAGGAAAAAAAGAACTGTCTTCCTCCCGTCCTCCTAGCATATAGTAGGTCTTCAAAAAATAATAAAAGTAAATAAATTGTGGGGCGCCTGGGTGGCCCAGTCGGTTAAGAAGCCGACTTCAGCTCAGGTCATGATCTCACGGTCTGTGAGTTCAAGCCCCGCATCGGATTCTATGCTGACGGCTCAGAGCCTGGAGCCTGCTTCAGATTCTGTGTCTCCCTCTCTCTGCCCTTCCCCTGCTCACGCTCTGTCTCTATGTCTCTCAAAAATAAATAAACGTTAAAAAAAATTAAAAAAATAAAGTAAGTAGACTGCATGGTCTTCGTCTTAAACTGGTATGTTCAACTGGCCAACCAGGTTCATTTCGGGAGCGTGTATAAACACTGAAAATGTCTTGCGGTTCATCGTATCCACAAAGAAAAATACAATTACGGATTAGTGATACATTTGCAAGCGCTGAAACTGGCAACTTCCTTGTAACACCTCAGCATATCATTCAACTACCGATCCTTCACGTGTCCTACTTTTTTTCCCAGTCATGCGTTATACGCAAAAAGTAGGGGAGTTGATCAATTACTCAGTGCTTAACGCAGGGCACAGCGCGGCTCTGCTGAAGGAGGGTCGCAAGAACTGGCAGTGACTTTGTCGCTCCTCTCTGGACTCAGAACCCCGCCTTGGGTTTTGTGTTGGTTTGTTTTTGCTCTCCCCCTGACAGGCAGGATCTGATCGGGTCGAACTTCCTGTAGAATAATTCACAGAAAAGCTATTTACGGCTTCGTAATCTTCCTGATCTGAAATAGCAGTTTAGGGTGAAGGAAGAGTGTGGAGGAAGTGGAGCATTAAAAAAAAGAAAGAAAGAAAGAAAAAAGAAAGAAAGAAAGGCCCAGGGTGATGGCCAGGCTGGATGTCCTTTATAGGAAGAAAGTGTTCAAAGTCACGGCCTGAGTAGTATATTGTATATGATGTCACTTATTTTATTTTTTAAATATTTATTTTGAGAAAGAGAGAGAGAGAGACAGTGTGCCAGCAGGGGAGGGGCAGAGAGAGAGGGAAAGAGTGAACCCCAAGCAGGCTCCACAGTGTCAGCGCAGAGCCCAACGCTGGGCCCAATCCCACGACCCCGGGATCACAACCTGAACCGAAATCAAGAGTTGGATGCTTAACAGACTGAGCCACCCAGCCGCTCTGATGTCACATATTTTATTTCATTAAGTTTATTTATTTACTTCGAGAGAGAGAGAGAGAGAGAGAGAGTGTGTGAGCAGGGGAGGGGCAGAGAGATGGAAAGAGAGAATCCCAGGCAGGCTCACACTGTCAGTGCAGAGCCCGAGGTGGGGGCTCCAACTCACAAACTGTGAGATCACGACCCGAGCTGAAATCAAGAGTCAGACGCTTAACCGACTGCGCCCCCCGGCACCCCGTGATGTCGCATATTTTAAAATCTAACAGAGGAAGTTAAAAAAAAAAAAAACAACACTTAGTTCTGAGATTGAAAACTTCCTCCCTCCCTTTTAAGTTTATTCAAGAAGTTTAGCAGAGTGGGCTGGAGTCCAATTTCCTAGATTCAGATCCTACCTCTGCCACTTCCTAGTTTACCTGTAAAGGGTTACCCGAATTCATGCATGAAAAGGGCTTAGAAAAGTGCCCGGCTCTTAGCAAACACAAGTGTTACGTAATCTTCTGATAAATAATAATTTCGGCAATCATTGTTTTACGGGGACATTTCTTTTCCTAGCTTTTCACTTCAATTCATCAAATATAGGCTTAGTTCCTTCTAGGGGCCCACCCTTGCTTTCCATTGGATAAAACTCAGTTGTGGATAACATCGGGGTACATATTGTGTTTGGGGTGGTTGAATCTACTGGAGCCGCCATTTTGTTTTTAACATTTATTTTTGAGAGAGAGAGAGAGAATGCGAGCTGGGGAGGGGCAGAGAGAGCAGGGACAGAGGATCTGCAGTGGGCTCTGCGATGACAGCAGTGAGCCCGATACGGGGCTCGAACTCATGAACTGCGAGATCATGACCTGAGCCAACGCCAGACACTCAACCGACTGAGCCATTCAGGCACCCCGGAGCCGCCATTTTTATTTGAGTCGTATGTTGGTCTTCAAAAGCAAGTAGGCCTGGGGCGTGAAGACTTTGAGCAACAGATGAGCCTAGGCTATCTAAATAGCAGAGTCTGGATAAGATGGTTCTTTTGTGATGCGAAACCTGAGCAGATACCAGATTTACTACTTTACTGGATTGGAGAGTGTCCCTCAAAATTCAAGTCCACCTGGAACCTAAGGATGTGACCTTATCTGGAAATAGGGTGTTTGCAGATGTTAGCAAGTTAAAACGAGGTTGTATTGGATGAGGGCGGGCCCTAAATAGGATTTGTAGGAAGAGAGAAATTTGGACAGAGAGGCACAGACACACAGAGGCAAGGTCACACGAAGATGGAAACAAGGATTGGAGGGATGCATCTACAAATCAAGGAGTAACGAGGATCGCCAGCACCAACCAGAGGCCAGTGGTGGCCAGGAAGGATTCTTTCTTGGGAGACTTGGAAGGGAGCACAGCCCCGCTGACACTGTGATTTCGGTCTTCTGGCTTCCGGGGCTGTGAAATAATACATTTCTGTTGTATTAACCAGGTTTGTGGTAATTTGTCACCGGAGTCCTACAAAACTCACATCCCTAATGAGAGAAATGAAAATTAACATTACACTGACCGGCCATTTTTCACCTGCCGGTTTGATAAAGACCAAAAAGTCTGATACCAGGGATGGCTCAGGGATGCGCGCGCGCGCACACACACACACACACACACACACACATATATATTTTGTACTTTTTGAATTCTGAACCATGGTAAATTACCTATTCAGAATACGAAATAAAAATTTTAATTTTTTGTATTAGATTTTTTTAACTCAATTTTTGAGAGAGAGAGAGACAGAGTGCAAGCTGTGGAGGGGCAGAGAGAGAGGGAGACACAGAATCCGAAGCATGAGTCAGGCTCTGAGCTGTCAGCACAGAGCCCGACGTGGGGCTCGAACCCAAGAACCGTGAGATCGTGACCTGAGCCCGAAGTCAGGAAGTCAGACACTTAACTGACTGAGCCACCCAGGTGCCCCAAAAATTTAAATTTAAGAAAGTGAACAAGTTGGGGCATCTGGCTGGCTCAGTGGGTGGCACATTAGACCTCTCGGGGTTGTGAGTTCAAGCCCCGCGTTGGACAGAGTTTACTTTAAATACATAAATAAATAAATAAATAAATAAATAAATAAATAAATAAATAAATAAAATATTAAAAAAATTAAAAAGTGAACAAATTGCTCTCACTAACTCAAATATTCTTTGCACAACCAGTGAGCTAAGGATACATTTTTATTTTTAAGTGGTTGGAAAAAAATCAAAAAAATAATTTTTCGGCACATGAAAATTATTTAAAATTCAAGTTTCAATGTCCACCAACAAAGTGCATTGAAAGTCAGCCACACTCATGCCTGTGTGTTTTGGGCCTGCGATGGCAGCGTGGAGACACCTAGGAAGGAGACCCACAAAGCCTAAAACATTCATCGGGCCCTTTACATAAACAATGTTCAGATCCCTGTTCTAAAGAACAAAGCGATCATTTGCATGCTCGTAGGAACAGAAGGGGCTAATTCATATTAAATGACCATCCCAAGAGGTCTTGTGTTTTGTTTTGTTTTCAGTAAACCCTACACCCTTCGTGGGGCTTAAACTCACCACCCAGAGATCAAAAGTCGCATGCTCTACCAACTGAGCCAGCCAGGTGCCCCCCCCCCCAACGAAAACTTTCAAAAATTAAACAGCTCATGAAAAACTCAAAAGTAAACAGAATTGTCTTCCTTCATCTCAAAGAACATTAGAAGAGCCGGGGCTTCTTAAACGTTAATAGGGCATTTACCTGCCCGTCTGGGTCTCCCCCTTCTCTGAGCCAGTAAGGCCATCGGGATGAGAATGCCCCCTTCCCTTTATCTTACTGAAAATTCAGTCTACTTGGTTGACAAAAAACCAAAATGACCTAGAACTACATTTAACTTTTACTAAGACCAAATCAGAGCTTTCTGGTTTTGTTGTTTTCATAGTGGGAAGAGCACTTTATCAGCAATAAAACAGGTATTAAAAGACAGCCGATTCCTTGAAAGTTCAGTTCTGGGTTTATGAGAGAAAAGAGACTCATGTAAAAAGTTAGGTCATAATAACACTGTCAATAGCTACATTTTTCTAACTTTTGGACGACGATCCACAATAAAAAAGAAATGTTATCCTATGACCTGGCATCCATGTGTTTACACACATGCTGAAATAAAAGTACTGATTTTAACTTATGTCATTTAGTGCATTCTGGTACTTTCTATGTCACTCCATCATTTTGTTTAAAAGATTTTATTTATTGGGACGCCCGGGCGGCTCAGTCAGTTAAGCATCTGACTTCAGCTCAGGTCGTGATCTCACAATTCGTGGGTTTAAGCCCCACGTCGGACTCCATGCTGACAGCTCAGAGCTTGGAGCCTGCTTTGGACTCTGTTTCCCTCTCTCTCTACCCCTCCCCGCCCCGCTCATACTCTGTCTCTCAAAAAGATGAATAAACGTTAAAAAGAATATTTTATTTATCTATTATTTATTTATTTATTTAAAGTTTTATTTATGTAAGCGATCTCTACAGCCAACATGCAGTTGGTCAAACTCACAACCCCCAGATCGGGGGTCACACACTCCCCTGACTGAGCCAGCCAGGTTCCCCCTTTTATTTTCGATTCCATTTTGGTCTAGTCTAGCCTGCTAATAAATAAAATATTAGTCATGACCCAGACAGTTAATTTTATCACCTACTCATGTACTGAAACCTGAGGTTTGAAAACCGCTGGTCTATATTCTTTAAGAATCATGGTCAAGGAGGGTGGTCCCAGAAACTCGTGCAAATTAAGTCTGATACAAGCAAACAGTACGGCTATGTTATCCTGAAAATAAAAGAGGTAGAGGTCTTGGTACTGATGCAGAAAGTTGGCCCCAGAAGATATTGAGAGTTTATAAAACCGGGTTATAAATAGCACAGTATTAGGTAGGGCTCCGTGGTTGCAGGTGACCACACGCACACGCACACGCACACACGTGTACAGGCACACGCACACGCACACCCCTTTATCCCACCCTCCCCTGGCTTCAGGAAAAAGGAGACAACTAGCCATGCTTGAGCCACAGCTCCTTCTCCTACAGTTGGTCTGTAAGGGTGGGAGGTGGGTGAGAGACATCTACCTGGGAAGACTGGGGGTAGTACCATCCAGAGAAGAGGGAAAGTTCAGTAGAAATAAGAACAATATGACCTAAGTGATGTTTACAATGATCTTTTTATTTTTTAGAGAGAGAGAGAGCATGAGTGGGGGAGAGGGACGGGGCGGGGGGGAGAGAGGGAGAGAGAATCCCAAGCAGGCTCCATGCTCGGTGTGGCATGGGACGTGGGGCTTGATCCCACAAAGCCGTGAGATCACGACCTGAGCCGAACCCGAGTCAGACTCTTAGCCAACGGAGCCACCCGGACACCCCAAATGTGTACCGTCTCTAAAGCTGCGACCGTAGACGGATTGGTTGGACTCGGGTTCACCCTCCTCTTTCCTCCAGCTTCCGCTTCTCTTTTTTAAATCCCCCTTTTTAAAATTAAAAAACAATTTTTTTTAAAGATAGTTCTATTTTTAAAGACAGTTTTATTGCAGTATAATTTAAGGACATAAAATCCACCCCTTTTAAGTGAACGCTTCGATGATGTTTAGTAATATTGCAAAGTAACGCAGGGTTTCATCACCTCAGGAAAACCTCTCAGCACCTAACCCTAACCTTCAATCCCTGTTCCCGCACCCAGCCCCAGGCAACTGCTAATCTCCTTTCTAGCTTTGTGGATTTGCCTTTTCTAGATATTTGGCCTCCTTTTCTTTCTTTTTTTCTTACATTTATTTTGAGAGAGAGAGAGACAGAAAGAATGAGTGGGGGAGGAGCAGAGAGAGGGAGAGAGAGAGAGTCCCCAGCAGGCTCTGCACTGTCAGCACAGAGCCCGACGCAGGGCTCGAACCCATGAACCACGAAGTCATGACCGGAGCTGAAATCAAGAGTCAGACGCTTCAACGACTGAGCCAGCCAGGTGCCTCTTGCCTTCTTTTCTTCAGATGGAAATACTGTTATTGCTTTTGAAAATATATTGGTTAAAAGAAAATAAAACATTTGGGTTCTAGGGGCACCTGGGTGGCTCAGTTGGTTAAGCGGCCGACTTCCACTCAGGTCATGATCTCACGTCTGTGAGTTCAAGCCCCGCGTCGGGCTCTGTGCTGATGGCTCATCAGAGCCTGGAGCCTGCTTCGGATTCTGTGTCTCCCTCTCTCTCTGCCCTTCCCCTGCTTGTGTTCTGTCTCTATGTCTCTCAAAAATAAATAAATGTTAAAAAAAATGTTAAAAAAACACTTTTGGGTTCTAAAAGCAAGACATTCGTGGTAAAAAGTGCAAATGGTACAGAAGGGAATAAAGTAAAAGGTGAGTATTCTCCTGTTAACCCTGCCCTTTGGGGATCTGCTCTTAACAAATCACTATATACTTCTCCCTCTCGATACTTTTTTTCTAGATCATCTTAAACATGGGGCGCCTGAGTGGCTCAGTTGGTTGAGCGTCCGACTCTTGATTTTGACTCAGGTCATGGTCCCAGGGTCGGAGGATGGAGTCCGATGGGGGCTCCAAGCTGAGCATGGAGATGGCTCGGAGTGGCTGTCAGCACAGCGCCTACTTGGGATGTCTCTCTCTCTCTTTCTCTCTCTCTCTCTCGACCCCTCCCCCGCTTGAGCTTGCTTGCTCGCTCTCTCTTTCTCAAAAAATAAAGAAATAAACATGAAAACTCTACCCACTTGCCTAACTCCGATCTTCCCTCCGTTCCCCATCTCCACGATTTCGCAGAGATTACCGTCAGCATTTTCTTGATCACATCTGCGAATTGTTTCAGTCCTTGGGAATGTAATCCATCAGGTTTTAAAACTTTGTGACAAGGTGAATTAGGTAACAGAGCCCCGCAGTGCAATGTTTTCCCGGGGCCTCCTGAACCTCTCCCCTTCGTGTGCGATTCTCTCCTGATTACTTCTCCTTTCGTCGTCTGTGTTTACATTTTGTGATTTCTTAAAAATGAGTTCCTAGGCAACGGAGAGAGAAGGAGGGGGGTTGCGGTGCACCCCGAACCAGGGCTTGGGGACCCAGGCTGCGGGGGGGGGGGCCCTGCCCAAATTCGCGGCTTGACAGGGGTGCACGTTCATACTTCAGTCTACCTGGCAACATTTCTGCTTTCTGGAAACTGCGCTCCAACTTTCCTGGGGGATTTCCCCTCCTCCGCTTGGTCTCTCCGGTTCCAGTGGGGCCGACCCCCATCCTTGCACTCCAAGAAGAAGCAAGTGACTCAGATCTGCCCAGACATCAGCGCGGCTCATCTCAGGTCCCTGTGACCCGCTCAGAGATGGGCATGTGACCCAAGGCAGTCCAGTGAGAGTCAGTTCTGGGCTGTCAACTGGAAGCACTGGGAAAGAAGTGCTCTTTTGTAACCATGAGGCGATGGAGCGGGGCCGTGTCTGCTCCGGGCCGTTGCGTGGTGGGTACGAAAGAACAAAGCTGCTGGCCGTCGGGGGTATAGTGGTGAGCTCCCCTGCCTTCCAAGAATGAAGTCAACACACAGGAGATATACCAAGAGATGAGGAGACAGTTCTGACTCACCGTCTGGATCCATCCATACCTGAACCTGTGGCTGCCTATGACCCGACTGCAGTTCGAGCTGCGTTTCTGCCACTTGCTGTTGAGAAGCCTGATTAATACAATGTCCTTGGCTGAGCCTTTTCATCTGCTGTCTCCGTTTCTTTATCTGAAAAAACAAAGGGGGGAGGGTAGCAATCAAAGGAAGCAATTTAAAAAAATGTTTATTTTGAGAGAGAGACAGAGACAGAGACAGAGACAGAGAGAGAGAACTATTGGGGGAGGGGCAGAGAAAGAGGGAGAGAGAATCCCAAGCAGGTTCTGTGCTGTCAGCTCAGAGCCGGACACGGGGCTCGAACTCACAAATGGTGAGATCATGACCTAAGCCGAAATAGAGTCCCAAAGGAAGCAATTTTTTGAAAAGCAACAGGGAAGGATAGAAAGTCTATCCCAATTTTTACTACTGCTAATAGGGTCTGAGGGGCGCGCAGGTGGCTCAGTCGGTTAAGCAGCTGACTTCAGCTCAGGTTCTCACGGTTTATGAGTTTGAGCCCCACGTCGGGCTCTGTGCTGATGGTTCATCAGAGCCTGGATCCTGCTTCAGATTCTGTGTCTCCTTCTCTCTCTGCCCTTCCCCTGCTCACGCTCTGTCTCTATGCCTCTCAAAAATAAATAAACATTAAAAAATTAAAAAAAATTAAAAAAATTAAAAAACCGGGTCTGAGAATGCCTACTCACTTCCTCACATCTTTTTTTTTTTTTTTTGTCTTTTTTCGTATTAACAGAACTCCAATTTCTATTCTAATATATTGCCACTTGGAATAAAAGTGAAATTTCCCAGCTTCCCGGGCAGTTAGGTAGAGTCACACAACTAAGCTGTAGCCTATGAGATGTAAGTGGAAATAAGTGGAGGGGGGGCTTCCAGAAAGGAGAGAGTGTGCTCCTCGCTTTCCCTCCCTGCGCCCCACTGCCTGGGAAGCAGACATGACAGATGGGGTTCCAGCCCATATTGTGGGCCACGTGACTAAGGATGAGTGCTAGAGAAAGCAGCCACTCAGACAGACACCAGGTCCCCGAGGAAAATGGACCCACGGTACCAGCTCTCACCGGCTGACTTACAGCCTTCTTTTGCGTCATAAAAGAAAGAAACCTCCATCTCACCTAAGTCACCGCTTTGTCACGTGTCTGTGACCGATATTCCAAACCGGAGTCTAACGGACAGCGCCGCTTCCCCCACGCCCTGAACCGCACACTGCATCGTAATTATTTTTCCGTTTTGAAAGTCTGATAGATGCGAAGGCAATGCCGCGTGATCGCTCCAAATTCATTCCTCCTAAGCGCTGATCTTATTTTTATGTGGTTATGAGCCATTTGCCCCTTTTCTGCCTGGGAGCTGCCTATTCGCGTTTATTTCTTGAGTCCGGGCTCGGGCCGCCTCTTCTCGGTGGCGGTAACATGAAGCCGCTCCTGGCTTCTAGCTCATCTTCCCAGCAACCTCGGCAGGGACGACACCGCTTTCCCGGACGATCCGACAACAGTTTGGGAACCGTCAAGGGAACAAGAGGACACGCCTGCAGGCCCGGGAGAAAACATGAGCCAAAGACAGATACCAGCCGCAGCCCCCTCCATCCACAAGGGACACCTTCCGAGCCTGCTGGCGATGCCTAAAACCACACATACTACCGAACCCTATATATGCCATGTTTTTTCCTGGACGTACGTCTGAGAAATTCTCATGTATAAACTAGGCACAGCAAGGGACGAACGACAACAGCTGCTAATAATAATAACACAGGGCAGTTACAGCAATATACCGTGATAAAAGTTACGTGAATATGGTCTCTCTCTTAAAATATCTTTTTGTACTGGACTTGCCTTCCTCCTCGTGGGGACTTGCGATGATAAAATGCCTACGTGCTGAGATGAAGCGAGGTGACTGTCACAGGCGTCGGACGTAGCGTTAGGCTACTGTTGACTTTCTAAGGATGGATCAGGAGGAGGACCAGGGGCTTCCAGACTGAGGTTGGCCTGAGGTAACCGAAGCCAGGGAAAGGGGGAACCGTATCTAGTAAAAGACCGTTATCCGAAGTATACAAAGAACTCTTAAAAACCTAACAGTAAGGAAACTAACAACCAGATTTTATTTTTTTTAAGTTTATTTCTTTATTTTTGAGAGAGAAAGAGAGCATGAGAGACGTAGAGAGAGAGGGAGATAGAGGGTCTGAAGTGGGCTCTGCACTGACAGCAGAAAGCCCGAGGTGGAGCTCGAACTCATGTACCGTGAGACCACGGCCTAAGTCGAAGTTGGATGCTTAACCGACTGAGTCACTCAGGCGCCCCACAACCAGATTTCAAACACATGCCAAAGCCGGGCGTCTGGGTGGCTCAGTCAGTTAAGCGTACCTGACTTTGGCTCAGGTCACGATCTCATGGTTCATGGGTTCGAGCCCCGCGTCGGGCTCTGCGCTGACAGCTCGGGGCCTGCAGCCTGCTTCCCATCTGTCTCATCTCTCTCTGCCCTCCTCCACTCGCACACTCTGTCTCTCTCTCTCTCAAATATAAATAAACATTAAGGGGCATCTGGGTGGCTCAGTCAGTTGGGCGTCGGACTTTGGCTTAGGTCATGACCTCGCCTTCCAGGGTTCGAGCCCCGCGTCGGGCTCTGTGCTGACATAGGGGAGCCTGTTTGGCAGTCTCTCTCTCCCTCTCTCTCTGCCCCTCCCCTGCTCTCTCTCTGTCTCAAAAATAAATATACATTAAAAAAAATAAAAAAAAGAAACCTTTAAAAAAAGTGAACTGTAATGTTAACTACAGACTTCGGTTGGTAATGGTGCATCCGTGTGGGCTCCCTGATCGTACAGACACACCATTCCGGGAAGGGATGTTGACAGCAAGGAAAACGTGTGTGTGGGAGGGGGAGGGCTAACACGGGAACTCTGTACTTTCCACTCAATTTTACTGTGAAGTTACAACTGCTCTTAAAAAAAAAAGATCTATTTTTTTAATGTTTTATTTATTTTTGAGAGAGAGAGAGACACAGAGTGCGAGCAGGAGAGGGGCAGAGAGAGAGGGAGACACAGAATCCGAGGCAGGCTCTAGGCTCTGAGCTGCCAGCCCAGAGCCCGATGCGGGGCTTGAACCCACAAACCGTGAGATCATGACCTGAGCCGAAGTCAGACGTTTAACCGACTGAGCCACCCAGGTGTCCCCAAAAGATCTATTTTTAAAAAATAATAGGGGCGTCTGAGTGGCTCAGTCGGTTGAGCGTCTGACTTTGGCTCAGGTCATGATCTCACTGTTCCCGAGTTCGAGCCCCGCGTCGGGCTCTGTGCTGACGGCTCAGAGCCTGGAGCCTGTTTCCGATTCTGTGTCTCCCTCTCTGTCTGTGCCCCTCCCCTGCTCATGCTCTGTCTGTCTGTCTGTCTGTCTCTCCAAAATAGATAAACATTTAAAAAAAATAATAATAATAAAGGAATCGGCTCTGGCTGGAGCAGGTTGGGTCACATGTCTCTATCTGATCAATGAATGTGGTTCGGTCGTGTGCCTCCCTCTGATCAACTGAGCCTGTTGATTGATGGCGCCAAGGGCGGGTCCCTCTCCGGAGCCAGTGGGGGGGGGGAGGGATGGCGCTTTAGAAAGAAAGAAAGAAGTGCTCGTTTCTCGGAGAAGAGGAAAATGGCTGTTGAGAGGATAAATCAGTAGACATGGACTATCCTTGGCAAAGAGGACAATCAAATCTAATCAGGCAGAGTAGCAAGTCCAGAGGCCTGGAGGTCATGAAAGATCCGGAGCTTGTGGGCAGACCAAGTGAAGCATTCCCTTTTAGGTGTCTAATTAACCCACGTTCAAGTCAGCAACTTTATCTATTCATTTGTTGGGCACCAAACACGGGCCAGATCCTATGTTTGGAGCTAAAGAGACTTTTGTGAATAAGAACTCAGCGGACAAGCCCATTAATTTTCAAAGGCTTCCTTAATGTTTATTCAGGGAACGTTTAGAAGACCATGTAAATTTCACCGCTCCGAAATTAAATTATACATGACCTAATTAGAATATCCATAATCCTTCCCAATCCCTACAATTTCAGGGAATTCAAGGATTGAAGGAAGCCAAGTCAGTCACGTGGCTCACCATGACCCTCCCCAGGCTGCCAGGACTCACGGCTGACTGCAACCTTGACTGACTGCAGTGACCACTTAAAGGGAAGAAAGTGCCCACCAAGAGTCGCCCATGGTTACTCTCGAATAGCTGGACCCCAAACTATGTGCGTCAGTCTGGAGATGTTGAAATTGTTCAAAAGAGCGGAACACGAGCCATAAATTATTTTTACATAGCCTTCAACAACAAATGCTTTCTACATAGCCTTTTAAAGTCAACAAAACCAACTCTTTAATATAATGCGTGAAATGCAATACAAACTTCTTTTATTCTGAATTTTAGTCTCCGGACACTTTGAAGTGGTTTTGTTTGTTTAGATGTTTCTGCACTAATCCTGAATCCCTCCCTGCCGTTTGAGATGCAAAGAAGGTAACATCAATGCATCTGCTCCCCCCACCCCGCGCGGTTCCTGTTTCTATATTAAAGAGATGTCTCACGTCATTCGTTAACTCTTTCAGTTGATTCTGCATTAGCACTTAAGAGGGACTGGGCGCGGTGGGAACCAAAGAAAGGGACGTTACAGGCTGTCCACGAAGGAATCAAGATTCAGTCTGTGTGATCTTTTTCTTTTTTTCCGAGGTTTTTTTTTATTTATTTTGAGAGAGAGAGAGAGCACATGCACACGAACAGGGGGAGGGGCAGAGAGAGAGAACCCCAAGAAGGCTCCACACTGTCAGCGCAGAGCCCGACGTGGGGTTCGAACCCACAAACCATGAAATCGTGACCTGAGCCAAAGTTGGACGTTTAACTGACTGAGCCGCCAGGCGCCCCCGCTACCTGCCCCCCCCCACCCCCGGCTATGTGATCTGAACCGAGTGACTCAACATCTCGCAGCCTCTGTGTCCTGAACTATCGAATAAGGGTGAAATATCACTCTCGCAAGGGGCTTATTTGCTCACTGATTCGCCAAGTCCAGTTTGAGTTTCCGCCCTGTGCCCCACACTCGCCCAGGAAGTAGGGACACAGAGCAGCGCTGAGAACGAGCGCTGAGTACGAGGTTTTCGGTGGGGAGGGAAGCTGGGCTGCAGGCAGGAAGTGATTGTGTGTGAGCGTCTCTGGTATGTTACCCAAAGAGAGCACAGAAGACGGTGTATTATTAATTGCTTATTGCTAGGTAACAAATTACTTCAAAAGTTAGCAGCCTAAAACAAGGAATAAATCCAAGCTTTTATCTCCCGGTTTCTGTGGGTTAAGGGTCCAGGAGGATTCGGCTGGGTGGTTCTGATCAGGGTCTCCCAGGAGGGACGCTGGGGCCGGGGCTGCAGTCCTCTGAAGGCTGGAGGATTTTTCTGAGTTTACTCCGGGGTGGTGGGAGGAAGTTTCCGCCTCTCGCTACATGGGCCTCCTGTAAGACTGCTCTGAACGGGCAGCAGGCTCCCCCCCCAACCCCCCTCCCCCGCCCCGTGAGCAAGTGATTTAAAAAAGAGAAAGAGAGAGAGAGCAGCCAAGACAGAAGCTTCAGTGTCTTTTATAACTTGATCTCAGAAGTGAGGGTGTATCATTCACTTCTGGGGAATTCTCGGATTCATTCCGACCACCCTGGGGCAATGAGAGGGTGGGGGCCCCCCCAGGGTGTGATGGCCAGGAAGCAAAGATTTGATGGGTGCCATTTTGGCTCTGGCTACCAAAACACCCACAATTTGTTTGTGATTCCTTTTCTCATTTTATTTATTTATTCACTTAAAAATTTTTTTTTCAAGGTTTACTTATTTTTGAGAGACAGAGTGCGAGCAGGGGAGGCACAAAGAGAGAGAGAGACACAGAACCCCAAGCACGCTGCGTGCTGTCAGCCCAGAGCCCGATGCGGGGCTCAAACCCACAAACTCTGAGATCGAGGGCTGAGGTGACGTCGGAGGCTTAACCGACTGAGCCACCCAGGCGCCCCTCATTTTATTCATGTGTTTATTTTTAAAGTAGGCTCCACACCCAACGTGAGGCTTAAACTCACAACCCTGAGATCAAGGGTTGCAGGCTCCACAGACCCAGCCAGCCAGACACGCCTCTCTTTTCATTTTAAACCACTACTCATCTTTATACTAATTTTTTTTTTAAAGAAGCCCCCCCCCACCCCGATTGTATAAACTTCTGATCCCAGAAAGTCCGGATCCCCCTCTGGTCTGCTATTCATGACACAGGGAGTGTTAGAGGTTTTCACACAGGGTCAGAAGTAGGACCCAGTCACCCAGTCCCGGGAGACGGTTTGCCGAGGACCAGCCCTGCCTGGTGGAAGGTGTAGATTTCAGCTCCTCCCCCCTGCCCTCCCTCAACATTCCTTTGGGAGCTTAAGCTGCTGGAATTAAACCAGAGGTTTTGATGAGTGGCAAAGAGATAAAGTCTTGTTTGCACATTGTAATGGTGTGTTTAAACATTTTGACAGTGATCAGGTGAGCTCCTTGGCTGGTATTGACTCCACTCTTGGGTAAGTGATCGTACTGGGCAGGAAGGCCCCTTGGCCGTGTGACTGGGGAACTCACGAGTTAATCGACTTGCTTTTTTTTTTTTTTTTGCTTAAACTACACAAGTGAAGAACTGCCCTTTTTTTTTTTTTTTTTTTTTAGTTCTTCGTTTTCTTAGTGCACCAAGAAAAGCAAAGCTGGCTTTTAAGTCCTATTGCGTCTCTTAATTTTTTTTTTGCATCCCTTAACTTTTTGAGGCTCAAGCTGCGAATGAGCAAAAATGAACAAAACCAATCCCCCCGCCCAACTCTTTGGATCCTTGCTTGGATCTCTGTGATAGGAGATAAATCAAGTTCCTCCCACGCTCCAAGATAGACCCCTAATGATGTGTTGAGATTTGCTTAATAAAAGAAATGGGCACCATTTACTGAATGTCTATTTTTGTGTCACAATGTCTGCATATTATTATCTCATCTGCCACTCGTTTAACAAGGTAAGTATAGCAACCCTCATTTTCCGGGGTCTCAGAGAGGCTACCTGATTTGCGTAAGGTCACACAGCACATAAATGACGAAACTGGGCTTAGATGGAGGTCTGCCTGCCTTAGGAGCTCACGTTCTTTTCATTTTTTTCATGTTTATGTATTTATTTTGAGAGAGAGGGAGTGCACACACAAGCGCGGGAGGGACAGAGAGAGAGGGAGAAAGAGAGAGAATTCCAAGCAGGCTCTATACCAGAAGCAGGGAGCCTGACGAAGGGCTTGAACCGAACCCGTGAACCAGGCGATCATGACCTAAGCCAAAACCAAGAATCGGATGCTTAACCAACGGGCCCCCCGGGCACCCCACAGCTCACAATCTTTTTACCCTATGACCTTCCTCGTCCTCAGATTAAGTCAGATGTTTCTATTATATGACTTTATAGCATCAAGTAGTTTTCTGCATACTACTTACTAAATGTCATTATTGTATTATAATAGTGATCTATTTTTGTATAACAGACTACCATAAAACATCGCCGCTTAAAACAGTCATTTACTGGGGTGCTCAGCTGGCTCCGTTGGGGCAGCATGTGACTTTGGATCTTGGAGTTTTAGGTTTGAGCCCCACATTGGGTGTAAAGTTATTTAAAAATAAAATCTTGGGGTGTCTGGGCAGCTCAGTGGGTTAAGCATCTGACTTTTGATTTCGGCTCAGGTCACGATCTTACGGTTCATGGGTTCAAGCCCTGCGTCGTGCTCTGTGCTGACAGCTCAGAGCCTGCTCGGGATTCTCTCTCTCTCTGCCCCTCCCCCACTCATGCTCTCTTGCTCTCTCTCTCAAAAGAAGTAAATAAACAAAAAAAAAATCTTTTTTTAAACAAAAAAAGTCTTAAAAAAATTTTTTTAACGTTTATTTATTTTTGAGAGACATAGAGACAAAGCATGAGCAGGGGAGGGGCACAGACAGAGAGGGAGACACAGAATCCGAAGCAGGCTCCAGGCTCTGAACCGTCAGCACAGAGCCCGACGCGGGGCTCGAACTCACAGACCGTGAGATCATGACCTGAGCCGAAGTCGGTCGCTTAACCGACTGAGCCACCCAGGCGCCCACCCCCCAAAATCTTAAACACACACACAAAAACAAAACAAAACAAACCCCAACCATTTATTATGAGCCTTTTTTTTTTTTTTAAAGTAAGTTCTATCCCCAGTGTGGGGCTTGAACTTACAACTCTGAGATCAAACGTTGTATGCCCTACTGACTAAGCCAGTCAGGTTCCCCCGTTTCCGATGACTTTTTGGGTTGATGGGGGTCCTTCTGTGAATTACACCTGGGTTTGCTCACGCAGCTGCATTCAGTCAGAAGGTCAGCTCGGATAGGCCGACGGCGGGATCGCTTTCATTCTGTGGTCTTTCCTTCAGGGCTTTTACTGGCGGGGTCGACTCAGGGCAGAGTCCCGAGACAGCGAAAATGAAAGCTGCAAGACCTTTCAAGGTCAGGCTCTAGAACTTGGGCAGAGTCCCTTCTACCCTATGATATTAGTCAAAGCTACTTCTGTTAAGCTTCGTGCATGTTTAAACCATGTTGGCCTTTTCACAGCTGCGTCATCGGTGCCCAGAACACACCCCAGTACATAGAATATTTGCTGCTATAAATGAGATTATCACAGTGAATTTTTCTCCTAGCTCAGTGTCTTATACATCAAAGTTCCCTATATGAGGGTTCTTATTTTATAGCTTTCCCAAGGGAGATAAATAATATAAGTATTATTATTATTATTAATGTTTATTTATTTTTTTGAGAGAGAGAGAGTGCAGAGCCTGATGCAGGGTTCGAGCTCGCAAGCCATGAGATCAAGACCGGAGCCAGAATCAAGAGTCAGATGCTTACCTGACTGAGCCACCCAGGTGCCCCTGTGGGGTTTTTTTTTATGTTTATTTTTATTTTTTTTAAGCCATCTCTATACCCAACGTGGGGCTCGAACGCACAACCCCAAGATCAAGAGTCATACTCTCCACCGACTGAGCCAGCCAGGCACCCCTAGATGATCTGTTATTTCTACGGATATCTCAGACTTCCACAGAATGATCTTCGTTGTTCTCTCCAACCTGTCCCCCATTTCTCCATCTGATACTCAGTAAATTGCCAGAGATGCGTTCATTGATGGAGAGGCAGCAGAAGATAAGGACGAAACAGGTGGTCAGGAGTTCAAGTCCTAGTCCAGCCTCTCGCTGGCTATGAGACCTCGGACGAGACATTTAAACCCTCTGCTTTTGTTTCCTCTTTTGGAAAACAAATATAATAATATCATAGCACATAGTTTTTGAGGCTGATGAAAGAATTAAATGGGTTAATGTCTGTATAAAATATTAACAAGACGAGCTGGCATGCAGTAACTGTGACATAAAAGTGCATTATTTTTTTTTAAATCTTTTTTTTTTTTAACGTTTATTTATTTTGAGAGACATAGAGACAGAGTATGAGCAGGGGAAGGGCAGAGACAGAGGGAGATACAGAATCGGAAGCAGGCTCCAGGCTCTGAGCTGTCAGCACAGAGCCCGACGTGGGGCTCGAACTCACAGACCGTGAGATCATGACCTGAGCCGAAGTCGGCCGCCCAACCAACTGAGCCACCCAGGCGCCCCAAAAGTGCATTATTATAAGTAACCTCTGGGGCCTGACTTCAGTTTCCAGGAGCCATGTTTTTACGATGGACAGCATAGACTTTTGGGAGCCGTTCTCTGTCTCACCCAACAGTCTTCGGAGAATCAGGAAGCCACTGAGATGAGCTCTGAACAAGAGCGAAAGCAACCTTACCCCGTTCAAGGTTGGGGAGCTTTAATTCACCAATTTCTAATTTCATATATACTGTTTAGATGTTTAACAGTGGTTTTCTATGGGTGTGAACCGACGATGCCTTTGATGGGAAAGTCAACTTTATAGGCTTACATAGAACATGGAAAAATTATATAGCATGGAGCTTTCCTTTATTGTGTTATTCTATTTTATTATGGAAAATTTGTAACATATTCAAAAGGAGAGAAAATAGTATAATCAACCCCTGTATCCATCATCGGGTGGTTTGAGAAAACCTCGCCAACAAATCGTGGTCCGCCTGCAAGACGGCATACTGCAGGATTTAGAAAGAAAAAGGTGTATTGCTCTGGAAAAGATGTCCAGAACTATGAAGCAAAAGAAACAGGTTGCAAAACAGTCTGCGCACTATGTTTCCACTTGGTATAGAAACAATGTATTTTACCAGCATGTATCGGTAACCGGATTGTTTATTCTTGCAGAGGCTGGAAGAGCAGGAAGGGACAGCTTTTCCCAGAAAGCCAGGCGTGCTTCCCGCTACCCAAGCAAACACACACAGTCCGCAGAGGCGGGAAGCACGGCTGTCCTCCCCGATGCATTTCACGCATTTCGCAGCCCCCGCCGGGTCTGGAAGGCCGCTCTCTCCTCTCTGCTGACTCCCTAACCCCAGCTCAGGCCTGGTCCTTGCTGCTTCCCTATTTGTGGTCTGAACTCACGAGTCTGTCTATTGACTGCATTTGGAACAGTCTTCGCAGGACGCTGTAGTCTTCAGGGATGTGTGTAGACACCCACTTTCTCTCGCAGATGGTGAGTGCCTCCTGGGCCCTGCTTTCGAGCTTTCTCATTTGGGCGGGGAGGAAAAGAGGTGCGAGAAGGTGAGTAAAATCCCTGCGTGCCGCTTGGGGGCTTGGAGACTTGGAGACACTGGAAGTCAGCATCTGTTGAGTGTTCACCTTGAGCGGACACTCTGCTGACTGCTTTATACTCCAACAACAACAACAGCAAACAGCCAGGGGTGCCTTTGTGGCTCAGGTAGTTAAGTGGCCGACTCTTGGTTTTGGCTCGGGTCGTGATCTCACGGTTTGTGAGATCCACACCCTCCTCCCCCCCCATGTTGGGCTCTGCATTGACCACATGAAGCCTGCTTGAGATTCTCTCTCCCTTCTCTCTCTGTCCCTCCTCCACTCATTCTTTCCCTCTCTCTCTTTCCCAAAATAAATAAATAAACATTAAAAAAAAAACAAAAAACAGGGGCACCTGAGTGGCTCAGTAGGTTGAGCATCTGACTTCAGCTCAGGTCTTGATCTCTCAGTTTCTCAGTTTGAGCCCCACATCCGGGCTCATGGCTGTCAGGACAGAGCCTGCTTCAGATCCTCTGTCTCCCTCTCTCTGCCTCCCCCACGTGTGCTTGCTCTCTCTCTCTCAAAAATATATAAACATTAAAAAAACCATGAAAAAACATTAAAAGTAAGGAAACATTAAAAAATATTTTAAAAACCACAAAAACAAACCACAAAAAAACCCTACAAACTCCTTGGGTGTTTGCAACCGCCATGGGGGGGTGGGCACTACGACTGTGCCCCTTTTAGGGATATTCGCAGATGTTCAGAGATGTGCCCAAGGTCACACTAACTGTGGGATGCTTTGCACCTCGATGTCTTAACCATTAAAAACCAGCTGCCTCGACACAAAGAATGTTCTAGAAAAACAGCAGAACAAGACCTCATAACGGTTACCCCTGAGGATTGACCCTGGGCTGGGTGGAAGAGGAAAGGTGAGGGTGTGAGGAGGCTTTTATTGCCACCTAATGCTTGGGCCAGGTAGGTGACAGAAGTGAGCTGTGGGCGAGACCAGAGTCCAGACTCCAGAGCCAAGACCGCACCGCTCTGCCGTTCAGCGTTCTCTCTCCTCAAGTGGAGACAGTGACGGTCCTAACGCCTACTTCGCAGACTCGCTGTGAGAATTAAGTGAGTTCATATATTCCTAAAACGTTTCAAACCGTGCTTCGTCACATAGTAAATACCACACACGACTTAACTATTCTTATTCTGATCATTATTGGCATTTTCCCATGAATATGTATTACTTCTAAAAGAGTGAAAAGAATAAATTAGTTCTTTTAAAAGGCCAACGTCGGTGTCCAGTAAAGTCAGACATCCACTTCCGGGTTGAGAAAAATAAATGCAGTTAGCCACGAAAAGATTTGTTCGAGAATATTCATAGCAGGGGTACCTGGGTGTGGCTCTGTTGTTGGAGCCTCTGACTCTCGACTTTGGCTCAGGTCATGGTCCCATGGTCGCTGGGTGTGGAGCCTGCTTGCGATTCTCTCTCCCTCTCCCTCTGCCCCTTTTCCCTGTTTGCATGCATGCACTCTCTCTCTCTCTCTCAAAAAAAAAAAAAAAAACCAATGTTCATAACAGCTTTTTTTCATAATAATCTGCTTTGGAAACAGGCAAATGTCCAGCGACAAGAGGGTGGATAAACAGTGGCGGCACGGTCGGAAACGGAACCCTCAACGATAAAAACGAATCAACTACCCATGCATCCAATAGCGAACGTGACTGAATCTGAAAAACCGAATTTGAGCGAAAGAAACCAGATTCACGATAGTTCATTCTGTGTGGTTCCATTTGTACGAAGCCTGCAAATAGGCAGAACTACTGGTGACAGAGGCCCGAATAGCGCTTAGCGGGGTTTGGGAAGGGGCGGAGGGAAGCTTCCGGGGGATGGAAGCGTTTCATGCTCCTGAGAGCAGGTGGCAATGTCTGGGGACCTTTCTGGTGGCCACGACTGGTGGAAAGAGTGAGTACTACTGGCATCTGGTGGGTAGAGACCAGAGGTTCCACCGAACATCCTGAGGAGCTCGGGACAGTCCCCACAACGGAGAATCGTCTGGCCCAAACCGCCAACAGGGCCGAGGCCCAGCTTTGCCGGTCTATAGTTTGAACCGTTCACACTTGATCGAGGACTCTCCCCGTCCTCGCGGACGTTTGCCTTTATTAGAGGCAAAATCGGAGCGCCGGCGATGGCTGATTCCCCTCAGGCTAGAATTGGCACCCAAAAGCAAGCTGCCCCACCAGGGATATTTCCCAGGCCCCTTTGCGTCTGAGCACAGCCACGCGATCCATGCTTGCAAAGAGCACGTGAGCAGAACCGACGCGCGGTAGCTCGGGGCCAGGCCGTCGGGGAACACGCGTGCCCGCTCCGCTCTCTCTCCTGCCCGCACCGGCTGCAGGCATCCACGTGGAGCTACCGGCCAGCCCGCAGCACCGCGCGACGTGAACGGGAGAGAAACTGCCGCGATGCAACCGTGAAATGTTGGGGTTTATTTGTTACAGCAGCTAGTGTTGCTGTCACAGAGTGTTCAACAAAAAATGTGGTCTCTGAAGGACGGGGCTTCCAAGCTGATCTACTAAGGAGTAGTTAATCTCACTTGTAAATTCTCCGAGAGCAGGGATCATATGGTCCACGTTTTCTCAATCCCCCATAACACTGGGCACCAGGTCCTCTCTCCCTTTGTTTCCTTCTTTCCTTCTCTCTTTCTTCTTTCTTTCTCTCTTTCTTCTTTCTTTCTCTCTTCTTTCTCTTCCTTTCTCTTTTTTCTTTTTCTCTCTTTCATCCTTGCTTCTTTCTTTCTCTTAGTTTCTCTTTCTCTTTTTTCTCTTTCTTTTTCTTTCTTTCTCTTTCTCTTTCTTTCTCTCTTTTTTCTCTCTCTTTCTCTCTTTCTTTCCCATTCTTTCTTTCTTTCCTTCTTTCTCTTTCTCTCTTTCTTTCTCTTCCTTTCTTCCTTTCTCTCTCTCTCTCTTCCTCCCTTCCTCCCTTTCTTCCTTCCTTCCTTCCTTTCTCTCTCTCTCTCTTTCTTTCTTCCTCTCTTTCTCTCTTCCTCTCTTTCTCTCTTTCTTTCTTTTCCCCAAAGTCGTATGGCTCTATGGATTGGAAGAGAACTTAAGTGTCTTTTTGTAATCTTTCTAGGCAGTATGGACCACAAACACCAATTCCTACACTGTCCTGTCATGTGTTTGGGGGTAGGATATGCCTTATCTAAGGCTCCAGCGTTGGGTTCTGATTAGCTGAAATCAACTGATACATTTTCCTTTCCCAAGCCTCACCGGTTCACAGACGAGCACATAACCAAGTCAGAGCCAGTGAGATCTAAAATACTAGCTGAGGCTCCTGAAGGGAAACAATTTCTTCTCTTTTAAGAGAAAGCCCTAAATATAACTCTCTGTTCTCCCAGGTGGTGGTGGAGGTTTGTGAGGATTCCAGTTACTTATTCCGGTAAATTATTCCAGTTACTGCAATAATTTAGCTACCAAGAGGGCAGTGCTTGGAATCGTCCAGAAACCACAGGTGGAGAGAGCTCCCAGGGGCTCAAGCGGTGTCGGGACCTAAGTTCTTTCTGCGTTTCTTCTCTGCCTCTTTCAACATGTCAGTTTTTTTACTTGCGGTGGCAAAACAATGCCAGTGATTCCAGACATTCAGGGCACAATGTCGTGTTCTCTGTTCTTGAGAAAAACGTTTCCCAGAGGCAGAGTTTTCCTCTTGTCTTGTTCCTCCAGACGGTGTCACATGACAGCGCCCAAACCAATGCCTGGCAAGTGTCTACATCGTCATGATCGGCCGTTTCCACCTTGATTCTACTCCTCAGGCTGAGGCGGAGACCGGGACCCTCTCCCTGGAGGAACACGGTCACCGGGAGGAAGGGGAAAAGCTGGTCACCACCTGAATTCTGATCTAAAAGGGAGAGTTCAAAAAAAGAATAAAATACAAAATAAAAGTGAATTGTTTTGAGTTAGCCAACAATAGGGTTTGCAATATATCCGGCTATTTGTTACGGGTATTTACATATATGTTATATCAGTTAATTGCAAGAAATAGAAAGCCAAGGAGAAAAAAAAAGTTAGGAAAAATTTATCGGCTTGCATAGCTCAGGAAGTTCAGAGGCATTCGGCTTCAGGCATGGCTGGATCCAGGCAACAGGATCGTTGATACTTGGTGTCTCTTTTCATCTCTCGTCCCTGCTTTCCTGAGTGCAGGCTTTACTCTCAGGCAGAAGCTTAGCGAATGATGACCTCGGAAGTTAGGCACCCGTCCCAACAAAAGTTTTAAGAGTTGAGCCTCAACGACCTGGCTTGGATCACGACCCCATCCTCGAACCAATCCCTGTACCAAGAGGAATGGAAAATTCTCCTTGACCGATCCTCAATCTTGTCCCTGCCTCTGGACCAGAAAATGAGATTATTACCATTATCCATCTAGGTTAAGAATGTAGGGGGGGAGGTGCCTGGGGGGCTCAGTCAGTTTAGTGCCTGACTTCCGCTCGGGTCATGATCTCGTGGTCCATGAGTTCAAGCCTCGCGTCAGGCTCTGTGCTGACAGCTCAGAGCCCGGAGCCTACTTCAGATTCTGTGTCTCCCTGTCTCTCTGCCCCTCCCCCACTTGCACTCTGTCTCTCTCTCTCTCTCTCTCTCAAAAATAAAATAAATAAATAAAAATTTTTAAATTTTAAAATAATTTTTAAAATTAAAATAAAAAATAAAATAAAATAAGTAAAATAAAATAAAATAAAATAAAATAAAATAAAATAAAATAAAATAAAATACAACATGGCTTCTTACTCGGCACTTCTGAGTGGGGGGGGGGGCCTGCACGTTGAGTAGCCTGCAGTCAATTGGTTCCTGGCTATTAACTCAGCTTTTCAGAAGAAACCACAATTGACTTAAGGAAGAAAAGCGGATCACACACACTTTCCTTTTTAAAGACATTTAAATTAAAAGGCGAGTCCATTTAAATTAAAAAAAAAATTAAGTAAATAATAATAAGGTGGTTTGTGGCTGTGGCAAAAATCCCAAAGGCCTTGCGCGAGTGACTCAGCTCCGGGGAATTCTGGTAGGGCCAGAATCTCTTCTACATCTTTTTTTTTTTTTCTGCCCGACCGAAGCTGAACCAAAATCCCTTGCATGAAATCCAGGGCCAGAGAAAAACTCTTTAGATTTCCACGGCCACCAGCTCCAGGTGGAGCTTCAAAATCCAAACGGACTTTGTTTGGGCCCCTTTAACCCCGGAGGGGGGGGGGTGGGCTAGTTTTTCCAAACGAGGCCTCCGTTTTTGGGAGAGGAGGCACTGTGCACACTAATTGCCGGTTGCAAGAACCAAGCGGCCAGGGCGTCTGGCTTTTGAAGTCTTGCAAAACGTGCTTATAAAAGTTGGCAACCCCGGCGAGACCCCGGCGTGGCGGCGAGACCCCGGAGTGGCGGCCGGGACCCGAGGCCTTGAAGGATCCCGGGGGGGGGGGGGGGGGGGGAGGTCTCGGGGGGGTTGCAGAAAGGGCGCTTTGGCCCACCAGGCCGTCGGAAGCCCTCGGGGAGCCGGGACCCTCCCTTCTGGCTGCGACCTGCAAGCAACTGAGGCTCGGGTCGCCTTGAACTTACCTCGTCATTTACCCTTGGTACGTCGAATGTTCATCTCGGGGGGGGGGGGGGGGGGGGGGGGGCGGACAAGGCAGAGAGAGAGCCGCCTGACCCTTCGAGCAGGGTTTCCACCACCCTTATTTGCCCCGGCAGGTTTCCCCAAAAATCACGTCTCGTTTGCATTAATTCAGTAAAGAAACGAGTCAAAGGATGCATGTTTTGATTCGTTAAAAACATCTTTATTCCACAACATGGCTGCTGGGTCTGGTGAACAGAGGGCACGCTGCCAAATCTGAAGAATGGGCGCTTTTTTTTTTTTTTTTTTTAAAGAAAATGACTTTGCTGTATCTTCTGTGTCTGGAGATGAAGGATAGAGGAACCCATACTATTGTCTCTTTCTTTCTTTCCTTCTTTCTTTCTTTCTTTCTTCCTTCTTTCTTTTTTCTTTCTTCTCTTTCTTCCTTCTTTCTTCTTTCTTTTTCTTTCTTTCTTTCTTTTCGTTCTTTTCTTTCTTTCTTTCTTTCTTTCTTTCTTTCTTTCTTTCTTTCTTTCTTTTCTTGTAGGCTTCTCTCTCTCCCCCTTTCTCTTTCTGCATGTCACCTTCTCTCCCTCCCTCCCTTTCTTTCTAAACTTTATTGAATATTTCCTATGGTACTGCCATCTGTTTGGGATCAAATCAGGCTCAGTCGGTAGAGAACGCCTCTCTTGATCTCAAGACCAGGAGTTCAAGACCACATCGGGCCTAGAGCTTTCTTAATGCAACACAACACAACACAACACAACACAACACAACAGAATAATCCCAGCTCAGACGGAGTTCAGGTTCTGGGCAGGAGTGACAAATGCAAACACACAGCAGGAGCCAGGGATGCAAGGAATAGAGCTGGCTTCGTAGGACAACGGGTGATAACTCACTCGGCCTCTTGGCAAGGACGGTGGTAAACCGGAGACCCCACCCCCCAGGTCCTCGTCTTGGCCGTGCAGGAAGGGAGACCCTGTTTTTTCCACACCCTCACGTTTGCGTTTCGGAAGCAGCCAGAAAGTGATGGAAATTCAGATCCTTATTTAAAACGTACCAATATTCAAATACCGGCAACTAATTTAGACTTTTTAAAACATTGGATGAGTCAAAATGAAACATATCTGTATTCTAGTTTTGACTGGTGTAAAAGAGTAGCTTTCAAACATTTTTGATCTTGGTTCACAGTAAGAAATACGGTTTATATCACGGTGGCACGTGTGCACGCACGAACACGCATACAGATTCCTGAAACGTAAGTTTCTGGAATACTTTCCTTCGCTAGGTGTGATGCGGTACTTTCTTCTCATTTCTACTCTAGTTTATCCTATCCTAACCTGCTTTTTAATAAAAAAGACTGAGGGGCGTGTGGGTGGCTCAGTTGGTTGAGCGGCCGACTTCGGCTCAGGTCACGATCTCACCGTTTGTGAGTTCGAGCCCTGTGTCGGCCTCTGAGCTTCAGATTCTGTGTCTCCCTCTCTCTCTCTCTGCCCCTCTCCTGCTCATGCTCTCTTTCTCTCAACTAAATAAACATTAAAAAATTTTTTAATTAAAAAAATTAAAAATGACTGGATTGGAGAAATTAAATTGCTTTCAAGACACACGAACGGATCATCGCGTGAACCATGGAAAATCGAGTCACAACTCGACAACTGGCTGTCGGCACTGGCTACGCGTGAAACGAATTAACTGGGGACCTCCCAAAAAGATACTGATGCCCGGGCCCTACCCCAACCAATTAAATTGTGTCTGGGGGGGGGGCCCCTGGGAGGCTCAGTCGGTTGGGCGTCCAACTTCGGCTCAGGTCATGATCTCGCAATTTGTGAGTTTGAGCCCCGCGTCGGGCTCTGTGCTGACAGCTCGGAGCCTGGAGCCTGCTTCGGATTCTGTGTCTCCCTCTCTCTGCTCCTCCCCCACTAATGCTCTTTCTCTGTCTCAAAAATAAATAAACATTAAAAAAAAAATTTGTGTCTGGGGACAGGGGTCTGGGCATGGCGGGTTTCCAAGGGCAGCCACTACTGAGAACCTGTGCTCCACACTCATCGTCAGGAGCTACTACAGACCCAACTTGGAATCAAGGCCTGGTACGTTCTAGCTGTGTGTTTCCTTAGGCAATTTGCTTCATCAGAGACTCCTTTTCCCCAGCTGCAAAATGGGGATAATAAAATACGGGCGCCTGGGTGACTCAGTCGGTTAAGCCTCCAACTTCGGCTCTGGTCATGATCTAACAGTTCGTGGGTTCAAGCCCCACATCGGGCTCTGCACTGACAGCATGGAGCCTGCTTGGGATTCTCTGTCTGCCTCTCTCTCTCTCTCTCTCTCTCAAAATAAACATTTAAAAAACTGGGGATAATAACCAATACTTAGCTTATTGAGTTGGCCGAGGATTAAATGAGATACGTAAATAGCTCTGCATTGGGGCTTACTGTATTGTATCTGTGGCAGGTGCTCAATAAACAGGGGCTATTGTTACGTGTGGGAAAGAAAAATTCAAATAACCGAGTTATTCAGAGTCCTGGCCAGACCTTTTATTTAAAGACAGTGGCTTCTGCTTGCTGTTTACCTGCTGCCTCTGGCCGCGAGCGGAAGTGGTAGGCCCTTGCTGCTTCTGCCGGGGTTAGTAGGAAAGATGGCGGCGGGGCCGAGCTCATTTACATGTTGCGGATGTGTGATTCTTGTTAAAATAATAACACTAGTCATATCACACTTCTAGGTCACGTGATCGACTATCCTGGTTTCCCGGGGATGGGAGGGTTTTCCAGAAACTGAAGGTACGCGTCCCCCTCATTCTGGTTTGCGCCAGACTTTCCAAATCTTTAGCTCTGCGAGCGAGCCACAGGCCGAGTTCTGCCCACTTGGTTTTTAGTTTTTTTTGTTTTTAAGTGAAATTTTTGTTTATTGAAGCTTCACATGCAGTTGTAAGAAATAATACAGAGAGGGGCGCCTGGCTGGCTCAGTTACAGGAGCTTGTGACTCTTGAGCTCAGGGTTGTGAGTTGGAGGAGCCCCACGTTGGGTGTAAAGATTATTTAAAAATAAAAATCTTAAGGGGCGCCTGGGTGGCTCAGTCGGTTAAGCGTACGACTTCGGCTCAGGTGTTGACCTTGAGGTTCATGGGTTCGAGCCCCGCCTCAGGCTCTGTGCTGACAGCTCGGAGACTGTACCTGCTTTGAATTCTGTGTCTCCCTCTCTCTCTGCCCCTTTCCCACTCGTGCTCTCTCTCTCTTTCTCTCTCAAAAATAAATGAACATTAAAAATAAATAAATAAAAATCTTAAAAAAGAGAGAGAGCATACAGAGAGATGCCGTGGACACTTTGCCCATCCCCACCCAGTGATAACCTCCTATAATTCTGTAGTATAAATCACAGTCGGAGTCTCAAATTAACACAATCCACCAACCAGTCTCGTGCAGATTTCACCAGGTAGACCTGTACTCGTTTGTGCACGTGTGTGCGTGTTGTCATCTGTGGTTGCGTAGCTACTGTCCTGGTCAAGATGTTGAGAAAGGTTGTTTTTTGTGTGTTTATTTTGTTTTTGTTTTTTTTTTAGTTTATTTATTTTGAGAGAGAGAGAGAAAGGGAGAGCACAGGCAGGTGAGGGACAGAGAGAAGGAGAGACAGAACCCCAAGCAGGCTCCACCACCATCAGCGCAGAGCCCGACAGGGGGCTCGAACTCACGGACCTAGACGCAGCTGGGAAGAGTTGAGCCTCCCTTTAGGGCGATTGGCTATCTTGCTTCTCCCAGGACTGAAGTGGGGGGTGGGTTCTGGGATGCGGCCCTTTACTAATACTAAAACCGGTTCGTTCAGCCCCAGGCGAACCAGGATGAACCGGCCACCCGAGCCCCTGCCCGAATTTGGAGGGAAAGGGCGATTTTCAAAAGAAAAAGATGAACAGCAGCAGCCGTTCTTGTGGACGCTTCTGGCTTGTTCTTTTCCCCCCCGAAATGACTTGAGCGCTCCAGGCACACGGAGCGGGGCTTCAGCGCGAGCGACCCGGCAGCTGCCTCCTGAGAACGAGGGCCTCCGCCTCCCTGGGCCCGTAGGGTCATCATCGTGTTCGGGAGATGGATCGAGAACGTAAAACCATTTCCTCCCGCACCCCCTCGTCCTCACCTGTCCCCAACTAGCCAGATCAAGTTTCTCCTCGCTGCTTTCTTCTTATTTTTTTTAATGCCGGATTCGAGAAGGGCATATTGCATTGCCTTGTCCGGTCTCCTCCTGGATGCAGAACAGCCCCTCAGGCTTTCGTTCTCTTTCAAGCCCATGTTTGTTGTCTTGTTTTTTCAGAGTCTAGGACAGATCGACAGAAAGTCCCCTAATTTGGCCCTGATTGTGTCCACGCGTTTCAATTCAGGTGAAACCATTTTGGCAAAATACTATGGATGCGATGGTGTGTGTGTCCTTCCTGAGGAACGATTTGAAAACCAATTTTTTTAATGTTTATTTTTGAGAGAGAGAGAGAGAGAGAGCACGAGCAGGGGAGGAGCAGAGAGGGAGAGGGAGACACAGCCGGCGGGGGGGGGGGGGGGGGGTGGGCGGTGAACTCACCAGCCTGGAGATCATGACCTGAGCTGGAGTCGGACACTTAGCTGACTGAGCCCCCCCCAGGCGCCCCCACAGAATGATTTTTAAATTAAAAAACCATTTTTTAAAGTTTATTTATTTTTGAGAAACAGAGTGAGACAGAGCACGAGTAGGAGAGGGGCAGAGAGAGAGAAAGAGACAGAATCGGAAGCAGGCTCCAGGCTCTGAGCCGTCAGCTCAGAGTCTGAGGCAGGGCTCGAACCCACGAATCGTGAGATTGTGACCTGACCCAAAGTTGGGCACTTAACTGAGCCAAGTTTTCAGTTTTTAACAGGTGACAGTCCGACCTTTTGGAAGGGAAAATATTGAAATCGCAGAAAGGAGAAGTGCCTTGGCCTGGGTCACATCTGCGTCTTAGCTGGTGAACCCAGACTCCAATTTTGGTCTCCGTTTCCTTCTGAGTCTGTGCAGTTCATCAGCCTTGTGTGTGTTTTAATGTTTATTTATTTATTTTGAGAGGAGAGAAAGAGAGAGAGAGAGGGAGAGAACGAGTGGGGGAGGGGCAGAGAGCGAGCCAGAGAGAGAGAGAATACCAAGCGGGCTCTGTGCCATCAGCACAGAGCCCGAGTTGGGGCTCGATCCCACAAACCGTGAGATCGTGACCTGAGCCCAAATCAAGAGTCGGGCCCTGAACTCACGAAGCCACCCAGGTGCCCCTTGCCTTCTGTGTTTTTAAAAATGGCCTCCACTCCCCCGCCAACCCTGTAGTGTGTTCCCCCTTCGGTCGGAACTCTGCTACAAAAAAAAACACAAAAAAACCCACTTTTTTTCCTTTTTATTTTTGCACACAACTCAGTTTTCTCCAACAAGGCCTGAACTGCTATTGTTTGCTCCAGACTTCTTTGCATCCAATCCTTCCTCTTTTCAAGATAAGGCCTGTTTTTCCCAGGGCCCGGGGAACCACACCTACGAGAACTGTTCCAGGCATGTACAGCATTGTTTTCCTTTCTCTGATAAGCGTCTTTCGCTGGAAGCACTCCCTTTGTCTCCCACCTGTCTCCAGAGCACTCTGAGATTCACTTTTATTTTCTCGTGATAGGGTGGCCATTTCTGTCGGGATGCCGGGTAACTATCCCTGTGTCGTAGGTACTTGGTGGCCATTTCGCTGACCACCCCCAGAACCATGGGTTCAACCAAAGGCTCTAAAACTTGAGGCACCATTTGGACGGCTAGTTAAATCATAACTGCTGGGCCCCACCTCCAGAATTTCCGATTTAGGGGCACCCCGGTGACTCAGTCAGTTAAGTGCCCGGCTCTTGGGTTCGGCTCAGATCATGATCTTGTGGTTAGTGAGCTCCAGCCCTGCATCGGGCTCTGCGCTGGTAGTGCAGTCTGCCTGGGGTTCTCTCTCCTCTCTCTCTGCTCCTCCCCCGCTTGAGCTTTTTTTTTTTTTCCCTCTCTCTCTCAAAACAACTCAATAAACTTTAAAAATAAATAAACTCAAAAAAATTATTGTTATTTTTTGAATGTTTTATTTATATTTGAGAGAGAGAGCGCAAGCAAGAAAGGGGCAGAGAGAGACGGAGGCAGAATCCGAGCAGGCTCCAGGGTCTGAGCCTTCAGCACAGAGCCTGACATGGGGCTCGAACGCATGAACCATGAGATCATGACCTGAGCCGAAGTCGGACGCTCAAACGACTGAGCCACCCAGGTGTTCCTATTTAGTTATCTTTTAAGTAAGCTATGCACCCAACATGGGGCTCGAACACGACCCCGAGATCAAGAGCTGCAGACTCTATTCACCGAGCCAGCCAGGTGCCTCATATGAAATATTTTAAAGTTCATTACAGAATTATGACACCCGGGTGCCTGGGTGGCTCAGTCAGTTGAGTGTCTGACTTTGGCTCAGGTCACGATCTCATGATTTGTGAGTTTGAGTCCCGCTTCAGGCTCTGGGCTGACAGCTCGGAGCCTGGAGCCTGCTTTGGATTCTGTCTCCCTCTTTCTCTGCCCCTCCCCTGCTCACAGTCTCTCTCACTCTCAAAAATGAATAAATGTTAAAAAATAATAAAAAAAAAAGAATTATGACACCCACAAAACCTGACAACCCCCTCTTCCCAGGATTTCAAACCTCTGTTCTCCCTTGTCCCCCACATCTAATCAGTCCCGAAGTTTCCTCTGTTCTCGCTTCAGTCTGTACCCCGCCCATCTTTTCCTCCTGCAACCGTCCCAGCGTGTACACACGTCCCCTCTCACCTGCAATACTGGAGCCACTTGCTACCTGGTCCTCTCCCACTCCTGCCCCCGCATCACCCGAATGGTCTTTGACACAGAAGTCCGATCCTGTCATCCTGCCCAAAACACACCCAGTGGCTATTGCTATCACAATTAATTGCAAACTTCTTTCAAGACTGGCAAGAGGCTGCATGCCCCGGCCCCCGGCCTCCCCGCCTGCCATTAACGCTTACTTCCGCTTGGCCCCGCACCCTCCAGCTGCACCCGAGACTTCCAGGTCCTGCATCCACCAAGCCATTAGTGAAACAGGGAACCCCGCTTGCCTCTAGGGACAGAAACTTGGCACCTTGGGGAGCGCAGAAGGAAGGAGATTTTCACCCTGCCCCTTGTAGCTTTGAATTTTGAACTTCATTAATGTAGTACCTATTCGAAATAAATAGATAAACACGATCAAAACCAACTAAAGAGGTGGTTCTGCGGCTGCTCTCTGGCCTATCATAATAAGCGATTTCTTTTATAGCCCGGATCGCAGTCTGTAATTATCGTGCTTTCGTGTTTAACTTTAGTCCTCCGCCCCTTCCCCCCTCACTGGTCTACAAACTCCCCGACAACGGAAAGGGCCACTCTCTGTGGCGCGCCATTACAGTCCCAGGGGTGAGCAGAGCACCCGGTAAGCGGGGGTCACTTGAGAAATCCTGTCGGATGAGTGAAGCTGGTACGGTGGGGACAGCCTGGGGAGGAATGTGCAGCGAAGTCACTCGGGGATTCAGAACTTGCGTATCTGAACCCCAGACCCGCTGGAACGGAACCTCCGGGGGTTGGGGACTGTGCAACACGCTTTGAAGGCCCAGGCATCTTCTGCAGCTCCTGTGGCCAAGCGGTTGTGGCTGCCGGAGCACGTCGGAGCCAGCAAAAGAACTCCGGAGTCACACTGGCTGTGTCAGGTCTTAGCTTTCCTGTCCGCGAAATGGGCAGAGTGGATTAACGCTCTCAGCCCATCTTTAGGATTTTTGCCGTATTCTCGTACCACCAGCATCATTTGTTTAGTTAGTAGTTTTCTTGAAATCAACTCACTTATTTTTCGTTATGTAAGTTTTATTTCAAAAGGAAACATTGTATCATTATGTAAGCAGAAGGGGCAGCTGGGTGGCTCAGTCCTTAAGCATCTGACTTAAGCATTGGAGACTGCTGTGTCTCTCTCCCTCTCTCACTGCCCCTCCCCCACTCGTGCTCTGTGTCTCTCAAAAATAAATAAATGTTATAAAATTTACAGGGGCGCCTGGGTGGCTCAGTTGGTTAAGCGGCCGACTTCAGCTTAGGTCATGATCTCGCGGTCTGTGAGTTCGAGTCCCGCATCGGGCTCTGTGCTGATGGCTCAGAGCCTGGAGCCTGCTTTGGATTCTGTGTCTGCCTCTCTCTCTTCCCCCTCCCCACTCACGCTCTGTCTCTCTGTCTCCAAAAATGAATAAGCGTTAAAAATTATTTAAAACTTATAATAAAATAAAATAAATATGCAAGCGGGAGACCTGAGTCCCTCGACATCCATGGAAGGTAGAGTTAAAGACCGTGAATAACTTAACACGATCACACTTTGGCTAGACACTTTAGGATTTCTGCCGGCTGGTCCTTTGTTCAAAAAGGAAATTGCACCATCCTGAGACTTTCTACTAACGGTAGAATTGGAAGATATTTGAAAAAGGGGTGATTTGGTCACAGTGCTGTGTAGAGTCGTCTGAATATTTGATCAAAAATCCTCTTACCCGCCTGTGGGGACAACACTGATTTCAGACAGCTCATTTCAGAAATGGGGAAATCGAGGCCCAGAATGGAGAAGGTAATTTCCCCCAGGACGCTCGTTTGGGAAGGTATCAATCCTTTGGGCCGCGAGCTCTATTTTTTTATTTATTTTTGAGAGCAGGAGAGACAAAGCATGAGGGGGGGAGGGTCAGAGAGAGAGAGGGAGACACAGAATGAAGCAGGCTCCAGGCTCTGAGCTGTCAGCACAGAGCCCGACGCGGGGCTCGAACTCACAGACTGTGAGATCATGACCTGAGCCGGAGTCGGACGCTTAACTGACTGAGCCACCCAGGCGCCCCTGGGCTGCGAGCTATGATGCTAGAAGCGACGCAGGGGCTGGAGCATGGTTAAAGTCAAGGTCCGTGTCCTAGCACGATCATTATCATTCCGCATGTGATTATCGTCTGTGTAACTTACCTGTATGGGGCAATTCACATTTTTTTAAAGTTTATTTATTTATTTCGAGAGAGAGAGAGAGAGCACGTGAGCAGGAGAGGGGCAGAGAGAGAATACCAAGCCTGCTCCACGCTGTCAGTGAGAGCCCAACATAGGGCTCAGGGTTTGGTCTCAAACTGTGAGACCCACTTAACTTACTGAGCCGCCAGGTGCCCCGGGACAATTGACATTTGATCATTTTTGTCCTTAACCAAACTTTCAGTTCCTTGAGGGCAGCCACTGTATCTCATGACATATGTCTTATTTATTTATGTATTTACTTTTTCTTTTTCGTAATCTCTATACCCAACGTGGGGCTCCGACTCATGACCCTGAGATCAAGAGGGTCGCACGCTCTACAGACTAAGCCAGTCACGTGCCCCATCAATAAAAGCTGATTTTTAAAACGCACATTAGGGGGGCGCCCGGGTGGCTCAGTCGGTTAAGCGGCCGACTTCGGCTCAGGTCATGATCTCACGGTCTGTGAGTTCGAGCCCCGCGTCGGGCTCTGTGCTGACAGCTCAGAGCCTGGAGCCTGCTTCAGATTCTGTGTCTCCCTCTCTCTCTCTGACCCTCCCCCACTCATGCTTTGTCTCTCCTGCTCTCAAAAATAAATAAAAAAAATTTAAAAAAAATAAAATAAAATAAAACGCACATTAGGGGTGCCCGGGTGGCTCAGTCGGTTAAGCGTCCGACTCTCGATTTTGGCTCAGGTCACCACCTCATGGTTCATGAGTTCGAGCTCCATGTCTGGCTCCGTGCTGACAGTGATGAACCTGCTTTGGATTCTCTCTCCCCCTCTCTCTGCCCTGCCTGTGCTCTTTCCCTCAAAATTAATAAATAAAATTGCAAGAAAGAAGGAAAAAAAGAAAGGAAGGAAGGAAGAAAGAAAGAAAGAAGGAAAGGAAGACAGAAAGAAAGAAAAGAAGGAACGAAGAAAGAAAGAAAAGGAAAGAAAGAAAGAAAAAGAAAGAAAACCTATGTTATAAGGGGCACCTGGCTGGCTTAGTTGGTGGAATGTGTGACTCTTGATCTTGAGGTTGTGGGTTTGAGCCCCATGTTGGGTGTAGAGATTACTTAAAACTAAAATCTTAAAAAGAAAAAATCAGCAAAAAAAATCAGCTTTTATGAAGATGTAGTCCCTTTACCCATAAATTCACCCGTTTAAAGGGTACAATCCAAATAAAAATATATCCAGAAAGTTAACAAGTGTTTGATGGTCTTTGGTGGGTTCACCCCCACTACCGTCACTACGATCAACGTTACAGCATGTCATCACCCCCAGAGGAAACCCTAGACCCATCAGCAACCAGCCAGTCTTCACGTCCTTCCCCCCCATCCCTCGGTAACCACTGAACTATTTCCTGTCTCTATGGTTTTGCCTGTCTGCACATTTCATATAAATAGCTTCTTACAATATGTGTGTGGCCTTTGGTGAGTAGCGTCTTTCCCTCGGCCTGAAGTTTCAAGGTTCACCCACAAAGCACGCATTTGAACTCCGTTCCTTCCCGGGACTGGATAACGTTCCGCTAACGGATACACGACATTCTGTGACCCCGTTCATCAGTTGACGGACATTTGGGGTTGTTTCCACGTTGGGGCTCTTACGAAGGCTGCTGCTATGGTCAGTCATGTACAGGTTTTCGTATAGACGTACGTTTTCATTTCTCTTGGGTATCTCCCAGGAGTGGACTTGCTGAGTCACGAGGTGACTCTAGGTTTCACCTTTTTAGGAGCTAGGTTGTTTTCTAAAGCAGCTGCACCATGTCGCGTGGTGTCTTATCGTATTTTGTGTCCTATATCAGTTTAGAGCTTTTGGTTGCAATGGATCGATCTACTTCAGGGAAGGGTGGGCTTCCCTGTGGAGTAAAATCTCTTTTTTGCTCCATGATCTTTGCAGAAAGCCAGCAAGAGCGGGCTGAAGAAGCCTTGTAGCAGGAGCAGGCTCGGGGCCATCTCCTGTCACCCGGTCGGCCCTGTTGCCATCCTGCTCCTCCCGGGATGCCCCAGGTGAATCCCCCACACTTTGTGCCCTCTGCCAGCAATGCCCTTTCCTCAGATATTTCGAGGGCTCCTGTCTTGTCACCATTCCTGTGTCACCTCGAATGTCATCTCTTTTCAGGAGCCTGACCTGACATCCTACAGTAGCCTCGTCAGCCCCCAATCTCTGTTCTAGTACCTTGTAATTATTTCTTTCACAGCGTCGATCACTTTCTGTGTTCGCTTTGGGACCATCCATCCTTCTGCGCTGTCTCCCCATCCCTTGGACCTCTGGCTCTGTGGGAGCAGGCGTCTGGGGTTCGCCCTTCCGTTTCCCACCCTAGAATAAGTGTCTGGGAGTGCATGACCTTACATGGTAAAGGGGCACCCGGCTGGCCCAGTCGGAAGAGCATGTGACTCTCGATCTCAGGGTCCTGGGTTCGAGCCCCACGTGGGGTACAGAGATGGCGTAAATAAATAATAAAACTTAAAAAAGAAGGGAGTTTGCAAATGTGGTTAAGGATTTTGAATTGGAGAGATTACCTGGAGTTATCTGAGTGGGCGCAATGTAGCCACAAGGGAAGCAGGGGCGCCTGGGAGGCTCAGTCGGTTAAGCGGCCGACTTCCGCTCAGGTCATGATCTCACAGTCTGTGAGTTCGAGCCCTGCGTCGGGCTCTGTGCTGATGGCTCAGAGCCTGGAGCCTGCTTCGGATTCTGTGTCTCCCTCCCTCTCTACCCTTCCCCTGTTCATGCTCTGTCTCTATGTCTCTCAAAAATAAAATAAAATAAAATAAAATAAAATAAAATAAAATAAAATAAAAAAAAGAGGGAAGCAGGAGTGTCCTCAAGGGAAGTGACCACAGAAGCAGAGGTGGGAGTGATGAAGGAAGGGGGCCTTGTGCCAAGGCGTGTGGGTCTCCAGACCTTGGAAAGGCAAGGAGACACTCTTCCCCAGAGCCTCTAGAAGGAATGCAGTCTTTGATTTTAGCCCTTTAAGACCCATTCCAGGGTTTTGACATCTAAAACTATAAGATAATAAGTTTGTGTCGTTTTAAGCCGCTCTGTGGCAATAAGAAGCGTGAACAAAGGCCTCCCAGCACTCAGAGCTCTGCTGGCCTCGGCCACGCGGGCACGGCGCCCCGCGACACCTCTGGTGAAGTTGGGGCTCTGCCCTTCCCCGACGTCGGTTCCTTTCTCTGTCTTTGGGTCTCCACCGGCCGTCTCGTTCTCCTTGCCGCCGTCTGCCAGCTCCTCACGCTCTACTCGGCCCGGTTCTCGGTCCAACTCGCTTGTCTTTCTGTCTACGAAATGCATTGTTCTTTCTCTCCTGTTTCGGTTCCTTCTGGGTGCCTCTTCACCTGCCGCTATATTACACCCTCTCTCTCCCGTGGGTGTGATGCTCAGCCCGCGTCTGCCGGGGGTCGGATCGCAGCTCCACCTGTCTGCCGGTCCCTGGCTTCTGTGCGCCGCCGCCGTTCGGGACCGCGGGAGCCCGGGGCCTCGCTTCCTGTCCTGGCTCTTGCGTTTCCACCCAAGACCCACGACGCCCCCCTCTCCCAGCCCTCGCAGAATCAGTTGGCACTTACTGGTGTGGTTTTCGGTTCCATTTTTGGTTTTTGGCATGCGGGGATTTCCCTCACTTTCTTGTGAACTCAGTTTTTCGTTTGCAAGAACATCTGTTATCTTTTCCCCAGAATTGTCAGATTCATGGCGGGGGTGGCGGGGAAGGGGGGGCGGGGTGTTTCAGGCTGTCTGAGTCTGCCGGATTGCTGGGGGTGAACTGCCTTCACTTTCCTTTTTTAGTATCTGTTCTCTGCCTCCAGGCTCTGGGGAGCCAGTGTCTGTCTTGGTGTCCACCCCAGGACCTCCTATTGTATCTGTTCTTTTTTTTTTTTTTTTAACGTTTATTTATTATTGAGAGACAGAGCATGAACATGGGAGGGGCAGAGAGAGAGGGAGACACAGAATCCAAAGCAGGCTCCAGGCCCTGAGCTGTCAGCACAGAGCCTGACGCGGGGCTCGAACTCACAAACCGTGAGATCATGACCTGAGCCGAAGTCTAACGCTTAACCGGCTGAGCCACTCAGGCGCCCCTATTGTATCTGTTCTTTATCCGTCCGCATGCAAAACCTTTTATTAACTAGTTCATCCACTGCAGTTTCCTCATTTTTTTTTTTATAAGTGTATTTATTTATTTATTTATTTTTAAGCAATCTCTACGTTCAATGCAGGGCTCGAACTCACGACCCCAAGATCAAGAGTCACTGAGCCAGCCAGGCGCCCACCTCTCTGTAGTTTTCTGATTCAAAGTCGTACCAAATGGAAGTCTGAGCAGGCAACCTGTCTCCTGTTCGGCCCGATACATTTGCACCCAGCCACCTCGGAAATCGCTAGCCAGCCGTGCACCGGCCGCCGTCGGGGCCGAGGCCCGAATAGGACCCAGTCAGCTGTGTCGTGAGCAGAAGACGCTGACTTCTGCCCTTCCTTTAGACAGACCCGTGGGTGGGGCAGGCATCAGAGTTGATGTGTGTCGTGGCGGATCCTTAACCGACTCTGCAATCCCGTTGATTGATAGTAGCCAGAGGGTGGTTTTTAAAAAAATTTATTTTTTTTTAAAGCTAGGCTCTTCACTTGGCTTACACATTTCCCCCTGGCACAGATACCGTGTTCAGGCCGCAACACGTCCACTCCTCCGATGTTGGTGCCCTATAATTACTAAATAATTAGAAGAAGGTTTATCCATTAAGTAAGCTCACTGTCATCACTTTAAAACCTAACTTCATTAAAAAAAAAATCATAAAAAAAGAAGGAAACTGTAATTCCAGGGCGGGGGTCAGCCAACCTTTAAAAGGCCTGAGACTCGGGGCGCCTGGGGGGCTTAGTCGGTTGAGTGTCTGACTTCGGCTCAGGTCATGATCTCATGGTTCGTGGGTTCGAGCCCCACGTTGGGCTTGCTGCTGTCAGCATGGAGGCAGCTTCAGATCCTCCGTCCCCCTCTCCTTCTGCCCCTCCCCCACTTGCAGTCTCTCAAGAATAAATAACTATTTTTAAAAGGTGAAAAAAGTTACAGGCAAAGCAGGGCATTTAGGACACCGCCATTTGTGTCACAAAAATTGATCTGTACATATATACGTGTGTTTATTTGTAAGCATATCTCATCTACAACTTCTAAGAGATTGGTAATGGCGGTTGCCTCTGGAAGAGGAGGCGGGGGGGGCCAAGGGACTTTACCTGGCATCTTGTTTGTGGAAGTTAGAACGAAAGAAGCAAGGAAAGAAGGAAGGAAAAGATGGAGGGGAAAATGTAACAAAAGCCCCACCGCCAAGAAGGGAAGATTCTGCCTGAGAGTCCTCAAATTTATGCTTCGCTGGAGGAGAAGGGTGGGGTTGAATCTGGCTCGTCACGGCCGCGATCTCCTAAACCACCTACCTTCCCACTTCTCACTTGAACTTATCCTGGGAAGGAGCGGGGGATTGGGTTCTCAGTTCTCTCTACTAAGCCTGGCAAAAAGGCATGAGGTTATGAAAGAGAATGCAGAGGCCAGAAAGTCACCCTCCTCCTGGCTCGGTGCCTTCAAGCGTTCGACTGCGGATCACAGCGACAAATATATCTTACACTGTGATTCAGTATTCACACTTCTATATAGACTTGAGATAAAAATTTTAAGAAACAATACATACTTTGGGAGATCCACGCTGATATTTCGTAAAGTTCCATCACAAGTGTTTTAAAATAGGGGGTAAATCCCATGCTGTTAGTTTTCAAACCCATGAATGGGGTTTGACTCACCATCTGGAAAACGCGATATTGTCTCAGGAAGCCAGCTCGGGTATTATCTTTTAGAGACACTGGTGTGTCCATCTTCCAAGATGGCTTTTCCTCGTTGAATTTTTTTTTTTTTTAATGTTTATTTAGTTTTGACAGAGAGACAGAGCATGAGCAGGGAAGGGACAGAGAAAGAGGGAGACACAGAATCTGAAGCAGGCTCCATGCCCTGAGCTGTCAGCACAGAGCCCGACGCAGGGCTCGAACTCACAAACTGAGATCATGACCTGAGCCGAAGTCGGTGCTCAACCGGCTGAGCCACCCAGGCGCCCTGGCTTTTCCTATTTGAACCAAAAAGCTCCAGCTTCCATGATTCTTCCATTTCAGAACTGTGTCGCCTTGATTCCAAACACGACCATTGCTAGAACACATCTCTGTCTCCTCTCACGGCCCCTTCTGGTCCCATTCCTCTGCTAGTCCTGGGAGGATCTGAGGTTTGACTTCGCCAAATTTTTTTTTTTAATGTTTATTTATTTTTCAGAGAGAGAGAGAGAGAGAGAGAGACAGGATGTGAGCAAGGGAGGGGCAGAGAGAGAGAGGGAGACACAAAATTTGAGGCAGGCTCCAGGCTCTGAGCGGTCAGCACATAGTGGGCCGCGGGGCTTGAACTCACAAACCGCGAGATCATGACCTGAGCTGAAGTTGGAAGTTTAAACGATGGAGCCACCCAGGCGCCCCTGACATCCTCAAACTTTCTAAATAGAAAATTCTTCCTTAATAAGATCTCAACTCCTTTCTTTATATTTCATGATTACTAGTACCTGTTAAATTGTTTCTTTTAAGACAGAGGTGGCTGGGGCGCCTGGGTGGCTCAGTCGGTTGAGCATCCGACTTCGGCTCAGGTCATGATCTCACAGTCTGTGAGTTCAAGCCCCGCGTCGGGCTCTGTGCTGACAGCTCAGAGCCTGGAGCCTGCTTCGAATTCTGTGTCTCCCTCTCTCTCTGTCCCTTCCCTGCTCATGCTTTGTCTCTTCTGCTCTCAAAAATAAATAAAACAATAAACAAAAATTTAAAAAAAAAAAAAAAAAAAAAGACAGAGGTGGAAGGAAATTCATTGTAATAGTAACAGACAGGAAACAAACTGAATGTCTACTAGTAATAGCCACGTTCTTGTCAACTAGCAGACAGCTCTCTAGGTACTTTATCATACGGTCCTTGGGAAGAGAAAGGCCGAAACATCGTGGGCATTATGCTCTTGCTTATGCAAGAAACGATACACATATAAGTTCGTGTAGGCGTAGACTATCCCTGGAGGGAAAAGTGACAGTGGAGGCGCCTGGCCGGGACTCTTTTTCTTTTCTTTTTTTAAGTTTATTTATTTACATTGAGAGAGACAGAGAGAGAGAGAGCGTGAGCGGGAGGGGCCGAAAGACAGGGAGAGAGAGCATCCACGCTGTCAGTGCAGAGCCCAACTTGGGACTTGATTTCATGAATTGGGAGCTCACAACCTGAGCTGAAGTCCAGAGTCAGGTGCTTAACTGACTGAACCACCCAGTGCCCCGTGGTGTGACTTTTGATCTCGGGGTTGTGAGTTCGAGTCCCGTGTTGGGTATCGAGATTACTTAAAAATGAAATATTAAGAAGAAAAAGAAAAGGGTGATGGTAGTGTCCCTGGAAGGAGGATCAGAGAGCAGGGGTGGGCAGAGGCTGACTTTTTTTTTTTTTTAATTTTTTTTTTAATGTTTTATTTATTTTTGAGAGCAGGAGAGACAAAGCATGAGCAGGGGAGGGGCAGAGAGAGAGGGGAAGACACAGAATCCAAAGCAGGCTCCAGGCTCTGAGCTGTCGGCGCAGAGCCCGACATGGGGCTCGAACTCACAGACTGTGAGATCATGACCTGAGCCGAAGTCAGACACTTAACCAACTGAGCCACCCAGGCGCCCCAGAGGTTGGCTTTTTAACAAACTCTTTTTACCTTCCAAATGTTTACCATTATTTACAGTTTTCTTTTCTTTCCAGGCGTGCCTGGGTGGCTCAGGTTATGATCTCGTGGTTTGTGAGTTCGAGCCCCTCCTCGCGCTCACCGCTGTCAGCGCAAAGCTCCCTTCGGATCCTCCATCCCCCTCTCTTTGTCCTTCCCCCAGCTTGCGCGTGTGTGCGCTCCCTCTCTCTCGAAAATCAAATAAAATTTCAAAAATTTTTTTCCTTTTCATATCTCTGAACATGATGTGACAATGACTAATTTCACAACTGCATTCACCACAATGGGCACTTAAAAAAAAACAACAGCTTTATTGAGATAGGATTCACACGCCATAAAATTCACCCTCTTAAAGTATATGCTTCAGTGTCTTTGGCATATCCATAGTGTCACGCTGCCATTACCACTATGTAATTTCAAAATATTTTCATGCCTCCAGAAGGTGATGCCGCACCCCTCCTTCGCCCCCACCCCCAATCTTCCCGTCCTTAGAAACCCCCCACCTTCTTTTCCTTTCTTTAGATCCGCTACTTCTGGACGTTTCATATAAATGGAGTCACGTCCTGTATGACTGTCTTTCACTTTACACGATGTTTTCAAGGTTCACCCACGTGCAAGCATGTAGCAGGACCTCCTTTCTTCTTTTTGCCCGTCATATTCCGTTGAGCAGGCGTCCATTTTTGTGGACCCATTCATCAGCCGATGGTCATTGGGGTTGTTTCCATTCTTGACTAGAATGAATAGAGTTGCTATACACATTTCTGTACAGTTTTTTGTTTGTTTGCTTGAAGTAGGCTTCACGTGCGGTACCGAGCCCAGAGCAGGGCTCGAACTCACGACCTGAGATTGAGATCCGAGCTGAGATCAAATGAGGCCAAGAATCAGATGCTTAACCGACCGAGCCACCCAGGGGCCCAGCTGTGTCAGTTTTTGAGTGGACTTATGTTTTAATTTTTTTAATGTTCTATTTATTGTTGACAGCAAGAGGGACAGCACGAGTGGGGGAGGGGCAGAGAGAGAGAGAGGGAGACACAGAATCCGAAGCAGGCTCCAGGCTCTGAGCCGTCAGCACAGTGCCTGACACGGGGCCCGAACTCACAGACCAAGAGATCATGATCTGAGCCGAAGTCGGGCACTTAACTGACTGAGCCACCCAGGCGTCCCCCCATTTTTTCTTAATTTTTTTTTTTTTATGTTTTATTGATTTTCGGAGTGGACTTGTGTTTTAAATCCTCTTGGGAATACACCTAGGCGTGGACTCGCTCGCTCGTGTGGCAACTCCATGGTTCCCATTTTGAAGAACTGCCAGGCTGTTACCTGAGGCGGCTGCTGCAGCGTTTACAGTCCTACCCGCCGCTCTGAGGGTTCCAGCTTTTCCTCCTCCTCGCCAACGCTTTTTTTTTTTTTTTTTTTAATTTTAGCCCTCCCACAATGGATACTTTTAAAACATTTGGTAGCAAACTATTTTTTTCCTAAAGCAGACACATTTAATAAGTAAGTCTCAGAAAGAAAAAAAAGAAGAAGAAAAAAGAAAAAAAGTGAGCTGGGCTTCAGATTCTTCCGCCGGGGACGGAGTCATTTGCAGGTTGTGGGGACAGCGGAAGGCTCCTGCAGGCAGCCAGGTGCCGATTCCGACTGGTTCCCGAGACACCTCTGGAATGAAAATCACAGATCACGATCCCAACCCCTGTTCTAGGTTTAAAGCAAGAGGTGTGAACCAGGTTACTCTGGGGCAGGAGGCTCGGGCCGCCTTTCGCTAACTAAAGATTTGCCTTAAATGAGATTCTTCACACAGATGTTTTCCCCCTAATTTTAAGCGAAACAACAAATAAAGCATCGACTGGCTGGAAATCTCTCCTGCCTATCCCTGCGGCTGGCTCCCCCTCGGCTGGGTGTCCTACCCGGAGTGGAGAGGTGCAGAGTCCACACAGCCTAGGGGCGGAGCCTGGACCCGGGCCAGGTCAATTTTCAGATTGGGTATTTCAAAACCCAGGCCTGTGCAGGGTTTAGGTATCCGCCCAAGCATTCTATTTTCGCTCGCAGGGAAATTTCAGACTATAATAAGTATAATGCGGCAAAATGCGGGGAAAGGAGGAAATTGTGACTAACTTTGGGGTATTAATTCCTGCAAAGCCCAAGTATGGAACTACCGTACGTGGTCATGGTGAACATTTATCGAAGGTGTACTTTGTGCTTGATACTGTTTTTAGGGCTCTCACTGTGTTGTTTTAGTTAATCCTCCTATGAAATAGGTGTTATTTTTGTTCCCATTTTAGGAAACGGAGGCACAGAAAGTTCAGGCAACCAGTCATCATCACACAGGTTTATAAGTAGCAGAACCAGCCGAGCAAGTCAAGCGGTGGGTGCAGAGCCCACACTGTTAACCACTAGGCTATATTGTCAACAGTAGAGGAAGGAAGAATGCAGGGGACTGTCAGGGGGACGGGGACAAAAGCAGAGCCTCTGGGTTATCCCCAAACAACTGAGACACATTCACTATCCACTCCAAGGGAATGGTTGAAATAGTAAATGCGTGGATTCCCAGGTTCCTTTGCAGTCAGGGGTGACCCTGTGGCCCCTATCTCCACTATAATGAGATGTAAGGGGACATTTGCTTCAGGGAGCAGGGGAGTTTGGGGAAAGAGTTTTATGTCTGAAAACAAAGGGATGTGGCATCTGTCTTGACACCTGTTCACTTTTCTGCTTCCTGCATTTGAACTGGAGTGGGAATTGATGTGATTCTTCTGCCGTGGCAGCCATCTTGTGCCCATGAGGTTATAAACTAAGGACAGAAAGCCAATATGCTGAAGACGACAGAGAAGGATTGTAACATGCTCTTGATGAGCATGCTCTGGTTCTGTCTACCTTTAGACATATGTGACAATTAAGTGTCTTTATTGTTTATGCATCTATGGAGAGGCAAGAAAGCATAACAGTTAAGATTACAGACTTGTGAGCCTGGGTTTATACCCTGACTCCAGCGCTTAGTAGCTTATACCGTTGGGCAAGTAACTCGCTTGTTCAACGCTTCCAGTTATACATGCGTAAAATGGAGATAATAAAAGACCCACTGCTCAGGGTTATCACAGAGGTAAATGAATTAATATATATAATGGACTTTGAATTCTGTCTGCTAAATATAAGTTTTCTATGAGTGCCGGCTAGTATTATCTTTTTTTTTTCTGCCGGAAGCTTTTACTTGGGAAAATTTCAAGTCTACAGAAAAATGTCAACAATACACTAAACACCCGCACGCCCTGAATCTGGATTTACTAACCAGTGAGATTTTGCCCCATTTGCGCGCATGCGCTCTCTCCCTCTGTGCGCGTGCGTGTGTGTGTATTTTTTCCCCTCGCTTGAATTATTTGAGAGGAAGTCGTAGGCAGGCTAGTTAGTACGAGTACCGGTCTGGCAGCCTGTTACTTGCCTATACAGCATGTGACCCAAGCTAGACCGATGGAACAAATTCCTCTTTTTTTTTTTTTTTTTAAGATTTTAAGTAATCTCTACACCTAAGGGGAGGCTCAAACTCACAAGCCCAAGATCAAGAATTGTATGCTCTACCGAGCCAGCCAGGCGGTCCTTGAATTGGAATCTTGGAATAGGGCGATGAGAAGATAGGAAAAAATGATCGATCTTTAGATTTACCGTTGGTTCTGGAAAAGGTGTTCAGGATGGCTTGGTTTCTGACATTTCCGGGCCTGATCGTCCAGTCTTCCCTTTGATTCTGTGAGTTCCTGCCTCTCATTTTACTCCCTCCCATGGTCTATTGTTGTTGCTCGTAACCCAAGGGTGAGCACCCATCCTAGGATCGCGGAAGCAGAGGCTTGGTGAAATCAGAATTGTCGGAGGCAGAATCTCTTCATTTTTGGAGGGCTTTAGCCAGGTGACCTTCTGATCTCATCCTCGCTGTGTTATGCTTCTGTGTACCCTAGGCCAAGGCAAGTTTATTGGGGTAATTTCGGGACCTGAGACTACTCCGAAAGTTTTCAGCCACAGGTCAGCAAAAGCACACACACACACAGTGTTTCAGTCAGCAATTGCTGTGTTAGCAACCGCTGCAGAATTTAATGGTTTAAAGAACAACGATTTTATTATCTCTCCTGATACTGTAGGTTGATTCAGCTCAGTGGGTGATTCTTCTGTTCTAGATCTTATCGGTGGGGACTACAGTCCCCTGAGCCTCCGGCGACTGGAATGTGAAGAAAGGCTGACTCATGGGGCTGGCAGTAACTGCGAGCTGGGATCTTAGCTGGGACTGTCGACGGGAGTGCCTCCCTTTTTTTCCATGTGGCCTCTCCAGGTGGCTTGGGGTTCCCATAACATGGCGGCTGGGTTCCCAGAGCAAAGACGTGGAAGCTGCCAATCATCTCAAGGCATGAGCTGAAAGTCCCACCATAAAACTGCCACCGTTTCCATTCATCACACAGTTCTAGAGCAACCCCGATTCAAGGAAGAGGAAATAAAGTTTACCCCTCGATGGAGGAGTAGCTGGTGCCAACAGGGAGGAAGGAGAGCAGCCATCTTCGCAAACTTTTACTAGAGCGTGTCGCTCATTTGGCTTAGGTTTTAAGTCAAGAACAGTATTTTCCAGGGGCGCCTCGGTGGCTCAGTCCGTTAAGCGTTGGACTTTGGCTCAGGTCATTCATGCTCTCCCGGTTGGGGGGCTGGAGTCCCGCACGGGGCTCTGTGAGGACAGTGTGGAGCCTGTTTCCCTCTGTTCTCCTCCCGCCCCCTGCAAATAAATAAACGTTAAAGAAAGAAAAAAAAAAAAGCATAGTGTTTCCCAAATGTCACTCAGCGTGGGATTACGGACAGGTTCCATCAAAACCCTGCCGAATTCAGCACAAAAGTTGCCTCCGACTGGAACCTTTTTCAAATACCCCTTGAGGTAAAAGGTCTATTCTTGGGTTCTTAAACAACTGGTACATATTATTTTTATTTTTAATATTTTTAATTTATTTTTTTAATGTTTATTTTGAGAGAGAGAAAGTGCGTGTGCAGGGGCGAGTGGGGGAGGGGGAGAGAGAGAGAGAGAATCACAAGCAGGCTTTCTGGCCTCAGAGCAGGGAGGCTAGATCCCATGAGCCATGGGGCTGGCGTGGGGCTCGATCCCTTGAACCGGGGAGATCATGACTTGAGCTGAAATTAAGAGTCAGACTCTCAACTGACCGAGCCACTCAGGAGGCCCCAGGCACCCGCCGTATTTTTTAATTGTTAATATCAGTGAACGCTTTCTCTGAATATGTGTATCCAATATGTATATGTATTCTCTCTATATATATGTATATTTTTTGGTCACATAAAGTAACCCCTTTATTACAGGCTAGCAATGTTTCAAATGGCGGAACTTCTACTGGTCTTTCCACCCCTTTGGCCTTCTGATGGCGACGGTCCTGCAGAGGCAGCTGTGTGGGTCCGGGTACCACTGGCTACCGTCCTCGTTCCGGAACCAGGGTGCCAGATCCCTGCAGCTTTTCTTTTCATCTTCGTGGTGCCCCAGAAGGAGCAAATGTACTTGGCGAGCTGGCTTATTTCAGTCTTCACCATTTTCCTGTGGGACGCAACTTAACGGGTTCCGTATTTACTGATTTACTTCTTGCTGCGTTTAGTCGCCTTGCCGCAAACTAGGTCCGCGACCAGAGAGCTGAATATAGATGTGTATGTGTAGGTATATATGTCATTCATAGATTGGTTTCTCTTTCACTTCTTGCCTTTCTTCTTTTTCTTTCCCTTTCTTTCTTTCTTTCCATTTCCTTCACAATTATTCAAGTGCCTACTCTAGGCCAGACGCTCATCTAGGTGCTGGAGACACTTCGCTGAACTCCGAACAAATTCCCTGCCCTCTTAGGAGCTTATGGTTGAGATCTATCTGATCTTCTGTGTTGTTTTTTTTTTAAACTTTTTTTTAAGTCTATTTAAGTAATCTCTATACCCAATTTGGGGCTCAAACTCAGGACCCTGACAGCAAGAGCTGCAAACTTCTCCGGAGCCTGGCAGGGCACCCCAGATCTTTGCTTTAGAAGATCTACCGGAATGACAATAGGTAGCAGAGATCTGAATGACAACGGGGAGCAAACCAGGAGGAATGAAAATTGCCCACAGCAAGGGGAACCAACCGCCAAGTAAGTGATAGTCCCCGAGGCATGCTTGGGAAGTTCTGGAAACTTCAGGAATGTTAGTATTTTGCACAGGATAAGAAATGAAACAAGATGGATTCCCTGAGAACAGACAGGGAAGCAGAGACCAAGTCAGGTAGGGCCCAGGTTTTATCCCAAATGCAACAGGATATCATTGGAACACGCTCAAGTTGGAAGCGACATGATTGAGTGCATGATTTTTCAGAGACGCCTCCGGCTACTGTGCGGGGAGTATTTATGGGATTACTAAAGGAGCGCTTCAGTTGTTCAGGTGAAAGTTCATGCAGGGTTTAGCATTCATTTCTGGATTCTCGACATTTAGCACAGTATTCGCCGTTGTTCGATGAGGGATTGAACACAAGTAGCAGATACCGTCCGAGCGAGTCCTCTCGCTAAACGAGGCAGTGGGTCCCGAGAATATATCAGAGAACGAGAGACAAAAAGCCCTACCTTCATGGAGTTTTCATTCTAGTGAGGAAAAGAGGTAATAAATGCCGTAAAGAAACGAAAACCTATGTTGTTTCCAATGATAGAAAATGGTGTGAAGAGAAATGAAGCGGGGAAGAGGCATAGAGGAGGCTGGGATCACAGTGGGCGGGAATTTAAAATTCCTCCCTGACGAAGTGGCCTTTGGACAATGAGGGGTGGGGACGGAGATGAGGGAGGGTGCTGTTTAAACTTTCTGGCGGGGCGCCTGGGTGGCTCAGTCCGTCAAGCGGCCGACTTCGGCTCAGGTTATGATCTCACCGTCTGTGAGTTCGAGCCCCGTGTCGTGTCGGGCTCTGTGCTGACGGCTCAGAGCCTGGAGCCTGCTTCGGATTCTGTGTCTCCCTCTCTCTGCCCTTCCGCTGCTCACGCTGTCTCTCAAAAATTAAATAAAACAAAACAAAAACAAAAAAAAACTCTCTGGCGGTGGCCGGGTGGGGGGGGGGGAGTGAAGTAGGCAGAAATAGCAGACGCAGGGCCTCTGAGGTCAAGGTGTGCTAGGTATGTTGGAGGGACCCCAAGGAGTCCAAGTGGGCCTGGAATACAGCAGTGAGTTGGACAAGACGCGGGTGATGAGGGCTGAAAGGGGACAGACGGGCTGTGTGGGGCTTTGCAGGTCACCGTGAAGGTTTGGGAGGACAGACATAAAGTGACTTGGTTTTTATCAGGAACTCTCTGGCTGCTATGTCGAGAGCAGGCTGGAATGGAAGCGGGGAGAACAGTGAGGAAGCTACTGTAGCAGTCCAGGTGGGAAAGGAGAGTGGCGGAGCATAGAGTGGTGATTTTATTCTATTCACAACCAAGGCATTGAATACCGATTCAATAGTATTATTTAATATATAGCCCATATTAAAGGCTGCCCCCCTCCTGCCGTCCTTGAGTTGGACAAGACGCGGGTGATGAGGGCTGAAAGGGGACAGACGGGCTGTGTGGGGCTTTGCAGGTCACCGTGAAGGTTTGGGAGGACAGACATAAAGTGACTTGGTTTTTATCAGGAACTCTCTGGCTGCTATGTCGAGAGCAGGCTGGAATGGAAGCGGGGAGAACAGTGAGGAAGCTACTGTAGCAGTCCAGGTGGGAAAGGAGAGTGGCGGAGCATAGAGTGGTGATTTTATTCTATTCACAACCAAGGCATTGAATACCGATTCAATAGTATTATTTAATATATAGCCCATATTAAAGGCTGCCCCCCTCCTGCCGTCCTTTCTCCATTAAAGAGAAAAAAATCTTAAAAAATTTTTTTTTAACGTTTATTTATTTTTGAGACACATAAGAGACAGAGCGTGAGCAGGGGAAGGGCAGAGAGAGAGGGAGACACAGAATCTGAAGCAGGATCCAGGCTCTGATGAGCCATCAGCACAGAGCCCGTTGTGGGGCTCAAACTCACAGACCCTGAGATCATGACCTGACATGAAGTCGGTCACTTAACCGACTGAGCCGCCCAGGCGCCCCAGGAAAAAAAACCTTGATCCCATCAGTGCCATTTGGTTTTCACCTCTTTCGTGCTTTTTTAATGAGTCCAGGCAGGTGTTTTGTAGCATGTCCCACATTCCGGATTTGCCTGTTTCTTCATAGTTAGGTTCAGGTTAGCTATTTTTTTTTTGGCAAGGATACTACTACAGAGGTGGCATTGTGCCACCCCCGTTGCATCATATCGGGAGACAATGTCCTTTGGAGCCATTACTGGTGATGCTAAGTGATGGCGTTTGGTGATTAGATCTCTTTGGTTGAGGGGGTGTCTGCCAGACCTGTCCACTGCAGAGCAAGCTATTCCGTGGGATACTCGGGGGCTGAATATACAGGGAATCTACTCTTGCCCAACGACCTTTCGCCCAGTGACTTTAGGATCGAATGAAGAGCCTGGTGGCTTCTGACCTTGTGCCTCAGTTTGCCCATCTGAACAATGAGGATAATGGTGATCCCAAAGGGATGCTGGCTGTGAGGATCAGTACTCGGCACACAATAAACGCTCCGTAAAGGGTAGATATTACTGGACGAAGGCAAGTGCGACAAGATTAAGGGCAGGGCTGAGGCTGCACTCCAACCCTCCCGACCGGCCGCGGCTCCCAGGCAGTGAGCGAGGGACCCCGGCGGCCTGAGGGTCCTCGCCGCCACGCCCTCGCGCGCGCGGCCGGGCGGGGGCACCCAGCGCCCGGGCCGCGCAAGGCCCCCTGGGACCGGTAGTGCTGGGCGTGGCCTCGGGACTACATATCCCGGAGGCCCCCGCGCCGCGGCTCCAGCCGCTGCCGCCTCAGCCTCTACACAGCGACGGCGGCGGCCGCGGCGGCTGAGTCGGTGGCGGCGGCAGTGGCGGCGGCTGCGGGCTGAGCGGCGAGTTTCCGATTTAAAGCTGAGCTGCGAGGAAAATGGCGGCGGGCGGTGAGTGGAGATAAAGGAGGAGCGGCGGCGGGCGAGGGGGTGGAGTGCGAGGCGGGGGTAAAGAGGGCGAGTCCCCGGGTTGCCGCGAGCCGGCGGCTTGCGGCTCCGCGGAGGCGCTGAGGGGCGCGCCGAGCGAGGGGGGGCGCGCGGAGATAGTTTCGGGGTGTCGGGGCCGCGCCGCTTGCCCGCAGCCCGGGGCGGCGCGCCCCGGGAGGAGGGGAGTTGAGGTGGGGCGGCAGCCGGCTCCGGAGTCCGAGGGGGGTCCCCGCGCGGAGGGGTCACCCCGCGGAGTTTGGGGGGGGGGACCGCGGGGGTCCACTTTTCCCTCCCGTCCCTGAAGTTTTAGCTTCCCCCGACCCTTGGGGCTGCCTCAGAAAGCTCCCCGCGCCCACCTCCCGCTGCCTCGGCTCCTTCGCAGTTATTCGGAAGAATTAGGGGGCGGGGGCAGCCGCGCAGACCCCCACCCCAGCCTCCGAGTCGCACCCAGAATCGGAATTGCGTGTCGTTGCTGTGTTTCCTCCTGCGTTTGGGCATTTTTCATATTTTAACTCGCATCATCTGCGGAATTTCATTTTGGGCACGGGTAGGTCCTCCGCAGTTTTCTCAGGAAAAAAAAAAAAGCATTTTGCTACCTCTGGTGTGAAGGTTGGGAAATGGCAAGTGGGAAGTTGGTGGATCAGATTTGGGGTTTGGGTGTCTTCATCCGTACTGTTTTTTCTCTCCCGTCCCCGTCTCCGATCCTACATACGTTGATTGAGTTCGTAATTTAAATTGTCTTGCACATGCCTTTAAAAAAAAAAAAAAAGGCAGAAAAAAAAGGGCGATCCATGAGTCGTTGGAAGGACTTAGCCGCTTCCAGTTTGAGGGCGCTCGGGGTGGGGAAAGTTCACCAAAAGGGCAGTGGTGAGAGGGAGAAAAAGAAAAAGCATCGTCTCAAAATCTCACTAACAGGAGTTCGCGATTCCAAAATGGAATGACACGAAAGGTAGGAAATTGTCCCGAAGTCGAAAGTCGAAACTTTTTTTTTTCCGCCCCCGGCTTGAATATGAAGACTTCCTTTTTTTTTTTTTTTTTTTTTTTTTGCAGTTTTTGAGCAGCGCTTCAAAGCCAACCTGTTTTTGTTATTAAGCCTGTACCGTAAAGAAACAGGAAGGCGAATACCAGCTGTCTTGCTGCAGTGGTTTTTTAAATGGAGTTGGTTGAATGAGAGGAGTGAGTGGTAGTAGTATCGAGTGAGATTGCTGCAGCTCCTGATTTAAATGCCCGGCCTCGGATCCGGCTAGCTGGTCCCTGGCTGCGGGAGAGCTCCAGTATTTGTTGCTCTAGAGGATGATGGAAAAAAAAAACAACCCAAAAAATTAAAAAAAAAAATAAAAAAAAATAATACCCCCCCCCCAACAGCCCCAAGCACAGCTCTTGTGAATGCCGCGGCATAAACTGAAATGTTCAGTGGAAACCTGGAAGTTCGTGACATAGTTGTTCCTGCAAAAAAACATTTAAATTACCGCTCTGTTTAGAATAGGCGACACCAGCTATGACACCCACCTGGAAAAAGGTACACACCCGCGTTGAACACTGAGTCTCTCCTGTAAACCCTCCAGTTCCGGCTCCTGGGAGGCAGGGACTGTTGCTGCTTTCTGGAGTATCCTTGGTCTCTGGAATAATGATTTTAAGATGTTTATTTGAGACATAACCCTCACTAGGTACCAAAAAGCAGGAAAAGAAGACGAACAGAAGAAAGGGAAAAGGTGGTGGGAATACTGTTTTCTTTTCGCTGCCTGGGACCAGTGTTGGTAGCTGTTCGCAGAAGCCGCTGAACTTACTGCTGGGGTTGCCTTCTGTGCCAGCACCCTTGCAGAAGTAGCAGGGGCGGGGGGGGGCGGGCGCTTAAGGATGCACCACGGCCGCCAAGGCTCATTGTTCGCATGTAAGAGGAAGCGTCTGTTTGTTACATGTAAAATGATATTGAACACCATAGCTCCTGTCACTGGAGGTTGCTTCAGGTTCTGCATTTAAATGAGCAGTAATCTAGGTTGCCCACGATCCTAAATTATAGCGGTATTTTATGTATCGATAGAAGTGACTTAATTGTCCAATCAGCATTAAAAAAAAAAAAGGCACATGCCAGCTTCTAGCTTATAGAACTACATTTCGAACATGAAGACTGTAGAGTAAGTGGGCTGCTATGATGTTTCGAGAACAGTCGTAGGAAATATTTCGACGATAAAATGTTCCTTACCTACAGAGGCTTCCAAAATGCAGAAACAACACCAGCATGATTGACAGGATTTCAATTTTTTAAGTTCTAGAAGGGTAGTTTTAAATTTACCAACACTAGCAATTCATTAAAGAAATTCAGTAATACTAGCGTTTAGACTATTACGGATTGCATTAAATAATTTCGCTATATTTTGACATAGAATATAATGTGCACCCCCCCATAAGATTATTTTTTATATCAGGGATATATTCTTACCCCTGCATGAGAATTATTTCCCTAAATTGCCCCTCACTCCCTAGACAAATAAGTTAGAATGCGTTCAAGTGAGGAGCGTACCTGGGACCCTGGATGCTTTTTCTGGAAGATGCGAAATAAAAAAGAGTTTTCGAAATGGTTACTTACTAAAGCATTCTTAACTGGCTTTTTGAAATAAACTTCAGGGACACATTAAAGATGTTTGGTTTTTTTTTTTTTTAAATTTAGTCTTTTGTGTATTAACTATGGTTCTAGAATCTTTTAAAGATGAGTATGTATTTGAGAAGTCTTTAAAAGAATAATGTAAAAATAGTTCGGACAGTAAGGTAAGATATAAACCCAAATTGGTGTTAAGATAAATGGCTTTATGATTTCTTTTTGCATTTTTTTTAGAATATATAATTTCAAGCCCCGGCCTGAGGACGTAGACTACTTTTGTAAACTTGATATTTGCAAGTTTGGAATGAGTATAGCCTCCAGGGGCTGTTTGTCTGCACTGGAAAGGGACCACAGTTTAATGCAGTTGTTACTTTAATGTTCCGCAGGACCAGAAAGATGTCGATCATGTTGAAGAATTTCTCATGTAGTTTCTCATAGGTTAAACCAGGCAGTACCTGTCACGGTTTGGTTTGAGCTTATTATATATTCTGTAGTGTAAAAAAAAAAAAAATATATATATATATATATATACCCACATACACACATATATATTTCTTTTTTCTGGTATTATTGAGTGTTTAAAGCTCTGGGAGCAGAAAATTAGTATTGGAAATGTGTGTTAACTTGTCACCTTTCTTGTATAAGAAGATTCAGCAGATTAAAGAAATAGGTAACTGTATGTTAGTCTAGGTCCACAGGGATAGCATGGAGAGTGAAGGCTGCAGCGAAATGTAGGCATTTTCTTCCATTTTATTGAATGCTTCTTGGGGGTGGGGGAGGGGATCACAAAATGGACATTTCTCAGTAAAAGTGGAGGAGGGGCTGTATCGTAATGAGGCTTATTCCTTCTTTTCTTCAGTGTTTGCCGCATAAACTCATTTAGCCCATTGGTTTTCTGACAGAGTTTCTGAGAGATTATTTCAGGTTGAGGGTGCAGTTTATCCAGAGTCTAACCTTATTTTCAGCTCCTAACAAATGATGGAATGGACTTGAATGTAATCGCCATTCCCTTTCCTACCTTCTGGTGGAGAGTTGTTAAATGAACAGGAAAATGGCCAGAAGAGACACAGCAGGAGTTGAAAGGAAGACCTGCACTGTCTAGGAGGCTGATTTATCCACAGCCTGGCTAATCTTCTTAGACTGGCTGCTGCCAGTTCCCAACTTGATCAGCATCAACTCCTTTGGTAGGTTCTGCTGGCCTAGGTCAATTTACTGGGGGTGGGGGGGGCGGCAGTAATAAAGGTTTATTTCACTGTAGTAAATGCGTGGCCTCGAGGCACAGGAAAGAAGTCTGACCTATCTGGCAAACGGGCTTTACCTATTTCAAAGAATATTTTAAGAGCACATGTCCTAGTCTTTTCTGTTAGTATTTTTTTCCTAAAATAGGAAAAGAAATAGGAATGTCTGTGTCTTCTATTTTTTTCTTTTCTGTTAATATTTTTTTTGTCAAGTTGGTTTCCATTCTGTTAATATTTTTTATTCATGCATTCTGGGAAAGAGTGACTTTTTCTTTTTTTTTTTTTTGAGTGTGTAACTTTTTTGTATGCTGTTCACTTATGAAGGTATTCTGAAATGTTTAATTTCTTTGATTAGAGGTTAAGAAGAGGGAGGGAGGGTTCTGAAGTTTCAGTTTTTGGAAACTAGGCTGATTAGATAACTAAATTTAACTCTTCATCATCCACGTAAGGATGAAAAGGGAATATTGGCATGGGTACCACATACTAATGGATAATCTACTGCTCCCTGGGGCTTTGCTTTTGGTAGCTGTAGCAGCTGAGTAGGAGTAGTAGATGGATAGATGGGAAAAGACTGCAGAACTCAGCATAATCCTCAATTAGGATAAGCCTCATGGTTAATTGAATGTTGAGTGTACAGGTTAAATCCCATTATAACAAACTCCAGGGGACTAGCTAAATTATTTTGTTGTACTGGGATTGAGCTTTTTTGAATGTTTGAAATAAATTACTCCTTTTGTTTTTGTTAGAGGTGTTGGAAAAATTTTTTATTGTAACAATTTGAGAAGTTGTTACTCATGAACCAATGTGTGTCCAAGGTTCAGTTTGAATGCTTTTGCCTTTAAAAAGGAAGTAACTCATGTTGATCTGGGCATGTACTTTATCCCCCCCCCCCCCCCCCCCCCCCCGCCCCCACGCTCCCACCTCTAGGTCTAGAGTAGCTCCATTGGTTTATCTCAACAACCAAATAAATTTATAAGTACTACTGCCACCATCAAAGTGTGGTCAGAGGAAATGGGAAATTCCCCAGGTTTCCAGGTGACTGCTGCTGGTAATTTTTTCTGCCCTTGATAACTTTTTAAAATAAATGAATATACTTCACTTTTGTGTGAACTTTACTTTTTCAGTAATAATTAGGGTAGCTCTTTTCCATTGATCCCAGTGTACTTCCAGACAGAGAGCTGTATGGTGTTTAAAAAAAAAAGTGACGGTAGTATTGTAGTTATAAATGTAGAATTTTTTAGAAACAGAATTAGTGTACATATGAGAAAAATTACTATTATGCTTGGCCAGAAATACACTTTTTTTTTCTGTCTTGGTACTTTTAGGTTGGTGTTTGAGGAACTTCAGGCGTTTATATCCTACCTTCATATCTAAGGCTCGCATTTTTAGTTTGCTTAGAGAGTTTTGATTGGGTGCAGCAAGACATTTTTGAAGTCATTCTTTTAAATAGATGTGCCATGAAGGAGGGAAAATCTGAAAGAGGGAATTTCAAAGCAACCCAAGCAGTGTTTTGAAAGTTCTCGAGTCCAGAATAATGACTGGCTAGTAGGCAGGAAGCCTGCAGTCGTATTGTGGTATTGTTCCTCCGTCTCACGCATTGGAGGACTTGAGCACAAAAGAGGAGAAAGCGTGGGGAGGGGAAGAAAGAGTTTTAACAACAACAAAAAAAAAGGGGGGTGGGGGAGACTTTTAGAGTAAATATTCTTTGCTGTTCTGTTTAAATGAAATCTAAAGCCAAATTATTTTTACTTTGAGAGGAAATGTTAATCATAATCTAAATGTCCTAAACTGACATTTTTATAAATGAGTTAATTTTTACTGGTGGAAAGAGCAGCATGATCATACATTCAGTTTTGAAACAACTTTAATAAAAAAAAAATCTCCGGGGGATCTGGCTGGTTCAGGGAGAAGAGCATGGCATGCCTGACGCTTGATCCAGGTCATGAGTTCGAGGCTCACGTTGGGTGTGGAGATTACTAAAAAATCAATAAACTTGAAAAAAATCTGTACATGAAAACCTTTGAATATTTCCCCTTTTGGTACCTAATCAGTATCATTTGTTAGCTTGTTACTTTGAAAATGATACTTGTGAAGAGTTGAGAATAATTTGCAAGTTAGTGCTGTAAGCTTCATGCCAATCAATCTCAAGATGTTCCTTAAAATTTATAAAACAAAGGGAGTTCAATGTATGACCTTCCAAAGTTCATTATATTGGAGAATTCTATAAACCTAAAGCATTGCATAGATACATCGAATGGCCTTATATTTAAATTTTGTTGGTCAGACATTTAAATGGATTAAGCTCTTTATACCAGATAATGGTGACCTTTCAGTGCCGACTCCTCCTTTGGGAGATAGGATGATTTTTGAGCTCCTGACTTCATAGCATATGCTACAGGCTGCAAAGTGTGTGCTTACACATACGTGTCTGGGGAAGGGGGAGGGGGAGAGGATTTTCAACCCCCTCCTTCTCTTGTAAGAAAATGAAGTCATATTTTTCTTTACTCTCAGTAAAGCTGTCATCAGTGAAATGGATTATTGAATTTAAGTCACTCTGTAGAGTAGCTGTATCAGCTTGATTTTGTTTCCAGATTGAAATTTGGCAACTTTATTTGAAAATGTTTTAAAGATTACCCAGTATTCTTTTCACCAAATTGTGTCTTTAGTCTAAACACCCTCTGCTGCATCCAAGCTCACCTCTTTCCTCTTTTATCTGGCTGCTGGTGGTTGTGTTCTATGAGACTTTCATCCCAGCAAGCGTACTTGGCCCATTGCTGTCAGAGCAAGTATTTGGTTGCCACTAGGAAAATCTAACTTAGTCAGTATGTCAGTGAGGAAACTCCACACACACGTTGCATCCATTGGAGTGCCCGTAGTATCTTCATATGATAAGACAGGACTATCAGGAACTAAGTTTTAAGAATAACCTCATCAGGAATCAATACAGTGAATTCATGGGGCACCTGGGTGGCTCGGTTGTTAACCGTCCGACTTCAGCTCAGGTCATGCATGATCTCACTGTTCATGGGTTTAAGCCCCGCATCGGGCTCTCTGCTGTCAGCATGGAGCCCGCTTCAGATGCACTGTCCCCCCCTCTGTCTCTGCTCCTCCCCTGCTCGTGCTCTCTCTGTCTCTCTCAAAAATAGATAAACTTAAAAAAAATACATTGAATTCAGGAAGCTACTTTCGAAGTGCACAACCACATCTAGAATGGTAGAAGCCTTAGGTGTAGGGATCCCAAGTTGGCAAACCTGGAATTGTGAACTTGCCCAATAAACTCCACTTCTCTGTTTCTTTGTTCAGAGTATGAAATACCTCCCACATGTTAATTCTTTTTTTTTACATTTTATTTATTTTGAGAGAGAGGGCGTTCATGAGTGGGGGAGGGGCAGAGAGAGGAAGAGAGCGAAGCCCAAGAGATTGTCGGGGGGGAGGGGTGGGTGGGGGATCAGGACCTGAGACTGAGCCAAAATCAAGAGATGCTTAACTGAGCCACCCAGGCACGCCTCCCACGTGTTACTTTTTAAACTGACTTTTCATACCAGCATTCAGCATTCTCTTAGCTATGAGGCCTTAAGCTTTAATCATCTTTAATTTGCTACTGTTTGGCGGTTGCCCACTCCCCCATACACACATACTTAACAAGTGTTTATTAAGCTTGTAGTGTTGAAGGCGCCATGAGAGTTAAGGTTTGACCTCCAAGTGCACACAGTCAGTCAGGTGTTCGCATCACTTTAGTACGAGGCAATATAGTTTGCTTATAAAAATCAAGGAGAAGTTCAGAGGAGGTAAGGACTGCTTCTGACCAGGTGATCAGAATGCAGGACTTTGAAGCATGGGTAAATTTTAACATGGAGACAACAATTTGTGTTGGTGAGAAATCATTAGCGATAGCTCAGAGGTGAGGCATTTTAAGACTTGGTCATTTAAATATTCAACAAATGTTAGTGGATTTGAATAAACTGGTTTTGTTTTTGCAGAATCCTATTGATACGTTTCTCCTAAATATATTTTCGTTACAACTTCTAAAACTCTGGTTCAGGTCCCTTATTTCTAGATTGTTGTTAAAGTTTTCAAAGTAGTTCCTATTCTTTCCCTAAGTCCTCTCTGCACTTTTTAAACATCAGTTTGATTACATTTTTTGCTTAAAAATGTGCAGAGTACAATCCAAATTCCTTAACCTAATACTGAGTTCTTAATCATCGTCTTTTTAAGTCAGTCTTTCCCAGTTTTGTTGCCTCTCTTTGAGTCATGCTGCTGCCCTCCGCCTCTTCTTCGCTGTGTAGCCTGGTCATTAAGGTCCAGTTCAGGTCCTGTCTTCGCTTAAGGAAATTTCCCAGGTCACCACAACTGAAAACATAGTTCTTGTTTTCTGAGGTGAATCTTAATTATCTCTTCACATGCATAGGAGTCTGTATTGAATCAGATTGTCTGTTTTTGAAGTGTGAGGACCATTTTTTTAATAAGCTTTTAAAGCCACCTATTATTGTTCAATTATATTAGTTTTAGGTCACCCTCCGCCCCCAATGCTTGGCACTTGGATATGGAAGTTTCTAAAGTTCTAACTCTCAAGTCAGCTTTTCTATCTGGAAATTGAGATAAAATTAGAATCCTAGTCCTACAGACTCATGCCTTCCTTATAGAGTTGTCCCAGATAAATCATGTCTGGGCCTTAGGATTCATATCTCCCAGGTGTCCTAACACTGGACCGTCCTTCTGTGAGTTGTTCACGTGTTTTTATTCACTACCACGGTTCTTCGAAGAATTATGCTAAGCATCGTAGGCACTAAAATCCCTTGGTGATCTATGAGTTTATAATCCAGTTGAGAAATAAGTATAATTAAAAAACATAGTTGCAGCAACATAAGTGGTTCAGAAGTTCAGAGAAAGAAAAGGTCATTTTCAGCTGGAATTGTTACGGAGAATTTCTTGGAGGAGATGGAGTAGATCTAAAGGGAATTAATTGCTGTTTCTGATCATTCTTTCCCACATCTTTTAGTCTGTAGTGCTTAGTACAACTAAAAAAAATATGTTCTAATTTTTTTTAATTGCAAAGAAGGCATAAACATGGTGGATGTACATGGTTGAAACATAGAAAAAGGTGTGTGTGTGTATATATATCTACACCTTGAAAAAGTAAGGATCCTGGTCCCCCAGGTCTTTGGTTTTTATAGCTACCCCCCTTCCCAAAGGCAGCTGCTATTAGAGGATCTTCTGTGGGGATAGTTATGGATGTCTCTCCAGTATATATGTTTATTTATGTATTTTTGAGAGAAAGAGCGTGAGATAAAAACAGAGCACAAGCGGGGCAGGGGCAGAGAGAGACACACACAATCGGAAGCAGGCTCCTGCTCCGATCTCATTTCCAGCATCTTCCAGCATCTTCCAGCATCATGTCCTTACTTCTCTGTGTCTTCTACTTTAGCTGCTGCTAAGTTTCCCCTGTTCTGCCTTCCCCAGTCCCACCCTACTAAACTTATCTTTCCTGTGTTCTGATTCACATTCTTAGATATAAAAGCTAAAAGCTAGCATTTATCCAAGCTACTGTGCCAGACAGTGTTGGGTGTTAAATGTCCATTATCTTATTTAACTGTCTCTTGTACTGCAGAGCCCTTGTTTTTCTTCAGCTGAAGTCTTCTATGAAACCCTATTCGAAATAGAAAATGCGATTTTATTAAAATTTATTTTCTAAGTTGCAATCAGACTGTTTGCTGGTTATAAAGGCAGTGAAAATGAGACTGCTGTGATGAATATAAAATTTGAAATTGGGTTCTTAAGAACTATTATGGATCTAAATCCACCTCTGCTTCTAGTTTATTTCTGTATTACGAAATCCCAACTCAGAAAGAGATATGGTTGCAAATGGTCTCAGTTCAAAAATATTTTTTGATATATGTAACAGGTGCGCATGGGACAAATTCAGAAGGTACCAGTGGGTATACAGCAGAAAGTACGGCACCCTTCCTCAGCTGTCTCCCAGCCGCCTCCTTATCCCCTGCTCAGAGTTCTTGTTAACTGTAGAATCGTTGTTAACTCTGGACGTACAAATGCATATGCTTAAAAGGTTTTAAGTTTAGTGAATTTCTCCCACATTTTTGGGTAAACTGTATTAAAGTGTAGCATACATTCAGAAAAATGCATAAGTACAGGCCTATACATTTTCGTAAAACAGACACGCTTATGTAATTGGCATTCAGGAACCCTCTTCTGGATTGTGTATATTTTTTTAAATGATCTTGGGGAGAGGTTTCATATCTATATTTATAACTAAATTCTTTCTAATGGTTACACAGTATTCCACTGCGTGGTGGATAGATCATAATTTATCCACTTTTATACTACTACAAACAGCTGTAAGTGAATATCCTCATACATATTTCTTTGTCATGAAAACATTTTCATGTTTTGTTACAAAGCATATAAAAATATCTGGAAGTAGAATGCTTGAGTATTAAAGAGTGTGACGTTAGGTTTTATAGGAATTGCAAGTGCTAGTTTCCCTTATCTCATGTGTTTCTTTTAATGCTTTTATGGTTTCTTTTTCTTTTATAACATAAAAAAGATCAAATGAAAAATTAAAAAAAGTAAAACAATAAAATGTCAGGATACCTGTTAGCATAAATTAATGAGGTGGTAAACTACAATACGTCGTGACTATATATATTCTGTTTAATATGTTTAAAGATGTTTAAAATGTACCTATTTAACATTTGGGGGTGTGTGTGTTAAAGTTTTTTATAAATTAAAAAAAAATTTAATGTTTGTTTATTTTTGAGAGAGAGAAAGAGACAGAGAGCATGAGCAGGGGAGGGGCAGAGAGAGGGGGAGACACAGAATCTGAAGCAGGCTCCAGGCTCTGGCCCCACACGGAGCTTGAACTCACAGATCGCGAATTCATGACCTGAGCCGAAGGCTGACGTTTAACCTAGGCACCCCGGGCATGCTTTTTTCTTTCTTTTTTTTTTTTATTTGTAGAAATCTATTTCAACGTATAATTTGCTTATACTAAAATTGAACCATTTTAAGTGTGCCATTAAGTTTGGACAGATGTAAACTGTTGAGTTACTATCACCACAATCAAGGTACAGAACATTTCCATCACCCCAGAAAGTTCTATCTTGCCTGTTTGTATTTAGTCCTCTTCTAGGTTTTAGAGTATTTAGTGAACCACTGTTTGGCTTCTGTCACCATAGTTTACTTTTTTTTTTTTTTTAACTTTATTGCGGTATAATTGACGTTCAATTAATTACATATATATATTTAAAGTGTACAATTTGAGTTTTAGCCTAGAAGTCTACCTGTGAATCTGTCACCACAATTACTGTAATGGAAATATCTATAACTCTAATGGAAGTATCCTTGTATCTCTTTATAATCCATCCCTTCCCATCTTCAGGTGATTGCCGATCAGCGTTAAGTCACTGAAGATTAGTTTACCTTTTGGGGAATTTTATATAAATGGAATTATTTGCTGTGTACTTTTTTCCCCCCTTTGGTTGTCAAATGATCCTTTATTGAAGTATTTTCCTCTGTAGTTTTTTTTTTTTAAAGTTTATTTATTTATTTTGGGAGAGAGAGAAAGAGTGTCTGCCTGTGAGTGGGGGAGGATCAGAGCTGGGAGGGAGGGAGAATTCCAAGCAAGCCCAGTACTGTCACTTGCGGCTGCATCCTGGGAACTATGAGATCATGACCTGAGCTGAAATCAAGAGTTGGGTGCTCGACTGACTGAGCCACCTGGGTGCCCCTTCCTTTGTAGTTCTTAACTATCTGGACATTCCACTGCTGCCACGGGTGATGTCATCTACGACGTCCTGAGGGTGGTGGCCATTAACATTGCAGCCCACAGGCTGGGTAGTTCCCAGGATCTCTTTAATGGTTCCAGGGAGTTCTGTGGCTAAAAATCTGCACCTTACCTGGCAGGCAGTGTTGATGGTCTCATCAAAAGTGGTATTTCCACTGTGCTTAACAGGGAAGAGGCCACTCACTGTTTTTCTATTTTTTTTTCTACCTCTTGGCAGTTCCTTGAGGGCTTTGATAATCAGGGAAAAGGCAGACAGTACCATTTCATTCTGGGCCTGAATGGTCAGTTTCTCTTAATCCTTCCTCATACATTTCCAATCACCGTTTGTTTCTGCAATGTAATCACCAGCCTTTTTTGGGAGATAGATCCAGAGGGCCGATCTTGAGCTCCAGCTCAGACATGGCACTGACTTCCTCACTGGTACACCTCAGATACACGACTTTGATCTCGTTGGGGTTGAACTTAGGCGGCATGGTGGAGGAGGCTGATGTTGGATGAACCTAGATTTGGGATGGCTGAAAACAGTTGCACCTTTGCCGCATCTGAGCCGAAAGTCAAAAGTACCATGTACTTTTTTCCGGGGGAACTGGTTTCTTTCACTTAGTATTGTATAGTTATTTTGGGATTCATGAATGTTGTTGCAAATATCAATAGATTTTTATTTTAAAGTCTTTAGTTTTAAGTGATCTCTGTACCCAGCGTGGGGCTCAAATAAAGAACCTTGAGATCAAGGGTTATGAATCATGCTCTACTGACTGAGCCACCCAGGTACCCCTCATATTTTCATTAGTTTTATTTATTTTTATTTTTTATTTTATTCTTTTTTGTTTGTTTGGAAGATATTATTTGTGTTCTTTGTTGAAAAAAATTTTTTAATTTACATCCAAGTTAGCATATAGTGCAACAATAATTTTAGGTCAGTATTATTTTTTATTGCTTAGTACTATTGCCTTGTACAAGGTGTATCCCAGTTTATTTATCCACTTGTTGATGAACATTTGGGTTGTGTTCAGTTTTTGGTTATTAAAAATAGAGCTTCTATGACATTTTGTTTACAAGGATTTGGGAGAACATAGGCTTTTATATCTCTTGTGAATACATAGGAATGGAACGGCTCAGTTATATGCTAAGTGCATGTCAACACTTAAACTTTTTTAAAAAATGTTTTTTTAAATTTATTTTTGACAAAGAGAGTCAAAGAGAGAGGGAGGGGGGACAGGATCTGAAGCAGGCCCTGTGCTAACAGCAGAAAGCCCGATTTGGGGCTCAAACTCAAAAACCGTGAGATCATGACCTGGACCGAAGTCGGACACTTAACCGAGTGAGCCACCCAAGCAACCCAACACTTAACAATTTTAAGAACTGCCACTTGTTTCTCAAAGCACTTGTACCATCTTCTGTTTCTCCCAGCAGTGCATGATAGTGTTGGTTATTCCACATTCTCACCAACACTTGGTATGGTCAGTCATTTTTTTTTTTTAGATTTTTAAAATTTAAAAATTATTAAGAATTTTTCATTATATTTATTTTAGAGAGCGAAAGACAGCACACACGGGCAGGGGAGGGGGCAAAGGGAGAGAGAGAGAGAGAGAGACACTCCCTGGCAGGCTCCATGCTCAGTGCTGAGCCCGACCCCACAACCCTGGGGTTGTGACTCGAGCCGAAATCAAGAGCTGGGTGCTCAACTGACTGAGCCCCTCAGGCGCCCTGATTTATTTTTATTTTTAAGTAATCTCTGCACCCAACATGGGCTCCAGCTCACAACCCTGAGATCAAGAGTCTCCTGCTTTACTGACTGAGCCAGCCAGGTGCCCCAGTATGGCCAGTCTTTTTAATGTTAACCATTCTAGTAGGTATGTTAGTGGTCTCTCATTGTGGCTTCAATTTGAGTTTCCTTAATGACTAATGATGTTGAGCATATTTTCATGTACTTAGGTGAGGTGTCTGTTCATACTTTTTGCCTATTTTTAAGTTGAGTTACCATACTGAGATGTAAGAGTTCTTTAGATACAGATTTTTTTTGGATATATGTTTTAGAAATGTTTAATTTGAGACTGTGGTCTGCCTTTTCATTTTCATAACTGTTTTTGGAAGTGCAAGAGTTCTTAATGTTACTGGAAATCAATTTACTGGTGTGTGTGTGTGTGTGTGTGTGTGTGTGTGTGTGTTTTCTTTTATAGTGGATGCTTTTGTGTTGCATTTAAGAAATCTTAGCCCAACCCAAAGTCATTGAGATTTTCTCATATGCTTTCTAAAAGTTTTAAAGATAAAAAAAATTTTTTTTTAATGTTTATTTTTGAGAGAGAGACACACACACACACACACAGAATGTGGGTGGGGGAGGAGCAGAGAGAGAGAGAGAGGGAGACACAGAATCTGAAGCAGGCTCCAGGCTCTGAGCTGTCAGCACAGAGCCCAGGGTTCGAACCCACGAACTGTGATTTCATGACCTGAGCCAAAATCGAGTCAGACGCTCAACTGACTGAGCCACCCAGACATTCCCATCTTTTCTTCTTTCTTTCTTGCTCTCTTGCTTTTTTCTTTCTTGCCTTCTTGATTTCTTGCTTTACTGTAATAACTAAAACTAATGGTTCCAGTACAATCTTGAAATTTTGATTGTGATCAATTTGGGGGAATAGGTATCTTTGTCTTAGTCTTAGGGGTAAGCATTCAGTGTTTCACCACTAAATAAGGTATTACTTTACGTTCTGCCAATCTGCTTTGTATCAATATAGCTGTACCTTCTATCCCCCCCTCCTTTCGTTACTGAGTTTTAAGGGTTTATCTTTTTTTTTTTAAGAGAGAGAGGGCGCAAGTGAGCAAGGGACAGAGAGAGAGAGAAAGAGAAAGGGGGGGGGCACAAGTGAGTGAGGGGCAGAGAGAGAGAGAGAAGAGAGAGGGAGGGAAACAGGGCTTGTATTTTACCTGAAGTGGGGCCGGAGCTTACTCAAAGCAGGGCTCCTGTTTACCTGATGTGGGACTTGAACTCATGAACTGTGAGACCATGACCTCAGCTGAAGTCAGATGATTAACAACTGAGCCAACCTGGTGCCCCCCAAGGGTTTCTTTTTTTTAAAATGTATATTCTGGATGTACATCTTTATCAGATACATTTTGCAAATATTTTCTCTCAGTCTTTGGTAGTAAAGCTCTTTATTGGTGGTTAGTGATATTTTTGTACTAATGCTCAGGTTTTTGGTCATATATGTATTTTGGGGGAATAACAGGTGCTTTAACGCTCCAATAATAGTTAATGCAAACATGTATTATAATCCCATTTCTTAATTCATGTAAATGGAAGGAAAAACTAAGATTATTAACCTAGAACATATCAGTTCTTAAACATAGTAAGTTTTCTACAACATTTAACTATTAAAAGTCATTATTCATTTTAAATAGCCTGGAGCTTGATGTGTCTTTTTGCCTCTTTAATAAAAATGAAATAGTAAGTCCTTGTGTATTTCCTTATTTATTGTTACAGATGAAGATTAAGAGCATCGAATACATTGGTCTAGTATAATCCTAATGAAAAAGTGCTGAAGACCTCTGTAACAACTGAATCTTAGCAGTGTGGATTTGTCATCCTTCCCTCTGTAACCCGAACCGAAAGACCCAGTGTTACCTGTATTAGCATAGAGTGTATTCCGTTCTTACCAAGCTGTTTTATACTGTTTTCTCTTTGTATGGTTTTTATGTCTAACCGTTCCACTGAATGCCTCTGCTACAAGCTAATGAAAAAATACCAGCTTGCACTGTGTTCTTTATCACATTTAGTATTTATATTAAATTATTGAAGCCGTAAATTGCCGAAGTATCTCCCTGCAAACTTTCTTTTCCCCTCCTTGACAAAAAATGACACCTCAGTTTGCTTACCAGTCTCCTCATCCTGATTTGAAGATCTGTATTTTAATTCTTCTCTGTCTGAATTATTCTTTCTGTCACACTAGAATTTTGGAATATTTTGCAATTTACGTTTAAAAAGAAGCTAGTTTTAAAAAAACAGTGGAAATTTCCAGCTTAAAAATATAAAACAGCCACTGCTCTAATAACTGCTTTGCAGGAAGAAATATGAAAGAGAACCGCAGGCGTTCCGGATGTCAGCCTGTGAAATTTTCCACGACTCCTCATAACAACACGCAGGCGTGCTACGCTGGGGACTTGGTGCAGCCACACTTGCGCCCTGAGCAGGGCTTGCGGCTCTTCTGTCAGTAATCAGATGGCTCCTGGCCAGCTTCAGTGATCAGTGCATAAATTCACACATCTGAGGTGCTGTGTGTTTGCTTCATCTGTGGCCCTGACACTGAACTTGCAGAGTTATTTAAAAATCTTTGGATTCCTTTTGTTTCCAGAATTCCTGTTTTAAATGAATTTTGGCAGTGCCTGGGTGGCTCAGTCAGTTGAGCATCCCACTCTTGATTTTGGCTCAGGTCGTGAGCTCATAGCTCCATGAGACCCAGCCCTGGTTGTGCTTTGTGCTGACAGTGCGGAGCCTGCTTGGGATTCTCTCTTTCTCTCTCCCTGCCCTTCCGCCCCCTCTCAAAATAGATAAATAAAAACTTAAAAAAAATGAATTTTGATTTCTTTAATTCAGCAGATTCATTATTCCTCTGAGAATATAGACTATAAAATCATTATTTTAGTTACAGTGCTATCTAAATATTTATTTAGTAGCATTTTTACTGTACTGAAGAATGCTCAGAAAATTAAAAGATTTGTGGAAGGTCGGGAGTGCCTGGCTGACTCAGGAGAGTGTGGGGTTTATTTTTTCTTCTAATTTTTTTTAATGTTTATTTATTTTTGCGACAGAGAGAGACAGAGCATGAGTGGGGGAGGGGCAGAGAGAGAGGGAGACACAGAATCCGAAGCAGGCTCCAGGCTCTGAGCTGTCAGCACAGAGCCTGACACGGGGCTCGAACTCACAGACCGCAAGATCATGACCTGAGCCGAAGTTGGATGCTCAACCGACTGAGCCACCCAGGCGCCCCGAGCGTGGGGTTCTTGATCTCAAGGTTATGAATTTAATCCCCATGTTGGGCATGGCGCCCACTTAAAATAAATTAATGAAATAATAAAATTAAGAGATTTGCATAAGCTCTATTAATTTGGTGTGGATTCGAGAAACATTTTAACCTCTGTTTCAGATTCCTGTTAATGTTTCAGAGGGTCAGTAGGTTTTTACATTAAAACTGATAATTGTGTTGTGGTTTGGCTGTTTCAAATTCGAAGGCAAATCATATTATACTGTTTCCCTAGTAGGGGAAGTCCCGGCTGCCCAGTTCTGTAAACTGGCAGAGCAGAAGGATGAGGAATAGATCACAAAAGGGTTGGGGGGCGCCTGGGTGGCCCAGTTGGTTAAGCATCTGACTCTTGATTTCCGCTCAGGTTGTGATCTCAGGGTCTGTGAGATCGAGCCCTGTGTTGGGCTCTCTGCTGATAGCTCGAAGCCTGCTTGAGAGTCTCTCTCTCCCTCTCTACCTGCCTCTCTGTCTCTCTCTGTCTCTCTCTGTCTGTCTCTCTGTCTCAAAATAAATAAACTTAAAAAAAAAAGTGGTGTGATCACCCACTTGTCCCTTGCTTCATCTCTTTTGTGGCAAATGTCTACCAGTAGTTTTAAGGAATAAAACTGAAAAACTCTGATTTCAGATGCCCCTAACCTTTTAAATTCTTATGCATTTCTGCAGTGAGGAATTTGAATGTTCAAAGTGATACAACAGATAATACATACATATCTTTGTGTGTTTTACCCCCAGAAGTCGTTTACATTTTGGAAATTAAGGCGTATAATGTATATCTTTTTCAGGACTGTGTTCAATTTGAACAACACCGTTGTGACATAACAGCCTCTGCCCCTTCTCTGTGGTCTCTGGCTTCTCCCTTGTACAGTCTCTTCCTTCTTGTTGACTTCTGTATCTGTAACTCTTCTCCTGTCCCCTTTATGCCTTTCCTCTTCTTAGCCCTTTTTGTCTCCAACTACTTTATCCCGTTCCTCTTGGCCTAAATTTTCTTCTGACTCGTAGCCTTTTGTGTCTTTGTCAACTTTCTGTCCTTCAAGTCTTTGCCTTCTTCTGGTGGATCACTGTTCACCAAATTTCTTCTTTACCTGTGGAAGGCTTCTTTGCTCCGGGCATTCTCTGCTTCGTCAGATGGATTTTCTTTTTGTCTTTGACCCCTGAAACATACATCCTTACACTGTCCGTAGTCCTTTAACTCTCCTCTCTGTTTCCATGTTTTGATTTACTTTACAGAGATTTAGTGAGTGCTAGCCATGCGTCTGGCTGTTCTCTAGATGTTAGGGATATACCAGTGACCAGAATGACTAGGGGAAAAAACAGCCTCGTAAGGAGACTGAAGAGTGGTGTGTATGTGTGTTGGGAGGTTTACACTTTAGATGGGTAGTCATAGTAACCTTCCTGAGAAAGTAGCATTTGAGGGAAGTGTCCAGGATATAAGCTTTGTGAATACTGTAGAGTGGGGAGTGTTCTGTGCAGAGGGAACAGCCAGTGCAAAGGCCCTTTGGTAGAAGCATTTTTAGTGTGTTTGAAAAACAGGACGGTGACCAGTGAGCCTGAGCACAGTGAATGGAGCAGTGAGTAGTAAGAGGAGAAATCTGTGAGGGAACAGTGGTGGCTCTAATGTCTTCAGCTTTTACTTTGAGCATGGTGGAGGACCACCGCAGGATTGTTTTGTTTTTCTAGAAATAATCTTCTGACCATTTTTTCCCCCTCTAATGAAAGCATTTCATTTTTTTGTTAAAAAGGAATTCATGTTCATGCAGCAAATATAGAGGAGTACAAAGGAGAAAATAAATCAGAGAGCCAGTAGAGCACCAGTAAACTTCCTTCTGCATTATTGGCGATTTTGCGTGTCTGTCCACTCGTTTTTCTTTGTGCTTATATATATATACACACACATACCTCTTCTCCAGTGTAGGGTTTTAGCAGAGAGCAAATAAACTGAATTAGGCTGTAAAGAGATCCCTCCAGCTGCTTTAGGAAAAGTAGCCTGGAGAGGGCAAGAATCAGAGACTTATTGGAAGGCTATTACTGTAATCCAGGTAGGAGACGATGGTGGTTAGACTTAGGTGGTGGCAGTGGAGGTGATAAGTGGGTGGGATTTGTACATATTTTGTGATGGATTCAGTGTAGGGGAATGTCACTGAAGGTGGGGCGGAGTGGGGCGGGGCAGGAGAGGAGGGTGACTCAGAAGTTTTTGGCTTGAACAAGAAACCTTTGGTTTCATTTTTCTTGTCAAACTATCCAAGGTTCATTTCTGGCTCGATCTTTCATTATGTGTTTTTTCCTGTTCATTTGAACTTGTGATTATTTTCTTTTAACCAGGCTTCTCGTCTGTTTTGCCCAGCTTGGCCCTTGGTACCCACCATAAGATGCCATATATAACAAATTGTTTCACTGGTATTAGTCTCCCTACCTAGACAGTGAGCAGTTATTTATTTGATTATTAAAAATTTTTAATGTTTTATTTAAATAATCTCTGCACCCCACATGGGGCTTAAACTCACAACCCCGAGATTGAGAGTCATATTGCTGAACGTCCTTTTAGAGGGTCATGGTGAATTTATGGATCTGCTCAGGGACCAGTAGCATCGTGGGCACTCAGTAAACGTTGATTAATGGTACACTTCTCAAGTCTGAGGACAAGGTATGAGAAAACCTTAAAGTAAGTGCCTAATTTAGCTTACTTTAATGTGTTGGCATCTTTTGAGAATGAACTGTTTTAGATAATTTCCTCAGTTATTTTGAGTCAAAAAAAAAAACCATTAAATACTTTTTATTTCCATAGGATGTTATCTATTTTCTTGGATTCTACAGCAGTATGGAGACTTTAAAATTTATTAATTATTATTATTATTTTATTATTAAATTTTTTTTAATGTTTATTTTTGAGAGAGAGAGAGGAGAGAGAGAGTGCAAGCATGAGCAGGGGAGAAGCAGAGAGAGGGAGACATAGGATTGAAAGCAGGCTCTAGGCTCTAAACTGTCAGCACAGAGCCTGATGTGGGGCTTGAACTCACGAACCACAAGATCCATGACCTGAGCCGAAGTCAGACACTTAACTGACTGAGCCACCCAGGTGCCCCCAAAGACTGTTTTTTTGTTTTAAGTAGGCTTCATGCCCAATGTCGGGCTTGAACTCATGACCTCTAGATCAAGAGTCCCATGCTCTAATAACTGAGCCAGCCAGATGCCCCAAGACTTTTTTTTTGAGTTTATTTTGAGAGCATGTACTTTTGGGAGCCTGGAGGGAGAAGGGGGAGAAGGGGCAGAGGGACAAAGGGAGAGAGAGAATCCCAAGCAGGCTCTGCACTGTCGGCCCAGAGCCCCATGTGGGGCTCCGTCTCACAAATTATTAGATCATCACTTGAGCCGAAATCAAGAGTCTGACACTCAGCCAACTGAGCCACCCAGGTGTCCCAACACTTTTACTATCTGGGTAAAGCATCTTGGAGATAATGAGAAAGAAAATGCCCCTGCTGAGAAAGGATTTTATGCTTTGGTGTAGACAACATAACATACACACAAATATGTGTCCTTTATGAATATAATATTGTATTATAACTTAGCAAAGTGTTATTAATAGTGCCTTTTCATACTAAAGATTATAGGGATTCTTTGCCTCTTTATTAAATGGTGATAGACTTCTATACTTTGAGTTCTTATTTTTTATTTTTATTTAAAAAAATTTTTTTTAATGTTTATTTATTTTTGAGACAGAGACAGAGCATGAGTGGGGGAGGGACAGAGAGAGAGGGAGACACAGAATGTGAAGCAGGCTCTAGGCTCTGAGCTGTCAGCACAGAGCCCGACGCGGGCTTGAACTCACAGACCGCGAGATCATGACCTGAGGCGAAGTCAGACGCTCAGCCAACTGAGCCACCCCGGCGCCCCTGAGTTCTTACTTTTTAAAAGTTTTTCAGACTTCGTCTTACCTGTTGCTACTTGCTACTGTGCAGGTGTGCTAATGTGTCAGTTGTGCGTATCCACCCCCTTTCCCTTTACTTTTATTTGTGTGAGATTTCCTGGGAGCCTTATTTTATATCAGTATTTTTTCTTGTTTCTGTCTAAAAGAGTCTTATGTTCAAATCTTCAACTACAATTAACTGCAAATCTTTAACTACAAGCTTGGGAAGAATGATTTGTTGACACATTTATAAGATGATTTTTATAGACCTAATTTGCTGTCTCCTGCATTGTATTTCACAAATAACCCAAATTATGGTTCAGCTTTCAAATCTAATGTATGTTTTATTTTTAGAAACTAGAGATGATGTTATGTCTCCCTTTCTTGTCCTTTTTCCTCTTTTCTCTCTTAAATTTTTCTTTTTTTTTTTTAATGTTTATTTATTTTTGAGAGAACATGAATGGAGAAGGGGCAGAGAGAGGGGGAGACACGGAATCCAAAGCAGGCTCCAGGCTCTGAGTTGTCAGCACAGAGATGCAGGGTTCGAACCCACAGACCACGAGATCATGACTTGAGCCGAAGTCAGACGCTTAACCAACTGAGCCACCCAGGATCCCCTCTGTATTCTTTTATGTTTTTTTTTTAAAAAGAGAGATGGAGACAGAGCATGAGTGGGAGAGAGACAGAGAGAGAGGGAGACCCAGAATCCAAAGCAGGCTCCAGGCTCCGGGCTGTCAGCACAGAACCTGACACGAGGCTCAAACTCATGAACTGTGAGATCGTGACGTGAACCCAAGTCAGATGCTTAACCAACTGAGCCACCCAGGCGCCCCTCTTTTATGTTTTCAGTTCAGTATTTGTTCTGGTTCTCCTTTTTCCCAAATCTTTACTTAGAGCAAAAAGGTTTGGATGCTCTGTTTTGCTTCCAAGACTGAGTTTTGGTTGTGTTTTAGTATCTTTCTTGGATTGCTTAGCTATTTCAGTATTTGGACAATCTGTTGACTTAGTTGTGATTTTTTACTTTTACTTTTGTGTGCCGTAGAAAGTATATGTACTAATAGAACATAAACTCTGTGAGGGCTGGCAGTTACTTTGTTTATTCTTGCATCCTTAGCACCCAGAATGGTGGCAGGTGCATAGTAGGCACTCAGATCTTTGTGGGATGAATTCAGAGAAGCAATAGCAACGGTTCCTGTTTATTGAGAATATACCATATGCCCAAGTGCTGAGCACTTTGAATAGATTTGGTGGTATTTCCATTTTTACTGCTGAATGAGTTGTTTCCTATGCACATGCTAGTATGTGAATGGGAGTGAGGGAGGAGGGGGCTGAAGCTGGCATTGGTTGAGGGTGCTGCCAGCCATCACCACACTTACTCAGGTTCTGCTTGTACAGTGCATTATTTTATTTACCACTAGGTAAGGAAATGTAAAACTGCCAATTAAACTACCAGATACTGAAAATAGCATGACATAGTCCGATTTCACAGATGAAAAAAATTCAAGAATCTGAGATAAGGAATCCTGTAGTTTTATATAAACTCTCTTTTAATGATCATAAAGCTCTCTAAAGGTGGGTGTTATTGTCCTGACTTTAGAAATTTATGGGTTAAGTTCACAGGTTCTCAAGCTGTAGAGGATCCTTAAAGAGGTCTCCTTGATTTCAGAGTCCGTGCCCTCCTTACCACTCCATATTGCTTCGAGCATCAGTAAAGCAAAATAGGACATTGGCCTGTCACCTCTGGCTTGAAGGTTCTTAGTTGGCGTGGCTTTAAACGTTTTCTTAATGTAACTCATTTTTTTTTTTTAAATCAGCAAATGTCTTTGTATTTACTGTGTACCAGATACTCTGTGTTTTTATGTGTATACTAAACAATATAAGGCCTTATCTCTTCCTCTCAAGAAATTTACAGTCTGTTTGGGGATATGAGAAATAAACATGAAAGCTAGATAACTAGAGAAGATTTAAATAACATTTCAGAGAATAATGAAAGAGGTTTAACAGGGCAACGCAGGATTAATTGCCAAATAAATTGTACAAATAACTGCTTTTGGAGTTCAGAGGAAGGGGGGGGGTGCTTGAGGCCGGAGGGGTCCAGGGCAGGGTTTAAATGAGTTCCTGGGAGATTGTCTCAGTTAGTGAGATTATTTACTACTTTAAAATTGTATTAATGTTTGTTACAAATGCAACTGCAGACTGTTGAACATGAAGAACTTTGGTATGTGCCTTTTTTTCCTCTCTGTCTGAGGGCAGTGGAGTCACCTCCTGTAGAACAGTAGAAGTCAATGTGGTATCAAGTAGACGGGGAAACACTCGTTTTAGAAGGGGGAAAAGGAAGGGGACCGCCCCTCCTTCCCTGTGTGCCCTGAGTGCGTTCTTGCCTCGTTTACAACCACTTGTACATTTGAACCATTGCTAAGGCTGTTTTTTTTGTGGCTCTTGAGTCTGTGGTGAACTTCTAAAGGTTGGAAGCAAGCATGAACCCCTTTATGTTGCTAATGTTTTCTGTGTTTTGAAATAACGGCCTTTTAGTTAAAGATGCATAGCAAACCAAGAATAGTCAGCCATATCAGGCGGATATGACTGACTGGCAGTGTTTCAAGACTTCATTCCTGAATCAGACACTCACAGCTCAACCTAGGGTTGAAGAGTGCGTTACTTGTTTTACAGACCAGTCAAAAGCGAACCAGTAAAGTCTAATTAGAAAACAAGAGAATTGTCTTTAGGTTTGAACTTGGTGGATAATTTTGGGGATTTATTTAATCTTCTGGAAACATCTGAGTTAGCATATCCAATGCTCTTTCCCTAGTTTTTATTTTTATTTTTTTAATTTTTTTTAAAGGTTTTTAAGATTTATTCTCGAGATAGAGCATGGGCCCATGTGGCGGAGGGGCAGAGAGAGAGAGGGAGAGAATCCCAAGCAGGCTCCGTGCTTGGGGGTTGGGGACTTGATCTCAGGAACCATGAGATCATGACCTGAGCTGAAATCAAGAGTCAGACACTTAACTGACTGAGCCACTCAGGCGCCCCTTTCCCTATTTTTTGAAAACGATTTTTCTTATTGTTAAAAAAATGGGTAATACGTGTACATGGCTAAAAAAATTCAAACTCTTTTAAGACTATAATAAGGTGAGGTTTCCCTCCTATTTCTTTTGTTTCGTAGTTCCTTCCTCAGGGAATCACTTGTTATGTTACTATTTACTTTTCTGTAGATTTACAGACATATCTGTCTTTGTAATCATTACGATCTATATGTCTATTTTCTATAAGCACAAATTGTAGCATATTAAGAACAGTGGGTTTTGTACCTTATTACATTTATTCATTTTGAAAATGGTTCTTTATCAGTACATATAGATTTAACTCTTTTTTTTTAGCATATTGTCATTTTATTAATTTATTTAACCACTTTATCATTGACAGACACAGTTTATTTACAATACGTTACCATATATCAGCAGAGTGCTGAGTGCTGTAGTGAATTTTCTTGTGTACATTTTATTGTAGTTACATTTGCATTTTCAATATTAAGAAGGAGGTTAAATATTCTTCCCTCCACCAAATGTTTAAAGGGCATTTGTGTTTCCTTATTTAATAAACTATTTTTAGTCAACTTTTTACGGGGAGGTTATCAGTCTTTTACAGATTATTTCCATATAATAAAATAAGTAAAATAAATTTCATATATTAAATTTTTTTTGATGTTTATTTTTTTGAGAGAGAGCACGAGTAGGGGAGGGACAGAGAAGAGGGAGACACGGAATCCAAAGCAGGCTTTAGTCTCCAAGCTGTCAGCACAGAGCCCGATGTGGGGCTCAAACTCAGGAACCCTGAGATCATGATCTGAGCCGAAGTTGGACACTTAACTGACTGAGCCATCCAGGCCCCCCTAAATTTCATATATTTAAACAAGGCATTTGCTTTTGGAAATGTCTGTTGAAAATACTAATATGCCTTTTTTAATAGTAATGAAATGAGACTTTTTGTCTGGTAAATATTGCTTAATTTTACATTAAAAAGCCAACTTTTCTAGTGTTTTTTTAAAAAAATTTTGTAATGTTTACTTTTGAGAGAGAGAGACAGAGGCAAGTGGGGAAGTGACAGAGAGAGAGAGAGAAGGAGAGAGAGAGAGGGAGACACAGAATCAGAAACAGGCTCCAGGCTCTGAGCTGTCAGCACAGAGCCCGATGCGGGGCTCGAACCCACAGGCTGTGAGATCATGACCTGAGCTGAAGTCGGACATGTAACCGACAGGGCCACCCAGGCGCCCCTCCAGTATTCTTTTTTTAAGCTTCATTTATTTATCTATTTAAGTAATCTCTACACCCAACGTGGGGCTTGAACTTATGACCCTGAGATCAAGAGTTGCTTGCTCCTCTGACTGAGCGACCCAGGTGCTCTTCCAGTATTCTTAAGTTCTTTGTAGCTCATCTTGTATCTTTTTATACGAGATGAAGTTATGCTTTTTAATATACATTTTGTATGTAATATACCTATTTTTGAGACAGAGACTGAGCACAAGTAGGGGAGGAGCAGAGAGAGGGAGACACAGAATTGGAAGCAGGCTCCAGGCTCTGAGCTGTCAGCACAGAGCCCAACATGGGGCTCGAACTTATAAACTGCGGGATCATGACCTGAGCCGAAGTCAGACGCTTAACTGACTGAGCCACCCAGGTGCCTCAATTATAGGGTTTTTTTTTTTTTTTTGTTTTGTTTGTTTGTTTTTTACTTTTTGTTTTTGTTGTTCCATTGCTTTGGTTTTTATCTTTGGAACTATGCATAGGATTGTACATTTTCTTCTTTGGGGCATATGTAGTCTATACATATGTTGTTGGATCTTTGTATATTATTCATGTGAGATAAACCTCTATCCTATTTCTAGACTTGTATATCCTAACCTGTCTCCTCAACTTATCCATTTGGATTTTTTAAGAAAGATTTTATTTTTTACGTAATTTCTACACCCAACATGGGGTTTGAACCCAGAACCCTGAGATCAGAAGTTGCATGCTCCATCGACTGAGCCATCCAGGAGCTCTGGTCCATTTGGATTTGTAGTAGACCTCTCAAAGTCAACATGTCTAAAGCTGAGCTCCTCATCTTCCTTCCTAAATCTTCAAGAAGCCTTCCATGTCTTGTTGGTTTTTCCAGCTGTGCAGGCCACATACCTGGACTCTTCTTCCTCTTTGTTCCGTATTTCTCTGTTCAAGTTGTATCTAGAATCTGACCACGTTTTCATACTTCTTCTGGGCCCACATCTTCTGCTGCTTGAGTTCCTGTAATAACATTCTAACGTGTCTCCTTGCTTTTACCCTTGCCTCCTTACAGTTTGTTAAGAACATAAAGTTTGGAGGGATCTTTTAAAATCCTAAGCCTGTTTGTCATTCCTCTCAAGAACCTGCTGAAATTTCCTCATTTCACTCAGAGTAAAAAACAAAAGCCCTTACCTTGGTGTAGGAGGCTGTGCGACTTCCCCTCATATGTATCTCTGATTTCACCTTTCATTTCTCTTCCTTCCTCACTCGTAATCCAGTGCTGTTCTCATCCTTTGTGGGCACGCTTCTGCCTTTGGGTGTGCCCTCTGCATGGGAGGCTTTTTTCATCATATATCTGTTGGACTGACCTCTCCTCACCCTGAGCTACCCAGGTGCCCCTGGGTTGTATGTTTTTCCCTGATAAAATAAAAAGTCCACAAGGACAGGGATTTTAGTCTCTTCTTGCTCACGGATACATCTCAAACACTTCCTAAGTGTCTGGTTTACGGTGGATGTTCATTATTCATTTGTTGAGGGAGTCAGTCTGCCCTGTATCTCCTTGAAAGGAGGATGCTCTTCTCACCCTGTTCCCCCTCCCTGCCTGTGGCAGTAGGGTGGTTTTCCGGGGCAGAGCATGTGTTTTATCTTCAAACTCCATGGGACTACATTAGGGAAGGCCTTGGTCCCAGTTGGTTTTATTTTAGTTCTGGTCTGTTTAGGCTGGAATTGTGTATAGACATCCGCTCAAGATGGATGTTGACCCCGAAATTGGTTAAAGTTAGGGTGACCTGTGAAGGAGCTGTGAGTGGTAGTTAACCATTCATTGTATATACAAGGGTATGCATTTTTAATTTTCTTACTCTACCAGTCAAATAATAAAAGCTTTCTCTTACTGAAGTTTTCAATGGCAGTTTGAGAAGATAGTAGATATAGGCATTAATTAACATACAATTGAAAATTACTTTAAAGAAAAGTATATGAATATATTATGTCTTCCCACCCATTGTTTCTGTAATTCTGTTTGAGCAAATTAAGAGAGTTGCAGTAAGTTCAGAAAAGATTCTATCATGGTAGTTTATTGAGAGTCTCCCCAAGAAAGGCTACTACATTCTGCACACTGCCTTCAGCTACAAGATGTAAGATACAGCAGTGAGGTTTCCAGTTGGAGAACATGTTAAAATCAAATATTGTTATAAAAGGTGTCAAAGAAAACCATTTAGTGAGGTTTAAAAAAATTACTATTGAGAGCATTTGATATAGAAGTATTATTTTTCTGTTTGTATTGGATGTAATGTATAAAAAACCTTAAGAAGTATTATAAAATCTTATTACAAAGTTAATACATGTTCTTTAAAGGTGATAGAAAATTAAAATGTTAGGGGTGTCTGGGTGGCTCAGTCGGTTAGGCGGCCGACTTCGGCTCAGGTCATGATCTCGCGGTCTTTGAGTTCGGGCCCCGCGTCGGGCACTGTGCTGACAGCTCAGAGCCTGGAACCTGCTTCGGATTCTGTGTCTCCCTCTCTCTCTGCCCTTCTCCTGCTCGCACTCTATGTCTCAAAAATAAATAAACGTTAAAAAAAAAATTAAAAAAAAAAAAGAAAATTAAAATGTTAAAATAAACCCACGAAAGGGGTGCCTGGCTGGCTCATTTGGTGGAGTGTGTGTCACTCTTGATCTCGGGTTTGTGGGTTCAAGCCCCATGTTGGGCGTAGAGATTACTTAAAAAAAACCCACAAAACAAAATCGGGGGTACCTGTGTGGCTCAGTTAGTTAAGTGTCCAACTCTTGATTTTGTCCAACTCTTGATTTCAGCTCAGGTCATGGTCTTGCGGTTTGTGAGTTCAAGCCCTGCCAGGCTCTGTGCTGACAGTGTGGCCTGTTTGGGATTCTCTCTCTCCCTCTGTTTCTGCCTTTCTTCTGCTAGTTCTCTTTCTCTGTCAAAATAAATAAACATTAAAAAAAAAATAAAAGCCTTACCAACTTTATATAATCCAGGAAAGATGTATTTTGGTGCATGCCTTTTCAGTTTCTGTTTCTGCATAAGTCCACATATACAGTGTGCAAGAAATGGAAGTGAGATTATATTCCATATTACAGTACGTGAACATTTTTGGAGGCTGTATAGTATTTTATTATGAATATATAATTCAGTTTTCTGATCTACATTTAGGTTATCATTTTCTTTTCTTTGCCAGTATAAAATGTAGTGAAAGTCTATCCTTACTTGATGTGTTATTGAAGTGAAACATTTTTTCATGAATGTTTAAGTAATTAGCCTGGGGGCGCCTGGCTGGTTCAGTTGAGGGAGCATGGGACTCTTGATCTTGGGGTTGTGAGTTCGATCTCCATGTTGGGTGTACAGATTACTTAAAGATAAAATCTTACAAAAAAGTATTTAGCCTTAATAAATTTATATTTCTTTTTCAGATTAGTTTAAAATTATACATAAAATTAATTTATTAAATAGTTTTTTTAATGTTTATTTTTGAGAGAGAGACAGAGTGTGAGTCAGGAAGGGGCACAGAGAGAGGGGGACACAGAATCCAGAGCAGGCTCCAGGCTCCAAGCTCTCAGCACAGAGCCCCACGCAGGGCTTGAACTCCCAAACTGTGAGATCATGACCTGAGCTGAAGTTGGAAGCTTAACCCACTGAGCCCCTCAGGTGCCCCTGTAAATTAAAAAACATTTTTTTTGCCATCTTTTTTTGTTTTTAAAGATTAAAAAAAAAAATGCTTTGTTTATTTATTTAGAGAGAATCCCAAGCAGGCTCCATGCTGTCATTGCAGAGGCTGATGTGGGGCTCAGTCTCAGGAACCGTGAGATCACGACCTGAGCCAAAAACAAGGGTTGGTGGCTTTACCAACTGAGCCACCCAGGAGCCCTATTTTATTTTATTTTTAAAGTAATCTCTGTACCCAACGTGGGGCTCGAATTTACAATTCCAAGATCAGGAGTTGCAAGCTCCACTGACTGAGCTGTCTAGGGACCCCAACTTTTGTTCTTTTTCTTTTTTTAATGTTCATTTATTTTAGAGAGCATCTGTGTGAGCACGGAGATGCAGAGAGGTGGGGTCAGAAGATCTGAAGAAGATCTACTGTCTCTGTGCTGACAGCAGAGACCCTGATGTTGGGCTGAACCCAGAGACCGTGAGGTCATGACCTGAGCTGAAATTGGACGCTTAACTGACTGGGCCACTGAAGTGCCCCTAACTTTTGTTCTTTTAAATCCTTAAATTGGTCAGCTTTGCAGAGTCTTATTCTTTAGATGTTTCCTTTCCCAGTTGCCCTTTTAATTGCAAAAAGAAAGGAATAATTGCTTTTACTGTGTTGCCTTGGTACTGGGTGTTAAAAAAATTGGCATTCGTAACAACACAGGGAGAATTACAGATACTGGTATCAGGGTTTAAAAAGTGAATGACCTGGGTGCCTGGAGGGCTCAGTCAGTTCAGTGTCCGACTCTTGATTTCGGCTCGTCATGATCTCCTAGTTCGTGGTTCTCCCACTTGTGTTCTCTCTCTCTAAAAAGAAATAAACTTTAAAAAAAAATGAATGCTGCAGTAACAAATGGTTTGTTGGTCAGGTGCTTCTGAGTGTGTTTTCATCAAAATTGAAGGGGTAGTTGATCAAACTGCTAAGAGATAATGAAAAAACAATTTTTTAAAAGTTCATTTATTTTGAGAGAGAGGGAGAGCATGAGCGGAGTGGGGGAGGAGGGAGAGAGAGAGAGAGGGAGCGAGCGAGGGAGAGAGGGAGAGAGAGATAATGAATCCCAAGCAGGCTCCATTCTGTTAGCACAGAGCCTTGATCCCACAACCTGTGAGATCATGACCTGAGCCGAAATCAAGAGTTGTACGATCAAGTGACCGAGCCACCCAGGTGCCCCCGAAAATAATTTTAAAAAGGTTTTCTTTATTTTGAGAGAGAGAGAGCGTGAGAGAGCGAGCGAGCATGTGTATGCAAGTGGGGAAGGGACAGAGAGACAGGGACAGAGAATCCCAGGCAGGCAGCACAGAGCCTGCTGTGGGGCTCGATCTCATAGAATCGTGAGACCGTGACCTGTGCTGAAATCAAGAGTCGGACATCTAATCAACTGAACCACTCAAGTGCTTCCCAAAAAATAATGTTTGATAATAGTTCACTGAGATTTTTGTTATGAGACTAAGATTGCATTGAAAGAGGGGCGCCTGGGTGGCTCAGCGGGTTAAGTGTCTGACTTTGGCTCAGGTTGTGATCTCTTGGTTCCTGAGTTTGAGCCCCGTGTTGGGTCTGTGCTGACAGCTTAGAGCCTAGAACCTGCTTCAGATTCTGTGTCTCCCTCTCTCTGCCCCTTCCCCTCTCATATTCTGTCTTGCTCGCTCTCTCAAAAAATAAGCATAAGAAAAAAATAAGATTGCATTGAAAGACTTGAGTGCCATTGCTTTCACATAGCTCCTTCTACTTATCTATTTATATAAGCAAAATAACTTTATAAATAAAAATATATAAATATATGGGGGGCCTGGTTGGCTTAGTTGGTCTTGCGTCTGATTCTCCTTTTTAGCTCAGGTCATGATCCCAGGGTCATGGGATTGAGCCCTGCATCGGGCTCCGTGTTGAACGTGGTGCCTGCTTAAGATTCTTTCTCTCTCTCTACCTACGTCCTTCCCTGCTTGTGCTCTCTCTCTCTAAAAAAAGTATAAATTATTGAAAACTTGGCATTTTAGCAGTATTACTCATTGTGGATACCTGTAGGCATGGAGTTTGGAGTTGGGGAGAGGAAGCCCTACCTCTGTGTATCTTAACAGATTCACTTGTAATGAAAAATGTACTTTTAGCGTGTATTTCACCAATCTTGTAATACATTTATATTTTGAACAATTACATCTTAATAACGATTATAGTTCAGAATAAAATGTGTTTTCAATGCTTAGAGCCTGGATCAGATGGACTTAGTATTTCAGCTTACATACACCTTAGTTGTAGAGATGAGATGATCTATAAAATACTTTCAACATAAAATAATATTCCATTTTGATCAAGTAGTGTGGACGACGAGGAATGGAAATTCATATTCCAGGAGAAAGGAACAGTTATAAAGTTTCTGGCTATTAGGAAGGGATGGTAACAATCCAGTTTCCTTTGTGTAGGTGAGTGGTGTAGCAGTTCATGAAAAATACTAACACTGGTGCCTGGTGGCTTAGTCAGTTGAGTATCCGACTTCAGGACATGATCTCATAGTTTGGGTTCGAATTTGTGCTGACAGTGCGGAGCTCGCTTGACATTCTCTGTCTCTCTCTCTATATATATGCCCTTCCGCCACTCACACTTGGTCTCTCTCAAAAATAAATAAACATTTGAAAGATAAAGGGGCACCTGGGTGGCTCAGTAGGTTAAGAATCTGGCTTTGGCTCAGGACATGGTCTCATGGTTCGTGAGTTTGAGCCCCACATTGGGATCTGTGCTGATGGCTCAGAGCCTGGAGCCTGCTTCAGATTCCGTGTCTCTGTCTGTGCCTGTTTGCCCTCTGTCTCTCTCAAAAATGAACATTAAAAAATGAAAAAAATATATTATTAATAAAAATATCTTGCAAATGATTGTTTTGTAAGTAATTAAGTTGATGAAAAATTTAAATGTCAGCTTACAAATGTCCTGGGGTATATAGTTCTTCAAGATTCTTTTGGTAGGTGTGCAAAAATTTGGAGTCCTTTGGTATTCACTTGATGTCGGGCTCTGTGTTGACCGTGTTGGTGATAAAATGACTAAAGAGTTACATTCCTGGCTTTCAAGGAGTAGATTCCCTAGGAAAAGATATATCATCTATGTCTGGAGCCAAAGACACATAACTTTATAAAAAAACACGAAATATAAAGAAGCTTGTGTACTTCTCCCACCCCCTGTGTGGCAAACAAGCATCTGGCTCTTTAGGTACATAAGTAAAATTACAAATCCATATTTTATATTTGGAATTGTAAGTCAATCTTTTTCTCCCTGTGTTTTCTTCATCAAAGAATAGGCTGAAGAAAATATTCTTATTAGAATGAATTCTTTGGACAATGATTAAAAGATTAGAATAGTGGTGATTGTGTTAAAAATTTTAAATATGCATTTTTCAAAAATTAAAAATTACTTTTCATATCTTAGTAATTGATTTTGCCCATATAGGAAACAAATAGAAAAGAATAATTTATGCACAGCTTAATATTTCATCATTAAGATAACTTAATGTGTATGTCCCTCCTTCAGAAAGAATAAATAAGAAGGCTAAAATAGAAAGGTTAATATAAACATTTTTTAAAACTATTTTTTTTTGGCTTGAGGGAAGCTCTGTTTCCCTAGGTTTTTAAGTCCTCATGCACCAGGTTGGTCCTTTTGCTGAGGATGAGGGACTTTTGTGGTAGTGTTGCCATGGTGACTGCCTTCCAAGAGCTGCCTCAAGGTCACTCATCACTCATAGCCCTGAATACTTGGATTTTGTTAAAGAAGAACGTCAACATTCAGTGGATAAAATGACGTTGATTCTCACATTGCACTGTTCAATCAGATCTCTCACAATTACACTAATAAGCAGTATTTTGTGTTGATAGTATTAGTAGACTATATTTTCTTCAAGTATTGAATTTTAACCTTCTAGATTAGAAGGCTAATGGTATATCTAGAAATAATCCGTAGCCATAGATTGTAATCACTTGATTTATTCTATTCCATTTGTGGTTTTGCTTTAGCACAGCAGCTTGATTTTATTGGATTTATGCTTGAGTATGTCTAAACATACCTGCCTCAGTATTTGTTGTGTTCTGTGTTTTTGATACGAGACAAGCACAGAGATTCCTTTAACATTCTTTTTCTTATTAGTAACTTTGCTTGGTATATTCAGTTGCTAGTTGCATCAGCCTTCGTTCTTTTAGGTTGATCATCTTACTTTCCCCAAACTACATTTTCAGAAATCTGTTGTTTACCTGAGTTCTATTTCATGTACTCTTTGTCTCATAGTGCTGGTAGTTTTCCTTGTCCTTACCTTCTGAATTTTTATCTTTTAATTTAATGTGCATGTTCTGCCATCAAAGATTTTCATATATTGTTATCAAACTGGGTTTCAGCAAAGGAAAATATTAAAAGAAAAGCCTTCTTGCATTATTTATTTTCTTACAAATCTTGTTCTGAGGGAGAGGAGTCAGAGCTGTGTGCCTCCATTAGGCTGGAAGGTGACTTTGAAATCAGAGATGAGAAACATTACTTTAAAAAGGAAAGTGCCATTGAAACAAACAAATTACTATTCAAACATATATGGCTAGAAGATTTTGTCTTTCAGCTAATTAGTATCTAACTAGTCGCCCTACCTCCAGGGGAATTGGACGAATTGGTTCTCATAAAGCATTTCATCTTTGCTTCTGCAGAGCAGACACCTTTGTGATGTCTGATCAAGATATTTTACATGCTTGAAATTTCAATGAATGCACAGCTCTATAGATAGTCTTGCAAATATGCCAGGTAGTAAATGCCAGCAAACGTTTGTTTCATTTATGCATATTTATGAAACCAAGTATGTTATCTGATGCTATTTTTGCTAATTTATTTGGAAAAAGGAATTTATTTAAAACCGTAAGCTAAGATGTGCGGCAATACGATCTAGAAAAAAGAATATTAGACTGAGAAGTGAGGGCCCTGCACTGACCCTCCTTCCTACTGTGTGAACTTCGTCAAGTTACTTTTTGTGTTTCATTTTCCTCATCCGTAGAACAGGGTGGTTCCATTTTCGTTGTGACCTTCCGTGGTATTGTTCTATGTATTCATAGTGGTTTACCTTCAGAAACCGGCGTACTGCAGTTCATAATAATCTGAAATGCCCTGTCTTTTCAGCTAATTTGTCTGATTTTGGGTGCAGATTTATTTTTTCCTAGGTACCACTAAAGTGATTTTGTGTTCTAGGTCCTTATTTAACTAGATTATTTTGAAAGGAGGGGAGGAAGAGTTTGAGTGTGACTTGGTTGTGTGGGAAATAATGAGCAGTTTCTAAAATGTTTTGTGACTCTAACTCCATAGAGTTAGAATTGGGTATAGACATAGAATCTGAAAAATGTCAAGTAGAAATTGATCTTGACTGTTGTGAACTTGGGCTCAATATAGGTTCTGGGCTTTTTCAATAATAAGGAAGGGTAAATGTGTAATATATTTTTACTTGAAGTTTTCCTTAACATACCCCATTCGATAGTACAGGAAAGCATTAGTTTGAAAAGATGGTACACATATCCCTGTTTCTTTTTTAGTAGGACAGAAATTAGTATTATGAGTTCTAAAGAAGTTTATAATATATAGAATGTGTGAGCAAAAAGTGATAGCTATGGGGGCGCCTGAGTGGCTTAGTTGGTTAAGCGTCCAACTTCGGCTCAGATCATGATCTTGTGGTTTGTGAGTTCGAGTCCCACATTGGGCTCTGTGTGACATCTCAGAGCCTGGAGCCTGCTTTGGATTCTCTGTCTCCCTGTCTTTCTGCCCCTCCCCTGCTCATGCTCTCCCTCTCTCTTTCTCTCTCTCTCCCTCCAAAATAAATATTAAAAAAAAAAGGGATAGCTATTTGTGGTTTGGTATTACATCTTTTCATAGTCCCTTCCATGCATATGTAAACACTTTTTACTTTGTTGGTTCATATTGTGCTTATTTTCCCTTTACCGTATTTTTGTGTACACAGAGATCTGCTTCACTTAAAAACTTAAAAAAAATGACAAATATAGGGCACCTGAGTGACTCATTTGGTTAAGCGTCCAACTCTTGATTTGGCTCAGGTCGCAGGCTCTCTTTTAGTGAGTTTGAGCCCCAAGTCAGGCTCTGTGCTGACAGTGTGGAGTCTGCTTGGGACTTTCTCTCTTCCCTCTCTCCTCGCTCTCTCTGCTCTTACCCTGCTTGCTCTGTCTCTCTCAAAAAGAGACAGATATGGTTCTAGTATAGTCTAACATTAAACCAGAGCTCTTTTTTTTTTTTTTTAATGTTTATTTTGCGAGAGAATGTGTGCAGGGTTGTGTGTCTGCAAGTTGGGGAGGGGCAGAAAGAGAGAGAGAATCCCAAGCAGGCTCTGCATTGTCAGTGCAGAGCCCAATGTGGGGCTCTATCCCACAAACTGCTGTCAGATCATGACCTGAGCCGAAATCAAGAGTTGGGTGCTTAACTGACTCAGCCAATTAGGTGCCCCTAGACCAGACTTCTTGACTTGTTAATAAACAAACATTAAAAAAAAAAAAAGAGCTCTGGTTTAATGTTAGACTATACTAGAACCATATTTGTCTCTTTTTGAGAGAGACAGTGCCACAAAAAATACCCATTTAAAGAAAACATGTTGATTTTGAGAGTGAGCGACAGAGTGAGTGTGCACATGTGTGCTTGTACATGAGCAGGGGAGGGGAAGAGAGGAGAGAGAGAGAGAGAGAGAGAGAGAGAAAGAAAGAAAGAGAAAGAGAAAGAACCCCAGGCAGGCTCCACGCTCAGCAAGGAGCCTACCGCGGGGCTCCGTCTCACAACCAGGAGACCATGACCTGAGCCGAAATCAAGAGTCAGATGCTCAACCAACCAGAGTCATTCAGGCACCCTCAAAAATACCCCTTTTCTGAGACTTATACTCACTTCTACCAGTATTTCCACAGGACAGATTCCTCTAACTCAAATTTCTGGGTCAGAGAAATAGTCTTGATGTCTGGATAGATATTAAAAAATTGCTTTCTTGAAAGGTGTAGAAGTTTATGGTCCTGTTAACAGTGACGCCTGCTTTTCCTGCACGTTTTCTTTGGACGATGATCTTCTCATAGCTCATGTTTACCGAGTACCCTCCTCGGTTCCTATGTGTTAGGAATTGTGCCAGTGCTTAATTTAGCTCTCTCTAATCCTGATAATCTGGTAAAATATCACTTCATCCTCATTTACAGTTGAGGAATTTGAATGTCAGGGAGGTGAGTAACTTCCTTAAGACCACATAACTAGCAAATGGCAACGATGAGGTTTATCTTATTTTTTTTTTTTAAGAAGGCTTCACTGAGTCCATCATGGAGCCCAGCACAGGACTTGAACTCATGACCCTGAGATCTAGACCTGAGCTGAGATCGAGAGTTGGACACCTAATTGGGTTGCCTGTGTGGCTCAGTTGATTAATTGTCTGACTCCGGCTCAGGTCATGATCTCATGGTTCATGAGTTCGAGCCCCACATCGGGTTCTGTGCTGACAGCATGGAGCTCGGAGCCTGGAGCCTGCTTTGAATTCTGCTTCTCCCTCTCTCTCTGCCCCTCCCCCGCTTGCACTCTGTCTCTCTCTCTCAAAAATAAATAAACATAAAAAAATTAAAAAGTGAATGAACATTAAAACCAAACTAAAAAAGAGTTGGACACTTAACGGAGCCACCTACGCACCCCAAAATGGGGTTTAAATTGCCATTTCTTTGAATCCAAAGTTTTGTTTCTTCTGTCCAAAAAGCGTGTCTCTAATATTGCTCAGGTTGAGAGTACTGTCTTTAATAGGTGCAAATAAAGGTTCAGAATATCCATATTTTTCTTCAAAAAAGCAATCTATTAATATAGTACATTATACATTAATGATGCCATAGCCCAAGTAGTGTAGATAATATACTTCATTAACAAAAGTATACATGATATGTAATTTGTGATTCTGGTTTTAGGTATTTGATTTTTTTGTCTTTGGAAATGGGTTTAATTTTTTTTTTTTAAGTTAAAAATTTTTTTTTAAAGTAATCTTTACATGCAGTGTGGGACTCAAGCTTATAACCCTGAGATCGAGTCACACGCTCTACCAACTGAGCCAGCCAGGTCCCCTGGAAGTGTGTCGAATTCTACGTAGTGTTGAGATTAGCTTGAGGAACTGGTGACTACAACTAGAAATATACTGCCAGTCGATAGACCCAGACCCAGTGTAGTTTCAGGAAGATTAGGCCGTTAGTTTGCTGGGGCTGCCCTGACAACAAGCCGCAGGCCGGGCGCTATAAAGGAGAAACTTCCTTTCTTACAGTTCCAGAGGCTAGAAGCCTAGGAACAGGTATCTGCAGGATTGGGTTGTAGATGGTCACCTCCTTGTGTACATGTACATGTCTGTGTCCAGTTCCCTCCTCTTACGAGGACGTGAGTCATCTGAGACACTAATGACCTCATTTTAACTTAATTGCCTCTTTAAAGATCCTATTCCCAGGGGCGCCTGGCTGGTTCAGTCAGTGTAGCACGCGACTCTTGATTCTTAGGGATCGTGAGTTCAAGCCCCACATTGGGCATAGAGCTTACTTAAAAACAAAAAAAGCCCCTATTTTCAGTTACAGTTACATTCTGAGATACTAATGGCTAGAGCTTCAACATACGAATTTTGGAGGTTGCAATTCCTTCCATAACATAGGTCATACTTTATTTTGTCTTATATATATTAAGGATTTTGGAATTTTTTGCTTGTAATGCTTAAATGTGAGTTTTAGGTGCTCTTTATAGATTTGAAGTGACTTTGATTTTAGCATTACGAAAATACTGAATAATTGTTAACAATTTTTTTGTTATAATAAACGTAAACATAGTTTAGTTAGTAGTTATAATAACTCATTTTCATAAGGATTCTTTTTTTTTGATGGGGGGGGTGGAATGCCTGGGTGGCTTAGTCACTTGAGCTTGATTTTGGCTCAGATCATGATCTCGGGGTTGTGGGACTGAGTCTCATGTGGGGCTCTCGCTCAGAGTGGAGCCTGCTTAGGATTCTCTCTCTCTCTCCCTCTGCCCTTCCCCCCTGCTCATGCTCTCTCTGTCTCTAAAATGAAAAAATAGCTCAGAGCCTGGAGCCTGTTTCGGATTCTGTGTCTCCCTCTCTGTGCCCCTCCCCTGATCATGCTCTGTCTCTCTCTCTCTCTCTCAAAAATAAACATTAAAAAAATTTTTTTTGGGGTGGGGCACAGTTTAGAAGAAGTATTCATCATTAGGAAAGAAGCGAAGGAAATGAGGAACAGTTATAGGAATGTAACTTTTGTTACCTGGCTCTTGCTTTTCTAAGATTTCTTCTCTCCTGAACCAATAATATCAAGAGTTACCATTTATTGAGCACTTCATACATGTATTAGGATTTGGGTATTTTAAATGCTTTATGTAATTCTCTCATAATTCTCACAACAATCTCATTAAGGAATTTTTTTTAATGTCCTTTTTAGGATGAGGCCCTCAGCAGGATAGACTTGTGTGTCAGTATCCAGAGTTTGCAATCTTTACTGCTTTCTCATTTTCTACTTATTTGAAATTTGTCTTTTATGACCTGTTTCTCTATGTTGTATGTGATTTCATCTTTTCTGGGCAGGCTGGTTTACTCACATACTGCAAAATGTACAGGAGTCAGAGGTTTCTTCTTTGGGAGAGGTCCAAAAACCATTCCTGGAACAGAAAACTGAAGGCATTTGGTGTTTTATAGCATGACGTTAAGTCATAAGTGTATGTGTATGTTTCAAGTTCCAGAAAACTGTAGTAACCATGTTGGCATCTTTTAATTTTAATTTATCAATATCACAAATTACTCGATCTCCGATTTATTCTTGTTTTTTTTAGTACTGTTTCACTTTATTTTCATTTGTGCTTATAACCAAAAAGATAGTTTTACTTATAGTAGAGTATCTTCTTCAGAGAATTTTTCAAATGTTACGAGATTTTATGTAAAACCTTCTTATATATTGGTAAGCAACTTCTAGCTACTTTCACTTCTCTATGGGGAATGATCCTGTCAAGATCTCTGAGCAGCCGCCTGTACACATTCACCTGTGTGTGTCTCTCCTCCCCTTATTTACAAGATTTTGTGTGCTTGCTATGTGTTAGGCATATGCAGAGACTCAGACTCTGTCTTTAAGAGGGGGAAGAGCAAGGAGAGAGGCAGTTACCAGATTGAAAGCACAGTAGGGATATTCAGAGGTGTTATTAGGTCATTGGAGGAGTGTATAACCTAATTTGGGATTAGGAAAGTGGACTGGAAGAGACCTAGACGAAGCATCTTGGGTAAGCTTTCAGGAGGAAGAGTGTTAGAAGGTATAAATTGGAGGTGGGTGGGTCAGTAGGGTAGCATTCTGACCATAGTGGCTTCTGCAAAAAGACTTGGCACCGCTGGGTGTGTTTTGGGAAATGTTAAGTTACTTAGTGTAGCTGGACTACTAGGTATAAAGAAATGAAATGAAAAAGCTGGACTACTAGGTATAAAGAAATGAAACGACTTCGAGCTATGTAGTTATGGAAAGATTGCCCTGCTTCGGCTGAGGATTAAGTGAATTTTGGAGTGATCCAGGGAAAAGGTACTACCTACTAGTAGCCACCACTAAAGGGCGGTCGGATGAAATGGATAACTTTGAGAAATCGTAAACACTGATGACACTGTGGGCTGTTGGTAGTGCAGGACCTGGATAAGAGCATCTTGTGTCTCTGAATTCCTGGTTTGCTTGTAGTAGGCATTTAGTAAATGTTTTTTGAATAAATAGGTAATTTTGGTGATGATCACAGTTTATAAACATACTTCTGCATGTTTTTCGACATCTGAGTATTGTTGTTAGGAGCATGTAGTGGTCGAATTTTCACATAAGTTTAAATAAAAAGCTGCTGAAAGATTGTCAAACTGTTTTCTTAAATTTCCCGTTAGGTCATATGTGTGCAGACCTCCTGAGAGAATTTAAGTCTTTTCGATTCTTAATTCAGGTATTCTTTGTGGTATCTCATAGGACACTTTTTTATTGTAGTCACATAACATAGTTACTTGAACCACATATTAAAACTTCATACAGGCCCTTTTGAAGACTTTATTTGGTATTTTGTTCTGAAGATAATAAATTGAATCTGAGAGAGAGAGCAGGTGCACGCACACAAGGGAGGGGCAGAGAATCTTTTTTTTTTTTTTTTTTTAAAGCTTGTTTATTTTGAGAGAGCACATACATGTACACAAGCAGGGAAGGGGCAGAAGGACAGAGAGAGAGAGAGAATCCCAAGCTGAGAGTGTGGAGCCCTACATGGGGCGCAAACTCACAAACTCTGAGATCCTTACCTGAGCTGAAATCAGGAGTTGGACGCCTAACTGATTAAGCCACCCAGGCACTCCAGGGAGGAGAGAGAATCTTAAGCAGGCTCCATGCTCAGTGTATAGCTTGACATGGGGCTCGATTTCACAATTGTGAGATCATGACCTGAGCCTGAACCTTAAGTGACTCAGCCGCCTAGCTGCCCTATGATAAATTGAATCTTAACTCTAACCTAACCTCATTGGTATATTTTGAGAAATGGGATTTGTTGGGGAGGAAAATTTACCTCTAAAGGTTGTTTTAGGTTGGTCCAACAATTAAATTGATATGAGACAGATTAACAGGAGAAAATCAACTTAATTGTGTGTAAGGGAGCTCCATAAGAACGTGAGGCCCACAGGTAGTCAGGCAATTGAGGCTTATATGCCATTCTGAGCAAAGAAGGGGTCAAGGATGTCAAAGGGAAGGAAGACAAATTGCAGGAAGATGAGAAAGTAAATGTTTGCTGGCCCATACAGAAGGAACAGGACATGGAGCAGTGGAATTTTAACCAACAGACGTCTCTAAATTCATCCTTGTCTGCCACACCTAGTTCGTATTCTCCTGTAGTTCCACCGTGGTTCCTATTCTGTCCTCGTCTCTGGCGATAGCTCCCTTCCTGGAGCAGGTCTTCCGTCTAAACTCTGGGCAGTTCGGGGAAGGTCACGTTCTTCTTGAGCCTTCTTTTTCTTGAAAATAGCCTACAACAATTCACATGCTAAAGAGACACATTTCGGAGTGGCAAATTTTGCTCCTCTACAAAACAATTGACAAAATTGCTTGTGACTTTCAAAAATAATCATGGAAAAGACTGGGAATCTCAGTGGGCAAGCAGGAAGGATGAGGAAGGAAGGGTGGAAGTGTTCTTCAAGCTGGGGTGTGTGAGATCTACACGAGCGCTGGCTGCAGTCCACTGCTGCTCAGAAGGTGAGCCCTCCTGCAGCGTCTCTAAGTGCAAATTCAAGGCCTCAAATCCAGGCCTGTTGACTTGTGATCTCTGGGGGGAGGGCCCAGGAATTTAGCCCCTCCCACCCAGGGGATTCTGCTCCCTAAGGTTTGAGAAGAACTGCTCTAGACTAGACAAATAGGAGGAGAGGATTAAGCCTCTGTTTTCTCTTTTTAGGAGCACGATTAACTCCTGTGCTTAGGAGCCCGTGCCCTGGGGCAATCCTAAAAAGTCAGGTTTCCTCGAAAGCTGGTTGTTTTCAAACTTTGTAACACACAATAATCACCTGAATGCTTAAACTAGGAATCGCTGGGCCCACCTTCCCAGTTTACAGTACTGGCGTAGGGTTTAAGAATTTTCGTTTCTAAGTTCTCTGCTGCTCTGGAAACCACAGTTGGATAACCAGCCACTGCTCTGCCAAGTGGAGTGGTAAGGAAGGTACGACCGAGCATGGAGTGGGCAGACTGGGGTTCTAATTCTGGCAGGATCTTGTCACCAGCTGATGGTTTTCTAGACCCAAGATTCTGTATTATGAGAAATAGGGGATGAGACAAAACTTCTACTGTCCCTTGATTACAAATTGGAAAAGCTTAGTTTTAGGTGGTGGTTGGGTACCTGTTTTCTACCTGTGTGCCCCATTTCCTCTCAAAATTGCAAAATTGTTGCTATTGGGTAATTTTAGAATCAAAATTTATACAATCACAATTATTAATAACTAAAATTTGGGGGAGAAGGGTAGCACTAAATGCATGAGTTTGGAATCAGGCTATTCTGAGTTTTTTTTTTTTTTTTTAACTTTTTTTATGTTTATTTTTGAGAGAGAAAGAGAGAGCGTGAGCAGGGGAGGGGCAGAGAGAAAGGGAGACACAGAATCTGAAACAGGCTCCAGGTTCTGAGCTGTCAGCACCAGAGCCCAATGCTGCAGTGCTCGAATCTATGAACTGTGAGATCATGATCTAAGCCACTCAGGTGCCCCCAAGCTATTCTGAGTTCTAACCAGTCTCTGTTCCATCAGTTGTGAGACTGTTATTATTATTACTATTTTATTATTATTATTTTTTTTTAGTGAGCTCTACCCCAGTGTGGGGCTTGAACTCACAACCCTGAGATCAGGAGTCACGTGCCGTACTGACCGAAACAGCCAGGCTCCCCGAGCAAGTTATACTAACGTACCTGAACTTTAGATGTCTTCTGCATGGATGAAGTGCTGTGCACCCTAGGATTCTAGTGAATGTTTTTCCTTTCCTTCTGCTTATGGTAGGATGTAATTTAAAATAATTTAAACAGTTTATTCCCTAGGTTCAAAATGGTGAATGAAAATAATTGGAATGACAAAAGGTGTAAAAATTATTTGGGATTAATTGTATGCAAAACACAATCTTACATAGTATGATTTGATAAGTTAATGAGTGGTGCTAACCAGATTTTCTTAATGTAGATTCCAATCTTTTTTTTTTATGTTTATTTTGAGAGAGAGAGAGAGAGAGAGGGAGGGAGGGAGAGAGAGAATGAGCAGGGGAGGGGCAGAAAGAGAGGGAGAAGGGATCCCAAGTAGGCTCTGCGCTCAGCTCAGCATGGAGCTCAGTCCCAGACCCTGAGATCATGACGTGACCAAATCAGGGGTTGATTGCTTAATTGACTGAGCCACCCAGGTGCCCTGATTGGTTATATTTTATAAGAAGGTTGTGATTAGAAAGTTATTTATAAAAGTGGCTTTTAATGATCTCTTTTTTTCTATTTAAAATGTTGGTATAGGACTCATAGCAGTTTTTGCCGAGCTTTTACCTGAATGAATCTAATTAATGGCTCTCATGCAGCTGAATGTAAGCAGGTTGGTTTACACAGGGTGGTTTAAATCTGTTTAGAGTATTTTCCTTATGTTAGGATTTCCATGTACCACAGATGGAATCTTAGCATACTTGAATGTGTGCTTCATCAGAGGACAGATTACAGCTCTGGAGTCCTTCCTTGTCTGTAAAATGAGATACTTTTCTGATAATTTAATGTGTAGTATTTCTGTAATTAACACTTTTGTAGTACTCTAAAAATACGGTTATTGCTTTACTTTCTACTTGTGCTGTACAAGTCTCTTGGGTGATGGAAATTTTAAGTTCTAATAGGTTTACTTTCTTTTAAAAGCCTGAACATACTTTCCCCCTGTAGCGCTTGAAAGAACTGCCTATGTGCAAACTTTTATGTTCTGCAAGACCTGTGCCTAGAAGTGGTGTTTCCTGTTTATGCATGTGTCTGAAAAGATGTCTGTGTAATAAACAGCAGAACCTTAAGTGCTCACTTGGTACTTACAGGCTTTGTCATTATTAGGAATTATCAGGGTTGCATTGCTTTCCTTCTGTGTGAATCTACCCAGCCACTCTGGGTTATTGAAGGAGGTAAGGAGCTGCTGCCTGTGAAACTGACATAAAAGATTTCCTTTCCCTGATTTATTTAGTCACCTGTTTATGCTTTTGTATTTAATCCAAAAATATCAAAATATTTTGTAATTTTGCAGGTTAAATTTCTTGGTAAGATAGCCCTGAGGTTTCTATGTGAATTCCTACAATCTACTCTTTTTTTTAAAAAATTTAAATTAAAAAAAAATTAAATTTTTTTTTTTTAATGTTCATTAATTTTTGAGAGAGAGAGAGGAGAGGCAGAGAGGGAGATACAGAATCCGAAGCAACATCCAGGCTCTGAGCTGTCAGCACAGAGCCCCACCCGGGGCTCAAAGTCACAAACTGTGAGATCACGACCTGAGCCGAAATTGGACGCTTAACCCACTGAGCCACCCAGGCACCCCTACAATCTGTACTTCTGTGTTAACATCTGAAGTTTGTATTTTCTCACCACTTAGTCCTCCGAACAAGTTTATTGGAAGAGATTTTCATTGGAGTATTAGATTAATTTCCTTGATAAGTCAAACTCTTATTACAGTATATTTAGCTTGGTACATAGTAGGCATTTGATAAATGTTTTTAAATTGGTAGGAAAAAAATAAATGTTTTCCTTCTTAATGCAGATGACATTACAAAGACTTAACGACAGTTGTGTGAGAATTTTAAAGAACAAAACTTGCATTTGAATTAAGCTTAAATTTCTCATTAAAGCAGATTTATCATTGAAGACCAACATGGTTGGATTAATGACCCAGAGAGTGCATTGTCTGTGATGAAGAATTTTCATGTTAATTTTCCTTTTGGAAGTGTTGGGTGCATTGCAGAAGTGAGCTATATGGCATAAAAGTTTCGTAGCCTTTTTTGAGAGTTTTATATAACTAAATTATAATAAAACCCCCAAAACTTGGTTACTTAATTTGTTTACATATCCATATCCAGTTGAAAAAGCAGCATATTTCTTTGTAATTCTTCTTTTAAAAAAAATGTTTAAGAGAGTGTGTGGGAGCAGGGGCAGAGGCAGAGAGAGAGAGGGGTGGGGTGGGGCCTGGCCCCACAAACCGTGAGAGTAGGACATGAGCCAAAATCAAGAGTTAGACACTCATCACTCTGAGCCACCCATGCGCACGTCTTTGTAATTCTTAACATTAAAAAATTAATAGATTTTATTTTATATAATAGTTTTAGATTTGCAGAAAAATTGAGTAGATAATAGAGTGTTCCCATATTCTGCCCCCCTCCCCTCTTAACGTTTTGCATTAGAGTGGTACATGGCACAGTTGTTATAACTAATAAATTAGTATGAATGCAGGATTATTAACTAAAGCCCACAGTTTACGTTAAGATTTTTGTGTTTATAGTTCTGTAGGTTTTGACAGACTTGTAATGTCGTGTATCTGTCATTACAGTATCCTGTAGACGTTTCAGCTCTTTACAGGTTACCCGAGCCCCGCCTGTTCATCCTCCTCCCCTCCCCAGGAGCCCCTGGCAGCCACCTAACCTCTTTATTGTTTCTATAGTGTTGGCTTTTGCAGAATGTCATATGGTTGGAATCATATCATATGTAGCCTTTTCAGTTTGTATATTTTGGATGCAAATTGTTTATCAGATTGGTGTTTTGCAAATATTTTCTCCCAGTCTGTGACTTGTCTTGATTTTTTATTTGGTTTTGTTTAAATTAGCAAATGATAGGAATTGGGCTTAGGATCTAGTTTAGGGAAGGGGTTAGGAGTTTGTATTTCAAATATAAAGTAAGTTTAGGAATGTTTGTAAATAAACCACAACCTTGTCACCTACCTTTTATTTTGTGATCATAAGAGCAAATCCAGCTATGTTTGGCAAGTATTGGAGCAATTTCAAAGTGGATAAAGGAGACTAGTTATCTTGGGATTAACATTTCAGTGCATTTCCTTGATTTTTCTTCTTCATCCTGTGTTACAGTTATGTGTATTTCTACGTCCTGCTTTTCTGTCCAATGCTCTGTCAAAAAACCTGTGTGATTCACTTCCCTTCATTTTTTTATCATCTCGTCACATCTTTACAAGGAGAAAGATAAGTACAATACTTGGAGACTGTATTCACGTAGCTTTTATCACAGTATATTTTTCTATCTTGTTGCTAATCTTCTACTGTGCCTAATTGATAAACTTTATCATAGGTAAGTATGTATAGAAAAAACATAGTGTATATGCTTTAGTACAGTCCCTGGTTTCAGGGATCCACTGGAATTCTTGCAGTTAAGGTGAGAGACTACTGTACTTCCTTTGCATAGACTCCTGGAAGTAGACTCTGGATCGAAGATTTTTTTTAATGTATATTTATTTTGAGAGAGAATGAGAGAGAGTGCGGAGCCCGACATGGGACTCGATCTCATGAACTCTGAGATAATGACCTGTGCTGAAATCAAGAGTTGATCGCTTAACTGACTGAGGCACCCAGGCACCCCTGGACCAAAGATTTAAGACTCTTGGTGCATATTACCTGTTTTTCTAGTCTGTTATTTTTTACATTACATTAAGGAGTTTAATGATGTGTACAGCTTAACAATTTTTTTGTGGCATCTTCTTTAAATTTAATTTTTATTTTAAAATATTGGTAACAAAGTTGTTTGTAATCCTACCTCTTGAAAAGGCATTCCTGTACTTTAATTGTTTATCAAAATTGTTGAAGCTTTCTTTACTTTTCCCCAAGTATAAATAGGCATATCTATTTAGACACGTCTCACTTGAATATTCATGTTATGTGTTACCTACAAGTTGTCTTTTCCATTTGTTTCATGGACATCTTTTTAGGTGGTTATATATGTACACTTACTGCATTTTTAAAATTTAAATTATTATTTATAAATATTTTTATACTCTATTCCTTTCAGTTGCTGTATAATACACCGTTTGGGATACCCTTTCTTTAACCATTTGTCCATTAATTCAGCAAATACATGTTGAGTCCCCGCCATGTGCTAGTTATTGGAGATAATTACTCACATATAGGACATACTGGATTCTGGGGCACTGGGTCGGTTAAGTGTCTGACTCCGGCCCAGGTCATGCATGATCTTGTGGTTTGTGAATCTGAGCCCCGCCTTAGGCTCTGTGCTGACAGCTCGGAGCCTGCTTGGGATTCTCTCTCTTTCTCTCTCTTCCTCTCTCTCTCTTCCCCCTCTCTCCCCACCTCTTCTCCTCCCCCACTTGTGCACCCTCTCTCTCAAAATAAATAAATAAACTTTAAAAAAAAAAAAAACCACGATACTGGAATCTCACCTCAAGTAGCTTACATGAGGTTAGAGTTTATGCTCGTTATTTGTACTTTCCTCCCTTGTTTGCTCTTTTATAGGATATTGTTTTGGATATCCTTACACATATCTTTCTATCTGTGTACTTGTGGTATATTCCTAGCCATGGAACAAAGGGTACATGCTTAAAATGACTGGTTTCTGCCAACCGATGCTGTTTTCTTTCATTGTTTTTATTTTACATTTTCCTGTCCCTTGGAAGAATTGTGCATGTTTTCAATATTTATTGGCCATCTGTACTACTCTGAACTGCCTATTCTGATTCTTTGACCATTTGCCCTCTTATGTTCTCTTTTCTTACTAATTTGTGAGGGATCCTGTGTGTTCTGGGTTTTTATTCTTTGTCCCACTCAGACACTGCACATTTTTCCAGTCTGTTATTTATCTTTTGGATTATTTTTCATTTCTCTGTAATTTGGAATTTACGGAAAAGTTGTAGCACTTGTATAAAGAAGTACTAGGTGATCTTCAGTCATATTCTTCAAAAGTTACCATTTTACTATATTTATTTTTCTTTTATCATTTAAAATCTATATATTTAATTTTTCTGAGCAATTTGAGAGTAAGTTGTAATAGATACGATGCTCCTTTACACCTAAATACTTTATATTTCCTCAGAACAGTTTTTTTTGTATTAGTACACTGCAGTCTCAAAAATCGTGAAATTAATGTCAATACAGTATCTGTTCTATAGGTCTTCTTCCCATCTGACCAGTTGTCCCCACAATGTCCTCTAGAGGGAAGGAAGACCTAGGATTTTGCATACGGCATTCAGGTGTCCTGTCTCTTCAGTTCTTTTTAACCTGGAACAGTTTCTTACCTTTGTGTTTCATGGTATTGATACATTTGAAGGCAGAGATGAGTTACTTTGTGGAAGTTCCCACATCTTGTGCTTCTGTGGTGTTTCCTCATGTTTAGATGTTTAGATTCAGGTTCTGCACTTTTGGGGAGAGGAAAACCATAGAAATGACTTCTTTTTTTTCAGTCCATCGTAATCAAGAGGAATATGGTTGTTGTTGAGTCCCATTACTGACGATGCTAATCTTAACCATTTGGTTGAGATGGTGTCTGCTACTTTTTTCACTGTAAGGTTACTTGTGGGAGGTAAACTGGTAAGTTTCCTGTGAGGGTTGGATGTTTTGAGTCTGTGATTATGGAAATAGTCTTGAATTTATGCCCACTAGGTTTTAGCATCCATTGGTGATTCTGGCCTCTTGAATGAATTATTAAAAAAAAAATTAATGTTTATTTTTTGAGAGAGAGACAGAGTATGAGTGAGGTAGGGACAGAGTGAGAGGGAGACACAGAATCTGAAGCAGTCTCCAGGCTCTGAGCTGTCAGCACAGCGCCTGATGTGGGGCTCGAACTCACAGACTGCCAGATCATGACCTGAGCTGAAAGTCAGACGTTTAGCTGACTGAGCCGCCTAGGTGCCCCTTGAATGAATTATTAATATGATTTAGCCAATGGTGATTTTCTAGTTCCATCATTATCTTCTATATTAGTTGGCTTTCTACTGTAAGGAAGAACTTTTCCTTTGAGAGTATATTTTCATATTATGAATTCATGAATTTTTAGCTTATTCAAGAGATTATAATTCTTACCATTATTGTCTTGGTGCTCAAATTGTATAAGATTTGTCCAGTTGATGATTGACTTTGGTTATTATTTTTTGGGGAGGGGGTATATGTAATCTACAAAAATTTGCTAACTTTAAAAAAAATTTTTTTTTATTGTTTGTTTATTTTTGAGAGAGAGAGAGAGAGAGAGAGAGAGCATGAGCAGGGGAGGGGCACAGACAGAGAGCGAGACACAGAATCTGAAACAGGCTCCAGGCTCTGAGCTGTCAGCACAGAGCCCGACATGGGGCTTGAACTCGGGAATGGTGAGATCATGACCTGAGCCGAAGTCAGACGCCCAACCGACTGAGCCACCCAGGTGCCCCCAAAATTTGCTAACTTTTAATGTATTTATCTCTTTAGGCTTCTGGTTTTATAAGGTACTTAGGGGAAACTCTCTTAGCCTTAACTCTGACTCCCCACTCTTGACCATCTCAGTCCCATGACTTTCTAATCTTTGTGGCTCACCTTCTGATCATTCCATTGCTTCTAAGCATCACTCTTGGGGAGTGGCTGGGAATAGAGGGGAAAAGGTGCAGAGAAGAAAAAGGGACATAGTGTTATGTTTACTGTGCATACCCCAAAACATGACCATTAATGCACGGACACTTCCCTTGTGGAAATGTAACCCTTGGAAATGGATATTCTTAAGTGTTTTCACACTTTGCGTTTTCTTTCTTTTCTTTCTTTAAAAAAAATTTTTTTTAACATTTATTTAATTTTGAGAGACATAGAGACGGAACGTGAGCAGGAGAAGGACAGAGAGAGAGGGAGACACAGAATTGCAAGCAGGGTCCAGTCTCTGAGCTGTCAGCACAGAGCCCGACGCGGGGCTTGAACTCACAGACCATGAGATCGTGACCTGAGCTGAAGTCGGTGGCTTAACCGACTGGGCCACCCAGGCGCCCCTCACCTTTTCTTTTCAAGGAGTGTGCTAAGTGTATTTAATCTTCTAATGGTTCAGGATATTAGGAGCATTATTAGCATCATTACCTTTTTTTTTTTTTAAATTTTATGTGGGTGATGCCTCTTTATACCTTCTGAATTAAACAAGAGTATTTCTTTTTAAGCAGAATGATTCTAGAGTCTAGACCATTTAATTTTAAGAGTTTCTGTGTTTGCTTCTTATTTTAACTTTTTTCTTTCTATTTCACTATTGTTTGGCAGCCAGTTAGCTATACAATCTTGCTGTTGTCAATACCTCATTGCTTCTAATAGCCTCTCCCTTCCAATTTGCTGTGAGGTTGGGAAACCAAATATAATTGTAGTAAGCTGGGATTAAAGAACAAATAAAGTCAGATGTGAGGCCCTGGGAGTTTCTCTTTAAAAACAATTTTTAAAAAAAATTTTTTAATGTTTACTTATTTTTGAGAGAGAGCGAGAGAGAGAGAGCAGGGGAGGGGCAGAGACAGAGGGAGACACAGAATCCAAAGCAGACTCCAGGCTCTGAGCTGTCAGCCCAGAGCCCGATGCGGGGCTCGAACTCACAAACTGTGAGATCATGACCTGAGCCAAAGTCGGACGCTCAACCGACTGAGATACCCAGGTACCCCCCAACTTTTTTTTCCTTTTAATATTGATTCATTTTTGAGAGACAGAGCGGGAGCAGGGGAGGGACACAGAGGGAGGGAGTCACAGAATCTGAAGCAGGCTCCAGGCTCCGAGCTGTCAGCACACCAATGCGGGGCTCAAACCCACGAACCATGAGATGATGACCTGAGCTGAAGTCGGACGTGCAACTGACTGAGCCCCCCAGGCGCTCCACCTCGAAGTTTTTCTTAATGAATTAATGGGCTGTGTGTTTTTATACCCAGAGACATAGCTTTACGACAGTATTGGTGGCAGTGAGGATCTCAAATGACTCAGTCTTTTTAACTGCCATTTGAGATAGATAGTGTATGAGATGCCATCCTTATTTTATAGAGGAAGGAGCAGGTAGTAGTAATATAGTTAGTAATGAGGAGAGATGGAATTTGAATGTCTTTTCCCCCCAAATCCACTGAATAAGCATTGTTTTTAGTAATATTTCTTTGCCTCATTCTTTACTAATACTTTCCTAGAAAGCTGTGCTGTATACTGGCTTTAAGTATGATTCTTTAATGACTTCATTAAGTTTAATTTTAAAATGGAACACACTACTTTTTAGGCAGATTATCCAACACATAATTTTAAGTTCCCATTGGTCTACATTGTGGGGCCCAGACTGGAAGTGGGAAGAAGATTGAGACTATTAGACTTAAGGATATAATAAAATAGATAATTGATTAATGATCATTAGTTAATTGTTAGTCCTCTCATATATAGTGCTTTCTGCTTGGAACCCTCTTTGCACGGTTGGTATCTTTCAGTTTTCAGATTAAATGTTGGATCCTCAAAGAGCCCCCTTCCCTGACCTGAAATTACTTCTCTCTTTACTACTCCCCCCTCCTTAAAAAAAATTATTCTTAAAATTTATTCATTATTTTGAGAGAGAGGGAGGCAGAGAAAGACAGGGAGAGAGAGAAGATCCCAAGCAGGCTCTGCACTGTCAGCATGGAGCCTGACGTGGGGCTCAAGTTCACAAACTGTGAGATCATGACCTGAGCTGTCAAGTGTTGGATGCTCAACCTACTGAGCCACCCAAGCATCCAGTCCAATATGTGTTTTAAAGAGCGTATGGCCTAGTTACATTATTACCGAGTGATGATACCATTGTATATGGTGTAGTACTTTGAATTTTTCGTAATAGAATTTTTCAGTTGTGGATGGCCAGTCTATCCAGTTTGGTGCTGTAGAAAATTGAAGAAATTTTTTTTAAACACTTAATCTGTGAATCTTACAGAGTGATTTTCAAACTTGTGTCTGAACCATTCTGGCAGAACATAAGACATCCAGGCCAGTATTTTGTTTGTTTTTATTTTATAGCTGATGTTTCCTTTCTATTTTTGGCATAGAAGCTGCCTTGGTACAAGAAGACCAGGCAGCTACCTGCCCTGACCCTGGTTGAGTTTGTCTTACTCTTCAGGTAAGGAACCCATCAGGTACTTGGGTAAAACCAGGGAGAGGAACGAGGCGGCTGGAGGTGTGGAGTGATTGTACCTCCTTCACCTTGATGTACGGGGCAAGAAGCTAATTACTGCTTAACTCTTTGCTTTGTTTTGAGTTATTTTTGGAATAATTCATTTGGTGGAAAAAGGAATTCTAGAAGCTGGCAGAAATTGAGGAAAATTTATCCCCTCCTGAGTGCTTCACAAGGTATACTGGCGAGGTGTATGAAGATTAATTTTATTTACTCTTTGTCCATTTTTAGAGTTTGTCCCATCTGAAAGGCATGTGATTAAGCCTTGTCGAACCCTTCTGAATGCCTTCGTCTGCCACGTCCAGCAACTAGAGTCTCTGAATTCACGGACTTCTCAGTTGTTTTTTGTTTTTGTTTTTGTTCTTACCTGGTTGCCTTCCTTTTCCTAAGTGATGTAAAAAGCCCTTTACACATACGGAAGGCTCCGCGCCTATTACATAACAGCCCTTTTCCGCCAGTCATTGAAAGGTTAAAAGTTTCAAAAAAAAATCAGACTGTATAAATTTGTTTGAATTTGAGCATCTACTATCTGTTCAGTTTTTTGTTGAAGTTATTTCAGTCAAAATACAATGATGGGGACCCTAAGGGAGGGACAAAATTATGTTCTCAATTTATGTACTGAATAGAAACATCATGCCTTTGAACATGCTGATTGAAAAAAAAAAAAAGATATTGTGTGTGTTTTTAAAACATTTATTTATTTTGAGAGAGACCGAGTGAGAGAGAGAGAGAGAGAGGAGGGGAAGGGGCAGAGAGAGAATTCCAGCCAGGCACACTGTCAGCAGCATGGGGCTTGAACTCATGAACTGTGAGGTCATGACCTGAGCTGAAATCAAGAGACACTCAGGCATCCCTGGTATTGTTTATTATACAACCACTAATACAGAAGTCATTTTGCTGATGGTATGTCTCTGGAATGTCATGGTTCAAGCATACCTTCATTTGGCAGGGAGGAAAAATGAGGCACACAAAAGCAATTTAATTTATCCAATGTTAAATGGAAAATTAGAAGAAGCCTATAGATTTTCTTATTTTAACCTAATATTTTATTCAATTAGTTGAAATGTATATAGAGCCTCAAAGAGGACTGACAAAGTACTTAGTATGGTTTCCTATGCAGTACAAAGTACTTAGTATGGTTTCCTATGCAGTACATAGTAACTGCTCAATTAAATCTTGATATTGCATTATTCAGAGAGAAGATTTGTTCTAGTACTGATAATGTTTATTTTGATGATACTTGTTTTTTGAGCATAGAAATAGTGATACCTGTATTAATGTTGGTGAGAGGAAAATTAATTGAATTTCAGCACAAAACTTTAGCAGGTCTTTTGCAGTGTAGGCTTTTGTTTTGGATTTCTACTTTCTTGACTTTAGGCTACTCTTGGATTTTAGATGAGAGAAATTGAATCTCTGAATCTGTTTTCTTCAAGGGCTTTTCTCATTCCTTTGTAGGCTATTTTGCATCGAGGTCTTATTGTATTAATACTAAGTTTATTTCAGTATTTGGTAGTTAGAGGATTTGTATAGTATTAGCAGTGAAATGTTTTAATGTATTGTTGCAGTGAGGATATATTTTTATTTTTAAATTTTTATTTATTTATTTTTTGAAGATTTTTAAGTAATCTCTACACCCAACTTGAGGCTTGGATTTACAGAACTGAGAGCAAGAGTTCCATGATCCATAGACTGCGCCAGCCAGGCGCCCAGAGGGGATTTTCGATATAATTTTGACATGAGCATGATATATAATGAATTAAATTTCTGTTTTCAAATATTAATGACAGGAAATATTTAATCTTTATATGCCAGGAATTCTGGGATCTTCATCTTGCCTCCTTCTTGTATAGCTGCTGGCGTAGATGGAAGTTTATCGCCGTGTTAATACATGCCGTCCCCGTCCCCTTCCCCCATCCTTACTCGGGAGCCTCGTTTGCCTGCAGCTGCAGTGGTAGGCATCTTTCAGGAAGTGACCTTGGCTTGTATTAATCAAATTCAGAACACACAGAAAGCTTCTTGCTAACATGCTGACTTGATGTAAAATTTTATCGCATCCATTTTCTTTCAAAATGAGGCCATCTTGTAAAAAGAAGATGCACAGAAGACTCCTCTCACTTAATGTATAAAAGACGCTTCTGCAGGCTGTGTTAAAAAAAAGTTACTAGATTTTAAATGTGTAGATTTTTTTTATTGGCAGATATGTATAAACATCATGAAGGCTTGGGAGTTGTTGCTAGAAAATTACTTGTGTATATGCTAAATTAAAAACCTTTGTATATCCGTGTCAAGTTTCTTTATTTACTGATTCAATAACTGACATTAAATTGCTGTGGAAACTTTATACACTGTGGATTTATTTTGAAGTCTTTTAGCAACGGTTATGTATGAAGTAAGGCAGTTTTGTATATTAGTTACCTTTAGATGTTCAGAAATAACTAGTTTCTTAATTTTGCTAGCTTAGGTAAGAGAATGAGTATGTTACATGAAATCATTTTCTTAGGCAGTGGTAGTGCCTAAAGGGGCTTCTAAATAGAAGTTAAAATTTTTAAAGCCAGTAAGACTGCTAAGATCTGACTACCTGCATTAATGAAAAATATTGCTAACCACCTATTCACACATCTGCTTATTTAGGATTTAACTGATCAGTTTGATAGAGCAGTTAACATAGCTCTTTCACTTTTATCATGTAATGCTTCCAAGAAATCTAGGTCTTAAATGTAGGATAATTAAGGTGTGTATAGGTACAGATCTTCATTTTACCCTTGCTCAACGTTAAACATAAAATGTCAAAAATAGTATTTAATGGATTAATTTAGTGATGTTTACTGCATTTGTAGATTTACATACAATGAATGAATGAATTAGGGACAAGTTGTGTGTCTTGCCAAAGAGTGCGCTCTTGAGTTTATTGTATCAAAGATCACTCCTTGGTACTGAAGTGTTTGAGAGGTGAAATATGGGTAAAGGAAGCCTTAAACCTTAGGAGCCAGCTGTACCTGCATTTTGGTGGATGCAGAGTTTGGAAAGGACAGGCACGTGGCGCGTGGATATAAATGATTTGGAGAAGAGGTGGGAGATTTATGTAGATAAAAAAATTGGGATGTAGATAAATAAAGACTTAAATGTCTTCATTATCTGAGTTATTTTTAAAGCATTCACTGGACACACAACCAACATCTTTCGTCGTTTTATAAATTGTTCTTAGAATCGCAACCTCTTGGAGATAAATCTTTCTCCTTAACCTGCGTTATTAAGTTCACTCTTTGTCTTGATTTGATACTAGCATTAATGATTAGTTTGTTAGGTATCACAGGATACAGAAACTGGTTTCAAGGAGAAAGATAATTACTTGATCGTTTCTTCCCTAGCGTACGTGTTTAAAATACATGGTCTTAAGTAAAATTGTCACCTTGAACTTAAGAAATGTTCTTTGCCTTCTCCCACTCCTTCCCCCCTCCTCCACCCCCTCAAAAAAGAAGAAGAAAAAGTGAAAAAGAAAAGCCTAACACGGAAAGGAATACAGGCAGTGCTGGTAGCCAATGAGTTAATGTTCATTTGCAGCCTGAGGGGGTCAGCGGACAGTGTCTGTTTTCTGATTGGCTGCTAAGAGGTGAAATTGAAACCACTGTAAACTTTTGACCCTGTAGCAATTCTTGTGGAACGCCTTCCACCGGTGGAACCCAGAGCTTCGCTCAGCTCCCCACCCATCCCTCCCACCCCCTTTCCTGTATTTATTTTGTGTGATCATGCGGCACTGCATGCAGTTTTTCCAAGAGAGGGGGAGAGGGAGGCAGAGCAAGCACCAGCGGCGGGCCACTTGCTTGCACGGCTGTGGTAGTAACCATGTTCGTCCTCACTGCAGCTCCGCCGGAGGCACCGGGGCTCCGCAGTAAACGGGGCTGCCGGCTGGAGGTTTTAGTTTTCCCCTTCACCTCAAGGTAATTCTAAAAATGCAGAATGGTTATACTTACTGCCATTGTTTATCTGTGGGTAGTACCATTGTGTAAGCAAAATAATTTCCTGGATATGTTGACTTAAAAATACCTTTCATTTCCAGCAACCTTTATATATATATATCCCATTAAAATTTCCTATGTCTCCTGTAATTGACACGAATGGCTAACCTTTTACAAAATTTTTTTCTTCTTTGCCTTAGTCTTCTATTATAAATAAAGGCATTTTGGTTACGATAACTGTGGAAAATAATTATAGAAATTATCTATACGTTTGAATTTCATTAATTCTCTCTCTGGCGAAGTAAATGGTTTTAGGTTTGACTTGTTTTGCATTAAAATAGTGCTTTGCAGTTAACCATTGCAGTCCTATGAAAGAGGCAAGGTAGTTCATTCTTCTGATATTCTCTCACTGGAGGGGCGCCCAGGTGGCTTAGTCAGTACAGTCAGTTAAGTGTCTGACTCTTGATCTTGGCTCAGATCGTGATCTCACGGTTCATGAGTTCGAGCCCCACGTCGGGTTCTGTGCTGACAGCTCGGAGCCTAGAGCCTGCTTCAGAGTCTGCGTCTCCCTCTCTCTCCGCCCCTTCCCCTGCTTGCGCGTGCGCGCGCTCTCTCTCTCTCTCTCTTCTCTCTCTCTCTCTCTCTCTCAAAATTAAACATACCAGTAGTGGCATTCTATTCCTGCTTCTCCTTTTCTGATCAGTCCTAAGTACCATATTTTGCTCATGTGTCTACAGGCCAGTGAATTGCCTAGCCTTTCCTAGGTACACAGGAAACATTTAGTTTATTTAAATGTCTCACACAAGGTCACCTCAAGAAACTGGACTTCCAAAACGTAGGTTTTCTGAAAGGAAGGCTTCTGTTTTTACTGCATCATTTAAATTTTCACGTTGACTCCATGTAGAACTAGACATTTATTGTAATTTATCAAATGACTGCATAGAATAAATTATTGTAAGTCAGCTTAGTCGTTTCAGGGGTATAGCTTGAGATTAGTAATACGTATTGTTAGCCCTGGCTTACTTTATTGGACATTAGTGTGCTGTGATTTGAGATACAGCCCTCCCCCCCCACCTGCCCCCACCCTGTGTCAAAGAGACTGAAGTTTAAAAAAGTTTGTCATCAATGTTACTCGTGTGCACTTGGGTAGCAAGTATATTTTTACTTATTATTTACTAGAACACAATAATGGGCTAAGTAATAGTAAAAAAAAAAAGTTTTTTTAAACTGAGTTAAGTTTGCTTCAAAAAATGTGACACTTTTATAAATAATTTTAAGTTTTCATTTGATTTTTAACTTAACATTTGGTTTTTCCCTTCCAGTATAGCTACAGATTTGTTGCAATTGACTGTTGCAAGTAAAATCTGTTGTTACTGTTTTGAAAAATGATATATTTGATAAATAATCTCAACCTCAAAAGAATGTTTAATTTATACTAATAGCATGTAAACGTCAACCTGAAATTGGTGGGTAAGTTGGTTCTGTGGTGCTCTGGGATGAGTGGGCAACAGCTGACTCTTTCCGAAGATGCCGATTCCCGTCTCTGGGGTTTTCAGGGAAAGGAGGAGAGAGCCCCTCAGAGCACTACCCACAGTAGCCTGGCAGGAACACGGAGCTTAAGATGAAGAGTAGCAGAGTCCTTCCCCCTCCTGCTTTCAGCAGAAAGAGGAAAACATGCTCATGATATTCAGTGGCCTCTTTTTGTCCTACCCATGTTTCCCAGCATCAGCATGAGGGAGTTTGGATTTTCTTCCCTGTCGTCCCCTCCCCCAGTGTGACGCTTTGTTCTGGCCTGCGGCTCGTCTTCTCAGGGAAGCTGTTAACAAAGCTCAGTTTAATTTTCCCTTCCCCATTAGATTTCCAGGGAGGCAGGTTTGGATAGTGTGAATCCCATCAGTCACACTTTCCGTTAATTCTCGTAGAAAAATTAACCCGCATCTCCTCATATTTAGTATTTTGGGGACACATCATTTAGTTTTTGTCAGTGCGATTTGACTTTTGTTTGTGTGATAGACCGAAGTCCAAATTATGAAAAAATTATGCTTATTTTTGTTAAAGGTAAAAAATACAGTCCCAAGAAATTTGCAGGGACTGTTGCCTTTGCAGAACCTTGGTTGTAGACAAGTTAACTACAATTTTCCCAAATTCTACACTTCATAAGACCTAGTGTATAGCACTTTTTAACGTTTTATTTATGTATTTTTTTTTAGTAATCTTTATACTCCTTGTGGGGCTCGAACTCATAACCCCGAGATCAAGTCATATGCTCTTCTGACTGAGCCAGCCAGGCGCCCCTGCTCTGTGGTCCTTTTTAGCCTATCTCCCCCCTGCAGAGTGCTGGTAGGCAAGCCAGTCATTTATCTGTGACTTTTTGGGGGACCACTCTAGTCCAACTGCACACTTCCTGGGAGGAGAAATTCTGTAGATGGTGTTTCTTTTGGATCCTGGGGGTTGTGGGTTGGATTAGCTTGGGTCCACACTCCTTTGGGTGGTCGTCACCAGCAGTGTAATACTTGTGTTAATGTAGGCTCTCTTGCCAACCGTCCCCACTAGGTGGCAGTATTTGTTTCCTGGGCCAGTCATTATGGTACTAGGTACATTCTGATTCAAACTCCTTTTCCTCCCCGCTCATGTTGTTCCGTAGATGCTAACCCTACTCCACGACCTTCCTCCTTCCCCCCATAAAAAGGAGCAAAAACAAAAGAACCATTGCTGATATGAAGTATGATTTAAAACTAGGCCAGAAAACCTTGGGGTTTCTTTATAGAAGCTCTGCCTACCTTTTCCCCCTTCACCTTCCTCTAATTAAATTAGATATCATAAAAATTCAGGTAATCGAATATTGAATTCATTTAGACACTGACACATTTATTTGAATGTGCTTGGATTTTTTTCCCTTTTTTTTTTTTTTTTCCTTTGAGAGAGAGAGAGCGCGAGTGAGCTAGCAGGGAAGGGAGATGCTTAACTGAACCACCTAGGTGCCCTTGTGCTTTGATATTTGATTAAGTTAGATGTCAAATAGTCTTTTGTTGACTAGTAATACTTTTTATTTATTGAGCATTTATGCATCAGGTACTGGTAAGTAATTTAAGCATTTTCACTTAATCTTCACAAGAGCCTTAAGAGGTGTGATCCCCGTTTTATAATGAGAAATCAAAGGCTCAAAGAAGTCTTCAAGTTGAGGGGTGCCTGGGTGGCTCCATTGGTTAAGCGTCCAATTCTTGGCTTCGGCTCAGGTAATGATCTTGCGGGTTTGTGGGTGGAGCCCCACATTGGGCTCTGTGCTGGCAGTCTGGAGCCCGCTTGGGATTCTTTCTCCCTCTCTTGCCCCTCCCCTACTCATGCTGTCTCTGTCTCTCTCAAAAAAAATAAACTTAAAAAATTTTAAAAAGTCTTAAAATCTTCAAGTTGAATATCTAACTAGTAAGTGAAAGCCGGGCGTTTAAGTCTAGGTCTGGTGGACTCCGAGCCTTCTGCTCTTTAAACCATTATGCTAACAAACTGTTCTATTGCTGTGGATTGGAAGATGTATTCCAAGAACCAGCTTTCTTTTGACACCTCAATTGTCAGTCAGAGACTATATAGTGTAATGAGAAATAGATATGTTAGTAGATATAATAGCTCTTTTTTAGACTCTCATTGCACGGCATTGATACACTACCTGTAGTTTCCTCCTTTTCCTTTGTGAACATATGATGTGCTTCCTTCCACCCCTCAGTTTTCTCACCTTTAAACTGGGTTTCAGAAGTGCACGATGCAGGCCGGATTACAGTTGGTTGTTTCTCTCTACTCCATGCGGATTGGCCAAGGCCGTGATACAGAACTTGTATAGACATAATGTTTTCTTCACCCCTTCCAGCAGATCTGCAAATTCCAGCACGAATGCTATGAACTTTAGGGCATAGTTATGGCTGTTGTTTTGATATATATAGCTCTAGGGTTAGCAGCTGTCAGATTGTTGCTGTATTGTTACATTTGGAAGTTTGTAAGATGAAGGCAAGTGTTTTATTGGCTTACTTTTTTGTTGTATCATAGCCTGCTCTGTATTTCCTCATGAGTGCAGAGCTGCTGTTTGTATGTTCAGGTATTCTATTGCAGATCATTTTCAAGAACTCTTCATTTTCCTCTTCCATTTAAAAATTTTTCTTGTGCGTGGCCCAAATGCAGTCTTGCCTAAAAGAGGGGAAGAAACATCCATGTTTTTTTGTTTGTTTGTTGTTTTTCTTTTTCTTTTCTCTTCTCTCTTCTCTCTTTTCCTTTTTTCTTCCTTGCTTGCCTGCTTTATGCACCCATCCATCCACCTGTCTGGTAGGTATTTCTCTCTTTGGACTCGGGTATTTAAGCATTCGCTTTCACCAAGATGTCGATATTGTTTTTAATTGTTATTTGTTGAACATTTCTTTTGGACAGGTGGGGACACCCCAAAATCACATTACCCATCTGGTTTGATCACTTTTCAGGACTTGGAGTTCGTTTCCTCAGTCTGTGTTGCATTATTCGTGTTTACAAACTGTGACACGTTGTGTCGTCTATGATATACCTGACTTAGTAAGCAGAAGTAGCCTTATGTGGCAAAATAAGGCATCGCCTCAAATTCCTAGGAAGAGGCCTTGTACTTGATAGCATGTTTTGTTTTTGTTTATTTCATATGTCCAGAGAAGGGAATGATGGGAAAGGTTAATTTGTGTGCGACTAATACTACTACTTACATTAAGAAAGGGCAGTAAAATTCAACATTCCCTCCCCTTTTTTTTGTTCTCAGGATCAAAATACTTGCTGGACAGTGGAGTCACAGACCAATAAAAATAAGCTCCTACTTGAACGACATTTGACTGGTTAGCCAGGTAATTCAGTTTTACTTTGACTCGATTCTTTGTAATTTTCTGTCTTTATCCTCTGAAGGTACTCATTTCCTTTCACTTACTATTTAATCTTAGACTTGTGTTATATTTCATGTTTTTGTCTTTAATGATAGTATGAGTTGACCGAATGAATGGTCTTGAAGTGAGGGAATATATATATGTATATTCATATGTATGCATATATATAGAAATGTCACCTTTTCAGGGAGGAAGGGAACTGTATGTTATAGTTCAATATGAGACACTACCCTCCTGCCCACTTTTCCTTATGTGTGTATATTTTAATGCTGTTTATTCAAAATTGAATAAATTCCACCTATTTTTAACATTTCACCTTGAGAAGACTAGTTTCCCTAATTTGTGTGCACTGGCATATAATAACTCTTCTCCTAACTCCAGTTGCACCAGAATAGGAGAAATGAGAATAGAAAAAATTGTCTGATATCCAGGAAAGCAGTTATGCTTTGCTTATTAGCTCATTAAATTTCTTTTTGTTAGTAATACCATCATTCTTTTGGTTAGCTCCACTTGAAATCTGAGTCATCTTTGGATTCTCTCCCTCCCCCAACCTGATACATTTAGTAATTTAGTAAACAGGCCATATCTGGTGTTCTATTTTCATGTCTCCCGTATTTGTACCACTTTCTGCTAAGATCTTAACTTCCTAGGCCAAGACCCCATAATTTCATGCTTGTATTTGTTCAAATGTCTCTTTATTCCCTCTTATCTACTGTTTCTAGCACTTGAAAGTTTGCTACAAAATTTCCTTAAGTATGTCCATTTTAATTAAGGCTACACTCTAAGCTTTGTGCTGACATATCCTGGCTTACAGAAAAAAAGTACAAACTCCCTTCCCTGACATTTGGAACAGTCCTTTATCTGGGAATCTGTCTAAGCCTCCAGTCTCCGCTGTTGCTGTTTCCCCACAAAATCCTTCAATTAATTATATATACGCATTATATTCTGACTATAAAAGACAACTATCTCCATAAGATTTATTAAAAAAAAAACAACCCTTTTATTTGGAAGTTATTTTTGTAACTTCTGTAAGTTGGAAGTTGAGTATAAAAGAACATCTAAATACCCTCTAGCCACATTTACCCACTTGTTTGTTATTTGCACTGTATGTGCTCTCACCCCTTCCCTCTCTCTCTACTCGTGCAGAGTTCTTTCCTGAACCGTTCAAGGGGAAGTTACATATATTGAGCTTCTTTCCGCTAATGCTTATGTATTTCCTAAGAATAGGGTCATTCTCTTATGTAACTATTGTACACTTATCAACTTTGTAAATGGACGCTGACACAAATGTATGGTCTGGCTTCCAGTTTGGTCCGTTGACCTAATAAGCTCTGTTAACAGCATTCTCTTGCTTCCTGTACAGAACCCAATCTGGGGTCAGGTCTGCACTTCGTTGTTGTTTCTCTTTAGCCTCCTTTTCCCTGGGATATTTCCATAGCCTTTCTTTAGAGTCTTTTATGACATTGACATTTTTGAAGAACACAACCTTCCCCTCTTCTAATAGAATGCTCTTCATTTTATGTTTGTCTGCAGTGCCCTGTGATTAGATCCAGGGTACGCCTTCTCGGTCGGAATACTGTATGGGTGACGTGACGTGATGTCCCGAGGAAATGCAGGGCTTCTGGAGGCACCTGAGGTCTTTTGCCCCTTATTCTGACGTTAATATTGACTACTTGGCCAAGATGTTGCCAGAGTTCTCCACTGTGTAGTTTATTTTCCTTCTTTTGCAAGCAATAAGCATTTTAGGGGGAGACAGTACAGATATGTTTCTCATCACAGTTTGCCCTAGATTTAGCATTCATTGATGATTCTTATCTGATCTAATTTTTCACTGCGATGGTTCCAAAATGGTTATTTTCTGATACTAGTATTCCCTTCCTACCACTGGTCAGCCCTTGACATTAATGTGTAATCACGAACCCTGTAAATCAGTTTGGACTCATGGATTCCTAGGTTTTGAATTGATAAATTCATTACTTAATTATTTTGGTGCTCCAGTTGTCCTGGGTTTGGAAAGTGGAACTCTCGAATCAGCCTCTGTGTCCTTGTGGGGAATAGTATCAGAGAGGGTGTCATTGCTGTGGGTCGTCTTCTCTTCTTGACCCTTTCAGTGGACAGAGCTAGTAAAGTAGGCATGTTTATACACACGTACGTGTGTACATGAACATACTTGCACATAAACACACCCACAGTAACAGGCACGTACGTGGTGTGGAAGTCGTGACTTTACATCAGTGTGTCCGGCTTCACGCCCTGTCTACAGGGCTCTCTCTTTGCGCTTACCTTCTCACATTTTTATGTCCCTTTTTATGCCACGAGAACCTTGGCTCCCAACATGGTCAGTGCATTTACTCGTTCGCTCTGTCCTGCATACTGCGTCTGAAATAACGTCAGAATACTCTGCCCGTTTCACCCCAGGAAACAAGGTCACTTCAAGCAAGTGGGCAGTTTATATAGTTCTTAACTTGCTCATAACCATCCTGTGCAAGACTGAGAATCAATCAGTCTATTCTTTTTTAAATTTTTTTTAATGTTTTTTAATTATTATTGAGAGACAGAGACAGAGCGTGAGCAGGGGAAGGGCAGAGAGACGGAGACACAGAATCCGAAGCAGGCTCCAGGCTCTGAGCCGTCAGCACAGAGCCCAACGCGGGGCTTGAACTCAGACATGTGAGATCATGACCTGAGCGGAAGTCGGACACTTAACCGACTGAGCCACCCAGGCGCCCCAATCAATCTATTCTTAAATTGCTTGAATCAGCCCTCTTTTCTCCTTTCTTTCCCTTGCCTTCCCTCCCTACTTTTACTTCCTGCTCTTTCTTTCTGCATAAGGTAGTTTATAGTACTCATTTGAAATGAAATCAGGTTTATTTATTTATTTGTTTCATGGTTTTGTTAATGCTCATTCTCATTCTGATTGGTTTTTATTTTTATTTTTACTTTTACTTTTTACTCTGTCTGTCTGTCTGTCTGTCTACCTACCTACCTACCTACCTACCTATCAGTAGGCTTCACGCACGTTGCAGAGTACAATGTGGGCTTGAACTCACAACCCTGAGATCAGGAGCTGAGCTGAGATCAAGATCAAGAGCTGAGCTGCTTAGCTGACAGAGCCACCCGGGTGTTCCTGATTGGATTTGTTTTTGAATTTGTAGAAAACAAACGTTTTCAAAAGTTAAAATTATACAAAAGGCACACTTCCCTTCTGTATTTTTTCCATCCTATTTCTCTCATTTCTTGTAGGTAGACAACTTCGCTGTTTTGAGTTCAGCCCTCCCTGCATTTCTTCTGGTAATCACCAGCAGATACATGTTATGTTTTCTGATTTTCTTTTTGTTTACACAAAAATTATAGTATGTTGTATATTACTGCTTTGTACTTTGCTGGTTTTTTTTCCCTTTAAACAGGAGAAAATCAAATTTAATAGGCATACATACTGGGAATCCACACAGACACGGAATTCTGTGTTCTTTGCTGTTTTCATTTATTAATATCTTCGGAACTACGCCGTGTCACACCAAAGGGATCTTTCCCGTTCATTTTTTAAAAATGTGGTAAAATTTAGGGATGTCTGGCTGACTCAGTTGGTGGAGTGTGCAACTCCTTTTCTTTGTTTTAGGTTTATTTATTCTGAGCAAGAGAGCATGTGCGTACATGCAGGGGAGGGGCAGAGGGAGAGGGAGAGAGAGAATCCCAAGCAGGCTCCCCACTGTCTGCGCAGAGCCCTGAGAGCCTGACACTCTTCATCTTAGCGTTGTGAATTCAAGCCCCATGTTGGGCATAGAGCTTAATTGAAAAAGTGGTAAAATGTGTATAAAACTTAAAATAGCCATTTAATGCATTAAATACATTCACATTGTTGTGCGACCGTCATCGCCATTCGCTTCCAGAACATTTTTTATCTTCTCGAATGAAACTCTGTACTCTTCAGGTGTCTCCTCTTTCTCCCCTTCCCCAGCCCGTGCCTCACCTATTTTTTATGTTGTTTCCACGACGTGCATATCACGCAGTTGATTCGGCAGCATCCCATGTGTAGGGAGCTAGGTCGTTTCCAGTGTTTTGTGATTAAAATAACGCTGCAGCAAGTGACTTTGTGAGTATATGTTTTTGTATTTTGGGAGTGTTCCTTCATGACAAGTTCCTAGAGGTGTATGTAGTTTTGTTACATGTCGTTACGTCAGACACGCTCCATAAGGTTGACAGCACTTTAGATTCCCGGCAGCCATGTGTGAGCCTGGCGTGCACGCTGTAAACGCTCTTTTCCCTCAGTAGAACACAGTTTTTAGACGCATCTACGTTATTGCATGTATCAATAATTCCTTTCATTGCTGAGTAGTATTCCACTGTGGGAATACACCACAACTTTTAGTTTCTGGTGTTTGGCTATTATGAATAAAGCTGCTGTGAACATTCGAGTACAAGTCTTTGTGTACATTTTTCTCCGTCTTGAGTAAATACCCAGGAGTGCAATTGCAGGGTCTTCTGTCAAGTGTATGCTTATCTATTTATTTTTTATTGTTTTTGAGAGCACAAGTATAAGCAGGGGAGGGGCAGAGGGAGAGAGAATCTCAGGCAGTCTCCACGCCCCGGCGCTGAACCAAATGTGGGGCTTGATCCCATCACCCTGAGATCATGACCTGAGCTGAAATCAAGAGTCGGACGCTCAAGCCACTGAGCCACCCAGGTGCCCCTCAAGTTTTTATTTAAATTCTAATTAGTCAGAAGATGTAGCTTTTATTTATTTGTTTTATTCGTTTGGTTTGTGCCAATTTTTAATTTAAATTCTAGTTAAGTGTATGCTTATCTTTATAAGAAACTGTGAAACTTTTCTGAAATGACTGTACCCCTTTATATTGCACCTGCAAGGTGAAAGTTAAGTTTGTGTTCCTATTTGGTATTGTCACTTCTTAAATTTCACCATTTTAATGGGATCATAGTGGGATTATTGCATTGTGGCTTTAATTTGCATTTCCGTGATGTGTAATGATATTGAGAATAGTTTCTCACTAACCACATGTATCTCTTCATTTATAAGCTGTCTATTTAAATGTTTTGCCCATTTTTAAAAACTGGGCAGTTTGTTTTCTTATTGTAGGCGTTTAAAAAATATATACATTCTGGCTAAAAAGTTTTTCCAGATACCCTTTAAAAGTAATTTCCTCTGTTTTTTTGTCCTTCCTTTTTATTTTCTTAATTTTTGGAATTACAGGCATTTTGAATTTTCAAGTAGAATTTATCGGATTTTCCTCTTGTGGTTAGTGCTTTTTTATGTATTAAGAGATCCTCGCCTACCCATAGGTTATGAAGATCTTCTCTTCTGTTTTCTTGTAGAAGTTTTTATGCTTTTAGCCTTATATATAGGTCTGTGATTCATTTCGATTTGATTTTTGTGTATGATGTGAAGAAAGGCTTGAGGACCAGTTTTTAAAATGTGGATATTCTGCTCCAGAGCTGTCTATCGGAAAGATTCACCTTTTTGCATCGAATTGTCTTTGTAACTTAATCAACTGACCGTATACATCAGGGTCTCATTCTGGTCTTTTTTCTCTTCCATTGATCAATCCTTCTGCCCACATACATTGGGTGTCCTGATTACTGTAGCTTTTATAGTAAGGTTTGAAAGTAAGTAATGTGGATCAACTTCTTTTTTGGGTCATGATGGCTTTGGCTGATCCAGGACCTTTGCGTTTTGATACTAATTTCAGAATCACTTTGTGAATCCCTAAGATTTTTCAATCACTCTGAGAAACTGCCCTGCAGAATTTGGCTAGCTGGGACATCCCGAATTCAGGTCATTGTCTTGTCAATTTAAGACTGCTGGGCTCTTTTTGGGTTCCTCATTCTGTGCTGTGACGTGGAAACGCTTTCTGGCAGAAAAGCCGGGGTGCTAGTAGTTGCCCCTTCCTCCCCAGATGTTTTCCTAGTCTCTGGGACAGCAGGTTTCCACTGCGTGTTCTCCGATACCTGCGTATAGTTTGTTCCTAATGATTTCTCCTGTTCACGGTAGGATAAAGTTTGTTACTCTCTGGAATTAAAGCAGAAGTCCCATAGTTGATTCTTGAGTTCATCAAAAAAGGGTCTTCTCATGTTTTGGCTGAGTTACAGTGTTTTTATTCTTTAGCATAGAAGCAAAAACATGTATTTGTTAACCATAAAAGCATCTTTGAGCATTTTTTTTTTTTTTAAAGTAAGTTCTGTGCCCAATGTGGGACTTGAACTCATGACCCTGAGAGCAAGAGTTGCATGTTCTATCAACTGAGCCAGCCAGGTGCCCCTGTGCATATTTTATTGAGCAACTTTTGAGCCTACAGGATTAATTTCTGTCCGAAAGTTTTCCTGAGGAATATAGGATTGATCTTTTAAAGTCTTTTTTATTTGTTCTTGGATCTTGAGACTAGGAAACCAATCCAGACAGACTCTTGGTTCCAGATTTCACATATAAATTTGAGTGAAGTCCTCTTTCTACAGGTTCCCTAACTTTACTAAGTCTTTGACCTATCTGAATGTAACCTTCTTCCTTCCACCATGATTCCTAAAAACCAAGAGTAGTCACCACTGACTTACCTAAAGTGCAGTCTTTGTTTGTTAACGGTGGGCTTTTCGTGCCTGATTAAATGAGAATGATTCTCTCATTTATGACCTTCAAGATAACGGCCTCAGTTGTGCAATTACCCTGGTAAATGGATTGACAGATTTCTCCTAACCTTTGCAATTAACATGATTGGCATGAAAAGTAGAGTTTTTACTTTTTTAGACAGAAGCATGCGTGCATGTGCACATGTACCCATGTACACTTCTGAAATTTGAGGAGATAGAAACAGGCGCCACTTTAAAGTGTTTTTCAGTTTGAGGGTGCCTGGGTGGCTCAGTTGGTTAAGCTTTCTGACTTCAACTCAGGCCGTGATCTTATGGTTCATGGGCTCAAGTCCCGCGTGGGGCTCTGTGCTGACAGCTCAGAGCCTGGAGCCTGCTTCAGATTCTGTGTCTCTCTCTCTCTCTCTCTGCCTCTCCCCTGCTCATGCTCTGTCTCTCTCCCAAATAAATAAACATTAAAAAAAATTAAGTGTTTTCAGTTTGGGTTTGAGTAATTTGTTACACTGAGGGCTAGAGGTCGATGAAAAAGAAAAGGGCTTTCTCATTTACCCGTCAGAAAACATTAATAATATTCCAAATCAAACAACGGTTAAATTTCTTCACTAGTTCATTCAGCCCTATGTAATTTTGTTTTGCTTCTTAATCTTTTTCTGTAGTCTGCTCTGAAGACGTCATCTCCTTTAAATGTATGAAGAGATCTGCACATTTTAAATTTGTCCTCCAGAACATTGGTAAAATTGTGTGAGTTACCTCAGCTCAATAGTTCATTACCCAGAGTCTATTTCCTAAAATACCAAGATTTAAAACTACTTTGTATTCACTTTTCCATGAGAATCTCAGACTTCAGAGCAAGTCTCAGAAGGAAACAGAACCACCCATTTGGCAAATGACCCTTCTCATGCCCTTCATTCATCTTTATATGTGAGTTTTCATCTGCTTTCCTTTCCTCTTAGCCCGAAGGATAGACAGCCTTTTATTTACTGAAGTGTTTATGGGTAGTTGTCTCAACTTTTAACCAAAATGTTTTTATTTCACATTAATTTTGAAAGACTGTTCACTGGATGTAAAATTGTGGATTGACCTGTCTGTCCATCTCTCTATCTGAAATGTGTTTCTTGGAATGACTTCCCACTCATCTTGATTCCTGGTGCTGGTGAGTGCTGCTTCCGTCCGAAGATGCGTCCTTCCATAAGGCTGGCAAGGGGCAGTGGGGTAGCCGACACACAAAACCACGGTTTACGCACGGCTGAGGACGGTGGTGGTTTTGTCGCATCCTGGGCACTTTGCTTCCTTGAAGTGGGAATTGGAGCTCTGCACCGGGTGCTGCCTGTACTGCTGCTTCTTTCCTGGAGGGAAGGAGCCAGTACTTAGTAAGGGGCGTGCTCCGGTGGGGATGGGGGTGCAGCGCTTTAAAGAGGGTGTTCCATGGTTTTGTTGTTGTTTCTGGAAAGGGGACTTTTATCCATGTTCCTCTGCATGATCTTTTCCCCCTGTGGCTCCTTTTAAGATTTTCGTTTTTAAATGGTTTGACTGTAATGTACTCTGGTCTAGTTTTCGTTGTATTTATTTTCTTTGGGATTCTTTGATCTCCTTCAATGTGTACATTGGAGTTCTGAAAAAGCTGGGTGGCGAGGTTTGGGCCATTATCACTTCAAGTATTTTTTTGTTCTCCTTCATTCTGATTTCTGTGACTCCAATTACATGTTGGTTAGACCATTCGATATTTCTTTTTTTTTAAATGTTTGTTTATTTGTGAGAGAGATTGAGGGAGGGGGGTAGGTGGGGGAGGGGCACAGAGAGAGAAGAAGACACAGACTCTGAAGCAGGCTCCAGGCTCTGGGCTGTCAGCACAGCTGGGCTCGAACTCATGAATGGCAAGATCATGACCTGAGCTGAAGTTGGCCACTTAACCAACTGAGCCACCAGGTGCCCCTTGATATTTCTTACATATACTTAAGGCTCTATCTATTTTTCTTCCAATTTTTTTTTCTTTCAGGTTCAGTTACGTTTTCTGTCATTTCTAATCTGAGTAATATTCAAAAATGCTTTTCTGTCTCATCTTGTTCTTACAACCCTCTGTAGAAAGGGCCTTAAGAAAAGCCATGGAGGGGCGCCTGGGTGGCTCAGTCAGTAAAGCAGCCAACTCGTGATTTTGGCTCAGGTCATGACTTCACTGTCATGAGTTTGAGCCCAATGTCGGCTCTGTGCTAACAGCAGGTTCTGCCCTGACAGTGTAGAGCCTACTTGGGATTCATTCTCTCTCTCTCTCTCTCTCTCTCATCCCTCCCCTGCTCACATGTGTGCATACTCTATCCCTCTCAAAATGAATAAACATCAAAAAAAAAAAAAAAAAAAAAGAGCTAATCTTTGAGACGGCATCCCCAGCAGTGAAAATACGTGCATGGTTATTTAATAGAAATTTATCTTTAACCACTGAAGACTTAAAATCATGGGTTTGTGGACTCTCAGGCTATGATATTCATGGTCTTGGAAATTAACTCTTTGAAGTATAGTCTCTTCCCAGTCTCTTTTACTTCATGAAAATTTCTCAAACTAATTTCGTTTCATCTTAATTAAAATGAGAGCACTGTGTAGTTGGATAAAAGAAAGAAAACATTGCCAAGGTCAGGATAATTAAGTGCCTTAATGTCTCATTTTACTAACATTCCACTTTCTAACTTTCTGTAATAGCCTTCTAAAGAATTTTGATATTAAAAAATAATAGTAGCATATGAGTGGCATTCTAAAGTGTAAGGACTGTATCTCTGGCCTTCAGTTTAGTTCCAAATTGAATTACTAAAGTTTAAAGATAACAGTTTTAATGATAAATTTTGCTTTATTATGCCTTATACTTAAAATGAATCAAGTTCATGGACATTTTGTAAAGCAGCTATTATTTAAAAACCAAATAATTTAGGGGGTGCCTGGCTGGGTCAGTTGGTAGAGCACACGACTCTGGATCTCAGGGTCGTGAGTTCAAGCCCCACATTGAGCATGGAGCCTACATAAAATAAAAATAATAAAAAAGCAACTTAAGAAAATTGCTTTTAGGTTTCTATTATATATATATATATATATATATAATATACATTATATAATGTATTGACAATACATTGACAAATGACAAATAATTGACATTTGTTAATTTCATCAACCGCCTGCAAGATATAACAACTTTTAAATTTAAAGCTTGAAAACCATGTCTGTCAGAGTCGGATTTTTTTTCTTATTTTTGGCATGGAAACTAGTAGTCTCAACTTCCTTACATAAGGATCAATTCGCTTGTTTTATAGAGCATCACAGGTTCTTTCCAGCTTAAGTTTCTATGATTGACGGATCTAGTTCCTCATTACAGGACGTTTTAGTTCCCCACCTGTGTGCCTCCCCCACTCATTATAAATGCATGCTGATTACTTAAATACAAATATTGGTAAGGTGAAGACACTTAAAACTATTCTAAAGGAGATATACAGGGACGAGTCAAGAATCTACAGTCATTCGTGATGACCTGGTAAGGGCCATCATTCTTAACTGTTTTTTTTAAAGACTGGAGGAATTTTTAGTTAATATACCAGAAAACAGTAACTTCTTATTGAAACTTACGCTGGGCCAGTTCTACTGAAAGGCAGTTGTTTGAACATCTGTAGACAGTACAAGTTATACTCAGAATTCACGAAAAGGAGTGAACTATTTGATTTGTTTAGTTTTTAGTTGAAATGGTTAAGAGCTTGGGCTCTGATGTTAGAAAGTCATGGATTTAATTTCTAGTTCCATCACTTACTAGATGTATGACCTTGGAAGAGTTATTTTATTTCTCATGTAAAAGAGGGATAAATTTGAACTCTCCTTTTATCTGCTCTGCACGTGAGAGGGCTGCAGTCGGGATGAAATGAGAGTAATAAATGGAATACTCTCCACATAGTATTAGCTCAAATGTTAGATTAAGTGTATATTCACTTAACATTAACTTAACAATTTTTATTTCATTTTATCTTAGTCTGGTTTAATTTAGTTTTAAATGTTATTTATTCATCTTGAGAAAGAGAGAATGAATTTTAAGAAGACTCCACACTCAGTATAGAACCCATCGTGGGGCTCCATCTTATGACTGTGAGATCATGACCTGAGCCGGTATCAGAGTCGGACACGGGCCGCTCAGTTGGTTAAGCGTCCAACTTTGGGTCAGGTCATGATCTCACAGCTTGTGGGTTCGAGCCTTGTGTCCTGCTTTGTGCTGACAGCTCAGAGCCTGGAGTCTGCTTCAGATTCTGTGTCTACCTCTCTCTGCCCCTCCCACACTTGCACTCTGTCTCTCTCTATCAAAAATAAATAAGCGTTAAAAAAAAACAAACTCAAATGCTCAGCCAACTGAGCCACCCAGGTGCCCTTAATTTAACATTCTTAATTTAATATTAGTGTTTTTAAATTTAGCATTAAAATTATACAATATTTTGTATAAGTAGGAGTATTTTTTTTTATATGTGTTATGAAGTGTACTTTGAAAAACACCTATGAACCCACTACTTGAACTTAAGAACTGGCTTAAGGTTGTTAGATATGCCTGCTCCCTGTGTGTTTCTCATTTTTCTGCTTCTGTCCCAGAAGTAAGAGCTATCATAATTCACTTGCTTTGTAAAAACTTAAAACAAAACAAAACAAAACCAAAAAACAAAAAAACACACGTGTGTGTTTATGAGCCATGTTTAGGTTTTGTTTTAAGCTTTACAAAATAATTAATGTAATGTACTTGCTTTTTAAGAAACTTTTGATTCAAAAGTTAAGATTCAACCATGTTGTGCCTAATTTATTTGTGCTACTACTATATTGTATTTAAAAAAATTTTTTTTTATGGTGTGGCTTTATTTTTTAAAACTGAGATTAATGGTCATTTAGAATGTCCTGGTTTTTGATGTATGAATGAAATTTCAGTGAACATTTTTATGTATTTTGTTGCAAGAATAAATTTATTGCAGTAAAGGTTTTAAACGTAAACTTGATTTTAACTGCTGATGTAATAAATTTGCTTTTCGTATAGAATTACTTTAGAAAAAGTAAGTTTTCTTACTGAAATAGCCCTCTTTAATTAGCTAATGTGTTTTGTCTTATGCCAGTCATTTATTACCTACCACACAATTAGCGATATGCACTGCTATTTTCCTTAGATAACTTTAAGTATTTGACTTTAAATGACAACCTTATTAAAGTATAGTTTACATACAATAAAATTCAGCAACCTTAAAATTACAATTTGCTGAGTTTTGACAAATATAACCATTACCACAGTCATCATATAAAATACTTCCCTGAAGTTCTTTTGTCCCTCCTTGCAAATCAGTCCACTCCACTGATAGCTGGTAGCCACTGGTCTACTTTAAGTCACTAATTGTGCCTTTTCTTGAATCTCATACAAATGGTATTCCCCTTCTATGTATTACGTACCTCCCATAATTGTTCTACTATCTTTGGATAGATATCTTTTCTTTTCTGTGTTTCTCTTTGCATTTCAGTTTTAGAACCTTGTATTGATCTTCAAACTCAGTGATTTTATTTTCTTCTTCTTCTGTGTCCATTCAATTGATGAGCCTATCAAAGGCATCCATTTCTGTTAGTTTTTTTCATTTCTAATATTCCCGTTTGCTTCTTTCTCAGAGTTTCCATCTCTCTACTTACGTTACCCATCATCTCTTCTTGCTCGTTGTCTTCCATTTAAGAGAGAGAATCTTAAGCAGGATCCATGCTCTGTGCAGAGTCCAATGCAGGGCTCGATCCCACAACTCTGGGATCATGACCTGAGCCGATGCTCAACCAACTGAACTGCCCCATTTTTACTGTTTTTAAAGAACTTGACTTCTTTCCTGTTTACTAGCAAATTTTGGAGGCTTCTTTGCATATAGCATTAAAAATCTGTTTTCACTTCTCAGCACTCATGATTTCTCATTTAAGAATATGGGTGACCGCATAAAAACTTATAAATGTTCATAGCAACATTATTCATAATAGCCAAAAAGTGGTAACAACTTAAATGTCCATCAGCGGATGAATGGATAAATAAAATTGTATTTCGATACAATTAAGTGTTCACAAATAAAAAGAAATCAACTACTGACGTATGCTACAGCATGGTTTAATTTGAAAGGATTATGCTAAGTAAAAGAAGCCAGTCATAAAGGGCTAGATAGTTTATGATTCCATTTGTATAAATTGTCCAAAATAGATGAATCCATAGAGACAGGAAGTAGATTAGAGGTTGCCTGGGGTGAGGGTGGGGCGGAGGAGCCATGAGGTGGGAGAAAATGGGGGGGGGGGTAACAGCTCAGAGGCACTGGCCTTCTCTTTTGGGATAATGAAAATGTTCTAAAATTGATTGTAGTGACGGTTGTACAACTCTGAATATATTTTAAAAAGGCATTGAATTGGATACTGTGAGTGTGTGGTGTGTGAATTCTGTCTCTATGAAGCTGTGAAAGAACATACCTGATGTACCGAGGGCAAGGTCGCCGTGTCTCCACGAAGGAGTTTATGGAAAAATAGTATTTTTCTCGTGGCACTGACCTCAGAAGGTTTGCTCTCTATGCCAGACATTCCGGGGATCAAAAATAACACGTTAACTGAAGTTACCTCCAGGTTTTCTGTAGCCTTATTCTGTCTTTGTTATAGTAGCAACTTCTAATTAGAGGGCTAATGTTAATTCCAGTTCTGGGTCATTTTCATGTCAAGAAAATTTATGTTAAAGATTTTCTTTAAAATTAATTCAAAGTTCATACTCAGACCTATCTGCACTTTTCTCTTTGTCCATTAAACATGTTCGTGAGCTGCAGAGGAGTCCACTGTAGCTGCACCCAGAGATTCTGCTCTTAAGCTTGTAGCATCAAATAAAAAACTACCATGAAAGCCATAATTTTAGTGGCTCTGCTATTTTAGGACTAACAGAGTGCTGTGGTTACAAGTAGAAAAACTAAGTTATTTTATATAGATAATCTGACCACACTTAGTCCCTCAGCCCCCCCCCCCCCCCCCCTTTTTTCAGTTTTCTACTTTAAAGACTCTCCTTCTATGGAGGGAGACTAACTAGTGTTGTTATAGTTACACTTATATGGTGAAATGTAGGAGAATATTAGTACATTTATAGTTTAAAAGCTTAAATAATTTAGTGTTGATCAAACAGCAATTTACTTTAAAAAGTAACTTTTTAAAAAATGTTTCTTTATTTTTGAGAGACAGAGAGAGTGAGAGAGAGCACAAGCAGAGGAGGGACAGAGAGAGAATCCCAAGCAGGCTCTGCATTGTGAGCATAGAGCCTTAACGCAGGGGTTGAACTCAGGAACTGTGAGATCATGACTTGAACCACAATCAAAAGTCAGACACTTAACCAACTGAGCCATCCAGTCGCCCCTAAAAAGTAACTTTTTTGAGCATAGGTCCTATACTATACAGGAATGCTTTTACATTATTTATTAATGTTTATTTTTGAGAGAGAGAGAGAGAGAGAGACAGAGACAGAGCACGAGTTGGGGAGGGGCAGAGAGAGAGGGAAGACATAGAATCTGAAGCAGGCTCCAGGCTCTGAGCTGTCAGCGCAAAGCCCATTGTGGGGCTCGAACCCATGAACCATGAGATCATGACCTAAGCTGAAGTTGGACACCCAACTGACTGAGCCAGCCACCCAGGTGCCCCGATACAGGAATGCTTTTAAAAGAAAATTCCTAGTGGGGTGTCTGGGTGGCTCAGTCGGTTAAGTGTCCCACTCTTTATATTGGACAAGGTCATGATCTCATGGTTTGTGAGATCGCCCTAAGCTCCATGTGGCTCTGTGCTATCAGCACAGAGCCTGCTTGTGATTCTCTCTCTCCCCTCCCCTGCTCTCTCTAGCTCTCTCTCTCAAAATAAATATTAAAAAAAAATTCCTAATGATAGTTCTGTTTGAAACTAATGAAAGTTAAGTTGGTTTGCTTTAGAGGAGTCTTTCAGAATATGCAGAGAAAACTGCCCTCGGTACATCAGGTATGTTCTTTCACAGCTTCATAGAGACAGAATTCACGCACCACACACTCACAGTATCCAATTCAATGCCTTTTTAAAATATATTCAGAGTTGAAAGATCCATCTTTGACATGAGCAACAAACTTCCTAAACTGCACGAATTCAGTCACTGTTTTATTGCTCTTGGTGAAAGTGGATGGAGATAAGTTTTTAGTAATTATTTACAGTCAAGGTTCATAAAGAGGGCAGTTTTATTGGACTTGGAAAATACAGACATATAAAATTTGTTGCATTGTTAACAACATAGCTGATATAATACTTAATTTTGTACCTTGATTAAGAAATATAATTGCCCTGGGCACCTGGATGTCTCAGTCAGTTAAGTGACTCTTGATTTCGGCTCAGATCGTGATGCCCCAGTTTGAGCCCCGCATCGGGCTCTGCGCTGACAGCACGCAGCCTGCTCGGGGTTCTCTGTCGCCCTTTCTCTGCCCCTCCCCTGCTTGCTCTCTCTCTATCTCAAAAATAAATAAACATTTACAAAAAAAGAAAAGAAATATAATTGGCCCACTTATCAGCTCAATGATCTAAAAAGTGAACTGCTGTACAAATAGTCCCTTTTATACCACTGTTACAAATGGCCCTATCATCTGCCAAACTCTCAGAGTAATTACTTTCTTATGATTCCATCTTTGTTTCCAAAACCTGTTTTAATAAGAATGTGTTTTTGAATCTGTGTAATATTTAACATATAAAGCCTGCGTTATTTTGAAGTTCATATTGAAAAACCTCTAAACTTCTGACCTTGAATAGAATTTGCTATGTATAACCATTACATGCAGCTGGTGGATTCAAAATTGCCTGTCCTGGGAGTCTGCTTTGTGAAAAATAGTGTGTTTTGGACACGAATGCATGGCAGCTGACATTTATCAAGGATAACAGGAGCCTTACTCATTTTCACATTTTAAAGTAACTTTGAAAGCTTTGCATGTGCACACATGCTCAACATATGTTCCTAAGATTTAAATCTATTTTCCATCATGTATTAATGAAACCAAATTTCAATCTTTAATGAGCTTCAACATTAAACTTGTACTATGTGAGTACACAAACATCTAAAGACCAATAGTGTAGGGTATTTAATTTACTCCCGTAGAATTTTGTCTTTCATACTTTAAAATTATTAAAAGGAAAAATGTACCTACTGTTTTCCAGGTAGCACTCTTATTATATAATGTGTTATTTGGCATTTCTTTCATTCTCCTATAAAATTTGGGCCTAATGTAGAAAACTGGATTATAGCAACTATTTTTTTCTAACCAACTCCCGGTATATTGCTCTTCTCTTTGAAAAGATTTTTATAGAGCTAGTTCTTTTACAGGAGGCCGACATAAATAGATTTGGAGTTGCATGATTTTTATTCTTGGTTCTTATCCTTTTAAAATTTTCCTTAAAAATAGATTGTGATAATATTTTAAACAGATTTCTAGAATAAAACTGAAATTCATGTGTTGGCAAACTTGTTAATTAAAATAACACCTTTTAGTGGTTGATACGGGTTTCCTCACTGCAGCCCTTCAGTATATTGACATGCAGATCACAGTGACTAGCTGCAAGGTAAGGGGAGACATGCCTTGACTTCTGAGGATCAGCGGGCCACGCATAGCTGCAGTCCTGCTGTCTTTTCCTTTCTAGGTGTGATGGAGTAGTGCCAGGTCTTTGATACCTAGGCCCTGGGTACTGAATTGAAATTTAATTTCTTGTGTGTACATGAGTTTTTAGTTGGGCTTCTGACAAGCCTCTTTTGGGGTGTGAAGTTACCACGTAAGTTGTGGATGTTTTATTTCTTAAATGGCTCTCTGAATCTGAAGTGTGAGAAGGCTGAGTTTCATTTTTTTCCCCCCATTTTCCTTTTGGCAGTTAAAAAAGAAGTCATTTTATTACGAGTGATAAATAGTGAAAAGAATTTCAAATTTAGGCTAGTTAATTTGCTAAGTGACTTTTTTTTTTTTAACATTTATTTTTGAGAGACAGAGAGAGACACAGCGCAAGCAAGGGAGGGGCAGAGAGACCGACCAAGACACAGAATCTGAAGCAGGCTCCAGTCTCGGAGCTGTCAGCACAGAGCCCGACGTGGGGCTCCAATGCACGAACTGTGAAGTCGGATGCTTAACTAAGTGAGCCACTCAGGCCTCCCTAAAGTGAATTTGTTTTTAAATTTATTTATTTATTTATTTATTTATTTATTTATTTATTTATTAATGCTTATTTATTTTTGAGAGACATAGAGGCACAGTGTGAACAGGGGAAGGGCAGAGAGAGAGGGAGACACAGAATCGGAAGCAGGCTCCAGGCTCCGAGCCGTCAGCACAGAGCCCGACGCGGGGCTCGAACTCACAGACTGCGAGATCATGACCTGAGCTGAAGTCGGCCGCCCAACCGACTGAGCCACCCAGGCGCCCCTTAAATTTATTTATTTTGAGAGAGAGCGTGTGCACGAGCAGGGGAAGGGCAGAGACAGAGGGGGTAGGAGATTCCTAAGCGGGTTCCACGCTGCCAGGGTAGAGCCAGACATGGGGGGCTCAGTCCCATGAACCGTGAAGTCATGACCTGAGGCAAAAGCAAGAGTCATATGCTTAGCCGACCGAGCCACCCATGCACCCCCTTCGTCATCTTTCTCAGACCAGTTTTCAACATTTGGGAATTTTTGTTTACAATTTGCATCTTAAGTGGGAAATTTCGTTTTCCTTTTGTTCTTTTGGTGCCTTCCATGTGTCCCCTTCTCCCTGGCCTGGCCCCCTGGCTCTTTTTTGTCACCTCCTGATTTCCACCCTACCTTCAGGCTAGGTCTAGGGTTCCATTCTGAAGTATTATTGCAGTATCAGAGGTGCATTCCCCTTCTAACTGCAGGTTAGAGTTTGATATTTTGATATAATCAGTAACTTGTTATTGATGATAATAGTTTTTCTTCACCTTCCTTTCAAGAATTTTTTGGTTTGGTTTTTATCTATGAGCCTTGTGTTTGGTCCTGTTACCTTGTGCATGATTGGATTTCCTGACTGCTTTTGCTGGTTTCTGGTCCTGGAATTCAGTAGGTTTAAGGAGTCGTCAATTCATTACTGTATGTTTGCTCTTTGTCTTGGTCCACAGACATTTTTTATGTTTGAGGATGTTTGTGTCTTCCAAAATTAATAAAAAATAATGTTCTTTGTCATTATATTTGGAGCCCTGTTCTTTTAAAAAATTTTCATTAATTTTTTTTATTTTAAGTAATTAAATTTTGAGAGGGAGAGAGAGAGGGAGAGAGTGCGCGCATGAGCGGGGGAGGGGCAGAGAGAGAGGAAACACAGATTCTGAAGCAGGCCCCAGGCTCTAAGCTGTCAGCACTGACTCCAATGTGGGGCTCAAACTTGTGAACTGCAAGATCATGACCTGAGCCAAAGTTGGATGGGTAACTAACTGAGCCACCCAGGTGCCCCTTCAGTTTTTTGATTCTAATTCCAGCATAGTTAATATACCAGCATAGCTCTGTTGGTTTCAGGCGTACGATGTAACGATTGAACAACTCTTTACGTTACTCAGCGTCCATCTTGGTAAGTATATTCTTTAATGCCCATCACCCATTTCACCCATGCCCCTCCATCTCCCCTCTGGTAACCGGCAGTTTGTTCTCTGTAGTTAAGAGTCTGTTTCTTGGTTTATTTCTCTCTCTCTCTCATTTCCTTTGTTCATTGTTTTGTTTCTTAAATTACACATATGAGTGATGTCATATGATATATTTGTCTTTCTGACCGACTTATTTCGCTTAGGTTTTTTGTTGCAAATGGCAAGATTTCATTCTTTTTTTGATGGCTGAATAATATTCCTGTATGTGGTGTGTGTGTGTGCGTACACATACATACATACACGGCACATCTTCTTTATCCGTTCTTCCGTCGATGGGCATTTGGGTTGCTTCCATAATATGGCTGTTGTAAATACTGCCGCAGTAAACATGGGTGCCTGTAGTTCTTTGAGGTTAGTGTTCTTGTATTTTTGGGGTAAATATTCAGTAGTGCGATTACTGGATCATACGGTAGTTCTGTTTTTAACTTTTTGAGGAACCTCCGTATTGTGTTCCCCAGTGGCTGTACCAGTTTGCCTTCCCATCAGCAGTGCCCAAGGGTTCCTTTTTTTCCACATCCTCACCTTTTCTTGTGTTTTTGATTTTAGCCATTCTGACAGGAGCGAGGTGATCTCTCATTGTGATTTGAGTTGCATTTCCCTCGAAATGAATGATGAATGATGTTGAGCATCTGTTCATGTACCTGTTGGCCATGTGTGTGTTTTCTTTGGCGATATGTCTGTTCATGTCTTCTGCCCCTTTTAAATTGATTTTTATTACTATTTTTCATTTCGAGTTGTGTAAGTTCTTTATATAATAAGGTTACTAGCCTTTTATTGGATATGTCGTTTGCAAATATCTTCTCCCATTCAGTAGTTTGCCTTTAGTTTTGTCGATTGCTTCATTTCCTTTGTTGTGGAGAAGCTTTTTATTTTGATGTAGTCAGGAAGTTCTTTCTGATTTCATAACGTGGCTTATTTATATAGACCTGCAGATAGTAGATACTGAAATATTTATTAAATGAATGTGTAGAGGATCTTGAGAAGCCGTACTAGTTTCAAAGCTTCAGTCCCAATCTTAATCTAGGACAGTGGTTCTCAGTGTGGTTCACTTTCCTTGGGGGGCCCCTGAGAACTTTTTCAGGGTCCACACAGTTAAAACTATTTTCATAATAACCCATTATTTGCCATTGTCATTCTGTTGATGTTTGCAGCGATGGTGTGATATCGGTGGTGCAGAACACTGCTGGCATTTTAGTTCGGACCAAGGGAGTGGCGCTGCCAGACTGTTCTAGCAGTCTTTACATTCTTCACTGCCCTGCACTCGACCTGAAGGAGAAAAACAACATGTCCCACTTAGGATTGCCTTGCATGAAGCAGCGAAACCTGCTCATTTCATTAAATCTTGACTCTTGGGTATTGTATTTTTAAAATTCTGTCTAGTGAGAATGGAAAATATGCAGAAAGCACTTTCCTACCAAAGTGTGATGGTTACCTTGAGGAATAGCCCTGTGTGATAGGTTTGTTTGCTGTGCTGGCCACCTTTTTCTTGGAATACCATTTGTACATGAAAGAATGATCAACACACTTTGGTTATTGAAGCCTGGGCACTCGGCAGTGTCTTGAAACTGAGCAAGGAGGACCTGTTACTTCAGGGGAAAACAGCTAATGGTATTTGTTGACAGTGATAAAATTTGAGTTTTCAAGTGAAAATTGTAATGTTGATAAATTTGAATGTGCCACCATGAGTGTGACAGCTTCTCTGTACTTAAAAGACTTTCCAGATGAGGTGAGTGGTGATACTGATATGATGAGGATTTTGGTATTGTATCATCAGATATCACTATTTGAAAATGTCTTTGATCAGTGAACCAATATTGTTAAAATGACAGTGTTTGACGTTACAGAATTGTGCCTGGGTAAAAGATGTGTTCAGAGTGCAAGCCGGAGGGGTGGGGGGTAAATTTTAATGTAATAGCATGAAGGGTGGTCAGTATGGTTTCAGATTTCACTCTGCAGCTAACCTTTAGGAAAGTACTTGTTGGGTTTTAGCATAATACCAAGGAAAATTATCTACATTAAATTTGCAAAAGGCTATTGAAATAGTCCTTTTTTAACATGAGCATATGTCTCCGAGGCTGGATTTTCTTCATGTTTCAGTCAGATTAGCCTAGTGTAGCATGCCGAATGGAGGAGTGGATCGAGTGAATCCAGCTTTCCTCTCTGAGCCAGACATAGGTTTGTAGACCTGTTGCAACTGTACCACCTCTCTCACCCATCCATGGTTTTGTTTCAGAAAATTTAGTTTTCATAAAAATCGTTCATGAAATGGTTTTTTAAAAAATATTTATTTATTTTTGAGAGAGAGGGAGAAAGGGGTTGCAGAGAAAATCTGAAGCAGACTCCAGGCTCTGAGATGTCAGCACAGGGCCCAACGTGGGGCTCGAACTCACAAACTGCGAGATCACAACCTGAGCCGATATCAGCAGTCAGATGCTCAACCAGCTGAGCCACCCAGGTGCCTCAAACCATGTCTGTTTTGATCAACAGTTTATCCCAAGCACATGGCATAGGGAATAATACAGTCTCGTTTGTCTATGTAAGTGGACAACTTCCAGTATGTTGAAGAGTGACCACTTAAAATTTTTTTCTTCTTGTTTTATTGAGAAATAATTGACATACATCATCGTATACGTTTATGGTGTACAGCTCGATGGCTTCATTTACGTGTATTGTGAAAGTGTTACAGTAGGTTCAGCTAATATCCATGTTCTATAGAAACAATAAAAAGAAAAGAAGAAAAAATTCTCCTCGTGGTGAGAATTCTTCGGAGCTCCCCTTCCTAACAGCTCCCCCACGTGCCGCACAGCAGCGCTAGCCCTGGTCTTCATGGTGTTCGCCACATCCCTAGTGCTCGGTGACCAGTTAAGATGCTTGCTGGGTGGGTTTGGGTTTAACCAGTTTTAGATGTATGCATGGTTTTACAAGAGTTCATAATTAGATTTTTGCCTCCAGTGTTCTTCAGCAGAAATGAGGCGCCCCCAGTCTTCATTTAATAGACACGTGTGGGCTGGTTTTGTGAAATATAGAAAGAAGCTCTTTAAAGTCATGAGTCATAAAACTGACCTTTGAACAGCAGTGAATAAAAACCAAGCTATGTTTTATTTAAATTATTTGAGCGATGCTCTTTTTGTTCTATTCCTCAGTATTTTATATTCTTTCTTGCTGCGGATTTCTTTTCTGGAACAGTCATGACCTAGAGGCAGATTTTAGCTTCACATAGTATTACTATATGTTAGCTATATTTCGAAGGGTAGGTTTAAGGGGGCAGTTTGAGGGTATTGTTCAATTTAGACTTTGATACTTTAACATTTCTACCAGTGTTACCCCACCTTGAATAGGTATAGGATGTGAAGAGCGCTTTCGTATTTTTTCTTTTTTCGTATTTTCTCTTCGATACATATGCCCTCATTCACTATTTATATTTTTGTCATTCCGAAATTGATAATGAAGATTTATTTGAAGAGATAAATTCTGTCATCAGACATGTAACTTCTAGGAATACTGAAACATTTTTAAAAAAGGACTTTTTGAATTTAAAGTTATTTAGGCTAGGAGTGGAATTATAATCGCTGAAGAGTAGTGCGCTGTGAGGTCAGATAAAGAAAAAAGACAGTGGAAACAGCAAGCAAGGACTGAGTCACAGACTAGTCTGCAGTGAGGGTGATGCCCCACTCCGGAAGTCTCATGAGTCAGACTTGCCATGTTGTGTCACTAGCGTTTGAGAACATCTGCTCCGACATCTTTGCTTTATTAAAGCTTTATTTTTCATTTTTTATTTTTAAGAGATCTCTACACCCAGTGTGGGGTTCGAACTTAATAACCCTGAGATTAAGAGTCGCATGCTTCACGGCCTGAGCCAGCCAGGCGCCCCTCCATCCAGTGTCTTTGCTTTTAAAGAAGGAAGTGTAGCTAAGGTGGGTTTTAGCCTTGATACATCTCTCTTTTCCACCATCAGTATTTTTCTTCGAAAAATTAATCCAAATTCCATATCGTCAATTTTTATTATGTTAATGTCACAGGTAGCCCCTCTGTCGTAACTACTCTATGTTTCCGATACTGGTGGACAGGGCCGACTTCAGTGTTGCAGGGGAGCGAGCGTCTTGTTGCTTTCAGCAGGTGCTCCAGCTGGGGAGTATCCATCAGTATTGCCCGCTGACCTACAATTCGCATTCCCCGTGTCATTCATTGCTTGCTTACTGCTACTTCCTGTAGGCTAATGTCTGCTCCTATGTTTTAAAATTTCTCCTACATCTTTTTATTTTCTTCTCTGAAGCAGATCTAATGGGTCAGGAGAGAACGGGGCACACGATGCTTTTTACAAGATCTTTCTTGCTGAGTAATTGAATTTAGATCAGATTTTATTTCTGCTTTGTGCACATGCCTCTCTTAACTCCCCACTGCTTATTTTAATCCGGGTGCTTTTACCATTTACCTCAAGGGGGCTAAAAACTTAGTTTCTCTCTCGTCCTCTTTCTTTCTCTGCAGCTTATATTTTCATTACATGCCAAGAGACAACCTTAGATACAAATAGTCTTGATGTAGAGATGTTTACATCTGTCAAGGAAAAAGTAAAGCAGAGATCCAGAAGTGAAACAGGATCATAGTCACCACTGTGTCTTTTACCTGGTACCTTTGCAGGTGGACATCCTCTGCAGAATCTTCTAGAAGATGTCTGTGTATTCTTACGCCCTTGAATCTTACGAACATCGAGATCTCTATGACAGTAGTTCATTCCGTTTTCCTGGTTTTGTTGGTTGCTGGCCACTACTCACGACGTTCTTTCAGTGGGAGAATGTCGTGAATCTGTAAATTGAGGACAGCCTGAATAGTTCTGGCTGATTTGGTATTTGTCGGAAACCTTTTAATTTATTGCCATATGAGATGTTTGTAGCTATTTGGTTTTCAACCGAGAGCAGAATTCATGTTGCTGAACATACATCTTTCTTCTTGGTGTTGAAAGATCACCCAATTCCCTTTGTCTGATGCTTGCTTTGTATTGTTTTTCATGCTCATATCAAACACATGAATATGTGAGGTGTGATTCTTCTCAGATTTAAAGGCGAGAGACTCTTTAAAGGTGACGAAAGTTTACCTTTTAGTAAAATTGAGATTCAGTTCTAAAGTTTGATTCCAACAAAGCCCCGTTGTTTTTCATTGTGCGATAGTAAATCAATTGAAGGATTCATCCCCTTGAGTTTTATTTCAGTGGGCAGCTTGGAGCCACTATATTTGTTGGAGCGGGAATACCCAAGTGAAAAATGACATGTCAAAAAGAAGCAAAAATGTTCCACAAGAGTTTTTAATATCCCCCGGCCCCCCTTGCATCTTCTCTGTATTTTAAGGAATATTGTAGAGTTGGTCAAAGTGCAGCTGAGGGATGGCAAAGAAAAGAAGAGCAGGAGTTGGGTAAAGAACCAGGGGAATGGTGGGTAGGAGCCCTAAAAAAAGAAAGAGGAAGGAGTTTGTAATAAAAGAGTCTTACACAAGGTTTTTTCCTCTTTAAGTTTACGTATTAAAAATAAGTTTATTTAAGTAATCTCTACAACCAGTGTGGGGCTCAAACCCATGACCCTGAGATCAGGAGTCACAGGCTCTACCGACCGAACCAGCCAGGCGCCCCTCCTACAAGTTTTTGTAATGGTTTTGAGCTTGCAGTGTAGAAAGCGGAGACAAAAAAGTGAACAGGAATAGAACGCGGTGTGTAAAACAGTGTAGTAGAAGCATGAAAAGTGCGTCAGGAAAAGGAAGGGAAAACTTTGTCAAATCAGGAGAAATTGAATGGTTTTCCTAGAGGTGACAGTCGAACTTGATGTTGAAGGATGATAGGAGCATCTAGATAGAAAAGAGATGAAAGGGAAGATTTAAAAAGAAATGAATGACATAAAAACAAAACAGGAAGTACTTGCGTGATCATCTCTTGTCAGAATCTCTCAGCATAGGTCATTTGGGAGCTGCTGCCGGCGCCAGTGGTGGTCTGAGGAAGTGTGACTGGTGGCGTGTTTTTTAGAGTGAAGCTGAAATCAGGTTTATGAAGCTCAGGTTAGATCTGAGGGATTCAGTGTATGAGAGATTCAACACATTAAATTGTAGGATCTGTGTTACCTTTAAAAGAACTAAAGAATTATCCAGGTAGTTAGTATGCTGTCAGGAGAGAGTAATTTGATTTAGATGGAATTGGCTTGCTCAGCTCCCTCTGCACCGTGTATGTTGGTGAACTTCAACTCCTCTGCTTCTGTAGAGGTCGAGAAGTCTCTTGGCAACAAGGTTCCAGTTGCAGCTAACACCTGCTTTGGCGAGTTGGCATGCCCAGCTCTGGTGGCAGAGCCTCTGGAGACTTTGGGTTTGAATTCAACTTCATCAGCTCTAAACTGGAACATAAGTGTGAAGGGGCTTGGGGTCAGCCTGTTGATTGAGAATGAAAAGGCAGGACCTACAAAGGGAGAAGAGAGAATGAAACCTGTGGACACAATAGCTGTTAATTTACATTTGGATGCTTTTCAGCTTAATTTATATATTTAAAATAGGATGTTTTACTCTATTGTTCTCCGCCAGCCCCCTTTCAAGTTTGCTGGCAGCATCAGCTAAAGACAGGAAAAGAGTGACCAGGACCCGAGAGTATACCATTTCTCTCATATGTCCTCACCAAGGTAGTTTGTTGTAGACGCTGTTTTTATGCTTTTTGTTTTTAAAAAACAACAACTGTAGGCCGGTAGGTTTCCTATCAGCTCTGTTCCCGTGACACTCTATGCACTGCCTTCATTTTAATACTTACAAACTATATTGTTGTAATTGCTTGTGCTTTCCTCTTGTGCTGTCATTCATCTTTATTTCCTGGACCTGAAATGGTTCTGGGTGTGTGTTTGAGCTGAAATGGAATTAAACTGAAAAACGGATTGCATTAGGTAGTTTTTTCTTGATCCTACTAAATAAACATAACAGGTTCTCAGCAACAAAAAACAAAAGGATAGTGCCAGTTAGTTTTTATTTGAAACTTTCCCTCCTTGTCTCCTTTCAGCTCTTGTCCTCTTTGCCAGAATTGAATTAAAATATAAAAGTAGGAGATACTCACTGGAAGGGGCCTCCAGTTGGTGAGGAAACTTTTCGCAGTGGTTTTGTGTTTAGGACACTCCCTCCCCCTCCCACTCCCCCTCCCGCAAGGTCTCTCAAATACACACAGGTTCTATTTCCTTCTGTCCTGTCCTCCGTAGTGCCGGTTTTCCTGGAGCCACACTGTATTTTAGAAAATACAGTTTTGTAGGATTAAAGCTTCAGCTAGTGGTGACTGTGTACTAAATTGTCTAGAGTAAGAGTGTCAGTTTGGAACTTTCGTTTTGGGTAGTGATTTATATATGGATGTCTCACAATTTTCCCCTAGGGCAATTTTTTCCCCTAATTGGATCGAGCAGTCTTTGCTTTTACATAGAACTTCAAGTGGTTTTCAGTAAATCATTTCAAATCCACAGTTGTTTGAAAATTTTCCTCAAGTTACTGTGATTCTCAGGAGACACCCAAAACACTCCCTAATTAACAAATTTATTTAGTCATACCTTGTATAAGTCAGCCAAACAGGCCTGATGAATAACCTAAATTGCTGGTGGGATAGTCAAAAGTTTTTGGCCTCAGCATTTAATCGTAGAAAACCCAAGAATAAAAATACTTGAGACTAAAATATTTTAGGGTATAGTTCATGCTTTTCTGATCTCAAGTTTTCTTCTTGCTGCATAAGCCGCTGACATGTCATCTCAAGTGGAAATAAGGGTTGTGGTTAATATTAGCCCACCTCAGAGGGCAATTTATCTGGTGACTTGTAGGCTAATGGTTGGTTTTTGGGGGCTTGAGAGGAATAACAGCATTAGTACCTGTTGAATTTGAGTGGCTCCTTGCCTCTGCCCCTGATCCTGTAAACCCACAAATCCTGTGTATATGACTTCTCAGTGTTCTTACTGGTGAGCTAAGAAATTTTCTTGGTAACTGGTTGGAAATGGTGTGATTCAACAATTAAAATGGTTTATTTTTGGTGAGGGATAAAATGCCTAAGGAACATTTGATACAGGTTTCGTTGGTTGTAAAGTCTGAGTCCCAGTTATGCTATTCAGTATCTGTGTGTGATCTGTTGGAAAGTTATTTGGCTATTTCCTTATCTGTAGAGTGGGAATAATAATAAATATATTGGAGAGTCATCGGGAGAGATTACGCAGAATACGTGACATGCCCAGCACTGTCCTGCCACAAAAGCTCTCCCCTTCCTTTTCCCTTATTAATTTAGGAAAATTGAAACAGTTTAGTTAGTTTCTGTGCCTTTTGAGATTTACTGGGTAACCTGTCTCTCCATTTTTGTCGTGGCTTTTCTTAGGCCCTCCTCCTCTTCCCGCACCCCCCCCCCCCCACCACTTGTTGTTCACCTAAAGGGCATTAGCCTTGTTGATTGGTATCTTTTCCTTTTGGACAGGAGTACTTCCTGTGTCCTGAGATCAAGAGTTAGATGCTTAACTGACTGAGCCATCAAGTGCCCCTGATTGCGACTCTTCTGTGTTGGAAGTAACTGCATAGAATATCTTGTTTAAATGCAAGCTTCAAGTGTGCGTTGTCATATTAATATGTTTAAGTAGATAGCATAGAGCTCTTCGGTAGAAGCATTTTAGAAAAGGAAAAATATTGTAAAAGTGTCTCAAGGATCCAGATGGCTGTGTTCCCGCTGAAAGACTGAATACATTTTGGGCCTTTGAATTCTGATTCAATGAAAAGTTCTCCAGTTTAGTCCTTTTCTATACTGTGGTGTCAGGGGCTTAAAAATGCTTCTGTGACTGGATTGGATTCTACCTGGAAGTGCGGTTGAGGTGTACCTCCAGCCTAATAATCAGCTGGGGGACATCCCTTCATCAGCAACTTCAAAATGTGTCTGTGCAAGTCATTATTGGGTGTACGAGGAGTTTCAAGAGTACAGATTACCTGGGGGCGGGTATATATCGTGCTCTTAGTTTTCTACTTAACTGTATTGATGATCTTTAATTGTAGGGAGTCAGAATTTAGAAGGGGCTCAGTGTTCAAGGTCGTTCTTATCAAAGATACTTTGGGACTCTTGTGCTATGTTATTTCCCCATTGAATATGGATTTTACCAACTCCATATATCCTCCAACCTAGACGGGTTATAATTTAAGATGTAAAAATGTAAGCTACTGATTGATGTTTCTTTTAGATTTTTTTGGGGAAAAATTATTCATGGGCCTAGTATATAATGTATTCTCCCCTCCCATCCCAATTCTTGACTACTGACTGAAAATGATTTAGATCTGGGATGTGTATACTAAACATTTACCTTTCATACCTTAGAAAGAGTAATTTACCAGAATAGGGAACATATCCCCTCACACCGGTAGTTCTGAGTCCATCTCCGCCAGTGAGAAGTGGGCAGCAACCTGGCAAGTAAAACAGGTGCTATTTACAACTTCTATGTTTTAACGAAGATGAATCCTAAACAGAAAACTATACATAAAGTAGTTGTCATAGTCATTTGTGCTCAGGAAAAATTATATTAGCTGTTGTATATGCTGAAAAGTATTTTTAAAGCAGAAATACTTAAAATTTTTCTTTTTCATATTGAACATTTTTGTGGTCATAATGAAATTTAGGAGATATATTTGCTAATTTTTTTTGTTATTTTAAGATATTCACTTTTGGAAATCATGTGGTCTTTTACTTGTGCAATAAGCATTTTTTTTGTTTTGTTTTTAAAGTTTTTATTTATTTATTTTGAGACAGAGTGTGAGCATGTGCAAGCAGGGGAGGGACAGAGAGAGAAAGAGAGAGAGAGAGGGAGAGAGAGAATCCCAAGCATGTTCTGTGCTGTCAGCATGGAGTCCAGTGTGGGGCTCGAACTCACTAACTGGGGGATCATGATCTGGGCCCAAATCAAGAATCACTTACTTAACTGGCTGAGCCACCTGGGTCTGTGCAGTAAATGTGGTGTAGTACGAAGGTTTGTTCATACCTGAGTAACAACTAGAAAAGAAATTGGCAAATCTGTTCTTCTTTTAAAAAAAGAAATATGAGAAATATTTTATATCTTAAATAGTGAAACCTTCATGGTTTTACATTAGAATTTTGCGTTAACACATTGCTGGGTAATTACCTTTGTTACTGGAGGTCAGTGGACTCAGTGAAAGAGTAAATTTGGTGACACACAGACTAGACGGTCATGCGCATCATAGCTTGTTGCTATGCCAAGTTGAGAGAGAGCCGCGTCTCTTGATGCAGATACATACATGTAGATATATTTATGTTTCTCTACATGCATATAAAAATTGGCTGAATGTGAAGGACTTGTGTGCATTTTCTGTTTAGACTGATAATTATGATTATTGGTTTCTTCCATACTAAGAGATTGTCATGGTTTTGATTCTCTATTGGTCTAATTTATGCCTTTAAAAATCATTTTGGTGACATCCTATATCAAGTGTAGAAGTGAAAAATTTAAGAAGTTTTAAGTTTGGGGCGCCTGAGCGATTCATTTGGTTAAGCATCTGACCCTCGATATCAGCTCAGGTCATGAGCTCAGGGTTTGTCGCCTCTGCACTGACAGCATGGAGCTTGCTTGGAATTCTGTGTCTCTCCCTCTTTCTGTGCCCCCCCCCCCCCCATGCACATTCTTTCTCTCAAAATACATAAATAAAAGGTTTTAACCATTATATAATGCATGTGTATATATAACATATATATTTATACAAGTATTTTACTTTTTTGAATTTTATTTGAGAGAGAGCAAGTGAGCTGGGGAGAGAGGGGGCCGAGAGACAGGGAGAGGGAGAAGGAGAGAGAGAGAGATAATCTTGCACAGGCTTCACATTCGGCAGAGATCCCAACCCAGGGCTCAGTTCCAGCCCTTAGGATCATGACCTGAGCCGAAATCAAGACTGAGCCACCCGGGTGCCCCTGGGAGTTGATATATATATATATATATATTTTTTTTCCCCCTCCCATTTTATATATATATGTTTTTCCCATTTTATTTTATTTTATTTTTTATTTATTTAGTTTTATTTTACATCCAAGTTACCATGTAGTGCAACAGTGATTTCAGGAGTAGACTCTCTAGTGCCCCTTACCATTCAGCCCACCCCCCTCCCACAACCTCTCCAGCAGCTCTGTTTGTTCTCTATATTTAAGAGTCTTTTTATGTTTTGTTGGCCTCCCTGTTTTTTTTTTTTTTTTAAAGGCCTCCCTGTTTTTATATTACTTTTGCTTCCCTTCCCTTACGTTCATCTGTTTTGTATCTTAAATTACTCATATGAGTAAAGTCATATGATATTTGTCTTTCTCTGACTAATTTCACTTAGCATAATACCCTCTAGTTCCATCCATGTAGTTGCAAATGGCAAGGTCTCATTCTTTTTGATTGCCGAGTAATACTCCAGTGTGTGTGTGTGTGTGTGTGTGTGTGTGTGTGTGTGTGTATCCATTCATCCATCAGTGGACATTTGGACTCTTTCCATACTTTGGCTATTGTTAGATAATATTTTTAACATAAAGAAATGTTATTACTCGGGTCTCCTGGGTTGCTCAGTAGGTTGTATCTGACTTCAGCGCAGTTCATGAGTTCGAGCCCCGCATCGGGCTCTGTGCTGACAGCTCAGAGCCTGGAGCCTGCTTTGGATTCTGTGCCTCTCTCTCTCTGCCCCCCCCATGTTCTGTCTCTCTCTCTCAAAAATAAATAAACATTAAAAAAAATAAAAAAGAAATGTTATCACTCACTGGATGGTTGGACACTCAATTTAAAAATAGCTTTGTGAGGGGCGCCTGGGTGGCTCAGTCGGTTGAGCAGCCGACTTCAACTCAGGTCATGATCTCACAGTCTGTGAGTTCGGGCCCCGCGTCAGGCTGTGTGCTGGCGGCTCGGAGCCTGGAGCCTGCTTCAGATTCTGTGTCTCCCTCTCTTTGCCCTTCCCTTGCTCACGCTCTGTCTCTATGTCTCTCAAAAATAAAAAAAAAAAAAAAAAAAAAAAGGTTTGTGAATGAAACAAATATAAAACCAGATGTATCGAGACATAGCTAAAATTATTTTTCTGTACTTAAGGACTGCTTTATGAAAATTGGAAATAAAAACTGAACATACTTTAAATACTTTTTTATTTGGGAATAATTTTAAACTAAAAGCAGAGTTGCAAGAAAAAGAATAGAATTTGAAGAATTTAAAGGTTTCTTTCCTATGGGTTTCACCCAGTGTCGGTATTTTGCTGCCCTCCTTTCTCCTCTCTTAACTCCCTCTCCTTCGCTCCTCCTGTTCCTTTTCTCACTCACGCACTTACAATGGCCTCTCCTGTTGGAGGGTCATTTAATACATAATGACCCATTTGCTGTAAATATTAAGAATAAAGAAAGCTTCTTAAATATGTACAGAACTCAACTCCAATAAATTTAACATTGATAAACTATTCCTGTCGCCCGTATTTTAAATTTGTCAGTTGATCCAGTAATGTGCTTTTATAGCATTTCCCCTTTCTAGGACAGAATCCAGTATGGGCTCAAATGCCATATTTGTCATTTCTCTTTAGTTTTCTTTAAAATCTGGAATATTTATACACTTTGTCTTTCATGACAGTCATTTTTGAAGAATACATTATTTCTGGCATTGTGGGATCTGGGTATGCTTCAAAATCATAACATTGAGCCACTATTAATCAAAGATTTTTTAAGTTCTGGGGCATCTGGGCTGCTTATTCGGTTAAGCATCTGACTTTAGCCCAGATCATGATCTCGGGGTTCGTGAATTTGAGCCCCGCGTTGGGCTCTGTGCTGACAGCTCAGAGCCTGGAGCCTGTTTCTGATTCTGTGTCTGTCTTTCTCTCTGTCCTTCCCCTGCTCACACTGTGTTTCTCTCTCTCTCTCTCTCTCTCTCTCTCTTTCCCCCCAAAAAATAAGTAAACAAAAAAAATTATAAAAAAATTTTTTAAGTGTTTTTCTCTCCTTTATTTTAACTTAATGTTGTGAGGGAACAAACCCTACTTTTGGAAACCTCCCAGCTTTTCATCTTTGATTTACATTTTACTACCAAACTTAGAATGAATTTCGTTAGTGTTTAATTCATACCTACAGTATCTGTACAGATGATGTCATCTAGAACTTTTGGTTAATGATTATGTGGTTTTGGTTTTTTAAAAGCTATGCTTTTTAAGTTTCATTAGCATCCTGTGTGAAATTTTGCATTTTTGTCTCCTCTCTTGGTAGTATTGTGCCACCTAGTGGAAATTTGTGTCCTTCAGTGTCTGTCTAAAAATCTAGATGAAATGCAAGATGCATTTTAACATAGTAAAAAATAGTTTGGAAAATTTGAACTTCTTGATTGACTTGGGATTCTTTAGAACAATGATTGTCTCCTAAACAAGAATTTAGGACAAATAAAATTCTTGGTAAGTGAAGGCTTAGTAGAGGTCTTAAGATTATGAGCTACTGAATGTTAAAACCTGTTTTTGTTTCAACAAGAAACGCCCTACATTATTTTCTTTCTCATTGAAACCTTAACCAAAACATATTCTGTTTCCATCAGTTGTTATTAAAATGATTGTTGCTATTTGACTCTCCAGAAAATCCCCCCCTCTTCATTGTGCATCTGCTCTCCAGGCCTCTCGTAGTGGGGCTTGCGGATTATTTGCATGTGCTAAGATTATTTTTGAAGTCACAGAAGAAAAACACAGTGGGTAATAAATATTAATGAAATAGCTTAAAGGAAGGCAACGTGCTGCTTTGAAAATAGCCTGAAAAAGAAAATGTAGACTTTTATCATTTGAAGACTCCTTATCAAGTGGCAGGTTAAGTTCTAATTTGTCCTTTGTTGGGTATAAATAAAACTCAGGACTTATTTCCTATTTTCAGTTTATTTTTATTAGACAGAGAGAGAGGGAGAGAGAATGAATCTTGAGCAGGCTCCACACGCAGTACAGAGCATAACATGGATGGGGCTCGACCTAAGCCGAAATCAAGAGTCAGATACTCAACCGGCTGAGCCACCTAGGCCCCTTAGGATTTTTCTTTTTTCTTTTCTTTTTTTTTTACGATTTTATTTTTAAGTAATTTCCACACCTAACGTGGAGCTTGAACTCAGGACCCCGAGATCAAGAGTCGCATGTTCCACCAACGGAGCCAGCTGGGCACCCCTGGATTTTATCACTTGGAAAGTTGGTAGTCTCTTTTTCTTGTTATTAAGTATGAAAAAGATGCCTTCCTAATCCTTCAACGCATTCAGAGTATTCAACATACACATTTTTAGTAGGACTTCAGAAACATTTTAGTCTTGGGGTTCGACATTCTGCAGAATTAAACTCCTGACGCTGTCTTCAGAGCGCTCGTTTATAATAGAGAATATTATGACTTCCCTAACCATTTAGGGAAGGGAGTTCTGGATTATAAGATTCAGACATTCAGGCATAGAACACCTTTATAGAATCATGGATATTTTATGATGTTTTCATCTTCTCCTCATTCATTTTCAGTTGCTGATGTATAGTCACAATGAGCGGATTAGGAGAAAACTCCTTGGACCCACTGGCCCCTGACTCACGAAAACGCAAATTGCCGTGTGACGCTCCAGGACCAGGGTAGGCCGTTTACTTCCTGACCCTTCACCAAGGTCTCCTCCCACCGTTATGTTTGCGGCTTTAAGCTAGCATTTTAGCTTTCTGTTACTAAATTCTCTGGTAGATTTTTTGTTTTTGTCTTTGCTTAAATAATATGATTTTGCTTTGAATTAAGTAGAGTGGCACGGTGATCAGACAGACATCCTTACGATATAATAGCCATCTTATTGCCGACTCAGATAGAAGTGAGTTAGTCTAGTAACTAACACTTTCGATGCAAGTGTAAGCATATCTCAGTGAAAGAGGTAGGTAGGAGTCAGGAATAGATAATCAAGATTGTTGCAAGTCAGATTACTCTTTAAATTCTTGTAAGAAAATGTTGTAAGTTGATATTTTGGCCTTTGTGAGGTTTCATTATCCTTTTCCTGAATGAAGTTTGAAGTTTATCAAATAGAAATGAAATATTTCATTTAGTGATATGCTACCCTTTTTAGTATTTGCCAAGGTCAATATGACTTGAATTTTAATATGATTCTTAACAAAGTAAAAAATGGCTCATAAGCCTTATGTAAAACCTTGTCATTAATAAGCAGCTAACTCTGTTTTTGTTATTATTTGTTGTTTCATGTCTCTGTGAGCTAAAGACTGTGTATCCTCATTTTCTGCATGCTTAAACAGAGACTAAGTCTCCCCAAGGCCTCCAGGCTAACAAAAACGTGGACTTGAATTTAGGTTAGCCTGAATATCTTCTATATTGTACTACTACTCCAAGACGAGGTTTCGATGGTTTCTGTCGGCTAAATTTAATGTGCTTATATATGAAGGTACTGATGTTTAGAGACTGATTCTGCTTATAGCTTTTTTGTGATACGTACGTTCATGGTCTCCCCCCACCCCGTCTTCTCTCAGCCTTACCTGCAGTGGTGAGAAGTGGAGACGGGAGCAGGAGAGTAAATACATTGAAGAACTGGCTGAACTGATATCTGCTAATCTTAGTGATATCGACAATTTCAATGTCAAACCAGATAAATGTGCAATTTTAAAGGAAACAGTAAGACAGATCCGTCAAATAAAAGAGCAAGGTAATACGAAGTAAGAAAAACACTCCAGTCTTTTCAGAAGGAACTCGTTAGCTGTGTTTACATTTGCCTTTTTGCTACCTTGTTGTTCACGTGTGGACTGCTGCTGGTCGGACTTCTGCTGTGTGGGACTGGACAAATGAGCTGACCGGCCCGTGCTCCTTGAGAAATAGTTAATAGAGCATTAGAAAGAGGCCAGGGTTCTCACCCCGTCACATGTTAGTCCCCCTTCAGGAAGCCATGGGATAGTACGTGTAGCAGGGAAAGAAAATTAAGGGTATCTTCTGCCCTCCTGGGTAACCCCTTTAAGTCTTAAGATTTAAGAATCGTAGCATTGTTTTCTTATTAGGAAATGTTGTGTATGTGCCTATCTATGCACGTGTGTGTGTGCGTGCGTGTGCGCGCCCGCGCGCGTACTGGGGCCTGTTTGGAGGGGAGTTGATCTGTAACTGATCTGTGTGCCGTTTGTAGTACTGTCTTCTGTCTTTTCAGGAAAAGCCATTTCCAATGACGACGATGTTCAGAAAGCTGATGTATCCTCTACGGGGCAGGGAGTTATCGATAAAGATTCCTTAGGACCACTTTTGCTTCAGGCAAGTGTATTTTACCTGTGAGGAATTTTTAAGACTTAAACATATGCGTTTGTGACATGCTTAAAGATTGTTTTGTAAGTAGTTGTCTTAAATAGGTTTGATTCGCCTATGTGATTCACCTACAGCATGTTTCTGTTGCTTTGAAGCAGGCGATGGGAGCAGAGAGGAGGCTCTTCATAAAGTGAAACTTAACTTTTTTTTTGTTTCAACTAGTTCACTTTAACTACTTTTTAGTTGATTAATTCAGTTCTTCCTTGTAAATTCTCATTAGAAAGTGGGTAGCTTCTTCTTTTTTTTACGTTTATTTATTTTTGAGAGACATAGAGACAGAGTGTGAGCAGGGAAGGGCAGAGAGAGAGAGGGAGACACAGAATCCAAAGCAGGCTCAGGCTCTGAGCCGGCAGCACAGAGCCCGACGCGGGGCTCAAACTTACAGACTGTGAGCTCATGACCTGAGCCGAAGTTGGCTGCTTAACCGACTGAGCCACCCAGGCGCCCCGAGAGTGGGTAGCTTGTATAGCTTGATTTGGTATCCAGTGGAAAACCAGAAGTGCTAAGATGATTTTCTTATTTTTAAAAACTCTTTTCAAGATGTAATTCTTCAAAAATTAGATTAGATGCTCATTCAGATTTTATGTTGAGTGTATTTACCTTTTTTCCCCCCTCAAAATCTTTTTATTTTTAATTTTTTAAGTAAAATCCTATAGTAATTGTGCTAATGTTAATAGAAATGGTTAAGTGGTGGCTGATAGTTGTTTGCAGTGTTGGTTAAATCAGTAGTAGTTGTAAAAAATTCTGTTTAGTACTAAGGCTAGTGTCTTAATTGGCTAAGGTTGCCATGACAAAATATCGCAGATGAGGGGCCTTAAACAACAGAAATTTATTCTTTAAAGTTCTGCGGGCTGGAAGTCCAAGATCCAGGTGTTGGCATGCTTGGTTTCTCCTGAGCCACTTTTCCTTAGCCTGCGGACGGTCGCCTTTTCCTTGTGTGTTTACGTGACCTTTTCTCTGTGTATGTATCCCCGGCGTCAGTCTTCTTATATGTGAACATCAGTCCTGTCGGGTTGGAGCCCTAGTCTTATGACCTCATTTAACCTAAACACCCCCACCCCCCCACCCCCTGTAACCAGGGCTCATCTCCAAATATCCAGATATGGCCACATGCTGTATTAGGGCTTCAACATGTGAATTTTGGTGGGGGATACAGTTCAGTCCATAACAGCCAATATTAACCTCTCCCACTTCAGGCGTTGGATGGTTTCCTGTTTGTGGTGAATCGTGATGGAAACATTGTATTTGTGTCAGAAAATGTCACACAGTACCTGCAGTATAAGCAAGAAGACCTGGTTAACACAAGTGTCTACAGTATCTTGCATGAAGAAGACAGAAAGGATTTCCTTAAAAACTTACCGAAATCTACAGGTAGTCTTTTAATGTGTATTTTCTTTTTTAATTTTTTTTAACACACGCACACACACACACACACACACACACACAGACACACACACAATGTTTATTTTTGAAAGAACAAGGCAAGTGGGGGAGGGGCAGAGAGAGAAGGAGACAGAGGATCTGAAGCAGAGCACAAAGCCCAGTTTGGGGCTCGAACTCATGAACTGTGAGATCTTGACCTTGAGCTGAAGTTGAACACTTAACTGAGCCACCCAGGTGCCCCTGAGTTGTGAGCTTTTTTAAAAAACTTTTTTTTCAATTTGTTTTCCAAAGTCAATGGAGTTGCCTGGACAAATGAGACCCAGAGACAAAAGAGTCATACTTTTAATTGCCGTATGCTGATGAAAACACCGCATGATATTCTGGAAGACATAAACACTACTCCCGAAATGCGCCAGAGATACGAAACAATGCAGTGCTTTGCGCTGTCTCAGCCGCGAGCTATGATGGAGGAGGGGGAAGGTAAGATTGACTGCATGTTTGAGATGTTTATCACACAGCAGCCAGATTTGTACTTCTGTGATTTCCATCGTTGTTTTCATTTATTGAATTCCCTGTCATTAACTTGCCTTTTGAACAGACAGGTTAAATGTCATCCTCACCTGGTTACACTTTTATTGTAGATTTGCAATCCTGTATGATCTGTGTTGCTCGCCGCATCACCGCAGGCGAGAGAGCGTTTCCCTCAAACCCTGAGAGCTTCATTACTAGACACGACCTTTCAGGTAACAGCTTCGTGTATGTGTGCATATACGTTTTGTTCATTTGAGAGTTTTTATGAAAGGTAGCGATTTCGGCAGCCTGCACTATCATGTCAGAGTGCCTATACCCGCCGCAGTGAGCGCTTTGCGTAGGTTATTTCCTGTGTTTCTTTTTTTTTTTAAGTTTATCTTTTTTATCTTAGAGAGTGCACGTGTGTGCCCAGGGGAGGGGCAGAGAGAGGGAGAGACAGAATCCTAAGCAGGCCCCCGACTGTCAGCGCAGAGCTTGAGTGGGGTGCAAACCCACAAACCATGAGCCGAGACCAGGAGTCAACCGACTGAGCCACCCAGCACCCCCATTTCTTACGTTTCTTACACAACTCTAAGATTCACTAAAACTTACCTCGGCATTTGAGTTGGGCATATTTGACAATCGAACTCCCTCAAATAAATAAAAAATAAATATAGAGGCACCTAGCTCTCTCTCCAAATAGCGTTTGAAATCAGAATATTTCTTTCCTCTAACTTCAAACCCATTTTTCATAAAAAAAGTTTTCAAAGACACGATGACTTGAGAATTACTGGGAATAATTTTCGATACCAACATGAGCTTCAAACTCGGTCTGTTCTTTAACGACCATGGGAATTAAGACTCACAGCCAGTGTAAGTGAGCAAGCACGATGATGGAATTAAGGGCAGTTGCATCATCATCGGTATTGACCTTCAGGGTTACTCCTGTGATCATCTAACCCTAAATGGTGATGCCAAGGCCTGTCTTGTAGGTGCCATCCAGAGATGAGGAAACAGGCCTGGTGACAGGGAGTGAGTTCCCTGTCCAGGCCGAGATCCTGGCTGATGAAGAATGTGCAGTCAGGGCCTGCTGATGTCAAAGCCTGTACTGTTTGCTCGGGGTCCACCGTGTGGACCTGCACTAAGTGATTTGATAAAATGGAATAGGTCTAAATATACCTGGGGCGTCTGGGTGGTGACCCAGTCAATTAAGCATCCAGCTTTGGCTCAGGTCACAGTCTCATGGTTCAAGGGTTCGAGCCCCGTATCCAGTTCTGCCAGTGGAGACTGCTTGGAATTCCCCCCACCTTCCCTGTGCACACAGTCTCTCTCTCCCCCTCTCAAAATATGAATAAACTTGAAAAAAATTCAAATATACATAACACGCCTATAGCTATTACGTGTGCACACACATGTGCATATGTATGCATGTATATGTTATGCACACATTCCTACATAACAGTATTTTATATCCTCTTGCCCTCCCCTCAAAAAAAGGCTGTTTTTGTGGTTCTGAGTCGTTTTATGCCAGGCTCAGTTACCCGTCTTGAGGCTGCTTGAGATTAATTTCCACAGATGAAAAAAAATAGGCAAAAAAAGTTCTTTGTATACTTAACAATCTGTTTACACTGATAATACTATTTTATATATGAAAAGTTTTTCTTTACTTACTTTGAGATAATCACAGTTGGTGACAGGAATTTTTATGTGAAATTTTACCATCTCGAATGGTTCTTACTCTGTACCTGTTATGTTTTGGCAGGCTAATTCTTCTCCCTGAATAACAATATTTACATTTTATAAGCGAAGATACCAAATGGAGCATCTTTACTCAAGCAGTTCAGTGAACAGAACCTTTAAAATTATCTCACTAATGTTTTCTCTTGTTATAAAAGTTAGAAATTACCAGGCAGGCAAATCCTTTTGTCTGGGTCACATCTGAGAGCCATCTGACCATAGCTGGAATTTTCCAGTTATTCTCTCTCCTTTCATAGGAGGTTTGTTGTACTCGACAGAATACATTTTGGCCTCTGGAGAGATTTCATTCTCTGTCCCAGATGTAAACTTTTTCTGAGCATCTATTTTGTGGGTCTCAGAGCTAAGCTCAGAGGAGGTGGTTGAGGACAGGTCACCTTTGTTCAGAGCACAGCACGAAAACCTGTGCTCGACCCTGGAGCGCACTTGTCACTTCTCTCTAGGTGGGGTCCCCTCCCCCCCCATTATTAAGATTTTTTTAATATGTCTTTAAAGGTCTGGATTTTAAACAGATTCTTAACTGGGATCTCTGTGCATGACCCCATCCACCATTAGTGCTTTTCTCGTCCCCAGTAGCTTTTTCAGAACTATCTTCTACCACGTGAAGCTTTAGGAGTTTTCCCAGCCCAAACCTGATTTTCTTCAGCATTTTTACTTTTTTGACAGGCACATCATGGAGAGGATAAAGAAATTGGAAAGCCTTTTCTCCTATCTTTCCCATTCTGCCAGGGAGCAAATTAAATTCTTTCAAGTCGTTTGTCGCCTCCTCTTGGAGGATTTCCACCGCCTTCCCGATTTGGTCCTGTCGGTGCTGAGCATGAGAGGTGGTCCGGGTCTGAGTACCGCCTTTTCCAGTAAGGCCCATGCAGGGCGGGCCAGAGCCATTCGCTGTCCCGACATCAGCACGAGCCGTCACTCAGAGTCTGGCGGTGTTCGACTATGGAGCATATTTTGTTATGGACATTCACGTCCCGAGTGTTGATCACACAGGTTTTGCCCTGGGATCCTCAGTAATGATTTTGCATGTTTAAAATGTGACTTCCATTCTGGGGATCAGTAGGACTCCTTCAGAAGCACAGCTCTCGAGGCCATCGGAGGCGGTCGTGGTCCATCGACAAAGTTCTCATGACTAGTGTTTTCTGAATATCCTTTCATTGGACATAGCCGGTGCTTTCTCCTCATACTGCTCTTTCTTTGACAATGGATCGACTATTTTCTTCTTGGCTCCTTTTTTGCCACTTTTTGTTAGGTGTTTATTCTTGTCAATGGGCCCTAATACTGCTCAGAAAGTGTTGAAAGGCCTAGCCATTGATTTTTAAGGGCCATCTTCATAAAACCTTTGATTTCATAGTATTTTTGAGTTGTATAATTTTGTCTCTGTAGTGTATTTGATGGTTAACAAAAGTTGTCAGAAACTTCCAGACTTGCAGAAATGAGTGGTTGGTTAACCTTCCTGGTTTAGATTTCAAGTGTCCAGAAATGCAGTCGCCTCTCAGATGAAAAGAATTGTGTCTCTGCTAGCTGTGTAGGTACGTGTTTTCATAGCTGCAGGGACGGAATATCTTCAGGAGAACAGTTTTAGTGGTAGGTGTTGATTTTTTCCTTTCAGTGAAAATGAACCTAAGATTATCCAGCCATGTTCTGTTCTGTACATTCAGAAAGTGAAAGGAGTTCTGTATTACTCTGTACAGTAGGACATTTAATGCAAGAATGTCCTGTAGGACTGCGTCCTTCAAAAGAAAAGCTCTGGGTATGGCAGAGTAAGTGGAGCAAAGGTTTAGTGTCTTTATTTTATTCTTCAGAGCGAAGCCATACAGTCAGTGTGCAGCGATTAAATACGTGTGGGTTGGATTTAACTCTTTATTTTCTGTTTAATAGGAAAAGTTGTCAATATAGATACAAACTCACTGAGATCCTCCATGAGGCCGGGCTTTGAGGATATTATCCGAAGGTGTATCCAGAGGTTTTTTAGTCTTAACGATGGTCAGTCATGGTCCCAGAAACGTCACTATCAAGAAGGTAAAGAATTTTGATGTTGATTCTTGGTCTTGTTTGTCTTGGGGTTTGTATGGCATAAAGCATGAAGTACGAACATGGCCGTACATGTGGGGTAGGACAGAGATTCTTGAGCACTCTTCTATTAGCCTAGTTGTAATTTTGGTGCAGGTCCAGCCTTTTCACTGGATTTTGAAAATGTGGCACTTGAAGTATATTTCCTATGTATCTCTTCTGCCAGCCGTAGTCACTAGTAATGGCATATTTCCCCCAACAGCTTATATCCATGGCCACGCAGAAACCCCATTGTATAGATTCTCACTGGCCGACGGAACCATAGTGACTGCACAAACCAAAAGCAAACTCTTCCGAAATCCTGTCACAAATGACCGGCATGGCTTTGTCTCAACCCACTTTCTTCAAAGGTAATGATAGAGTACTGCGTCTCCTCACATTAAATGCAGCAGTGTTCTCAAGGGGCCTTATTATTGTAAAAAGCAAGATTTAACAAGAGAAAAGGCAGAGACCTCGGGTTTGCTGAAGTGAGTTTAGACTCCTGAGTTATGATATACTTTTTAAGGGTATGTTCTTACGTGAAAATGAGGATTTGCTCATGAGTTACTTCCTGGGAAAGCTGGGCAATGGGAAGCCCGATGGATAAAAGAACAGATCTAATCCAGCTGCCGCTGTTCCCTTTCATTTCCGATGCTGTGTTCCATTGGTTCCAGGGATCGTGTTTAAAATCTGAAAGTAGTCTTTTTTTTTTTTTTTTTTTTTAATTAATGTTTGTTTATTTTTGAGAGAGAAGGAGAACACCAAGGGGGGTGGCGCAGAGAGAGAGGGAGACAGAGGATGGAAAGCAGGCTCTGTCCTCAGAGCAGAGAGCCCGACGTGGGGCTTGAACTCACAAACTATGAGATCATGACCGGAGCTGAAGTCAGTTGCTTAACTGACTGAGCCACCCAGGCGCCCCTGAAAGTAGTCTTTAAGGAAAACGGATGATTCCTATTGCTGTTGCTAGTGTACATGAGCCACATGTGGAAGAGCAGAATACTCCCCCGTTAGTGATCTCGAATAATTTGCAGGTCTCTGCAGGTTACCCCTGGGTCCGTGGCAACTCCAGTAAAGTCCACTGAGACCCCAGTTAACGTAACTGTTGGCCCTTCACAGAGCTGTGGTGGCGGTCACTCCTGTAGACTCCATGGCATGTTGAAAAGTATGTTACCGGGCTCATAACTGAGCAGTAGTTAGATTGGAATTGATACTAAGTGTTGGAATGTTGCCTAGGAAGTAAAGTCCTGGCACTTCATCATTAAAAAAAAATCTCGAGTGTTTTAGTGCCTGCTTGTAATATTTAGTTGAAGGTTTGTCTTCTCTCTTTGCAGGGAACAGAATGGATACAGACCAAACCCGAATCCCGTGGGGCAGGGCATTAGACCTCCCGCAGCCGGATGCAGTGGTTCGGTGGGCGGCATCAGCATGTCGCCAAACCAAGGCTTACAGATGCTGAGCAGCAGGCCCTATGGCTTGGCCGACCCCAGCTCCACAGGGCAGATGAGCGGGCCTCGGTATGGGGCGTCCGGTACCGTAGCTTCAGTGAACCCGGGGCCGGGCATGCAGTCACCGTCTTCCTACCAGAGCAACAGCTATGGTCTCAGCATGAGCAGCCCCCCCCACGGGAGCCCCGGCCTGGGCTCCAGCCAGCAGAACGTCATGATTTCTCCTCGTAATCGCGGGAGTCCGAAGATGGCCGCACACCAGTTTTCTCCTGTTGCAGGTATTTGCGTTGGCGTTTCCTTGTCTTTAGTTTTTCTTCTTCAGTAATCCTTCTCTTTTTATTCTGTTGTACTTCTTGTAAAGTTAGTTCATTTTATAGTAGAGTCAAGTGGTGTTTTGTTATAGCACCCGATAGTCTCATTCTCGTCTTAATTTTTTTCCACATCCAGGTGTGCACTCGCCCATCGGATCTTCTGGTAACACTGGGAGCCACAGCTTTTCCAGTAGCTCTCTGAGCGCTCTTCAGGCTATCAGTGAGGGTGTGGGGACGTCTCTTTTATCCACTCTGTCTTCACCAGGCCCCAAATTGGATAACTCTCCCAATATGAATATAAACCAGCCAAGTAAAGTGAACAGTCAGGATTCCAAGAGTCCCATGGGCTTGTATTGTGACCAGAATCCAGTGGAGAGTTCCTTGTGTCAGTCAAATAGCAGGGATCACCTCAGTGACAAAGAAAGTAAGGAGAGCAGCATCGAAGGGTCAGAGAATCAGAGGGGTCCTCTGGAAAGCAAAGGTCATAAAAAATTACTGCAGTTACTGACCTGTTCTTCTGATGACCGGGGTCACTCCTCTTTGACCAACTCCTCCCTGGACTCGAGCTGTAAAGACTCTTCCATCAGTGTCACCAGCCCCTCTGGGGTCTCTTCTTCGACCTCTGGAGGAGTGTCCTCCACATCCAACATGCATGGGTCACTGCTGCAGGAGAAACACCGGATTCTGCACAAGTTGCTGCAGAACGGGAACTCCCCTGCAGAAGTCGCCAAGATTACCGCTGAAGCCACGGGGAAGGACACCAGCAGTACGACGTCTTGTGTGGAAGGAAACGTCAAGCAGGAGCAGCTGAGTCCCAAGAAGAAGGAAAATAACGCACTTCTTAGATACCTGCTGGACAGGGATGATCCTAGTGACACGCTCTCTAAAGAACTGCAGCCCAAAGTGGAAGGAGCGGACGCTAAAGGGAGTCAGTGCAGCAGTTCCGCTGCTCCTAGCTCAAGTCAGGAGAAAGACTCTAAGATTAAGACAGAAACAAATGAAGAGGTAATTTGTTCTCTCTCTCTCTAACCACAGCTTAGTCATTGTGGTTAATCCTTGCATTTCTGTGCTAGAAAGACAATGTGTTATACGCAAAATCTTATCTTCTACTTTAGGATTATGTCATGGAAGTTATTCTTGGGCTGTCGCTTCTTCGTAATTGTTTTGGGTGTCAGTGAAGTGTAATGTGACACAGTTTGGAAATTCCAGACGTGTAGCTTTTAAAATGTGACTATAGCTTGAACCAGTTGGTAGCAAAGTTGAAAATTTTCATGGAGTTTTTTCATTGGTATGAGCAGATTGGCTCATGTAAAGGTATAGTAGAAAGAAATGGGGGGGGGGACATGTTAAGTAACAGAATTTTGGTTTTTACCTAAAATCACGTTCCCTCGGTACCCGATCTCATTCCATATGAGCGATCCTCAAACTCTGACTCTTCTGGGAGGCGTCACTATGCACCTGAGAAAATGAAAGTCTTGGAGAAGTCTTGCTATTAGGATGTCTGTTTAATTTTGTTTATCCTAGTGCTCTCCAGATTTATGGACCAAGAGCCCTTTTCATTTTTATTTTATTGTATTTTTTATTTTTTTCAATGTTTATTTATATTTGAGAGATGGAGACAGAGCGTGAACAGGGGAGGGTCAGAGAGAGAGGGAGACAGAATGTGAAGCAGGCTCCAGGCTCTGAGCTGTCAGCACAGAGCCCGCGATCCGCGAGATCATGACCTGAGCAGAAGTCAGATGCCTAACTGACTGAGCCACCCAGGCGCGCCCCCCCAAGAGCCCTTTTTAAAGCGTGCCCGTGAATCTCTTGTTGAACGTCAGCTTGTTGCCTTTATTACTAATCGTACTTGTTTCGGGAAGGTACGTATAGAGGCAGGCCTCTCTGTCAGCTAATGATCCTGAGTAACATCGGCTGGAAAATACCTACAGTTTGAGAATCAAAGTTCAAGTGCAGACTTAAAAATGCCCCTTTTGAAAGCACTTCCAAACCCAGAGATTTTAAGCTAGCCTTTAAGTTGGGCATTATTGTTTTCGGTAACTATTGTGTTTTACTTGTTCCCGTTTCATTTGTGTTCTTCTGATGAACGTGTATACCTGTATATCTAGTAACGCACATGGGTTAATTAAACAAAATTTTTCCCCAGGGATCTGGAGATTTGGATAATCTAGATGCTATTCTTGGTGATCTTACTAGTTCTGACTTTTACGGTAATTCCATATCCACAAGTGGTAGTAATCTTGGAACCAAGCAGCAGATGTTTCAAGGAACTAACGCTCTGGGTAAGAAAGAACTAAGTTTTATTCTTGCTGCCTCTTTAAAGTTTCTGCACACTTGTATGAATAGTTAACCCTCGAACAACACAGGTTGGAACTGCACGAGTTTACTCACGTGTATTTTTTTAATAAATACACTACAGTACTGTAAATGTATTTCCTCATGATTTACTGTTTTCTCCATTTTATGAGTATAGTTTGTAATATATAGAACATACAAAGTATGTGTTAATTGATTTATCAATAAGTCTTTTGGTCAAAGTAGATGATTAGTAGTTTTTTTTGGGAGTCAAGTTATGTGGGTTGTTTTTGCTCTCTCGGGGATGTGGTGCCCCTCACCCTGTGTTCAGGGGTCAGCTGTGCTCTTACACTAAGATGGGAATCTAATTGGCATTTTTTTTTAAGAGAGAGAGCAAGCATGTGTGTGCGCGAGCAGTGGGGAGGGGCAGAGACTCTTAAACAGGCTCCATGCTCAGCGTGACGCGGGGCTCAGTCTCATGACCCTGAGATCATGGCCTGAGCTGAAATCAAGGGTCCTATACTCAACCAACTGAGCCACCCAGGCACCCCTGATTAGCATTTTTTAACTTCAAAATGCATACTCTACCTCTTACTTTTTAATACTAATTAATAGTGCTTATATGTTAAAAAGCTTTCTGGGGGGTGCCTGGGGGACTCAGTCGGCTGAGCATCTGACTTTAGCTGAGGTCATCACCTCACAGTTCGTGAGTTCAAGCCCCATGTCAGGCTCTGTGCTGACACCTCAGAGCCTGGAGCCTGCCTCCGATTCTGTGTCTCTGTCTCTCTCTACCCGTCCTCCATTTGCACTCTGTCTCTCTCTCTCTCCCAAAAATGAATAAACATTAAAAAAAAAATATATAAAAAAAAAGGTTTCTGGATATTTTTCTGTTTTTAAGATATTTTCCTGTTTCTAATTAATATGCCAGTAATCATGGAACTTTGAGGAAAGTGTTCATCATTGGTTGCTCCAGATGAGTACCAGGTACCTGAGTGTATATTTTTGTGAGGTGTAGAGACTTAAATTAAAAAGCAGTGAAAACTATAGATTGAAACCTGTCCCGTGACACTTGTGGAACCTTGTCATTTAGCTCTGGAACTTCTTCAGTGTTGCTGGTTCTCCCTCAGCCTAGCTTCTCTTCCACAGACGTGTGATTTCCCCATTCGTCACTCTAACGAGGGTATATTACAAGTATCGATCGAAAAAGAATAATTCACAGTTATCAGGAATGGTGATTGTTCATTATCGGTGGCACTGTTTCCTAAACCGAAATGGGTACTCAGATCAATCATATGGATTGGAAAAAGGAAAAAGTTAGGAAATTTTGCATTTCATTCCTTGTTTGACTAGAGGGCAACCTACCTGATTACATTTAATTATAAAATTTTAAACAGAATCCACTTAATAAGTTGCTACAGGGAAGAACCTCTGGGAGTTTGAACGTTGATAGCAGTTGTAATATTAGGCAAAGCAGAACACAAATGACTGTATCAGGCTGCAGAACGATGCCCAGTACGGCAGCCAGTGCTGGGACTCGTTTCCTACTGTATTGGGAATATGTGGGTTTTGTATTTTTCCGTGTGCGTGCGCGCGCACATGTGTGTGTTTATTTTAGTGAGACAGTCTGTGTGGGTGGGATTGCTATCGATGCATTGTCCTTGATTACTTATGTACCAAATTGTCAGAGGACTTTTTGTGTGTGCGTCTGTGTTTCAGCAGGTTTGAGGAGCCCACAGTCTGTGCAGTCCATTCGTCCTCCGTATAACCGAGCGGTTTCTCTGGATAGCCCTGTTTCTGTCGGCTCCAGTCCTCCAGTAAAGAATATCAGTGCTTTCCCCATGTTACCAAAGCAGCCCATGTTGGGTGGGAATCCAAGAATGATGGATAGTCAGGAAAATTACGGCTCATCTATGGGTATGTTATTTCTACTAAGTATTTATAATTAAAATTTTCTTTTGGGAAACGCAAATTTAAAATACGTAAAGCCATTTAAATAATTGGGATTAAGTAATAGGTTTTTTGAATAACAGCATAATATTTCTTTCATACGTTTCCTTAATTCTATGACTTGATTATTTAAGCTCTTTTAAAAAGTATTTACTTATTTTGAGAGTGTGTGCGTGTGTCTGTGTGCATGCAAGACATGAGCGAGTGGGGAGGGGCAGAGAGAGGAAGAGAGAGAATCCCAAGCAGGTTCTGTGCAGACAAAAGCACCACGTGGGGCTTGATCTCATGAATTGGGAGATCATGACCTGAGCTGAAATTAAGAGCCAGATGCTTAACCGGCTGAGCCACACAGGCGCCTCTGGTTATTTAAACTCTTAAGGAAGCTTTTGGTCTGAGATCTTTTCTACCTTGTAATGAATACATGGCAACAGTTGCCTATCAAAAAACGTCTCTTAAAAAATAGTCTTAATAGTTGGTGTTAATAGTCTTAAGAGTTCTTAGGATGACAAAGCATTTTTTTGGGTCAAGTTCATGTGTAATGACTATACTTACATAAGAATGATTTCAGTATAATCTGGAAAAGACCTAATCGTTTCTCCCTGTTTTAGGTGGACCAAACAGAAGTGTGACTGCGAACCAGACTGCCTCCTCAGGAGACTGGGGCTTACCAAACTCCAAGACCAGTAGAATGGAACCTTTGGGTTCAAACTCCATGGGGAGACCCGGAGTGGAGTACAGCCCTTCTCTGCCCAGACCTGCGGTGGGCGGCTCGGTGCCCTCGCTGCCTCTCCGGTCCAACAGCATCCCAGGTCCGAGACCAATGTTGCAGCAGCAGCAGCAGCAGCAGCAGCACAGCAGCAGCAGATGCTTCAAATGCGTAAGCATTCCCTTCACAAAAAGAGAAAACTAGATGACTTAGGACAGTTTTTGCTGTTGCCTTCTTTGAAAACATATCCCCTCTTTTTCCTCCACCAGGGCCTGGAGAAATTCCCATGGGAATGGGGGTCAGTCCATACGGCCAGGCTGCACCGTCTCACCAACCAGGTCCCTGGCCAGACGGCATATGTTCCATGGAACAAGGCCCTCACGGGACTCAGAATAGGTGGGGCTTCGCTATGGGACTCGGCAGGAAATGTTAGCATCGGATTATCTAGAAAAAGGTCGAGGCACGCACGCAAACCCGAAAGAGAATGAGAAAACCTCACTGTGACTGAGGTGCTTGGCTGGCATCTGGGCATTTGAGGGGTGGTGGTGAAAGTGAGCCACAGCACTCTGCTTCGTGAGAGACGTGGATGTCACTTTTATTTAGCTTGGCCAGTAACTCCTTTGCATGAGAGAAGCCACCTGTCAATGTCAACTCCAACTTCAGTTCTGTAATAAACAGAGGAAAAGTGACTTGATGTATTGAGTAGACAGCGGTGTAGCTCTGTGAGCTCGAGTGCTTCTATTCCCAGTAGAGAACAGATAGTTTCGTTACAGAATTTCTCCAAGGGCAGAATGGATATCTGGTTCCATGCCCTTCTGGTGGTGCATGTGTGGAGTTTGTGTTATGCTTGTCACCATGTGAGCTCTGTGGGCCAAGGAGAACGAGAAGGTACTTTGGAAGGTCCCAGGCTCAGTTCACTGACAGTTGAACATTTCTGGTTTTTTTTTTTCTGGTCCTTTGTTTGTTACTTCAACTTAACAAATATCATTAACTACTCTTCTTGTATGATCTTGAGAATAGCACCCTATCCCGTCAACCTCTGCTGTCCGCGAAATGTCTCGGGAGCTAGTAGTCATATTTGGTGGTGGGATCGTATGCTAGGTTGTTAAGCTAGATGTGGTGGCTGCAGGATGGCCTGGTAGAAGTTTGCAGTTGTGGGCCTTCAGCTTCAGTCGGTGCCATTCGCTCTCTCTGTCACTCAGTTGGTTTATTATTTCTACTTGTACTTATTACTGCATATTAAAAACGCGCGTGCGTGTGTTCAAGAGGAAAAGCACCACTGGCATTGATTGCAAGTCTCTTTTTAGGCCACTTCTCAGGAATTCCCTGGATGACCTCCTTGGGCCACCTTCTAACCTGGAAGGGCAGAGTGACGAACGAGTGCTGTTGGACCAGCTGCACACTCTCCTGAGCAACACAGATGCCACAGGCCTGGAAGAGATCGACAGAGCGCTGGGCATCCCTGAGCTTGTCAGTCAGGTAGGTAGCATCAACGTGGAAGTAGAAGTGCGTACGCGCACAGGTTCGCGAAGCCACGCGCAAGAAGGCCTGTGTGTGTCCTGTTATGCACGCGTGTTAGCTCACCGTGTTCGTGGGTGCCAGTGTTACCTTCAGAAAACACGCTTCAGCACCCTGCTGTCCTGGAAAGTGGTCCCATTGTAGGCAGCAGTAGAAATGCTGCAGTGGGGGCACCTGGGTGGCTCAGTTGGTTGGGCGGCCGACTTCGGCTCAGGTCATGATCTCACGGTCTGTGAGTTCGAGCCCCACGTCGGGCTCTGTGCTGATGGCTCATCAGAGCCTGGAGCCTGCTTCAGATTCTGTGTCTCCCTCTCTCTCTGCCCTTCCCCTGCTCATGTTCTGTCTCTCTGTCTCTTAAAAATAAATAAACGTTAAAAAAAATTAAAAAAAAAAAATGCCGCAGTGAAGCTTCTATGCGGTTTTAAAAATGATACTTTTTACTTAGGCTAGTGGAGTCTTCATTTTTAAAATTAATTCTTTCTCCGACCTAGCCAACCAGTTATACTCTCGAGGAGGCGTGCGTGTGCGTGTGCGTGTGCGTGTGTGTGTGTGTGTGTGTGTGTGTGAGTGAACAGAGCTCCTTTATGTCAGCGGACACGAACATCTCAACCACAGCGTCACTTACTCGTCACTTACTCCCAGTCACCCGTGCAGCCGTCTGAAAACCTTTCTCAAACCTGTGTTTCTGAGAGCAGTGCATTTTGTCCTGGCCGTTTTCATCTAAAGGAGCCGTGTGTGTGTGGGCACTAAGTCTACCTGTGCTCAGTGATAATTAGAGGTTCTCAGGGGTTGTCAGTCTTTCTGGGGGAGACAAATGTGTACGCTCCATTGTGGCAAACATTGTCCCGGCAGTGGTTAGGGGTGGTTGGGAAATGTACAACAGGGACGGGGTACTCCGGCCATACCGGTCTCATGGCCCTGGCACTGAAGAGCGGAGTCTCACTTGGCCGGCTGGATGTGAGGATTACACTGAGACTGACAAGCTTGAACTGCCCCTTAAAGTTGTACTTAAGCTGGAAATAGCTTTCTTTGTGCTAACGGTAAAATAGTGGTCACTATGTAAAAAAAAAGTTGACAATAACAAAAAGTACATATTAAAAAAAAGTTAAAAATCCTCTGTAATCTTGGCACAAAAAAATCATTAGTAACTTTTGGGGTTATATGTTTTGAAGAAAAGGGAGCAGGGGCGCCTGGTTGGCTCAGTCAGTTAAGCGGCTGACTTCAGCGCAGGTCATGATCTCACAGTCTGTGAGTTCGAGCCCCGCGTCGGGCTTTGTGCTGATGGCTCATCAGAGCCTGGAGCCTGCTTCAGTTTCTGTGTCTCCCTCTCTCTCTGCCCTTCCCCTGCTCACACTCTGTCTCTATGTCTCTCAAAATAAATAAACGTTAAAAAAGAAAAAAAGAAAGAAAAAAAGGGAGCAGACTTGGGGCTTCTGGTGACTCAGTTGGTTAAGCATCTGGCTCTTGATTTCGGCTCAGGTCATGATGTTGCAGTTGATGAGTTCGAGCCCCGCATCGAACTTGGAGTCTGCTTGGGATTCTCTCGCTCCCTCTTTCTGCCCCTCCCCTACTCATGTGTGTACACGTGTTTTCTCAAATAAACTAAAAAAAATTTTAAAAGGGAAGGATTTAAAAGCGCTTTGGTAACCTGTTTTACTTATGAAAGACTTCCTTAGTCATCTTTTAAAAATTTTTATGTAATCATTTTTTCATTTTTTAAAAGTATCTCTACACCCAAGCTGGGGCTCAGACTCACGGCCCTGAGATCAAGAGTTGCTTGCTCCAGTAATTGAGCCAGCCAGGTGCCCCCTCAGTCACCTTTTTAAAATACATACATCTTTAATTTTAATTAAATTAGTATCTATTAGTATATTAATTAGTGTTTATTTTAATTAAAATGGTATCTATTTTATTGAAGACTATTTAACCAGTTCTCTAGATGAAACGAATCTATTTAAATGATGAAAATTTAAATAGTTTCTAAACAATTCTCTCCCATAAACAGTTCTATAAATTACCCATCTTGTTCACATTAGTCTGTTTTCTCACATACAATCCAAGAGAAAGGTTGACTGGGTTAGAGAGAGAGCATGTCTTTAGAGGCTTTGCTGCGGATTTTCAGGTGGTTTTCCTGAACGCTCGTCCAGCCGCTTTCCCACGACGGAGTGATGGCTGGAGTTCCTCACCCTCGCAGGCACTGTGCTGGGGGCCCCGTAGATGAAAGACACACACAGTGTGGACAAGCAAGTGATGAAACACATACAGAGCATGGTTATTCTTTTAAATCTTTTCCAGTCTGGTTGGCAGCAAAGGTGCTGGTTTTATTTATGTATTTTTAAAAAGGTTTTTAAGTAACCTGTATACCCAATGTGGAGCTTGAACTCAAAACCCTAAGATGAAGAGTCTCATGCTGTACCAACAGAGCCAGCCAGGTGCCCCAAAGATGTTTGTCTTAAATTGTATTTTGTCGATTGCAAGATAGAACGTATTTTATGTTTTCTTGGTCATTTTTATGTGTTTGTAAAATTGTTTTCTGATGGAGTTTTTCTTGATATGCAACAGTGCTTTATTTATGTAAATTTACGTATTGATTTATTTATTGATACTTTCATTTAACAAATATTTGCCTTCTATATGCAGGTTAGTGTTAGAGGCTGAGGGGAAGTAGTGAACAAAGTAGTTCCTGCTCCCAGAGCTCACATCCCATTGGACAGGTGAGCATCAGGCAAGGAGCCATCTGGATAGCGGGAGACATGGTAGGGCAGAGATTGGCAGGAAGGGCCTAGGACACTAGGAGACTGTGTCATAAAAGAAACTTTTCTTAGGGTATAGACGGGGTGTCAAAATTTTTCTCTAAAGACGCCCTTTATCTGAGCTACCTCAGATAGAACAGTTGAAGGCTGTTAACTTGTCTAACATATTTAGTTTTCCCAGTTTCTTTTTAGTGGTGACTTGTTTGTAGTTTTGTTCTTTAGTTTAAAAATGTTTGTGTTTTCAAGTCCAGGGTGATGAAATAAAGAATTACTGGGGACTTGTATGAATGGTCAGGGAAAATTTTTTCTGGGGAGAAGGCATGTAAGTTGACATTTGAAGGGTAGGTCGGAGCCAGCTCAGAAAACAGCTAGGGGAAGAATGTTCCATCAGGGGTATGGCTAACTCAGAGGTCCTCAGGCAGGAAGGGGCTTGTGGGTTCTACAAAGTGACCGAAAGTCCTCGAGAAATGGAGGGATTGCTGTTATGATGGTGTTGGGAAGGGAGAGGTAAATGGAGGTTAGGTTCCACAGAGCCGTGTTCAGGAGTCTGTATGGAATTTTTCTGCTATATTGGGAAGCCATAGAATAAGCAGGGTAGTGATGAGACTTGCTTTTCTTTTTTGAAATAGTTAATTTTATTTGTTTTGAGAGAGAGGAGAGAGAAAGAGAACACCAGTGGGGGAGGGGTAGAGGAGGGAGGACAGAAGATCCGAAGCAGGCTCTGTGTCGACAGCAAAGAGCCCGAGGCAGGGCTCCAACTCATGGATCCGGAGATTGTGACCTGAGCCAAAGTTGGGCAGTCAACCAACTAAGCCACCCAGGTGTCCCTAATTTTTATTTTTAGCAAAGTAATCTGTGTTTAAAATGATACGAAAATATACTCTTTGAAGAATCATGCACATTTGCTCTAATCAGAGATAGTGAAATTCAACTCTTTATTTTGGGACTATTCTAAGTAATACGCTTACGCAGCTTTTCTATATCAGCTTCAATCTCTATCTCTTGATCTCCCGATAGGACAGTTGACTGTGCATTCATTGTCCCTTACCTGAGAACTCCGGGGTCAGGACTGCTTCGGGGCTCAGGAAGTTTTGGATTTAGAAAGGTAAAGTGGTGTATATGCGCCACATGTTCTGTGATGCCCCTGGTGGAGTTTAGAGCAGTATTGTAGTTTTAGGCAGTAGCTGGTCATCAAACATGTTAATATTTGTATAGTAAAATACATAGTCACACCTAGTGAGACATCGAGAGATTATGTATTGTTCAGGTCAAATAACTATTTTAAAATTTTTTTTTATTTTTTTTTTTTTTTTAGAGAGAGAGAGAGAGAGAGGGAGAGAGACAGAGTATGAGCACTGGCGGGTCAGAGAGAGAGAGGGAGACACAGATTCTGAAGCTGGCTTCAGACTCTGAACTGTCAGCACAGAGCCCGACACGGGGCTCGAACTCACGAACTGTGAGATCCCCGAGCCGAAGTCGGAGGCTTAACCGACTGAGCCACCCAGGCGCCCCTCAAATTCACTATTAAACACATTTAGTGCTGATGAAAATTTGTGTTGCTTTTTTTTAGAACTTTTTTGGGGATTTTTTTTTGGAATTTCAGAGAAGAAATTGTGGATCTGTATTTAGCCCCTCCCTCTCCTCCACGTCCGTCCGTGCTATGTAAAGTGGGCGTGTGTCACTTTACTCCCAGTATAATTATGTCTTTTGTTAAACAGGTGGCCAATATATATATTATTTTGACTCATTGCTGATTTAGGAATAGTTTGTATAGGTTTTCGGTTTTGGTTTGTCTGATTTTGAGTTAACTGACTTTTTTTTTTTTTAAAGATTTATTTATTTTGAGAGAGAGACACACACACACACACATAAGTGCGTGAGTTGGGGAGGGGCCAGGCAGAGAGAGGCAGAGAGAGAATAGCACGCAGGCTCTGTGCTGATGCGGGGCTCGAATTCCTGAAACCACGAGACTATGACCTGAGCCATGACGGAGAGTCGGACGCTTCACCAACTGAACCACCCAGGCACCCCAGCTGCCTTCTTTTCTGATTTGCCTTGTTTTTCACATTTCTAATCCTTTCCAGATACGGCAGCGGAACTATAAAATTTCCCTTAATTTTTTCACCTGTTCAGAGGCATTCTTAGGCCATTCCTCAGTTCCTCCCTTCCCTCTTGTGGTCGTCTGTCCGCTTTACTCTGTCCTGAAAGGCAGGTCTAGACGCTCTTCTGTGTGGGATCTCCAGCGCCTGGTCCCAGGTGGTTTTCCTTCTTGCTTCGTTCCTTTGTTTTGTTGAACCACAGTTTCTGTTCATTTCTTCATCCGCACTGCATAGGATAAAATGTATTGGGTCCTTTTGTGTCTGAAAATATCTTTTATTCCACCCTCCTGCTTTAAATTTTGGGTTAAAAATAATTTCTTAGAATTGTGAAAGACTCGCTCCATAGCTTTCTGGCATCTGTTGTTGCCATTGACTCATGTTTCAGTCTGATTTCTGTTCTTTCGCGTGTGACTCGTTTATTTTGTTGGGAATCATTCAGGAACTTTCCCTCTGAAACTGCAGGAAGCCTTACCTCGGTGTGGGTCTCGTTTAACTCCTCCTGCTGCATATCAGATGCACAGATCATCTGTTTGGTTTGGAGGCGTTTTCTTGTGTCCTGTCTTTTTTTTTTTTTTTTTTTAACTAGGGAGTTTTTTTTTTTCTTTCAGTTTTTAATATACCAGTGTTGTTGTTGTTTAAATGTTAATTTATTTTTGAGAAAGAGAGACAGAGCATGAGCTGGGGAGGGGCAGAGAGAGAGGGAGACACAGAATGCGAAGCAGGCTCCAGGCTCCGAGCCGTCAGCACAGAGCCCGACGCGGGGCTCGAACCCACAGACCGCGAGATCATGACCTGAGCTGAAGTCGGAGGCCCAACCGACTGAGCCACCCAGGCGCCCCTGTTGTTTTTCATATAATTTATTGTCAAGTTGGCTAACATACAGTGTGTACAGTGTGGCCTTGGTTTTGGTGGTAGATTCCTGGGGTTCATCGCTTCCATACAGCACCCCTCATCCCAACAAGTGCCCTCCTCAGTGCCCGTCACCCATTTCCCCCCTCTCCTCCACCCCCCCATCCACCCTCAGTTTGTTCTGTGTATTTAAGAGTCTCTTGTGGTTTGCTTCTCTCCGTCTCTCTTTGTTAACTAGTGAGTTTTAATTGCATTTATTAGTAATGAGGCTGAACATTAGTAAAGCTTATCAGACATGTCATTTGGTATCATTTCTTTAATAATTGTATTTCTTCTGTTTTTTTTTCTTGGGATGTGTTTTGGCATGTTGGGTATTATACTGAGTCTCCGTTTTTAATCTGTTTTTCTTGTCTCTAGGTAACTTCTAAAAAAAATTTTTTTTTAACGTTTATTCACTTTAAGAGACAGAGTGTGAGTGGGGAAGGGGCAGAGAGAGAGGGAGATACAGAATCCGAAGCAGGCCCCAGGCTCTGAGCTGTCAGCACAGAGCCTGATGCGGGGCTTGAACTCACGGACTGTGAGATCATGACCTGAGCCGAAGTCAGATGCTTACCCAACTGAGCCACCCAGGTGCCCCTCTAAGTAGCTTTTTATTTGTTTGAGTCACTTTCATGTTGGAAGCTCTCATCATCAAATATCTGGTGACCCATGACTATCTTTTTATATTTAAGTATGGTGTATTAAAAAGGATTAGTCTTCACTGAAAGCGATTGATCAGGGGCTGGCCCTTCTATCTCAGGACTCCCCCAAACTCAACATGTAGAGCTGCTGCCGCATCTCCCTCCTACTCACCCTTCACAGTTTTCCTTGCCTGGGAATTTCTTATTACCTGGTTGCATTTTGGGAACTGGGCTGGGGAGGCGAGTAGATGATACTATAGTATTTATTAAGATAATAAAATTATACAATATAAAAGATTTGCTAGAAATTATAAATAAGATTTCCTGTTTTCAGGCTCTGCCTGTTCTTGCCCTCTGCTGTGCCTGGTGCCCCAGAGGTTGCTGGGGAAGTAGGTGGAGATACAGCCACGTGGCTGTGCGGAGATGGGGAGCAGGTGCGGGACAGCGAGGCGGCTGCCGCCCTGCTCTCTGCCCAGATTCCTGCCCAGCCGTGTTGGAGCACTTTGCCTGAGCAGAGTCATCCCAGGGGAGCCTGTCGTTGGCTGGGTGGGAGATACTTGCTCAAGTCGTTCATGTGTTTTCCTCACAGGCATGTTAGTGCCTACTTTCTCTCTCTCTGTCTTTTTTTTTTTTTTTTTAATTTATTTTTATTTTGTATTTTTTAATGTTTTCCTTATTTTTGAGAGAGAGAGGGTGTGTGCAAGCAGGGGAGGAGCAGAGAGAGGGAGACACAGAATCCGAAGCAGGCTCCAGGCTCCGGCTGTCAGCACAGAGCCCGACGCAGGGCTCGAACTCATGAGGGAGATGACGACCTGAGCCGCAGTCGGACACTTAGCTGACTGAGTCCCCCAGGTGCCCCCAGAATATTTGATTTCACTACTTTTTCTGTCACCCGCTGGACTCTACGTTGTATACATTCTTTCCGTGCAGAGAGGTGATGGCAGCACATAGCAGGCACTTAGAGATACTTGTTGAATAAATGGATTTGTTAACAGTCCCTCCAGCCACGCAAATAGTAGTGAATGTCCACCTTTAGGTTTTGTTCGTTCAACTAATAATAACCTTCGGGGATATGAGCTTAGGTTGATTGGCCCTGTCTCTACCAAAATCACTTCTAACCACTGTCAAAACATTTTTGTACGAATTATGTGGGAATTAATTGATCACGGTTTATTTATACTTGGTTTGGTCAATGTTGTACAGAAATCTGGTCTGGAACAAATAGTATTTCTCCGGGGACTTGAGTGTCTGTGTGAGACTCTGAGCTCGGCACTAGGACACGTCCGTGGAAAGATGGGTCGTGGTCTGTATTCTTACAGAACTTCAGACAAGAACTTGATTGTGCTTTTGGAATTCTCTGACACCCTTGTTCATATGCATGGACTTTATTTTTTACCCATTTGATTTCTGTTGCTTTCTCAGATGTACTTCACTGTTCATTTATGTGTTTAATATTTTAGGGACAAGCTTTGGAGTCCAAGCAGGAGGCCTTCCAAGGCCAAGAAGTGGCAGTGATGATGGATCCGAAAGCGGCGTTATACGGACAGACGTACGCGGCACAGGGGCCGCCAGTGCAAGGAGGCTTTCACCTTCAGGGACAGTCGCCGTCGTTTAACTCCGTGGTGACTCAGATGAGCCAGCAAGGCAGTTTTCCTCTCCAAGGAGTGCACCCCAGGGCCAGCATCATGAGGCCTCGGACAAACACCCCCAAGCAACTCCGAATGCAGCTTCAGCAGAGGCTGCAGGGCCAACAGGTAGCCAGCCACATGCTCCCGTCTCTCTGTCCCTTGTCAACTGAAACTCCTTCTGTTTCGACTTCTCTGTAATATTTTGTTTGTATAGATGGTTCCTTGTTAGGGAGTGGTCCTCCTGGAGCTGGATAAGATTATTCTGTTGTACAGGTTAAAAAGTAAAAAATATTAGAGAGGATTGCCCTTGGGAGAGAAGAGTATTTCTTGATGGCTTCTTTAGTTTAGATGATTTCTTCCTTCCTTCCTCCCTCCCTCCCTTTGAAAGTGAGTGGGGGAGGGGCAGAGAGAGAATCCCAAGCAGGCTGAGTGGGGGAGGGGCAGAGAGAGAGAGAATCCCAAGCAGGCTGAGTGGGGGAGGGGCAGAGAGAGAGAGAGAATCCCAAGCAGGCTCTCTGTGTTGTCAGGGCAGAGCCTGATGCGAGGCTCAGACTCACAAACCATGAGATCGTGATCTGAGCTGAAATCAAGTCAGACGCTTAACCAGCTGAGCCACCCAGGTGCCCCCCCTATTTATTTTTGAGAGAGAGAGAGAGAGAGAGAGCGCCCGCTTAGAAGCCTGGGAAGGGCAGAGAGAGAGAGAGAGGGAAGCACAAAATCTGAAGCCAACTCTAGGCTCTGAGCTGTGGCTCCAACCCATGAACTGTGAGATCATGACCTCAGCCAAAGTCGGCTTAACCGACTGAGCCGCCCAGGCGCCCCAGAGATCATCTTTAAGCTGCACAATTTTACTTTTACTTTTCCTCCTGATGCCAAACGATAAAGCTTCAAATGCTTGCCAAGGACTTTTCAGCCTAAACTATTCTGAACACAGGGCTTGAACTCACAACCCTGAGATCAAGACCCGAGCTGAGATTAAGAGTCGGGTGATTAACCGACTGAGCCACACAGGTGTCTTTTTTTTTTTTTAAGATTTTATTTATTTTTAGTAATCTCTGCACCCAACATGGGGCTCGAATTTAGAACCCTTACCCGTGAACTGTTTTGAAGTGTGCCGGTTCCATGTAGAAGTGACATGACCAGGTTAATGGGTTGGAGGTAGCATCATGCCCTCGCTGGGTGATGCTGAGGATTTGGAAGGCTGTTGGGGGCTGATCGTGCTCCGCTCGCAACCTAACCAACCTGTCTCTCCCCAGTTTTTGAATCAGAGCCGTCAGGCTCTGGAAATGAAAATGGAAAACCCCACTGCTGGCGGCGCTGCGGTGATGAGGCCCATGATGCAACCCCAGGTGAATCCCCAGGTGAGAACAGACCTCTCCAAGTGCATTACCGTGGGCCCTGCGTGGGGCCTGCTCCAAGATTGGCCCTCAGTAAATGTGTGTTGCAGCAAGTTTCTGGTGTAAGAAACCCTTCCACGGCCTCATCACACTCCCTCTTCCACTCCTCTGGCTTGCTCGTGACGAGGAAGCATCAGGAGGAGAGGTTCTTATACTAAAACTGCTAATTTTTGTGTTTTCTACTTAATTCCCTTTGTGATCATTTGCTGTGTTGTGAAAACAGGTATCATTGACTTTTTAGGAACTTAATACATCTGTAAAATTTTCTGTGTTTCTGGGTCATGAAACCATACGCTTGCTGGGTAAAATTTGAAATTGGAAGAAGAAAAATAATACACAGTCCTACACGCAGGGACCACCTCTGAGACGACCTGTTTCCCGTAGTGGGGGGACGGTGTCCGAGTTCTCCGCACCTCCAGCCCGAGGGGGAGACGGTGCCGAGGTGTTAATGTGCGCGAGGCAGGCGACCACCCGGACGTCCTCTACTGTGGTCGCAAATTCTGTTCATATAATTATTATAGAAAAGCAACTCGCCAGGAAGTGCCCAGTATTTGCTGCCTTAGGCCTACCAGAAAGTACTTTGATAATTAGACATCTCGAGTAAGCTGAGCTTGAATAACCTATCTTTTTGGTGCTCTCCAAAAAAAGATAAAAGTTTGCTTTTTGGAGATGTTCTCTCCCGGCCGATAGGGCCCAAATCAGCGTTTTGGTTCTGGGCTTTGATCATGTTACCTCCGGAACCTCCGTCTCTCCTTTCCGATGCTTTAAAGAGACCGTCCTGGCCCTTTCTGGGGTCGATTCCTGCCTACTGGAGGATAACCCCGTTCTTGTGGGGGTGCTCGGTTGTGCCTCCCCTCCTCCTGCACTTTTATTGCTGCCCTTTTCCTTCTTGTAGTTTTATTTCATATTCAATTCTGCCATTAAATGTTGTCTCGCTTTGAGAAATGTTTTCTGTGTTAAAGCTTGACAACTCGCCCGAACGGTTTCCAGGTCCCTGTTTTGCACCCGGTCCTCCTCACCTCACCAGAATGCCTTGACCGTGATGAGAATTGGGCATTTTTCCTTTTTTGTGCAGAGAGGATTGGGTGATTTTTCTGACCTAATGTATTGTGGTGGTACTCAGGTATGGAGTTGGCTGGCTCTTGCGCTGTGTAATTACATTCTTTGTCGGGCTGTCAGCAGGGTTTTCTTAATGCCCAGATGGTGGCCCAGCGCAGCAGAGAGCTGCTCAGTCATCACTTCCGGCAGCAGAGGGTGGCCATGATGATGCAGCAGCAGCAGCAGCAGCAACAGCAGCAGCAGCAGCAGCAGCAGCAGCAAACCCAAGCCTTCAGCCCACCCCCCAACGTGACCGCTTCCCCCAGCATGGACGGGGTGTTGGCAGGGCCTGTGATGCCGCAAGCCCCTCCCCAGCAGTTTCCATATCCGCCAAATTATGGTAAATTTGACAGAATGTTTTCTCCTGAGTAACATTACTAAGGACTTGAGAGTCCTAGGTCTGTTGCATGTTAAACACAAAATACTATTTACTCCCTTCTGTTAGTCACAAGAAAGACGGAATTAATTAAAAATAGCAGAACAAAGGATATGGTGTCCGATGAGGCAGACAAGGGACAAGCAGTGGCCAGATTAGATGAAGAGTTTTGGTGATACGCTGAAGGCAGCGGCAAGTCCCTGAATACGAATAGACACGTTTGCACTGGGGAAAGGTCAGCTGAGGCCTGGGAGGCGGTGCGTTTGACAGCGAGAGGGGAGGACGGTCAGAGCACCCCCCACGAGAGGCGACGGTCAGGCAGCATCACAGACGTGGCGGTCCAAAGGGAGAGAGCCGACTGGCTGGAAGAACACGCCAAAATGTAGTCGTGGTGCCCAGGTGATTGTAATTGAGGTAGAGTTCTAACAGGGTTAAGGGTTTTTTTTTCTTCAGGTCTTGTTTTTTTCAGCTACCCCCATCCTGATTTGGAAGACCACAAACCGCCCCCCTCCCCCATATGTCCCAGGTGGTTAGAACTCTCCTGTCTGAGCACTTGGCCACACTGGGGCGAGGAGTGCTGGGGCAGCTTCGGGCTCCTCTCCTGGGGGACTCGGGTGTATTAATTACAGTAATGCACATTACCTTTTCAGGTCGGTCTTCAAGAGATTCTAGGAAGAGGGTAGGAGTGGGGATAGAGGGATCTTCTGGGGAAGGTATATTTTAAGTCCACTCCTGCCAGCTGGGGACAGAGGGACAGAGTGATGTGAATAGCAGGAGGTGGCATCCCTTTCGCCCAGAAACGTCCATGAAGTGACAGCTCTTCAGGTGGCCTCGATGCTTTCCGCAGTGAGCCCATTCCTCCAGCGGCCTTGGTGGGAAGCAAGAGGAGCCGGCAGGCAGCGTCCCGGGGCCCTTCGCGTCTTGTCTGTAGCACCTTCCCCGCCTTTAGGAAAGAACATCAAGCTTGTGTAGAAAGTCGACACCCTAAGGGAGGTACCACTTGAAGTGTTAAAATTTCTGCTTTTTCTTCTTTTTTTTAAGGGATGGGACAACAGCCAGATCCGGCTTTTGGGCGAGTGTCCAGTCCTCCCAATGCAATGATGCCCTCAAGAATGGGACCCTCCCAGAATCCCATGGTGCAGCACCCTCAGGCTGCACCCATGTACCAGTCCTCGGAGATAAAAGGCTGGCCATCAGGAAGCCTGGCCAGGAACAGGTGAAGAACAGAAACTTTCAAAGTCATTCACATTCTCGTGCCCAAAAGTTCAGGAGGATACCCTCTGCATTTTCCAGTCCAGCCTGTGTGGATGGAGAGGCCTGGGTCCAGCTTAGAAAGTGTGGTATTTGGCTCATCCGGTTGGAGGCTTCTCTCCCCTGTGCGTGCGCAGGAAGCTTTGCTTACAGACAGCTGGGAACCCAGAAGGTGGCGCAGTCAGGGAAATCTTCTCCCTCCTGTTCTCTGCTTAAATGCAGCGACATCTGACACAATTGTGGGGTCTCTGCGTGCATGTCCGGTGTTACTAGAATGAGCCAGGAGCTAATTTCACACTTCTTTTCACAGCTCCTTTCCCCAGCAGCCGTTTGCCCACCAGGGGAGCCCCGCGGCCTACGGTATGGTGCACGTGAATGGCAGCGGTGGTCCCATGGGGCAGGTGAACCTGAACCCCATGCCCATGTCTGGCATGCCCATGGGTCCTGATCAGGTACGGGGGTGCAGCCTGAACTTTCCTCAAAAAGTCTTTCCTGTTCTCTTGAGAGAACCCAAACTCCAACTGTCCTCTAAAGGTCCTTGCAGGTGTTTAACTTGGGTGTCCAGCCTGGAGCTACAGTGGCTGAAGACACTTGTGGTTTGAAGGTGCCGGGCTGTTAAATACACTTTGGGTCACGCGGGCGCGGAAAGCGGGAGTCTGCCAGCCAGAGTCAGGTTGCAGGCCCTCGTTGCCGGCCCGTGGGTCCCGTGTTGTGTGGAGCATACGTTTTACTCGCGTGTCTTCTGCTTGCTGACAGAAATACTGCTGACACTCCTAGACCTCCAGGGAAGGCACTGTAGCAACGGCACTGCACTAGGATTGTCGGGAGTGAAGAACGACCGTCCCACACACCCAGCTCTGAAGAGGGAACTGGCTTTGATCTCTGTGAAGGGTATGCCAAGTGTGTCACTGGAGCAGGACTGGGTTTGCAACTGAAACGCGATGTCTACCTGTGTTTTTCCTCCTTCCGTGTGTCATGGAATTCAGAACGTACTTTTTGACTTCCTGCCTCTTAGGGATGTGATTCTGGAGGCATGGAGTGTTCCTGATCACAAAACTCTGTCACTTCTTTCTGCCTGGCTGGCATAGTGTTTCAGATAAGTGTTGGCGGGCTGGAGAACACTGGAGAAGTCCAGAGAGATTAGGATGCCTGGTCTCCCTAGGGGCAGTACCAGACGGAGAGCACAGCGCCAGCCCTGCCCGTGTTCTTGTTGCTGCCACGTCTTCCTTGTCCTCACCCTTCGTCCCGAGAAGTTGGCCTTTCTGAATTCTTGGTCTTTAATGATCGTGTGGAGTTGCTCCCCTCCTAATCTTGGTTGTCCTGGACTTCTTCCTAAACAGGAGCCGCCTCTGTCCCTAACGCCCTATGATGCTTCGCCTCCAGGAGTTGTCCTTGAGGTCAGGCGGCTTTGCGGAAGGGCAGATGAGGTGACAGTATTTAATTGCAGCAGTAGCAGTTGTTCACATGCTAACGTGCAGCCGAGTGCACTTTATTTAAAAAGTAGTGGATAAATGCAATATTCTGGAGGTCTTGAGGAATGGCAAGCCACATCCATTCCCGCCCGGTTTTTGTCTGAACACATCAGTTGGACGAGAACTAGGATTGTTTCGTCGTCGTTGAGAGTACCGGTGTCACCCTTTGCCTATACGGTAGAGCAATAATGCTTTCTGAAAATAAACTGCAGAAAACCCAAGGCCAGGTACTGCATTCTGAATCAGAATTTTGCAGTGTTTCTGTGAATAGATTTTCTTTTGTAAATACGATCTTTAAGATATTGTATTATGTAAAATATGTATATACATTTTTTGCAGGTCACAACAACTCATTTTTACAGAGTTTGTGAAGCTGAATATTTAACATTGTTGACTTCAGTAAGCTCAGTGTGGTGAGGCTGCAGACAGCAGAGACAGCCCCTGAAATTTTTTGGCCTGGGGAAGGGGGGACCGTGGTCTGCAGGGCCCCCCCCCCGTCCCCCCCCCGCCCCGTGTTAGATGGTTCCCTTTCAATCTCTTAATCTTAAATGCTTTTTAAAAAGATCATTTGTTTAGATGTAGGCATTTTAAATTTGTCTTTTAAATTCCTCTACCACAACTAAGCACTTTGTTAATTTTAGGGGAAAGACTAGATACGGGGAAAGAACCTAAGAAAAATCAAGAGTTTTCAAAGATCAGGCGATTTGATTTAAAAATCTTAGATTTTAAGTGGTTCATAAATTAATAGCAATTCATAGTATTTTGTTTTTTAATAGAAATCTGTTGCCTTTCATACATTGTAGGAGTTGCCCTAAGGTTTTGGTTGCTGGGACCCACATCCCACACTGAGATCTCAGGGGTAGAACCCTTGGTGTGTGGTTTCCCGTGTCTGCTTGGCTGTCTGGTCACTGTGATGTGTCCCCGAGAACGAGAACGGCATCATGGCGGTTTCCCAGGGAGCTCAGCCTCCAGGGCGGCCAGGCCGTGAGCTTCAAAGCTGGAGTCCGGCTGAGCCAGTGCCTTTGCGCTCGCTGCCCCTTTGCCCTGTTGCCAGGCTTTGACACTGATTTTAGTCCATTGGGGATAGAGAAAAAAGTCCATTTAATTCCTTTTATCTGGTTTACTTTATTAGCTTCAAATAAGTAGTTGAGTGAAGTTAGGTTTTAAAAACATTTGTGAATTTCAAAGGTCTCTGCTAGCTTTGGTGTCAGTTTCCTAGCAATAACTGAGAGCTAGTTAATTTTCATTTCATACACGTTTAGGCAATTTTTCTAGGTGTCTCTGAAGGGGAGATCATTTCTTGGTTTTCTCTGTAAGTGAAACCTGTGTTTCCAGAACCACCAGTGGGCTAGATTCGGGTTTGACACCCTCCCCCGCCATCCCGTCACAACTTGAGATTGTGAATCCATCACCTTCCATCACAGAGGCCTGTACTGTCAGATAACACAGCCTCCTCCCTGGAGACAGAGGCGCAGCCGAGCAGGAGTCTCTGCCCCAGTAGACACACTGCGCCGGGTGGGTCTGAACCTGTCACGTTTAAGTCGTGTGTGCGTGGGGAGAAGCAGGATGGTGCTCTTACCTTTCTTGACTTTTAAAAAGTAAAAACAACAACAAAAATAATGTTTTTTGATTCTTTTCCTTAGTCCCAGCTCCAGGCTAACTGGCAGGCAGCATCCCCTTTTTATATGGAAAAAAAGAAAGTTTATTATAAGTTTTTATATTTTCTACTTGTTCATTTTATTGGTGCAGACTTAAAATTTGATCTTTCTTTTAATAGATGCTGTCTTTTGAAATAATTTGTTTTTACATTTATTGCCCTTTTATCTTTTTTGGATAATTCTCTTTGTACTCTGGCTGCCTACCTCTCCTCACCCCCAACCCCCACTTTTTTAAACCTTGGTATCCGTTTCATCTGCTTTTAGAATGTGATATTTCCAGTACCTACTTTTTTGCTGAATCCAAAGATATATGAATATAAATATATATATATTTTATAAAGATCAAAAGGATATAAAGGAGAGAAGTTTCTTCAAGAAAACAAATAGAAATCCATTGTCAACGCTCACGTTATGATGCCACTTTTCTAAATTGTGCATCTCGATGAAAAGGTGTAAATATCAATCACCAGGACTGCTTAGTTAATTGGTATTTAATATCTAGGTGAGTTGGGGGTGTGGGGTGGGGGTAGTACCGAACATATGTGCTTGCCCGTTGTCCGTATGCCTGTCCAGTTCTGGGACTTTGAGTCACACGTGGGGGCGTCACAGGCGTGAAGCCTGGAGGACAGACGGGAACCCCCGCTTCAGGGGGAGCGAGAGCTGCCCGTTCAGCTCCCAGGCCAGCTGCTTGACGACAACGAGCGAGGTGTTTTTGGTTTTTTTCTCTCTCTCTTGCCAATGTGTGGACTTTCGATGATGGAAATGTCTTTCTGAGAGCAATATTTAAAATTCTCAGGAATTGACGTATAGTATTGAGAATGAATTCAGTTTCAATCAAGTTTACATTAAATGTTGATTTTAAAAATCGAAATCATTCTTTACACTGCAGCAGAGACTGCAGACCACATGGGATACCTTAGGAGGTGGACTGCTTTGCTGATCATTTTGGATGTTCTTGTAAATAAAGGTTTCTATTTAAAATTGAAGCCTAAGATCTTGTCTCTTTGTTTCTTTTTAAAATTTCTATTGATTAAGGCTAAAAGAGGAGGTTAAAGAATCCTGTTTGAAATAATCGCCGTAGTCTCTAAGGTTAACAACTTCTGAGAAGCACAGAGCCCTTCTCGAGGGTGAGCACTTAGGGCATCTCCACCGTCTGTTTGCTGAGACGCGCGTCACACTGGGCGCCGGCTGAGGAGGGGCCTCCTGGCCTCCGACCCCTCCCTTCTCCAGGCCCTACCAGCTGGTGCACAGAGGAGTCGGCTAGGGCGAACTGCTTTCAGTCGAGTAAGTTTTGTAAAAAATGAGGTCCCAAAAGCCAGTGTAATGTGCCACTTACCTGTGAGGTCCCTGAAGTAGGGTCAGTTTTCGCCATTAATCTATGCCCATCTCTCCCCCCTTCAAAATACCCAAGTGTCTCCTTCCAAAAAGGTGTTGACTGGTAGTATCTTGAATGCTTTTAAAAAAAACCAAACACACCAAAAAACTCCCAAGAACGGCCTTTTACAAAATGTCAAAGGTTCCCTCAAACCAACTGCTGGTCGCTGGCTGGGATTTTGAACATCGTATGACAAATACTTAGACTACAAAATTTCTTTACAAAGACAATTTTGTTAAAACCCGGGACATACATCAACTTCATTTCTTTTCAGTACTTTTGAAAAACATCAGCTCTGGGACAGATAACAAAGAAACATGAGGAGAACTGGTATCTGCTCAGGAACAGAAATGTCCACAACGGAAGGGGTTTTCTTTACACTTGGCCACAGAGCGTTTATTGACACCACCACTCTGGAAAACTCTGTTTTCTTACTAGGTTCCCCTACGAGTTCCCTCGCTGGTTACACGTAGTCACATATATACAGTGAAGTCTGTTTCTTCAGAGGCAGCCTGGGTTATGGCGCTAAATAAGTCACTTCTTTTGTGCTGTCGACTCAACCGTCAGCTCCGCACCACTTCCAACGCCTGCAAGTGGCTTCTGTCGTGCTGCCTAATTCCTTCTTTGTGACGAACCAGAAGAATAAGCGGGTTTAAAACAGAGTTGTTCTTCCCCTATGATTCGGGAAAAACAAACAAAAAAACCACAAAACTCCAGTGACTTTCACCATTGGGGGAAGTTTCCAAGAAAATCTCTCTTTCCCGTGGAAGCCTCTCAGAGAGGGGTAGTGGTGACCTGTTTGATATGAAAATGCATTTTGTGCAGCTGGTGAGGTAAAATCCAAAGCAAAAGCAGGGGCGAACATAGACTTCCTGAAGTTTCACCGCTCCCGACGGTTCTCTTCCAGAGCAGGTCCTGTGAACGCAGGCGGCCGGGGACCGTCCACGGTGTCCGTCGTCGGTAGGGTCCGATGGCGCCTCTGGCTCGGGGGCCCTCGTGTGCTTCCTAACCTTCCCAGCCTTCCCACAGCCGGCCCCTGCAGAGCAGAGCAAACTCCTCTCAGCACCTGCGTGCCGTCAGCCCCGCAGCCCAGAACCCTCTGCTTCAAGGATGTGGCTGCGGAGAGGAGATCCTCTCAGACCGGGCTTGCCCCCACCCCGGGGACCCACGCTTTGGGCCCTGGGCTCACTCGCTCTACATTGAGAGCTGTGGACATTATGCGCTTCCGTTCTGGGAACGTCAAAGGCAGAGCTGGCCCATTCTTGTTCTGGTAAAGCCACAGAGGGTTTTTGTGCGTCCAGAGCAGGAAGAAAATAGACCAGAAGTTGCAAACGGCGGTGCGCCGAGGGGGGCTGTGGGCCTGCGCGGTATCTTAACATCACACGGACTGCCGGCGTCAACAGAAACCCCTCACGCACAACTGCGGGTTTGGACTTTCACGGTGAGTTAGAGGGTTCAAGCCGCCCCCCATCGGTGCTGCTCCCCTTAGACTAGAGCTAGGTCGCCACAGCCTCGGCCCTCTACCGGCCTCTCTGGCGCTGGAGAGCGCCTTCGTGGCATATCGGGAGTCCAGTGAGGCCGCCCCGCCGCTGACGCGGACCAGGGATCCAGGGCACCCTTCTGCAGCCACAGCCTTTTAAATATTTCTCAACCTCTAAGGACCCCCCCCCCCCCCGGAGTTTACCAAGCACAGGTTATTCTATAGAGAACAGCAGCGCATGAAACAAGGTACTAATCTGAGACACGCAAAGACTTCCTCGCTCCGCTCTGGGGACTGCAGCACAGGAGAGGGCTACGACAGAAATGGCATGCACACGGGACGCGGCAAGGGAGACGCGCCCTCCGTTGGCACGCTGGTCCCTCAACTCACAGCGATTTGGAAGAAGGTCTCTTCATTTCCGGCCACTTTCGACGCTGAAACTGCCTGCGTTTTTGGGTGTCATAAGAAGGAGTGTTAGCCTCACCCAGACAGACAGAGTTCCCCCTCTCTGGCAGGCGATCCGGGCCCCTGGCGGACCGGAGTCACCGGGCAGGGCCTCGGCCCAACACGAGCCACCTCACAGAGGTCAGACCAGAGCTGGGCCAGGCCGGGGGAACCGTCCCAGGCTAGAACAACAGAAGCGGGTACCTGTATTGCTCATAGCTTCCTCCATCTTTAAGTCCTGAAATGAGACAGAAATGAGCGACACAGAATTAGGCCAACCGTGGCACAAGCAATGAGAAACTTTATAACTGCCTTTTTTTCTTTTGTAAAAACATTTTAGGCTTTTTGACGTTTTATAAGAATTTTTTTTTTTTATGTGGTGAGCGTCCCCTAGGCAGACGGAGTGGCTGAATCGTGACGTGAGCTTTCCCTAAAACTTGTCTCCTGCCTGTATTCTAATGTCATCTTAGTGGCTTTAGGACTCTCCCGTATCTATTCATGACCTGGGTCACGCTGGGGGAGGCAGGTCTGGGCAGGGACACCTGTGTGACAGGGAACAGACAGAAAGCCATGGGCCTGACAGAGGGGCGGTGGAAGTGCCTTGGCTCTCAGCAAAGTTCCTGGAGAATCAGCAGCGTGACCCAGCGTGTGGTCACTTTAAGGGTGATGAGCCAATGACGGTAGGACACCGAGCTCAGTGACCGGCACGGGGTGATTAACGAGTGATCGGACTTCTGGTCAATGCAGCACGTGGTTGGCGGACGTTAGGAAGGTGACGCGTCGGCCGCTGGGGAGAATTCGCCAACGCCTGGCGCTGCCGGGTGCACCCAGCGCACGAGACGTGACCTCCTACCTTCCTTCCCGGGGCCGCCCCGCTCCCCACGGGCCCGCCGGCGGCGCGCCTGCTCACCCAGGTCCACGTGGCGAGTCCGGGGGTTACACTGCTTGTAGCCCCTGCAGCTCCTCAGCTCCATGAGCTGCACGTGCAGCTGGTTGAGGACGTCCCTGTCCAGCGTGTCCACCGCGTTCATCAGCTGGTGGGAACGAAAGGTTACAGTATGGTGAGTGCAGGGGCCCCCCGTGAGCTTCCGCAAAGCAGGGGGCTCCCCCCAGGCAGGTGGGGACGGAGGGGCTCTGGGACAGTGACCTTTATTCTGCAAGGGCTGGAGTTGGGGACGGTCGGGACCGCCTCGTGCCCGCAGCCCCGCGGGGCTCCCCGCACCCGCTATGTGCTTCCCTCTCCCGACCAGCGGCCCCAGGAGCTCGGCGTTGCCGCGGCTCTACACCTTCATTCCCTGCCCCCCCGCGATCCCCCCTCTGCTCCCCCCGACGGCAAAGCGGCCACTTGGTGAAGGGACGGGGAGGGGGCCTGGGTCCTTGCTTCATCTGGGAGCTACTGGTGATGGAGCTGGCATGCTCTGCCACCCCCTTTGGAAAACATGGGGATGACCCGCCTAAGGAGAAAGTCCGGAAGCCTGTACGGTCGTTACGACAAACAAGACTGCGGAGTTGGTGGCATTAAAAAATCAGGTTCCCTATGAAAGGACTGCAGGCTTTTCTTACAACGCCGGAATTGGACAGCACCGAGTCCACACTACTGCGGAGCTCTAGCGTGAGGAGCTCAGTGGGGACCGTGTGGGTCAAAGGGACACACCCAGTCCACTCGCCCGAGACTCGTGGCTCCCTTTGTCTTACGTGTTTTGGGCCACTTTGCTCACGTATGTGTACAGATGATTAAATACACGGGAACAGGAGAGTGCCCGTGGGCGTTGGCTGTGCCCTGTTACCTGTGTGGTCCCCGCAGGCACCCAAGCGTGCAGGGTTTGGTCTGACCCTAAGGACCCCCAGAGCCCTCCAGTTCTGGGGGTCTTCACGCTTCGCCATGAAGCCTGTGTCACCGCTGTCAGGTGCCCAAGAGGGAGAAGCTGTGTAGGACCCGGATGACAGGTGCAGCAAGATGGCGGCAGAGGGGCCCAGTGTGCATCACGTCCCTTCGGAACTCCCTTCTGCTGCCTTAGGGACTTGGTGGGACCTGAAGATTCGCTGTCACTTCCTCGGGGCCCAGCCCTGTAGCACCTGTGTGGCCCGCGCCCCCACGTCTCCAGCCCCTGCTGTCTGTACCTGGTAGGGGTCTGTGTTGAGATCAAAGTACTCTAGGAAGCCGGTTGCGAATTCGCAGAAGAGGAAGTTGTGGGTCTCGTTGATGGTCCTCATGCACCAGTACGTGTTGTTGTTGGCGCTGGTGCAGGCACAGAAGGGTCCCACTGCCAAGGGACGGGAGGGCGGGCCCTGAGTGAGCAATTCCCGCCTGGGACCGGCTCTCGGGACCCCTGCTTGCTGTCAGGGAACCTGCGCCCGAGAGGCCCGGGCTGGGGGCGAGCGGGTCCCCGTCCCGCCCCGTGCCCGCCCGCCGGCTCACACGTCCAGAGCGGCGCCGTCTGCCAGTGCTGGTTGTCGTGGGTGAAGCACGTGAGGCCCGGCATGCTGCACGTGTCGTTGTTCTGCAGTCGCTTGAGCAGCTTGCGCAGTTTCTTCTTGCGCTTCTGCTCCCGCAGCAGCCACACCTTGTCCTTCTCCTGCAGACCCTTCCTAGGGGCACACAGGGCCACACCCCTCACACCTCCCTCGGTCCCCCCCGCCCGCAGCCTCCTGGGGGGCCGTGACCCCCGAGCCTCTGCTCTTCCTGCCCAGAGGGATGCACAGCAGGGAGGGGCCTCCAAGCGGACGGACCCTTGGCCGAGACCCACTGCTGATCTGAGCCCGAGTCTCCCACGCGCTTGCAGCCTGCTCCCCGCGGCGGCGCTGCAGCGCCCGCTCCCGCCGCGAGGGGGCGCCGGAGAGCCGCTCTGGGAGTCCCGCCTCTTCCGGGACTGTGCTGACCTCCCGGGAAGGGCCAGCAGCTCCCCCGAGCCCTAACCCGCCCTTACCTGAAAGGATGCAGACTGGAGCCTTTGTGCTTGAGGCGGCCTTTATGCTGCTGCGTGTGGTAACTGTAACGGACCCCAGCCCCGCGTGTCGGAAGCTGCTTACAGGGCAACTCATGGTGCGCGCGTGCGCACACCGCGGTTCCCTGGGACCCCTGTCCGGCTTTCTGGGGGCGGTGCTGGGGCGGGAACCATCCCTAGCGTGGCAGCTCCGTGGCTGCCTCCTTCCTGCAGATGCGAGCCGGGCCCCTGGCTGAATTCAGGCCTCAGGCTGGGCTAAGTCGGCCGGGACTGGGAGCTGCGCCCGGCTCCCCAAGGCTTCGGCCTCATCGTCTCCAGGTTGGGGGGCCTCCGGGTCCCGCCCACCTCATGCTGGCTCAGGGCCGGCCCCAGGGGAACCCATGCTTTGCGGGCCTCTTCCGGGAAGGTAGCGGAGACGGCGGCTGCACCGCGTGGTGCGGGAGCCACCAGCGGCCTGTGGCCACTTCAATTCAAATACACCCCCTGAATTCAGCCCCTCAGTTACAGCGGCCACGTTTCAAGAGCTCCACAGCCACGTGGGTTGGTGGCTGCCGTAGTGGACGGTGTAGATACAGCCCAGTCCATGGTCACAGTTCTGCCGGACACTGACCCCTGGGCTGGGGTTCCCCGAGCTGGCAACGTGCACTTTGGGCCACGGGGGGCTGTCCCCGGAAGGGCAGTGGGCGGAGGCACTGTCTCCTTGGGAGCCGGGCCCCTCCACGGCAAGCGAGCACCTTGACCGCAGCGGGGACGCCTGGGGGGTGGTCTGGGCTCGGGGACGGTGTCACGTGACAGCAGGCATGTGAATTATTACTGACGTTTCTCCTTCCTTCGAGGAACGAGATAGGGCTCTAACGATAATGGAAGGAGCCACAGAGGGGAGGCGGGGCCCCAGGAGGGGTCCTGCGGGAGCACTGAGGGCCTCCCCGGGGTCTCTGTGCTACTCCTCACCTGATTTTGTGACAGTCACATTCTTCTGGCCGCTTTTTCTTCAGGTGGCCTCGGACTTCCCTCAGGTTCTTAATTTTGTTCTGCAGGGTTTCGATCTGGGGCACAGAGCAGGCGAAGGGGCCGTGAAACTCTGGGGGCCTGGGTGGCGTCCCGGCCACGGCCTGCGCTCGGGGCTGCTGAGGGGTCCTTGGTCCCCCCCCACCTGCGGAAGTGACCGGGCTCCCAAGAGCCCTAGCTGAGCCCACTGAGGAACTGTCTCCTCCAGGCTGTCGAAAGGGCCAAAGGTCGTGTGAGCATCTTTAAAGCAGAGAGCGGTGACCTGAGTACGCCGCGGCCTGTCGCACGCTCGCGGTTCTGCGGAGGCCCCTCCCCAGGCCTGCCCCCCCTGCCTCCCAGTGTGGCCGGTGGCCCTGTGGGCTGGTGGCGGTGCGAGGGGTCCCCACCCAGACCGCCCTCACCTCGTGGTCGATGTGCAGCTTGTGGTCTTTCCAGGCCTGCAGGGACTGGTACAGGCCCAGGTCGCACTGGACCGTGTCATTCTCGAGGATGTAGCACCTGCTCGGGAGGAGGGGCCGCGTGAGGGGCTGAGGGGGCCGAGCCGGGGGCCCGAGGTGGGGGCGCCCCTGCCAAAGGCCCCCACCGGCCCCACCCCACACCCACCCTCTGCCTGGACTCTCACCGGTGTGTCACTTTAATGGGGTTGGGGGCTGAGTAGTCCGGGAGGCCTCCAGTGCCACTGAAGTCTCCGGCGTCCTTGTCGTCCGGGTCCTCGGGGCCCCTCGGCCAGTGCCGCTTGGTCAGGTTGCGGGGCTGGGCTGCGGCGTCCAGGCCTCTGTGGTGCCCCCTGCCGCCCACCTCGATGGCCGCTGAGCGGATGGAGCGGTTCCGCGCATAGCTGGTCTTGTACTCTGCGGGTGTCAGCGGGGGGCTGGGTTAGGGGGGCTGGGCTCCCTGGGCAGCGGACTGTTGATCCAGAGGCTTGGAAAGGACCCCCGTGAGTTCATTTGGGGGAACCAGGCTCAGGGCTAAGGAGGAAGAGGCCTGGGGTAGTCCCCAGAAGGAGCTGTGCGCGGATACACGTGGTCTATCCGTGGGATGGAGTGTCGGCCACAGAGGGACACAGCCACGACACCAGCTACCGTGGGGGTGGGTGTCCACAACATGGTGCTACGTGAACGCAGCCCGACCCGAGAGGTCCCCTGTCGTGCGGGTCTGTTTGTTGGGGACGTCCAGAGCAGGTAAAGGCGTGGAAACCGAAAGTTAGTGGCTGCCGTGGGATGGGGGGGACAGTAATGGGGTGCCCTTCTGGGGTGATGGAAGGTTCCGGAACTAGCTGGAGGCGGTGCTAACCACGCTGTAAACGCAGTTCGCACTTCTCAGTCGTGGACTTTACATTTGTAGACTTTACCAATTTCACAAACCTGAAATTTGTAGACTTGGAAATTGTAAAAATGGTCAATTTTCTGGTGTGTGAACTTCATCTCAATAAAAAAAAATGAAAAGACAGAATGTGGGTATGAAATCATTAAACGAGGAGACTCAGTTACTCGGAACCTTCCCGACGAACAGAAGTGCAGGACCGGAGGGCTTCACTGGTGAGTTCTACCAAATGTGCCAGGAAGAATTAATACCAGCCCTTCTCAAGCTCTTCTAAGAAGCGGAGGAGGAGGGAACACCTCCACACTCATTTCACAGGCCGCCATGACTCTGACACCAAAAACAGGCAAGGACGCCACACGACAGGAGGATCACAGGCCGGTTTCCCTCACGGACATCGATGCAAAACCTGTCCACAAACATACCGGCCAACCGAATTCCATGACACCTGTGAGCGAGTGGTGTATGGCTCCAGGGACACAGCTTGGCTCCCGTCTGCCATCGAGCCACGTGGTATACCGCATTTAACACCACGAGGGAGAAAAATCCTAGGATCATCTCAATGGGAGCAGGAAAATCATTTGACAAAATTCACCAGCCACTGATAAGGAGGTTAATATCCAAAATATATAAAAACTCATACAACTCGATAGCAAAAACCCAAAACCATCTGCTTAAAAAGCGGACAGAGGACCTGAATAGACACGTTTCCAAAGAAGACATCCCGATGGCCGGCAGGTGCACGAACAGGCCCTCGCCGCCAGGGAAATGCAAACCGAAACCAGAAGCAGATGCCCCTTCACCCCTGTTTGAAAGGCTATCCCGACAAAGGTCAGAAATGACGAGTATTGGCGAGGATGTGGGGAAAAGCGAACTCTCGTGCACCGGTGGGGGGTGTAGGTCGAGGCAGTCGCTGTGGAACACAGTATGGGGAGTCCTCGGAAATGAGAGACAGAACGGCCACATGATCCAGCAATTCCGCTTCCGGGTGTTTCTCTGAAGAAAACACACACACTGACACAGGAGATCAGTGCCCTCCTCTTTGCTGCAGACCCTTTACAACGGAATATTATTCAGCCATAAAAAGGATCAGAATTTGCTATTTGTGACAACATGGACGGACCTAGTGAGGTATTAGGCTAAGTGAAAGACACACCACCTGATCTCACTTATACGCGGAATCTAAAAATGAACCCCAAACAAGAGAAGCCGGGGCTCACAGACACGCAGAACAGATTGGTGGCTGCCGGAGGGCGTGGGGCCAGGAGTGGGCAAAATGGGCCTTTATAAACTTGCAGTTATAAAACAAGTAGGTCCTGGGGACACCGCGTACAGGATGGTGACTGTGGTTTAGTGCCACCGTACTGCAGGTTCGGAAGGTAGGAAGACAGCAGATCTTCAGAGTTTTCATCACAAGAAAACAATTTTTTTTAACTTTAAGGCGATGGATGTTAACTACTTATGATCACTTTCCAACGTATGCAAATATCGACTCTTTATGCTGCATGCCCGAAACCGACGCGATGTTCTAGGTCAACTATACCGCAAGGAGAAACCACTGCAGACGCGAAAGGAACCCCGTTAGTTTGAGTCGGAAAAGAAAAAAGCTAGGTGGCGAGGCCTCCTGGAGAGAAAAGAGCAGCAGAGGGCGGTCCCTCAGCGTCTCCGTCTTTCCGCGTTCTAAGTCAGCTACTGAAAACGGCGGGCACGCAGGCTGCCGCCTGGATTTCCTGCATCTTCTAGATATTAAAAGACATTTTTTTTTTTTTTTTGAGACACGGCGCACGTGCAGGTCGGGGAGAGGGGCAGAGAAAGAGAATCTTAAGCTGACTCCATGCTCAGTACCGAGCCCGACAGGGGGCTTATCCCAGGACCTTGCCTGAGCCAAAACCAAGAGTCAGACACTCAACCCTTGGAGCCACCCAGTGGCCCCTAAAAGACAAGTTTTAAGTTGCTGACGTTTAAGACGAGCGGGGGTGGGCGGTCCTGGAGGAGTGCAGATTTCCGGCTTCTGAAGAGAAGAACGAAGAAGGGCCCGCCTGCCTCGTGCCCACAGGCCCACAGGGTAGGCCTGGGCAGGAGCCGAGGCCTGCTGCTTTGGACAGGCGGTCCGTCCCCCTGCTGGCCACAGTCCCCACCCCTCCCTTCTGTTTTAAAACTCTGCACACGTCACTCAGGTCTGGCTCTGCCGTCCCGCATGTCTGTAACACCTTTTTGGAGAAGGGCCTGGAGCCCCGCACGGCCCAGGTTTCCGCTGTGTTCCCCATGGCCACCAGGTGGCGCCCGCGGCACAAGAGCTGGCTGGAGTGGGCCGCTGGTGGCCTCCGAGAACACAGGGTGGGACTCCCTCTCCCAGGCGGCCCGGGGCCCTGGGAGCTCCTCCCGCTGTGCCCACTCTTGGGGCAGATGTTTCTAACTTTCAGTTCTCAGACCCCTTCTATCAGAGTCACCCGGGCCAACGGATCTGGGGGTCCAGGTCCAGGAGAGGCGTCTCTTAGCAAAACCTCAGGCCTTCTCTGGCCCCAGGCAGCCCCCTCCTTGGCCTTTTCTTCCCTGAGCTAAGTCTCCCTGAAGCCACAGTCCCTGGGCCCCTGGTGCCCAGAGCCTGAACCCGTGTCCCTGTGGGAGCGGGTCCTACCTGCCCACGATGGCTGGGAAACAGACACACCGGGCTCTTTCTGCCCCTGGCGTCTTGCCTGCGCAGGAATCGAGTGCTCAATCCTCCCACCGCCAGTCCCAGCAGGAACCCAGAGAGCCCCACGCTGTGGCCTCGGGGCCGAGTCTGGCCCTCTGCCCAGGTTTGTAAATAAGCTCCCGAGTCCAGCGCTCTTTTCTCGCTCCAGTGACAGAACTGAGAGGTTGTGAGAGACACTGTTTAGCCTGCAGAGCCTCAAATATTTACTCTCTGGTTCTGCACAGACAAGGCTGCCAGCCCTGTGTGAACCTCTGCTGGACTTGAAGCCACCCGCTCGCTCTCCTGGTCTCCCTAGCGGTCCTTGTTCCCACGTTCCCACAGGTGTCCCTCCCCCCACCCCATGGGCTGGGCGCCGACGGGCTTCATACCCTCGTGGCCAAGAGTGTGGGCTCTGGAATCCGACTGTCGGGTGCAAGTCCCGAGCAAACGCGTGGCCGTGGACAAGGTGGCTAACTCCTGAGCAGCTGTGTCCCCACCACGGTCCCCGCCCTGCGGGGCTTTTTCTCAGGATGACGTGAACAGAACTGGTAAATTTTTTCAGCACCCGGAGGCTGGTATCAAGCAGCTGCTCTGTGGTTAGGGGACCCCGTGGCTGTGACACCCGTGTCCAAGGTCGTGAGCCGGGCCCATCCCTGGGGACCCACGGGGCCTTCGTGTGTCCTCCTCCCGGGCCTCGAACCTGAACACAGACCTGCTCCTTCTCCACAGCCCGCTCTCGCGGGTCAGCCAGCCGCCCCCCCTCTCCCTCCGGTTCACGTCACCCTTTCATTTCCTCCACGAAGTTTTGACCGACGGGACTGGTCTTCCCGCACCTCGTCTCATCCACGAGGCCCATCAGCGTCTCTCTCATTCAACTCCGTGCCCTCGGCATCTGGGCCGTGACGGGGCTGCGGGTCTGTCTCAGACGTACGCGAATGCGCACCGGCCGCCTGGGCCCGCCGCCAGTGTCCCGCTCGCCGGCCCGTCCTGGGCTGGCTGGCTCGGCCTGGCTTCCTCCCGCCACAGCTGCCATCCCCGTGGCCCGTGGCGTGGGGCCAGACGATCCTTCGTTGAGAGAGACCGCCTGTGTACTGCGGGATGTGAGCACCCCCGGCGTCTACCCCCGGGTGCCAGGAGCGCCCCCCTCACGCCACTGTGACAGCCGGGAGCGGCTCCACGCTGGGGGCCAAGCTGCCGGGAGGCTGAGAAGCCTGCTCCGGGCTGGCCGCTCAGAAAGGGACGGGCAGTGCCTTGCTGGAGGAGCTTGTGGGGCTGGGGGAGGAGGCCTGGGCCCCCACACTGGCTGTGCGACTTGGGCTTTCCTGTCCATTGTAAGGAGGGTCACCTGCCTTGGTCCCCGGGCTGCTGTGAGGTGCGTCTACGACAGGAGAACTTCGGCGTCATGCTGAACTCACGTGGGAACTTGGGGTGACCGGAGTCGCAGCTGCTCTGATGCGTTTTCTTTCCTCTGAGCGCTAATTGGTGGAGGGGGGGCTTGACTGAGCCCCAGCTTCTCATGTCGTTCAAAGATCACGCGCCGTGCGGCGAGCCGAAGCAGGGAGACGTCAGCGCCGTAATTCGGTCTGGAAACCAGCCGTTTCATTCGGCTACAAAGGATTCGCTTGGCAGTTAGGGATCGGCCAGTGAGGAGATGTGATGGGGACCGGCGGCGGGAGGCGCTGTTGGGGGCAGGAGCCGCGTGGCCACGGAGCCGCCCCCTTGCTCCACTCCGAGGCTCGGCGGGTCAGGGTGGGTGGCTGCAGAGACCACCGAGCCTGCTGCTGGACACCCCCCCTCTAATTAGGCGACCCTAATCCTTCAGCCTTGATAAAGGGAGGGAACCTGACGCGGGCTACACCCCGGATGAGCCTGGGGGCGTGGTGCTGAGTGCAAAAAGGCAGTCAGCTCTGGAGGGGACACTTCTGGCCTCTGAGCGTGTTCAAGGCACAGGTGCAGTCTTTCCAGGGGAAGCCGAGCCTCCGGATGGGGCCGCGGCTGGCCCAGGGCGGCGGGAGTGCTGCGGGAGGATCTGAGGGCACTTGGATCCCACTTTCCCTGCGCGCTGGCGCCCTGACCGCCTGTCCTTCCGCAGCCCCTGCTGGGAAGCGTCTGGGACGGCTGCTCCCGTCGGGATGGGGGCTCTTCCCCACGCATCTGCAGGACAGCCGACTCTCATTACTGGAGGTCGTCGTGTCCTACGAGGTCCCCTGACCACTGAACTGGCCGGCCCCGCGCCGCTGTTCCCAAGGGGAAGCGTGGGTCAGGTTCCTGCGAGCCTCCGGTCTCGACGCTTTGGTCAACCGTCAGGACACTCTCCTCCCGCGCGTCTCCGTTTAAAGACACCTCGTTTAACATACATCGTGGTTTCTTTACTGCCGGACGCACGGCCGGCAGCACCGAATCCGTCTCGTGCCTGTGGTCAGTTCACCTAACCACATGTCCCCTCCTCAGGGCGCTGCTCAGCCTTCCTGTACTCAGGAACCACGCGGCCCTTCAGCACCAGGCTTGGGGCTCGCACTGACTCGTGAGGCCTCCGACCGGAAGCAGAGTGCAAGGGCCGGGAGGCTGAACAGATGCACGAAGGACTCGCCTGCGGCACAGGAGCTGAAGCCAGAGAGCCGAGCGCGGCCGGTTCCAGCTCGGCTGGGACGTGCATGCTGGGGGGACCTGAAAAAGTTCTGCCTCCCTGCACATGCACGCACGACCGAGAGGGCACCCCGAGTCCTGATCTGGGGCTGCGGGCAAACCGTAGCTACTGAGACACGGAATCCACAAGTAACGGGGCCCGGCTGTCCCAGACACTCTCCCTTCAGGCCACCATGGCCCAGCCTGGCCTCTTCTTCCCTCCCTGCCGCGGCCGGGGCCACCTCCACGGCCACATGCCAGGTCTCCCGACGGGCCTCCTGCTCCCTCTCCGTCCCCTCGCATGGTCTGAGCCCCCCTCCCAGTGGCAGCTGGGGGGACCCCTGGAAACGCAAATCTGATCCTGGCTCCTCTGCTCAAAACTGTCCCGTGGCTTCTGGGCTCAGAGGAAGGGCCTCGTGGGCCTCGTGGGCCTCGTGGGCCCCCCTCCCGCCCGCCGCCCTCTCCCCTGCTTCAGCACCTGCTCCCTGCGGCTCGGCATGCTACCACACGGCCTGTCCCCTTTAGTCCTGCCCTCGCCCCCGGGATGGGCGGGCGGCACCCGTGCCCCGCACCTGGAAGGCCGCCTGGCACTGGCGCATGCGTCGCTGGGGCCGTCGGAACGGGCGCACGGGGCTCCCGGGGCACGGTCCCGCCCCTCCCGCCCCTCCCCGCCCCGCCGCACTCACTCTTCTTGAAGAACTTCTTCCGGCGCCCGGCCAGGCTGAGCTTGTAGTCGCCGCCGGTGCAGACGCAGGCCTCGGCGCCCTGCCCGTAGTACTTGGGCACCAGGTTGGAGAGGGCCCCGCCCCCGAGCCGCGCGGGGCCCTTGCACTTGTGCAGCTTCAGCCTCCCCGACGCGTCCTCCACGCACTGCCACTTCTGCAAGACACGGCGAGGGCCTCAGGCTCCGCTCCCCCAGGCCGGCTCCCGCCCCTCCGTTCCCGCGGCTGGACACACGTCTGTTGTAGGGGAAGCACGGGGGGGGGGGGCGCCAGGGCTGACACCCAGTGGCTGAGCACGAGCCCCAGGCACAGGGAGGGCCCCCAGGGGAGGCACCAGGCTGGCGAGAGGGGGCGCTGTTGAGGCTGGGGTCCTGGAGGCCCGGGAGCTGTACTGGGGCTGTGGATGGAGGCCTCTCCAGCTGGTCCAGGGCCCAGCCCCCACCCCCAGTGCCCTGATGATCTGTCTCGAACCTGCCGCGGCCCTGGGACTGCCGACCCCCAATCTGGGCTGGGGACAGACATGCAAAGGGGGGGGGGTCTGCCAACACTCCGGGGGGGACAAGGGGTCCTGGCTCGGCAGCTCCTTCCTTGTCCCTCGGAAGTGAGATCGGAGCCCTTCTGGGATGCCCCCAGCACGCAGCTCCGGGAGGGCAGGGGTTTTGGCTGGGGGCCTTCGGGGTCATCGCTCCGGGGCGGCAACAAAGGGACCAGCATAACCCAGAGCCCTTGTCCAGAGGCACAGACTGGGGAGGGGTCTGGGGCTTATGAGCAAACGGGGTGGGGGCACGGCCACAGGGTGGGCGGGTCCTCGTCCTGAGTCTGGTGACAAGACAGAGCCGCCAGCTGGCAACCTGTGAGAAACCCACCAGCTCGGCCTCGGCCTCAGGAGCCCACAGGCCCTGGAGAAACGGGATCTGAAGGCCCTGGTTTTACTTGTGCTCGTGGGGGCAACGGGTGCGCGTCTCCAGGCCCGAGTCACCGCGGGGAGCTCCGAGAGCCAGCCCGCGGACTGAGGCAGGGATCAGACACCCGCTGGGCCGGGCCACCCTGCCTGCTTCCCGGCTCACCGGCCCGCCCTCCCCGCCTGAGCCCTCCTTGGCCGTCCAGGCCTCAGAAAAGCCCAGTTCAGACTCTTCCGACACCAGCCCCAGCCCCTGCTGTCTCTAAATACTATCCGATTGTAATTTTCTTAGTGTTTCTCTTGCAATCAGCCCACTTTTTAAAAGACTTTATTTTTTTTTAAAAAAGGCAATTTCCTATCACTCCTATAAATGGAAAGCCAGCACAGAGAGGCTCCTGTAAAGCGAATACAATGAAAATGACAGAGTGCCTGATGTCGTAAGTGCTGGGCCGAGGCCTGCGGCCGCTGTCACACAGCACAGAGCCGGGGCTACTGAGGCGCTGAAGACACACTCGCACCCACAGCGCCCTTCTCTGGTACGACCAGGATGGAAACCGAGGAAGGAATCACTTTCTGAGCGTCACCTGCGCCACCGAGCGTGACCCCGGGTGTCACACGTCAGCCAAACAGCACGCCTGGCCTCGCCGGCCCCTCGCTGGGCTGCAGCGTGGAGGGCCGGCCCCGGGGAGGGAGGACGGAGGGCAGGGGCCCCCGGGCGCCGGCCGCGCTCCCTCACCTGTCCCAGCTGCTCGCACGCGGTCTGGTACTCCGCGCGCTGACACAGGTCCTTCACGCGCTGGTATTTGGGCAGGAAGTTCTCCTCCTGAGCGTCCACCTTGTCGCTGTCCCTCTTGTGGAGCAGTTTGCTGTGGGGCAGAGAGGGGGACCCGCGGCGGCCTCTGAGTGCTGCGGGAGCCTGACCCGCCCCTGGGTGACGTCACCACGGAGGTGCACGTTCCGATCGGTAAGAGGCCTGGGACACGCAAATCTGCTGAGAAGCCCCCCAGGTCGCAGGGGTCGGCGATCAGCGAGAAATCATTGAGGACCCTAGAGGCAGGAGACAGGCCCGGAGGGCGCATGCGGCCTCCAGACTCAAATTCTGTATCAGCTGCGGGCACAGGGACCGGCTTCCTTCGTGTCTAGGGGGCTGTGGGCAGAAATCCGGGCGAGTCACTGTTGGAAGGGATGAGGACAGCTGTAGTCTCTCTCCTGCCCCGGCAGTGACGTCCTCAATGCCACGGGTACCGGTGGCGGGCAAGCTGCCAGGAGCATCTGGGACGGGCAAGTGGGGGGACCCTCAAATGCCCTAGGTCGGGCTGGGGGGGAGCTCAGGACCTGGCACTTACCCTCTCTCCACCAGGAAGGAGTCCCGCCAAAGCCTCATCTTCTTCTTCAGGTGAAACCTGGAGGGAAATAAAAAGCACAACGTCACCCTCTCATCGACGTGGGGGCCTCACACGTCCCCCCAAGTCCGAGAAGCAGGGACAGTGCCTTGGTTCACAGTCAGCACGGACTCAGGGCTCCCGGGGCGGTTGGGGCGCCGGAGAGGCCTGGGTGCCCGCGGCTCGCACTGAGCCGAGCTACCCTTCCCCGGAGCCGAGGTGGGGTCTGAAGGCGCCCGGGGCAGAAGTGGCCTGGGTCCCAGCCTGGGCTGTGTGACTGGGGTGTGCGTTCCATACGATGTCACTCTACTGCCATTTCCCAGGGAGAGGCTCGGGTGCCAGAAGCTTCTACCCTGCCCCTGACTCCCGGGTGTCCTGGCTGCCAAGCCAGTGCCCCTGCTGCCCCCGATACGCCCATTTGACCCCCATACAGCTCAGAAAACCTCAAAGGGAGGAGGCTCGGCGGAGGTGGTCCCCCCAGGGAGCAGCCGAGGCGCCAGCCGGAGGTCAGCACTTGGGGCTGGCAAGCCGGTGGGCGCTCACAGTGCCGGCCGCCAGATGGCGCTGCTGCCACGCTGGTGGCCGCGGCCTCCTTTCCTGTCCCCACCAGACTCCACTCACCTTCCCGCCCAGCTAGTCCACGGCGCATTTCCCCGTTCTGCCTCCAGGGACACCCAGGGATGTGCTCCCGTCGCACCCCTGGGCCCTGGAGCACGGGGACGAGGGGCAGAGCCTCCGACCTAGAGTCAACGCCCGGACGTGCAGAGAGACCTCTAGCGAGTCACTTGACCTCTCTGGGATCCAGTTTCCAAACCAGCCGAATGGGCCGAATAGGACGGTAGTAGCGCCTGCCTCACCGGGTTCCCGCGATGATAAAACGCTAAGTCCTCCGAAAGGGCTCAGAGCGCTGGCCCTCAGGAAGGGCTTAATCCGCGGGAATTCCCGTTGCTGCTGCTGTTTCAAGTTTTAAGCGGTTTTAGCCCTGAGAGGGTCCTCAGCTGGCCGCCTTGGCCATAATCCGATGGGAAGACAGAGTCGCAGGGAGATCCTTCCCTCCGAAGGCAGGTAAGCGGGGGGACGGGGGAGCCCTGGAGCCCCAGCTTGGAGACGCACCCCCTTCCCGGACCCACAGGGTGTGGCCACGGGTTCATGCAACCTGGAGAGCCCGGCGCCCCTCACCCCTGGCACCCTCACCCCCCGCCTGCACCAGCCGCGCCCCCCACCCTCACCGATTCACCGGCCGCTCCGTGTCCAGCAGCTTGAGGATGGACTTCCCGTCCATATCCGAGGGGATGTCCAGGCCTGCGATGTCCAGGATGGTGGGGGCCAGGTCGATGTTGAGGACGATGTGGGGATTCCTGAGGGAGGCGGGGAGAACAGGACTTGGCCACCCGGGCAGCGGTGCCCCAGCCTCGCTTGGGAGACGGGTGGCTGGAGGGACGGAGGTTGCCGGTGGCTCGTGCCCCGAAGGTGGGGAGGCGGTGATGAGTTCGCTCTCCCGAACCCCAGCCCTCCAGGCTCCCTTCCGCCGCCCCGGTTCAGCTGAGCCCCTCCTTCTGTGCACTCCACACTTCCCACAGGGTACCGGGATTGACAGGCCTCTACTTGGCTGCCTCTGCCAGGGTGCCCTCCCTGCCTCCCATTGCCGGAACAAAGGACACTCGCCTTTGAGAGCTGCTCTAGACCCTGGACCTGTCCCCCCCGACCTGTCTCTGAATCTCCTCAGAGGCAAACACTGGCCCCCTGCCGTCCTCGGCCAGGCAGGTGTCTGGCCTCAGGACCTTTGCCCCTGCTGTCCTTGCTGCTTGGATGTTCTTCCTCTAGATGCCAGAGAGCACTCTTCCCCAACCCCTTAGTTCTTTGTTCCGCACTTACCAAGGAAGCCGGGGACAGACTCTAAGGGGCCCCTTGATCCCTGCCCTCCAGTGTTCACACCTCTGTGTGACCGCGACCCCTCAAGGGTGGGCCAAACCAACAATATGACAAGGGTGACGAGATGTCCCACCGTGGTTACGTTACCCAACGTACAACTTCTACTTTTCTCCCCTGGCCGACTCCGAGGACCCCCCGCCCCCAGCGAGGACGTCTGGTACCTTCTGGGAGGCGGGCTGTGCGGCTCCAGCTCCCCTGCTTGTGCCTGAACAACCTCGAGAAGCGGGACAAGGGCCCGACGGCGCACCTGCCAGCCTAACTCTCCTCCCAGGTGGGGACCCTCGGAGCCAAAGGCGGTGAGGGATTTGTCGAGGCGGGCGGGCAAAGAGCGAGCAGCCTTGCCCCGAACCCACACACCCGCCTTCTAGAGTTGTCACCAAGCATTCCTTCCAAGGGCTGGCAGTCAGGCCAGATAAGGGCCTTAAGGGCAACTGATCTGCACTTCAAAAACACGTGTGGGCTGGTCTCCTAAGCAGCTGACCTGGGGAGGCCGCTGCTCCCTCCCGTTGCCTGCCTGCCCCGATGCGGCCTGTTTGCTGCCAGGGGTGTCATCTCCAAGGTCAGCCCCAGGAGAACCCTGGCGGGGCCCACGGGGTCCTGGAGGAAGGACGCGAGGGAGGCCGGTTCCCGCTGAGCTCGGCAGACGCGCCCGACCGAGGCGGCAGGGTCCCTCCCCGAGAGCCCCCCCAGGGATCACCGGGCCCCACGGAAGTCCAGGTGGCCTTGCCGCGCGCTGGCTGCTGCACCCGCAGCCCGGCTCCCTGACTCCCCAGTGCTCTGCCCCCCCCCGCGGACCATCTGTCTTCGCAGGTGTCTCCTTCCCCAGCAGAGCGGCATAAAAACATGTGGGAACCCACCCCAGGTGACACAGTCACGGTTCCGCCCGGCATTGAGGCTCCAAAAAAGTGCCACCCGAGGGAGTGGGTTTTGGGGCCGCACGGTTGGGCCACCTGCTTCTTGCCCATCGGGGAGGGGGGGCGGTGGAGCCCGGAGGCCTCCCTGGAAGTGTGGGGTCGGGGCGCGAGGCACTCACAGCGAGCCGGCCTCCACGTTGGGGCCCCTCACGTAGAACGGGACCCTGATGTCGAACTCGTACGGCATGGATTTGCCCTTCACCAGGCCGAACTGGCCGATGTGGTAGCCGTGGTCGGCGGTGTACACGATGTAGGTGTTGTCCAGCTCGCCCGTCTCAACCAGCATGTTGTAAATCTGAAACGCAGGCGGGTGGGTGAGGGGCGCGGGGAGGGGGCACCGGGTGCCCCGCACCCTCCCTGAAGGGTGGTGGGGTGCGTGTGCTCTCAGGCGTCCCTCCCTGCACCTCGCTGCTCAGTGGGGCCCCAGGATGGCAGCCCCCGCACCTCTGTCGCTTCCCACCCCCGTCTTCACAGCACTTCTATCTTTTCTGCACGTTTGCAGCTCGTCTGTCCCCGGAATTCAGCACCTTGTCCTCTGCTGTGTCCCATGGCACTAGAACTTGGCCAATGCGGGATGAATGAACGAACAAATGAATGAATGAAGCCGGGCTGTGGCCTGGGGCAGGCGCTGGTGATGTTCGGCAGTGCTGTCGCACAGAACCTTCTGGAACGTCAGAATCTGTGGTGTCCAATATGGCCGCCACCAGTCACCCGTGTCTACTGAGCACCTGCACCGTGGCTAGTGCCGCCGGGGAGCTGAACTCTAAACCGTACTGATTTTAATGAAACGCAAACAGCCATGGACACATAAAAAGACATGTACGTATCTACACAGCGGAATATCATTCAGCGTGAAAAGCAAGGACGTTCTGACACCTGCTACCACATCCACGGATGCGCCTCCACGGCGTGATGCCACGTGAAACCAACCAGGCGCAAAAGACCACATATCGTGTGATTCGACTTATGGGAAACGTTCCGAAGAGGCAAATCCTCAGGGACGCCAAGCACAAAGGTGGGGGGAGGTCCCGGGGATGACGGGGAGGGGCCACGGGGCTTCTCGCCGGGGCCATGGAAGCGCCGCGTCCCGAACTTGACTGTGGTGAGCACACAGCTCTGCCAACACACCAGGACCCCGGAGCCGTCGGCTTCAGTCGAGCGGATTATAGGGCGCGGGGATCGTATCTCAATAAAGGGGCCCGGGAAAGTGAGCTGCCGTGTCACGTGGCTGCGTGACTGCTCGGACAGAACGGATCTCGCACCGAAGCGTCACGGAGGCAGAGGCGTCGCGTCACGACTGCTCACAGCCCCCGCCCCGGGTCTGGGGCGCCGCCCGCTCCCGCTGCCTCGGTTTCCGCTCGGAGGGGGCGGCGGGGGGCGGGGGCGGCCTACCGTCTCCATGGAGTCGTCCACGGACATGAGGGTCTGCAGGCGCTTCCGCTGCAGCATGTTGGTGAACTCCATGTGGATGGGCTTCATGGGCCCCGTGTAGCGCATGATCCAGTGCTTGTCCGGGTTGGGCGCGTAGTTGTAGCTCGGCGTGCTGAAGGGGGGGGAGCAAACATACACCCCGGTCACCGCCCCGGTCCCCCACTCCTCCGGCACTGCGCGTGCGCACGTCTGCGGACGCTTCGCGGGCTCCGCTAAACCTCCGGGCCGTGTTTCCTCCAGGGGGCGCTGTGCCCATGGGAGGCCGGTGGCGGGGCGGGGGCGGGGCGGGGGTCGGAAGTCGCGCAGAGTTAAGTGACCCAGAGCCACACAGTGAGAGAGCATGGCTCTCTCCCGGCTCTGCCAGCCCGCCCACTACATCAGGGCCAAAGTCACAGTCGAGTGCGACCTTTAACACCTCCCCGAATTCCCGCGGCTCTCTCTTTTTTCAAGCGGGGGAGAGGCCTCAGTCCAGAGCCTCCGGGAGGCTAGGCCCCCCACTCGAATTTCTCAGCCTGGCATCGATTTCTCAGTTATCCCGGGCAACTGCGCGTGATGGTGATTAAGGCCCGACTAGAAAATTTCCTTTTGCAATAGATCTGGGTTAAAAAAAAAAAAAAAAGAAAAAGGAAGCTGGCTAAAAAGTTAGGTCGATAATAGTCATGCGTGGATGGGGCCCCCGAAGGTACATGTGTCACATGTCCCGTTCGCTCTCTTCTCCCATTTACTGAAGAGGAAACGGAGGGTCAGAGACGTTCGGGAGCCTGCCTGCAGTCTCCCCGGGCGGGCGGCGGAGCCGGGGGACCCCGGGACGTCTGCTGTGGGCTCTGCTGGGAGTGGTGATCACTCATCAAGCAGCCGGACCCTCGGACTTCCCGGGAGCACTCACCGCTTACCGTGCGCGGGGCCCGCGCCGCCTCCCGCCCTCTAACTCACCTCCCGGGAGCCGGTGCGATGGTTCTGTCCTCCTGAACAAGGAGGAGACTGAGGCCCAGCGAGGGGACTAACTTGCCAAAGGCAGAACCAGGGTTCCAACTCCGGAATGGTCTCGGAGGGTCACCCACTGCCACGATGGCACGTGGGCCCGTCTGGAGACCCTCCTACCCCTATGTGCCCGGGCGTGACCTTCGCCAAGACTCTCCTGCTGGGGGATGAGGCAGTAAAATCCCCCGGATCTTACCCTCCCCAGTCAGAGCTAAAGACCAAGCTTGAGTTTCCGCTGCCTGGAGACAAAAGGCTTTTCAAACCGGCTATTAAGGGGGCAAGGGGGCCGCGAGCCGGGAGGCGGGCTGTGGAAATAGGCTTTGCGGAGAGGGCAGAAAGCTCCGGAACCCCTCACCTGCCCCACCAGGACCCTCCCAGCCTCTCGAATATCAGATCGTTCGTTTGGGGAGAGGTAACGCCTGTCTGGGCAGCCTGACCGTTATGGAGACCGTTACTAGGTAGAGCAGGGGGGTGGGGGCGAGTCGCAAGCCTTGAGATTCCTTCTGGACTTTGCTTTGAGTCCCTGGCTGGTCTCCCGCCGCTAAATCCAGCTCGGCCCCCAGCCTCCTTTGATTAAGAGCAAGGCCTCGCCGTCCCGGGGGGCCGGCTCAGGGCCTGACAGGCATGTAGAACATTCCCAGGAACAAGCCCCCCACGCCGCCCCGCCCTCCCCCACGCAGGAGCTGGAAGGGGGCTGCTGGGGGCCGGGGCGCCCGGACGCAGCCCCGGAGCTGTTTGGCCGGACGGGAGAACCATTCCCGCAGGCCCGCGGGGCTGGGTTCCAGGGTGCAATTTTGAGCAATCTCCCCAGAATCTATTAGATTCTATTAGGCTGGTGTCTGCCCTGGAGCACAGGAGTCAGGAGTCAGAAAGGAGACGGGAGCCTGAGGCCCTTTCTCTGGAGACCGCTCTTGGCGTCGGATCTCAGAGCCACGAGACTGCAGAGCCTCGGGACCCCGTCAGGCCAGCGACAGCTTGCCGGTCACCTGCGTAAGGCCAGGCTCCTCCAGGGAGAGAGTCACATTTTCCGAAGAGCCCAGCCATTGCTGAACAGAGGGGAAAGCCTCACCTCTCAGGAATCTAAGGAATGTCTGGTGTGTTCAGTGCGGGGCCTGCAGGCCAGCGCCCCCTCCCCCCTGCCGGGGCAGGGGAGGGGGCCCCCCGGCCCCCCAGCCCCTCGCTGTGCATCTGGAGCCGCTGGGCAGAGCCCTGATGCCCACCGCTCCAAGGCCGCCAGCCAGAGCCTGGCTCCCGTGGGTTATAGGAGGCCCCTGAACCCCCAATCAGAGCTCTAGGGGCTGGTGGAGGTTGGGGTGTGTGTGTGTGTGTGTGTGTGTGTGGTGTGTCATGTTTGCACCTATGGGTCTGGGTGTAGATCTGTGTTTCTACGCCTGAGTGTGCGTGTGTCCTTGTATGTGCGATCTGTGTGTACATATGTGTGTTTGTGTATCTTTGTATCTGTGTGTATCTGTGTGCATGTTTGTGTATGCATTCCTGTACCTGTGTGTGTGTGTGTGTGTGTGTGTATCTACATATGTATCGATTTGTATCTTCACGTCTGTCCTGTGTTTGTGTGGGTTTGTGTGCTGCATGTCTCCGTTTGCATCTCTGTGTGTTTGCAGGGGTGTGTGGAGCCGGGAGCGGGACGGGCCCTGGGCAGGTGGAGGGGGCCACGAGGCGTCAAGCAGCATTTGCGAGAGCCCCCGAGGCCCGCTGCCAGCCCGTGACACCCAACTTGAGCGGGTGACAGTCTGACAGGAGCCTCCTGATAGAAAGAACTGGACTCTGACCCACCAGCAGGGCCCCTCGCTCCCCTAGACTGTCATAATTAAATATCCCAGCTGTAGAACTTTCTGGTTTTTGGTTTTATTTTGGAAACGGTTATACCTCTGAGATAAGACAGCCTTCCAAACACACCCCAAATAAGGCAGGGGGGGGGTGTTCTGCGTAAGTAGTAGCAGGCGTTACTCATGTTCAGTTTCTGTAATTTTCATTTCAAAGGGAAAGTAAGCGAGCAGGCAAGGTCAAACAGCCTCATCCTGAAGCTCCGGGGCTGCCGGGAGGAGGGAAGCCAGCACCTCTCTTAAAGGAGAAGCAGAGGGTACCCCTCACCCCCGGCCTCCACCATTAGCGGGGGGACTGAGCCGGCCGCATGCCCCCTCCCCTTCCACAAAGGGAGCCGCTGGCAGGGGTGGGGGAAGCTGGTGCCCCAGGTGGAGGCGTGGGGAGTGGGGCGAGGGCAGGCAGGTCAGGTGTGCAGACACGCAGCGCTGCGGCCGGAGGGGCGAGCGGGGCGCTGTGGCCCCCAGAACGCGGTTCGCCATCTGTCCCACCGTCCTCCCCAAAGACCAGGCGGCATCAGGAGGTTAACGCACCGCCTCGTCCCCTCGGAGCCACCGCGGGTGCTGTCAGAAAGTAATTACAGCGAGGGGATGAGGAGGGCGACACGTTCTGATTCTAATGAAAATTAAACACCCGGAATATTCAGGCGGATTCCAAACCGCCCTGTCCTTGTCGCCCCAATGTCACAGCCAGGGCTGCGGCGTATCACCGCTACGCAGGAGGTGGCCTGAGGTGCAGGAGAAGAGAACTTTCCAGAGAGATGTACTAACCAGCCGGAGGAAGGAGGACTGGACAGGTGGGCAGAGAGACAGGAGGTGTGACTGGGGGTGGGATTCCAACCTGGCTCTGCCATTCACGCTGCAGGTTACCTCACCTCTCTGTGCCTCAGTTTCCCCCTCTGTGAAACGAGAACGCCAGATGTGGTAGGCAGCCCGTGTGACCAATGGAATATGACACGGCGCTGCCGTGTCGCTTTTAGATTAGGTTACGGAAGACTCCGGCTTCCATCTCAACCTCTGTCTACCCTGGGCCCCCCGGTCCGTCCCTCTGTCTTCGATCATGTGCTCTGGGGGAGGCCACCTAGAGTTACCGTGTTGTGAGGCCACTCGAGCCACCCTGCGGAGAGGCTGCCTGGTGAGGGGCCGTGCGAGTGAGCCCCAGGCTGGCCTCAGGCAGCTGCAGCCCCCCTGACTGCTTGATTAGAACCTCCGGAGAGCCTACCTGGTGAGGGGCCGTGTGAGTGAGCCCCAGGCTGGCCTCAGGCGGCTGCAGCCCCCCTGACTGCTTGATTAGAACCTCCGGAGAGCCTACCCTAGAACCTTCCAGAAGGGCCGCTCCCAGATTCCCGACTCAGGGACACTATGAGGTAATGCACGTTTGGGTCTTCAGCTGCTCAATTTCTGGGTAATTTGTTATGCGGCAGGGGATCCCGATGATTTCAGGGGCCGTTGCGAATACTCAGGGATTTGGTGCGACGGAAGGGACCTAGCCCGCGGCCTCCATGTAGTCCGCGGCTCAGTGAAGGCTGGCGAATACATTCGTAGCCTGATGAGGCGGCGGACGCCTTCTCGAAAACATGTTTTAAAACGCTTAGAACAGGGGGACGCCCTGGGTGAGCCAGTCGCTGGAGCGGCGACCTTGGCTCAGGTCCTGATCTCGCGGTTTGTGAATTCGAGCCCCGCGTGGGACTCGCTGCTGTCAGCCTGTCGGCGCTGAGCCCACTCGGGATCCTGTGTCCCCCTCTCTCTGCCCCTCCCCCACTTGCACTCTCTCCCCCCAAATGAATATAAAGAAATAAAACGCGCAGCATGAGATACACAGGACCGTGAACAGGACTGTGAAGGAAGCCTATTACATACGGCACCGCGGGGGGTGGGGGGGGTGAGGGGGGGGTCCCAGTTTAGCAACGCCTGCCACCTGCTTGGTCTGTCAGCCAGGCTGGCTGGCTCTGTGCCTCGGTTTCCCCGCAGATGAGCAACGGGTTCCCGGGTTCTTTAAACCGGGAGGTTAGAGAGAAGGTACAGGTGTGTCACTGCCGTTACCGTCCCAAAGCCTGTCCCTCCCGCCTTCACGCCCCCCTGCGGCTCTGCAGGCGGGGCGCCCCCCGGCTTACATGTGCTGGGACGCGTTGGGGAAGAGGCGCGAGTACTGGGGGGCGGAGTCCTCGGGGCCGTGGGGCGCCGCGTGGCTGATGACCATGAGGACGGGCCTGTGCGGGTACATCTTCTTGGACGTGCGGAAGAAGCTCACGCTGTCGTTGGTGATGAGGTCTGTCAGGTAATCCTGGGGGCGGGCGGGACGGGAGAGCCAGTGAGGAGCTGAGCGCCCGCCGCACACTCGGCGGGGGGGGGGGCAGCCGTGACCCAGACAGACGGTCCCCGCGTTCCCGGAGCCCATCATCTGGGGGCAGACAGACAATAAATGAGCAAGTACACGGGATGTCGAATGGTGCTGATGGAGAAAACAAGGAGAGAGGGGGTCAGGGAGGATAGGGGAGAAATTGCGGTTTGTCATTCGTTCATAATAGAAACTAAAATAGGGGCGCCTGGGTGGCTCGTCGGTCAAGGCGGCCGACTTCAGCTCAGGTCATGATCTCGCGGTCTGTGAGTTCGAGCCCCATGCCGGGCTCTGTGCTGACAGCTCAGCGCCTGGAGCCTGCTTCAGATTCTGTGTCTCCCACTCTCTCTGCCCTTCCCTGCTCATGCTCTGTTTCTATGTCTCAAAAATAAATTAAAAAAAAGCTAAAAAAATTAAAAAAAAAAAGAAACTAAAATAATACTGACTCGCACTTTTGAGTGCTTATGGCATGCGAGGTATGGTTCTGTGTCTACTTATATTAGCTCGTTGAAATTCCCATATAACTGTAGAAGGTAGGCGTGATGATAATTCCTGTTTTCCAGAACAGGAAATTAAGGCACAGGGAAGTTAAGTGAATTGCCTAGGGTGCACAGCTGGGAATTGTTGCAGCCACACCTCCTGCGTCTTGGTTCCTAAGCCTGAATGCCTCTCAAGGCTCCAGAGATACCACAGAGCAGGGTGGGTACAGCCCTGTATCCCTGGCTTGTCACGCTGGGAGCACGGGCAGCGGAGCAGGTAAACACAGAGTCGAGAGAGTGACATGGTGCGACGGATGAAGGAAATAAGCTGTGGCCGAGTTGCTGGAGTGGGGGCATACTTTAGCAGGGGCAGTCAGGGAGGGCCTCCCTGAGGAGGCGACATCTGAGCTGAGACCTGAGTGACGAGGAGCTGGACACAGGAAGATTTCTGTCACTGGTGTTCACCCTCGGCTGCCTGCTGGGATCTTTGGGAGAGGTTTGCTGGGTGCTCCCAGAGAGGGCTTTTAAAAAATATATATGTTTTTAATGTTTGCTTATTTTTGAGAGAGGGAGAGAGAGCATGAGTGGGGGAACGGTAGAGAGAGAAGGAGACAGAAGATCTGAAGTGGGCCACAGAGCCCGACATGGGGCTCGAACCCACGACCCATGAGATCATGACCTGAGCCGAAGTCAGACGCTCAACTGACTGAGCCGCCCAGGTGCCCCACACACATAAGAATTTTTAAAAGCTCCGAGGGACCCCAATGTGCAGCCAGGACTGAGAATCACTGATCTGGAGGAAGGGACTCCGATGCAGGAAGTGAGCCCGCTGTGTGTTCGAGGGCTGTCAGCAGGAAGGAGCAGAAACGACAGAGGCCAGGAGAGGGTGGCTCCTTAGAGTCAGAGCTGCTCAGACACTGGGCAGGACGAGAGAAGAGCTGGGAGACAGTAACAGGCAGAAACCGAGGGCTTTAAAAGCTCAGCTATTGAAGGCTCGGCTGAGAAGCTGAGATTTGCCTCCACTCTCCCTGGATGTGGCAAGGATCTTCAGCTGCTCATCTCTCAGGAAGGTAAGGAGTTTCTTGTTACCTTCTGCTCCCTGGGGAGCAGCTCTGTCCAAAATGAGATACTATGTCAGAGAAGAAAATGTGAAGAAGAGGCTGCAGCTTCTATCCTGAAGTGAGCGGTATGACATCACACAATGGGCGTGCCCGTGCGTCGAAGCCACGCCTTCGGGGACACGTGTACGCTCTACTAAATGCATGGGGATGGTCACTGCAGTGGCGTTTATAAAGCAGAACCATGACCAGCCACAGGAAGGTGATTCATGAACTTACTGTAACGCTGCTTTCGCACCATGCAGTGCCGGGAAGTGAAGCTGTAGTTACTGAGGAGGAAAGTTGTCTGAGGGGGAAAGTTGTCTGAGAGACACTGTTAAGGGAAAAAGCAAGCTTCTTTCAAATCCAGGAAGCTCCCATCTTTTTGTGGGAAGGGAGAGAGAGGCAGGTGCAGGAGTGGAGAGAAGCCAAACCCTTAACTTCATCTGCTTTTGGAGCACCATGGAAGAATCGAGAGGGACAGATCTCAAAGCGGTAACTGGGGTCTGGGACAAAACAGGTGGGGAGAAAGTCACTTGCTACTTTGTATACTTCTCCTGAAATACTTTTTATGAATAGTTTTGGGGAGTTATCCGTAGAACCTATTACATAAAAAACGTTATCACCGAAACCAAAGACCTACTGCTACGGCTGTGGACCGTGACCTGAAGGTGCAGGGGAAGGGCTCACTGGCTCTCGTCGGTACCGTACGTTGGCTCAACTGCTCTTCACGGCAACTCTGAGAAGTGGACTTCGGGCCCATTTTACAGATGGGGAAACCGACGTCACAAAACAAGCAATACGCTCAGAGCTAGACCTCAGGCCTTTTGTGTTTGCTGTCCGCCCCATCGTCTTCCCCCCCAAACAAAATTACTAGCGCGTGTAGGGAGGTTTACACTCAGCATCAACACACCTTTTCTGGAAAGGGTCCGATAGGAAGTGTTTGGGGCTCTGTGGCCCAGATGTCTCAGTGGCAACTCCTCCTCCCTGCCACCGCGGGCACAAGGCAGCCACCGGGTAAATGGACGGGCATGTCTGTGCTCCAGTAAAACCTTACGCACGCTAACCTGTAATTTCATATCATTTTCACAGGTCGTGAAAGTTGCTCTTTTTTTATTTTTATTTTTCCGAGCTAGTTAAAAAGGCAAAAACCATCCTAAGCTCAAAGACTGGGCAAAAGCGCTTGGCGGGGAGGACTTGGGCTGAGTTCAGAGAATGGACTTGGAAGCCAGATGGCCTCGGCTTGAATACTGCTCTACGACCTACTAGCTGCGTGGCCTCGTGCCTCAGGCTCTCCGTGCCTCGGTTTCCTCATGTGCCGGTCGTGAGGGGTCACTGCAGCGAGACATACACGGGTTGATTCAGGCGGAACGACTCCGACCGCACCTGGTGCAGGTACGCCCAAGTGAGCGGGAGTCACTATTCCTCACGAATTACGCGCCTGCGTTTTCCACGTGACGATGAAAACCGCACCAACGAATCCGGTTCCCTTCGATTCTCCTCACCCCTGCTTCCCATCTTGGCCCCTTTCGGCCCGTAGCTGGCAAGTGGTTTTTCAGATGCGTCGTTACACCCCTTGGAGTGTGGCTGTATGCGTCTTTTTACATCGGTCAGGTCACACTGTGTGCGTTCATTTGTTCATTTCACACAGCAGTGAACAAAACAAACTCACACGCCTGCCTTCGGGAGGCTTGTGCTCTCATGAGAGGAGACAGACGGTAACGAGCGAACCAAGGATACGCGCCAGGTGCGGTGCCCACTTGGGGGCCAGGAGAGGTGGGGCGGGGTGCCTGCACACGGGGCGGTCTAGGGGACATCTGAACAGCGGCTTGCGGGAGCTCTATCCGCAGCCTGCTCTTTCCATCCGCCCTTTCGATGGCTTTACACATGGATTCCCCTCATCTTTTTCTAGAAATCCTCAGGGTGGGGTTCCTTTGGGGTCATTTAATCATTTCCTGCATTGGCGGCCTTCAGGTTGATTTCTTTCACTCCCAAACAAGCTGCAATTAACAACTCAGCCGGGGCCCTTCCTGCACAGACGGAGGCGGCTTCTCCAGGACAGGGAAGTGCAAATGGCAGACTCATTCAAGATCACGGCTGTTCCTCAGGACCTTTCCACCAGCGGGGCCTCCTCCACGTCCCCACCTGGAAGCTTCTTCCCCACCCTGGCCCTGGTCATTCAGTCTCCCACCGCCCCGCCTTCTCGGATCTCGTGGGTGACGGGTGCATGTGTCACTCATTCTATTCTCATCGTCGCTGCCTCTCTGTCCACTTGCCATCAGAACCCTTTCCATGGCATCTGGCCTTGGGATTAGTGACTCAGAACAGCGTCCTCAGGCCGGCCTTAGAGGGGAACTGGGGAAGAATGGCCACTTCCTCCCCAGCTGGGCCTCCTGCTGAACCCCAGAGGCATCTCGCTCCTCACAGGGCTGGGGCAGGGCTCCCGGCAACTCCCAGCTCCCTACCAGGGCTCTGGCTCCCACTGCCTGCTGCCGGCTCCGGTCGGAACCCTGGACCTGAGCCAGCTCTGACCCCGCAGGGCCCCCCATCCCTCTGTTCCCAGGCCTCTGGGCACAGGGCGCCCAGGAATCCTCCCACGGGGCCCATTCACAGGGGAGATGTGTCTGTCTGTGGCAGGAAACGGGTGAAACAGCAGCCGCTGCAAGTCCCATCCTCGGCCCCAGAGGGGCTCTGAGGATCCCCGGATAACTCGATTACCAGGCTGCTCTGAGGCCGGGCGGGGACATGGGGAGGAATTTTAACAAGGACGGAGCGGATTTTTCTAGGCGTCGGAGGATCTGCCATGCGGAGTCTGGGAGGAGTAAAGCGGTGTGTTCAGGCCCAAGACACTGTAATTTGTATTTCTCATTTACAGATCCCCCCATCAGGACTTTGGATTAATTCACTCGGAGCTGACGGACGCCTGCTGGAGCCGGGTAAGACACAGGGTGCGGGGAGGGGGCGCTGTCCAGGTGACGTCGCCGGTGGTTGCTGCCACCGGGCCCCGAACGGATCAGACTCGGTAAGGGGGACCCATGAGCGGTGATCCTTTGTCACGGGTAGGAGGGGGCCCCAAATGTGCAGGGTTTCCAGGAGGGGAGTGGGGGAGGGTACTTTTAGACCACTGCACATCTGGTCCGTTTTCATTCTGGTCCTTTTTCATTCGGACTCTGTCCTCAGCTGGTGCTCCAGGTGGCGCTCCCGCTGTCCCTGCCTCTGGCTCGGAGAGGTGCAGGTGACTTGCCGCCCATCAAAACACCGCATGCCCCGGCCACACTGGGCCACACTGATCGGTTTGGGACAGACATGTGACTGATCCAGAGCCAATGAGATGCAGTGAGGCTCGCAGGGACTCCTGGGAAGGAGCCTGGCTCGCTTGCAGCTGGGCGGGAAGAGGAGCGACGGAAGGGCGGCCATATTGCCATGAGGGGCGGCCATATTGCCACGAGGGGCGGGGGAGGGGAAGGAGAGGGGGTGGGGGGAGGTGGAGGAGGGGGGAGGGGAGGGGACTGTAAATGGCATTGAAGAGCGGAAAACAGAGCTTAGAGGAACCGCCGCCTGAAGACTTCGTTTGGGCCCCTGGGTCCAGCTTGCCTGACGCCGCTGCTGCTGGACCCGCTCAATGGCTGACGTTTCCTCTTCGGCTGAACCGTTCTGAGCTGCGTCTCTGTTCACAAGCAACTGAGAGAGGCCAGTAGGATTCGAAAAAGGAGACAGCCTGCAGTTTAGAGCCCTCGGGGAAGGGTTCGCAGAAGAGAAGACGGATTAATCAGACCTGGAAACATTCAGGACGGGAGAGCGCCGGCAAAGATTTGGAGACGGTGGTAATAACCGACGAGGCTGGCGTGGCTGAACTGGCTCACTCGGCGGCTATGGAACGGAGACGGGGCTGCCGGGGCCGCGCGCGCGTGCGTGAGCACGTGCTCCTCCACCGGGCCCCGCCCTTCTGGCTTAACGCCGTCCTGTGGCGGTTAATAAGCCACTCCCACCGCCCGGGCGGGGGCGGGGGGCGGGGCCGGATCTGCTTTTGTTCCTCCTTGGATCCCCAGCACCTGAGCCGTGCCGGGCACGGAGCAGGCTCTCAGCAGACACGTTGAGGGAGTGAACGGGCAGCATAAGCACATCCAACTAGTCCGCTCGCGCCTACGATTGCCCGGAAGATCCGACACACTACGAGGAAAGCACCCGGCACAGTCGCCTGGACCGTAACAGGCACGCGATAAAAAGACGGGCACATTCCGAAGTAGGCGGGGCGTGCCATTTCCCAGATGTGGGAACTGAGGCTCTCGGGAGGAGGTGTGCTCCAACGGCACGTAGTGTGTGTGTCATGCCTGAGCTCTGCTCCCCCGTCCTCTGACGCCAGGAGAGGGAGTCACCGCGCGGTCCCCGGAGGGCGGCGGGCTGCAAAGGCTGCACATCCGCGGGCCAGACACGCTGGACTCACGCAGGATTCTAGAAGAGTCTGAATTAGTTGCCACCGTTTAGAAATCAGGAGGTTTCAGAGGAAAAAACACATAAATTTGAAGCTTCTGCTGAAAATCAGAAAACCTGGCCGTCTTGGGCCCACGTCTCGAGGCGGGACCGTCGGGCCTGAGGTGGGCTGGCTGTCCTCTCTTGGATCCGTTCTCCCTAGTCCCCAGCGCCACTGACTGTCTCCCCTACCCCCAGCCTGCTGTCCTGTGTGTGTGTGGCTCCTGGGTTCCCTGCCGACTGCTGCCCGGGGGACCTTGTGTAGCGGTTGGGAGAGCGCCGGACTAGGGAGGAAGGCCCGAGGACTCATGGCACTAACCCAGAGAGCCCTGGTTAGGACACTCGGCCGGGCTGGGCGGTGGCAGTGAGTGTGGGAAGGGAAGAACGTGTGGGGAAAGGAAGGCTCAGCTGTGGGGACGCAAGGAGCTGGCTTGGAAGATTTAGCTGGGGCAGGAATATTTGCTGGTCTCCGGATTTTGTCTTTAATGGAAAGTTTGGATGAGACATCACTACCAGTTCCTCCTCCTCCTCCTCCTGGTCCTCCTCATTTAAGCCAAGAATCTGCAAACTCTGGCCTGTGGACCAACCACTGCCTGTTTTTATAAATAAAGTTTTATTGGAACTAGCCATGCTTGTTTGTTTACGCCTCGCCTCTGGTGGCGTTGGTACCACAGTGGCCGACTTGGGTCGTTGCAACAGAGTCTGTATGGCCTGTAAAGCCTAAAATATGGGCTCTATGGCCCACTAGAGAGGAAGTTTGCTGTCCTGAACTACTACCATACGTCCATCTCCATAACTCCATAACTCAGTATCACTATGGAGAAAGGGGTCTTCTCATCGTATGAACTTATGTGACCGTCAGAACCTTTCTGGTAAAACCATAATGAAACAGCACGCTGCCCCCGTAAACCGCTGTAGTAAAAAACCAGACAATACGAGTGTTGACAAGCAACGTGGAGCAACGGGAACGCTTACCGGGATGCAGCCTGGTTGGACCGTGTCACCCGTCCCGCGTGCCAGCCATTCTATCCCCAAGAGAAGAGGACACGTGCCCACCGGGGGCCACGTGGGAGGATGTTCCCGGCAGCCCGATTCATAAGAGACCCAAACTGGAGAGCGCCAAAATGTCCCCCCGCTGTGAACGGACGCCTCCCCGCTGCTCACCCCAGAGAACGCCTCACGGCAGCGAGGAGAACGCACAGAGCCCACACGCGGCCACACGGCCTGTGACAGGCGTCTTCGTTAAGTGACAAAACCTCAATCCGGAAGAGCACACAGGACACGGTTCCATTTTCGTGAGGTTTCAGGACGGGCAGAACCAATCGTGTTCACGGAAGTCTGACTACGGGTCACCTCGGGGGTGGGGGTTTGGGCTGGAAGGCGAACAAGGGACCTTGTTCTGGGCGGGGGGTGGGGGAGGGGGCTCCGATCTGGCTCCACGGAGGCACACGCGTGTGTGGCCGTTCCCGGAGCCGTCCGCCTGAGACCTGGGCACTTCGCACCTCGTGTCAGTTAAACGCATCAGGCCTAGAAAGACCAGGACGTGGACAACAGAAAGACAAACCGCGGGAGAATCGCACAACGGAGCGCTAGGCGACAAGAGCGCGGGGCCCACGCCCACACGTGACGACACGGGTGGACCCCAACATGGTGCGAAGAAAAGGAAGCTGGATTCGGAATTAATGCGTCCTGCTGGGCGTCTGCGGGGTGGCTGTCCGCGTGGGGGGACAGTTGGGGGAGGGGGTTACACCAGGGGGGGCTCTTGGGGCTGACCTGCCTGGGTGCTGGGCACACGCGCCTGCTCAGTTCGTGAAAATTCACGGGACGGCACGCTCTGCGCGTGCTAAGAATATTCTGCCTCGGCGGGTTGCGAACAGTGCTCCCGGAGATGGTTATTTGGGAGACGAAATCGCCGAGATGACGCACGTGGCCTGCCTGAGGTCGCACATTTAGGTACGTGTCGCCCTCCAAAGCCAGGCAGCGAAGCTCCCGGAACACGCGGGACTTACCTTGGAGTAATCGGAGCCGTGTTTCTCCTTCACCCCGTTCCGACAGAGCGTGTAGTTATAAAAACGGGAGTTTTTCAGGAGGCCGACCCACTCCTTCCAGCCAGGCGGCACGTAGGAGCCGTTGTATTCATTCAGATACTTCCCGAAGAAAGCTGGAGGGGGAGAAGGAGCAGGAGGCCATGTGAGAACGCAGACAGCAAGAGGCTCCTCCGTCACCCGCCCGCCGCGTCCCCAAGGCGTGAAGACGGCGCTACCCTCTGAGCCACGGAGCCCTTTGAAAGCAAGCGAAGCCTAGAATATACAATATCCAGGATTAGAGAGAAAGTAAATTATTGTGAAATGTAATTATCAGAATATTAAAAGAATTCGCCATCTAGTAACACGCCCTTTTGAAAAAGATCCTAAAAGAAAGACCTTGCGAAGAATAGTAATTTCGAAGTAGCAATAAGTGAGAACATCTTATTCTGTGGTATCTGCAACCGCTGTCGTGGACTCTGACGGGAGCAGTGATTTGTACGGATGACGAAATTACAGATTCTCTCGGCTTGTGGCTCGTGGCCCACCTTCCTGCCTGAAGGCGACGCTAAGTTACGATGTAGGTTCGTGAAAATAAGAGTGCAGTTCTTTCCCGTTCAAGATCATGGCCCCGGGAACCCTGTCTGCGACGCGGGGCCGGAACAGACTAGCTAACACCAGAACACGAACGCCGGTTGTTGCTGGCGGCATGGAACACGGTCCCTTGCTACACCGCGGGGGACACGCGGGCGGGTCCGTCTCCTGCGGGGACCCTGGCTGGCAGCTCGGCTACACCGGAGCGAAGTCACATCTCCTGAGCCAGCCCCTCGAATCCTGGGTATTTACCCAACAGTAGAGCATTCGTCAGCTCGTGAGTGGCTACAGGACGTGCTCAGGGAGGCCCCGTTCCTGACGGCAGAAAACTAGAAGCAAGTCAGGTGTCCGTCGGCAAAAGGGGTGGTTGAGTACATTGCTGGGATTTACCCAGCGGAATGTCACACGGAAGCGAGAAGTGCCACGTTCGATCATGCAGATGCAACTCGGGGCGCCTGGGTGGCTCGGTCTTGATTTCGGCTCCGGTCATGATCTCCTGGTTGTGAGCTCGAGCCCCGTGTCAGGCTCTGTATTGAGCGTGGAGGCTGCTTGGAATTCTCTCTCCCCCCCTCTCTGCCCCTCCGGACTTGCTCGCTCCTGCTCTCTCCCTCTCAAAACAACAACAACAAACCAGATGCATCTCGACCACCTAATCACGTTAAGAGAAATAAACCAGATATGAAAGAAAGCAGGCTGTGTGATCTCATTATCTGATGCCCGTAAACAGGAAAACGCATCTGTGCTTCAGGAAAGCAAGCAGCGGTCATCGCGGGCACGGGTGTGGTTCCCGGGGCACAGCCTCGCTCTATTTCTCGCGGCGACACGGGTGCTTTGGTTGGCGAAACCCCGCTGAGCCGGACGCCGAGGAGCCGTGTGCTTCCCCGCACGCTGTCCGACACCAGCCACCGAGCTTACGTAAAGACGACACACCCTGAGTCACGGGGAAAGGTACGTGCCAAAAAACTCTCGGTGGGCGACGACCTAACAGACAAGATCTTCTTGATGCTGCTTCTTTGTTCTTGTTTCTTCTCAGTGAGCAACTAGGATTTTTAATAATTATATCCAATAAAGCCATTTTTAAGAAATGGAAAGATCTGTGGCCGTTTTTCCAGAGATGGAGGCCGTAGGGCAGCTCTCTCCTTCTGATGAGGACCCTGGAGCCTCCGAGACACCGGAGAACCAGCACGGAGAGCTGGAGAATGGGAGAGTTCCAGGCTGTTGAGGCAGGTTACGGAGATTTCGCCGGCAGCGTGCTTCGTGCCTGGCAAAGTTTAAGTGTTGGGTGGGTGCCTGTTCAGAGCCTAAGACAAGAGGAGACAGACAGGGGAGGCGCACATCCATAGGAGAAGGAGTGGCCTGGGGCCGGGCTGTGATGCCAGCAGAGGATGAGATGCCCTGGAACCTTCCAGAACTTTCCAGAAAGCATGGAGAGCTGCCTTTAGCCTCTTGCTCCCATGGAAGAGGTTTGGATCGGGAGAGCGGGATGGAGCCAGAGCCCTCCATGGGGACGTTCTCCTGGAGACCTGGCTGGTGGCCGGCACTGCCCGGGAGTGGGAAGCGCCCTGAAGGACCCGAGCAGCCAATTCCCAAGTCCCCGTGGCACAGGATGGAGGGACGCAGGTCCATTCAGGAGGGGAGTGCTCCTGAGGGAGGAGCTGAGGAAACGCCTTCTGGAAGGGTCTGGGCCCCAGAGGAGGTGAAAATAGGAGGGAGGGTCCCGAGCAGCTTAGGGGTTAGGCCCAGGGTGGGGCCTCCCTTCGTGTGGTTGGGGGGCAAAGTGACACAGAAGGAACCCCAGCCTTCCGGGGAGGAGGGCGGGGAAACTGGCCGGCCGGCTGGGAGTCCCGGGTAACATACAATATTCAGAGAGTCAAAGCAGTTAGGTGGCCGGTGTCCACTTACACAGCGACTGCGCGTCCCTGGCTGGGTGTCAGGGCACAGGGACTAGGATGTCGGCTGAGTAAGGGGCAGGAGCGTCCAAGGACCGGCAAGGGGACGGCCTGGGTTTCTCTCTCGGGGACTCGGCCCGTTCGGACACTCGCGTCGTCCAGGGGCGCTCAGCCGGGGGCGGTTTGCCCCGCAGGGGACCCTTGGCAATGTCCGCAGACCTTTCCGGTTTTGTGGCAGACGGGGGCGGGACCTGCGACGGGTACCCGGGAGGCGGAGGCCAGGGGTACAGGTGCACGTCCCGCAGTGCTCGGGAGGCCCCGCGACAGAGCAGCGGCCGGGGGGGCAGATGCCCGTGGTCTTCGGGTGAGGGACGCTGGGCCAACCGATGCCACCTGCCGCCCGCACCTGTTCCCCTCCTCAGCGGCAGAGTCACGCGGCGAGCGCTGACCAGGCCCCTGGAGACCGAGTACCGGCCAGGAACCAAGATCCACTAAACCTCGGTGACCTTGATCGTGTCTTTCCAGAGCTCTACTCTGGTGGCACTGGCGGCCTCTCCGCTCGGCCCGTTCCTCCTCCTCGGGAAGAACGGCGCAGGGCAGAGGCCGGCGGACATTCCCTGCGAAGGCCCGGACGGCAAACACCGCAGGCTCCGGGGCCGGACGGTCTCCACCGCCTCTTCGGCAGCCGTAGCCAGCAGTCACAGACGCTACATAAGCAGGTGCGCGCGGCTCCGTTCCAATAAAACTTTATTTACAAAAGCAGAGGGCGGGCCGGGTGCGGCCCGTGGCTGTAGGTGGCTGACCTCTAGCCAGCGTGACTGCTGGGTTTGGAGGGACCGGCCGGGCATGCACGACCCATTCGTTCTTCTGCTCTCCCTCTGGGGCGGGGCTGCCCTCAGGGAATGCCAGTCTGAAGTGGGGACTTGCTTTTGCCATGCAGGGAGGAGAGAATGGGGGGAGCCTGCCTCGATGGGTCCGTTTAAGTCTGGAATCTCGCACCCGGAAGCCCAGATGCCCTCAGAGAGAAGCCGCGCCCTCGCACCCAGCGAGGCATCGAAGTGCTGTGTCGGCTCCTTCGTTTTGTTCCTCAGCTGGCTCGAAACCTCAGGGAAGAGGGCGAAATTTAATAAGCCCCCCCTCGTGGAGCCCTGACACTTCCTACTCGCGGCGGACACTGGTGGGGACGGAGGAGTTTCCCCTTGGAGACACTGAAGTAAAACATCTGCGAGAAAAATATTCAGGAAATAAGAAATCGCTGTGCCCGGGCGCGGCGACCCCTGGGTTTGGGGGAACGCTGCCTCGAGCACGTGTGGCTTCATATGTCGGCAGCCCCGGTGGTATGCCAGGAGCCGCCCCAGGCAACGGCGACGCGGCAGTGACTGAGGCCACCGGGATCCCTGCTCTCGTGGGGCGGACATTCCAGGGGGGAACTGAGAGCACAGAGGTGATGAAGAAAGTAAGGGTGAAGCAAATACAGAGGGTGTTCCAACCAAGCGGCGAGAGATGGACCCCTGGAGGCACCAGGGGGTTGAGCGGTCAGGGAAGGCGGCTGGGGAGTGATGAGGATGAATCGGGGGGAATAGGAATACAAGGGAAACCGCTCTAGACAGAGGGACTAGCAAGTGCAAAGGTCCTGCGGCAGGAACAAGCTTGAGGGCATTTGAGGAACACAGGGAAGCCACCGAGGAAGGGAGACGATGGCATTACAGGTAGGGAGACCGGATCATGAGGAGAAGTGACAAGAGGCATGACGGGGAAACTTCAAAGGGTCCACACGTCCCCTGAAATACTACGCATCAGATTTTGCAGGTCGTGTGCCTTTTCCTGGAGTCGGGACACGTTCTGAGAGGAACCCAGGACCTCGAGTAACTTCAGAAGCACAGAACTTCCCTCGGTTTGCAGAATGGTGGACAAAAAGCCCCGGGAAAGAGCCCCCCCTGAATCTCTCTGCTGGGAAAACTGGGTTCTCTCCCGTGTCCGCCAAACCCGGGCTTGTGCTGCTGTGGTTTGTCCCCGAAGAACTGGACCAGGGTCTTTCTGACGCATGTGCAGCTCGGAATGCTAAAGAGCTTCGACCTCGGCCCCGCCGGCAGGCCCAACTCTTTCTTGGGGGCGGGAGGGGGGCCGCGCTGGGAAGCCCGCCCCTGCCCCCATTCGGCCAAGGCCACGGGTGTCGACGTGGCCGAGGCTGCGTCCTCTGCCCAAAGGCCCCCTTTCACACCCCTCTCTCCTCTCTCCAACCCCCAACTCTTAAAAAAAACCAGGCCGAGTTTACTACTCAGGCTCACGAGACCCTAGAACTCAGGGCCTCAGTCTAAGGCTTTTTCGGTGCCAAATGAGATTCTGCTCGAGTTTGATTAGATTTCCCCGAGGCGGTTTTAAAAATGGTTATTCCGGTACCAGTTGAGGTGGGAGAAGCAAATGAGCGCGGGCCCTGGGGCTCCGGGGCTGGGAGACACGGCCAGGAGAACAAGCCGAATTAAAATCAAGATGAAAACTCGGCCCAGGTCCTGGCTGGAGCCCCGAGTCATTTGGCTTCGGAGGCGGGGCCGGTGCGAAGGGAAGGGCGACCCGGGGACAGGGCGCGGAACGACCTGGACCTGGCGGCAGATGAAGAGGGATTAAACGCCAGGCCCCAGGCCAGGGGTAACGTGCCGCTGACACCGACCCCAGGGAGCCGGGCGGAGAGGCTGGAGCGCTCGCGGCCTCCCGCGTACCAGGCGCAGGGTGGGAAATGACACCCAGACGCGGAGGCTTTTGTTTTCCTGCTTGATCCCGACTGTGGTCCTTTGGGTACCGCTACTTCCTTTCTTAAGTCACAGGGGCCGACCTTCACTCCAGCCGCCAGGGCGGCAGGCATCCTCTCAGCTGGACCAATTGGAGGACTACATTCCCCCTGGCTCCTTGTCATTGGTTCAGGGACAGGCATGTGACCCAGGCTGGGCCAATGAGAGTGAGCCCTGGGACTTTTAGAGTGCTACTGGAAAAGAGACGTTCTTGGAGACGGCTTAGAGCTGGCAGCCATCTTGCCACCAAGAGGGAGAGTCTATTTGAACAGAAGTAGCATGGAAGAGGGCAGCAGAGAAGGGGCGGGGAGGGAGGGAGGAGGGAAGGGAAAGAGGGATGAATAGAGAAAGAGAGATACTAGTGTGAGCCCCCGGGGCCACTCTTACCTGAAGCCATCTCTAACGCTAGCATTTCAGTTTTGTTAGTGGTTCCTAATCCGGAGACATTGGGCTATGGGGGCATTTTTGGTTGTCGCAGCTGAGTGAGGAGGTACTACTGGCATCTAGTGGACAGAGACATCCTATAACACACAGGACAGCCCCCTCCCCCCCCCCCCCCAGGACAAAGATTGATCTGGCTCCAAACGCCGGCAGTGCCGGGGTGAGAAAGCCTAAGCGCTGTAAACCACCGAGCCCCACCTCCCCGCCACCGGTGGCGCTTGTTCCGTTCGCCTCATTCGGGTTTTCAGTTGAGCTCTTGCACTTGCAATTCAAAGACCCAAGGAAAAGAAGACGGGACGCTTGGCGGAGAGCAGGGTTTGGCGAAGCGGCTCTGGGCTGCCACCTGTTTTTTGTAACTGCTCCTACTGGAACAGAGCCCCACCCAGTTGTTTATATAGTCGTTACGGCTGCGTGCACACCCGCACGGCAGAGCTGAGTTGTTGCGACAGAGACCACGTGGCTGCGAGTCCGAAATATTTACTATCAGCCCTTTGCAGGAAGTGTTTTCCACCCTTGGTGTTACGAGCAACGTTCCTCGGGCGGGGCGCGGGATCCCTCGGGGGATTTGAAACAGGGCTGTGTTTAATCTGGAGGAAGTGGTGCCCGGTGTACAGAAGTAGACCCTGAAGTGGGCCAAGGCAGCGAGGGGGGGGCGCCAGAGCGCCAAGGAACGACCCCACGCCGGCACAGCGATGACAGTCACGGAAGTGCCAGTCACAGGCAGTCTTCGCTTCGCGTGGTCCCGCTGTGCACAAGTGTCAGTTTCCACAGTTTAGTCTCCCACGACGCGGTTCCAGTCGAGCTCCCGTGGCACATTAACACGTTATCCGTAATGGCACCGAGTACAAGCTTGGCTACTGGCTCTCCGGTCCACCGATCACCGCGTAAGGAACATGCACAGCAGGACCGGGGGCCACGTCGTTTCTTGCAAAGTCTATCGGTGACCGACCCCGTGCATCCGCGACTCAGTTCATGCACAGACGACAAAGCGTGTGGCCGGGTTGCCTCTTTGTCTCCCGGTGATACATCTACCGGCTGCGTCACAAAAGCGGACTGTCGAAGTGGAGAAGTGGCCAACGGAGGTGAGAGAGCAACCGCGAAATGAAAAGCCAGCTGAAGTGGAAAGATGAGGGGAAGGGGAAAGGAGTCCAAGAAGGAACGAAGCTGGCCGTGGGGATGTCGACACGCAGTCCGGAAGCTCTCCTCTTGCAGCCAGACGGCTCGGTCACCAATATAAATGAGGAACCGGGATCGTGATGGAAAGGATGAAGATGTCCCAGAGGAGGGGACGCTGGCAAAAACACTCCACATTAAAGGGGCCCTAGGATGGGGCACGTGGGCAGCTCTGTCGGTTAAGTGTCCAACTTCAGCTGAAGTCATGATCTCACAGCTTGTGGGTTCGAGCCCCGTGTCAGGCTCTATGCTGACAGCTCGGAGCCCGGAGGCTGCTTCGGAATCCATGTCTCTCTCTCTGCCCCTCCCTTTTCCATGCTCAATCTGTCTCTCAAAAAAAGGAATAAACGTTAAAAGAAATTTAAAATTAAGGAGGGGCTTTCGGAGGCATGTCGCAACATTGAAAGCTGTGTGTCCTTGGGCAACTAGTTTAACCTCCTGATACCTCAGTTTCTCCACTTGTAAACCAGGGAAGATGACACGCTCCACCCTGCGGGTCGCTGTCAGCACTAACGCACACCTCTGGGCACGCCCCGTGCTCTCGTGCTTTGCTTTATTATTTTTTAAATGTTAATTTATTTTGAGAGAGAAACAGAGTGCAAGCAGGGGAGGGGCAGAGAGAGAGAGACAGGGAGACACAGAATCCGAAGCAGGCTCCAGGCCCTGAGCTGTCAGCACAGAGCCCAAGGTGGGGCTCGAATCCACAAACCATAAGATCGTGACCTGAGCTGAAACCAAGAGTCGGTCGCCTAACTGACGGAGCCACCCGGCGCCCCCTGGGCCCTGCTTTTTTAGAATACCACTGCACACGTAACGTAAACATAACTTTGATACGCACTGGGAAACCAAAACCTCATTTGGCTTGCTTTAGTCCTACACTGCTTCGCTGTGGCGGTCTGGAGCTGGACCCGCGCCACCTCGGGGCCCTGCCTGTCCTGCTCAGACCCCGCACGGGGCGCGTGCCCGCGAAGCGTTAGTTTCATCATGACCACCAGGTCCCCCTCCCTGGCCACTTCCTGTTCCACTAATACCTTATTTAATAGCGTCCTTGCAGACGCCGATGTCAAAAGCCAACCCCCACCCCCAGCGTTAAGGGGATTATTAACCCCCAAGTCCTTTCGAAGCCATCCCTCCCGGTCCCGCCGGCTGGCAGAACGCCCCCTGGCCGCTTTCTCCATTCGTGGAGTTAAGTGCTGCTGGGGAACCATTCAGAGTCTGATGGGAGAACCAGGCCCTTCTGTTCGCTCTCCCAGCCCCGACTCGAGCCGAAATTGCCTAGTGATAACCGCTTTTGTGGTCTCTAAAAGCTGTGTGTCGCAGTGACTGGAGGCTGAGATTAGCGGCCGTAAACCCAGCACAGTGGGGCAGGCGGGGGGATCGTTTTGGGGGGCGGTGGAGGGCTTCTGCCGCTGGAGACCCCCAGGAATCCCGGGGCCAGCTCTCCATGCTGGGGAGCGGGTGGCGCCGGGGAGGGGGACCCTGTCGTCTCGAAGCTCAAGGCGGCCACGAGTTAGTCCTCTGGGTCGCACGGGAGGCAACACGGGAGAACGGCCGAGAGTGTGTCTCTGCAGCCAGATCCTCCTGGTCTGTCGCCTCCCGACCGTGGAACGCCAGGCAGGTGACCCCGCCCCTCTGTACCTTGGTGGGCAGCAATGACAGTGAGCCACTGCCAACTGTCACGTGGGGGAAGGAACCAACAGGTGTGAGGAACGAGGAAAAGTACAGAGTTCCCAGCGCCGTGGGGGGCTTTCTCCCGCCCATCCTGGGCCATCTGGGTGGAACTGTCGGCAGGGCCGTTTTAAGGACACCGGCGTCTCTCAGCGCACATCTGTCCCACACCACCACCTCTACCCACAGCCTACCTTAGCAATAATGGACTAGGAGTCGAACATTCCAGAGCTGACTGGTTGAATCACGCTACAGTTCGTGATTTACATTCAAATATAAATATTTCGATAGTATTCATTTTGATTTGGGAGTTTCCTCCATATTTTGAAGCAGCTGTAGCCACACATGCACGAACACACACACACACACACACACACACACACCCTTTCCTTCAGGGAACCCCTGAAAAGCCACAGCCACTGCATCCCTGGTTCTTTCCAAATACAAAGGTCCCAGCTGTCAATCAAGGTGCCCTTTCCCGCCTAGGGGGCGGGTGTATGGCTGAGCTCGGCCAATCAGACTCTACTCTGGGACTTTGCATTCTGAGCTAGGAGACTCGAAGGCAGAAAAAGGGGTGGAGTTTTGTAAGACCCCCTGAGGAGACAGTTGCTCAAAAGCTGCAACCTGAAACAGGTGTTTGGAAATCCAAATAAAAGAGGCAAAAGACCCTCAGGGTGGTGAGGTCGCAAAAGCGATAGAAACGCGTCTTGCTTCTTTATCCTCATGTGCTTGCTCACAATGGAAACGGCCTCCCCTGATCTTGCTGAGCCCCCTTTTTGCCTTCCCATCACCCCGTCACCTCCAAACGGCCAGGAGGACCCTTCTGAACCCAAGACTGTCCTTGCCATCCCTCCTTCAGTGACTTGCTGCCCACAAGTCCTGCTACCTCTGCCCACGCCTCCCACCGCTCGCCCCTCTGCTCACTCTGTTCTAGCCACTCCGGGCCTCTTAGACCCTAAAACGCGCCAAACACACTGCCACCTCAGGGCACCTCCGCCGTGGGCCTGCTCCCCCCTCACGTGGACGGGCTCCTGCTCACCGGGATGTCTCAGATCGGGTGGCACCTCGTCTGAGCAGCTGTCCCAGATCGCCCTGCCTCAAGGTCCCTGTCCTTTTGTGCTGGGCTGTTATCTTCTCTGTGGCCCTCTGTACTCTCCGAAGTCACATGCGGGTGTGTTTGCGTCATTTATCATGTCCCCATCCGCGGGCCTTTTCTGGGGGCCGTGGTGCCTGCCCAGCACCCGGCCTGGAGCGGACACATTCCATAGCTGCTGACGAGGTGACCGGGTCAATGGTTTTGGGGGAGACACACAGGCCACGTGGTGCAAAGCAGCCCCTGAGCAGCTTTGCCTTAAGCGGCAATTTCCTTAAGGCAATGGCCTTAAGAGGCCATTTCCATTGTGAGCAAGCAAATGAGGATAAAGAAGCAAGATGCATTTCTATCGCTTTTGCGACCTTACCACCCTGAGGGTCTTTTGCCTCTTTTATTTGGATTTCCAAACACCGGATTTCCCCTTAAGCCTCCCTCTCTTCTCGGGAGGTGAGGGGGGCTGGAGACGTAGGAAGAGGGACTTCTGTTACAGCAGGAAGAGGGACTTCTGTTACAGCGTCTGCAGGCGAGAATGCTGGGCGCTGGAAACGGGGTCCGTGGAGGTGGCAGGGACGTCACCCTGGAGCCGGGTTGGACTACTCTCAACACGGGTCAGGCCGGCTGGGGCGCCTGCTCCCCGGGGGACGCCGGGCGACGTCTGGAGACATTTTTGATGGTCTCGGCTATCGGACGGGGTGCTGCCGGCATCTAGCAGGTGGAGACCAGGGACGTGCTAACCAGCCTACAGGGCAGAGGGCAGCCCTCACCACAGAGGAGGACCCGGCGCCCGGGCTGAGGGACCCTGAGCTGGGCGTGGGTCTCCAGCGATGCGCGCGTTGTGGAGGGTGCAGTGTGGCTCGGAAGGGCCTGGTTTCCAGAGTCGGAGGGCCCAGATTTGAGCCCTGTCTCCGGGGGCAAGTGAGCGCCTCTCTCTAAGCCTCGGTAATTCCGTCTCTAAAATGGGAATAGCAACAAATGAGATCATGTCTGGCAGAGAGCTCCCGAAATAGAGCCCGCTTCCTTTTTTGGGGTTGGGTTGGGGACGCAAACACAGGTCTCCGGAGAAATGGAAACGGGCGCTAGAAACCAGATGCGCCACCGTCTTGGAGAAATAACAAGGCCGCTCCGAGACTTCCGGGCTGAGCCTGGGGAGGGATGTTGATGCCGCGCGGAGAAATCGGCCGGGCGCGACACACATCTATTAGCGACGATGGCCAGGGCGAGGGGCCCGGCCAACGACAATAAACGTTTGCCAGAGCAGTTCAGAGAGGCCGGTGAAAAATGAAGTAGAACCCTCTGGAAGGTCCATCTCTCCCAGAATAAACCACTCCATTTCACACGCCAGGAGTTAGGTCTCCGCTCCCCGTGACGCCTTCTGAATTCCAGATGTCTGTGTGCCTCTTTCACACGGTGTCCCATTTTTGATTATTGTTCGGATGATTACAAACCACGTTATCTTCCTTCAGGTCAATTCGTTCGGTGCCAAACAGGCAGTTCCGGCTGGACTCTCGTCGGCACTTGCTTTGCTCCCAACATTCCAGGGAGGGCCAGACGCTCAGGCCACACACCCGCCAGGGTCTTCTGCTGCTCCGTCCCCACTCACACCCCCTGATGGCCTTTCGCGGAGGCACTCCCTTCCGAACGTGCTCCGGACTGAGCCCTTCCTGCATCTCGCTGTCACCGGCTTGGCGTCCCAGCCGCCACCTTCTCTCACCTGGACCTTGCTGGAGCCTCCTCCCTGGTCTTCGGCCACTGTAGCCACAAGGCATGGGATTAAATCACAAATCTGAGAAAGCCACAGTTCTGCTTCAAACCCTTCGATGGCTCCGTATCACACTCACTCTAACATCTGGACTCCTGGCACGGCCTGCAAGGTTCCGTGGGATTCGTCCTCTGCCCCCTCCCTGACCTCGTCTCCCTCCTTTTGCCTTAATTCATTCTCCTCCAGCCACAGTGGCCTCCTCCTGTCTTTCCAGGCCGAAGCTCACTTCTGCCTCAGGGCCTTTGCATTTGCCGTGTTCCCTCTGAAGGAGCTCTTCCTTAGACGCCTGGCTGGATGGCTTCCTCCCCTTTTCCAGGCACTCCCTCACATATCACCTTACTGGGTGACATCCCGAACCACCCTTTTAGAACGGTTTCTCCCTACCCTGGCGCTCCCTCTTTTCCTCACTGTGTGTCTCCCTGGTATTCGTCGCCATCTGACAAATTTCTCTGTCTTCGGTTTTTATTGCCTGCCTAACGAGGTTCCTGAGGTCAGGGCGGTTTCCCGCCTGTGTCTCCACGTCTAGAACAGAGCTCGGGAAGCAGCGAGGCTTCAACAGACGTTTGTGGCACAAATGAGCAAACGACGGACCCGCCCAACACCCAGGTGACAGGAGGCCGGTGGGAGCCACGCCCCCCAGAGGGAGGAGCGATTCCCCGCCCATCACGCGGGTACGTCACCTGGGAGTGGAGAAGCAGGGAGGATTCGTAGTTATCCTGTTTCTATTTGATTTCGTGGCATCTACTTAATCCACGCGGGGCAGGACTCATCTCGCAGTGCTCTGCCAAACCAAAGAAGAGCCCAAGGCCAGGGCCAGCCCACAGCACTGGTCCTCAGCCGTTCTGGTACCAAGGTCCCTTTAGACTCAGTGACTCCTGACCATCCTCGAGGACCCCAAACAGCTACCTAGCGATCGCTACCGCGTCGGAAAACTGCCAAGTTTCAAACACATAATGTAAAAATAGCAATAATAAACCTACTTGTTAGTATGTGTTTTTTGTTTTGTTTTTTAAATTTTTTTTAATGTTTATTTTTGAGAGAGAGAGCGAGAGAGAGACAGAGCATGAGCAGGGGTGGGGCACAGACAGAGAGAAGACACAGAATCTGAAACAGGCTCCAGGCTCTGAGCTGTCAGCACAGAGCTGGATGCGAGGCTCGAACTCGGAACCGTGAGATCATGACCTGAGCCGAAGCCGGACACTCAACCGACTGAGCCCCCCAGGCGCCCCATAGTATGTGTTTTTAAAAATGGTAAGTATGTCAGCAAAACAAAAATAAAGTCAGTGAGAAGAGCTGTGCCGTTTCACCTTTTTCCGGGCTCCCTGGTGCCGGTTCGACCGGAGGCAGCTGGATTCTCGACCTGCTCCCGCGGGCGGCCCGTGGAGACGTGCTGCGTTGTGACGTTTCGGGGAAAGTCTGGCCTTGTCGGCCGTGCACGCGGGAAGGAGAGGGGTAATTTTCGTGCCCTTTTTAGAGAACGGCGGGAATGTTACGCACCCTCTGAGGACACCGTAAACTTGAAGCAAATAAGGGTGAAGGGCGAGTCCTGTCTCTGTGTCATCATGACCATGGTTTTGAGTCCGGGACTCCTGGGGCACACTCCGAGGACCGCTAGGGGAGGGGGTAGCGATGCTCCGCAACAACCCAACGGGACCGACGGCTCCTGCTGCTAAGGACGATGGGGTCTTTCCCCAAGACGAGCGTGAGAACCTTGACCGCAATCCCCGCCGCCGCGCACCCGGGCCCCCGGAGCGCAGCTCGGCCTCCGCCCGGCCCGGCGCTGTGAGCCACAGCGGCTCTAGGAGGGTACCCGGCGCGGTGCTCGCCCAATCCCTGACGTCTGCGGGAAGGGGCCGCGTTTTGGACGATTCTGCGCCGGCGGCCTTCCCTTTGCCCTTGGCGGACATCGCATCCCTTCCGTCCTCCTCCCCGGGGAGAGAGCGTACATGATTTACGACCCGGCACGCAAACCCAAACGAGATGCGGTTGCTCCTGCGGAGGAACGAAACGGACGGCGGGAACGAGAAGGAGAGGTGTGTGGGGAAGGAGGTTCTGGCCTTGCCTGTGAACGCCCCCGGAAGCGGCTGGGTCTCCCCGGCGCCCGTCTTCTCCGCAGAAGCAGTGCTGCCCTCCGGGCTCGGGGCTGCCGGAAGGGGGGTGACGTTCCCGGCCTCCCTGTCAGCTGGGTGTGGCCACGGCCACCTTCTGGCGGAGGCGTGGGTGGGAGCGGCGGGAGTTCCTACCGGAAGTGCGTGTACTTCCTACTTCCGGCTCGCTGGGCGTGGACGTGGTGAGCCATTTTGGACGAGGGCAGGGCGCCGGGTCGGTGGGGCGGCGTCACAGAAGGAGCCCGGGCACCATCGGCAGGCGTGCCGTGTCCTCCCCGGGCTGTTAACGCCCAGACTGTCGGAGGAGAGAAAGATAAGCACCTACCGCCTCCGAACCACTGTCCTCTGGGGGCCGAAGCACCCTCAGCTGTACCTGTGTCCTAACGAGGACGGGCCGGGGGGGGGGGGGAATCTGTGACGCAGATCCAGCCGGCTGCTGCCAGCTACTACGGACCGCAGGCCTCTCCTGCAAAGGGTCGGGCGTATATTCTCACTTTGCAGCCACATGGTCTCTGTTGCAAATATTCGGCTCTGCCACGGTAGAGTGAAAGCAGCCATAGACCATGGGTAAATGAATAAGCTGTGTTCTAATAAAACTTTATTTATAAAGACAGATAACAAACTTCTGTGGGCTAGAGTCTACTGACCCCTCTGCCTAGGAAGGTTGCTAATATTTGGCAAGATTATCTATCTATCTACCTACCTACGATTTTTTTTTTTTGAGAGAGAGAGAGCACACACATGTGCATGTGAGGAAGGGGTGGGGGTGAGGGAAGAGAGAGAGACAGAGAGAGAGAGAGAGTGAAGCAGGCTCCATGCTCAGGGCAAAGCCCAACACAGGGCTCCAGCCTATGACCCTGGGATCATGATCTGAGCCAAAATCAAGAGTCAGTCGCTCAACCGAGCCACCCAGGCATTCCTTCTGCCCCTTTTTAAAGCCAAGTGTGGAGCCTGATCTTGTGGGTGAAATGTCCAGATTAAAAAACAAAACAAAACACCTTATGATTCAAAAGAGAACGTATTCCGGGTTGACGTGTGAACTCAGGCCGTCGGCCGCCATCCCACAAGACCCACACGTGGTCCCAAGGGGCACAGAAGAGAAGCCGAGCTGGCCCGCGCTAAGGTGAACCCCCCCCCCCCCCCCCCGCCGCTGCCCACAGGAGGACCCCAAGTTGTGAGACCTTCACCATCCCTCCTTTGGCTTTTAGGGGCTGCTGATCTGGGCAGAGGAAGACACTCCCTCTAACTTTCTGGTGGGGGGAGCTGGTGTCTCCTGAGGAACAAGTGATAAATGAGACGGAAATGCTTTTGCGAACTCTAGAACGCTATAAATATTAGATGCAAAATGCCACAGGACTGAAGTCTTTGTTTTTTTGGCCGACAAATTGGCTGAGGAAGCAGGGCCGGGAAGACATGCATTAAATAAAACCCCGACTCCCAAAGCTCTTAGGGCGGGTCCCTTTCTGATGTTTTGTAACTGGGTCCTTTTGACTTTGGGCTGCTCGCAAGGTTATAACATGAGTCTCTTTCTTCTGCTTTTGAAAAGGCAGCAAACGCGAATTGCTGCCCGAAGTGCTAAATCAATGCTGCAAAAGTTCTGGAAGCCAGAGATGGGATCTCGCCGAGCGGAGAACTGCGGGAAAGGAAGCGAGGAAGGTGGGGGCATAACTACACGCGAAGGAGGCATCTGGAGCTGGAAGCAGAGAGCTGGGCCATATGCCCTCCTCCCACTTGCCCCTGGAGGGGGGGAAGCTGGATTCGGGTTTCCGTAGTAGACGCTTGTTTTATTTCTCTGCCCCGCAGCCAATCTCCTGCCTTTTGGTAACGGTGCCTTCCGAGGCGCATATTCTGGCTCCCAGCTCCTGGGCGAGGCACATGATCTGGGGTTGGCCAGTCAGGGTGTCCCGCCTCCCCGGGCCGCTGTGATTGGGTAGAGAAGAGACACATGACCCTGGCTGAGCCAATGAAAGCCTCCCCTGAGACTTTTGCTGGAGCACCAGGGAAGAGGCTCTCTCTTTTAGCCACAGTCGCGGTGCTGGAGGGGTGGGGTCTGTGAGGGCCACCTTAAGGTCAAAAGGAGAACCTTCCAAGGCATAAAGTCAACCCAAATGAAAGAAGATCTAGAAGCAGAAAGATGGGTTCTGATGACAGTGTTTTGAGTCCTGGGACTCAGCTAAGTTTTCCTGAACTAATTGCACTCGTATTTCTGAATGCTGGAAAAGGGAGACAGTAATCCAAATTCCATTTTGCTCTTATTTTCTGCTTCAAGCCTAAGGTTGAAGAGTCATCCGTTCATTCGAATCTCTACTGGGGACCCAATACCTGCCTGGCTCTGTTCTTGGATATGAGGACACAGTAGCGAACAAAACAGGCGAGAACTAAATTCAAAACGCTGGAGAGAACTTCAAGGGGCTGATAAATCCTACGAAGGACACAAAACAAGGAATCATGGTAGAGACTGGCCGGAGCTGGGGAGGGCTGATTCACGCTGGGAGGTCAGGGACGCAGAAGGGGTGTTAGGGATGGAAAGTGAATGACGACAAGAAACAAGCTGTGTGAGCAGTGGTCCAGGCAGAGGTGGCTGCACGTGTAAAGGTCCTGGGGGCGGGTGTGACCTTGGAACGGCTGAAGAACAGCAAGGAGGTCAGGCGATCTGAGCGTCTTTAGAAAGGAAGAGAGTAGGAGATGTGGCCCGAGGGGGGAGCCGGCCGAGGCTGTGTGAGGCCTCGCCGCAAGGAGTCCTGAGTTTATTCTAAGAGCAGCAGGGAGCCGGGGGAGGGTCCTGCTCAGGGAGTGACGTGACCAGAATTCCATGTTTCTTTTTTTTTAGTTTTTTTACATGTTTACTCGTTATTGAGAGAGAGAGACCCGCAGAGCACCAGTTGGGGAGGGGCAGACAGGGAGACATAGAATCCGAAGCAGGCTCCAGGCTCTGAGCCATCAGCACAGAGCCCGACGCGGGGCTCGAACCCACAAACCAGGAGATCATGACCCTAGCCGAAGTCAGAAGCTCAACCAACTGAGCCCCCCGCCCTGGGGCCCCAGAATTCTATTTTTCAAAACTTCCTTCCTCTTGGTGCTGGGCGGGGAGGAGACATAGCTAATCGCCAGGGAGAAGCAGGGACAGGGAAATAAGCTGAGCAGAGGCTGAAGGCCGCGGTCCGCCTTCACGCGCCCTGTGCGCCGCCTGCCTGCTCTCGGGGAGGTCGCTGCGGTCACGGAAGGCTGAGCTGTCATCGGAGAGGTGGAGGGCGGGCCGCCTGGGCCTCGAATTAAACGCTGGCCTTGGCCACAGACTCTGGGGGAGGCTCATGGGTCTCCAGCCGGGGGCCCACTCATGTCCTGGAAAGTCGACAAGTTGGGCAGGGCCGGCTCCCCCAGCCCTGGGGACGGGTCTTATCACCCGCCGCGTCAACATTAGGAAGGGCTGTATTTGCAAATCTTCCTGCCCCTTTTAAAGCACGGTTTTGTCCAGAAGGATGGAACGGCTAGGGGGGTGGGGGGAGAAAACCACAACAGGCCCTCACAACAAGGTCCGGGGAGACAGTCAGTCATGGGGTACTTAATTATCGCCTCGGAGGAAGCGGACACTAAGCTGATCCTTCGAAGAGTGGCTCTCGACGCCTTTAGACCGGTATTTTGTAACGCTCCCTTATTCTCCTGGAAGAGAACTACAGGCCGCGAACGCCGCTTACGCCCGTCATTTCCACCGACGTCAATACGATGCTCTAGCTAAAATCTACGAGCAGACTAAGAGGAAGGCAACTTAAAACAAGGAGCAATTTCAGCATGAACTTCCGGGCACAACTCTCGAGGAGACGTGACGGAATAGTCCGGGGCCTGGACCTCACGCAGGCTCAGAGGAGCGTGAGCGACTGAGGCCGACTGGGTGAGCCCGCAGCACAGGTCATCCAGAGGTTTCGGTGGCCCCGCCGTCAGCGCCGCGCTTTTCAGTAACAGGGAGTAACCCCCGGGAAGGCTTTGCATTCGCGTGTGACAGTCCTTCCGTGGACTTATCGCGTAGCTTCCTGGAAAATTCAGTGTCGATGTAGGAAGGGGGTTTAGGGTCAAGGCTCAGATCATAATAAAGGTAAAAGAACCCACTCACACGGTGATCCGGTGGCAGACTCGGAAGCCACGTGGAACACGAGGCAATACGGGACCCGCGTGGGGCTCCCCTGCGCACAACAGGCCACCCAAGCGCCCCTGTGCCCCTGGGATGACAGCGGCGTCCCCAACTTTTAGAGCCACCAGCGCCGCTTTCACAGACTTTAGCCCCTAGGGGGCAGTGTGCTCCCTTGGGAGCCGCCGGGTTCGAAAACTGTTTGCAAACTCGCGGCCTGTGGGCTGAACCCATCCCACTGGAGTGTTGGCTTCGGGCCTGCCTGGGGTTTTTATTTATTTATTATTTTTAAAGTAGAGCAAACAGTCCACCTTTGAAAGCCGGACAGTTTCACAGAAAAATCTGGATCTCACGCCTCTGACGAATCAGAAGCTCTGGCACGTCTGGGCCCATCCAATGGGTGCATCTGGCTGGGCTGGGGGGGGGGGCGGGCCCCTCCCCCGGGCTGGGGGGGGGGCGGGCCCCTCCCCCGCCCGGCCCCTCCGGGCGCTAGAGGTTGGTTTCTCTGGGTACAAAAGGGCTCGCACGGGCCTGGCAGAGAGCGAACCCCTCTTCGGCCTTGGGCGGGCTGACCCGCAGGGGTGCCCAATTCCCCCTCCTCTGCTGAAAGCCCTCTCCCCTCCTCCTCTGACCTCCCCTGCAAGGGCACAGAGGGGTTCTGCCGGAAGTGACCGGCTGGCCAAGGGGCGGGGATGTGTCAAGTGGTGAGAGTGAGGACCAGTCCGTGGACAGGTGAGACCCACAGGCCCCAGCTTGGAGCCCTCCTGTGTGGCTGAACCCCTGACCCATGACCCAGGATGGCCTGGAAAGGCCTGGAGAAGAAGGGCAAAGGAACCGGATCACTGTGCTCGGACTTGAGGGGCAAGAGTGCAGGAGAGGCATCCAGCTCACAGGCGGGTGCGAGCATTAAGACGAGTCACGTGACGCGCCTGGCACGGTCTGGGCACGAGGCTCGGTAAGACAACTGGCATTTTTTTTTAATTAAAAAAATTTTTTTGAGAAAGAGCATACACACGTGGGAGAGGGGCAGAGAGAGAATCCCAAGCGGGCTCCCAACCGTGCTCAGCTGGGAGCCAGATGCGGGGCTGGATCCCGACCCTGAGGTCACAACCCGAGCCGGAACCAAGAGTCGGATGCTCCACCGACAGAGCCGCCCAGAACCACCTGCATTTTTAAAATCATTGTCATTCTTTTTTGTATTCTCAAAGGTTTGTGTGCCCCCTCCAAAAAGATTTTGCTTGAATGGCACCCTACCCCAAGGCTGTCCTACGGCGCTTTTTGCGAGGATGGAAAACGTTCTATATCTGCACCATCCAATCTGGCCCCCACGTGCACCCACTGGGCACTGGAAACGTGCCTAGCATGACTATGAAACAGAACTTTTAATGTGATTTATTTTTAATTAGCTCAAAATTAAATAGTTCCCAGTGGCCAGTGGCTACCATATGGGGCCCAGCAGCTCTAGTGTAGGTCCTTTTAGAATGTTCAGGGAAGTGGCAGCTAGGACCAGGGAAAGCCTGCGAGAGGTCACACTTAGCCTGAAAGACTTCCCGAACTCTCTGAGGTTCGTTAGGCAGGCTTTAAATATCCGCCCGGCATAGCCCTACTGCCTCTCACTTTTGTTTGACGTCCATGATTATTTTAACGCCCACCAGAGTCCGAGACGCCAGAGTGAAACAGAAGTTTAGACCCCGGTGCGCAGAACCAAAGCGAGTCGCTGGCGGGCTGGGCGGCCACACCGCTCCGCGCTTAGGACCACGGCGGCCAGGCAGGGGGAGGCAGCGGGTTTTCTGAGAGCCCCCGCTGGCCTGCGCGGTTTCCTCGTTTAACTCAAGACTCTGCAGCTGTCAGGGAGGTTAACGCGCCCCCGGGCGATTAAATAAGAGGGTGGGCATGTAAGAACCCAGCCGATGGGGCTCAATCGTGTCCCCCAAAATACATGTTCAGGTTCCAACTCCACGTCTGTATGAAGGTGACTTTATTTGGATACAGGGTCTTTGTGGATGTGACCAAGATGAGGACATTAGGGTAGGCCCTCACCCAGGGATCCGTGTCCCAAGGAGAGGGGGGTTTGGACACGCATAGAAGGCCATGTGAAGAGAGGGGCCCTCGGGGAGGTGGCCGTGTGGACGCAGAGGCAGGGCTTGGAGCAGCGCAGCCACAAGCCAAGGAGCACGAGAGACCGCCAGGGCCGCCAGAAGCTGGACGAGGCAAGGCAGGACCTTCCCCGAGAGCCTTCGGCAGGAGCGTGGCTCTGCTGACACTTGATTTAGGGCTTCTGGCCTCCAGAACGGTGAGAGAATGTGTTTCTGTGGTTTGAAGCCCCCAGTTTGCGGGGCTTTGTTACAGAGGCCACTAGAAACCCAGATGCCAGCTCCCGGCAGGGGACGGAGAGAGTGCTCCTGCGTTGCCTGGGGGCAAACAAACTCCACCCGTCAGCCTCGCACCCAGCTTTGGAAAAGCTGGGAAGCGTGGCCCTCTGCGTCCTGTCTTTCCAGTGGCCCTGCCTTCTCTTCCGGGCCCGGGGAGCACCCTCTCCCCCAAATTGCGGGCGCTAGGTCACATGACCTTCTAGGGTGGATTCCTAGCAGAGGGGCTGCATAACTTACACACACGGCTCCGCTGCACAGATGGGAGACTGAGGCCCAGAGGGGGAAACTGAGGCCCAGAGGGGGCCAGGTCTCAGCTGGAGGTTACCGAAGGAGTTAGAAGCAGAGCGGAATTCTCTAGACTCCAGGACCGATGTTTTACTTGCTTTGAACCTTAGCGGTCTTGGAGAAGGGAGTGACCGTTGAATCGGAGTTTAAAGAAATTCAGCCCAAAGATGGACGTGGAGGCCCTGGGCCCTCCCGTGGGCGCTCGGAAGGTGGGTCTACTTCTCGGGCGAGCAAAGGTGCTGTGGGGTTGCACCCCCCCGGGCCGGAGCCGGGGGCAGCTGGAGGGAAGAAGGGCGCAGTGTGTGCACGCGTGTGTGAGCCCGCTTGGGGGAGAGCAAGGGGGGGGGGTGCCAAACCAGGAGAAAGGCCAAGGGCAGAGAAGGCTGCCATTGTGAAGGCACGACAGCTGCACCCGGGGCCCAGAGCAGGCGTCCCGAGAAGAATCTGAGTCCTTTCTTCTCTGTGTGTGTGCAGAAGGGCCGAGAAGAGAGGAGGAGGGGCCGAGATGGCGGGGTGGGGGTGGGGAGGAGAGAGACAGGAGAGAGAAGAGCAGAGAAAGATGTGGGGGTGGGGGTGGGGGAGCGGCTGGCTCTGGACGGAACCCGCAGACTCGCCCGTGATGCTCCTGCCACGATTCTCTGAGCACCTACGACAGGGCAGGCCCTCTTCCAGGCACCGGGACGCGGGAGATGAAGCCCAGACAGTCCCTGCTCCCAGGGAGCTGACATTTCAGAAGCGAGGGACCAGTGAGATCGATGGCGGAACGCCCGTCGATGGTAGAAAGGGCCAGAGAGGCAGAGAAAGCAGGGACCAGGGTCCCGAAGGGGGGACGGCGACAGAATCCAGCTCGGGAGGTGGGACGGCAAGGACGGGGGTACGCTAATGCTGCCAAAACTCCGAAGGACGATGACACAGGGAGGGGGGACGAAGAGGGAAAAGGAACCCTCTTTTGGCTGGGCTAGTCCAGGAAGGCTTCTCTGAGGAGGTGGTAAGGGAACAAAGATCTGGGGGAAGTGAGTGAAGGGGCCCCACAGATGTGTGGGGAAGAAGTTTCCAGAGAAGGAAAGAATAAGCACAAAGTCCCTGAAGGGGGTGCCAGGTGGACTGTTTGAGAATCAGGAAGGAGTGGAGGGATGGGGGGGGAGGGCTGGAGGCGAGGGGCAAGGGGGGCAGATCATGGGGACACCGAGGGGACTGTGGGGGGAGCCATGGGAGGGCTACCGGCAGAGGAGAGACGGGATCCCTCTGGCTGGAGCACCCCTGTTGAGGACAGAAGCGGAGCACGGCGAGGAGAGGGTGGCGGCTCCAGGAGGGGCGGAGGGGGAGGAGGAGGGACTCTGGAGTGTCCTGGAGAGAGAGCTGGACGCGAGGCCGGGGTTCAGGGCAAGAGGCTGCAGGCAGGTCACTCCAGTGGTGGACGGAGGCAGGCGGGAGGGTTATTTCACAGAAAACAGAGGACGGCGCCCGAGGACCAGGCCTCACGTCTACGCGCGCCAGCAGCCAGTCCTTTGTCAGAGATGCCACCAGGGGCGCCTTTCTGGGCCTCCCGTGCAGGCGGCGGGCTGCCCCGGCCTCCGCCGAGGCCTCGCGGGTCAGGGCGGGTGTCAGGGCCCCCGGCCCCCGAGAGAGGGCGGCTGCCCCAGGTCGACGGCCAAGTCGTGCAGGTCCTCGGCTGCCCTCCCTCCCCAGCTGCGAGCGCGCAGGAGGGGCAAATACCTGCCGAACCTCCCCTCGGCTCCGGCCAGGGGCCCCGGGGTGCCCCCTCCCCCCACAGGCACCTTCTAGAACGCGGCGAGGGAGGGGCGGAAGGCTCGCCACCCGCGCCCACGTCTCCACAAAAGTCCGAACCAGATGGCAGAGGCTGGGCACGGAAGCGGCCTCCGCACTGCCAGACGCGGACGGCGACGCGGAACGAGGACACAATGGGCACTTCTGTCTGATGCGCTAGAAAGCCCCGGAAGAGGTGACCCCCCCTCTCCACGAAGCAGCCGAGTGGGAACCCGTGGCCGCCGCCTCAGTGCGGGTTTCCCCCTCCTCGTTCCCACAGCCCTCGATTCCTTCCCGCTTTGCTGGAAATGGCCAAATCGTTCCTCGGCGTGAGGGGCCGCCATGCATCCCCGCTGCCGACTGCGGGGCTTGCCGTCGTCCCACGGCCTCCCCGGGCGTCGCCGCGACGGGGCCTCTGAACACCACCGGCGGTGGCCGCTGCGGGCTTCGTCTGCATTTCACCGATCGCCACACAGGCTGGGCCCGGGCCGCCGATTTTGCTCCGCGTGGACAACTGACTCTGGCCGCCCAAGCTCGTCCCTGCGACGTTGGTGGGAACGCGGGTCCGGGGGAGGTTGTGCGAGGCTGGGATGCGTGTGCGGACCATCGCCGTCCTCAGAGCTAACACCCACCGCTTAAGTGCTTCCGCCGGATCGCTGTTCTAACACACTCTGTCCTCACAAAACCCTGTGAGCCGAGGAACATCCTATCCTTAGTTGAGGTCACTAAGACTCAGAAGTTAAATGACTTATCCAAATTTACGCAGTTAGAAAGTGGTGGAGTCAGACAGACTTAACGATGGAGAACAAACCGATGGTGGACGGAGGGAGGTGGGTGGGGGATGGGCTAGCTAGACGGATGAACGGGCGTTAAGAAGGGCGTTTGTCGGGATGAGCACCGGGTGTCCTATGCACATGATGAGTCGCTGGATTCTACTCCTGAAACCAATCCTGCACTGTATGCTAATGAACTAAAATTGAAATTAAAAAATGCTTATAAAAAAAAAAAAAGAAAGAAAGCGGTGGAATCAGGATTTGAAGCCAGGCAGGGTCCTTGCTCTCAATGGCTTTGCAGAGAGAGGGGAGGCACCTCCCTCCAAGGACGGGATAGAGCTCGGACTCGCGAGTGTGGAAGTGAGCACAGTCGGGCAGCTGACGTGCGCTCAAAGTTGCCTGAGTGTGTTCTGTAAAAACCGAGGCGGCATTTCATCCCTTTTGGGGTGAGATCCCTTTATAATTGAGATCCAGGTTCCTGGAGCTGGGGGAGGCCGACGCGCAGAAACACCCGTGAGCGCACTGCTGTTGGTCCCACTTCGCGTCTCACACTTCCTCCTCCGTCAGCCTACCGCCAACGCGGGGTAGCAGGACGTAGGGGGATTGCAAAGTGAAATTGCAAATCTTGTCGGAGACGAGGTTTTGTGAAATTAACCAAAGGGACAGCGTGAAGCACGCGCAACTCCATTGACAAAGTTCTGGTCGATGAGGGAACTGGAGAAGAGACTGTCGGAAAGGATGAGGAGGTAGTAAGTGCTTCGCAGGGGGAAATTCAGAAGCCAGCGGATTGAGAGAGGCCCTGGGGAAAACCGATCAAATCCCGAAAACTCTTGCGAAAATGACCTGTTGCCGTGTTGGCCGCCTGTGCTCAAAAGGGTATCACGTACACGAGCGGCTGTGAACCGTTACTGTACTTTGATTTTAATCTTCCCTCGGTGCCCATTTTCTTCTCTTCCCACAGAAAAGAATTTCTAGCTGGGAAATGGTCACCCAGAACGAAGACTGCCCTTCCCAGCCTCCTCTGCGGTCACATGTGCTCATGTGACTTCTCATCGATGAGGTACAAGGAGAAATGGAAAGCAGCTGACTCTCAGATCAATTTAGGAACGCCTAAATATCTAAAGCAAATATTAACAGACCTAACGGGAGAGAGAGACAGCAACAAATTAATCGTAGGGGACTTGAATGCCCCACTTCCATCAACAGATAGATCATCCAGAGAGATAATCATAAGGAAACATTGGCCTTAAATGCCACGTTGGACCAGATGGACTTAATATTTCCAGAACATTCCATTCCAAAGCAGCGGAACACACATTCTTCTCAAGGGCACACGGGAACATTCTCCAGGATAGATCATAGGCGGGACCACAAAGCAAGTCTTAATACATTTAGGAAAACTGAAATCATATCAAGCAACTTTCTTCCGACCACAATGGTATGAAACTAGAAATCAGTTACGAGAAGAAAACTGGAACATTCACAAATATGTGGAGAATAAACAACATATGACTGAACAACCACTGGGCCCAAGAAGAACTCAAGAGAAATTGAAAAAATACCCTGAGACAAATGAAAAGGGAAATAAAACAGCCCAGAACTTATGGGGTGCAGCAAAAGCGGTCCTCGGAGGGAAGTTCGTAGCGATAAACGCTTACATCGAGAAACCAGAAAAATCTCAAAGAAACCACCTAACTTTGCACCTCAAGGAACGAGGAAAACAGGAACAAACAAAGCTCAAAGTTAGTAGAAGAAAGAAAATAACAAAGATCACAAACGAAATAAATAAAATAGAGACTAAAACGACAACGGAAAAGCTCAACGAGACTAAGAGCTGGCTCTCTGAAAAGATACACCAAATTGGTAACGCTTCAGCCAGACTTGCCAAGAAAAAGAGAGAGGGCTCAAATAAATAAAACCAGAAACGAAGGATGTTACACAGAAATCCGAGGGATCCAAAGAGACGCCTGTGGGCAATGACACACTCACAAACTGGACGACCTAGAAGAACTGGGTAAATTCCTAGAAACGTACAACTTACCAAGACCGGATCAGGAAGAAATTCGAAATCTGAATAGATCGCCTCCTAGGAAGGAGATCGAGCCAGGGATCCCAAACCTCTCCACGAACAAAAGTCCCAGACCAGGCGGCTTCACTGGGGGTTTCTACCAAACATTTAAAGGAGAATTAATATGAATCCTTTTCAAATTTCTTCAAAAAAATAGAAGAGGAGAAAACACTGCTAGACTCATCCTGTGAGGCCAGCATCACCCTGATACCAAAACCAGACGAAGACACCACAAGAAAAGAAAATGACAGTTTAATAACCCTGATGAACATGGATGCAAAAACCCTCAACAAAACATTAGCGAGCTGAATTCAACGGTCCATGAAAAGGATCAAATGGGATTTATTCGAGCGACGCAGGAAGGGTTCACTGTAGGCAAATTAATAAATGTGATACGCTGCATGAATGAAATGAAGGATAAGGACCGTGTGACCATCTCAGTAGCTGCAGAAAAAGCACTTGACAAAATGCAACATTCATTTATGGCAAAAACTCTCACCCGAGTGGGTATAGAGGAGAAGTAGCTCAACACGATATAGGCCATACATGAGAAGCCCACAGCTAACTCACTCAACAGGGAAAAGCTGAAATCCTTTCCTCTAAGATCAGGGGTAAGACAAAGAGGTCAACTCTGGTCACTTTTCTTCGGTGTAGCACTGCAAGTCCTAGCCAGAGTGATCAGACAGGAGAAAGAAATAAAAGCCATCCAAATTGGGAAGGTAGAATTCAACTCTCACTATTTGCAGGTGACATGATGTTACACATGGAAGCCCTTAAAGACTCTGCCAAAGTACCTGCTAGAACAGACAAATTCGGTAAAGTTTGCAGGATACAAAATCAATACGCAAAAATCTGTTGCATCTCTATCCACCAGCAATGAACTATCGGAAAGAAAAATTAAGAAACAATCCCATTTGCAGTTGCATCAAAAGAATAAGACGGCCAGGAATAAATTTAACCAAGGAGGCGAAAGACCTAGACCCTGAAAATGATAAGATATTCACGAAAGAAACGGAAGGAGACTCAAATAAATGGACAGATATTCTGGGCTCGTGGGGTGGAAGAATTAATACTGTGATGTGCCCAGGTTACCCAAAGCAATGGACGCATTCGACACAATCCCTATTAGAAGTCCAGGGGCATTTTTCACGGAAATAGAACAAATAATCTTAAAACTTGTATGGAACCACATGAGACCCCAAATAGCCTAAGCGATCTTGAGAAAGAAGAGCAAAGCTGGAGGCATCACCATGTCGCTGATTGCAAGCTGTATTACGAAGCTATAGTCATGAAAACAGTACAGCGTTGGCATTAAAACAGGCACACAGATCAGCGTAACAGAACAGAGAGCCTAGAAATAAAGCCGCACATACATGGCCAACTAACTGACATCAAAGAGCCTAGAATATACAATGGGGCAAGGACAGTCTCTTCGATGACTGCTGCCGGGGAAACCAGATGGCCACATACAGGAAACGAAACCGGACCCCTGACATCATACACAAAAACTAACTGGAAATGGGTTAAAGACTTGAACACAAGAAGACCCGAAACCATAATGTGACATTAGTCTTGGTGAGGACTTTTTTTTCTTTTTTTTGATTTGACACCAAAAGCAAAGGCAATTAAAGAGAAACATAAGTAACCGGGACCACACCAAACTAAAAGGCTTCTGCAAAGCAAAAGAAACCGTCCACAAAGTGGAAAGGCAACCTGCCGAGTTGGAGAAAAGATTTGCAACTCTTACATCTGATAAGGGGTTACCATCCAAACCAGGTAAAGAAGTCCTACGGCTCAACGGCAAAAATACAAACCATGATTCAAAAATGGGCAAAGGACCTGAACGGACATTTTTCCAAAGAAGACATCCGGGTGGCCAACAGGTATGTGAAAAAGTGCCGAACCTCACTCACCGTCGGGGAAACGCAAATCAAAGCCACAATGAGCTATCACTTCGCACCTGTTAGGATGGTTATTACCAGAAGCACAAGAGAGAGAACGAGCGTGGGTGAGGGTGCGGAGAGAGGAGGGAGCCCCTGCGCACCGCAGGGGGGCGTGCAGATGGGCGCAGCCATAGTGGAAACACCACGGAGCTTCGTCACGGAATAAAACCAGAACCACCATGTGACCCAGCAGTTCCGTTTCCGGGTATTGACCGGAAGGAAAGGAAAACACGAACTTGAAAAGATACCCGCACCCCTAAGTTCACTGCAGCATTATTTACAACAGCCAGGGCGTGGAAACAACCTGGGCGTCTATTGATGGATGCATGGATAAAGACGTGATTATGTGTGTACAAAGAAATATCGCTCAGCCACATGAGCAGAACCGTGTTGTTTGCAACAACATGGATGGACCCCAAGGGCATTATGCTAAATAAGCCAGAGAGACAAATACCGTTATGATCTCACTGACATGTAGGAATCTAAGAAAAAACACAGAGCTCACAGATACAGAGAACAGACTGGTGGTCGCCAGGGGCGGCGGGCAGGGGTAGGGGGGGTGGATGAAATGGGTGAAGGGGGTCCAGGGCTACAAACTTCCGGTCATAAAACAAGTCCTGAGACACAAGGCACAGGACGGTGGCGACAGCTAACAATACCGCACTGCGTATGTGAAGTTATGTGAAGTTGCTAAGAGAGAAATTCTTAAAAGTTTTCATCACGAGACATTTTGTAACTGTGTATGGTGAATGGATGTTAGGCTAGGTTTATTGTGGCGATCCTTTCATAACATATACAAATATTGCATTATGATGTCGTGCACCCCAAACTAATATCATGTTATATGTCAATTACACCTCATTTTCAAAAAAGCGAATGGTGGAGTCTCTGACCAGTTCATGGAGCAGCCCCACCAAAGAAGCAGGGACTTTCAATTGCGAGTTGTAAGTGATGGCTCTCTTGGGCCTCATACACCGCCGACCTCCAATCCAACTCAACCAACTTTGCTAAATACCCATGAGAATGCGATTTAGCGAGCCCAAAGACTCAGAAAGAACAGCTGACCGCTGGTCCTTGGGAGACTAAGGTTGTGAGCCGTACATATCAAATTCATCTACGAGGATTTTGAAATCATTCATTTCCTGTCATTTTTCTCAATCAACCAACAATGCCCAGCATAACTAACATTATTAGTGGTAGCTTTAAAATCCTTTCGCCTTCAACAGCAACTTAATATAAAACTCAAATCTGAGCTTCCTAGCTGCCAGGGCAAAGAGGGAAAGTATACAGGGGCCATAGCTCTTGCTGTTTAATGACCAGGAGCACATCAGGCCCTCAGAATAAACAGGCATTTTCAGGGTCCTGAGTTCTGAAAGTCACGTTGCAGCAGGGTTTCTTGTACAGAGAGGCTTTCTAAATATAACGAATAAAATTCTCAGTGACGGTTTAAAAAAAAAAATGTGAATGTCCTGGGTATGGCTATTTACGCTTGCCGCCGCGATCATCCAGCCTTCACTGAAGCGATACTGAGCAAGCGCCGTTGGATGAAAGCAATTCTTTGGGAAGACAGCTTTTTGGTGACGTGTGTAAATTCAAGAATGAAGTTTGGGAAATCGATTTTGAAGAAGACTTATTATTGAAAATAGTTCCTTTTCTCGTGCGAGCCGTATGATTCTAAGGCGTTAGTCACTGTTTCCCACCAGGAGCGCCCAAGATATCACAGGGAATGTGTTGCCTTCAGTCCGAAGGACGCTCTATACTTGCTTTGACTTCCCATGGTCTTTGGCGTCCATTTTGGTTGTGTCCCAAGCACCCCGTTTGAGGACTCTGGGCGAATCTCTGGTCTGGGTCGCAGTTGTCTGGCTTTCAAATAAGGGGCGTTGAGGAGGACACTTTAGGGTCCTTACTGTTCTTTTAGCATCCAGATCGCAAGCTTTCTACACAGACCTTCTAGTCTGATGTCCTAAAGGGGGTCCGTGAGCTACACTTGGCCTTCAGACAAGCTTCCATTTGGCCCACGGTGTACATTTTTTTTTTACCTTTGTTTTTTTTTTTTTTGAATAATTTATTGTCAGTTTGGTTTCCATACAACACCCCGTGATAATCCCAACAAGTGCCCTCCTCTGTGCCCATCACCTGCTCTCTCCCCTCCCACACCCCCCTCTCCCCTCAGTTTGTTCTTAGTCTTTGAGAGTCTCCCATGTTATGTCTTCCTTCCTCTCTGTGGCTTTTTTTTTTCCCCTTCCTTCTCCTCTTCCCCTCCCCCCTGGTTTTCTGTTAGGTCTCCCAAAGCCTACCTACGTGTGGGAACATATGATATCTGTCTTTCTCTGCCTGACTTATTTCACTCAGCATAACACCCTCCAGTTCCATCCATGTTGCCACACATGGCCAGATTTCATTCCTTCTCATTGCTGCGTAGTATTCCATTATATGTATATATACCATATCTTCTTTATCCATTCATCAGTTGATGGACACTTAGTCTCTTTCCATGATTTGGCTGTTGTCGAAAGTGCTGCTATGAACATCGGGGTACACGTGCCCCTATGCATCAGCACTCCTGTGTCTCTTGGGTAGATTCCTAGCAGTGCTATTGCTGGGTCACAGGGTAGTTCTATTTCCATTTTTTTGAGGAACCTCCACACCGTTTTCCAGAGTGGCTGCACCAGTTTGCATTCCCACCAACAGTGCAAGAGGGTGCCTGTTTCTCCACATCCTCGCCAGCATCTATAGTTTCCTGATTTGTTCATTTTAGCCACCCTGACTGGTGTGAGGTGGTATCTCAGTGTGGTTTTGATTTGTATTTCCTTGATGATGAGTGACATGGAGCATCATTTCATGTGTCTGTTGGCCATCTGGATGTCTTCTTTGGAGAAGTGTCTATTCATATCTTCTGCCCATCTCTTCACTGGATTATTCGTTTTTCGGGTGTGGAGTTTGGTAAGTTCTTTATAGATTTTAGATATTAGTCCTTATTCCGACATGTCATTTGCGATGATCTTTTCCCATTCCGTTGGTTGCCTATTCGTTTTGTTGGTTGTTTCTTTTGCCGTGCAGAAGCTTTTTATCTTGATGAGGTCCCAGTAGTTCATCTTTGCTTTTAATTCCCTTGCCTTTGGAGACGTGTCGAGTAAGAAATTGGTGCATCTTAGGTCAAAGAGGCTTTTTCCTGCTTTCTCCTCTAGGATTTTGATGGTTTCCTGTCTCACATTCAGATCTTTTATCCATTTAGAGTTTATTTATTGTGAGGGTATAAGGAAGTGGTCTAGTTTCATTCTTCTGCATGTTGCTGTCCAGTTCTCCCAGCACCATTTGTTAAAGAGGCTGTCTTTTTTCCATTGGATACTCTTTCCTGCTTTGTCAAAGATTAGATGGCCATATGCTTGTGGGTCCATCTCTGGGTTCTCTATTCTATTCCATTGGTCTCTGTGTCTGTTCTTGTGCCAATACCATGCTGTCTTGATGACTACCGCTTTGTAGTAGAGGCTGAAGTCTGGGATTGTGATGCCTCCCGCCTTGGTTTTATTCTTCAGTATTACTTTGGCTATTCAGGTTCTTTTGTGGTTCCATACACATTTTAGGATTGTTTGCTCTAGCTTTGAGAAGAATGCTGGTGCAATTTTGATCGTGATTGCATCGAATGTGTAGATTGCTTTGGGTAGTATTGCCATTTTAACGATATTTATTCTTCCGATCCATGAGCATGGGATGTTTTTCCATTTCCTTGTGTCTTCCTCGATTTCCTTCATAAGTTTTTTTATAGTTTTCAGTGTAGAGGGCTCTCACATCTTTGGTTAGGTTTATTCCTAAGTATTTCATGGCTTTTGCGGTGTACATTTTTTAAGAAACTGAGTTACAGGCAACATGTTTTTTAAGATATCAGCATATTTCCTCCACACACTCAGGTTAGAAATATCTGAAGGCTGGTACTCCCCAGCATGAATGGCTATAATTAGCTGGACCCGCGTGGCAGCTGCCGCTTTCAATAGGTGCCCTCTGGGGTGCTGGCGGGACCCCTGCCTGCTTCTTAATTTACACGCAGGTCCCCACGACCACCTGGGCGGTGGCCCGTGCTCAACTCTGACACGTGTGGCTTTCTGCTGCAGAGGTCGGGACCCGGCCGGCCTACGTGCCCGGAGCTCTCTCAGGGGAACCTGCTTTCTGGGTGAGTCCGGCAGGAGACTCGGTCTGCAGGACATGGCGCCTCCCTCCGGCTCCCCGCCCCGACGTGCCCCGCCAGCGCCACGGGCGTCCGAGAGAAAGCCCCGCGATCCCTCCCGCCTGTCACTCCCAGGAAACGAGCCCCTGGTCACTTGGACGCAACTTCTCAGGGTAGCAATATCGCGGCCGCAACGCGTGATTTCACGAGTGCCTCGCTGGGCTCTCGGTGGGGAGTGTTTACCTTTTCAAGATTCGATTTAACGGACTTTTGGCGGATTTTGCAGTGGCGCTAGAGATAAGCACGTGTAATTGTGTCTTTGCTGCAGGCCGGCGGCCTGACAGGCGAGCCTTGGGAACCAGCCGAGGTAACTCGTGCAAGACAGACCGGAAGCCCTACCTGCTCTGTCTCCACCCAGGACATGGCACCGCAGCACTGACCACAGGAGAGCAGGAGCATGCTGGCTAGTGTAGACGGCCGAGTGTAGACAAACCGTCCACGTCAACTTCCGGGCCATTCCGCGGTGGCCGCACAGTCCCACGCGTGCTCCTGCCCATTTTCCACACCAGTTTTAATCCCTGCCCCCCCCCCCCGCCCCCCTGCCCCAAGGTGGTTCTTCTGGGGCCTTCTTCCATGCTGATGGTCTGAAGTCAATAAATTGCTCCCCTAACATAATACACAGCGAATATAAGCTCATACATAAATACGGTTAGCCTCTCTTCATGTTAGGTTTCATATTTTAAATGGACTCATTAAAAAAAAATTCAAATTGCTTCTCTACTAGAAGCACATTGATTTGTATTTTTCTTTTTTTAATATTTGATTTTCCTTATTCTTTTTTTTCCCCCCTATTTTAGAAAGAGCACAAGCATGCATGACTGGGCGGTGGGGAGGGGCAGAAGGAGAGAGAGAGAGAATCTTAGGCAGGCTCCATGCTCAGCGTGGAGCCAGAGCGGGGCTCCACCCCACGACCCCGGGATCGGGACCTGAGCTGAACTCAGAGTCGGATGCTCAGCCGGCTGAGTCACCCAGGCGCCCCTCGTTTGGTGTTTTTCTAGCGCGCACAGACGTAAACGAACGCTTTTAAGTTCAAGTCACGTCGTCCGTGGGCTGCCCGCCGTCGGCTGCGATCCCCGCGGCGGAGGGTCCGCGCCTCCCCCCGCCCCCCGCGGCCCGTACCTGTCCGGTAGCCCGTGCTGTTGAGGTACACGGCGAAGGTGCGGCTCTCGTGCTGGGCCTGCCAGGAGGGCGAGGAGCAGTTCTCGTTGTTGGTGTAGGTGTTGTGGTTGTGGACGTACTTGCCGGTGAGGATGGAGGAGCGCGACGGGCAGCACATGGGCGTGGTCACGAAGGCGTTGACGAAGTGCGCCCCCCCCTGCTCCATGATGCGCCGCGTCTTGTTCATCACCTGCATGGAACCTGCAACCGGGGGCCAAGGTGAGGGCCGGGGCCGGGCCAGAGTGCGCCCCGGGGCGCCCCGCGCGGCAGCCGGGGGAGGGAGGGGAGGGGGTTACAGGCGCCCGGAGGCTCCCGACCCCAGCCCTGGGGAGGGGGGCGCATTCTGGAACTCTCTGCGGGGCCGATGGGGGCGGGCACGACTGTCATTTGTGCGCAGGGGCCAGCAAGGCACCGCGGGGCAGTCCTGGGCGAGAAATCTCCGGGGTCCCCAGGCCTGCTGCGTGGTCACAGAAGGAGATGAAAACGTGTTCGTTTTTCATATAAACAGAACGTCTTCTTTGGCAGGATATTCATATGTATTTTTTTTTTTTTTTGGGGTAAGCAACCACTATGTAAACCAAGGGAAGATTATACTCTGTTTGGTTTGGAACTTTCCCAAGAGCTGTTCCTTTTCCCTGAAACCGGGTCACGCCCACCCGCCTGGCTCGCCTTCCCCCTGAACACTCCTCTGGTCCACGGGCTGCTCCTTCTAGGCTGGAGGCCGCCTCCCACTGCCCTCCGAATTCCAGCCCTCAGCCAAACCACACCTCCTCCAGGGAGCACGAGGGCTTCTCGGATTCCCTTGAGCGCCTAGCGTGCACGCCGTGGGTGTGATTAGGACTTAATTATATGCCACTAGGTCCTGGGGCTTCCTTCATGCCTTTTCTTGTTCGTCAATGAAGCCGTAAGCGGCGAAAGGCACTCAGGAAGGACAGGAAACTGACGCGCGGGAGACCTACTGTGCGCAGGTGCTTTCGCGGCCACCGCTCCGCTGAGGGCCCCACGAGGGCAGACTACGAGCCTCGCTCCGTGCTGAGTTCCCAACACCCTCCACGGTGTGCGACACGCAGTAGGCACTCAAATGTTTGCAGACGGGATGTGTGACACCGTGGGGGGTTTCTGAATATTTAGTAGGGAAATAGTCAGTGGAAATCCTTTCTCTCTTCCTCCTACCACCCCCAGTTCCCTTCCTCTTCCTTAGTGTTCTTCGAGTCCCCGGTGCGCGAGTGAAGCCAACTCTCTCTCCCTCCCCCCCACATCCCCAGCCTCACCCTCGGAACCTGGGAATGTGCCCTGGTTTGGAAAAAGGGTCTTTGCAGCTGTAGTTCAGGATCTTGGGGTGAGATGTTCTGCATTCCCCGCGTGGGCCCCAAATCCAAAGACGAGCGTCGAGCGTCGTGTAAGAGACAGAAGGGGGAAGACACACAGACCGGGAGGGGACGGCCGTGTGAGGCCCGAGGCGGAGGCTGGAGGGAGAGGCAGCCACAGGCTGAGGAACCCCCGGACCCCCGGGAGCTGGAAGAGGAAGGAAGGATTCTCCTCCAGAGCCTTCGGAGGAAGCATAACCCTGTCAACGCCTGGGTTCTGGGCTTCTGGCTTCTAGAACTAATGAAGAATAAACCAAGACAGAGTCTCCCGGGGTCTGAGTTCTCACTGGAGAGCTGCCCATCCCAATCACCAGCGGCCCCCTGGAGGTTTCAACAACAACTAATCTTGAGTCACCTCAGCGCTCTGCTCCGTCCCTACAGGCAGAGAACGAAAAGACTTACATGGCCTTTATCCCATCTTTCTGCCAAAGAGGGACTGGAATAGATTTAGAGCTTCCCTGAGGCAAACACGGACCACACCTCCTCACTGTTTAAAACCATCGGATAGCTTCCCGGGGCACTCGAAGAAAACCAGAATTCCTTACTGTGGCTGAAGACTCTTCCAGACTCATCCTTGCTGCCAAGCCACCTCCGTGTTCCTTCGCCCTCATCTCTCCCCTCCCCCTTGCTCACACGGGCCTCCTCATGGTTTCTCAAATGCTCCCATCTCATCCCTGCCCCAGGATCTTTGCACTTGCTACTGCTGCTGCTGGGACTCTTCCCGACACATCCCTTTGTTGGCTTGTTCGGATCTGAACCGGAGGCCACCTCCTCGGCAAGGCCTGGCCAGCCCCCCCGTCTGAGGGAGCCCCCGCTCGTTTGCTCCCCGCCATACCAGTGCGTGTGCTTCTTAGCATTCATCTCCTTCTGGAATGGTCTCCTTCGCTGGTTCCCTTGTTTATGTTCTACTTTTCCTGGACTGAGCGCTCTGGGTGATTCGGGGTGCTGTTCATCCCCCCTCTGCCCCCCTCACTCCCCGGGGAGTACGTAATTGGTGCTCCGTAAAAACTCACTGAGTGACGGAAGGAGACGCGGCAAAGCCTGCCCTTTCCGCCCCAGAAGCCAGCTGGTTTTTGTAAGGGACGCCCTTCTGGGACCAGGTGTGTTTCCTGAGACTCTTGGCCAAGGCTGCCCGCAGCGGGTGGAGGAAAGAACCGGCTTTGTGTCACGCACTGAACAGGTATAATGAGACCCCCGGAATCTATAATGAGACCCCCGGAATCGTGTGACCATCTAGCCTCAAGGCCGCACGCCCTCCCAAGAAGCCCCAGGGAACCCGGCCGACTAGCCGGTTCTTTCTACCCTGAAGTTTCACCACAAATCGAGATATCGGCCCCCCACAAGCTTGAACACTAGCCACGTTCCCGCCTCGTGGTCTTTTCGTGCCCTCGGCCCAGGGCGGCTCCCCCCTCGCCTCCTTCGGGTTACTGTGCGAATGTCACGTATACCTCAGGGAGGCCTTCCCTGGCCCAGAATTCGGCAGGGATTGAGGCCTACTTTCTTCACTATTGCCTTCCCGAGCCTAGAATAGCACCTGGCACACAGTAGGTGCTCAATAAACATCGGCGAAGTGAACAGAAGATATGATCTTACTCTTCGGGTTTCTTAGAACTCGGGAGCCCCGGTCGGTTTATACTCACAGACGTGTGTGGTTCGTGCAGTGGGTTCGAAAACTCTGACTTTAAATCGCATTAAATCCATCTGCGCTCTCTGGTTTGCTACATTCGCCTTTGCTGCTCACAGCTCTCCGTCCTCCATCCACACACCTGCCAGGCGCCTGAAGGCCTGGGTGCGGCAGCCTCCCCACATAACTTAGAGGAGGAGACAGGCCCGGCTTTCCGTGGAGGGGAGGGCGGTGTTATCCTTGTTCGTGGTCCCGACTCTGGTTGGCCAAACGCCTGCTGTCTCCTGGCCGGGCGTGTGTCATGTGCATTTGACTTAATCCTTCCAACAGCCCTTCTGAGGACACAGAGTTAAATGGCCAAAGCCACACGCCTTTGGAAGTGCGGTGTGAGGACTCAAGCCCAGGCCTGTCCCCGCGGTGCTGGGAGTCACGTTTAAGAAACGTACAGTTTGCACCACGGGCGGGGGGGGGGGGGTAGTGCTAATACACCCCGGAAAATGCACTTGGCCAGTGCTCGGCTTCAACGAGAAGAACGCTGGACTGGAGGCTGGGTCCCCGAGGCGTCGCAGAGGTGACTTTAGCTGGCACGCCAGCGGTGGGAATGGCACGGGGGCGCGTCGCCAAACATCGGGGATGCCAGCAGGGGGCAAGCGATGCCACCACTGCTCAGCTCCAGGAGAAATGTCGGCTGGGGCGGTCATGGCCTTACCGCCCACACGATTCCTGTCTCGACGGGGAGTGAACCGGCCGCCCGTCGGAGCTCTCAGCAGCAGCAATATCGGCTTATATTTAGTCGGGTGGTTTAGTTTCCTTTATTTAGGATGGGTGATCCTGGCTTCTCTCATTTCGGGTAGCGGAGTCTTGTTCGTAACACGCACGTGCACGCGCGCGCACGCACACACACACACACACACACACCAATTACAGCTAATCAAAACAAGCCCATGGAAGGGATGCCTGGGGGGCTCAGGCGGTTGAGCGTTCGACTCTTGATTTTGGCTCAGGTCACGATCCCAGGGTTCATGAGTTCGAGCCATGTGTCCGGCTCTGTGCTGACAGTGCAGAGCCTGCTTGGAATTCTCTCTCTCCCTCTCTCTCTGGCCCTCCCTCGCTCGCACGTGCTCTCTTTCTCTCTCAAAATAAATAAATAAACTTAAAAAAAGAACTCAATAGTAGTACCGGTAGCACACAGATGTGAACATTCTGGAAAGGCCGGCACGCCCTGGCTCCCGGCTCCGTACACCTCGGAAGCGCCTGCACAGACGCCTGCCTCGCAGACCCCGGGGGCCGGTACCGCGTACTCTAACCCGAGCTCCTGCTGCCTCCTGCCCTTTCCCCCACCTGCATGGGCGTTAATCCCGGTCCTGCTCGGTCCCATCTCTCTGTCCCTGCACCCGATCCGTCAGCAAAGCCTGTCCACCATCCGGCGCTGCCGCCCTCCTCCCCAGGCACCTGGTTACCCTCTCGCTTCCGAATCGGGTCCCCGGCTTCGCCTCCTGATGCGACTCTGACCATTTATTCTGCACAGAGCAGCCAGAGCGCCTCCTCTCCTCGGCCCCTCTGTGGCTCCCACTCACCGGAGAACAAAGTCCCTGAAGTCATCCACAGGCCTTCCTGGGTCCCCCCCTCCCCGCCCCGTCTCTGCAGCCGCAGGGGACTCGTCTCAGACGCGCCAAGCCCGCTCCTGCCTCGGAGTCTTTGCCTCGCCGTTCCTTTTGCTTGGAATGCCTCTCCCCCTGCACCCCGACACCCTGGGCCCTCGCCCCCTTTTGGTCTCCCTGACACTTGAGACCCCTTCCTTAAGTTTCTGACTCCGTACCTGTTGTCCCCACGTTTGTCCTGCTGTCTGCTGGCGCCCCGTCTCGGAGGGCTCCCAGCCCCGGGGCGGCGCCCGGCCCACGGCAGGTGCCCGGGAAATAGTTCTCAAAGCAGCGAGCCCGGGGCACCCCAGGTAGAACGGACTTTCCGCCCGCTCTTCACGAATGAGGAGAAAGGGTGGGGCGGCGGGGCGGGAGCACTCGGCCCGTCTGGGGCTCCCGGGTCTGCAGCCAGGACCACGCTGCTCCCCGCCACCCCACGACCTGCCAGACCCTCCTCCTCCAGGAGGCCGCCGCCTGGTGAATATTCCGCCTGCGGCCAGCAGCCCCGAACGCCGCGCTGGCAAAAAGCAAACAGCCTGCAGAACCACTTTAGTTTTTTTTTTTTTTTTTTTTTTTTTTTTAATGGGCTCAGAACGAGGGTCTCAAAGTGCTTCCGCCTCCATCGTACTAACTAGATTCCGAGGAGACGAGCGATCGGCTGCTCTCGTCCAGCGGTCCCCGCGCGTGTCTGCTCGGTGCGCACGCCCCTGCCCGAAGCAGCCGGCTGGAGGACAGCCGTGTCCACGCGCGGCCTAACAAGGCCCCGAAAGGACAGCCTGTGCCCGAGCAGCGCGACGTGGCGAGCCCCCCCGCGGGGACAGTCACCTGCCTTACGACGACCGCCACGGTGGCGAGGCTCCGTAAACCCGCATCCGGGACACAAACGCGCGTGACCTCACCTCCCCGCCCGCGTGCGGACGCGCCGCCCTGACAGGAGGGAGGACCTGGAAGGTGGGGCCGCACAGAAGCCGGTTGTCAGCGTGTTCGATGAAGCCAGGCCAGCCCACCCGAGCTCACTCCGGCCAACATGAGCTTGGGATGTGCCCATGAAAACAGGCTCGGCTTCCCTCCGTGATCAAACCTCCCAGCCTGGCTGGCCCAGGGGTGACGTCACCCCAACACCGCTGTGTGACTCCAATGGTCCCATCCCACCGACGACGTGGGGTGCACCCCCCGTGGAGGCCGCCCCTTTCTGATTGCTTTTGGGGGCCCCCTCAGTATACCACCTGTGCTATTATCATTATTTGATATTTTTCCTTAAAGTGACTTAAAATTTTTTTAATGTTTATTTTATTTTTGAGAGAGAGAGAGAGAGAGAGAGATGGGCGAGGGGCAGAGAGAGAGGGAGACACAGAATCCAAAGCAGGCTCCGGGCTCTGAGCTGTCAGCACAGAGCCCGACGTGGGGCTTGAACTCACGAATCGCGAGATCATGACCTGAGCTGAAGTCGGACGCTCACCCACCTGAGCCCCCCAGGCTTTACCTTTAAAGTGACTTTAAAAATAAACTTGAATCTCAACCCAAGTAACTACGTGAAATCCCGTGTCTCACATGCTCATTAAAGTGTGGGGTTTTTTCATGCACATCAAAGTAAGTTTGTAAGTAGTAAAAATCAATGCTTCTTGACCATTGTGCCTTGTGCCTTACCTGTCGTCGAAAGGCACTGGGGAAACGTTGAATTCGTCTGCTCTTCTAGAAGTCTGGGTCGGGGCAACCGCGGTCTCTAGGGAACGAGCAGGGGCTGGGGGCTTTCGAGATTTGAAACATGACCCAACTTTGGCCACTCCCGGGGCTTCCGTGGTTCCTACCCACTTCGTGCCCGAGAGGCCTGTGTCGGCTGGGCGCAGAAGCACCCACGGCCCTTTGAGACCAACTCCTGCGGCCCCCATGTGGGTGGCAAGGGTGGCACCGATTTAGACGGATAACTAACGAAACGATACCTTCTGAGGTTTGTGTGCTTAAAGCTACAGGTAAACAGTCTGTGATGTCTCCTCGCCTTGGAAGGGCAGTGGCGGGGGGACGGGACGCGGGGAAAAAATAAAGCCCTCGGGTAAACCCTGCGTCTTGACTGAAATCAGCATTTTCCTTTAAAATTTTTTAAATTTATTTTTGAGAGAGAGAGCGAGAGAGAGAGCGAGAGTGCAAGCAGGGGAGGGGCAGAGAGAGGGAGACAGAGGATCTGAAGCGGGCTCTGTGCTGACAGCGGGGCTCAATCTCACGAACTGGGAGAGCATGACCTGAGCCGAAGTCTGAGGCTTAACCGGCTGAGCCCCCTGGGCGCCCCTTCAATCGGCATTTTTCTAACCATCACTGACTCTCACCGGGACTAGTGAGGCCGACTCTCCAACTGCCTCCTGGCTTCCACCCTCGTCCCCTGTGCGGTGCTCTCCCCCCCGGTGGCCGCAGGGCTCCTTTTAAACCGTTAAGTCACACTATGGTTTCCTTTGCTCAAACTTTTCCACCGATTGTCCGTCTTGCTTAGAATAAAACCCCAAGTCCCCCCTCTGGCCCAGGGAACCCTATGCGACCCGGACACCGATCCTCCCCGACGACAGCTTGCACCTCCGTCCCCCACGCGCCCTCTGCCCTGGCCACGCTGACCTTCTCACCACTCCTTCAACACGCCGAGCACGCTCCTGCCTCAGGGCCTTTGCACTTGCTGCTCTTGCTGCCGAGACATCCCCCCCTCCACCCCCCGCTGCCCCGTGGCATCCAGGCCTTTGCCAATGCTGCCTCCTCAGGGAGGCTCTCCCCGGGCCGCGCTGAGCTCGCTCCTTCCTCCCCTTCTTGCTCTTCGAGAAAATGCTCCTAGCAGATCCGCAGACGCTCGGGGATGGTGGCTTCTGGGGCGAGCGCCGCGAGTGGGGGACGGGGAAGGCTACCTCTGCCGTGAGTTACCTGAGTCTCTGAAGGTACGGCTGTGTCGCTCGTATAACTTGAAATACTTCGGAGGCTCAGTGGGGAGGAGGGAACTGACTGGACACAGGCGAGTCCGGGAGCACGCCCGGGTACGCGGTGCCTCCCCATCTGTGCTTTCCATCTGAGGAAAAGACCGTCTACCTGAGCGGAGCCCTTTCGGCAAGGACCCCCCGCGCCCCCCGGTGTCTGTGAGGCCGCAGGTGCCTCTGAACACGAAGCCGGAGGCCACGGTCAGAAGGCCAGAGGCAGGACCTGCCCACGGGAATGTCCGGTGATGCTCTTTCCCGTGTGTCCCGAGAGCTGCAGCTTTTCAAATGGCTTTGGTGGGGCCCTCGGCATTTTTGCTTTCGTGGGCCCCTTCCTCTGCGAAAAATATTTAAAATTTCTACTCCTACCAACTCTTCTCGGAGCCAATTCCAACGTGGGTGTTGCCCCCCCCACCGCCAACACCTCGAAGCAATCCTGGGACACCGGAAGGGTGTCCAAGAATGTAGCTCATATCGAACACTGTCTACCCAGAGTCGCCACCGGATCCCACAGGGGGAGGGCTCCGGTCCCACAGCGTGCCTCCCTCCCCCCACCCCTCCACCGCCGCACTGACGCCGGCGGCAGGCCCGGGCTGTCACCTGAGCTTCTGACCTACAGGCCACGGAGGAGCGGCTCCAACGACCTCCCCTTAGCGTCTTTAATCGGGTAGAAGGGCTCACGGAACTCAGGGAAACACGGACGCTTACCCGTTCGTTGAAGGAGGTGATGGAGGAGGCAACAGCCGGGCGCCCTGGGCCAGGCCTGGGGGAGGGTGGGCCGCGCGCCCTGCGTCTCCAAGTAGTCGCTGCCTGAGCACTCCCCGAACCCGGTCCTCTGGGGTCTGTCTGGAGGCGTCGGTACAGAGTCCTGATGGACCATGTCGCGGGCCCCTGGGGCTGACTCGACCTCCAGTCCCCTCCGCCAGCCCTCCGGCCGCAGGGTCCCGGGGCGCCCCGGCTGTGTCTTCTCCTCCCCTGGGGGTTGACGAAGCAGGAGCCGAAGGGCCGCCTGAGCACGGGGCCCGGCTGAGGGTGAAGGGGACCCGACCTGCGTCCTCTCCAGGTGCCACCCTTCTCCGAGCGACTCTCCGGTCGCCTGTTCAGCGCCGTGTGTTAATCAGGCCCCGCGCTACGCGTGTGTGCGGTATGCGCACGTGCGCCCACTTCCATTCTGGGCCGAACGCGGGGCGCCCCCAGCCCCCTCCCCCGCATCTGTGGCCTCCGGGTTTCGAAGCGCCCCGAGAATGAAGTGCGAGCCATCCCGTTCAATCACCGGCTTTCTTGGGGCCTTCATCGCCCTTCTGTAAAAACACAGCACGTGAATTGCTTCGGGCACAAGATTTCTTTCGACAGCGAAGTTCAAGGACGATTCTGGAATACCCTCTGCCATCTGATGCGGGATGCTGGGAAGGGCTCTGGAGGCCCGTGGCCGGAGTTCGAATCCCCGCCTCGCCGCTTCCTATCTGCTACATACCTTTGTGCAAACGATTCCACTCCCCCCCACCATGTACCTCGGCGTCCTCGTCCGCACGGCACGGAGAAGAACGGTGCCGCCTTCCCGCGGGAGGTCCCCAAACTTAATGGCAGAAAAGGCGTGGAAAGCCTTTAGCGCGGTACACGGCATATGAAGGCACTTAATACGTGGGAGGCGTCCACATTTTTAGTTGTTGTAGCTCCCAAGTACCGTGGACACAGAGTGCCCCTGGACAGATTCTGCTCTATGTGCTTGGAAGTGTTTAAAAATTCACTTTTTTTTTTTTTTTTTAAATTGAGATTTCACATCCATCCAGTTTTCTGACTTTGCTTGAAGAATGCAGAGATCTGGGCTTGACGGGTTCCCGGGTGAGTGGACCGAGTAGCAAAGGCCCGGTGTGGCAGGGCCGCTCTGGCTCTCGGGCTCCCCCCCACATTTACAGGACCCGCCACGCCCTGGAGGCACGGGGTTCACGACCTGTAGCTGTTTCTAGTCCGCTGGAAGGGACCAGCTAGGTAAACCTTCAAAGCAGCACTAGCTCTGACCCGGAGCCCCGCAGAGGGCAGGCTTCAGCGGGGTGGGCAGAGCTGTGGCTGTGGGTACGGGCTAGGACAGAGCCTTGACCTGGACACGGAGGTGGGGGGCAGGGAGGGCCATCAGCTTGGGCCACAGGTGGCAAAGCATCTGTGTCCTGCGCCACCCGCCAGCCCCCGGTGACCGCCCGCCAGGCGGAATGCCCGAGGCAGCCCTCGTCTGGTCCTCGAGCGTCCCTGGAATGCCCGCAGGGTCACCGGATGGGACCAGTGAGCCGCCTGCCCGCGGCAAACTGACAACCACGGGAGGCTGGGTCCCATCGGTCTGGCTGTCCGGGATAGCTCCGTCCCCAGCAGGCAGGGGTGGGGGGGGGGGAGGAAGGCCTGGGGATGAGCAGAAGGGGAGGCTACGTCTGGGCAGAGGGACTCCACTGTTTCCCGGACAGTGACATTTGTGCCGAACATGCTCGAAGCGACCACTGCTGTGCCTCCAACTCGACCCAGAATCACTGCACTCGCTGCAGGGACCTTCCCTTGCGGGGGCAAAAGGGGACCCCGGGATCTTACAAAATAGAAGGGTTTAAGTTTTTATTTATTTAGAGAGAGAGGTAGAGAGAGAGAACACGCAGGGGAGGGGAGGGGGGGGCAGGGGATCCAAAGCAGGCTCCGTGCTGACAGCAGAGAGCCCAAGGCGGGGCTCGAACTCACGAACCGCGAGGTCATGACCCGAGCCGGAGTCAGACGCGTCACCGACTGAGCCGCCCGGGCGCCCCGGGATCTTACGAAATAAAGCCAAATGCCGCTGCTGGTTTTAGCCGCGCAAAGCCGAGGCTCGAAATCGGTTCCCGAAACCAGTGTCAAGTGAGCAGATGCCAAGGACAGCAGCGTCGGAACTTCGTTAATGAACGCCGGACTGTCAGAGAGATCATGAAGCGAATTTTTCCTCCTCTGCCGTCTGCTGGGTCCGGCTGCGAAGCTCTGGGGAGGAAATTCTGATCTATTTCTTCTCAATGGAGGGGAGGTGGCCCAGAGGCCCTGGGAAGGGGTCACCCTCTGACCAATCACTGGCCACCGCCGCTTCCTCCCTGAGGAGCTCCACCCACAGACCGGTTATTTATTCAAAGTCCGGGGTGTTTTGCCCACTTTTCGTCCTGTGCTACACAGAGCCAGTCCCCTGGCCGCCAGCCTGGCGGTGACGTGTGTAGCAGCTTGCTGTCTGTCCTGAGCCTGAAAACCTGCTCCTCCTCCCCTAGCGTCCCCATCTCTGTAAACGGCACCACCATCTGCCCAAGGGCTCAGCCAAATCCTCAGTGATTCTCGACTCTCCTTCCCTCCCCCTCGCAGTCCGTCCACAAGCCCTGCCTGCTGACCCCCGGGACAGCCTGCTCCACCCGCCACCCCCTCTGCAGGGCACCCAGCGGCTCCCACCGGGACAACGGGTCTCCCTGGCTCTGACCTCGTCCCCGGGCCACCGCCCTTCCACCTGCAGCCAGCCTGAGCCACTGCGAACACGAATCATGCATACTTGACCTGCTTGGAAGGGCTCAGTGACTTTCCATCGGCCTTGGAATAAAATCCAGGCCTTCCCCCACCATCCTCCCCCTCACTCCCCGGGTCCCTCCTCTAAGTTCCGGGCCAGTCCATTCCTGCCATGTGGCTCTTGCACTTGTCCTTTGGCCTGGGATGCTCCTCCCCCAAATTCCCACGTGACCGGCATCAACAGGGGGGGACAGCTCTTGATGGGGGGCCCTGTGTGTCCCAGTAACCACTTGCTCCCCTCATGCCTTTGGTCTTGGGGTGGGACTGGCTACAATGTTACTAAATAGATTTCCCCACACTTGAGCAAAATATAGTTAAGTCCTCCTTGAATAATCCAAATTTGAGTGTGCCCCACATTTCTTGCTGAGATCGTGCGGCTAATTAGACAAGTTCTGTCTGTGTCATACGTGATGTCTGGAATGAGGTCCTAAAAGGGAGCTGATTTAACTGGAAATCCATCCGTTTTACCCTTTTGCTTCCTCCTTCTCTGATGCCTGGAACGTGGCTCTGATACATGGAGCTCCAGCAGCCATTCTGGACTATGAGGTGACCTTAATGATAGAAGCCCTATAACAAGCATGGCAGGCTTGGGTGCCTGCTAACCTTGAACCCACCGTGCCAGCCCTGGAATGCCAAATTTCAGATATTTTTATGTGAGCAGGAAGCCAAATTCTATCTTGTTTCAGCCACTGTTATTTTTTTCTTTCGGATGCAGCCAAACCTAATCCCAATATATTTAGCCTCCAAAATTTAAGGATCTCCCAAGTATTGCTGAATTAAAAAAAAAAAAAAAAGAAAAAAAAAAAAGGCTCGCAGGAATGTGCTTGGCAAGTTGAATGCCAGGGTGGGTCCAGACGGGCCCTTCTTCCTCCCGAGATAACCTGCAGCCACATGTTTTCGTAACTCTAGAGAGAGCCAGCAGGAACGTCAGCAGCCGGTGTCTTAGAGAGGCCAGGCTGGGAGTGACACCGATCCGGGGTCCGGAATCAGGGCACGCCGTCCCGGGCATCCGGCCATTTGGCCCCTACGGAGAGCGTGAGCCTGAGACTTAGAAGTGATTTCTGGAGACGGGTCTGCGGTACGGTGTGGCTTCCTCGCGTTGGCAGATGGAGAGCGGAAGACAAGTGCGAGGCCAGAAACCCTCCCAAGCCTCTCTCTCAGCAGCCCTCCCGGCACGGGGGGGGGCGTGCAATGTCGAGATCACGGGCCCCTCTGGGGATCCGGCGAGGGGCTGGGACCCAGCGGCGCGTACGCAGGCTTGCAATCGACTCGCACGTCTCGCACCCCCCCCCCCCCTCCCGGCCAGTCTGGCCCAGGCCTCTCCCCCGACTCCAAACGCTCCTGCTGCTGCGGACAGCACCTCTGGGTCTTTCGCAGCCTCCGCAATCTCCCAGGCTCAGAAGCGGACAGAGTTCCTGCCATAGCTCTCCGCGGCTCCGCAGACCGAGCTCCCTCCTTGCAGCCGCTCGGCCCGGCCCCCGCAGGGACTCCCGACCTCTCTCTCCTGCTCCCCCCAGCACACCGTTTTGTTTTTTTTAAATTTTTTAAAATTTTATTTGTTTTGAGAAACAGAGCAGAGGAGGGGCAGAGAGAGAGGAAAGAGCCTGATGCAGGGCTCGCGCTCATAAACCGTGAGATCATGACCCGAGCCGAAACCAAGAGTTGGATGCTTAACCGACCGAGCCACCCAGGCACCCCCTTTTAAAAAAAAAATTTCTTAAATGTTTATTTACTTTTGAGAGAGAGACGGAGGGTGAGCAGGGGAGAGGCAGAGAGAGAGGGAGGCAGAATCCGAAGCAGGCTCCAGGCTCTGAGCTGTCAGTACAGAGCCCGACTGTCGGGGGGGGGGGGGGGGCGGGGCTAGAACTCAGGAACCGTGAGATCATGACCTGAGCCGAAGTCGGACGCTCAACCGACTGAGCCGCCCAGGCGCCCATCTTATCAGAACCACCTGATAACTGGGTACACCATCGACTCCCCTGTCCCCGCCTCTGGCCTGAGCGGCCAGCGTCTCGTGCTTGGACTGCTGCGGGAGACTCCACGTGGGCTCCCTGCTCTCATGACACCCCTCGGTTTATTCTCCGAGTCACAGACGGAGGGGGTCACACTAACGTGTTAAATCAGATGACGTCCCTCCTCTGCTCGGCGCCCTCCACTTGCGTCTGCATCGCTCGGAAAGTCAAAATCCTCCCTCTGGTTCAAAGACCCTGCGTGATCCGCCCTCCCGCCACCGCCCCGCCGCCGCCTCTCAGAAATCACCGCTTCCCGTTCCTTCGCACGCACTGCTCTGCTGTCCTGACCGCTCTGCCGCTGCTGGTGGGACCCCTTGCTCCCTCGGAGCCTCCGCACTCACTGTTCCCTCTGCGGGGAACACTCTTCCCTTCGCCGGCTTCCTCACCTTGGTCCCAACGTCCCCTTCTCAGTACATAAAATCGTAACTGTCTCTCCTTCTCCTTGCTGTTGCCCCCTCCTCACCTTTCGCTATCGTGTGCACTGTAGACTTTATAAATCTTTTTTATTAACTCTCGCACTCGTATGTGAGCTCCGGAAGAGTAGGGATTTTGCCTATTTTGTTCGGGGCTGGATCCCTTTGGCGCGGGGAGGCGCTCGGGAAGGATCGAACGGGCCGCTCTGCCCTCTGGCCGGCACCCTGCTGCGGAGACAGCCCCGGAGTGCGCATTTCCTGGGCGCCTCCCGGGTGTCTGTCGACTTTTTCTTTAGGGAAGAATCACGCCCGACTCCCTCTCCCAGTCCTCATGGCTCATGGGGGGCCGACCCCGGTCTTGACTCCAGGCCTGTGCACGTGACCGGGCCAGCCAATCACCGCGTTCCTTTCCCTCCCCGGGGTTCATGGTCGATCAGCTGTCCCAGAGAGTACCGGCCCCAAGGGACTTCGCCTGGGGATGTTTATTGGTAGCTGTGGGAGAAAGACACTCTCTTTCCACGAGGAGGGCTTGTTGTAACACTACCGCAGGTCTGGGGACGCCGGGGGGAAAGCTGGGTTGAGGGTGAAGCCAATCTGGAGGAGGGCTGAGATCACAGACACGGAGAGAGAGAGGAGAGCCAGACGGAGCTCCTGGATCCAGCCACGCCTGAAGCTCAAGGTACACTCGGACTTTTTATTGACGCGAGTCACATAAACTCTTTTTTTTTTTTTTTGGATGGTCAGTCTAGTTTGAATTGGGTTTCTGTCACTCATCACTGAGAGAACGCAGACCGACAGAAAGGGGTCGGGATCCATGTGTTTTTATATCCACCAGAACACCTGTTCCCATGGAATGCTACACCCCCCCACCCCCGACACTGCCAGTCGGTTGCCTTTTGTCAGCCATGACGGCCCGGTTCTGTTCGCGCAGTCTGAAAACTAGCCATCTGAGGGGGGCCTCCACACGGCACCTCGTTTCCAGCCCACGCGGACCCTCAGGAGATCAACAGCAGAGACTGAGGGGTGACCCTCTGGGGTTTGGGGTCTGTCTCCGGAACCCTCGGACACAAGCGCCCCCGTACGAGTGGGGCTCCGATTTGAAAAACCTGTGACTCACACTTGAGAAAGCCCTTCCCTCTCCTGGCTTCCATCCCGCCCACCCTGCCGACCGGGTCAAGGAGAGAAAAGTCCCGGGGACGTGGCAGTGCCTTCACTCTTTACAACGAAGACACGCCAGCCTCGTGGGAGGCAGCGTCTCCTGAAACGTTAAAAACGCTGCTGTGCCCCCCCGCGCTCAGCTTCGCAGGGCCCTTCTACAAAAGACAACGGACACTTGGTTTTTCGTTTGCAGCCATAATTCAAGGCTTCCTTTAAAAATAACATTCAAAGGGCGCCTGGGGGGCTCAGTCGGTTGAGCGTCCGACTTCGGCTCAGGTCATGATCCCACAGTTCATGAGTTCAAGCCCTGCGTCGGGCTCTGTGCTGACGGCTCAGAGCCTGGAGCCTGCTTGGGATTCTGTGTCTCCCTCTCTCTCTGCTCCTCCCCTGCTTGCACTTGGTCTCTCTGTGTCTCTCAAAAATAAATAAATGTTAAAAAAATTAAAAAATAATATTCGAGCTTCCGAAAGCAAGTCCAGTTAAATCAAATCTCCGCCGATAGACCGCACGGGCCTGGGGTGGCGCGGATTCTCTCTTGCTCCGTGAGGAGCGTGTCTAACTCCCCGGGCGTCTGGGAGCCCGTCCGAGCCGCGGAGGCTCGCCAGCCGTTTGGCTGATCGGGTGAAAGCAGAAAGGCCCAGCAGGCCCAGCTGGCCAGACGACACGGGCAAACGAGACCAGGTTCTGCGTGCTGCTCCTTCTCTTGTCCTTCTGGCCCAGAAGGCGGGCCGAGACCCCGCCGGTCTCCGGGGATCGCCCCAACACACGGGTTTTACCCATTACCCATTGAAAACAGATTGATACTTGAGGCTACTTACTGACCGCTGGGCCCCGGAACCGGTTCCCCTGGGCACCTGGCACTTCCGGGGGACAGCTCGGGGAAGGGGGTCGGACGCACGGGAGGAAAGAGGAAACGAGCGTGGAGCCTCCCCTCCCCCTGCCCCAACCTCGCAATCAGGACACAGGACGCGCCCCCCTTGCGGCCGGGCCCCCCGAACGGTTCTCTCAACCAGACCCTAATCGGGACGGATGGCTGTTCTCCCCCCGGGACTGGAAGGAAGCCTGGAATTAGCTCAGCCGAGAAGCCTTCGGCCCCGAGCACCGTCAGGACCGCCGCACGGATGAGCAGAAAATAGCAGATGATAAATTTTTCAGGACCACCCTCGGCGTGCCAGTTGTACTAGACTGTGAGATAATGTGCTGGCCTTTTTGGGAACATGCATTATTGATCTGGGTCTGTCTAGCGGTTTATAAAAAGCCCACCATCCCCACCTCCCTTCCCCCCTACCTTCCCAACCCTCACCTCCCGAGAGCCGCACAGCCTCCTTCGGAAGCCGGTCCTGCCGCGGGAGGGGCGGGGGCTCGAGCGTGGAGGGACGGCGTGCACTGCTCTCTGCAGGGTGGGGGCCGCCAGATGCCACAGAACGCGAGGGCTCCAACGGCACCGAAAAGCCACTTCCTGGAATTTAACCTTCAGAAACGCTGGCTCGCGTGCACGAAGATGCATGTACGAAGCCATTCCCGGCAGTGATATCTGTGACTGTGAAAACCAACTACGAAACACCCTAACCATCTAGAAACAACTCAGTGGCCACTCCAGGAGACTGGTCAAGTACAGCAGCGGCTAAGACCGGGGCCCTGGGCTCGGATCTGGTTTGGCCGTGTTCGAGGTGGGGGGGCGCTGTGACCTCGGATATGTAACTTCATTTCCCTGCGCCTTAATCACTTCCTCTGTGAAAGGAAGACAGCAAATCTGTGCATTTTAAGCTGGCTGCCGTTGCCCCTGCTCTCCTCCTTCCCAGATCCTTGTCACGTCCGTAAATCCTATTTTTAAGGAGGCTTCATGCCCGGCGTAGAGCTCAACGTGGGTCTTGAACTCACGACTCTGAGATCGAGACCTGAGCTGACATCAAGAGTCGGAGGCTTAACCGACCCAGCGGCCCAGGCGGCCCCCTATCCTTTCTGTGTGTTTGCATACGCTCCTGGTTTCATTCGAAAGTCACAGATGCAAACTTGTAACCACTTCGTGACAGGAGGCTTAGCCAGATCACGCTGCTGCAGCGAAAACAAACGTGCTGTTCCGAAAAGCGGCTGTTCCATCGCTCCCCCTGGTTCAGCCCCGAAGTCTAGGAGGCGCCCTTGATCTTCCTCTCTTCCGTACCCCCCACGTGCACCCGCCTCCCCGGCGCCCCCACTCCCACGCCGCTCCGGGCTTCACCATCACCTGCCCAAGTCCTTCCTGCCTCTGCCTGGGGCTTCCTGTCTCTGCTCCTGCTCTCGGCGAGCCGGATTCAACACAGCAGCCGGAGGGATCCTGCCGGATTCCGCGTCCCCTCCCGCCCCCCCCCCCCCCGCTCGAGGCCCCCCAACGTGCGTCCACTTCACCAAGAACACTCAGAGCCCTCATCGTGGCCACGAGGCCCCTCACGACCTGTTCACGGCCGGCTCCCGGCCCCATCTCTTTCCACTCCCTAGCCCGGCTCCCTCCGGCCCCCAGGCCTTTCCTCCTGTCCGAACCCGCCAAGTTCACTGCTGACGGACACAGAGTCTTTGCCTTTCCTGTTCTCTCGGCCTGGAACGCGCCCTTCCCTCTAGCTCCAGCCCGGTGCACCGCACGGAGAGGACGCTTAATAACTATCTGCCGAGTGCACGAGGGGGTGTTCTCGCACTGCACGCCCGGGCACGACTACCGTCGAGGGACCCCGTGAAGCCAGACCACTGTGCCCTGAGATCCGGGGGCCGTGCTAGAAACTCCCCCAGAAACAACGCTTGCATCCTTCTGGCCCAGACTTACGGCCTCCCCCCGGGTATCAAACACGCTCCAAGCTAAATGCGGCCGGGGTGACGGGCAAGGTGTGTGTCAAACCGTCAATAAAAGTTCTGGGCTTTGATTGCCTCCTGGCTGCAAGTTCTTTTCGCACTGGATAACCTCCCCGAGAAAAATCTATACGTGTGATCATTAATACAAACCATTATAAGGAGCAACTTGGATGGATATAAATCACTCCCTCATAGCAGTTAAAGACTCGTGTGTGCTTTTAATAACGGATCTAGTCGCACTTGAATCTGCACCACATTCTTCGGTTTGGTTGTAAAGGCTTTGAGCTGCATGAATATTCAAACGTCCTTTGGTATAGAGGCTAAAGGCCCACCCCTCACCTGGCCAACCGCTGGCACTCTTTACCGCAACCCGTGAGAGCCTCCAAGATCTGGCTCCGGCCTCTCTCTCCAGTCTCCTCTGCCATCCCCCTCCCCCAAGCTCCAGCCCCACCTGGCCCCTTGCTCCTGCCTCAGGGCCTTTGCACATGCCGTCTCCCTTGCTTCAAAGGCTTTCCCCCAGATCTTCACAATACACAGGCACTGATGATTCGAAGGGAAACTAGAGAAGGAAAACGCGCAAGGGTGGGTGCTGTCCGACACGGCAGCCACAAGCCACGGGCGGCTACCGAGCACCTGACAGGCGGCTAGTCCTAAGGGGGGCCGAGACCGAACCGTGACAGCTCGCTCCTGGCGGCCTCGTTCGCGAGGCTTCTCCTCGTGCAAAGAGACACGTGGTGGGTGAGAAAAGCCTCTTGCGAACGCAGCGCCCACGGCTCGGGCGGAGGAGCTGGCGGGGTCGACGCAGAGAGCCGAGCAGTGGCCGGGAGAGGCTCGTGCGGGGGGCAGAGGCGCTGCGGGTGTGAGCTCGAGGGGCCCCACTCACACCCGTCGTCAGCGCAGGCGAACTAAACCCCGGCAAGGGTCCCCTCCCCCGCCCCCACCGTCCTCACTCGCTTTCACCCGGAGCCGAAGCACCGTGTGGGGAGGGAGTCCAGACCAGAGGCGGCCAAGCGCGCTCCCCCCGGAGGCACCGTCTTTGTGAACAGGGTCAGGTCGCCACCAGCAATGGTGTCCGCCCTCCCTGTCCCTGGATGCCACTGAGGAAGGCCGAGCCCACCCAGAGCCGTTAAGATTAGAAGAGTGGGGCCCGTGCGTATAGGTGCACACACACGTGTGCAGACACACACGTACGTACACACACACACACACACACACACACACACAGCACCCTGCCTGGCTCCTTCTTAGCTTCAGTGTCGGCTCGAACATCACCGCCTCCGAGAGCCCCTCCAGGATTAACTACAGATCCAGAGCAGCTCCCACCCCCCCGCTGGCACAGCGCGCTCTCTGTTCCCCCTGCCCCGCCCCCACGCCTTTCTCTCTTCTCGAAATTACCCACGAGAGGAGGGAGTGTGCCTGTCTCACGCGTCACTGAAGTCCCAGGCCCGACAAGACTGCCGGGCACACAGCAGGCGCTCAACAGAAGCCGCGGGAAAACCACAAACCGGCTCCAAACACCTTCAGACTTCCGGAGAAATCTGGGAAGGGTTCTGCCCCAGGGGCCGGGCGGGGACCCCTAACCCTGAGGCCCGGGCTGCAGATGCGCACATGGGGGGCGGCCCCCTTGACGTGGTCTGAGCCTGCGAGGAGCGAGCCCCGCAGGTCTACACCGCTGCCCCGCGTCAGGAGCCCCGGGGCCACTCACCGAGCTCCACGTCCTGGTCGTCCGTCAGCACCAGGATGACGTTGGGCCGGATGTTCCTGCGGTCCCGCTGGAAGCGGCCTGTGAGGCGGTGGTGCGACAGGAAGGCCGAGCCCCCGCCCAGCAGAGACAGGACGGTGGCGGACAGCAGGCAGAGCCGGAGGCCGGGGGCTGCCATCTTCCGAGTCGCCTCTCGCGGGACGCAGGGGTCTCCGGTCGTGTTCTGCGGATTTCCCGTCCCTTCCTCTCGCTCTCCTCGCGGACCTAGAGCCGGAGGAAGAGGAATCAGGTCAGTGTTTACGTAAAGGCTGCGGGGCTCGCGTGAGTGACCAGGTCTGGCGTGGACAGCGAGGCCTTCTTCAAGCAGAAAGCCTCGCTCGGAGAAAGTTCGGGGCAGAGGATTCGCACCGTGCTCGGGCGACCGAGTGGCCGCCTCCGGACGCGCTGCTGGCGGCCCACGTCCAAGGTCGGGTGGCCGCCAGTCTCTGAACCATCCGACCAGTTCGACAGACAGATCGGCCCCAGGGGAAGGAAAGGAAGGAGCTCCGGCTCGGGGAGCAGATATTTCCGGGGGTCCCCCCTCTGCTGGTGCCGGGGGTGGGGGAACAGAGGTGAGCAGGGTGCACTCCCAGTTCTCGGGCGGCGTGTGGCCGGGGAGGGGCGTGGGGGCGCGGCTCTCCAGCTGGGTTTCCCCGTCGGGCCAGTAAGGGACCTCAGTTTGCCCACGAATAAAACGGGGACATGAGGTTGTCACAGGAGCTCCAGCTAACGGGGGTGTGTGCGAAGGCCCCCGCAGCCGGGCACCTCGTTCCCACTGGCCTTGGGTTGCAGAATAAACACGGTGAGGAGGAGGGGGAGGAGGGGGAGGAGGGGGAGGGGGAGGAGGGGGAGGGGGAGGGGAGGAGGGGGAGGAGGGGGAGGAGGAAGGGGATGAGGGAGAGGGGGAGGAGGGGAGGAGGAGGAGAGGAGGGGGAGGAGGGGAGGGGGAGGAGGGGGAGGAGGAGGAGGAGGAGGGGGAGGAGGGGAGGAGGGGAGGGGGAGGGGCTAAGAAGCTGCGGGGAGGAGCTGTCAGTCGGTAGGACCTCGGTCGCCCCCGGGCCCCGGGTCAGACGGGTCCCCCAGCGAACCCGGGGGAGGGAAGGCCGCACGGCAGGGCTCGGGTCGGCCAGGTCTGACCTCGCTCCGCTCCCTGTGGTCATTTTTCTACTTCTCGAGGAAACGAGCCTTCAAGTCCTTCCAGATATAATCTCCTGGTCTCATTTATTTAAAACGAGAGAGAGAGCGAGCAAGCGAGCGAGCAGACGAGTCGCGAGGAAACCGAGCTGGTGGAGGTGGGCCGCGTGACCTTGAAGGACTCTGCCCGCCTCCCCCGCCCCAAGTCACAGCTCAGGGAACCCACTGAGGGCTCCGGGCTGCAGAAGGGTTTGTGCTGGGGCAACGGCCCCCGGAGAGGGCCCCCCACTTTCCCTCACGGCGCCCCCACCCTCCATTCTCTCCAGGACGGCCAGCGGGAGCCTCCGAAGACAAAAACCCCGTCCTAGCCCTCCGTGGGCCTGGCCCGGGGCCGAGGCCAGCCAGGTGCTTGGGGCACAACAGAGGGGACACTCGCTCCAGTGCAGAGCACTCGCCTCACCTTTGTCCCACTCCTGTCCCTCACCTGCTCAGACTGTCCCCCGGCTTCTCTGCTCAAGGAATACAAGGCACACTCCGTGCCCGGACCCACAGGTGACCCGAGGGACCCAGCCCCTGCCTCCCTCTCCTCGGTCCTCCCAACCACGCCCCAGCCCCACTGGTTTCTTTCTGCTGCTTGGACAAGTCAAGCTTGTTCCTGCCCCAGGACCTTTGCACTTATTCTTCCTTAAGCCTGGAAGAGGCTTCTCCCGGACTTTCTAGCCCGGGCTCACTGTCCTCTGCCAAGTCTCAGTGCAAACGTCGCCTCCTCAGGAAGGCCTGCCCTGACTGCCCTATCCAGCGTGGGGCCCCCGCCCGAGACATGGTATTTTATAACCTCTTTTATTCTCCTCATAGTCCCTTCTGCGACTTGCAATCATCTTATTTGCCCAGTTCTCCCCCCTAAATAGTCAGCTCCACGAGGGTAGGAAACGGGCCGTGTGGTTCACAGCTCGATCCCAGCACCTAGCACTCCGCCTGGTATGCAGTAGGTGCCAAATACATGCTCGGATAGCTAAAGAAAGGGAGATTGGTCAACGTCTTCTGAGGCCGTGCCACGACCTCCGTCGGGAGGCTGGGAGGCGTCACGGAGCCCTGTCGGTGTCCCAGGAAGGGTCCCGGGGTGACTGCCCCTCGTCCCTCTGATCTACCTTCCATCCTGCTGCCGGCCCGGGAAGCCACTCTGAGCCCTGCAGACGGCGCCTGCCCGGCTTCCTGCGGTTCTCCCCTCTGCCGGGGGGCCGGGCAGGGGTGGGGGCAGGCGGGCAACCAGCCTGCTTATCCTCCTCTGCTCCCTCCCCGGCCCGGCGGGGCCCCGGTGCCTCCGACTCTGGTCCGGCCACCTTTCCGGCTCGCCTCCGGTCCCGGGGGCACCTCTCCCTCCTTGGGTCCCTTCCCGGCTCCCTTGCTGGCTCCCTCCGGGCGTTGCTCTCCTAACCCGAACCGTCTGGAAGCGGCGCCTTCCACGGACGCTCCCCAGGGCAGGCCGAGAGCGGGAGCAGCTTCCACGCGGGGCCGCGGCCCCCGGGGCCTCCGACGGGCCGTCTGCGCAGCGGGGGAGGGCACGCTCTCGGAGGGGAGGGGACGCTGGCCCGGGAACCCTGACCTCCACGGGACCCGAGGGCGAGCACCGGCTCCCATCTCGTGACCTCTCGACAGCCGGGGCCACCCCATCAACTGTGTACCGAGTACCCGCCGTGGGCCGCACGGCGGGACAGTTAAGACACAGACTTCGGAGCCACCTGCTGGGTGACCCCGGGCAGACAGCACCTCTGTGCCTCAGGTTTCCTCGTCTATAAAATGGGTGTGAAGGATGAGACAGGTGAATGCACAGTGCTGAGCCTGCAGCCTGGCACACGGAATTAACCAGAACACACGTTCACAGAGCACACCGTTATCGCGTGACGCCCGCTGTGGTCGTGGCTGGGCTGTGACGGGCGCGTTCGGCTGGCAGACTCCCCGCTGCTTCCAACACCCCCCCCCCCACGCAGGTTCTAGGGCTGTCCCTGTTACAGGAGGCCGTCTGACCTCTGCTCCCCTGAGTACTCAGCACAGCACCCCCCCAATAACGTTTCCCCCGTCTCTGCTACACCTGCACAGCCCTTCCACCGTGAAACGGCCCAATTTAAAAATAAAAACACGAATACGTGTTTTTGAAAAAGCGAACTTGCCATCCAGGGGTCAGTGGAAAATTGGCCTCCCTTTTCCATCAAACCAACTCACAGGAAATGAAAGAAGGCAGACACTGTTCCTCAGCCCCACAGCTTCCGGGTCCTTCCCACGGCTCTCCGCGGAGCCCTGGGCCCGCCTGCTCGCCCCCTGCGCACGCTCTCCCAGGGGAGACCAGCAGGTGTGGAAAGGGGCCACAGGGCATTGGCACCGTCCCAGACTCTGCCGCGGGGAGCGTGAGGCTGGGAGAGGACTGAAAACCAGCCACGCTCCATCGTCTCCTCGGGCCCCGAATCACCCCCAAATCATGGGGTGGGGCCCAAAGCATGCTGTTTAGCAGCTGTGTCCCGCCTGCCCCTGGAAACACACCGGGACGCTTGGTGCCTTGCGCTGAAACCGATGCGCCGACCAGCCCGCCTTCATCTGCGAAACGCACGCTCAAGCTCCTTTGGACAGACGTCGGGCCCGAAAATAACATCGAGAGAACTTCCAAGGATGCGAGTCTCTTCTAGAACCAGAAACAACAGCAAATGCTTGAGAGCTTGCAATGCTCCAGCCCCTGCTACGCATTTTATGTTTAATCTGCATTTCCGCCCATCGCTATTATGCCCATTTGATGGATGAGGAAGGCGAGGCACAGAGACTTAGAAGTACTTTTCCGCGATCGCGTGGTTAAAGAAGCGGCAGACGCGGGTTCGAATCCAGCCTGGCTGGGCCAGACCGCTCAACCGGAACCTCCTGGAAGCAGACTGCTGGGCAAGGTCGGGAGTCTCCCAGCCTCAGTTTCCCTCATTTGCCAAATGCAGCAGCAGGTGGCCAGGTGGCCTCCGCGGGTCTTTTGGGCTCTGGGCCCGTGATGGGGGGAGGGTACGGAGCTGCAGCCTGGATCGGGGGCGCTGGGTCGGACAGCGGGCGGGGCCGGGAGACAGGGTTGCTGGACTGCGCTCCTGGTGCCCACCCCTCCCCCCACAGCCCCCTTTGCCCCCCGTTCCTCGGCAACTACGACCTGCCGGCCAGGATGCTCCGCCTCCGGATGGGAGGCAAAGCTCTGCACCCAGAGGCTGGAGAATAACAAGAGCTAATTATTTCATCAGATCAAGTCATCAGTAGGTCGATTTCTGGTGAATTCCCCCAGCTCCGACTTCCCCTGGCCTCGCGCCAGCCGCTCCCTGGAGGCTGAAGAAATCAATTAAAAATGACACAAGGGAGCCTGCTCCCATTTGTCCCCCCTTCTTGGTGAAAGATCCGAAGTGGCTGAGCAGGACTCTGTGGCGCTCCGGCGTCCGTCCCTCGGATGAGTCCTCTCACGCCCACCGGCTCGCCGCAGGGTCCATCTGGCTCCTTCTCTTTGTCCTGCGTCTTCTCGCAGACCTTGGCGAAGGCTTCCCAGCCCAGAGAGGCAGCTCGGGAAACGCCAAATGTCCTAAGTGTTCGCACACATCCCTCCTGCTTCTAGATGTATCTGTTAATCCGCAGAGAGGAGCGAGTCTCGGGGGACCGATGGCCCCTGGCGCCGCCGCTTCGGGGAAGCTCCCTGGACCTCAGCCGGGCCCCGTCCAGAAAGACCCCGAGGGCAGTCGCCCTCTGAGGATCCCCGGATTCAGCAGGAGTCACCGAGGGCAGTCTGGGAATGGACCGGGCGCCGCGGGGGTGGGAGAGGAGGAAGTGGCCGGACGCAGAACAAGGCGCGACCGGACGGAAGGACACCCGGGGAGAAGGGAAGAAAGGGAGCCGCCGCGGGGTGGGGAGAGACGCCCGTGTGCTGGGGCAGGAGGTCCAGGCAGCCCGTCTGCCATCCTTCACTTTACACGTAGGGATTTAGGGCCCTACTATGTGTCAGGCCAGCGTCAGGTGGCGGGATGATCCTGCCTGGGTTATGACAGCCTGCCAACCGGTTTCCCTGCTTCCATTCTCTCCCCCTCCTATCGAGTAGCCAGACAACCCTGTTAAAACAAAAGAAGCCGGCTCCCTCCACTGAAAAGCCTTGAGAGGCCCCGTCTCATGCAGACTAAAACCCCAAGCTACTCAAAGGGCCGACGAGACCCTGCACCGTCTGCCCATCCCCTCTCCGACTCCATCTTCCGGCCTTGCCCTGGTCCACTCAGCTCCGGCCACGTGGCCTCCATACGGTTTCTTGCATGTGCCAGGCACGTGCCCACCCCAGGGCCTTTGCACTTGCTGTTTCCTTGGCTCGGAGGCATCATGCGGACATCCGCAAGGCCCTTTCCTCACCTCCTTCTGTTCTCCGCTTGCGTTCTGTCTTGGCAGAAGAGACATCTCCTCCCTTGCCACTAGCGCTTACCGCCTCTGACAAACGTGGTATTTTACTTCTTTCTTTCTTTCTAGTCTCCCCCTTTCCTCCTCCATTAGAATATCAGCTCCCTGAGGGCAAGGATTTTTGTCTGCTGTATTTGCATCTGTATCCCGCCCCCCCTCCCCCCCCACAACAGAGCTTGGCACAAAGCAAACACTCAGGCTACTTACTGACTTAGCCAAGAAGCTTCTCCCTCCTGGGGAGGCAGGACTCCAGCCACCCCCTTACTGCGCTAGGTGCCGGCTGAATGTAGAGCCAAACGTGTGACCTGAGCGGGACCAATCAGCACCTCCCGTCTCTCTAGCTCCAGCGACCGGCCCAGAGACAGACACGCGTGATCTGGGCCAATGGGAGGGGGTGGCTGGCTGGGCGCGGATGGGGACCCCCCACCCCTCCCAGGTGAGTGGAGGCTCAGAGGGGACAGGGGGCTGAACCAAGTTGCACCTGTAGCCAGTTCCAGACTCAAACTCGAGCACATCTCTTGCTTCGGTTAATGCGCGCTGGGGCCGTCCTCTGCAACAGGAAGCACCAGGCCTGACCGTAGTCACCCTCGCCACACCCTTGTGAATTGGGACTTTGTTTGCAGATGAGGAAGCTGAGGCTCAGGGAGGCTTGAGAACTCTCCGAAGGTCATGTAGTTTGGTGAGTGGAGCAGCTGAATTAGCGTCCCTTGGGGCTCCCTCCCCTCCTCTCCCCACCCCGGCCTCTCTCGGCCCTTCCCTGCGTCCTGGGAGGTCCCTTCAGATGGACCGGATGGACCGCATCCATGGGCTCCGGGCTCTTGGCTCCTGGGGGCAGGTGGTTTGGGCAAGGGGGACACTGCCAGGGCCCCCCCCCCGCGCTGCTGGGAACTGACCGCGTCCCTCTGTTGCCGGGCTGGGGGCACAGTGGTGGGCGGCCCTCTCCAGGTCCCAGCAAGTGCTCCCCACTCGTCCCCGGCCCCGGGGGTCCGTATTATCATTTTCCTACACCCTGCCCACGCCTCTGTCGGGCCCTGGACGCACAAAGCAGGCAGGCCTGACGGCTGAGTTCTGCACCCCAACATCCTGACCCCGCAGCCCGCTCTGGCCTCCTAGGCTCACTTGGAAACCGAAGAATGACGCAAGAAACCGAGGTTAAGTGTATTGCGCAAACAGAAAGAAGGGGAACACTGCGGCCTGGGGGGCCGGGGGGGCAGTCAGAGAGGGCTGCCTGGAGGAGGTCTTCTGGAGTAGAGTTTAGGAAGCCCAAGAGGAACGAGGTTCTGAAGAATCCCCAGGGTTTTTCTGAAGAAGAGGGCGGAGGACGGGGCGGGGGGGGGGGGGGGGGCACCGGGCGGGGGACACGCCCCCAAGCAAAGGCACGGCAGGCAGAGTGGGAGGGTAGGCGGATGGGTGGTCCCGAATCCTGCAAGCCCAGCCCAGAAGTCGTCTAGACAGGGGATAACTCAAGCACAGCTGTTAAACCTTACACTCCCCTGGGGTCTCCCCTTCCTCTGGGCTGTTCCCCGGGTTCCAGCTGGAGGCAGAGAAGAGCCAAGCCGGCTGGCGGGCACAGGATGCAGGACTAGAGAAGGGCCTTTCAAAGGGAGGAGGGAGAAAGCAGTGGCGAAGAAAAAAAAAAAAAAAGCCCCCGTCCTCGAGCAGCTGACATTCTAAGGAGCCCATGCGTCCGAAGCCGGAGTTGCAAACCTCCAGCGTAAAGGGAGAGGTGTCAGAAAACACGGCCGGAAGTCACGGCGAACCTGGGTGAGCTCTTGGGACAGGGACAGGGCCGGGGGTACAGGCAGGGCTCCAAGAAAGTCTGGAAACCGTCTATTCGAGGTCTCGGAAAGCCTGACGCATCGCGAGGTTCTGCAGCAAAGCGAGCGGGTGCCGGAGGCCGCAGGAGCCACAAGCCCGGGTCTCGGAGCGGCGACGTGTGAGCCCGGCTTCGCGATCGGAGACACAGAGCAGAGGCACGTCCGCCCTCGCGGAGCCGACGGAGAGGAGCGAAGGCCCCGCCGCCACCCCGCGGCAGTGGACAGGCTACAGAGCAGGAGGCGGGGTCTGGACCAGACGGCCCAGCTGGGCAGGTGACTGAACCTCTTGGGGCCTGAGTGTCTGCGAACGTCACGTGGGGCCAATAACAGCCTCCTAGAGCCGTGAGGACAACAGGGCGCAATGCCCGCGGAGCCTTTAGGACAGAACCGCACACGTAAGTCCCGTGTTAGCTAGCGCTCTTTGTTGGGTTTGGGCCAACTTTTTTTTTTTTTAATGTTGATTTATTTATTTTTGAGAGAGAGAGAGAGAGAGCGTACAAGCAGGGGAGGGGCAGAGAGAGAGAGAGAGCGAGAGAGAGAATCCCAAGCAGGCTCTTACCTGTCAGCACAGAGCCTATCCCCGGGTTCGAACTCACGGACCGTGCGACGCCCGACCGACTGAGCCACCCGGGGGGACCCCGGGCCAACTTACTCTCGATGACAGCCGCGGTTTTCATCAGGGGATCCCTGGTCCACGAATAAGGTTCGGATTAGGTCCCCGCTGCAGGGCTCCGAGGCTGGACCTCGGGAGCTGGGCCCGAGCCCATCGGAGCCTCCCGGTCCCTCTGCCTCGGTGGCCGGCCAGTCCGAACAGTCGGGAGCTCTGGCCTGGCCCACCGGGAGGAGATGCTTCTTCCGCTTCCCGGCTGGCTTGCAGGGGCCCTGTCACTCCGCCACGAGAGGGAGGGACGACCGACGCCCCCCGGCCTCACGCGGAGGTGGGACGAAGCCAGCGCACGGAGCAGACAGAGCCGAGCAATGGGACGATGTCGGGTTTTGACAACATTTGAGAGCCGGTCCGGCTGAGCCGGGAGGAGGTGGAGTCACCCCCGGGGTCTCTGTTTCGGGTGCCAGTAGATTCCTTTTGCTCCTGTGACCGGTTTGAGCTGCCTGCTTTCTTTCTTCTTAGGGCAGCGTCCTCACACGCTGACTCCTCACGGACCCGAATCAGACTCCTGGCTTCCCGGGTCGCTCCGAGTTGCCGTCTCTGTCACTTGCAGCCGAAGGAGCCCCCGCGGCAGAGCAAGCCCGAGGCGGAGCGTTGACTCGGGTGGCTTCCCGGCCGCCTTCTGCCTCTGTGCGGAAACCTAATGACACGGCTCGCTGGCCCCGGGCCCGAGCCTGTCGTGTGGCAGGCGAGCCCCCCGCACCCTCCTTTGTCGGCTGACGGGAACGAGGTGGTGTGGCAGAGCAGGCGCGACGTGGGCGTGGGGGTCCGGGGTCCGGGTCCTGATTCGATCTTCGTTGCCTCACCTGCCAAGCAAACGCAGCGCTCCCCAGGCACGGCCCTGGAGCTGGGGATGGGTGGAGGCTGGGGGGGGACGGAGAACCTTCCCCGGCCTCCCTCCTGTCCGGAAGCAGGCTCATCCAAGGTTCATTTCTTCGGAACGCTCCCATCACAACACGTGATTCCTGATGCACTCTTCTGTTCCGGTCTTTATTTGTGGGGGTGGTTTTTCCCACCGGAAGCTCCACGAGGGGCAGGGCTGTCTCTTTTCTAGCTCCGCAGCCCAGCCGCTGGCCCGGCCCGGGGGGCCCATTCTGCCAGTTAGTCCACAAATATTAACTGAGCACCTACTAGGCACAGGCCCTGTTCTACCAGCCGGGATCCAGAAAGGAACGATCTCGCATGAATCAGACCCCGAAAGAGATCACGGGCAGGAGGTGATGAGTCCTCGGGGGTGGAGGCAGGAGAGGGAGGTCAGAAGTGCTGGTGGGAGCAGGGGGAAGGCTGCATCTTAAATAGGGGAGTCAGCCGGGCAGAGACCTGAGGGAGGCGATGGACGGTGCCTTGCAGGTTATCCAGGGGAACGGTGTTCCAGGCACGGGGAAGAACAAGTGCAAATGTCCTGGGGCAGGCGCGTGCCTGGGAGTCTGAGCAATATAAAGTGGGCAAGCATGGCTGGGGCGGAGATGAGTGAGGAGGAGGCTCGTATTCGGAGAGGAGGATCTGGAAGGTTCCAGCCCGGGAGTATGGAGACTGGATGCGGGTTTTAATAGGGCGGACTTTAATAGAACAGACTGCAGGGCGTGAGGGTGGGCGTAGGAAGGCCAGTGAGGCAGCTGCCCTGGACCGTGCTTGGACCGGGACGGGGGAGGTGGGGGGGCTGGACGTGAGGTACCGGGTATTGATGAACGAAAGAGGGAACGAGCGAACCAACGAACGGAGCGCGGACTGGCAGGTGCCGAGCGCGCCGGTGACTGTTCCTGTGTAACGATTCACCTTCGCCCTCGGCAGGAGAATAAAGGCTTTTGTCACGGCTGGGGACGCCCCCAGGACACACGGAGGAGCCGCTGGCACCAGCGGGGACCCCGGGAGGCTTCTCCTCGCGGCCGGGGTCCGGCTTCTCCCGCGGCAGCTGCCGGCTCCGACGACGACGGGCGTCCCCGCGATGGGCGGCGCCGCCTGTTGTTTCGACCCACCGCCGTCCTTCCTGCCGTCCCTCGGGGTCACTCCCGCCTCCGTCTACCGGTTATGGGCGAGTCACAAGTCTGGCCGGGTTCAAGAGGAGGGGACGGGGACCCCCCCCCCCTTTCCGTGGAGGAGCGTCAAGGCCGCGGCGTGGACGGGCACACGCAGACCATCTCGTGGCTGTCGCAGAGACGCGGCGCGACCTGCCGAGTCCCGGAGGCCTGGGCGCCACAGCGGGGAGCCACGACGGCCTCTGCCCGGCACCCGTCGCCCTTTCTAGGAAGTGAAACCTGAACGGGCTCCGATGCCGTGTCCGCGTCTGGCGAGCGCTGGGGTCATGCCCACGCCCGCGTCAGAGACCCCTGGGCCTCGGGAAGCCCCGGGGGACCCGAAGGCCCCCCAGGCCCCGCTCCTCTGTCGCGTACGACCCGAAGCGGTGAATTAAATCAGCGGTGTCAGGTCCAGGGGACTCTGAAGGGACGACGGGCCCGAGAAAAACTGGCGAGGGACGCGGAAGGCCGCAGCACCCCTCCCCCCACTTGAGAGAACGGAGACCCCCCCCTCAACTTGGCCCAGAAAACATTTGTTCCCACTTAAAACAAAACCCTTCCCCCTCCGTGTTTCTAAGTAGAATGGAAGCCACCCCCAAGCCCAGAAACCCGGAGTGAAGGCTGGGGCCCGAATCCCCCTCACTGCCCTCCTGCCGAGGTCGGAGATGACAACCCTGAGGCTTGTCCCCCGGCCCTCTGCGCCCAGGGCCATAGAAGCGTCCAGGAGGGGAGGCGCCAGCCCGTCTCACCGGGCAGCTGGCTGGCTTGTCCAGCGGTGGGAGAGGGGACTTAAAGGGGGGGCCCCAGACCGGGGCGGGGGGACGGCTGGGGACCAGGTTCGGGGGGGAGGCTCACGGTGCCGGGCCAGGGGAGAGACGAGCCGCCGGCCTGCAGGGACGCGGCCGAGAGAACGCACGGTAGGTGTTGGGCGGCGCCCCCGGCCTCTGCCTGTGAGCCGCGAGTCGCACCCGCCTCCAGCTGCAGACATCAGAAATGTCTCCAGACCTCGTCACGTGTACCCCGGGGGGCAAAACTGCTCCCAGGGGGCGCCCTGCCGTCAGCGATAGCAATGCCAGGAAACCGACGCGATGACACCGCCCTCGGATTCCTGCTGGCCGAGGGCGCTGCCCTTTCCCTTACAAGGGGAGCAGGCCACCCCGAGGACCGCGGAGGAGGAGTTACGGGGACTCCCTCCCTGATGACTTGGAAGGGAACACAGTGAAATCTGATGTCATTTATGGAACGACGCCTGGGACGTGGCCCGAAAATGAGGACCACTGGGACCTGCCCCCGGGAAGCCGTGTCTTCGTCCAGTCGATGGGACTGGGTTGGCCAGAGCCCCGCGGGCCGGCCCACGGCCTGGGCTCAGGAGAAGCCCGGACGCCGTGTGGTTACTTAGGAGAGAGACACTTGTCTGCCTTTGCCTGCAGCGGGGCCTCAAGCTCAAATGCCGGCAGCGGCCAGGCGGGAGAAGTGAGTGACAAGGTCTGGACTTTGGGGACTGGGTTAGAGGGTGGGGACCGGACCACACTGAGACTTTGTTTCCGAGGTGAAAGCATTCAAGACATTTTAGACACCGAGCAGACCAGACGAGCCCCACTGGAGGCGGGGTGGAGGCCTGTTCGCCACCCTTGAAAGCTACGTGATCTTTTCTGAGCACCTACTACGTGCCTGGTGCTATATGGGATGCGGGGAAACAGCCAGAAACATGGAGCGGGCCAGGCCCGTGCCCTCGAGGAGCTGACATCCTGGTGGGGGAGGCGGATGATGCGTAAAGATGAATTTCGGGTCGTCTTAAGCGCTTTGAAGAAAATGGTCGGAGAGACAGGGTAGACAGTAAATCAGGGAAGCCCCTAGGAAGGGGTGATGTTTGAGCTGGGACCAGGAGGTGGCGAGAAGCCAGGCAGAGGCAAAATGCTTTATGACCGAGGGACAAAGCACGTGCAAAGGCCCAGGGGGAGGAATGAGTTTGGCTGGTTTGAAGGATAAAGAGCAGAACGGCAGGAGCAGGAGTGGCCGCCTGCGCAGAGGAGACGGGACATCCCCCCCCCGCCCCCCCCCCCCCCCCCCAGCTTCCAGGAAGGGCCGAACCTGTTGTTCCCGCCAGGTGTTAGGGGAAATGGCAACCGGACACAGAAGTACCCACGTCTGTCCTTTGTTCTTTTGTCTCAGCTGCGGACGAACGCTTCCCTGGCAGCAAGTGACAAAGTTATTTCTGCAAAAGGCCTTTGGCCAAAAGCAATAAGGTCAGACCTGAACGGAGTCATTATTCACACCTAATTGTGGGCTGGTTCTCAGTGTAGACGGCCTGGTTCCAGTTCCCCCTCGACTTTTTTTCCGCCCCACTCTTTCCCGGCACTGTTCACCACCACCCCCCCTCCCCAGGACACGTATTTACGGTTCCAGAGACCGTCCCGTGGTTCCCTTTGAGCAGGACACAAAGGGATAAAAGTCCATTTGGGGGGCCTGGTATCTGTAATCTAATTATTCCTTCCTTTCCAACTGATCCGCGGCTGTGCGCCCCTCCTCATCCGCCGTGCCCCTGCCTTCCGCCGATGGGCTGCTCGTTAGCTCACCTTGGAAACAGCCTGGGCTTACAATGATTTGAGAAGCCCGCACTCGTAGGCAGGGGGAGAAGTCGGAAGCAACTTTTACCCAATAACTCGCTAAGTTTAGAGACAGAAGCCGGGAGAATTTCGCACGACGGGTCCGTTTCCAACCCTGGCAGCTGGAGACAGATGACCGATGGGAGGCGAGCGGCGGGTCGGAGGGGCTCCTTGAGTTCAGATCGGTTTCTCCCGCTGGCGCGGGGTCGCTGCGCTGGGGGACCCGCTGGGTGTCACCGGGTGTACTCTCTGTGCAGGTAACGGGGCCGGAAGGGAGGGTGTGGGCGCCGGCCACCCGGATCCGCGTGGGGCGGGGCCTGGGGAGGGGGGAGCGCTCACTGTGCTGGCGGATTGGTGGGAACCACACACGCGAGCCCTTCCGGGAGCCAGCTCGAATATCCCCATCTCTGGGGTTAGGACGCTGAGGCCCGGCAGGAATGCTGGCGGCCAATTCTGCCCCACAAAGAGGGCTCTTGGACCCCCAGCAGTGCCTGGGTTATGGGGCCCCTGACCCGGAAGAGAGGGCACACAGATTTGGGCATCGTACTTCCGGTAGATTTTTTAAAAAACGCGTTCATTCATTCATCCGCCCGTCTTCCATTCATTCATTCAAAAATACTAAGGGCTCATCTTCGGAGAGTCGCTTATTCTGGCGCTGAGCAGGGGCTTCTAACTTCATCCAGCCTCTGGCCCCCTGCTTTTGACACTAGAAACCCAATTCCCTTCTCATGACTTTCTCTCCCCTGCCAAGACGCGTCGCCCTCTCCGGCCGTGTGACTGAGTGGTGATGGTGTGACCAAAGTTGGTCACTCGGACTCTCCCATCGGGCTCTTGACTCGCAAGTGGAGTGTCAAGGGCGGAAGGAAAAAGCAGGGGTGCCTCTGTCCCGCTGGAACCCCTCTTCAGCAACTCCTTCTCGGGGGTCGCTAGAGCTTCCTCAGCTAAAGCCTTAGAAAGCCTGGCGGCTTGCCTCGCTGGGTTCCCAGGAGTCAGAAGACCCGGGGACCGGCCACCAGGCTGTGAGGGGACGCGTGGCAAGAGGCCACGTGGAGGAGGACGGTGGACTCCGCTGACGGTCCCCGCTCCCTCCCCCAGGTGACCAGACCAGCGCTCGCTGCGGGCCAGCCGGGGGAACCCCTCGGACCCTTTAGCTGATGCCACGGGGGCGCCTGACAACCCGCAGAACTGTCATGCACGCTCCCACTGTCGCCTGGGGCTGGGGGGCGACTGCCCGTTGAGCAGAAACACAAGCGAAGAGCCTCGAGGGACTAGAACCCATCCCTCCAGCTTTGACGTCACGAATGACCGACGACGAGTCAAGCATTTTGGTCTCCAGCGGCGATGGCTCTAATCGGATGAGCGCTCAGAGAAGAACATTCTTTCTGTCCTTCTCTCATTCCCGTTCGAGCAGCCGGAAGCTCAGCACGGATGGTACCAAGATGACCGCGCTTCAGGAGCTCCCGGGCCGGGGTGGGGGGTGGGGGGCACCGCACGTGGCACCCCAGTTCCCTCGGTGACAAAATGGAGGTGATAACGGGCCTCGATCAAAAGGCTTTTTGTGATGATTAAGCGCTTGGCACCAGATTCCCGACAGACTCGGGGCTTGTTATCATCAGAAACAGCGTTGTGGTGCGTTCTCTAGAAACGGGGCGATCGGCCGGAATAAACGCTCTTTCCTCCCCTGGCTCCCCTTCTGCACTTCCGCGGGAGGCGGGAGACACAGAAGCCCTGCCCGCGAGGGGAAGGACAGCAGGGCGGGCAGAACGACAAGTGGCAAACGAACTTGACCGCAGCCTCGGACAACAGAACGGGAGGGACTATGGCAAAGCGGAGACCACGCGATCCGTACGGCGGGAACTCCACGGGGTCGATGGGGCCCGCGTCGCTCTGTTTTTCACGTGCTGGAAACTCTAATTTTTAAATTGTAAAATCTGGGGGCTCAGTCGGTTGAGCGGCCGACTTCGGCTCAGGTCATGATCTCGCGGTTTGTGAGTTCAAGCCCCTCATTGGGCTCTGTGTGGACAGCTCATCAGCCTGGAGTCTGCTTTGGATTCTGTGTGTGTGTGTGTGTCTCTCTCTCCGCTCCTCCCCCACTTGTGTGCACTCTCTCTCTCAAAAATAATAAATAGGGGCGCCTGGGTGGCTCCGTCGGTTCAGCGTCTGACTTCAGCTCAGGTCATGATCTCATGGTTCACGAGTCCGAGCCCCGCATCGGGCTCTGTGCTGACAGCTCAGAGCCTGGAGCCTGCTTCGGATTCTGTGTCTCCCTCTCTCTCTGCCCTACCCCTGCTTGCACTCTGTCTCTCTCTCAAAAATAAAATAAAACATACAGAAGAAATTTAAACTGTAAAATCTCACAATTAAAAAAGGATTTTTTTTTAGTTTATTTGGTCTTTGAGAGAGAGAGAGAGAGAGAAAGCAAGAGGGCAGGGGAGGAGCAGAGAGACAGGGAGAGGGAACCCCAAGCAGGGTCCACACTGGCAGCACAGAGCCCGACGCGGGGCTTGAACTCATGAACTGTGAGATCATGACCTGAGCCGAAACCAAGAGTCTGACGCTCAACCGACTTGAGTCACCCAGGCGCCCCTAAAATCTCAGAATTTTTAAAGGTCTGACAACTAACTTCAAAAAATAAATGTTCAAAACAGGGGCACCTGGACGGCCCAGTCCGGAAGCACCTGACTCTGGATTCTGGCTCATCATGGTCTCACGGTTTGTGGGACTGAGCCCTGCGTCTGGTCTCTGCCCCTCCCCCTCTATTACCGAGCACGCGCGCGCTCTCTCAAAATAATCTTTAAAAAATTTCAAAACAGGGTGTAGGTTAAACATTTCTGTGAGCTGAACACAGGCCCCGCTTAGCCAGCCGGCGACGTCTGGTTCTGAGAGGAGAGAACGCGGAGAGGCGTCTCCGTGCCTCGCTTTCCTCGCCTGTCAACTGGGGATTAGAAGGTCCCCGTGCTACAGACGGCCGTTTGCGCCGCCCCCAGATTCCTACGCTGAAGCCTCATCCCCAACAGTAGCAGGTGGGTCTTTGCGGGGGATGTGGTCAGGAGGGTGGGCCCCTCGTGAGTGGACGCCGAGAGCTCCCCTGCCCCCCGCCGTGCGGGGACCTGAGAAGCTGTCATCTGTGAACGAGGAAATGGGCTTGCACCAGACGCTGCGTCTGCCGGCACCACGACCTTGGACTTCCCGGCCCCGGAACAGTGAGAAAGAAACTTCTGTGGCTTCTAAGCCTTCTCGCCTCTGGGATTCTGTCACAGCAGCCTGAACGGACCGAGACAGCCTGTGTCACGTTCACCCGAGCGGCCGCCTAGAAGCTTCCCGGCGCGCAGAAATGTGAGCTTTCGGGGGTGTGAGTTTGGGACAGCAGGAGACAGAGGCGGGTCTCCGGGCTGTGACAGGTTCTTTCAGGAGGGGACCATGGGGGGGGCCTGTCTTTCCCAGGGCACCTGCGGAAATGTCACGCCGCTGATCTCACAGGTTAACCTTCCCGGTCCGAGTGGCCGGAGAAGGGTCAGAAGCGGTGGATTCTGCCAGCCCCTCCGCGGGGCCTGACGTCCCTGCCGTGGCCCACGGCAGGCGGCTCCCCCTCCGGGAGCGACGTCAGCACAGACCCCAGCTCCGGCGCTGGGCTGGATGCCGGAAGGGTCTGGCCAAAGCGGCCCTCCCACCCCCACGTTTGCTCTCTACGGTTGACAGACTGGTGCCGACTCCTCCACCCTGAGCAATCGCCTCCGAGCAAGGACCCCAAACCCTCGGTTCGGACCCAGGAGCACCCCTCCAAGCCTCCTACCACGCGCCTCATCCAAAGCGCTGGGGACACAGTGGTGAACGAGATGGACCCGGTTCCTGCAGCCATGAGGCTTACTTTTTAGTGAAAGGAGAGAGAACCAAGGACACATAACTGAATTGAGATAACTCTAGAGAGTGGCCAGTGTCACAAACATAAAATGGGTGTCATTCCAGGCATTTAAGGATGGGACATTTGAGCGGAGACCTGACGGAGCAGGAGGAGCCAGACGCGTGATGTCCAGGCAGAGGGGACGGCAAGTGCAAAGGCCCTGAGGTTGGAGCAAGTTTCGATGCAGCCAAAGAACAGAGAAGAGCCCAGTGGGACGGTGCAATCAGCTTGGAGGTGGAGGGGGCGCGACGGGGGCAGAGGCCGGGCAGCGCAGGGCAGAGTAGCCTGTGGCGAAGAGTTTGGACATTACGACAGGTGCAGCAGGTCACTGGAAGGAGGGGCTTATTAGAGGAGCTGCGACCACCTATGTGCAGAAACGCCTAGCAGAAGGCACCCCGTCCGGCACCTTCTCTTCCTGCCTTAACCGTCTCAAACTTCAGCGACACTCGGGACCACCCGGGGGCTCTAACACACCCCCCGCTGCCCAGGTCCATCCCCCGGGCGCTGATCTAACTGGCCTCGGGGTGGCCTGGGCGCGGGGAGGTCTGAGCTGGCCTGGAGACCGTTCGGAACCCCTGCTCCCCTCATGAGCACCTCCTGGTCCGTGGTGACAAGCCCACCGTGGGCTCCCAGGACGGGCTCGGAGCCGGCCCGACTGCGGCCTGAAAGAGGGGTAGTGGGGGCAGGGTGGGGGTGGGACACGCGACGCTCGTCGGCTCAGGGAGCCTCGGGATGGAGCCCTGCGCCCGCGTGGCTCCTCTGCCTGGCCGCCCTCTCGCTGAGCAGGACCTCCTCCTCTGCAGGGGTGGGTGGGTGGGGGGCGTCCACGGAGAAGGTGCAGGAGCACAAGCAGCTGAGAAGAAACTCCTCCCCACCCCCTCCCGAAATTAAAAACGGAACGTATGATCTAACAATTTCACTTCTGCAATCTACACAAAGGAAATGAACTTGCTACTTGGAAAGACACCTGCGTGGGCGTGTTCACCGAGGCCAAGCCACGGGAGCAACCCCCGAGGCCGCTGAGGGAGGGGGGCGGGAGGAGAGGCGTGTAGACACACACGACGGAAGATTATGCAGCCGGGAGAGAGGAGGAGAGCCTGGCGTTGGTGACATGGCCAGCGAGAGAGAGACAAACACCGCTCACTCATCCGTGGAATCTTAAAAAACAAAACACAACACACGAAACACGGAACGCATGCAGAGAAGAGACGGGGCGGGGGGGTGGGCGTGGGCGAAGGCAGTCAAAAGGTCCAAACTCCCATCATACCCGGGACGGGACGACGCACCGCCCGGGGGCCACAGTTAACGAGGCTGTGTTGTGAATCTGAAAGTTGCTCAGAGAATAAACCTTAAAAATTCTCATCGCGAGAAAAAACATTTACCCGTGCGATGATGCGTGTTAATGAAACTGACCGTGGTCACCGTTTTCCAATCTGAACGGATACTGAAGCGATACGTGGCCCCTAAAACTAATAATATTATTGTTGTATGTCAATTACATCTCGGTAAAAAAACAGCTACGGAGGGTCCACGAGCACGAGCGCTAATAAGGACACCGGACTCTGGAAGCAATTTCTGCCTACTCAGCGTATCCGTGTTTCCCCGTGACTCCACCAGGAAGCTGCCATGATTAACCCCAGTTTACAGACGAAGGATCTGAGGCTCAGAGAGGTGAGTATCTCCGCACAGCTGCCGAGTGCAGGGCTGGCAGGTGAGTCAGGAAGGCTGAGGCTACAGCGCATCCTCCCAACCACGGGGCCACACCGATTCTCAGAGATGGCTCTTGTGTCCAATCTTCTACACCTCCTTCAGCTCCTGCCCGGGCGGAAGCCACTGACGCCTGGACGCGCCCGAGAACTCAGGAGCCCGTGCCCTGGAGAGCTGGTCTGTGCTAACAGCCCGGGGTCGTTTCACCCGAGGGACTAGGGCCTTGTAGGGACGTGTCGACAAGGAGGGCGATGAGCTGTGGGTGGCCCCCGCGAGGTCATTCCTCAGTTAACGGGACCCCAACTTTGTTGGGGAGGTGGACCCCTGTCTTGGCAATAAACCAGCATTTAGCGTAGGCCCGTGGCTCTCGGAAGGGTGACATCAACCCAAAGGGGTGTTCGCAGGAATCTGTGAGGGTTGTCTGGTTGTCACGGTGACTGGGGGAGGCTTCCGGCATCTGGTAGGAAATTCGCCACACTCCACAGAGTGAAGAGCTGTCCCATTTCTAACGGAAATTTCTACCTACTATTTTTAAGTAATCTCTACACCCAATGTGGGGCTCAAACTCACAATCCCAAGATCAAGAGTCCCGTGCCCTCCCCACGGGGCCAGCAGGCACCCCCAGAACTGCCCTACTGCAGCACGACCTTCCGAGGTCCCACAAGACACTCATGTAGGTGGGAAAGCTTTTAGTCACTGGACCCCAGAAATGAACTCTATTTCACGTCTAAACACAAAGGCCATTCTGCCTGGCCGTAGTCCACGTGGAATTTTCTGGGAACGCAACCACGAAGTAAGCCGAGGGAAGACTGTAGTTCGTCCTGTGCGGAGGTTTTGGTCAATTGTTCACCGTCTGGGAAAACCGCGTTGTTTGTGGCCGTGGCACCTGTGGTATTCGATCTGCCGAAAGCACGTGTCCGTGCCCCCCTGCGTGTGTAGCGGTCAGATCTACGGGATTCTGCGCTAGCGTGGTCATGTGACCACTTCCTTACGCCTCCCAACGTCGTTGTGCCTGAGACTTGTAGCTTGTCGCGCAGAGGTTTACTTATAACTCACCTTCCTTCTAGTTTTCCTTTACATCACACTCAGGATACTTTATCAGCTCAACAATGTGCAGATAGGTTATGTTACCTAGGAGTTCATTTCAGGTAAACCTGACAAAAACGTTTGCTCTAAGAACAGCGTGTCTGATCTGCTAATTCTGGGAACCAGCGAGCGACGACGAACACGAAAAGCCCACTTCCCTTTGCCAGTGTTTGGCTTAGGGGCGCGTACAAGACCCAGCCCTGGACCAATGAGGCTTGAAGCCAAGTCTGCGGGGGCGAGGGTGTTTTTGGAAGGGTCTTGCTCTCTGATGAAAAGGCAGACAGCCTGGAGTCCCGCTCTTTATTTCCACTTTGTCTGGGGGATGTAATAGCTGGGGTCGCGGCAGCCATCTTGAGACCATGAGGCAACAAGGCCAGAGGCACGGTGAGGCCCGAGGAACAGAGGACCGGAAGGTCTTGGGTCTCTGAAGGCACTGTACGGACAAACCGGCCCCAGGGCTCCCCCGGCTCGGACTCTGAAGTGAGAACTGACGTTTCTACTGGGGAAGCCACTCTTACCCAGGAATTCTGGTACTTGCAGCGACTAGATCTGGACTCCTATTCAAATGATCAGGACTCGAAGCCTCTAAGGACTGTGGTAGGATTTCCTGGTCTCTGAAAGACCCAGAGAAGCGGCTGCATTCACTGTGGCCCACGTCGGTCTCCAGGGCAGGCCAGAAACCCAGGCTTGGGCTGCTCCGACTTTCACCAGGCCATGACGGGCTCCTGAACTTCTGGGAGCTCACCATTTTCCGTTCTCTTCTCAAAACGCTCCTCTCCTGGCTGCCGAGGAGGGCTGAGTCACCCTCTGGGGCCCTGACCCGGAGCCGATAACAAGGGCTATTGGCAACACTCTTCACCAACACATCTGGCTTCCACCTGGCCAGACGCGCCACGGGGACCACTCCTGGTCCCCGGGGCTGGCCCCGTCCGTCACCTCATGCTTATGAGACCTACTCACAAGGACTCCGGGTCTGGGAAGAACTTACCGCAAAGTCACGGGCCAGGGTTTTATAAGATGAAGCTGCATGTCAGAGGCCAGGGCCACCGGGCGACGTACGGTTTGGAATCTCTTTAAGAGACTGTGTAGGGGCGCCTGAGTGGCTCAGTCAGTTAAGCGGCCGACTTCAGCTCAGGTCATGATCTCACGGTCTATGAGTTCGAGCCCCATATCGGGCTCTGTGCTGACAGCTCAGAGCCTGGAGCCGGCTTCAGATTGTGTCTCCCTCTCTCTCTGCCCTTCCCCTGCTCACACTCTGTCTCTATGTCTCTCAAAATATAAAATAAAAATGTTAAAAAAAAATTTTTAAAAAGAGACTGTGTAGAATCCAGCGGTGGTCTCTGGGTAGAAAGGACCACATGAAGTCTGGGCTGGAGGAGAAGCTTCCCAGGCCAGCAGGCGTCCTACCCAGGAGGCGTCGTGTTGCCTGTGAGGCCCGAGATCCCACCTGACCTGAAACCCCCCAGGGCGTCTGTCGTGATGAATATTTCGTTCTATCTGCTGATCACGGAGCAGGGAGGAGGCGGACAAGGCGGGGGCTCGGCCTGGGACTTTGGGAATTTCTCAGGAGCGTCGTCAGGAGGTGAGCATGGGAGGGGGGCTAAAAAAAATAGTCATCGAATAGATGCAGGCGGCGGGCAAGGTGGAGGGGAAGGGGAGGCCACCCCAGAGAACAAAATATATTTTCCCCAGACGGTCGCGTCCAGTCCCGTGGCTCCTGAAATGCCTCCTAGGTTTAGGCTGCGGCCCCACCAGCTCCAAGCTTGTGGCCCCCGCGGCCACCGAGAGCTCAGACGCCCGGTCATCTCAAATCCCCCGTGTCCACGCCGGGGCTCTGGACCACCTCCCTGCCCCCGACCTCTCTCTGTCTTACTCAGGAATCTCCGCTGCCCGGTCACCTGGTCCCCTGGCATTATGGATATTTGTCGTGGGATCCCTTGTATACACCGCGGGGTGTTTAGCTCCTGGGAGCCCCCCGGCTTGTGTTCTGCAGGGCTCTGGGGGCTCAGTTGCGCTGTCCCCAGCTCCGGGGTGGGGCCCAAGGGGCGCCGGTTTCCTTGGCCCGTGCGGGTTTGGAGTGAGCACGTGACATAAACCAGTTCCATCAGAGGGACGCCTGGGGCGAGGGTGGGCACTTCCAGAAAAGAGGCTCGTTCTTTCCTGCTGGGCTGAGACCAGAGAGGACGAGAGGACCGCTCTGGGGCAGCCAACGGGGACACCTCGACTGTGACGACGGCCAGTGTTTCCTGAGGGCCCGTGGAGGTCAGACACCTCCTCGGCCCTTGACATTGGGGACCTCATTTCATCCCTTACCACAGCCCAGGAGGTAAGTGCCACCACAATCGTGGTTATCTGCTGGACGACCACCCCGGGGCACAGAGAGGCTAACTAACGCTCCCGGACCACACAGCTGGGCACGGAGCCAGAGCCCGCCCACCCCTCGCGGCCGGAGGGCAACCGCCAGAGGAAGGAAGGGGGGGGGCGGGAGGGGACAGAGGAACCGATACTCATGGCAGAACCTGGGCCCTGACTCCAGCTGCGTCCGAAGCCAGAGTCACCTGAGCAGTTTTGGGTTCTAAAAGCTGACGTGTCCTTCCTTTCCTCCTTATGCTAGCTTGAGACTTTTTTGATACTCCCTTTGCGACGTGCACACAGCAGTTGCTCAGTGAACGCCAGCAGAAGCCTGCTGGGGTCCTCGGCCTCCCCGCCCCCCATTCGCCGCCGGGTGTGTAGCCAGAACACCCGACTGCGGCCAGACCCACGCCACTTCCCCTTTCGGCTCCAAGTGAGGCCCGGTTCCCTAGCAACCATCCCAATTAGGCAATCACGCCATTTATCAGGATGCCAATTAATTCTAATGATCTTAGTGATCTTCCAATTAGGTAGCGCCTCGCATCCGATCAGGGGCACGGCAGCCTCCCCGGGGAGGGCTCGTCGCAAGGCAGGCGGGTCCCGGGGAGGCGTCCCGCACCTGCGGGGCAGCACCGAGACGTCCCACCTTCTGCGTCCACCAGCCATGCGAGGCCCAGGCCTGATGGAAAGCTGGGAGCCTCAGGGTCCCCGCTCCGAGGCCAGGCCGGTGTGATCCCGTCGCCAACCGCTAGAGGGCCTCCCCTCTAGGAGAACGTTAACCCTTCCACGCCCGCGCCTTCAGTGGGCAGAGACCTTCACCTGCCTTTTTGTATCAGCCGCATTTGATTCGTCCCTTTGCCTGGGGAGAGTGTGTGTGTGTGTGTGTGTGTCTGCACGGGGCAGGAAACGTGGCCCAGCAACCCCACACCTTCCTCAGGGACCCCCCCCCTCCCCCCGTGCCAAATACAAATCCGAGATTCCGCCGCGTAGTGGAGATTTTTGGAGACAAGCGGGATTACTGAAGGGCTTCTGCCTTTCGAACTTTTGCCTACATGGGTTTTCTTCCACCGAGCATGGATTTCTTCCACATTTGGAAGAAAGTCCAAGGTCACGGCGGGAGGAGAGTGCAGTGGGTCAGAAGGGACGCGGGAGCCGCCGGGCCTCTTGCATCCTGGCTCTACCACTGACCAACTGTCCCAGCAAGTCACGGTCCTCTCTGTGTCCTCTTTCACGTGATGAAAATCGCAGGGGTTTTGTGTGGATTAAATGAGTTATTGCGTACAAGGGGTTAGAACAGCGTGTGGCTCATAAAACCCCCTCTGGATGTTATCTATCATCCTAGGTCTAGACGAAACTCTGTCTTCGCGCGACAAGCGTGTCAGGAGTTCTGCTGTTCTCCTGGGGGACAAGGCTGTGGTTCCCTTCCGCGGGGACGGGGTTGAAGGGCAGACTTGGCAGAGCTGGGTGATGCTCGCAGGCTGGCTGACTTAGGAGCCCGCCAGTGCCCCTGGAGGCACGGCCCAACAGACAAATTAAACACATCTAGGGAAAGGAGGTGGGGGAGCTCCCGGGCAGGGGACACGCTGCTGCACGTGCGCGCACACACACGCGCACACACACAATGTCGCACGCAGCCACACTGTCCTCCTCCAAGCCCAGGCTTTTTACAAGTAACTCATCACTCAGCCCTTAAGTTTGAAAACGTAACATGTTATTAGGGTTTTAAAAAAAGCCATAAAGTCAAATAAGAAAACCCCCAAAACTGGACGCAAAGCCCAAACACCAAACCCACATGGACTTTCAGGCATTTGTGTACACAAATGTGGCCCGAGGAAGGCCCATCCTTCATCGGCAAATGTGCGGCCAGTCTGCCGCCGTCACCCTTCCGGCCGCTTACTAGGACACCGATTTGCAGCCCCGGTCGGGCCGTTTTGATGAGCGTTCTGCCCTCCAGGATGCAGGACAAGCAAAGCCGGAAGACTCTCTCTTCCAGGTGAGCGGCCTCCGACCTGTCCTCCCCGCCCCTTTATAATCGCAGGAATGGCTCTAATTGAATTAAAACCCTCCGGCGGTTCCGTGATGGGAGCCGAGAGGCGGCGAGAAATCCCCTTCACCATTAACTGGGAGACCAGAGTGACTCCCGCCGCCCTGGGGAGAGACGCCGGCGTCCTGCAGGGCGAGGCCCTCCTACCTGCTGCTCTGTCCCCAGAGACCCCGCTGGAGAGCTGGGGAGGGCGGAGGAAGGGAGGGGGCACCGTGGGGCAGGGGGAGGGGGCGGGCGGGCATCCCCGCAGGCGCAGATGTGCAAACACCCAGCTTCAAACGTAAGCTGAATGTAATTACTTGGTTAATTAAATATTGACTTTTAACTCAAAAAGTGATTAAAACAAGCTGCTGGAAAGAGAGGAGAGGGGGCAGGGAGGGGATCCGAACTTTCAGGAAGGAGGAAGAGGAGGAGGGGGCCTGGGCAGTGGGTGGGGGGGGGACTCGGTCTTCAGTCTGCGGACAGAGGTCACCGTGCAAAGCTAGGATTTGCTGGTGTCGCTTTCCATTTCCCACCCCGGGACCACACGTCTCACTAGGCTGCCTTCGCAGTGGACGGAGCGAGCCCGTGGCTCGGGCACTGGACACCGGTCGCGCCCGGTCCTGGAACTAACGCGGCGCCGGGCCCGGGACGCGCTCCACGGACGCGTGCGGAGCGCATGAATGAACTACTATGAAGAATTAAGAAAACAGAAAAAAGCCACGAAGAAGGAAGAGCGCACTCCCAGCGGCCACGCTTCCGAAGCCCTGGGGAGCCCGAGGCGCGGGTCCTGCCTCCGCGAGGCGCCGAGAACCGGTGCGGACCCGGCCGGGGAGGAAGTTTGTCTCTCCAACCCCGTCCGCCCTCTCGGCGGCGGCGAGTTCCCGGGCGGCCCGCGGACCCGATCCGCCGCTGCCGCGCGTCCTGCCCGGACAAGCCCCACGTGCTCTGGCTTCTCACTCGGCGGGGTCACGGAGGCCGCCCCCCTGCGGCCGGCGGGCCCCGGCTGCTTCCCCCGCGCCCTCCGCGGCTCCGCCCGCCCGCCCGCCGGCGCCGGGGCCTCCCCGCCGGTCCCCCCTCCGCGCTCGGGGCCGGCCCCCCGCTCACCTGGGCGGCGCTGCGGTGGCCGCCCCCCCCCATAGCCCCTTGTCCCCCCCACCACCGCCCCACTCACCGGCGCGCACGGCCCTGGCGGCCTCACCCCGCGCGGGGCGCCGCCGCCTCTGCCGCAGCCCGGCCGGGCCGCGGGGCGCAGGGGACTTGGCGCCGCTGCTGGTGCCGCGGCCGCCGCTGCATCCCCGGCGAGTGCGGCCGCCGCGCCTCCTCCTCCCGCCTCCCTCTTCCTCCCGCCTCCCCGCCCCCCCGCCGCCGCCGCCGCCCCCCCGCCGGAGTCCGGCTCCGCGCCCCGCCCGGGCCGCTCTCGCGTCGCCCCAGCCCCTTGGCACCGCGCGGCCGAGGCCTCCGAGCGGGGAGGGCGAGCGCGCGCCCGGGCGGGGGCGCCAGACCCGGGCGGCGGGGGCCGGGTGGGGGGGGACCCTCTCCGCGCCCTCCCCGCGCCCTACCTCCGGCTCGGCCGCCGGGCCTGGCCCTGGTCCCCCGGCGCGCGCGGCCACGGCCCCGAAGTCCGGCCCCGGACGGGGCAGCGGCGGAGAGCGGGGTCCGCGCGGCTCTCGGCGTCCCGGTGCCTCGGGCCCCGGCTGGCCGCGCTCCCGGCGCCGAGCGCGCACCCTCGCCGGGACACAGGCGCACACTCGCTCCCGCTCGCCCTCGGCGGAGAGTTGAAACAGCTGTGGGGTTCGCCCGGGAGCCGGAGAGGAGGGAGGGACGCGAGCCAGAGCCGTGCGTGCGCGTGTGTGCGCGCGTGTGTGTGCAAGACACACACCGGGGGGGGGGCATCGCTAATAAATCAAATCCTGCAATAAAGTGAGGCGGGCCATCGATCAGGGGCTGGGGACGCGGAGCGTCCTTCCTTCCTTTCCGCTGCTTCTCCTCCCTCGGAGCTGGAAGGAGCCCTTGTCCCCCGGGGGGCGCCACAGCCCCGGCCGGGCGCTCCCCTCGTAATGACACGTTAATAAATGTTTTCTTTTCTCTGCTCTCACGAGGGCTCGGCAAACACCCGACCGCCTTGGCCGCGACCGCGGCGCCCGCCTGTAGCCACGCGCGTCGGCCTTCGGAGAGCCGGAGCCGCAGCTAGAGCGCCGGGCGGACTGCCCACGCGCGCGGGAGCCTTCCTGTGATACTAACTTGAACTCAAGTGAAAATAGCTGCCGTTGACCAGAAATGGTCCGGGAATAGGAAAGAAAGGAGAAACCGGCTTTCTCCGCGGAAAGGGGAGGGATTCGACTCAAGGTGGTGCTGTCCGCCGCGGTTTCCACTGTCCCCAGTGCCACGGCGGAGGCCCGAGGGGGACCGGGCTGACGGGGTTGCGCAAAGAGCAGGCGGGGAACCAAGCAGTAGCTGCAGAAACGCGGCCGAGTGGCCAAGGGGAGACAGACGACTTGCTGCAGATCAGTGCACCTGTAGGCCACAGTGAGCGGTTTAAACCCAGTAGTCTTACAGGGGAGGGGTTATGCCCATACTACAGACGTGGAGACCAAGTCACAGGGAGCTTCAGGTAACTGGCCCAAGGTCAGACGCTAGTTAAGGGGTGGACCCAGCATTGGTATCTGGGAAGCTTGGCTCCAGAGGGGTGCTAGGTCCCAGGCCCCGTTTCAGCCGGCCCTCTCCTTTCTCTTAGTCTTCCTTGGTGCACGTTCGGGTTGTCATGTTTAGTAAATGAAAGTACCAGAGGTCCACAGCTGTGCTAAAATATTCTCCGTTTATTTGAAATGCAAGTTGGATGTCCTCACCTGGCAGGGAGGCACGAGAGTCCCCCACCGGAACCACCCCCAGATGGACCTATAGTCTCAATAAATCAGGGCCACCTGGGTGGCTCAGTTGATTGAGCCGCGGAGTCTTGATTTCGGTGGTGAGACTGAGCCTCCCGTGGGGATCTGTGCCGAGCGTTGGAGCCTGCTTGGGATTCTCTCTGCCTCTCCTCCTCTCTCTCTCTGGCCCTACCCCGCACACGCTTGCTCACTCTCCCAAAAGAAATAAATAAACGTTTAAAGGCACTTAACTCAGGGAAACCTGGAGCTTCTCTCTCTAAATCAGATTCCGGCCTCACTTTTGGCACCCACTGAGGTTCCTGACCTCCCCGCCCTTCTTCAGAATGTCAGGCTCGCTTCTTCACCGCCAGGGACCCCAAAATAATGGGGACCCTCTTCCTTTCTGCTTTGTTTCTGTGGAAGGAAGGACAGACGCGTTTCCTGCAGAGATTCTAATACAGCGCCGTCCGGTAGAACTACAGAGCAGCCCGTGGTCGTAATTTAAAATTTTCTAGTAGCTGCGTTAAAAAGTAACACGAAACAGGTGAAGTTAATTTTAATAATGCATTTAACCCGGTCTGCCCAAAATATCACTTCGACATGGAATCGATACGAAAATTATTAATGAGCTAGGTCACATCCTTTTTCTCGCCAAGTCTTTGGAATCCGGTGTGCAGTGTACGTTTCCGCCATCTCCCAATTTGGACTGGCCACGCGGGGCTGGGATTCCCACAGGGAGCATAGTTCCAGGAGGTTCTGTGGTCCCCTGTGGACTGTTTCCGTCGGTTTATCTTCTGTAAGCCTTGTACCAATTTTTCGAGAAAACTTATGCTTACAAAGGTCAAGGGCTGTGACCAAGGTCACAAAGTTGGCAAAGTGGGATTTTCATCCATTTGAGATGGTGCCTGACTTTGGGACACGTATCTCCTGTGACGGTAATTTTCTACTTGGGTCCTCAAAGCCCCCTGGGGTGCCTCCGCGTGGGGGAGGGTGGGGAGAGCTGCCTTTTGCCTGCTTTTCATGCCGGGGAATAGTTCAGAGGCGGGGAGATTCCTACCACAAGTACGCTGCCTTCCTTTAGGCCTCAAGTTCACAAACACAGCTCTCCTTTCCCTAAAGGGGTCCTGCCCACAATGTTCTCCTCGTCAGGGAACCCCACGAGCAGAGGGGCAGAGCCCCCGGTCCCCCACGCGGGGCTGTAGGCAGGGCTGAGATGGTGTCATTTGGTTACTGTTTTTGGATACTTATTCTTTCTGTTGGCTGTTCACGGGCTGAACATGGTGACGTCTGTGTCCCTTATTTTTCCTTAGGAGACGGAGCTCGTGTATCAGTGCCTCTTTGTGTATGTGTCTGTGTGCATGTGCGTGTGTGTGCACGTGAGTGTGCAAGCACGTGTGTGCGCGCTCACTGTAGGCACGGGCCGCGGATCGGGTTTCAGGTGAGGACTTGACCGTGGGCTCAGACGCTCACAGAGTCCAAGGGCCTGCAAAGCGCCCTCTGGCCACGTCTCGTTCCCATAATTCACAGCCAACTCCACGGTCCCCTGGGTCCGAGGCCTCAGCTTAAGGTTTCCAGCTTCCTTCCAGGCAGGAGGGGACTCCTGACCCCATTCGGGAGCCCAGTGTCTGCTGGGAGACTTGTGGGGCCTCAGGTGCTCAGATGTCCCCCTCCCGCCTGGAAAGTCACTCGGCCACCGAGCCGGGGCCTGGTTGGGGCTCAGGGTGATTCTCGGGACCCTCTGGCTTCCTGACACCCCAGCCCCTGCCCGTCTCCAGCCCCACTGCCTGGGACAGCCCTTCTCCTCCCGGGTCCCTCATCGCCCTGACGGCATCTCTCTCCCAGAGCGTCCTGGCGGGATAATCGGCTGTTCGGGCCCCTCAGGACCCGCCCGACTCCCCGCCCCCCTTGCCGGTTTCACCTCCAGGGCACCTGTCTGTTGACACCCACACGCCTCATGTCATCCTTCCGCGAGTTCCCTGGTGGCCCTGGGCGCAGAACGCCCGGCCGGTCCTATCCCCCTGCAAAGCCAGAGTGCTGTTATTTCTGGAACTCCCATACAACAATTAAAAAAAGAGAGAGAAAAGAATCACTCCTGCTGTGTGTTTTCATAGTCAAGAGGCTGAAACTCAATCCGATTGTCCCAGCACTTCTGGCCGCGTCTGGATTGGAGTAGATGCGATTTTACGGGGTTGTAAAAGTCAAGCTTTTAACGTGTCTCGAACAAATTGACATGTGAAGGAAAAGCGTTTAAGAGTAGAGACACGGCTGCAGAGGGGAGGGCCTGGGAGTGCGAGCGGGCCACCGAACTGAGGCACAGGTGGCTTTAATCACTCGTGTGAGTGTGGCACCAAGCAGGAGGAGGCCGCACAGTCACCCCCAGGGGCTGGGGATCCGACTTCTCAGCCTCTGAGTGGGGGCGGTTTCGGCTTTGGCACGGGTTTTAAAATACAAATCCCAGCACCATCCATAACCATAACGTTATCCGTTTGTGGTTAATTCTGCTGAGTTTTTCACGGACACCCGAGCTGTCTTGTCGGTGGAAACGCAACTGCATTAGAGAAAAACTGTTTATATTTCTTGAGATATTGTGAGCGTGAAAAACAGCACCATAAACCCCCATTAAGTCAGAAGAACCTTAATTGTCTCTCCTGCTGCCTTGCCGGGCTGGCACGCTGACACAGCCATACTTTCCTTGAGCAAAACAGGGGCTGATCTTTGCAGCACGGTACCCGTCCCCCCCTTAATTACACGTAATTGTATAGTCTAATTTATCCTAACGCCTAACGCCTAAAAGTGCACATTCATGAATCAAGGGTTAGATTGGGAGGTGGGAGAGTTATAAACGGGTGTAATTGCCGTCTCCTGGGGGCTGCTTCCGCGTGCTCTCAGAGAGCGGTGGTGTTTATTCTGAATTCTTACCCATGAAAGAACGGGGCGCTGCCTTCGGGAAGGAACGCAGTAAACAGTGACAATTTGTCTCGTCGCTTAACAATACACCCATAGTTCTCTTTTGGATAGGTAGACAAAAAAAAAAGATTAGGTACGTGAATTTCATATAATTCGCGATGTATAAAGCGGGGCGCGCAAGCACGGCCCGCAGGTAATTGCGTATTCGGATGAGTCGCACGGCCCCGCAGGACGCACAGGTGCAGATCTGCGGTCCGGGTAAAGCTCTGCCTTCTATTTTTATTATAAAAATCTCTAACCAGGGAGTCGAAGGAGCAGTACGGGGGTTACGCTCTGCCTTCCGCCTGCCAGCGACGGTGGGGGATATTTGGCCACGTGTGCATTTTATGCTGCTGCCCCACAAGTCATGCTCGTTATGTGAAAAAAAGGGAAAAGAAGTCGGGATCGTTATGAGACATCACCCCTCGCGACCCGAGCCTGCACTTCCCGAGAATAAGCTGGTCTCCCAGGTGACCTCCCCTTCATCATCACAGCTAAGGAAACCAACAGTGATGCCACGATCGGTCCCCAGCTCGCTCACATTAACGGAGCCACAAGGGTGTCTTTCTCTTTGTTCCACAAGCCTTTTCCTGCCCCAGGGCCTTTGCCCTTGCTGTGCCCTCTCTCTGCTTTTGCTCTTTGTCATCGTTCAGATCGCAGTTCAGATGTCACCTCCCCGAGAGTTCTCTCCGGTTTTACCTCAAGGGGTTTGCTGGTCTCCTTCACGCTCTCCCCTCCCTCCTTCTTTTATGGCCTTCCTCCGGCACGCCGCTATATAAAATTCGGCTTGTATTCTGTGCCGGTGGCCACGGGCCCTTCGGCACCCCTCCCCCGCCCCGGCCCCACCTGCAGCCCACACCGGCTTCAGCAGAGCCGGGGCCGCGTCAGGCTTGTCTGCCCTCCTAGGCCCGGTGCCCGTCACGGCGTCCCGTACGCAGTCGGCGTTCCGCAGGTGTTGGTGAAATGAATGCGTGAACACACGTGTGTGTGATGTGTTCCAAGTGGTAAATCAGAGAGACTGGGCCCCCGGTGTCCCGAGGCAAAGCCGCAGGGGTTCAGCCCGGGCGCCGCCACTCACCGGCTGTTTGCTACCCTCCCCTGCCAAACGGGGGTGATGACCATCGCCCCCACTTCCTAGTGTTGTCGTGAGTTACGAATGAGTTTACACACAAGGCGCTCGGGACTGTGCTGGCACAGAGCGGTCGGTCTTCTTTGGGCGCTGATAATTCAGGCTCAGCCGGCCGGCCAGAGGCCTGGGATGAGAAGCACCGTCGGCCCTCCGCGGGCTCACACAGAAGCAGGCTCCAAGCAGAACGCCCCAGGGAAAACTTCTTGGAAGTTTCAGGCTGGCCGCAGGCTGCCCTGCGAGAGGCCAGTCAGGTCAACATCCGGCCTGGAAAAGGCTCTGGCGGTTTCCGGCGGCCGTCCGAGCTGGCGCGTCGGGGCCCATCGCTAACTATTTTGACTCGCACCCCTGAGACCAGCCCGCGGAGGCTCCCACAGGGGCCGAGGCCTGGGAACCTGGAGGGGGGGGACGAAAGGAGCCCCCTCTCCCCGCCGGAGGAGAGTGAACCCAGTCGCGTGGGCTCTGACTCAGTGGTCCCCTCTCGCTGCCCTTGGGAGGGAGACTGTTACACATTTCACCTTATTAGTGGGCTGGGCATTGAAAAAAAAAAAGCTATTCAGTGCCCGACGTCCGTATGCAGGGGCGCACAGGCGGATACGAATTTTTAAGCTAAAGTTGCGGTAACACACAGGTTAGGAATCAGGGAAAGGGTTGAAAATTTGGATGATAAAAATGGCCTTGAACTGGAGATACAGTAAGGTGGTTTATCCAGGAGAGTGTGTTTGGACCACACAGATGTTTGCTTTTTGGAGGGAGGACTGGGGGGTGCCTCCATGGTCCATCTGTCCAGCTTTAAAAAAATGTTTATTTTTGAGAGAGAGAGAGACAGAGAGAGAGAGAACACGAGGTGGGGAGGGGCAGAGAAAGAGAGAGAGAATCCCAAGCAGGCTCCGAGCTGCCAGCACAGAGCCCCACGTGAGGCTTAAACACATGAACGGCGACATCACGACCTGAGCTGACACCAGACACCTGACACTTGGCCGACTGAGCCACCCAGGCGTCCCCATCTGTCCAGCTTTTATAACAAGAACTCTGGGGGCGCCTGGGTGGCTCAGTGGGTTAAGTGTCCGACCGTGGCTCAGGTCATGATCTCGCGGTCTGTGAGTTCGAGCCCCGCATTGGGCTCTGTGCTGGCAGCTCGGAGCCTGGAGCCTGCTTTGGATTCTGTGTCTCATTCTCTCTCTCTGTCTCTCTCTATCTCTCAAAAAGAAATAAATGTAAAAAAAACAAAACAAAAAAAACCAACTCTCTTCTCCTCTGGGGAAACTGGCCCTTCCAGGAGTCCCTATACCAGAGCCTCCGTGCAGTGGCTTTGGCTTCTGGCTCCGGATTCGGGAGCGTGACTCAGACCTGGCCAATCCGTGCATTCCATGCTCTGTCCAGGGATTGGTTCGGACATGGGTACGTGATCCTTTTTGAGCCAATGGCTCAAAGTGGTGTATTTTCATTTGCTCTACTGAGTGAGAGGAGCTTTCTTCCTTCTGGGTTTGAACCGGGTGCTCACTGAGGCCGTGTGTGGGCTCAGAACCGAGGCAGAAGCAGAGCTGTGAGGTCGGTGACTTGTACTGTAATTTCAAGGTGGCGCCCAAGATTCCTGCGCCTCTCATGTACACGCTGCCGAGTTCTCTCCCCTCGAGGAGGGCGGGACTGTGGATGTTACAGGTTTCACTCCTGTGATTGGGTCAGAGGGGAGGGATTGTGAAGACATGATTCGGGGCCCACATCAGTCGAATCTGAAGGAACCCAAAGGGAGAAAATCCTGAGTGGGCTTGACCCAACCGGGTATAAATCCTTAAAAGGGCTCGGGCCTTCCTCGGAGTCAGAGAAGTTCCGGCTGGCCTTGGGAGGTCACGATGCCCCCTTGGGAAGAAGGCCACGCGGCAGGGTGTGGCCTTTCCACGACAGGCAGCAGAAAGGCAAGCATCGCTGTCCTCTGACAGGAACTGGATTCTCCCACGGCCGGCAAGCGTGCAAGAGGAACGTGAAACGACACAGCAGCCCGCCGTGACCCGGAGCGGAGAACCCAGCTAACTCATCGCCCGACTCCTGGCCCCGTGGGAACCGGGGGATCATAAATCCACACCGGCCGAAGCTGCCAAGTTTGCGGTCGTGTGTCACGCGGCAATAGAAAGCCATGACCTGTGTGGACACCCAGGTCAAGCTGCACCTGAAGCTGGAAGAGAACGCTTCCAATTATGCGAGCCAATAAATCCTCCCCTCCCTCCTCTTTATTCTTCGGCCCGTTTTATAGCAGAATCCCAGGACCGCCTCCCACTGACCTGACCGATCTCACACACTTCTGCCTGAACCTGGCAGTAAGCCTGGGAACAGAATGCACGGGACACGAGGCGTTGGGATCGGCCCCGTCTGGGTCGTGTGTGCCTGTGGGATTTGTCATCATTTCAAGTGCATCTTACACCCTGACCGTGAGGATATAGATTTCTGTCCGTGACCTTCGTACCAGTTTTGAACCTCTCCAAGTAGTTGCCAGGGACTTGGGAGCTATCCCGGCAGACTTTGAATATAAAGGGACAGGGTGAAGAGTGTAGGCTTAGCGGGCCCCATGCAGCCCCGGTTCTATCTTCCTCCTCCTCCTCCTCCTCCTCCTCCTCCCTCTCCTTCCCCTTTAAAATTGGAAAAGCCATTCTTGGCCCGCGGGCCATACCAACACGTGCCAGGCAGGCCAGAGGTGGCCGATGGGCCGCAGTTGCCAGAGAGCTGGTTTGGGGCACAGGCTCTGGGGCCAGGTTTCTGAGGTCAAATCCAGTCCCCTGCCTATTAAAAAAAACTTTTTCTCGATGTTTATTTTTGAGAGAGAGACAGAGTGTGAGCAGGGGAGAGGCAGGCAGAGGGAGGGAGACACAGAATCCGAAGCAGGCTCCGGGCTCCGAGCTGTCAGCACAGAGCCTGATGCGGGGCTCGAACTCACTAGCCCTGAGATCATGACCTGAGCCGGAGTCGGATGCTTAACTAACTGAGCCACCCAGGCACCCCCTCCAGCCCCCTGCCTCTTACAAGCTGTGAGACTCTGGGCCAGGTACCTGACTTCTCTGAACCCTGATTTCCTTACCTGGGAAAAGGGGGTCATAAGAGTCCCTACCCCATAAACTGGCTGTGGAATAGAATGAATTCCTGTGTGACTTCATCAGATGGTGTTTGGCCCAAGATCTGGGCTCCGTGTAATTATTTTCAGGGGTGATCATTAATCATCATTCTCTCCCTCTCCCCCCCACCCACGCCCCCGGCAGTTGGGAACCGATCGAGAAGTGGGCTCGAGGGTCTGTCCGGTGAAGATCCACACCGCAGGCTTTCTCCGGTAGGACCTGGTTAGACGCCGTGATCCAGGGGCTTCCCTAGTTCCCATCCCCCCATGCCCCGGAGCCCCCGGGGACCCTCCAGAGAGGGTGCTTATGGAGACACCACCATGTCACACCTGCACACCTGGAGGGAGACGAGCCTCAGACCTGTTTCTTAGGGGCGGCCCAGGGCCGGGATGGAGGTGTGGAGACTGCAGGACGCGGAGCGGAAGGGGGCGCGCCCGTCGCTGTGCCGTCTAGTCCTGGCAAGGTTCGCCGGGTTCCCATTCTCAGTGTGCTGGGTTGAGTGTGCTGGGACAGTGTCCGTCCGGAATTCCTGTCTGTCCAGAGCCTCGGGATGTGACCTTATCGGCAGAAAGGGTCTCAGTAGATGCAAACGGCTAAGACCAGGTGGCACCGGATACGGGTGCGCCCAGCCCAGTGACTGGTGTCCTCGTAAGAAGGGAAAGCAGGGATGCGGACAGACACAGGCAGGGGAGGCCACATGAGGAGGGAGGCCGGGAGGGGAGGGACGCAGCCACAAGCCCAGCAATGCCAAGGCTCACGGGCAACTGGCAGAAGCTGGAAGAGGCAAGGAAGGGTCCCCTTGGGACCTTTGGAGGGAGCGTGGCCCTGCCGACACGTTGACCTCAGACTTCTGGCCCCAGAGCCCTGAAACCATGAATTCTTGCAGTTTGAAGCCACCCAGGTTGTGAATGCGGGGCGGGGGGTAGGGGGGGAAAGGGGTCACTCCTTCTCTCTCTGGGTGCGTGTGTGAGTGGTGGTGGTGGAATGAAATGTTTGGGGTCACGGCGACACCAGAGTGCAGGTCTCAGCCCGGGCCCCAAACCAGAGCTTCTGATTTAATGGGGGTAGCCATGGGCCTGACGTGAGTATTTTTTAAAAATCAACTTGAGGGCGTTACCTGGGGGGCTCAGTCGGGTAAGCGCCTGACTTCGACTCAGGTCATGATCTCACGGTTCGTGCGTTTGAGCCCCGCGAGGGGCCTCTGTGCTGACAGCGTGGAGCCTGGAGCCTGCTTCGGATTCTGTGTCTCCCTCTCTCTCTGCCCCTCCCCCGCTCGCCCACGCCCTCACGCGCGCGCTCTCTCTCTCAAAAATAAAAACATAAAAAAAAAACAAGCTTAGTGAAGTATAATTTATAAACCATAAAACTCGCCCGCTTTCCGTGGGTGATTTTTAAATTTCCCGAGTTGTGCAACCACCCCCGTAAATTCGGTTCTGAACTTTCTCATCGCCCCTCCCAGTAAGATCCCTCATGGGAATGGGTTGTTTTCAAGCTCCCGAGGTGATTCTAACCTTCGGTGCCCCGGTGACTGAGCTGAGAGCCCTGCCCAGGGGTGGGGGCCTCAGGAAAGACAGGAGGGTGGCGTAAGATGCCCAGAGGGTTCCTTAGTGAGTGTGGGTAATTGACCAGAATGTAAATAACGCCCCCCCAGCAGTGGCTGTGGGGAGGGGAGGGGTGGGGAGGAGAGGGGGAGGGAGGGAGGCCACGGCTACAGCTGGTGGGGGGAGGGGAGAAAGAAGGGAGGGGCACACTCCCCATTTCCACCTGTGCACTCCTGGTCTCCCCATCCTACCTCCTCTGGAACTTGGGGGGGGTGTTAGGAGCAAGAATGGTTGTGGGTGAGCCGCCCTGCAGACCCCTGGCCTGGCCCAGAGCCAGGCCCACCCACTAGAGTCGCTGCCCCCAGAGGGGGGAAGCAGCCGCCCCAGGGACACAGGGCAGGGGCCAATACAGACGAGGATGAAAGGCCCCGGGGGTTCTGCTGAGCCTGGAAGGACTCTCCGTCCTGCTCAGTGTCTCCCACTGGCCCCTTGTCGCACCCCCAAAGTATCCACTTACCTTCCTTCTGGAAGGGCCTTGCCTCACTCCATGGCTCTGTCCCAAGAAGTGCCTCCCGTCAGTCACGGTGTCCTCTCCTGCCGGCTTGGCGGCAGCTCTGCCACCAGGCGCCCGGGTTTATTGTCGTCCTGTGATCCCTCCCGGTGACTCATCTATTTGTGCTCACAGCCGGTCGTCTGTGGCTCTGGCAGGTGCCGTGCCCGTGAGGGCTGGGCTGCCGACCAAGACTGCAGCAGCGGCCTCTGCCGTGAGCCGGACGTGTTCTGGTCTGTCCCCTTCACCTTGGAGGGAGGACTCGGGAGTAGGAAGCTACCGCCGGAGTGAACGCTTACTGCCTACGTCCGCCGGCCGAGGTTGCTCCTAGAAGACCCACGACGGCTACTTAAAGCAAGAAGGGCATTGGATGAAAGATACTAAGTATCCTCGAATCTGTAGGAGAGTCAGAATGCAGACTTTGAAGCTACCAGAAAAGACTTCGACCACACCAGGGGGGCTGCTTTGGCAACACTGTGTCTGTCCTGATGAAACTGGGCTTGGACTCTGAAGGCTGAGCCACTGCTGAGCCCCAGGAAGCACCACAAGCTTGGCCATAGTGTTTTCTAGAAGCTCAGATCCCTCGGACCCAGCCACTACCACGCAGAGCTACGCTCAGAAGCCCTGTCTCACGTGGGCGTGTCTGATTGGCCGACCCTGGACCACGTGACTGCAGCCCAGCGGCAAAGAAGTGCGGGAATTTGAGTTTCTGGAATGGGCTTGGGAAGGCGGGACTCATGGTGGGACGTTAGCCTTGCGGGGAGAGGGAATCGAGTGGCCACAAACCAACAAAAGACAAACGCCCGCTCCCCCCGCGGCGACCCAGAGGCTGGGCGAGCACTCAGCGTCTCCGTTTTACCCTCGTCCTTCTAGTTAGGAACCGAGGGGAAGGACGTCTCCAAGGCTGCAGGGAGCTCAGACTCCAGAACCTTCATCGACCTTCCAGTCGCAGGACTGGAGGGAGGACGTCACGGATCCCCGGCCGTCTGGAGGCCCTCGTGCTGGCCCGGGGCCCAAACCACAAGCGACCCCGTCTTGTGCCGCAGGCCTCTGCTTGGAGCAGGAAGCGGTTCCTCTCCCAACAGTGAGACCATATAAAACTCACCCGTGTGCTCGTGGTCCCAGGACTTGGGCTCTGATGCAGCTTCCTCTTGCTCAGCCTCGGGCCTCAGTCACTCAGCCTCATCCATAAAATGGGCACCCCCATCTCGCCCCACTTCCCTCCCTCCGGGACTACCATGCGGATCAAGCGGGAGCAGGGGTGCGGAGTGGAAGGACTTGCAGGACGGTGCCTTTCTCCCTTGATCTCATTCCCCCCCCCTCTCCCCGCACCCTGCGGGCCAGCGGAATCTGTCTGCCTACTGGCCCCCCCACACCCCAAGGGCCATTAACAGACTTTGGGGACCGATGGCCACAGTCTGTCCCCGTCTGCCCGGGTGCACGGGGCAGCGAAGATCCCCAAGCGAATGTTGGGGATGTTGTTCTCGGGTCACCCCCAGGTGGAGTGCGGGTCCCGCAGGGCATGTCAGAGCGGGAGGCCAGGCGTCCCCTGGGGGGAGACGTGGAGAGGGAAGCCACGCGGGCTGCTTCGGGGGAGCCCGCTGGGGGCGGGCTGGCCGGGCCTTGGAGCAGCCGCGGAAGGCGCTTTGATCGGGTCACACATCTTTGATGAGATGCTCGCTTATTCATTCATTCGACAAATGTTTTTACAGTTGCTGTTAAGCCTCAGTAACTCAGGCTCAGAGCCTAGGGCCCGAACGGTGACTTTCATGGCCCTCGCTCCCAGGGGCTGAGTGTCCAGCAGGTGAAAAAAGATACATCGACCGAGCTCAACAGAGTCTGCGCCAGAACATCGTGGCTCGTACCGACATCTGCTTTTTCTCCCCCTCGCCAGGAGAAACTGAATTTTCTTCGGGCGGCAATGTGTCCCACTGAGGGGGTGGGTCAGGGTCCTTTTTGGCCAGGCTTTCTCCGGGGGTGGGGGGGGGTCCCTGGACCGGCAACATTAGCATCCCCTGGGAACTTGTTGGAGATGCTGACCCCAGGGCCCACCCCGGGCCCGCCCGATCCTGACCTTGGGGGTGGGGCCAGCAACCTCTGCCTGAACTGCCCGCACCCCCGTACCTGGGGGCACGGGGCCAGTTCTTGCCCGTGAGACGTCAGGACGTATCTGCTGGGGACGCTGGGGAAATCGTTTTCTTCCTGCTAAAAAGGTAGAAATCTTAGAAGGTAGAGCTTCTGCCTCGTGAGCTCTTCCTGCCGATCCAGAAGTGGCCTCTGTGCCCGGGGGCCCGAAGCCGGAGGGAGGCATCGTGCGGCCAGGAGGGGGCGGTGTCGCTGATGGGCTGAGGGCGGCCAAGAGGGATGAGCCTGGACTGCCCAATCCCTCGGGGACCCTGTATTAAGAAAACAGTAAATGTCCTCCCAGCCTTGCTCCTCGCGGCCGAGAGCGTCCCCGCACACCCGGGCTCACAGGCATGACCGTGAGCTGAGCAGCGACCATGAACCATGAACCATCCTGGCCTCCTTACGATGTCGTCCGAGACCACTTCCTCTCTACCTTCTCCACATCGGTCATTGGCAACCGCTTCACCACCTCACGCCCGATGGAATGGCTACTATCCCGAACTCCAGGAAATTACAAGTGTTGGCGAGGATGCGGAGAAAGCAGAACCCTTACGCCCTGGCGGGAGGGGGGGGGAGGGAAAAATGGGGTCGCCGCTGTGGAACACAGGATGCCAGGTCCTCAAATAGTTAACGATAGAATTACCACGTGATCCGGCAATTCTACGTCTGGGTATATGCACGGCGGACTTGAAAACAGAGTCTCAAAGGGACATATGGTTCGTATCCAGACCAGCGTCATTCACGAGGCTCAAAAGGTGGAAGCAACCCAAGTGTCTACTGATGGATGGTTAAGATGGCGAATTTTGTGTATTTTGCCACAATAAAAAACCAAAACGAAACAAGAAACACACACACAGCCCTCGTGAAATCCTCATCCCCTTCCCCAATTACAGGCGGTCTCTAGAACCCTTGCCTCTCCGCTGAGTTCTGGCCCCATACATCCCATGGGCCTCTTGACATGGTCGCCCGGCTCCTTCGAAGGCAGCTCGGAGTTCAACGTGCCGGAGTGTGAACTCGTGACCTCCCTCCCCAAACCTGCTCCTCCTGCCGTGTTCGTCTTTGGGGTGCTGGACGCTTCCATCCGTTGTAAGTCGGAAGTCAGCCTCTTGGCCTCCTGCCCCAGCCGAACCCGTTGTAAATTCCTGGTGATCGCCCTTCTTGAACACCAGCCAAGGGCAGCCGTCCTGTCCAACCTCTTCCAGGATGGCCTCTGAGGACAGCAGGGCGCCCGATGGGGTTCCTGGGCGTGCCCTGGCGCCACCCGGGGCCGCGCTCCAGGGCAGAGCCAGAGCGAGTCTTTCCAACCGCAGATCCGACAGATTCCGCCCGAGCTTCGCTGGCAGTGATCGATACCTTACGAAACTATTTCGCAGAACAATCCAGCCCCTCCCGGGAAACTGCCATGCAGGTTTCTCCTGAGTTGATTTCACGTCTATTTATAAGAGCGAGCTGATCGAGTGTCTGGGATTTGGGGTTTGACGCTGGGGGCGGGGGGTGGGACAGAGGTGACTGACGATCAGTGTCTGAGACTGGGTGGTCCCGGGTGCAGACTCTGAGACGAGAATTGGAGAGCAAGTAGTTTCCTTGGGGGGTGATTCCAGGAAACACCGGCTGGGAGCCGGAAGTGAGAGCGGGAAGCAGGATGGCAGTCCGGGGCGTGTCGTTAAGCCTGCCGGTTCAGAGGACAGCTGGAGGTCGCCCCCATCGAGACAGTCTGGGAGGTGGAGCCCATCCAGTGTGGACCGGCTGCTCGGGAGCCAGGGATGCCACGTCTGACAAGTCATTCGTAGGGGGCCGCTGCAGGGGGTGCTAACTCTCTGGCACTTTCCGCCAGCCCCGTGGGGGCAAAGTAGCCCGCTGAGGTCGTGTTCGGAACCTCGCAGGCCAAGAGGAGCAGATACTGGCGTGCCTCAGAGGGTTCCAGGGCCCCGTGCAGGGCACAGCACTGCTCCCCAGTGTGGGGGATGACAAACGACAGTCATTAAGTGACTTAGACCCTCAGGACAGAACATCGAGACGCATGTTTTGAAAGCTCATCCTTTCGAATTTTCCTTTCCCTCAAACAGGAAAGTCTCAGTTTGTGTTAACTCCTTTCTAAGGCTCCATCATCTCTGTTTTGCCCCGAGAGAGCCCACGTAAGAGGGAAGGCTCCTCCTGCGTGTCCCCGGGACCTCCTTGGGTGACAGGACGACCAGGAGGCTCAGCCCCGGGGAAGGGTAACCAGGCTGGGACCAGGGCGCGGCCCGCTCGGCACGGCGTGAGGCCTCGTCCTCTCTTAGGTGGCCCTGTCTGTGGCCACATGGAGCCGGCGGGGTCCCCGGTCCCCTGCTCTGAGTGACACAGAGACGGTCTGTGCTGGTGGCTGTGGGTGCCAGGCGTCCATCTCTGGGTCGGGTTTGGGGAACCACCGGGGGCCCGAGCGGAAGGCCCCGGGGCAGCCCTGTGGCAGTGGAGGGAGGAGCCTGGGATGGGGACGAGGAAGGTGTACTGAGACCGCCTCCAGTCTCTGGGGTCCTGCCTGCGGAGGGAGGACCGGCACGCTCCCTGGGCTGCTCCCGAGCCGGGCATGGTGGCCGGGGCCTGGGGGGGCGGGGACAGAGTCTGCCAGAGCTGAGGCCGTGTGCGCGCGCGTGTGTAGTGAGCGTGAGTGTGCACACGTGCCAGTGTACATGGTGAGTGTGCACACGTGTGTGCACATGCATGTGTATATGAGTGTGTACACGTACTAGTGTGTGCGCGTGCAAGTAGTGAGGGTGAGTTTGTACAAGTGCTAATGCGTGTGTGCGATGAGAGTGAGCGTGTACATGCGGCAGTGTGTGTGTGTGCACGCATGCGAGAGAGAAACATATACACACACGGACAGATAAAAGACAGACAGACGGGGGCTGGAGGAGGTTGGCAGGGAGACCGGAGCAGAGGGAGAGGTGATCCCCCAGGAGGCAGGTGTGCAGGGGGCAGCCGAGCCCGAGAACAGGGCCTGGCGGGGATGACGTGCCCAGGAGGGGGTCAGATGGGGCAGGACGACTGGTCCCGGTCGTCTTTGCCAACAAAAACCAGAGCAGCCCCAACCCGCCAAGTGCGCCCGGGCCTCAGACGGTGGTCTGAGCACTTCATGTGTATTTTAGGTATTTTTTTTTAAGTTTGTTTATTTACTTTGAGAGAAAGAGAGAGAGAGCTGGGGAGGGGCAGAGAGACAGAGGAGAACCCCAGGCTCCGACCCATGAACCGTGAGAGCATGAGCTGAGCTGAAATCTAGAGCCCCGTTACTGTGTTTATGTAACAAATACTTGGGCTTGCTTTATGGACGCACTATCCTCACTGTTTTACCAAAATAAAAAACAACTAAAACAGTTGAAAGCATGTAATCATTAAACTGCCCGATCCTCACAAGAACCTCAAAGGGAGATGCTGTCCTTGTTTGCTTTTGCAGACGGGCAGTTGGTGACTCGCCCAGGGTCCTGGAGGGAGCGAGCGGAAGGGCTGGTGGCTGACCCGCCATCACCTTCCAGAGTCAGGCTCCTCCCCGCGATGCCCGGTCTCATCACGCTGATGAGCGGCTGCGGGTCAATTAGGCAGATTACCCAATTTACAGACAGAAAAACGGAGGCACACAGGGGCTAGCAATTTCTCGGCTGGAAAGTGGCCGAGCCAGGACCCAGCCCAGCCTGCGGGCTCAGGCCCACGCGGTAACCACCTGGCCGCGGGCCCATGGTAATGAGCCCTTTGAAAACCGGTGAGTCACTTACCTTGGCTGTGCCTCAGTTTCCTCCTTTGCCAAGTCGGGCCCTAGTGATCCCTCCCGCCTGACTCACAAGGAGTGGTGAGAGAAGGGATCAGGGCCAAGACTCCCAGAAACTTCCCTCAGGGAGGCGCCCTGGCCTGGGAGGAAGCTGGTCTTGGCCGGCTCCAGCCCGGCGCCCCGAGTGCCCGTGGCCGGTCACGTCCCCTCGTCGCCTGCATCTCCCCGCCCGGAGCGTGGGGGGCCCAGGACGAGAGCTCGGTCTGGTCAAGCCGCACCTGCCCGACCGTCGGCTCTGTCCGGATGGACAGCAGGGCGGCCCGTGGTGACCATCCAGGAACTGGGTCACCGGAGACGGCACGCCCGGCGATCTCGGACTCGTTCCAGAAAAGCACGGTGGGACCAAGCCCAGCTCTGGCTCTGGGGTGGTCCCTGCAGTTGGGCGACCGTGCAGGGATCCTTCGTGCCAAGCGGCGCAGACCCCGGGGGGGGCTCGGGCTCCTGGAGGCTCGCCGGGGGGGACACGGCACAAGGCGTCCAGCCCCGGTCCGGGTGCTCCGGGCCAGGCCGCTGCCGTTCGTCTCCGCGAGCTCTCCTTTGAGGCGGCAGGCTCGGAACGGTGCAGCGTTCGTGTTGGGGTCCTCGGATCGTCCCCCAAAGAGCACGAGACACGTATGCGAAGGCAAGAGCGTTTATTGAGATTCCAGCACGCTGGGGTCAGCCACTCCGTAAAATGGCGACGAGAGGAGCGCGCAGGCTCCTTTTAAGCACATTTAGGCGCAAATTCCAAGGCGGGAAACAGGTGTCTCTATTTGGGGGGTACGGGTGCTCTGAGGATTGGTCCCAGCTGGTCTGGTGAGGGGTGGAGCCTGATTGATTGGTCCATCTTCTACTTCCTAGTCTTTTGGAGCAGGAAGTGTGTTAGGGCCGCCCCTTGCCCCTTAGGTCCGGGACCTCAGTTTGCTCGTTCAATTCGCTCGTTCACCGACTCCTCACAGAGCAACTCCTGTGTGCCGGGCGCCGTTCTAGCACCGAGGCTACTGCTGTGAGTGCACCAGACCGAGGCCCGGCTCTCATGGAGCTGACCTTCCGGTGGGGGGGGCGGGGGCGGTGAAGGTCAAGGCCCACCCCCCAAGTGCAATCACACAGTTATACACACGTGTGTGCACACATAGATATGTAAATGCATGTAGGCACACACACATGCACACATACATGTGTATTAGAAGGTGTTCTAGGTAGTAATAGATGCTATAAAAATCAGGCCAAGTATTGGAATAGAGACTTCTGGGGAGCTACTTTAGGTTGGGGCGCCTGAAAGTCCTCTCTGAGGTGTACCATTTGGGCCAATGCCTGAAGGAATTAGAGGAATCTTCCATGTGCATACCTGGAGGAAGAATGTTCCAGACAGTGGAAACAGCATGTGCAAAGGCCCTGTGGTGGAAGCATGTCCGGCGTGTTCTAGGAAGGTTAGCATGGAACGGGCAAGGGGGAGAGCAGCTGGACTAATTACGTAAGGCCTCCTGGGGCGTGGAAGAGAAATTTGGGTCACATTCTGAGAGAGATGGGATGTGATTTGAAACTTGCCCAGAGGACCGTTTAGATTTTGCTTTGATATTCAAAAGGACTCCTTGGGTTCCCCGCGGAAGGTGAACTGGGCCGTGGGCAAGAGTCAGGGGCAGGAGACCAGGGAGGCGGTGGCCGTGAGAGCACGGCCAGAGATGGTGGATGCTTGGACCACCCGTGGTGGAGGTGGGGGGGGGGGTGACCGAATCCCGGCCATCGCTCCACGTGGAGCCAACACGAATCGAGGTAATTGAGAAGCACCACCTCCTAAAATCCCCTCTGTGAAATTTCCAGGCCGTTTCGACTTTTTCTCTTAAAGACCCAGCCTGCATTGTGTTCTAACGGCTGGGGTTCGTTCCCCCTGAGGACCGGGAGTCCCACAGCCAAAGGACGAACGAACACTCCGTCAGCACCCACCGTGCCCCAGGCCCGCGGAGGCGACTGAGCGCGGCAGCTACCTGTCCAGATGGGCCCGCCGCAGCTGTCAGAGGGACTCTGAACGTTAAAGCGGGAAGTCAATGGCGGGAAGGAAATGACCGGGTCTTCAGATACCATCCACTGGGAAAAAGACGGACGGGGCTTTTATGGACGTGCAGTTTGTCCCAATAAAATAAAACCTCTCCAAGCCTGTCTTTACCGGCGTGGAAGGGCTGCGGTGCGTCTCACAGAGCGGCTTACATCTCGGGGGCGGGTTTCTTAAAAAGAGAAAAGAAGACAGTGCTTTGGCCCATCGCGCTGGCTTTCTAAAGCAGCTAAGATGAACATATACATTTACTTGAGCAATGGAATCCCCAAGGCACCTACTGAGGGCACGAGGGGCTAAGGAAGAGACGGATCTGGTCTCGTTCTCGGCAGGCACGTGGCTGGCGGGGGACGTGAGCGGGGACATAAATCAACACACAGGGTGCGGTGGGCTTGGCGCAGCGAGAGAGGCCCCGAGGTTCAGAGGAGGGAGGGGTCGCTGGGTGCGGGGCGCCAGCCAGACGAGGCTTTCGGAAGGCGTGGCGTGTCAGTCTGCTCGCTGTCGCTGGCACGTAATGGCTAACAAATGTGGCTTCTGCTGAGAAAATCTGTTACAGGGGCGCCTGGGGGGCTCAGTCGGTGAAGCGTCCAGCTTCAGCTCAGGTCATGATCTCGCAGTTCGTGGGTTCGAGTCCCGCGTCGGGCTTTGGGCTGACAGCTCGGAGCCCGGAGCCTGCTTCGGATTCTGTGTCTCCCTCTCTCTCTGCCCCTTGCCCACTCGTGCTCTCTCTTTCTCTCTCTCAAAAATAAACATTAAAAAAAAAAGAAAATGTGTTCTTTCCCATGACAGCACCCACTGGTTAGGTAGACTTCAGAATGGCTTGACCCAGTGGCTACTCGCCACCACCAGCTTCCCTGTCTGGCCGTCTGCCGGTGTCAGTTCCTCTCTTGGTCACAAGACAGCCTCCATCGGCAACGGGGGCCGCACGTCTCCTGGTCCCCGCGGTGCTGAGAGAGAAACCTCAGCGTGCGGGTACGCTCTCTCTCCCGTACAACTAGCCTTCATCCATCGAAGGACTCTGAAAAATGTCTGGGGTGAGTTGTTTACATGCGTCTACTTCGAACCGTGAATTCCCTGAAATCTACATGAAGACGGAGTGTTTCTGCTAAACCCAGCGCTGCGCTGTGAGTACCTGATACACACCAGACTTTGAAGATTTATGTGAAAAAGAATGCAGAATATCTCCATTTTACTAGTTCTTATGTGTCGACGTGATGTCTCGGGTATGTTTAGTGAGATCAGAGATACCGTTTACATTAACGTCATCCGTTCCTTTTTTAGTTTTCTTCCTAATGGAGCTACTAACACCTTCAAAACGGGGGCGGCCGGGGGGCTCGGTCGGTTCAGCGGCTGATTCCTGATTCCAACTCACGGTTCGTAGGCTCGAGCTCCCCGTCAGGCTCCGTGCTGATCGCTTGGAGCCTGCTTGAGATTCTCTCTTCCTCTCTCTCTCTCTCAAAATAAGTAAATAAAGTCATCAAGATAAAGGCTTCAAAATTACACGTGTGGTTCGCATGGGATTCCTGTCATTTCTGCTGGCTGGTGCGGCCTGGGGGGTTCTGCACTCAGGCCGCCGTGCAAGCCATCATCCTGTGGGGAGTAAATGGAAACTGAACGTCCTATGATCCTGTGAAAGGAAGGAGAGACCGCGAGAGAATCCGATCACAGACCGACACTGAGAAAAGGGCTTGGCTCGGTCATAAAAATCTTCACCGATTCAGGGCCACGTACGTGCTTCTGTTAACTTGTGTAAGGATGTGGCTGTGTTTTTGTTTTTGTTTTTTTTATTCCTCAATTGAGCCAAAGTAGTTTGATTAACGGACCCACGGCCGGTCCCTGTTGTTTTGGACAAGAGGGCTCCCACTTTAGAGATGGGGCAAACTGAGGCTCCAGGAGGGAGAAGAGTGTACTGCGGATCCCACGGACAGGGCGTCAAGGGACAGGGTGGACTCGAGTCCTGACCCACCTGACACCACCCCAGGCTTACTTTCTTCCTGTCCCCACACTGCTTGGGTCCTGGGCACGGTGCTTAGTGGAATCGGTCGGTGATACCGCACAGCACAGCGGGATACTGCTTGCTTGGGGGTTCTGTCGGTCCCTCTAACCCAGAGGCTTTAAGGAGATTAGGACTCATTTCGGGGGACTCTCGGGTTGTCATCCCGAAGCAGAAACGATCAGTGAACTGAGGGCACGCTTCCCTTGATGGCTTTAGCTGCGTGCGTGCTGCGGGCTGCGTGTTTGGGCCTCCCAAACCCGGTGCGATGGCGTTTGGGGACGAGGCTTCGGGAGGCGATGAAAGCAGGAGCGTGGGGCCCTCGGGATGGGACTGTGGCCCTTACAAGAAGAGACCCCTGGGAGAAGAGAACACACTTCCACGTCCTCTGTCCGCAGCGTGAGGACACAGCGAGGCGGAGGCTGCCCACGGGACGGGAAGCGGGTCCTCGGTGGGAGATGAATCGGCCGCCACTTGGATCCTGGACTTCCCGGCCTCCAGGACTGTGGGAAAAGATTTATTCCAGCAGCCGAGCTGCCGAGGACTCCGTGGTCCCGCCCTCCCTGCCTCCCCTGGCGGACGAGCCGCTCGGACTCGCTTGGCTGGAAGAGCAGGCGCAGCCCTCAGGAAGTGGAACCCACCCCGGGACACAGCGACCCCCGCTCTCACCGCCACTCGGCCTCTCCTGTCGTGAAGTCCCCCCCAGATTCTCCTTCCAAACGTCCCTCTTCTCTCAGGTGGGGGTGGCGGTTGCGGGCTTGCGGACGTTTCCGGCACTCTCTCTTGAACGACTGGGTTCCAACGCCTCCGGTTTCGGGACTTCCGCCACGGTTCCGAGTCCCTCAGAAAAGTCTTGGTCAGCCCCCCCGCACTGGCTTCACGGCCTTGGAGGAGGGGGACTTCTTCCAGGAAAGAGGAACAGTGGCGCCCGGGGCGGTCACCGAGGCCCCTCGTCCACCAGCGAGGGCACAGTCCGTGGGCGGCCAGCGGTCAGGGGTGCCGCCTGGACCCGGGCTCTGCGGGCTGCGGTCGTGGGCCCCAGGGAGTGTGGACCCCGCCCCCGCCCCCGACTCTGCTCCTCTGGGACACGTGGCTCCTGATCCGGCCATGTGGCCGCGTCCGGGTGTCTGGGCTGGGCTGTGTGGCCGCGTCCGGGTAAGGGGTAAGCGAGGTACTGCACGGAAGCTCTCGGGACCCCAGTCCCCACACGAGGTCAGGGCCCTGAGTCCGCCCACTGTCGTCAGCGGGTCACCAGTCGGGGTCGCAGATGAATCGGTTAAGAGGCCGCCCTGGAATCGGTGCTCCGGGTCCAGGAGGAGAGAGTTCTGCGGGAGCGCTCTGAGGTTCAGCCTGTGACGGCAGCTTCGCCCCCAGTGGCTCTCAAGGGACAGGCCGCGAAAGGTCGGTTGTCCTTAAACGGGAGCAGAAGGGGCCTCGGGGAGGGGCGGCGGCCTCGCTCCCTGAGATGCGCGCGTGGGCCAGCTGCCGCCAGGTGCCAGACGCAGACGGACGCTCCAGAGCTCCAGGCTCCGGCCGCCTGCCTCCTCTCCTGCTGCTTCGTAATTAAAAAATAAATACCCCGAAGCCTCCGCGACCGCGGATCCCCTGGCGCTCTGCCGCGGGCTAACCTGCAGAAAAGGCGTCGACTTCCCGAGTGACTGAGTGACTCTCGTCTCCGGCACCCGCCCTCTTTGATCTTGAGACCAGAAACACGTGCTCTCGCTCAGTGCTGGAAAAGACCCCCTCGTTCACGCTTGACCCTTCCTCCCCCCCCCTCCCTCTCGCCAGTGGCTAGTGTTCACCTTTCTCTTTTGGGGCAACGGATGATGAATTTCCTGGAGGCCGCAAGGCAGGTTTGGAACACGACCGTGCTGTTACGACGTCCCCGATGATGAAGGCACGGCCCTTCCCCGCCCCGATCCGGGGCCACTGTGACCCAGCCTCTCCCCGACGACCACGTCCAGCCGCTCCGAACACTTGCAGAAGACAGCACGGAGTTAGCCTGGCTGGATGAAGGTCTTTCACGACCAAGCAGAGAAGAAGGCTCTAGAGAGAAAGCAGCGTGTCTGGGAGGCGCCTGGGAGGGTATGCCTGCTGGCAGCCCAGCCCCATCTTCGATCGGTTTATTCAATAAACATTTATTCGGAAATTTCTGTGCACCAGACGGCCTCCTAGGCACTGGGTAGGCCAGGACAGGGTCCCGGCACACAGAGAGCCCACGTCTAGGAGGCAGAGACAGGAAAATGAAAATGAAAATGTGTCATTTCGGGCCACACCGAGCAGCGGCAGTTAAAGTATGTTGACGCGAGGGACGGGGGGCTGGCTCCCATGGGGGTGGGCGTCTGTGAGAAGCGGAGGCCTGAATGAAGGCATACAGCAAGCGAAAACGAGTGGGAGACGAGTGGACGCATAAACCAGAACGAGGCTCATCCACACAACACACGACCACCGGGCCTCACGGAGGAAGGAAAACCTGAGCTAGGCCGTAACGTGGGGGAGACTTGACGACGTTGTGCTAAGTGAGATGACCCCATCACAAAGGAACAAATGCCGTAGGATGCCACTTATGTGGAGAGCAGTCAGATGTGTAAACACAGAAAGCAGAATGGTTAGGGGCCGGGGGAGAGGGGAGCGGGGAGGGCTTCTCCGATGGGGACGGAGGTCTGCAAGGTGAAAGGCATCCCGTTGATGACAGGCCATGAGGGTAGCACGACGGTGCGGAAGTGCTGATGCTGCTGAGCTGTGCACTTAGAAGTGGCGAAGATGATAGATTTCTGTTTATTTTTCTGCGATGAAAAAAAATGATCCCAAGATGGTTCCAGGCTTAGGGAACAGCAAGGGCAAAGGCCCTGTGGTAGGGATGAGTTTGGCATATTTGAGAAACAGCAAGGAGCCCGGTGCTCTAGGAACGGAGTGGGTAGTCAGTTGGAGAGCGGACAGAACGGTGACTGGAAAGATGGACAGGAGCCGGAGCTCCTAAGTTTGGATTTCATTTTATACATGTGAAAAAAAAAATAATTCGCTGAAAGTCAAATAGCCAGGAAACAGCCATGGCAGGAAGTACTAGTGGTTACTGGGCCACCCAGAGTGAGGACTACATTTCCCAGCTTCCCTTGCAACTAGGTACAGCCACAGGACTTAGGCCTAGATGGTGTGAAGTAAGGGGAAGTATCGCGGCCGGCCGACTTTAGGAACGTGTCCTTAAAGGGAGGGGACATCCCCTTCTTTGTCTTTTTTGTCTTCTTGCCATCTGCAATGTCAGTGTAATGGCTGGAGTTTCAGCAGCTCTCTTGGACTCATGACACACGCCAGGGGGTGCCGGTGACTGGATGGGGGAGCCGGGAGGCTTTTGAGGAGGGGCCACTTGATCTGTCTTGCCTGACGAGGAGAAGGAAGCCGGAGGCGGGCATATTTAGGGACGGTCACTCCTGGCGGAGGCACCTGGAGAGGGACACGCTTGAGGGACGTAGGACGCAGCAGCGCCAGGAAGGGTGGCAGGTGTGAGGGGTGGCGGGGGCAGAGGCGGGGCCCGAGAAGAGGAGGGTCTGACCCATCTGTGCCCACGGGAGGGACGCTGGAGGGTCTGACGCAGAGAGGAGCGCGCAGGTGCGGGAAGGGTGGCCGGTGGGCGGGGCGGGGGCGGGGAGGCCTGAACGAGGCCGGCCGCGTCCGGATCAGCCGATGCTGGGAAGGAGAAACGAGGAAGCACGGGCCCCGCGCCCTGTCGAGTGCTGCGCGTCTGAGGGACGCGGGCTGGCACCTGCCGCAGCTCAGCGACATCGCAGGCCGTTGGCGGTGAGGAGACGGATGACCGCAGAGTGCCCTTCTCGGCCCGCGGCTCTGCCGGGAGAGGTCTGACCCAGGAGACGAAACTGATTGCAGCAGAAGCGCGCGCGGAGCTGACGGGGCCAGAAACGGAGGTCGTCGGAGCGTCGTCGGATGCATTCCCGGTGGTGACGACGGGGACGGTGATGATCTCTGACGTTTCAAACCCTCGCGTCCCGTGGGCAGACCCTGCTGAGGACTCTCCCGATACCTTCTGCTCTAGTCCGTCCACTGGTCCTGTGCACCAGGGACGGTCACGATCCGTGGAAACTGAGGCAGGGAGAGGGTAGGTAACTCGGTGAGGTCACGCAGCTAGTGAGCGTGGGCTGCGATTTGAGCACCGAGACGCTGCTCCGGGACTGTGCTCCCCGGAGCCTACCCCGGGCTGTCCCGTCTACCTGCCCAGGTACCCACACGCGAACAGTTTCACTCTGTGACCTCCTTAGATGAAACGTCTCGGCGTTCCGACATCTGGCTTCCAAAATCGCAAAATAAAGGTAGTTTTTCCTCTTTTCCAGACTCCACCCTTCCCCCGTGACCTCCCACCCTCGGCTCCAGACTCGAACCCACCGCCCCTGCGAAGACGAGCGAACACCCGAGTTCCCAAGAGCCTGAGAAAAGGGCTGGAGTGCCGGCAGGTGGGGGGCCGGGCATCCAACCCCAGGTGAGAATAAGCAGATTGTAGCTTCACGACCCGAGACGGACTGTGCTCAAGTTCACGTCACACGTGGGGCTCCACCTGCGGCGGGCGGGGAAGTGAGGGGCTCTGAGCCGTGATCCTGGATGGAGAGACTGCACCTCGCTCCCAGGAGACCCTAAAACCAGAGATGACGGCAAAGATGGCCCCTCCCGGGAGGCCGGATCGCAGCTGAACGTGAGCCAGACGCTCTGCTCTGTGGAGCCAGATCTGCCCGCAGCCGGGCTGGAACAGCCGTCCGAGGCCGGTCCCTGACCCGCTCACCAGAAACGCTTGCCAGTGACCCGAGGAGCTGGGCAGCGATTCAAACTGTGTATTTCCAGGGATCAGGCAGTTAGCTGCTCACGCCACGTGCAGTCTGCAGCTCGGTGTTCTCTGCCAAACAGAATCCTGTTTGGACGTTGCGGGCTGCCGGCCCAGTGTCTGCACGGCACGTCTACACAGCACGGTGAACCCTGCTGCCCACACGGAGCCCCGCAGCTGTCTATACGGCATGGCAAACCCTGTGGCCCACACAGAACCTGCAGCAGTCTACACGGCATGGCGAACCCTGTGGCAGGCATAGAGCCCCGCATCAGTCTACATGGCACGGCGATCCCTTCAGCCCGCACGGAGCCCCGCAGCGGCACCCGGACAGGGAGCTTGCAGGACTGCTGGGCCCTCCTTGAAGTTCTGAAGAACCCGTAACCATGGGCGCCCCCTGCCCCCGTCTGTGACGTCATACATCCTAGGTCAGACCCTTGGAAGCTCAAGTCCTGTGCTGAGATTTTCCTGGCCTTGGGCTGATTAGCATGTGATGGTGTGAGGGGTCCCTGCACGCAGGGGCAGGGTGGGCAGGTGCGAGTTCCGGGGTCCTCAGGTGCGGGGAGGGCTCGTCTCAGGGGCAGAGGGGTCCTGGAGCCTCTCCCGGGCCGTAACCCGCAGTGGGTTCCCCGTGATCAGGAGGAAGCTTCCTCCCAAAGGCCACACCCGTTCCTCCAACCGCCACTCCCTTCCTTAAGGACCAGGAAGGAGGGCGTTTCCCTCGCTGAGCTTCGCTGGACCAGGCCCGGCAGGGACGTGTCGGTGCCAGTGCTGCTGGGAAGTTCATGGTGCACAGAAGGGTGTGCTGGGCGGAGTAGCCTCAGGATGCGTCGTGAGGAGTGACACTTCCCATGAATCTCTTGCAGGTTCCAGACACGAACTTGGCTCTCCCGGGGGGGCGGGGGGATGGGGGTGATCTGCTTCTCTGGGGTTTGGGAGACAGTGAGGCTGGGGCCTCCCCTGGACCTCTGTGGGGGCGCCCCCTGGAGGCGGGGCATTGGTTTGACTCCCTTGTGGGGACCCACGGTGGTGAACGGGGCAGGCGATGACGCCACGTGGGGAAGGCAGGACCTACCGGACCCGGGAAGCCTGAACAAGGGCCTCGGGGCCGGGGAGGCTCCCACCAGGGTCCCCACCGATTATGATTTGTTTGCTTTTGAAGAAGAGGGTATTGAACCCTCTCCCCACCCCCGTTAGAATTTTAGCTCCAGGAGGGAAAGGATTTTCTTTGCGCCTGTAGCCCTAGAACCCGGCTCAGTAGGTGTTTGTTGGGATATTAAATTCACAAAGGAATGAAGGCAGCCATCTGTCCCTTTCAACTCAGCACCTAGCAGGACTCGGCAGGTATTTGCGGAGATCTGGCTCCAGGGTCACGGCCCGCCCCTGCCCCAAATGTGCCCCCACTGTCGTCGGCGAGAAGGGGCGGCAGTTTGGAGGCCGGTTCCCGAGCCGTGGGGCACGCGTCTTCCACCAGCACAGCTGGGGCAGCGTGGAGCGGTCTGACGGGAAGGCCGAAGCGGCGGAGAGGAAAGTCCGTGAGGACAGTCCCTGGTGGGTGTGTCCGGAGAAGCAAGTTAGAGACACTTGGACCGCAGGACGCGGAGTGCCTCATCTGAGATCGACTGTGAAATCGACACCCACGAGCACGGGAATGACTTCTCCAACATCCCTGAAAATAGCTTTCTATTTTTTTTTCACGTTTGTTTATTTTTGAGAGAGCGTGAGCGGAGGATGGACAGAGAGGGGACGAGGATCGAAACGGGCTCCGGGCTGTCTGCACTGAGCCCGATGCTGGGCTTGAACTCACCAACCGGGAGATCAGACGCTCAACGGACAGCCGCCCAGGCGCCCCGGAAACGGGTTTTTCAAGGATGGATGCTGGCTTTTTACCAAATGCCCAGAGCTGGCACCTTGCCAACGCCAAAATCCCTTGAAGGGTTTGCTCTGAGAGAACCAGAGGGGCCAGGTGCCCAGACATAAGGAGCGGTGAGAACGGCCTGGGTTTGAAAACCGAACTCGAGCGCTCTTCCCATCTTCTTGGGCACACGCCGCGGAAGCGCCCGCGGAAGAGGGCCTGACTGAGATGCTCCCCCGCCGGGAGCCGTGCCCCCCGGGTGCTGCCGCGTGCTTCTCCCTCGGCCGCGGAGCTGGTCCAGCTTCATCGCGCTCCCCAGGGGGGCTTTGCTTTGTTCGAAATGCATGTGACGATCAGTTACCCGGAGCCCACGGATTGTCTGGATACCATCACCCTCACGTCGGTTCTACTTTCAGCGGGTGTTTCCGACAAGACACGGGAGGCCGTGGACAGGCGGGGCAGGCTTCTGAAGCCCGGAGGCATGGCGTCCTGGGAGATGGTGGCCGCGATGGTTTCAGCGGCTCAGCTTCGGTTTCCGAGAGCTCAGCATCTGGCTGAACGTGTCTCTGTGAGCGGCGACGGGACCAGGGTTTACTTTGTCACACCAGATGAGCTGGGGACACTGCTCGCTGCGGCCGGACTGGAAAACGTTCAGAGCCTGGCGGACCGCGGATCGCAAGTGAGCTGAGGGCAACGGCGGACGCTGGGCTGAGTTTGGACCCCGCGCAGGTGTCGCCAGCCGCTCGGGGCCAGTGCCAGCTGCCAGGCACCTGCTCCTGACGCGCGCGCCCCGCGCTCGGTGGAGCTTTTTAAAAAGAACATTCACGAATGGTGTCTTGTTGACGTTGGAGGGTTCGGGGACTCAGACTTGAACCTCGAACCTACAAAAAGTTGCTTTTGATCAAGATTCTAACGTCTGTGCTTCATACCTGAGAAGCCCCCGAACTGTACTTTCCGCAAGGTTTTTCTTCCTTTGAGATCGCAAAGAAACTTTCTTGCCATTTTGTAATTTATTGTGAATGAGGAATTTAAATTCCGTTTTAAGAAATGTTTATTTTGAGGGGCACCTGGGCGGCTCAGTCGGTTAAGCATCTGATTTCGGCTCAGGTTATGATCTCACGGTGAGTCTGAGCCTGGCGGTGGGCTCTGAGCTGACAGCTCGGAGCCTGGAGCCTGCTTTAGATTCTCTCTCTCTGCTCCTCCTGCGCCTGCACTCTCTCTCAAAAGAAATAAACATTAAAAAATAACATGTTGGTATTTCGAGAGAGAATGCGCATGAGTGGGCGGGGGAGGGGCAGAGAGAGGGGGAAAGAGAGAATCCCAAGCAGGTCCTGGGCTGTCAGCGCAGAGCTGGACACGAGGCTCGATCTCACAAACCGTGAAATCATGCCCTGAGCCGAGATCACGAGTCAGATGCTTAACCGACTGAGCCGCCCAGGAGCCCCAGGAGCGTGAGTCTAAAAAGCACCGGGAATTGATTTCCGTGTGAAAAGCGTTACATATGATAGAGTGTCATTTGACCGTGAGTTGCATTCAATTATTTCGGAGTTCAGACACCTGGGCAGTTGACACAGACAAAGGCACGAAAAGACCTCGTTCGGTGAGAAGCGCGTCAGGAAGAACCCTCTTTCTTCGGAGAGTTTCCTGACTCAAAACCGCTGCTTTATAGAGCATCCGAACGTGTCCTTGTTACCTATTTATTTGGTCACAGTCCCCGCCTTAGTTCTGTGGAGTTTTAAGCACAGTTCCCCTCCAAATAACCTCTTTCTAAAAAATTAAAAGGATCTTCATTAAAAAAAAAACACACACACACAAAACATTTGCGGAGTGAAGGAATGAATGAATGAAGAAATGAATTCTCTCCATCCCTCCTCCCTCCACACCCACCTCCTCTCTTGTCTCCATACTCCTTCCCTCTCCCATATCTCATTTCAACTTCCTTATTTTCTGGCCTCCTCTGGTAGGTTTGGGGCACGGTCGAGTGCACCCCCCGGTGCCCTGCATTACCTGCCTCCTTCCTGCCTGGGTGACAAATGTCTCTCGGCCTTGGGAGCCCAGGAGGCTTCAAGCACTGGGCAGGCACGCGCCACACTCCCAGCTCTGCGGCCTCTGAGTGCCAGGCAGACCCCGGAAGTTCTCCTACCTCCAGGAGCTCGCTCCTCAGGGAGCCCGCGGGGCTGCAGAACACCCGCCGACTGGCCCGCTGCCCACAGCCCGTGTCCTGCAAACGAGTTCCTCCGCAGACAGACTCACAGCTCCGGAGTCGTCAGCCGTCTCCCACAGGCCCCGGTGCTAAAAACGGCAGTATTTCCCCAAACTCCGCTGCACCTGTGGAGGCGAGAACACAAGGCAGCCTATTTTTAGCAGGTGACAGACTGCGCCCCTGCACACGGCACACGGGAGCGCTAATGAGCCTCTTGCTCAAAGGGTGGAGTTTCTAGCCCAAAGCAGGGTGACAGCCCTGGGGGTCCCCTCACCTCGGCATCTGTCTCTAGCGTCTGGTGCGTGCGGGGAGCAGCCAGCTGCACCCGGGAAGGCCCTGGGGTTCCCGGGAGTCCCAGGAAGGCGGCAAAGGCCTCTGTGGGTACGGTTCCCCATCCGCTCACTGTCCTGCTCCCCCGGGCCTGTCCCTTTGCAGAAGGCTTGATCCGATGCCCGGATGTGAGTGCTGTCCCCCCACGGGGATGACCCGGCCAGGCTGATAAAGAGGCCCTGTCACACTGGTGTCAGGTTTGCAGGTCAGGTCCCCCCTCATGGCTGCCCTGTCGGGGGACAGGACAGCGTTGCGGAGCTGGGGCACAGACTGCGGGCCCTCCCACTCCCGGTCTCCATGGCCGGCATAGCAACAGGGAAACCGGCTGCCTGGAATGAAGACCATGAGTCCCTTGTGACCTTAAGGTGGCCAATGGGATGTGGGCACGGACTCTCTCTCTCTTGCCATTGGCTGGGCAAGAGCAGGGGCGGGATGTCTGGGAAAAAGGTGAAGGTCACAGTCTTAAAGATCAGACTAACACGGCAGAAGGAGGTGGGGCCTCAGTTTCCTCATCCGCAAAATCGGAGGAATATTGATGTGTTCTCTGGTTTCTGTAAATTAGGACCCTTTCATCTGCTCAGTGACGGAAAATTCAACCCCAACTTTTCCAAGCAAGGAGGGATTTGTTGGTTCAAGTAACTGGGAAAAAAAAATGTTTTAAGAAAGAGGCTGACTTACGCATGTCTGTCTGTCCTGGGCCCGGCCTGTCGTGTCCCGGGACGCTCGCTGGGAGTCGCGGGGCCGCGGCACCTCCGAGCGAGCCGGGCGCGGGTCCCGCACCCGGGGCAAGTCCGAGGCTGTCCACGCGGTCCCCGCGATTCGGCGCCGACGCCTGCGCGGCCCCTCCGCCCACTTCCGGCCCCGCCGGCCGGTCACTTCCGCTCCCGTCACGCTCTTCCGGCTCCTGCGGGAGTCCCGCGTGCGCGCCGGGCTCGGGCTCCTCCCTGTCCCTCCTTCCCCGCAGTCCCCGCCGGAGGCCGCCGCCGGGAGGGGCTCGTGTGGCAGGTGTCTTCTCCCCACTACACCCGCCGTGACCGTGACCGTCGCGGCCGCTCCCTGGCTGTCCGCTCGACGCCGGCATTGCGCCTGCGCGGGTCCCGCGTGCGCGCACTCTCCGCGCGAGGGCCCCGCGAGGGGGGGCCCGTTTTCCCATTTTACAGCCGGGGAAACCGAGGATGCAGCGGGAGCAGGGAGCCGACTGCGGGCGGGGGTGGGGTGTGCGGGCGCCGGCTCGCCCCGGGGCCCAAGCTCCTCGCCGTTGCGTATGGTTTTCCCTGTTTTATTGAGATGCAATTGAAATGCGATATTGTATTAGCTTTTGGTTCCACCTTGACGATTTGACGTATGTGTCCGCCGTGAAATAATCACCACAGAAAGGCCAGTTAACAGCCACCAGCCCGCGTAGTTACAAGAACGGTTTTTTTTTCTAGCGATGAGCATTTTTAAGTTCTATGCTCTTACTTGGCAGCTTTCAGACGTTCAATTCTGTGTCGGTAACATGGTCGCCCCGCTGTACGTTACACCCCCAGGACTGACTTCTGTTACAATCGGAGGTTTATACCTCTTGATTCCCTTGGCCCATGCCACCAACGCCCCCCCTCCAACTGTTTATCTAATTTTAGTTACTCGCTGGCTGTTAGCTCTGCGTTCCCCACCTTCACAAGCACCCCGATGATCCTTTACTTAATATTTGTCTTAAAATAAATCAATTTTTGTTTTCACCGAAAAACTTTCACTGGGAAGAAAACTGTCAGCACGGCTTGCTGGAAAAGGATGGTAACCATGGAAATGAGGACAACAAGCCTGGACAGAGGGCTTGGTTCTTTCTTGGTTCCGAAGGTCGGCAAGCCAGGCCCCGCGAGGGGCTCGGGGCATACTAGCAGCAGGTCGCGATGCTGTCTTGGACTTAACGGGAGGAAGTGGAGAGGAATCACTCTGGGATTCTGTGTCACCGGGTGTCACATCCATCGGCTCTGTCGTCACTTCGTGTTTGCCATTCGGGAGCCCCTGGCAGGGCCGGGGGGCCGGAAGGCGTGGGAGAAGAGCCTTCCGGGGCTGGGTGGGGGGGACAGCAGCATGGCCCAGGTCCCAGAAGAGAGGAGGCCCAATGAGCAGAGAGAAGGCAGTGCAGAGAGAGGGCAGGGAGGGGCTGAGGTCATGGGCAGGAATCCCACGAGTGGCCATGGGGAGCCGGGCGAGGGTGACAAAGCCAGGGGCGGAGGGGTCAGGGAGTGCTGTTTAAGTCCCCATGGCCCTGGGAGAGGACAAGGGAGGGAAGACAGCTGAGCCGGATGGGACAGCATGCGACCCCAGGGCCAGCCCCAGTGTGCCACCCGCCCCCTCCCTTCCGAGCTCCCAGACGCTCCTCCCCAGCAGGTGCCTCGTGCATCCTTCCGAGGCTGAGCTGGAGGGGTAAGTGGAGACTTCGAGTCTCCACTTGCTGAGCCCACACGCCGGTCTCTAGGCGGGCACCCCTAGGCCGGCTCAGGGGAAGGGGTGCAACGATGCTCAGCGATGGCCCCGCCTGTCCCCTGGGAGACACCCAGGATAGGCTTTCCAAAGCCTCGCCAGCCCCGCGAACCGCCCTGCTCCCCGGGCCAGGGACGCCCTCCGCCCCCCTGCCGCCGTTCGGATCGAATCCATTGACTCCGCATCTATCAGCCCTTTCCCCGGAACACGAAAGATGTGACGGTTTCAGTGATTTACTTATTTCAAGCCACCGGGGCCTGGCTGGGAAGTCAATAGGTTCCTGTTGGAAACGATTTCCCTTAATTATCCAGGCTCCCTAAGGAACATTGGAAATACCATAAACTGAATTGAGCCGCCATGGAGATGAGGCCCGAAGCAGGGGACTGGGGGCTCTAAATTACTCCCCCCCGCTCCCCGTGGTTCTCGGGGGCCGGGCAGCGACTGCTGGACTCAGCTGTAGGCGGTGAGTATTGATAAAGCATCTTCACCACCCAGGGTCGCATCGAAAACCAAGTAGCCATGACCTTCCCGGAGGCCACGGTCTAGGAGGGGGGCCTGGCGTCTGTACAGCAAGGCCTAACAACACTTCGGCACGAATGTGCCTTCATAGAAAGACGGCTAGACGACGTTAGGAGCAGAGTGGCGGTGAGCCGGGGAACGCACACCAGACAGAGGTTATCTGATGTTTAAATATATCTTACAAATCACTCCTTGGTTTTTTGCTGTTTCTTTGGGGGGGGGTACAAAGGAAGCCTTCACGAGGTTAAAAAAAAAAAGATTTTTCAGGCTCTTCTCTGATCGTAATCTAATGACATTAAGACAAATAGTAAAATATTTGTGGAATATTTTTTTTATTTACGCTGGAAATTATTTGCCCCGGAAATATTCCGTGTCTTGACTGTGGCAGTGCTTACCCTGGTGGACGGGTTTGTCACAGCTCACGGAGCTGGAGACTTCAGACGGGGGCATTGTTCTGGAAGGCCTCCTTTCCCAAAGAACTCTCAGATCGAAGCAGAAATCAAAACTAAAATGGTATTTGGAGAGAACAGGGAAAGGGAGAAGAGTTTGTATCTGGACCGGAAGCAGAGCTGAGCTGGACTTAGAGGAAAACGCATGGTCCTAAGCGCCTGCGTTATTCCAGAGGAAGGAATATTGGCGAAGGTGGTTCGTTCTCTAATCTTTATTTATTTTTGAGAGAGTGAGACAGAGACAGAGCCCAAGTTGGGGAGAGGCAGAGAGAGAGGGAGACACAGAATCCAAAGCAGGCTCCAGGTTCTGAGCCATCAGCACAGAGCCTGACGCGGGGCTCGAACTCACAGACGGTGAGATCATGACCTGAGCCGAAGTCAGAAGCTCAACCGACTGAGCTACCCAGGCGCCCCCGGTTCATTCTCTAAAAATAGGGTGGAGGGCGCCTGGGGGACTCCGTCGGTTAAGCGTCTGACTTCGGCTCAGGTCATGATCTCACCATTCCCAAGTTCCAGCCCCATGTCGGGCTCTGTGCTGACAGCTTGGAGCCTGGACCCTGCTTCGGATTCTGTGTCTCCCTCTCTCTCTGCGCCTCCCCTGCCCTCGCTCTGTCTCTCTCTCAAAAAGTAAACGAACATAAAAAATTTTTCTTTTAAATGATAAAAATGGGGGGAAACCGAGGAACAAAATAAACCAGGACAGTGCGGGGAGAGGGAAGGAATAAGGAGAAGGGCCCACATCGAATTTGCGCACGATCAGCATCTGGAAGGTGGGTCCTCGGAGGAACGGGGGCAGTAGGAATGCAGTTTTCCATTTCCGGAGCTGGAAGGTTCTCATGCACAGGAGAGCGGCACGCCGGGAGCTGGGCGTGAGGGCTCTGACCCGGGGATGGCCAGCAGCTAGAGGCAGGAGCCTGGGGCCTGACCTCTTCCTCCTCTTCCTGGGCTCCGAGTGTTTCCTCAGCCGCTCCAAGCCATCCCGGAGGGGCCGGGTGCCAGCCCCGCCCTGCCTCTGGGTTCCGCAGGCCAGAGATGGAAACTTGAGGGGGCGGATGCATCTCCTCGAGGTCCCCTCCTAAGCAAAGATGCCTGAGGTCCGGTGGGGTCTGTGATGGACTTGTACGCCCTCTGGAGTGGTTGGGACAGGCCCGCCTGGATTCCCCGTGATGGGAAAGCCCGGGGACAGGGAGGGCCACGGGGAGACGCCCGCCGGCCAGATCCTGGGAAGACCCTGCCGGTCCAGCTGCCCTCATCGGGCTGCGACCAGGCAGGAAGGCAGGAGGTGAGCCCAGAACCAGGACGCGGAGAAGCGAGGGCCAGAGAGGATCCCCTGGAGAAAGGGGACCAGGGGCCAAACACCCTTGGCAGGTGGTGGCTCACCTTTAAAAAAATGTCTTTGTCTTCCTCGGTCAGAATCCCACTGGGAGTAAAAATATATTGGAGTATAACCTCCGTAAGAAAAGGGCCCAGAGCACAAATGCAAACCTGATGGACCGTCGCCGGGTGAGGTACGCACCCCAGCGCCCAGCCCCCAGATGAAGACACGGCGTGGCCACTAGACAGAGGTCGTCGGCACGGACGCTCCGAGCTGCTCCTTCGTCCTCTGGACCCCAGAGCCTCGGTCTCTCCCACTTGCTCCACTTGGGCGCCCAACGTGCGGTTTCACACACTGGACTTCCTGAAATGGGACCTACCTGCGTTTTTAGGGTTTTTTTTAATTGCTTTGTATTGTTATTATTTTAGAGAGAGAGAGAGCATGAGCAGGGGAGAGGGACAGAGGGACAGAGCGAGGATCTCAAGCAGGCTCCGCGCTAGTATGGAGCCCCACACGGGGCTCGATCCCATGCTCCTGGGATCATGATCTGAGCCAAAATCAAAGGGTTGGATGCTCAACCAACTGAGCCACCCAGCGGCCCTGGGTTTTTAGGTTTTCATTTCATCTTGATTCCACCCTGCTGGGCAGCAAATACTCCAAATCACAGAACGTGGTGCAGGAAGTCTGGAAGGGTGGACATACTGGTTTCAACCACCGGAGGAAAGCCAGCCAGGAAGCTGGCCGGAGCAGGCAGGAGCTCAGCTCTCGTGGGTTAGAGGGCCAGGCGGCCAGCGGTGGGGACGTAGGATGCACATGTCCCGGGATGGCAGCTAGGCGGCCTGGGAGCTGGCTAGGACTCACGGGGGGTACCGTCAGGGCTCAAGAGACAGATCGGAGCTGGCTCTGCAGGTCACGTGTCAGAGAAGCGCCCATCACAAGGGCAAGGAAGCTCCGTGCCCCCTTGTCCCAGCTCCCCCCTCCCCTTCCTCTCTCCGTGCACATTTTGCCTCAGTAAGGAAATATATTATGGTTTCCGAAGGCCACTGCTTTGTCCTCCTCCCCTGTGAACAGCCAAGCAAAGAATTAATTTGGAGTTTTGCAGCGTCCGGGCCTCTCTCGTGAAATGACTCTCGCTGTCTCTTGGACGCCCTGGTAACTTGGTTTCACGATCTCACGCCCTTGGAGAACGCTTCATGGGTCTCCCCGCTCCGGCAGTCTTCAATCCGTGGCTGCTGTGGGTTCCTTGCCCGTCGCCTGCTCTCCAAGCCCTCGTTCCCTCCCTGCCCCCGTCCTGGGCCCTGCTCTCGGCTCCCCGTCGGCCCCGGTCCCCTGCCGTACCGTCTGTTCTGTCTGCTCCCCTTTGCTCACCGGATCCCATGTTCTCTTCTCCTACTAAAAATCCTACCCAGCCATACTTGTTTAAAAAACAACGCATGGAAATGATGTTGATGCCTGGGTTTTTATCAGACGTCATTGCCCGATGCTTTACGCCTGGTGGGAGGGGAGGGGCGGGCGGCGAGCCACACGGTGGGGTGGGCACGGTCCACTTCGTTCTCAGCCTCAGGCATGGAAGAAAGGGATCTCCACTCCTGACTGTGGCCCCCTGGTTACGCGTGATGCCAGGGAGACGTACACACATCCTCCTGGCTGTCTGCAGACTCGTGGGAATCAAGAAGTCTGTTCTCTTCAAAAGGAAGACAAAGTTCTATCTGGAGAACTCAGCGCGATGGATCGTATTGCATCCCAAACCTCCAGAGACTCGTCTCCTGCGAATGTCTGTTTTGTTGCCCGGAGTCTTTGGCTTCCTTGTAGTTAAATCTGCAGGGAGAGCAAACCAGCAACAGGATGAGGACTGGGGAGGGGCAAAATTTCCGCGTTGGTCAGGCCTGGGGCAAAGGCTGGGACGGAAGATGGAGTCTGTCTTGCTGGGCTCGGTGGGGAGGAGGGCTGGACGTTTCTGGATTGCTGCAGGAGGCACAGGCTCAACGGGTTGAGCACAAGGGCTACATTCACACATAAAGGAAGGTAAACTCAGTTAGGGCTGTGTATCAGTCACCCGGTGCTGTGTAACAAATACCTCCTCCCACCCCACCCCAGATTTAGTCGCTTAAAGCAGCACAGTTACTACCTCACACAGTTTCTGAGGGTCAGGCTTCTGGCAGCAGCTAGCTGGGGTTTCGGGCTCAGGATCCCCATGGGGCTGCGGTGAAGTTGTGCTCCGGGGCTGCTGTCTTCAGAGTCTAGCAGGAGCTGGAGGAGACTCGCTTCCGTGGCTGTTGGCAGAGGCTTCGCTCCCGCACCGCATGGGCCTCTGGGCCACATGGCTTCAGAGAGAGACAGGCAGAGGGACAGAGACACAGAGAGGCGGAGAGAGAAGCCGCAGCCTTTAATCACCTAATGTTGGAAGTGACAGGCCACCTCTTCTGCCACGTGCCGTTGGTCATACCCACCAAATACGGGAGGGGACAGCAGAGTGCCGGGAGCCGGGGACTGTCGGAGGCTGGTACCCCGGGCTGGACTTCTCTCTTTGGTTCAGGAAGAATTTATTAGCCCCCCCACCGCCACGAGCCAAGCAGCACTGTGCTCCCTGGGGATTCACCGGGAAACAACACAGACATGGTCCCTGTCTCAGGGGGGTTGGATTTTAGAAGAGAGGCAGACAAGATACAAATAAATACATAACACGGTTCATGAGATGCGTATTTTTTCCGCATTTTTAACATCTCTAAAGTTGGCATGTGTCTTCTAAGTTGATGCCGCGTCAGAGTATACTCGATGGTGTTTTTATTTTCTTCTCTCCAGGGAAGGGCGCAAACGTCTCGTCAAGAAGATGAGTTTAAGGAAGAGGACGTTAAATGACCATCGATGGTGGGGCTGGGGTACGGGACCCAGGGGAGGGCGGTGCTGTCCGCAGGGACGAGCCCCAGCTGTCCAGGGCCTGGGTAAATCGGAGGGAGGGGGGCAGCCGCGTACTTGGAAAACCGGCTGAACTGCAGGCAGGGGAGGCGGCCGGGCAGGAGCCGTGGGTGTTGAGGATTGCCACGGCCCAGCGTGGAGAAGGCAAGAAATCCACGTCCCAGCTCTCTCTGACCCTGTCCTCACTCTGCGGCCAGGGCTCACGTGGCAGGATGCAGGGGGAGCTGAGGACAGGGAGCCTGCACGAAGACAGCCTCTGGGACACAGGGCAAGTGGAGAAGGACGGAGGGCAGGCGTGGCCAAGCACGGGTGTGATTGGCAGGCAGGATCAAAGGAGAGTGAATGGGGGGGGGGCATCCCAGGAAGGCAATCAGAAAAGGCCACTCTGTGAAGTCACCGCTGAGCTAAGACACAGGTAACAGGGACATCCGGGCAGTGTCCCAGGGAGGGCACCTGAGCGGCTGTGAGTGTGCACGAGGGAGCAGGTGCTCCTGAGCGGAGCGAGCATGAGATGCAACGCCAGGGATAGAGTCAGAAAGTTAGGAAGATTCTGGAACAGGGGCAGGGCCTTGTGGGCCGTGGTGGGGAGCGTGGGTTTGTCTCTGGTGCGGCTGGAGCCACTGGGGATTTTGAGCGGTGGAGAGATATGGTCCAGAGAAGGTTCGAACGGAGCTACGTGGCTGCCATGTGCCAAGTGGCCTGTCGTGGGCGAGGCGGAGACAGGGGACCCGTGAGGAGGCTCCACGCAGTCCAGGGGAGAGGTGAGGGGTCCAGGTCCAGGCTGGGACCGTGGCGGTGGGCGAAGAGGTCGGGTTGAGGACCTGTTTTGAAAGGAGAGCGGGCTGGATTTGTCGATTTACTGGAAATGATGCGAAAGGGAGAGAGGGGCCAAGAACAACTCCAAGGTCATGCTACGCAGACCCTCTGGAGATGAGCTCAGAACGTGAGAATTTAGTAACTATGGTTTACGATTAAGAGTACATCGGCGGATACCGTAAGCGCCCAGGCATTCTCTACAATGTTCTAACGTGGAAGACAAAACTCAGCAACGTGGGAGCTCCGAGGCTCACCCCTCGACACATAATACGTGCTCGAATATGCAACGTGTGTCGGGAAAGCCGTCTCCTGGCGACTTGTGTGCTGGGAAATGACCAGGCCATCTGCCGCAAACCTCAAAGTGTCCGTGTCAGCGGGGAACTGGGCATCAACGCAGGAAGGTGCAGAGTGCGGGGCCGAGTGAACCCCGGGGTCGCGGGGCCCCCGTAAACAATAGGAGGAGGAGTCTCGGCTCCCACCAGCCCCGCGCCGGGTGTGGTGACAGCATCCAGACCGCCGTGGGCTCCCCGGGGAAGCAGGGCCGTCCCGGGCGGGCGGGGGCGGGGGGAGGGGGGCTCAGGCGCGCCTGCCCAGGTGAGCACGTGCCGTGCAGCCGAGAGAAGGGAGGTCAAGGTCAGGAAGATGGGCTGCGGGGAGCTGCCCGGTGACCCGAGGTCGGTGGGCCAGACGGGAGGCTGAGGGCGGGAAACCTGGACAAAGGCCCAGGAAGACTCGAGGGTCTGGAGCCATTTGTATCCATTAAGGCCCCTGGGCTGCAGTGACAGATGCCTAACTCGACACAGAGAGGTAGGGGCAGCCCTGTGGGGTGTGCTTAGACCCAGGAGGGCTGCGACCAGGCATGGAAAGGCCACTTCCCGCAGCTGCTGGGTGGCCTGGTCCAGGCGCTGCTCTGGAATTCATGACGCAACCACCCCGTCTTTGGACTTGAAGGACGAGGAACCTTAGAGCCATTGGAACCTCATCACGTCACACATGAGGATCGGGAGGCCCAGGAGGCCGTTCAGGGTGCCCAGAGTCACGGGGTCGGCAAGCGGCAGAAGGAGGGTGTGCCTGCCAGCCCACAGACACCCGGACCTGGAACTTGTCTGTCCCGGCAGACTTTCCCTGACCTCAGGCATCCCCGAGCTACTTTTGTGACCCTTATCGTCTGCATTATACTATCTCTTCTGTTTATTAAAGTTTTTCTTTAAATCTACTTACTTGAAAAATTTTTTTTAAAGAGAGAGAGAGCTTGAGCAGGGGAGGGCAGAGGGAGAGAGAGAGAGAATCCCAAGCAGCCTCCACGCGCCGCGAGGAGCCTGAGAGCGGGGCTCCATCTCACCACCGGGAGAGCACGCCCCGAGCTGAAATTGTGAGTCAGACGCTTAACCGACCGAGTCACCCGTGCGCCCCCATTTACCTGAACTTTATCTTCATCAGTGTGGGGCTAGTTTAATTCTGGGCTGACACACATCAAATACTCTTTGCCATGAGAATAAGCAGCATTCATCTGAGAAGGATCCGAATAGTCTTTGGAGGTAGGTAAGCTGTGTTTTGGGAAACCCCGTATCATTACCAGGGTCCTTTTCTCGCAGGAGGATGATGCAAACTGAATATTTGTCCTGTTGAACAAGAGTTCTTGGTTCTGTTTGAAGAAAAGCGGATACACCGGGTCCAAGTGGGTGCGGGGGAACTGGGGGGGCGGGGCGAGATCTGAGAGGTGGAAGCGGAAGGCTTTTCCTCTGAGGGAGTTGGGAACCCGGAAGTGTGGCTAAAGAAGGGGGGGTTTGTGATCTGACCAAGGTCCTGGCGGGAGTCCTCCCGAGGCAGGAGGGAGGATAGACTATAGAGGCAAGGTCACAAGCAGGGAGGCCTGGGAGGCTGAGGCTGGCCTGAGCCAGATGGTGTTCGCAGGGGTGGAGAGAACAGGCTGGGCCCAGGTGGATTTCACAGGCTGGGATTTTCACCTTGTCCTGTGTCCTCAGTCACGGACGCCCATTCACAGAGCCCGAGTGAGTTTGGGGGTCCGGGGACCACCGGGCCCCTGTGGATGGTGGGTCAGGGTGCTGCTACCCCCTCTACCCCAGGGCAGACCACAGGGTGGAGGCACCCACTGGACATAGTCCCCAGGGCACGGGGCAGGTGGAGGGAGGGGGGCAGAGAGATCGCAGAGCCTGAACGGCTGGGCTTTCCCCCGCTGCCCGGTTGAAACTCGCTGAAGTCGGTGGAAGATTGATGATTTCATTATTTGTGGCGCTCAGCAATAAATCTGGGAGTTTTCGGCTAAAGCGAGCACTTTCCCGAGCTGCGTCTTCGGCGGACTGTTATTCATCATGTCCAATCACTCGCTCACCTTGGTGAGCCCTGGCGGGGGTGGAGGGGGGGATGGGGGAGTGGAGTGGGGGCGGGGGGGGCATCTTTTACTCCCTAGGGGCTGGGGGAGGGGACCGCACAGGCCGGGACAGGGCCGGGGAGGGCGGGCGGAGGCTCGAGGTGGCCTGGAGCAAGTAGCCCCAACAAAGGCCGGAGAATGAGCCAGGAGGGGGATTACAGGAGGAGCCTCGGGGGCCTCAAAGCCCGGCCCGGTGCCAAGAAACTCTCCCGCGGAGGAGAGGAGGTAAGCTGCGAAGAAAGGAAGCGAAACCGCCCGAGTTCTCTGCCAAGGGAGCGTCGGCGATTTTAATTCAAGATGAAATGTGTTCTTGTTTGTGTACAACTAATTTCCCTCCCAAATGACGGGTTTTGCCTGTCACTCGGGTGTTTCAATAGCAACGGAGGCGCCCCCACCGTAATTAAGGTAGCATGTGCCTCTTCAGTTTGCGAGGCAGGCTGTTTGTGTTACCGTGTTGGGGAAGCAAACACGGCTTGGATCGGATCCTGGGTCTAAGGAGGGGAAAAAAAAAAACACAACAAAGAAAAGAAGAAAACACCTCCAAAGAGAGACTTGGCTCCCTCGGGGAGGACGTCGGCTGGAAAATGGGGGCGGGACCCTTCCCCTGGAACGAAGAGCCCCCCCGCACCCCGCTTCCGGGTCCCAGCTGGGGAGCCCGAGAAGGAAAGTTCAGACCGGGGTCCAGAGACTCTGGAAACTGGAGTCGGAAACTCACGCGCCTCCAGGGCCGGGCGGGAGGGTGCGCGGGGGCGGCGGGTGGGCTGTGTTTTTTCACACGAGTGCGTCTTGTTTGCATAGTAAATACACGGGTAAGTACTTCGGTTCCACGCACACACAAAAATGCGCTCACATTTTTCCTGAACCATATGGATCTCTTAAATTAACTTTTTTTTCTGCTGCAGCGTAACAAAGTACCACTAATTAATTAAATGGCCTAAAACGATACCCACTCATTCCCTCCCAGTGCTGTGAGTCAGAAGTCCGGCGAGATGTTGCTGGGTTCTCTGTGAGGGAAGGGTCTGACCAGCTGAGATCTAGGGATGCGCGGGGGCCGCGGTTCTCATCGGAACTTAGGGTTCAAGCCGGCAACGGCGGCTCAAGTCCTCCTCATGTTTTGAATAACTGTATCTTAGTCTTCTGTTGTTTCAGGGCTCACGTGATTATGGGGGGCCCACCTGCGTACTGGGGACCATCTCCCCATTTCAATGTCAGCTCATTAGTAATCTTAACTACATCTGTAAAGTCCCTTTTCCAGTAAATGTGACGTAATTAATGACGGAAGTCGCATCAGATGGTGGCGATCTGGGGGGCCAACCCCACACAGAGATGACAAGCAACTTGAGGCAAAAGGGCAAAAGGTCTGAACCGACATTTCCACCGAAAAGATCGACGAATGGCCACTAAGGACACGAGAAGCCAAATCGCCAAGCAATAGCACTGCGCGCCCAACGGGATTGCTGAAATTAGAAAGGTTGGCAAGACCAAGTGTTGGCAGGTGTTCGGAACGGTGGCGCACTCCTACGTTCCTGGTAGTAATTCAAACGGTACTGCCGCTTCGTGAAAATAGTTTTACAGTTTCTTATAAAGCTAAATATACGCTTACCGTTTGACCTAATGATCGAGCTCCTCAGTATTTATTCCAAAGATATGAAACCCTCTGTCCACATAATGATTACAACTCATGTTTATAGCAGCTCTGTGTATGTCATAGCTGCAAACTGAAACAAGACAAATGCCGGGCAACAGATGCTAAGAGTGGAAGCAGAAACCAATGGACTGTATGGTTCCATTTCCGTGCAAGTCTGTAAAACTCAAAACTGAGGAGACAAAGGGTAATGGTTGCCAGGGGCTGGTGGTGGCGGGGGGAGAAGTTGACTGGAAAGGAGCAGGAAGGAACCTTCTGGGGGCGATGGATCGTTCTGGATCGTGATTGCTGTGATGGTTCTGTAACTGTATTCACTCGTCAAAACACCTCATATTGTCCACTTAAAGCTGGTGAGTTTCACTGCACGCAAATTCTCTCCCAATAAAGCTGGTTCAAAAAAAATTCTTTTTAACGTTTATTTATTTTTGAGATAGAGACAGAATGTGAGCTGGGGGGGGGGGGTGCAGAGAGAGAGGGAGACATAGAGTCTGAGGTGGGCTCCAGGCTCTGAGCTGTCAGGACAGGGCCCGACATGGGACTCGAACCCACATGCTGCAAGACCACGACCTGAGCTGCAGTCAGTTGCTCGACCGACTGAGCCACCCAGGCGCCCCCAATAAAGCTGATTTTTAAAAGCAACTTTATGTCATCACCGTTAATGGACCAATCAGTGTTACCTGGCAGAAGAGCAAGCAACCATGAGAAGAAATACATATATTTGGAAAGCATATGGAAAGACAACCAAGATCCCAACTTTGAGACCCTCCTCTGAAGTATCGGTCGGAACTGGAATGTCCTCCGAGGCGCGGGGTCTCCTAAGTTCCAGTGGTCGTCGGCAGAGCTGATTTTCTTATAGTTGCGGAACTCACAGTAGTTCAGTGCCGGCAGGAGAGCAGGTCTCTGGCTTTTAATTTCTCTCTCCAGGGAGGTCCAGGGCTCTCTTTCAGATGGCTCACCGGATTAGGTCAGGCCCACTAGGATAATCTCCCTTTTGAGGAACTCAGGCTCAACTGATTAGGGACCTTAATTACACCTGCAAAATGCCTTTGCTGTTGGCATGTAACATAGCAGAGCCTCGGGAGTGAAACCCCGCGTACAGGTCCTACCCACTAGCAAGGGGAGAACGTTATCCCCCCGGGGGCGGAAGTCTCAGGCGCCATCTTGGAATTGTGCCCGCCACATAGGTTTTTAGAAATCCTCTTAGGTTTCTTTGCCAGGAAGTCTTTCCATCTTCCCCTCTCACCGCCACTGTCGTGTGTCCAAGTCTTTCTCATCCTCTGAGACCCGGCTCGGATTCCGTGCTCATTCACAACCTTCTCAGGCAGATAAAGATTTGGGCTCGCCTTCCTTTGCCCGAGTCCAGATGGTTTTCTATTTGTCGGCATCAAGTGTAGAGACGCTCGCGTGGGCTCTCATGGGGATGGGTCATACGGAGACCGTTGTGGACACTCCCTTCTCTTCCTCTCTCCCCGTCACGTCTGTGTCTCGACAGCCAGCCTGCACTGAAAAACAAGACAAAGCAGCACTAGCATGTATACTTCTGTGTTTTCCTTTCTACTCACGTAATCCCATAATCTTACAGAGAGCGTCTCACACACGCACACACGCGCGCACACGCATAGAGGTACAGGGCATTTTGGGGAGGGAGGGGAGAGTCATTGTTTCACAAAAATAGTATTACGTAATACATTTTTCCGCATCTTGCTGTTCTTAATACTTTGTAGAAACACCTTGGAGTCATCTCTAAATTTAAGTTAATTCATCACAGAGGCTGTGCACTATGCCACATATCGGATATATCTGCAAGTTCCCAGAAGTGGGAGTTTGTTTCGCTTCTGGTTCCGTGCGTTGGAGCAACGCGTTCCTTACGCCCCGGCGCCGGCGGGCTGGATCCCCAGATTCCCAGCAGCTCACGAGCTGGGTGCACACGCGCGGCGTTCGCACTTTCGAAATCCTATTCGGCGTTGCTGGATCACCTTTAGCGAAGACTGGACGATTCCGCATTTCTGCCCGAGTGTGGGAGAGGACACTCCCCCCGGAGCTCGGCCAGCAATAGGATTTATGGCCCTTTTAAATTTTTGCCCGTCTCACAGGGATGGGTCATAACTCAGAGGCGGATGGGAACTTTTCTGACTCCTGGGGAATTCCAACATCTCCTCCTTTCTTTCCTTCTCTCGGCTGTTTTCTTTCTTTCTTCGTTTTCTTTTTTCATTTTCTTTCTTTCTTTTTTTTTTTTTTTCTTTCCTTTATTTCTCTCTTTGGGATTCGCTCTTTTGGGAGTGGTCTCTTTATAACCTTGGCTCCTTTTCCTGATTACTTTCTAAGAGCGTCTGGTATAGTGGTTAACCCTTTTTCTCTTATTTGCTTTACCAATAACTTTACAGACTTATGGTCTATATGTAGATTTTCTCGATGTGCTCTTATGACGTACAAAGCGTTAAGATTAAAAGTATCTTTTTTCTTTGATTCTGTAAAATTTGCATTTTTTTTAGCGTTTTTTTAATTTTATTTTTGAGAGACATAGAGACAGAGAGTGAGCAAGGGAAGGGCAGAGAGAGAGTGAGATACAGAATCTGAAGCAGGCTCCAGGCTCTGAGCCATCAGCACAGAGCCTGACGCGGGGCTCGAACTCACAGACCGAGAGATCATGACCCGAGCTGAAGTCGACCGCTCAACCGACTGAGCCACCCAGGCGCCCCAAAATTTGCATTCTTGATTGTGAGCTCTTCCCAACAGCTATATTGTATTTGTGTTATCCTAGATTTTCTTCTAAGCTTTTTCATTTTATTTTTTATAATTTAGTCTTTCCTTTCATTTTAGAGAGAGAGAGAGGGAGAGAGAAAGCTTGCGAGAGGAGGAGAGGGGCAGAAGGAGAGTGAGAGAGAGAGAGAGAGAGAGAGAGAGAATCCCAAGAAGGCTCCATGCTCAATGCAGAGCCAGACTCGGGGCTCAATCGCATGACCCTGGGATCACGACCTGAGCTGAAGTCAAGAAATGGACACTTGACCGACTGAGCCACCCGGGAGCCCCAGCAATTAAGTGTTTTAAAAGTTTATTTGTTTACGTTAAGAGTGAGAGAGAGAGAAAGCTGGGAAGGGGCAGAAAGAGGGAGGGAGGGAGCGAGAAAGAGAGAGAGAGAGAGAGAGAGAGTCCCAAGCAGGCTCCGCACTGTCAGCACAGAGCCTGACATGGGGCTCAAACTCATGAACCATGAGACCATGACCTGAGCCAGAATCAAGAGTCGGACATTTAACCGACTGAGCCACCCAGATGCCCCTATAATTAAGTCTTAATAAGGCACCAGAATTTAATTTTCCATAAGGCATGGGACGGGACCCATTTTAACTTTAATTTCCCTGCAAACGGTTAACCAGTTGTGCCGGCATCGTTGGTCACACAGCTCATTCTCGGGCGAGTGAACTGACCCAGCCGTTTAATCTTACGGTCCTCGGTAGTTCCTCAGGGGCTCCGCCGGGGAAGCCAGGCTTTCCAGCGCCTTGCATTTGGTTTTGTCCACAAGATGGTAGATCTGGGGTGTGAACTGTTTTCTCTTTGACCAGCTCGAGTACACCGGGCCAAGCGGAGTGCCTCTGGTCTGTTCGGTGGTCCGTTTGTTCAGGGTTGGCACAGCCTCTTCCGGGCTGGAGAAGAATGTCCGTTCTCTGTTCTCCGTGTTTTTCTTTCGGTCGAACAGGAGATAGGGGACAAGTATGAGAGGTCCTCGTCCACCAGGGCAGATGTCCCTCCAAGCGAATGTGCTGAAGACAGGGACTCCGGTGCTCCAGACAAAGAGGACACGTCTGGGGGAAACGCGTTGGAGACTCTGACCTCAAAGGCCAAGTCAGGGGCGCCTGCGTGGCTCAGTCGGTTAAGCGCATGACTTCGGCTCAGGTCATGACCTTGTGGTTTGTGAGTTCGAGCCCCGCCTCGGGCTCTGTGCTGACGGCTCAGAGCCTGGAGCCTGCTTTGGATTCTGTGTCTCCCTCTCTCTCTGCTCCTCCCTCGCTCACGCTCTGTCTGTCTGTCTCTCTCCCTTAAAAATAAATAAACATTAAAAAAATAATAAAACAAAACAGAAGCCAAGTGAAAAGTTTTAAAGGAAGTGTGCTTTCTCCTATTTGACAGAAGCGACGCTTCAGTTGCAAGCGCGCCCCGATACTGAGATCGGAGACTGGAGAATGTATTGATTCGGGCGTCATTTTTCCCCTGACCCTCACGCACCTCACACTTCCCAGCCACACTTCGAGCAAAGGAAGCTTTGTTTTGCACAATATCTCGGGGCTCATTGATTTCCCCCCGAGGATTCTGCTTTCTTTCGTAGACAAACGGTTCTCTTTGACAGCGCCCAGCAGCCAGGCTGGCACTCCGGTCTCCCTGCTCTGCCTTCAGGCGCCGACTGTCTCCGTGAGCTGTTCTCACGACAACAAGTTTCTGAAATTCATGAAAGGCCGGAGCCATTGCAAGGTGTTTTTTTTTTTTTTTTTCCACTTTGCACTCCGTTTTCATTTACTTGGATTACGTGGGTGGGTGTTTATGTGTCACCCGCGGGGACCCTCGCCTGTGAGGACACGGGGTGGCTGATGGCGAGGAGACAGGTGCTGGTGTGAGCCTGCCTGCGTGGATTCCGGAGATCGCCTCTCTAAGCCATCCGTCCATCAGCGGACACTTTGGGACTCTGATGGCCTTGTCGCTCATTGCGACCTTGTAATGCCTCCGGGGACTCCGGTCCAAAAGATCATGTCGATGAAAAACATCACGTCGATGTTTTTCTCTAAACAACTGTAACCTCCGAGAGAGGAGGCACTTCGGTGGAGTGCTCTGGGCGTTTGCAAGAGGCAGAGTCTGATGGGGGCGCTTTCGGGGGTGGCGGGAGCAGGCTAACTGGTCCCCTAGGGATGAGTTGGATTCGGACGTGCAGAGGTGCTGGAAGGGCATCCTAGCTAAAAGGAACAGCATAGGCAAACGCACTGAGCCCGCCTTCTCCCGGCCTTGCTCTGTGCGGAGCCCTTGGCCTGGTGGAGGGACCCAGCGCTCTCCGGCCCCTTCTCCCCCTAAGCTTTTTCTTGCTTCTCGGGGCTCCCACCCCCCAGTCCTGCCGCACCAGCTCTTCCCGGGACAGGGCTGCGGCGGCTTCCCCTTCGCTCTGCTCTTCCTGACCTTGGCCCCCGCCCCTCCGGGGCGCCTGCCCCCATGGCGCCTTCTCCGAGGGCTCCTTCCCACCGCCCCCTCCCTCCGCGCCCACCCCTCCCCTTCCCCCTGCCCGGTCCACACCCTAGAGGCCACTCACCACCATCTGAAGACTTTGTGCCTTCCGTAGGGCCTCATGCTGGATTCTTCCAGAAGCTGACCCCGAGACTGGGTGTGAGCGGAGTGGTATATCTGGAGGGGGCCCAGGGAGCCCCGGCAGGAAGGCTGGGAAGGGGGGCAGGAAGGAGCAGGGCCGTGGCACCAACCCTGCTGGGCGCTGAGCGGGTGACCGCGGCGGGTGCTGGGCTCTGTCCTCCGGGGTCCCGTGGGAGACGGTGTGGAACAGGCCTCGGGGGCCTGTGTCCCACCAGCTCCCGTCGGGCCGAGCTGAGGGCTGCTTTCCAGGACGTCCGCTGCGCAGCTGGAGGCCTCAGGGGCAGAGAGAAGCCGCCGAGGCGCAAGTGTCCGGGAACGAGGGGGCAGATGGCATCGCGGGGGCTGCGCTCACCGTCCTGGGCCGTCACTGCCTGTCGTGTGTCTCCCTCCATAGAGGCTCCTCCCGGGGCCGGGCCTTGGCCTGTCCCCGGGGCCCTCGGCTGGGCTGGTGCATCGCCGGCCCCCAAACGCCCGCGGATGAAGGACCGAAGCCGAGAGACCCCTCTCGGGGGCCGCCGAGCTGACATTCGGCCCTCGAAGGGCCCGGGTGCTGCCATGGACACTCGGACGCCACCACTCGGCAGATGTCACCCCACCGCGTGCTGCTTCTGAAGCCTCCGCTCCTGCTTGGGGTCCAGTTGGGGCTCAGCGCCAGAGGGGCTCGGGCCGCTGATAGAGCCTCCTTTCCCGAGGGTGCCGGGATGCTTCCTGAGGGATGCCCTCGATGTCGTCACTGCCACGGGGCCTGATGGCAGCGTGACGGTAACTGTCCCAATCACCCCCTGGCTGTCTCGCTTGATGGGACGACCGGGAGCCCGCGGACTGGCCCCGAGTGCACCGCTCTAGTGACAGGTTGTTTTTTGAAACCGGAGCACCAGGTTTGCTCAGGAGAAGAAAACAACGAATACACGTATTTTTCTTTTCTCCTCTGGTGGAGAAGTTGCAATCATCTGGAAAACACTTGGAGATGGTCCAAATGCCCGAGACCCCAGGGACACAGACTCCCGAGCTTTGACTCCGAGTTTGAAGGCCAAGGTTCCTTCTCTGTGTTTCCGGTGCCAGACCAGGGCTGGGCACGAGGCAGAGCTCAAAGCAAGGACTGTCGTGGCCGACCCCCCGGGGGGGTCGGAGGGGACACGGCCCGCGGGTCTGCAGGACGCCCCACAGTCTGGGTGAGCGTGACCGCATCCTGATAGGTTCAGGCCCACCGCTGTTGGCGGGTCAGGCTGCGGAGGGAGGGTCCTCCCGGCCTGGGGCAGGAAGGGAGCCTGCAGTGTGTGTTCCTCCGTCATCAGGATATTGGGGTAGAGTCTCTGGTTGAGGCGGCGTGCACCAGAGTTCTCTGTGATAAGGATCTTTCCCCCTACTGCTAAGTAGCATGCAAGGAGACGTGGGCGTCCAAAGATTCCCCCAAATCTTTCCCCCGATGATTTCGGCGTTCCCCGATGGCCCGCACCGGAGTCGGTCAGGACCTTGATGGTCTCCACGTGACTGTCTACCTCTTCACGCCTCGTGTGTTTATTCGCTTCCCTTCTTCCACGAAGAACCGTCTCTTCTAATCACCAATTTCAGGGTCATTATGGGCTCGTGGGGCCCTTTCATAACACCACGTGTTCAGGTCCGTTACCGTCATTGTCTCACGTGCAAATATTCCCAGATGCGGCAGCGGGAGCCACACTGATTCCTTCCGGTTTCTGTTTCCTCGATTTGTCCTGCCATCCTCTGACTACTTCCTGGCTCTCTGGTACAAGATAAAAATCTTAAAAAAAAAAAAAAAAGGTAAAATCATGAAAGACAAACGGAGGGTGCTTCGTTGCAGGAGCCGAGTCAAAGGCAATGCACAAGCATTTAGAATTAAGGGGAGAAAAGCTCTAAATTTGGACTATATTTAACTGTGTTTCTGCCTCAACATTAAATGTTATGAGGGTAAAAATGGTTCGGACACTTTGTCGGAGCTTGGTGTATTTTAATGACATATATGCTGAAGTGTTTAGGCGTGAAATGTCACGTGGTTTGCACCATATTCTCGAGTGGGCTGGGCAAAAAAATAGGGGGGGGAATCCAGACACACATTATAAATGATACACATGGAGACCGAGGCAGGCCAGTGCGCAGTGAGCCGCCGGTGACTGAGAGAAGGGAGACGGGGTACGTGGGTTTTCACTGGACGGCGCTTTAAGCTTTCCCGCAGCTTTGACATTTTTCCAGCTAGTAAGCTGGGGAAAACAAAAATCAAATGAAGTCAGACAGACAGAGACAGGAGTCGTGGTCAGAGACAAGCCCTCGCCCTTTGCCGGCCCGGTAAAAATAGCTCCCGTCACGGCTGTGGCCGTGTGACACGGGGAAATCTCTGTACTGTTTGCTTTTACCAACGAAAGGTTAAATCTAGACAGATCTGAAGAGCAATTGTCTCTCTGTCATTCAGAAGAAGGATAATAAGGCAGAAAAGGAGGGAGGAAAGGAAGGAAATGAAGGATGAAGTGGAAGAAGGAAGGACGGGACGCAGGAAGTTATGTGACTGGGCGGGTGCTCTGTTAGGTACTTTCTTCTACACTTTCCATCTGTTTCTAACAACCTTTTTTTTTTTTTAATGTTTATTTATTTGTTTGGAGAGAGAGAGGGAGAGTAAGCAGGGGAGGGGCAGAGAGAGACGGAGAGAGGGCTAGTACGAGCTCGAACCCACAAGCTGTGAGATCACCACCTGAGGCGAAATCGAGGCTCAGACCCCTAACCGCCTGAGCCACCCAGGCGCCCCTCTAACAACAACCTTAAAGAGACAAGAACGTTGAGGCTTAGAGACGTCAAAAACCGGTCTTGTGACCACAGAATACAAACCGGTCATCTCAGATAATAACATCTAGGGAAGAAATGTGATGAAACCAATTAGTCATAAGGAGAGAAGGTCAAAAGCTACCTGAAGAGAGAGTTTGTGAACATTGCGACTGTCGAGGCCGCCTTTCGGCACCGGGCTTGAGCGATGGAATACAGAAAGGGGCCCCCAGTCACCGCTCTGGCCGAGTACAGCCAGGTCCATCAGGTGGACCCCTCCTCAAACAGCCCTAGACCCTAACTGACCAATGGCTACCTACAAGCAGGCGCAGGTACCAAAAAAGAGAAGATTCCATATGTTTCCATCCCTCCTTACCTTCCTGCTTTAAACGCGGCCCCCATCCACGGCCTGGTGGCACACAGCCTCTGCTGTCCCGCCCGGCTGTACCCTTGGTGCACTCCATAAACTTCTCTCTCCTTGTTCTGCCCGCACTGTCGGCCTCCAGCTGATCGTCACCCCACCTCTGGGGGCCCCCATCCCATTGGGACAGACACCACCCTGACCCTGGTCTACCTGCTTTTCGGAGAGAGGGCTGCCGCCGGAGGGGCTGTGGCCTTGGGGCTGAACCTGGAAAGGCCATCTGGACCGCTCTTGGCAGTGGGAGGGTCTAGGGGAGCAGGTACCCCCCTCTGCCTGGTACCCCTTGGTAGGGAGCCCCCGCCCCGCCCCTTTCTTCCCAGCAGGGAGGGCGGCCTCGGGGGCGTGGCCTGTGGGGGCGTGGCCAGAGGGGGGTGGGGCCAGCTTGGGTGCAGCTCAGACCCAGGCCTGCGCTCCCCGGGGACCCTCAGCTGGGGACCCACAGCTCCACCGGGAACTAAGGGGCCTCCTCCTCGACCTGAAGCGCCCCCCGGCCTCTCCCCGGGCACGCAGGCCTCCGCCCCGCGCGGCACCGCGGCCCAACGGCTGGCCTGTGAAAATTCGGGTATTTCCGTTAGGGCGAAGGGTGGGCACAGCCGCCCCTGCCCGGGCCGCCCCCTCCGTGCCCCGCAGCCGGGAAGGGAAGGACACTTTTGCCGAGATGCTTTCTGATTGCACTCCTAGGGATTTAAGCAAATTAGCCAATTAAGGCGTCTCCGCTAACGACGTGCCATATTCAGGCAGTGGGCTGTTTACTTCCCACCCGGACAAAGAAACTAAAAAAGGAACCAAATCACCATCTCGGAAAGGAGGAGTATTTTGATGAACGAATTAAGACGAGACATTCTTGATTATTGGAAGCAGCTGAATTGATTTTCACCGCAAGTTCGGGGCCAGCCGCCCTTCCCTGACCTGTTTCTGTCCTTCCTGCAGGGAGGTGCTGGGGAGAGGAGGGGTCTCAGCACCGCGGTTTGGGGGCTCCCGACCCCTGTCCGGGTAAGCGGGGGACAGGAGAAGGCTGGGGTCTGGACACGGAAGGGGAGCCCCGATCTGGTGACCGGGTTTCCACCCCAAGGTCAGGGCTGTGCCAGAGACGGACCGCAGGGCTGCGGGTGAACCCGGGCTTCGGGAGCCCATCGCCTGTTTGTAGCACGTGCTGGTTTCCGTGGTGCGAATCCTCCGCCAGGAGATTCCCAGCTGCCAGGTGGTGAAATTCCTGAACATTCCACAGTAGGCTGTCAGGGCTGGCTGTCCTCTGCAAGGCATGGGTGTGAGTGACCCCTAGGGTCCCTCCAGGGGGTCTCACGGCAGATGACAGAGTGCGGGCGCCCTGGGGCCCTGGTGGGCTCACACATCTCACCACAGAGCAGCCAGGGGGAGGAGGGTCTGGCAGGTTCAGGCCAGTTAACACTGGAGGAGAGAAGCCCGCAGGCAGAGGAGGGGGTGGGCTGTCGGGGGAGAACCATGGGGGATCAGGAGAGGCCCTGGGGAAGTTCCAGAAGCCTCCACTCTCCTCTGATCAGCCTGTGGAAGTCAAACCTGGAGGGGAGGGGAGGGAACGTGCTACAATTCTATCAGAAATATCGTGGAAATAATGCTCGATTCTCTGTGATTGCTCTAAGAATTAGGGCACATTGGTCACTGTCACCCAGGTGTTGTTAGATATGAGATTGAAAACTTATTTTTCCATCAGATTTAGTTTCCCTTTTCTAGATAAAACCTTGGTTCAGCAGAGGTGGGTGAGAACAGGAACGCCCCTGCCAGCTACCAGCGGGGCCACCTTCCTGGGCCTCAGTGTCCCCATCTGTAAATGGGGACAATAGTACCAGTATCTGTGGTGTGGAGAAGCGACCGCTTCACTCCATGTAGCGCACCGAGGACAGTTCGGCCTGGAGTCAATCCCAGGTAAATGGTGGTTCCGTACATCACAAACATTTGCTGTGAAGCTTTGTACCCAAATTAACTGCATTTGCCTAAAATTGCCTTTGTATCTGTTTGGATCATCCTCACATAACAAAGACCTCACGTCATTATATGTGGTCGTTGCTGGGAAAGAAAGACACATGGCATCATGAGAGGGGCTTTGGGGGACCAGACCTGGGCCCTGGGCCGGGGCGGGGGCTGATGAGAGAGAGATACGCAGTCTCTCCCGAGGAGGCGGTGTTTCATCTGAGACCTTACAGGTGGGCTGCAGGTAACTAGGTGAGGGGTTGGGGTGGGGTAGATACTCCAGGAGGAGGGAACAGCATGTGCAAAGGCCCTGAGGTGCCAGGAGCGTGGTGTGTCCATGGCCAGAGGAGAGGCCAGTGTGGCCGGGACCAGGTGGACACTGTGAGTGGTGGGTCTGGTGAGGGGCAGGGTCTAATGGGAGTTCGGGCTCCGTCCTGAGGGCCGAGGGCCCTCCGGGAGGTCGGAAGCAGGGGTATGACTGGGATCACATTGGCCTTTTTGGATGTTCCCATCTGTAATGGGGTCTTTCCTGGTCTGGCCTCTCGTTTTCCCCCTCATTCCCCGTCACGGCCTGTTTCCCAGCTAAGATCCTGGGGGGGACGGTGGACCTCTGGTTTAGGGGCTCGGTCACATCTCAGAGGAAGTCGCTGCGGAGGGTCAGGATGCTGAGCAAGGAACCGTGGCACCGGCAGCAGGGGGGTCTCATTCTGGGCCAAGTCGGATGCAGGGCTTCGCGCAGAAGCCCCGGGTCGTGTCCGAGTCACAGGGACGTCGGGCTCCGAGTGGCAGTACCGGCCCTGGGGGCCTTGACTGGCGAGCACCGCGTAGCCGGGGTTCAGACCCCGTCCCGGCTGCGGTCTGTGTGGGGCCGACACGTGTGTGCGGGCGAACAGCTTCACGCCCTCGGCTGGTACCCCCCGACAGGTGCGAATTATTAACATTCCTCGGAGGGAACCCCAGGCCTCTCTGGCTCCTCGGTGCCCATCGAGGGGCGAACGAACGACTTCATGAAGAAATATCTGGAGTGAAAACTAGAGAGGTAACTACCAATCGGGGGAGCGGGGAGATCCCGTCACAGGGACGTTTATGAATAACTAAGAGGCCGACGTGCGGCTGTGTCTCAACGAGACTCACGCTTGGCCTGTGGCTTCTCCCTGCGCCACCCGCGTGGGTGAGCCTGTTTCCGGCTCCAGGAGGCTCCTAATTAAATCCTCTTTGTCAGGAAGGCAGGCGCGTTTGTGTTTCCCTGGCTCCCATTGTTACAGAGTTTGCCACGTGGCCTCAGAAAAGTGCTCGTTTTCTGCTCAAAAGAGCTGGATGGTTGGTGTTTCCTGCTTCTACTGTGAGGAGGAAATGCTACGAGTTCTTTGTCGGGCGGTCAATTATCCTCCTCGAAGGATCCCCGGAGTCATCGTGGGAAGATTCTGGCTTGTGAAAAATAATAAAGTTCCACGTTTACATGGTGTTCGCATGGCGGAGTGAGTTCCCCCCCCCCCCCCACAGAGCCTGTCAATTGCCCGTGTTGATGACCTCTGGCTCCAAATAGGTCATCTCTGCCTGTGACGGGTGGGGTCTTGCTGTTGATTCCGTGTCGGCTTCTCAGGAGCGAGTAACGCGCTCCAATTAGCGGCGACTCCTTCCTCTCCTACGACTGGGTCTAATTGCTCTTCTCCGTGCCCCTTGACAATGAGCACACCATGAGTGTCGCCTGTACCTCTGTGTGCAGGAGGGAGGGGGCTCAAGTTCAAGGTCCCGGGTGGGGAAACAAGGCAATTTCAAGTTCACGGACATCCCCTGTGATCACGGTCAACTCCTCCAGGAAACAAGACCTTGGCACTGTCGGAGAGCAGCGGATAGTTCATGAGCTTGTCGGCATAACCCACGGTCCCTGATCTGTATCAGTGCGAAATGAGAAACCACTTGAGAGGAGTCAAGAAAACACGCAGCCCTCCCCCCGCCCCCTCCCGTTCGACACTGACTCATTCGTGTATGAAATTGCGTCTTTGTGCTGGTGAAGCACGAACGAGCCTGTGTAGCCAAATTAATATCATGCGGGCAGAGAGTGGAAAGAGGCTATTAAATGGCCCTCGTTGGCCCTCCTCCCAGCAGGCGGAAGTAAGAGCCCGGAGGCCCAGATGCAACTGTGAGTTCAGGTCCAAGTACTCGGGAGCCCCAGCCCTGGCTGAGAAAGGGAGCGCGGGGTCGAGGTCCCAGATAACTTGGGCTGAAAAGACTTGTTCAAAGTGTCACAGTCAGGGTGCCTGGCTGGCTCAGTGTGCGGAGACTCTTGATCTCGGGGTCGTGAGTTCAAGCCCCACGCTGGGTGTGGAGCCTAATTAAAAAACAAAAAAACCACACCAACCAACCAAACAGAAACAGCATCCCGGTCATCCAGGCACAGCTTGTAGGTTCTGCCAAAGGGTCTGCATCCTGTGTTCTTGTGAATGAGCCCCGACAGTCATGCCAGCATCCGGAGGACACGTCAGAGCGTCTGAGGTTCCTTGACCAAAGGCAGGTGCTCGGGTCCCAGCTCTGCCCCCACATGAGAGCCGGGCGGAACGTCTTTCCCCCCTGGATCCCGGTCTCCTCATTTGTAAAGGGCACACTCCTCCAACACCCCTTGGTGTCGCCCAGAGCGGGATGAAGGACCCCGAGAGATGGAAGGGACCCGCTTCTGCTGGGGCTCCAAGGAGAGAATGTCCATCGCGGGACATCCCGACACGGGTCCTGGGGAGAGTGGCGCCTCCAGGTTGCGGGTGATTTGTGCGGGAGTCACAGCCTGCAGCGGGGCAGCAAACCTCCCACGTCCCAGAAGTTCCTGTTGGGGGCGGGGGTCCCTGCCTCGCCGCTGGGGTGACTAGGAGGCAGTCAGAATACAGCGGGACCCTGTGGCCCTTCAGGGAATCGGCGTCCGTAGTGGGAGGCGGGGGGCGGGGGGGGGGGCTGGAGAAACTGGATGGCGTGTGTCACCCGAGTCTGCCACATGGTCCCGACACCCTGCATCTTTAGTTTCCAATCTCCCGCCTCCAAAAAATAAGCTCCCGGGGAAGAAAGTTGAGGCTCTTTCTCCCCTTGTATCTCAAGCACTTGCAGGATTTGTAGCACCCAGTTTGCCCTCGCTAACTATCTGCGGAGTGAGCAAATGCACAAACCAACTGGTCACAGAACCACCCCGGCTGCGAAGGAAGGACGTGGTTCTCGATGCAAGGATTTGTAGCAAGGCGGAGACGGAGGCTCCAGGTCTCCCCTGAGCTGCAGCCTCTCACTCCTCCTGGTCCTGCCTGCCTGGTGGAGGTGGTGTGGACGATGCAGGGGGGAGGTCTTTCTCCCCCTCCCTCCCCTCCCCTCCCCCTCTCTCCCTCCCCTCTCTGCCTCTCCTTCCCCTCCCCTCCTTCTCCCCTCCCCTCCCTCTCCACTCCTCTCCCCTCACCTTCTCCTCTCTCCTCTCCCCCTCCCTCCACCCCTCTCCAGTTCCCTTACCTTTGGGAGAGGCTTTCCTGGCCCACTGCCTTCCCTCCAACACTTCAGCACACCCCTGCTCCTCCATGGATCCCAGGCCAGAGTTTCACAGTCGGAACCGGGACACGGGCCTGGAACCGTCGCTACTTATGTAACGCGATGACCGTCCTTCGGGGCACTTTGGGAGTCGCGTGGAAGGAGCAGGAGACGGTCTGCGGGCACATGTCGCACACGGGGCAGGAATCCGTCCTGGGAGGGGGACGGGCAGCGCCTCTCCCGCCCACCCCAGACTGGGGACGGCCCCGGGGGCAGAGGTCACAGCCCGGGCTGGGACGCAGTGTCTGAGTCTATAAACCCGAGAGAACGCTGCCTCTCCCGGTCCGAAGACGCGCCCTTCTCGGTGCTGACGTCCCTCTAACCTGCTGATGTCGCGGAATCGATGCCCGGCGATCGCCTCCGGATTGAACTGTCAGTGTCTCCTTGCGTGGTGACACTCGACCCGGTGCCGCATCACCGCGTCAGTGTCTGAGATGTGGCAAAGGCCGCGGTACCTGCCGCTGGCCAGCTAGCATGAAGGTCAGACGTGAGGGCTGAGAGGGGCCTTTGCGAATCACAGAAGGCTGCTCGGCGGCGGTTCTTGGGCTCTGCCTGTGAGCCTGCTCTCCTGGCCCCAAGCTCCTCCTCCTCCACCGAGGGCTGGGGGGGGGCGGAGGTGAGATTCGCTCTCCGGAGACGGAGTGGGGGTGTCCCAAGGACGGTGGGGGGTGAGGGGGGACAGAGGTGACGATGGGATTCGCTCTCTGGGGGAGGGGGTGGGGGCGTCCCAAGGACGGGGGGTTGGGGGCGGAGGTGACGGTGGGATTCGCTCTCCAGGGGACGGAGGTGGGGGTGTCCCTGGAAGCCGCGGGCTCGGAGCACAGCCAGGCCGCTCTGAGCAGAGATCTCCCGGACGACGTGGAGATGAAGCCCGGGGTGAGATGTCCCCGAGGGGCCTCAGAGCTGATGGCGTAGGGTGGGCGAGGGTTTCCTGCGGCCCGGGGGCGGGGCGGCAGGGGGGTGGGGTGCCCACCTCGAGGGCACCACTCACGGGCCTGGGGGGACCGCAGCGCTGCAGAGGTGCGGTGGGCACCCCGCATGGCCGCGCCTGGGGCCTTGGTGCCGCGCTTCCAGGAAGGGGTGACAGCCCCAGCACGTGCCGTTCGGCGCCCAGCACGACGGGCCCGAGGAAGGAGGCCGCCGCGGTGAAAACGGAAATGGGCCGGTGGCACCGTTTCCGGAGAAGTGCGGGCAGCGCGGGTTGGCCGCGTCTCCACAAGCGGGTGCAGCCTCACTGGCTCCTGATCCAACCTGATTGCGGGCAGTTGAAGGGACGCGCTGTGGGAGCCCAGCCAGGGCCCCGCAGGCGGCGATTCCGCGCAGGCGCAGTTCGGACCCCCCCACCCCCACCCCTCCCCGAACCCACCAGGCGCCAGAGCCGCAGTGGGGACAGAAGGCGTGCAGACGGCCTGACCGGAGGCGTTCGAACCCATCAGCCTCAGCTTCTGGCTTGCTGCTTTCGGAAACTGTGGCTTCATTTTCCCCAATGAAAAATCATTTTTATGCTAGAAGATGTAAGTATTCGTTGTAAAACTAAATAATCCGCTGAGGACGCCCAGCATGGTTTCTGCTGGAGTAGAGTCCGGACAGCTGCCTTCTCCATCAGGAGCCATCGTGTGTCCCCGACCCCGCCTGCCTGTGGAGGGAAGCTGAGAGTCATTAGTCTGGCATTCAAGGCTCACAGTGGTCTCATCCCAAGTGCCAGGGCGGGGACCAGGGCCATGTCTGGCTTCCCGGGATCCACTTCCCCTCTCTGGAGCTGCCTGGCTTCCTTCTGGGAGCGTCCCCTCCCGGTGTGGGAGCGCTGCGGGGTGATTCCCAGGGGTGCCTTCCACCGGGAAGCCGAGGGGCGGGGCCCTCCCGCCCCCACCCTGCTCTCCTGGCGCTGGGCACTGGTCCAGGGCTGGCCTGTCCCATGCCCTTTCCTGGGACTTGCTTTGAGCGAGTGAAGGAAAGAAGGTCAGGCAGAAGGAGGTCACCTCTCCCAGGGCGCCATCCCGTCATCCCTCGGCTCCTCGGCTCCCGTGCTTCCCGCCTGGTGCCCCGACTCCTGCAGCCTGTGGGGCTCGGGATCCCGTGGGACAAGCCCGCTGCGCTCACAGCCCCCTGGGTGGGTCTCCGTCCCCCCGCATCCACGGACCTTGTCAGGACGTTGGCCCGCCTGCCACTCTCCTGCTGCCGGGAGAACCCTCCGGTGCCGACTGTCCGCTGGATCCCTTTTTTGAAACTCCGAGATCTGGTCTCAGGAGAAGAAACAAAAAAGCGTCTGTGTCAGGTAACTTCTGGTCGTGGGGGCAGACAGCCGGTCGCAGGGCTGGACCTAAGGAAGAGAGTGTGGCGCCAGGACCACGTGCAGAAAGTGGCAGGTGGGAGGCGGGGCCCGGCTTGGGAAGGCAGGCGGTCCCGAGAGCAGACTGGGCCTCATGTTCCCCCTGGTCATTTATCCACTCAATCTCCGTCTCCTTAGTTCAGTGACATTTGGCACGTCCTTATTGGCCCCTTATTAGGTCAGGTGCCCTGCCTTCAGCCAGGGAGCTCTGGTCCCCAGCCCCAGTCTTACGTGGCCGCAGAGGCCACCCCTGCGAGCGTGTGGGGCCCTCATGTGGGAAGGATGCCAGGTGGGCACGGGCCTCAAGCATGTCCACCTCGGAGCCCTCGCGCCCGTGCCGGTCTCGGCGACACCGCACCAGTCACCGACACACGCGCCTCCCTACCCGGGTGGCGCAATGGATTACGCTGTCCCCCTATCAGAGGGATCTACAAATTGCTTTTTAATAAATGGTCTCCTTAGAAAGTGCTCCAGAGAGAAAGATGGTCTCTGCTTCTTATAGCCCGAGAGTGTTTCCCTTGGAGATAAGAACTGATTTGTAACACTCATCATGAACCATTAATTTTACTTTCGTGGGATGAACTGCGGGAGAATTTCTGTTTCGCAAACCTATCAAATTCTAGGCGGTTTTGAGCAAGAGTTTTCATAAGCAGTGTGGCTGCCGGTCAAGAATATGAGAAGTTTCAAACGTAATTAGATTCGCACCCCTCCCCGACCCTCCCCGGTGAGCCGTTGCGTGTGTGAGGTTGTCCAGGCCCTGGTGGCAGTCCTGTGCCCATTCACGGGGCTTCTCTGAGACCACAGAGGAGCGGGTCAAGAAGGGGCGTGTCTGTCACTGTTATGCCCAGAATTCGGGGGACCCCAAAAACCACCAGGGAGCCGAGTCCGATGCAAGAACAAAGAGCCTTTAATCGAGCTAGCTCGAGCTCAATCTCCTACCGCACCGACGCAGCGGTGGGTCGAGAGAGAGAGAGAGTTTCCCAAGGTGCAAGAGTTTTAAAGGAGTAGTGGGAAGGGTGATGGTCGTGGCCCTAGCCGATTGGCTGAGGTCAGGGTCCTGTTCCCGTCCAAGGCGGGAAACAGGTGTCTCTATTTGGGTGGATACGGGTGCTCTAAGGATTGGTCCCAGCTGGTCTGGTGAGAAGTGGAATCTGATTAATTGGTCCGGGCTGGTCTATTGAGGGGTGGATCCTAATTGATTTGGTCCTAGCCTTTTGGAATCCCGAGTTGCCCTAACATCACCTCACAGGAAAGTCCCCTGGCTTTGTGTCCCAGTCCCTGTGCTGGGAAGTGGGTTCCACCCACGAGCCTCGCGGGAGAGTGTTCTGTGCCCGGGTCACCGTGTCCTCGCAGGCACAGAGCACCGCGTGCTGGAGAGGGTTTGGGCGAATCTGACTTATGTGTTTTCTTCTTTTATTTTGCAGAGAATTCATTGCTGGGACCATCTAGACCATTCCCGGCCAGGAGGACTGGAACCCAGCTTCGAGCCAAGAGGAAACTAAGTCCCCGGCTGACCTGGAGCCTTCTGACCAGGAACTCCTCATCGCTTGGAGAAGAACGGTCGGTCACCCAGGGTGTAGACGGCAGCTGCTCCGCGCCAGAGTCCGCACCTGCTCCCTGATGGGAGGTCTGGGAATCTGGCTCTGGTTCTCGGTCCCCCCAAGCGGGCCGCCCCGTTAGCGTGTGGCGGTCGGCCACCCCGCCGGTGCTCTAGACTCTTCTCTTCCAGCCTCTCGGGTTCGGGGAGTCTGGGGACACTGGCTCATCTCCCGCACACCGTGGCAAGGTGGCCCCGCGCCCCGTGACCTGCCGGTGCCCTGTCTGCTGACACCCTACCAGACGACCTGGGGGCCGGGCCCCGCCCACCACTCCACCCCGGAGGCCGGTCCCAGAGGCCATCTCACGGCTCATTCAAGAGGAAGGAGGACGCGTCCGTGCCGTCCAGGAAACGATTTAATTCCCGAGGGGCTTGGTCAGCCCGGCACCCCAACATGGTTGGGGGCCTGGGCAGTTCTGATGAAAGCTACCCAAACCCCATCAGGCTCCGCGTAAGGCCCCCAACAGCGGTGGTGCCACCAGGCCCGGGGGCACGCCTGGTCACAGCGAGCGAGGCTTGGCGGGGAGGGGAGCAGAGTGTGCCTGACTCCCCCCCACGCGGCGGAGGCCTGACGGACACCCCTAGACGCTGGGAATCCAGGTCCCCCCGAAGACGGCCATTCCGTGCAAACACGTCTGAGGAAGGTTTAACTGAGTGTTCACAGGGACCTCGCTCCCAGCGCCGTCGTCAGCCCCAGAGGACTTCAGCGCCTGATGGCATTCATGCCATTTCCATGCACGTCCACAGATGGGACGTCCACAATGAATTCTCTGCAATGCAATGCATTCCCAGCCTGGCCAGCCCTTGGCTCAGAGCAGGGTGTGAGTGGGGGAACAGGGGTGCCCGCTGCGGGAGGTTTCAGGGAGAGGGAGCCACAGCCCGGCATCGACACGCCGAGGCCTGCTCGACGCCCCTGCCCGGCCCGTCCATGGGTGCCCGCAGGGCGCCACGGTGGCTCCCATCGGGGGCTCCCTCCTGCAGCACTCGGTGCTCCCGGGACTTCGAGGTCCCTTGGAGATGCTCAGTCACCCCTCCGTGTGCCAGCAAGGACCCCCCTGGGACTCAAGACCCCGAGAGCCTGTCCCGGGTAGAACGCAGCGGTTGCACCGTCAGGGTGCTGGGGTTGCAGGCAGCAAAATCCACGCCGAGTTCTGAGGCGAGGACAGAGGAAGTGACCAGAAGCATGTGGGGGCTGGGCATCCTCGGGGTATGGGCAGGAGGAGCCATGGGAGGGTTGCCGTCCGGGCAGAAGGGTGGGGCTCAGGGTGAACTAAACCCTCCAGGGAGAACTGATGGGGCCTCCCCCATGGAAGGCAGCAGGGCCACCGTGCCAGCGTCCACCCCAGGACCTGTCCCCGGCGAGATGTCCCTTCCCCGACCCTGTCTGAACCCTCCCTCCCTCCCCCCAAAACTTCCCTCTTTCCTTCCCTCGCCAGACAGTATCAAGTAGCCACAAACCAGCAAAAACGACTCTCGGTCTCTAAATGCCCTTTTTCAGTCATCACCAACCTTGGTCTTGTATTTGCCTCTCTTTGCACCTCGGTCTCTGAAATGAGCATAGAATCATCGTTAAAGAAAAACGGAGGCTTGTGAGTCAGGTGGAGAGCGGCGGAGGGAGCATCGAGCTGTCCCAATGGCCTTTTTCGTGTGGGAAATGTCTGCGGATGGAAATGGACGAAATCCGGCCCCACGTGACTCACAGCCCAGAGGTGAGGGTCATGGGAGCAACCTTTATTCTAAAGATAGCACAGAAAGAAAAGGTTACAAAAGAAGCTCTTAGGAGTGACAGGACACTGACACCTGATGTGTTAGCCGGGGGCCTCCCACGAGCAGAACCAGTAGGATGTGTATGTTTACAACGAGATTCGTTTTAAGGAATTCATTCGCACAATTATGGAGGCTGGCAAGTCCGAGTCTGCAGGGCGGACTGGAGGCCGGAGGCCCAGAGAAGAGCAGCAGCCCGCGGGCTGGGTGGCAGTGGGGGTTACAGAGGGACAGGGATGTGATGGACGGCCCCGTCCTGACAGGCTCACAGTCCCGGAGTGGACAGTGACCCGTCCTTCCCACGGTGGCCCTGGCTGCTGGAAGGTGGGGCAGTGCTGGGCCCATATTTCCATGTGGCCTCCACGGGCTGGACGCAGGGCTGTCCTGTGGGCCGAGCCCCCCTCTCCCGCCCCTGCCAGTCCCCTGACCCCCAGGCCTGTAGCCACTTGCATCTGTAGCCCCCTCCCCCACGCAGAGCCCCAGCCCCCCTGGGCCAGGGCAGAGGCGGGTCCTGACACTGTTCTCTGCTGGCTCCTGGGCTGAGTGACCCTCCGGAGGCCGGATGGAGGCCCCACGATAACCGTCTCCCCACAAGGACCGTCCCTTCCCGCGGGGTCACTTGTGACGAATGCCACGTGGCGGGCGCCAGATCTTGGTCTCCGACCGCTCGCGCTCGCTCCCCGGGAGCAAAGCAGGCGTCTTTCGTGAGCTCTGACAGCGACCAACTGGCCGCTGTCCTTTAATTAGCAGGGGACGTGCTGCGCGCCGGCCCCCCGCGGGGCTCGGTGAAGGCGCATCACGTCGGCCTGCGCTCCGCGCTCCCGGCGGCCCGCGAGGGTCCCCGGAGGCCGAGGAGCCCCCACCCCGATCTGGCCCCCAAGTCTGAGAACAGCCTCTGGGAGCCAAGCCGACCAGCCGGGACTCCTGGCGGCCGCTCAGCCCGGCAAATTACTTCTCGCCAATTACTTCTTAAGACCGAACTCCGGGCAGGACTCCGCAAGTTCACGGGCGTCTGTAATCTGCTGGTGTAGCCGCCTGGACACATCCGAGGGCGGCTGCTCCTCCGTGGGTGGGGGCTGCTTGGGAACTCGCGGCCGCCGCGATGGGCCGGTGCCTTCTCTGCCCCCCCCACCTCCCCTTTGAAGAGGTGGGTGTGGCGGGGGGGGCGGGGCGGGGCGGCCAGGCCCCTGTGGCGCATTCCAGGGGGGACCCAAGCCAGTCAAGCACCGGTTCTGCTGGAAGGAACCCCGGGTGTGTCCCGCGCCCTCCCTGCCCCGAGGGCGCCTCGAGGCGGGCAGGGGTGCTGCACGCGGCTGCGGGTAGGGGGTCCCCAGGCACAGGTCGGGGGCACGCGGCCGGAAGCGCGGCCGGAGAACCGGTGCTCACCCGGCCTGCAAGTCAGAGAGCCGGAGAGGCGGGAGCCCCGGTGGCCGGGCCGAGACCCGGATCCCCGCGGAGCCGACTGCGGAGACGGCAGGCCCGGGGCTGGGCGCAGGGAGCCCGCCACATCGCATCCTGCTGCCCAGGCCCCCTGTCCGCCGGGATCTCCCGGGAGGGGACCCGCACCCAGGGACACGCCGGTCTCTGGCACTTTGTCTCCCTTTGGTCACCGCCAGGACCGAGGCTCGCGGCCCTGCCGGTGGCCCGTCGGTGTCTCCCGCCCACGGCCCGCTCCCCATGCCCTGCCCCCGGTGCTCGTCCTGTCTGCTTGTGGCGCTCGGTGTCTGTGCCCCAGTGTCACAGGGGCAGGAAGCGCCCCACAGCGCGACACGACTGGGCCAGGCGGAGGGGACGGGCTGGCGGGTGTTGGCTCTGCTGCTTCCGGGTCTGCTCTCCCAGCGCCTTCCCGCCGAGTCCTGGTGACTCCCTGTGTCGCAGCGTGGGAGCCCCCGTGTGACCTCCCTCCCCGTGTAATCGGCAGTTCCGGGAAGCCTCCAGGGGTGGGCTGTCGGGACTGGGGGTTAAACGCAGAGCGTCGCGCAGAAGCGGGCAGCAGGGGTATTAATTCTTCTTGAAGAGTTGCCAGGCTGCTGTTAACTCCTCGTCGTATGAAAGTGTGGGCACGCGCTCCAGGCACGTGGCGCTCCCGTGCTAACTGTGCTTGTCTTTCAATGATGCCCCGTGCGTGTCAGTTCGGACAGCTGGTCTACTCACACCGCTTTTTTTTGTTTTTTCCTCCCTTGCAACACGCCGATTTTTCCGTAATGGTGGCCCACCCATACCCAGGGCAGTAACTCCTTCATCTCCTAGCAGCCCCATGAAATGGATGCCGTTACTATCTCCATTCTATAGATGAGGAAGTACGCCAGAGAGGTTGATTCGCCCAAGGTTGCCCAGCTGGTTAGTGGCTGAGCTGGGATTTGAACCCAGGTTCCCTGGCGCCAGAGTCTGTGTTCTCCAGCCTTCGTTGCAAGGGCTCCAATACGCCTTGGATGCAATTTCAGGGACTCCTGTATGGGGGCCGGAGGAAGGACATTTGGGTCCCACGCGGCCGGCTGGGAAGGGCGGGGTTGGCCATGACTCAGATTGTACTCCACTGCCTTCTGTGCCCGGGGCGCCCTTCCTGACCCCTCCTGCAAGCCGCTGCTTCTTCCTCTTCGGACTGAGGTCAGATGTCCCTTCCTCATTCCCTGAGTTCCCTTCCGAGCCCGCTGGCCCGTCCCTCAGCGCTTCGGGATGGTGGTTAAATGTCGTCCCGGCACGTCTCCCTCTCTGGGCGTTGCTTTGATTTCTTGCTCACGGGGTGTCTCCCCGAGGAGTGCACGGTCCGTGGGGGCAGGGCTGGGATCTGGGCTGTGTCCCCGGAGTCTAGAACTGGGCCCGGGGCCGGGCAGGTGCTCAGGGGTGCCTGTTGCATGAACACCACGCACCAGAAGGAGCCCCCAACATCTCCCCGTCCAACCTGCTCTCTCGACAGAGGAAATGGGGGGAGGGGGGCTGCTGGAGCTGTGGCCATCAGGCTGCACTGCCACACGGGCACATGCCAGGGACGCATACGACACAGGTCGTTGACCTTCTGACAAGAGGTAAGTCGTCTGTCCCATCTCAGCTCAGCCTCCAGAACCCTCTCCATGTGGGCGCCCCAAACCAACAGACCGCAGGACGCTGGGAGGAGGGGCCAGTGTGCAAAGGACCCCCCCTACACACACCTGTGTGTGGGGGAACAGAACGTAAACGGGGGGGGGGTGACGCTCAGCCAGGATGGGGTTCAATCCACCCTGTTCCATTCGGCTTTTCTGGAAGAAATCCGGACATTTCTCTCTTCTTCGTCTCCTCCTCTTCCTTCTCTTTTTGGCTCTTTTACTCCGAAGGGTGGCGGGCGCAGGCGGCGACGGTGCAAACATCTGGAAGATTTGCTTCCCTTCCACATCCCTGAGCTCAAGCCAGGGGGCGTCCTGAGGAGGCGACAGTCAGTGACGCTCGAGAAAAGCGTGGGCAGTTCCAGCAGCAAGATTTTCTGGCGACAGAGGAGCGAGGCGAGTTTGTCCCCAGGAAGTCTTGGTGGGGGAGTCTCTTTCTAAAAGAATCGAGGGGCGCCTGAGTGGCTCAGTCGGTTGGGCGGCCGACTTCGACTCAGGTCATGATCTCGCAGTCTGTGAGTTCGAGCCCCGCGTCGGGCTCTGTGCTGACGGCTCAGAGCCTGGAGCCTGCTTCCGATTCTGTGTCTCCCTCTCTCTCTGCCCTTCCCCTGTTCACGCTGTGCCTCTATGTCTCTCAAAAATAAATAAACATTAAAAAAAAAATTTAAAACCGAATCGAGTTGGCTCGACCTCCCTGTTGCTCTCATCGCAGAGGTGCCTGGGGCCGGCGGGACGTGGGGGAGCCCCATTCTGGGGCGGCAGGTGCCGCAGGAGCCTCTGGGTCGGGGTCTTGGGAGTGTGGGGGGGGGTCCCTGTGGGACCCAGGCCCGGAGCTCTGGCCTCTCAGCGGGGTGACCTCGGGAGAGGCTCTCGGCCTCGCTGAGTCTCCATTGTCCTCATCTTTGCAGCGAGAACGGTTGCCAGGGTGGTCGGGGAATTACCTAAATCGGTGGACGCCAGACAGGCCGCAGAGCACAGCTGCTCGACACCTGTAAATTGTTCCAAAAACCCGATGTCAAGTGTCCAACCCTTGTTCCGATGTCTGCTTCTGGCCTGCTTTGCCAAGATCGATTCCTCCGTCGTCCATGCTGGCGGTGACCATCCACCAAACTCGGCACGACATTCAGATTTCACTGGTTCTTCCGTCCTACCATCCCGTTTTATAGACACCTGTGCGCCTCAAGGTGTTCGGAACGCGACCCAAGTTAGAAATACTAGACAGCATACGCCTTTATGTAAACGGAAACACAATACTTTTAGCAACTGGGATATACTCTGGTATTTTCTGTTCTATTCCATTCCATGCCATTCCATTCCATTCCATTTCTTTTCCAACATGAAAATACTCTTCAAACTGAACCCACAAATGAGTCACACGTTACCTGTGTTTAAAAACTTGTCCTGCAGAAAGACATTCTCTCTCACGACTTTGGCCACAGTGAGTGATAATTCTGTGTATCTCCTGGACCTGCCGTGAGCTCCCGGCTCCGTGGGATGGTGTCTCCGCTCTTCCTTGGACCCTGACCCTGGGCGCTGTCCTTGCCGTGTGCGATCTGTGAACGCCCGCCGCCCGGATGGCACAGCGCAGCGGCCCCTCTCCGCTATGTTCTCGTATTTTGTCCTAACTGTCCATTTTTGCAGGGCTGGATGCTCACTCGGTAGCGTCCGCTTTCTCTGGGCAGGTGGCTGATGGGCTGTGGGACGTCTAACTCCCCGGTCCAGCACACTCGTATAGGGCTTTGCCCGGGCAGTGGTGTGCAAGGCAAGGCCGCCTCCCCCGCTGAGGTTCTAAGGCATTTTAAGAGTTAGATTTGCCTGCAAACTCCGTGCCTGGAAATGAGCGGGAGGTGTTTACATGTCACTTGTATTTATAATTCTTTCCCAGATAGAAAGAAGGAGAAAGAAAGGAAGGAAGGAAGGAAGAAGGAAGGAAGGAAGGAAGGAAGGAAGGAAGGAAGGAAGGAAGAAGGAAGGAAGGAAGGAAGGAATAAAAAAAAGATTGCAAATCCTTGCTCGTAAGCACAATGACTCATTTCTGCATTTCGACCTCTCCTTTCTCCGTAGCGTGTTTCACACTACAAACCCGCTCCCCCCACCTTTCATTTATGAGCGTGTGGTGGGGGCATCTGTTACTTTTGTCCACTCAGCACCCACTCCTCCTCCTTTCCGGCAGTGGGGCTCCGATCTTCCTTGGGACGAACGATCCCTCCCCTCTCCCATCCACCAGCCTCCGGTGCTAGATCTGGCCCCAGGATCCCGGGGCGTGGCAGTCGGAACGTTCTCCCTCTCCACTCGCACCCACGCCCTCTCAGGTCAAAGTGATTCCTGGATGGCACACAGAAGTCAAGGCCAGACTCGGTGTGGTTTCCTGGAAAGACTCTCTCTCCTTTCTCAGGACTTGTTTCTGTGAGGCCGTGAGCCAGGCCGCAGAGCAGAGAGGTCCTGTTTCTGTGTGAGGTCAAGGCAGAGGAAAGCAGGCCATGAACTGAGAGAAATGGAACCTTGCGGACATCGCGAGTGCTCCTGGATCCAGCCATGCCTGAAGCCGTTGCCCCTGGAGCAGGTTTTCTCAACCTTGCTACTATTGTCCGTTCTGGAATCGATCTTTCTTTGCTGCAGGGGACTGTCCTGTACATCGCAGGACATTTAACAGCAGCCTTGGCCTCTACCCACTAGATAGCAGGCTGCACACCCCCCCCACCCCGTCCCCCAGTGACAACCCCAAATGTCTCCGGACACTGCCGGATAGCCGTGGGGGTGTGTATGTTAAAATTACCTCCGTTAAGAGCTGCTTCCTGAGACTGCCTGTAAGTTATGTAGGTCAATAAATGTCCTTTCGTTTGTGCTTGTTCCTGTGAGTTGGGTTTTCTGCGCTTGGGGAAAGCTTTAGCCTCAGGACGCAGGGGCCGGAGGGCTGCAGTGAGCGACGGGACACCCTGCTGCCGGGACACCAACTCAGACTGTGACTCTGCAGCATTCTAGTCTGTGGCTGTATCCCGAGGGGCGGACAGCGCGCCTCGGAACCCACCTGCTTGGTGATGAGAAACCGTCTCGTGACCGCCTCCCAGGGAGAGAGGGAGGAGGGTGAGGGGCGGGCTGGGGAGCACCCCCTCACAACCTGCCATCCTCTTGCGTTCCAGGAGGGGCGTGGGACATTCCGCCAGAACTCCGATGAGCCGCGGTTCCAGCCTGGCCCGTGAGGCCCGTGCCGTTGCCCGCGGGGGGGGGGGGGGGGGACCCCAGGGTGCATTCGTCCCCTGCAGTTATTATGAAAACAGGGTAATGGCTATTGGGTGATTAAAACAACATTTTGCCACTGCGATAAGCAGGCCTGAGCACATATAGGCTTCAATCACTTGCAAAAAAAAAAAAAAAAAAGATAGAGAAAGAAAAAGAAATGGGGGAGGAAAAACAAATCACCGAACCAAGTATTTCCAAATTTCTAAGCATCTGGCGTTTTGGAGGCCGAGCATCCGAGAGATTTGGTTGTCAGTTCGTGTAGCTAAAGCAGACGCTTGAGGACCCGGTGAGTTCCAAAGCTGACTTCCGGAACAGTCTCAGAGCAGGGCTGGGGAGGGCTGCCCTGGTCACAGCTGAATCTGAAACTCTTGCCCGGAAGTCCTCGCCTTCCCCCTCCCCACCCTGGCCCCGTGGGGACCCCGATGTGTATACAACGATGATGGGGGGATCCTGGGACTGGGAGGTTTCTCCTGGGAAATGCTTGCCCAAGGAAGGTTCTAGCACTCAGTTGTTCTCACTTGAAATGATGCCGGAGGTGTGATACTGGCTGCATCTCAGGTCAAGAGAACTGAACGTCGAGAAGGAGAAGGAGGGCTTGTCACAGGGGGGGCGGTGGGGGGAGGCCGGGAGCCGGGAGGCTGAGGCAGGAACTCGTTCCTGTGTTTGGGAAGATGGAGGGGAGCTGAGAGTCCGGGACTTGCTTCAGACTCATGCCTTCCTTTCCTCTAGGGGAGACCCCCAATTTACGCCAGTCCGTGATGAGGGAAAGGTCGGGGGCCCCGGGGCAACTATCCTTGTCTGGGGCCCCTGAGGTTCACCGCTTCCTTGACCTTGAAGTACATTCGGGGCTGCGGCTGAGTTGAGGCAGCTCAGGCACTGGCCTTGGGCACAAAGATTTTGGGGATGCCTGAAAATCTCAATAAAAAGATAAAGATGATTTTAAGGCAGTATTTTAAAAACCAAAATGAATGCAGAAAACCTCACGATAAACAAAATATCAAATTTTAAAATAAAGACAGGATCTGTTGTTTTATTGGAGTTAAAATTAAAAAAATTTTTTTTAATGTTTATTAATTTTTGAGAGGCAGAATGCGAGTGGGGGAGGAGCAGAGAGAGAGGCATTCACAGAATCGGAAGCAGGCTCCAGGCTCTGAGCCATCAGCACAGAGCCTGATGCGGGGCTCGAACTCACACACCGTCAGATCATGACCTGAGTCGAAGCTGGACGCTCAACCGACTGCGCCCCCCGTGTGCTCTTATTGGGAGTTATAATCTGAGTTGTGTGCCTCTAGTTTCCTGATTAATTGTAAAACCGACCCTGTTTTTAAGTATGTTGATGAGAACCATGGCTTACTAAATAAATAAAGAACCCTAACCAGCCAATTTATATCAGAAGCAAATCATGATTTTTTTTTTCTACAACAACTGAACCACATTTTCGCCGTATTTTCTGATCTGAGTGGATATTATTTTCGAGTCATTCCCTGACAGAAATGCCCAAATGAGTCAGTCAACAACAGGAGCGACCAAATACAATTAAACCCTGACCTCGGTTGCAAACCTTTTTGGGCTTATAAACCCAGCTCCCCAAATTCTGACAGTCACCTCGGCATCTTCCCTTGCCTCTGTCCCGAAGGACGCACCTCCTGTGCACTGAGGAGTGTTTCTCAGGTCTGCAGAAACCAGAGAAAAAAACTCATTTTATGATCTGAAGGGGGATGAAAAGCATATTTTAACAGCGTATTTCAAATGCATTCCATGCTCATCACAGAAGCATCCGAGCACCTACATCATTTAGAAAGCTGCAGGAAAGCGAATAATGAATGCAGAGTATGCGAACGATTCATTTCGCTTTTGAAAATATGCACCCCGCCCGAGACAGCTTCGCGAAAGATCCAAAGACCAAATAAAATCTCTGCTGTCTGCAAAGTCAAGGCAGTAATGAGATGACTAAGCAAAAACAAACCTGCGACGTAACCTTAACGGAACGGAACGTTTTAATGGTTTCAAAGGTGGAGACAGGGCCACAAAAGGGTGTGTGAGGGTTACGGAAACCGTTAGGAACACGAGGATCCCGAGCTCTGAGCCGTTCACGGCTCTGTCCCTGGAGTGTGAAATTAGCGACGGAGGCAGATTTCACAGGCGCTTCGGGGAGCGTGGCGTCGTGGCGGCGGATTCGCGACGGGGGCCTCCCCGCCAAGTCCTGCCCACTTGCCAGCTGCTGTCACTATTCATGCAAAGCCCAGAGAATCCTGAGTGTCTGGGGCGTTTTGCATTTATATCGAACACAGGCTCTGCTTCCGTGGGAGTGCGTCTGGCCCACGGGTGGCGCGCCCCGGGAGGAAGTGTCACGACACCACGCTCTCACCACAATCCTCTCTTGTCTTTTAAGAAAAACTCCATCCGTGTGGATTACGTTTGTGGGACATGTTGGGAAAATGTATATAAGATAGGAATATGGTTAAAAACGTGAAGCCTTAAAATACCTCCGAGGGCAGCAAGGAATTCTGAGTGTGAGTTCTAGGTCCAAAATGATTGGGGATGGCGTCCCCGTGACCTCGACGTCTGCAGAGCCGCTTTGGGGAAATTGAAGAGAGAAGAGACACTTGGGGAAACGGTGGGTGGGAGGAGGTTGTGTTTCCCCATTCTCTTCCTGTCTGTCTTGGTTCCATCCAGGTGGTTGTGCGGGACGACGGTCCCCAAGCCGAATTATCCCTTGTCACGCTTCCCACCGTGTCGCAGTTAGACGGGCAGATCCCAGCTTGGTGCCAGATAAAGGGATTTTTTTTTTCCCTTAAACTCAGCTAGCAGGTCCCAGAATACAGTTACGCCAGTAGCCGGAGGAAACTATTGTCTCAGGAGAAAATCTTAGTTGTTTTAGAGTCTTTGGAAGCCCTCGGGACTCTTGTACTGATTCGCTTTTGGGGGGTTTGTATTTTCTAAACACAACCCCATAGCAATCGTTAACAAATCGCTTCCCTTTCCAATCGGTATTCGGCCTTTTATGGTCTCCTCACTGTTGGCAGGTGTTTGATATCTCCCAGACGTGGTTTGAACTTTGAACAGTCTTATGGAAAATTTGAGATCGTGTAAGAACGGGCTCACGGCTCTCCCCCCCCCCTCCCCGCCCCTATTGTAACGGAAACTCATACTGATTTCGGCTTATTAACTTCCAGAGTATGTCGGTTCCCATCAGGCAACAGGTGAGTCAGCAATCCAGAGAGGTCTCTAAGGACTGGGTTCTTTCCATCTCGGTGTGGGCTTCTGAGTGGGCTTCTGCCTGAGGGTATCGAAGGGGGGTAATTCCTCCTGGGGATTGAAGGTCACTTGGGTTCAGAAGAAAAAAAATCAACTTCGGAAGCTTTCTGAGAGGAGCAAGCAGGAAGTTTTCTAGAAAACTCCAGCAAACCCTTTCGGGACTCTCCTTGGCCCCAACTGCCTCCATTGTGTGCTCTTGACCAAATTGCCGCCGAGGAACACGGGTGGGCTCAGCTCCTCACAGTCCCGTGGAAGGTGAGGGGGACAGGAGGGTCGTGAGAAGTCCGGGACCTTTCCTGGGGAGGACTGGTGGTGGATGCAGCGTGCAGTCGGCGACACCTACTACTGTCTAGGAAAACCCCTCCATCTCCCCCGCCGCCAGCCTCCCTGAAGGAAATCTCTGTCTTCTTCTCCCTTACCGCTCACACCGCGTGCCTCTTCCCACACCCGCCAAGTCTGTGACCCCAGCTGGGTGTCCTGCAATCTGGATCAGTTCCGACACGGTCCTCTCAGAGTCAGCATCAGACCCCACAGGCTGAAGGCTTGGTCCCACGAGACCACCCCCATCTCAGATGCCCATCGCAAGCCCCAGGTTGTCACCCGGACTTCTGGCCGATGGGCTGTGATTTGAACTTCCGCGACCACTTTGATGGATTTGATACTTTGCTAGAACGGCTCACGCAGGACTCGGGGACTAACTTTCCTTTGTTTACCGGCTTATTATAAAGGATGGGGTAGAGGATACAGACGGTGGGGAGAGCAGAAGACGTGAGGAGTGGTCTGGAAAGGCCCGGAGTGTGTGCCCTTGTGTCCTTGCGGAGTTAGGGTGCCGCGCCCCCCAGCAGGTGAGTGTGTGTTCACCAGTCCAGATGCTCTCCGACCCCCAGAGCTTAGGGATTTTTATGGAGGCTCCATTACATAGGCGTGGTCCATTCTTAGCTTCTGCAGAGAGTTCCAGACTGCTCATCTCGGCTTGGTCTTTCTGGGGACCAGCTGCCATCTAGGAGGCCACCGAGAGTCACTTCATTAGAACAGACGACACTCCCGTCACCCAGGAAATTCCAAGGGATTTAGGAGCTGTGTGTCAGAAACCAGATCAAAGGCCAAATATTAGGACGAGCCAGGGAGACCATCTCCACAATCCCTTCCTTCCCTAAGGGCTGGTGTCGGATGCTCAAAAACAATTTCACAGATGTGGAAATAGAGACACAGAAAAGCAACAACTCGTCCAGGTTCCCAGAGCCACTGAGTGACAGCCGAGCTTCCGGTCCGCGTAGCTTCCCCTGGGACCCCATCCTTCCTCTTCTGCGGGTGGAGGTAGCGAGTACCCTGCTGGGGAAACTGAGGGCTGAATCATCGCGTGTTACGGCAGATGTTGGTAACCAGCGTCTCCCATCATCACAGGTAGACGTGGAGCAAACGTATCTCCCATACATCGATGCCTGGGAGTGTCAAATGGTACAGTCACCGTGAAAAACTCTTTGGGCATTTTCTTTAATATAGTGTATTGTCAAGGTGGCTACCACACAGTGTGTCCAGTGAGCTCTTGGTTCTGGGGGCAGATTCCCGTGGCTCATCGCTTCCATACGACACCCAGCGCTCATCCCAACAAGTGCCCTCCTCAGGGCCCATCACCCATTTTCCCCTCTCCCTCGTCCCCCCCCCATCCACCCTCAGTTCATTCTTTGTATTTAAGCGTCTCTTGTGGACCTGGAGGGTATGATGCTCAGTGAAATCAGTCAGTCAGAAAGGCAGATTCCATATGTTTTCACTCATCTGTGGATCTTGGGAAACTTAACAGAAGACCGTGGGGGAGGGGAAGGGGAAAAAATAGTTCCAAACAGAGAGGGAGGGAGGCAAACCATCAGACTCTTTGGCCGATTTAGAAAGTTAAAACCTACATCTGTTCTCTGACTCAGTAATTCCACCCCTAGGTATGCACGCAAGAGACATGAAAACACACCCACGGAGCGATAGGAACAAGGACGCTCAGAGCGGCTCTAGCCATAACAACTCGGAACTGGAAACGGCTCAAGTGTCCAGCAGTAGGAAAACGAATAAACAAAGAGCAGGCTGTCCACACGGCGGATTACCGCTCGGCAGCAAAAAGGGAGCCGCCCCCGAGGCGTGCCACAGCGTGGCCAGTCATTGATTAGGTGCGTCCCTTTCAGAAGTATCCAAGTTCAGAAGCCACCAAAAAATGGTCGATCCCGGATGGGGACCGAAGATCGGAGGGCAGAGACCAGACAGGTACCACATTCTCAGCCCTTCTATACTTTCGGTAATTAAAAAAATCATGTATCATTTAGTTTAACAAAACTTCAAGGGTCTGTTTCTTCTCTCTGCCCAATGACCTTCAGCTAACAGTCGAGTTAAATAACCAGAAGCCCCACTCACTCAAGTTCAGCTTGGAGACTGGGAGGGAATCTGGAGGTCAGATGGGCAGAACTGCACAGCTCGGGTGACCAGGGCTCGGTGGCACCGGCCAGAGAGTGGCTCAGCAGAGGTGGCTCGTTCACAGGGAGGGACAAGCATCTCCAGTGACAATGTTCTTGAGGGTGAAGCCCCTACACTCTCGGGTCACGTGCACCCCTGAGGGATCCCGCCACCAGCCTTGACAGAGCCCCGGCCCGCAGCCCGGAAATGACCTAGAAAAGGTAAGTAGAGGAAAGTGTGCCGTCTTACACAAACTAAGGCGTCTCTGAGAAAACAGCGTCTCATGCTGATTGGCACCGGAATTCAAAAATGCAACCGAAAACAACCTTTGCTGAACCGGAAACCTGGAAGGCTCCAGACTGTGAATCCAGAACTTAAAAAAAAAAAAAAAGAGAGATCGAAAAAAAAAATTAGGGGTTTGCCACTCGTATTACATAAGTGGTGATCATATTCAAAGAGGCAGAACGTGGAAGGTGATTTGTTTCCCAAAAATTCTGTTTAGACAGCTCTTTCCATACAGGTTCTGAGGTCTGTCTGCAGTCCTCAACCCGCCCACCGTCCAGGCCCCGCCCACCCCGACCTTACTCTCACTCCCCGGGGGATGGGATCCCCAGGACCCGGTGCCCCACTCCTGCCACAGGGAGGGAGCCAGGAGACGCTTCCTGTGGGAAGCATGGATGAAAGGTTTCTTTGTCCCAAATTGACTTTTTCCATTTGGTTCTCAAGTGCTATATGATTAATGTTTTAGATAAACATTCCGGTAAGACTTGGGTAATCTTTTATTGGTTTTTTTGTTTGTTGTCGGCTTACTTTTTGTTTTGTTTTGGGGGCAGAACTCTTTGGAAGGCACAGGGACCGACTCTGGCTGCCAGAGTAGATGTGCTTCAAGGGTTTTTGATGTTTCGGTCGCCTTGCTTCAGACATGGCTTTGAGACACGGCTTCTTGACAGAGAGAATCGGTTGTCCAGGCTTGGGTCAGTGGCCACCCCTCGAGGAGACCGGGTGCTCTGATTGGCAGGTCCTCCAGCCTGTATCCAATGGCGAAAACTTTGTTCCCCAAAGAGAATTGGAAGGCCGTTACTGGAGAAAGAGAAGAGTCCGATGGCCGTGTTCGGTGGAAACAGTGGTTCTCGGCCCTCAGGACCGACCCAAGCACCTGCCCTTATGGCCAGTATCGCGTAATGCTGCCTCGCACCACGGAAATGAAATTCACGAGGAATATGACCTACTTATACAGGTCATTTGAAAAATTAGAATGTTGTCCTAGTCACAATATTGAGGAGAAATAAGAGGAAATTAACTACTAGGATATTGCTTATACTAAAAATAACAAAACCGTAGGACTAGACAAAAGGAAAGGAGAATAAAAATGCACTTGGGAGCGGCTAGACTATAAGATTTAAAGAATCAGCGAGTTGTTTCCTTCTGCTGTTGATGCATAAGTGGATTTAAAAGCAGCAAGACAGGAGGTTCCTGGGGGGCTCAGTAGGCTGGGTGTCTGACTTCGGCTCAGGTCACGATCTCGTGGTTTGTGAGTTCGAGCCCCGTGTCGGGCTCTGTGCTGACAGCTTGGAGCCTGGACCCTGCTTCGGATTCTGGGTCTCCCTCTTTCCCTGCCCCTCCTCCACTTGCCCTTTGTCTCTCTCTCTCTCTCTCTCTCTCTCAAAAATAAACATTAAAAAGATTAAAAAAACAGAAGCCAGCCTGTACAAGAGATATTCAAAATGAAAGGGCAGGCGTGAGGCAGACGCTGGGACACTAGGGTAAAACCTAGTCCCTGCACGCTAGCAGGTGTAACAGAGTCCTTTGCCTTCCCAGGCTCAGGGCTCAGTTGATTACAAACAGGGCTATTACTTCTGGGAATATTCCAGAAGGACATTTTAAAGCTGCTCGAGGCCCAGGGGCGCTGTGGCTGGAGTCATAGCCCCCCTGCCTGGACTCCCGGCCCCTAAATGCCAGCAGCCCCTGTAAGGCGAACCCGGAAAGCCTCTGAAAGGTAGCGGGCGTCTCCAGTAACTCATCACCGGGTCGTCTTCCCCTTTCCCTGTCTTTGACTAGGCTACTTTACAATTCTGTAAAGATAAAAGCTCATTTATAGCAAAGTGATAGTAATGCAAATAATTCCTGTCCGTGGAAATGCGTGTCGTGTCCAGGGGTGTTTTTACCAGACTTTCTCTGCTGCCCTCTCCCCCCCCTCCTCCCTTCCCCTTTCTGCCCCTCCCCTCCCCGTTATAGAGGAAGCCAGTTTCGCACGTATTAATGAGATTCATTCATTTCGACCTTCCAAATGGCCTATGAGTGTGTGGGCACTTTGGATTTCTCTCTTTTTTTTTATGTTTTATTTATTTTTGAGAGAAAGAGACAGAGAGACAGAGAGAGACAGAGTGACAGAGGGGAAGGGCAGAGAGAGAGGGAGACACAGAATCAGCAGGCTCCGGGCTCTGAGCTGGCAGCACGGAGCCTGACATGGGGCTCAAACCCACAGACCGTGAGATCGTGACCTGAGCTGAAGTCAGACGCTTTACCGACGGAGCCCCCCAGGCGCCCCTGCATTTTTCTTCGACTTGGTTTTAAAACTTTCTGGCTCCTTCATTCGTTACTGCGTTGACACCTCTGACACGTTCCTGGAATATTTGTATGACACTCATGATTTTACCTTTTCCAAAAAATTCTTCTTTAACAGTCCCGATGCTCGTGTAGCCAGAAGGGAGCCCTTCGACTTTTCAGGCTCCTGGTAAGACGATATTGCGTGCGCCGAGTCACCGGATTAACATGCGCGCACGCACAGCTACCCACGGAGAAACGACAAACTTAAGGGAACCTAGCTGTTACGCCCTCGTCCCGACCCCGTGGCCGTGCGACCCGACAGGTGGCTGAATGGTCTCTTGCTCTTGCTTCACGAGCGCTCGGCTGTGGGTTCTTAGGCTTGGAAACCTCAGCCTCAAGCCGAGGTCCTTGAGAGCCACACTTTGCTCCTAGCAGTTTTATGGAACCAACGTCCTCAGCTTTTTGGCTCTTGTCTGAGGAAAGTCGCAACTCGAGGTGACCCGGCACCCTTCAGCGTTACTGTGAAAGGGAATTACATCCCGTGTCATTCTAATCTTCTCGGCCACGGTTGTTTTCCTGGTGTCGTGGGGGTATTTTGAAGCCTCAAAAGGAAAAAGGAGAAAATCCGAGAAGACCACCCCCCCAGTCTGAAATCCTGTTAAACCTCCAACAAAACCAAACCTGCCACGGCTTGACGAGACGAGACTCCAGAGCAGAGCGGAGCGCGGGCGCGGCGGGGAGATCCTGCCGGTTCCTTTGTGAAACCCGGTTCCCTCCATCCGGGCGGCACGGACGGGAGCGTTTCCCGTTTCCCGGGGATCCTGGTCGTGGGGCCACGCGGAACGCAAGGGACCACGCTCTGATCTCTGGGTTCAGTGCTCGTTTTCATAACTCTGTTCCTTGTAAGAGCAAGGGACAGAGATCGTCCCCAAAGCCTTGCAGCAGGACGTGGGAGGGGCTCGGGCCTTTCTGCGCCCTGTGATTCGAAATGACCATCCCAGCGAAGTAGGGTTGAGCCGAGCCATCAGGAGGTCAGGGTGGGGAGGGTGAGATCTCCCTCCTAAAATCCGCATTCCCTAATCGAGACAGGACATACTTCTAATATAGAGAAGAGTGTCTGTCTCAAGGGATTTTCCGAGGAATTTTATGATACTAGAATAGTAATTGCTTCAAATACTCAAGTACTAAAAAACACTCCGGGGGCGCCTGGGTGGCTCAGTCGGTTAAGCGTCCGACTTCGGCTCAGGTCATGATCTCACAGTCTGTGAGTTCGAGCTCCGCGTTGGGCTCTGTGCTGACGGCTCGGAGCCTGGAGCCTGCTTCATTCTGCGTCTCCCTCTCTCTCTCTGACCCTCTCCCACTCATGCTTTGTCTCTCCTGCTCTCAAAAATAAATAAAAACATTAAAAAAAAATCTTAAAAAAAAATACTCCGAAATGCAGTTTGAACGCTCGACCGTGTGTAACTAACGCACAGTTCTTGCAAGTCGTATACACGCACCTCTCTGTGCGCCCCACTCGTTCACGCCCCGCGGTCCCCTTCGTTCAGGCGGCATCTCTGGCATCTGCGAGACCGCCCCGACCACCCATCTAAAATAGTGTCTTCACCCTCTCCGTCTTCTTTGGTGCTGTATTTCCTCCGCAGCGTTTTTCCCTCGATCGCGATTAACTTGGAAGGCCTCGCAGGGTACCGAGCAGAGCAGTGGCGAGGCAGACGGGACCATCGCAGTCGCAGTGACGCGAGGTATGTGCTGGGGTCAACTTTGGGGCGGAGGCTGGTAGCGGAGCAGCCAGGGAGAAATCAGAGAAGGCTTCGCGGAAGAAGCGACAGATGCAGAGGGGTGAGTAGGAGTTCACCCTGAGAAGTGGGACCGAGGGAAAGACGTTTGGGCAGAGGGAACGGTCCATGCCAAGGTATGGAGGCCCAAGAGCCGTTGCCGACAAGGGAAGAAGGGCGTGGCCTGAACGCGGTGAAATTTTCTAAACGGTGACTTCGCCTCTCGTGTCCCAGGCCAGTCCCGGCCTGAGTTATCTGGGGAGGGCTGTCCAGGCGCAGGGCACGGCGGAGAATGCGGAGAAACCCGGCGCCCGTCCCGCCCTCCTGGGGCTCTGTCCGGCCGGGCGGGCGGCGGGCTTGGAGAGAGGGTCAGGAGCGAAAGTTCTGTTCCGGGTTCAAGGCCTCAGCAGACGATCACCAGGCACACATTGTGGGTTTGGGCCTGACTCGCCTGTAGGGGGGGAGTAGCAAAGCTCCTGAGAGAGCGGCCAGGTCATTCATTCATTCGTTCCGTCATTCATTCACTGACAAATATTTACTGGCACTCGTGCAGTGCGCCTGGCCCATCTGTTGTTCGGGAGAGAGAGGCGGGCGGGAAAGATGAGCTCCCTGCCTGCGTGGAGCTCACACGGAAAACGCATCCCAAACGCAGGCGAGCAGATGAGTCAGTAAGACGTTTCCAGGTGGTGGCAGCGCCATGAAGAAAAGGCAGCAGGGCAGGGGCCTGGGGAGCGGGGAGGGAGTGGGGAGCAGGGCCCCCCCAGACACAGGGTCCGTCGTGGGTGTGTTTCGGGGAACAGCAGGGCCAGCGTGGCTGTGGGGGGAGGGAGTGCAGAGTGAGGTGTGCGCGGTTGGCAGGGCCAGGGGTCGGCGCCTCGTAGCCCCGGAGAGGAGACGGGTCTGCCACGGACGGCGGCCTGCGTCTTCACCTCGTTCTCTTCCCGGGGATTCTGGCGTGGAGGAGGCCCTCGCGACATTTAATTCAATTTCACTGGGGCCGTCGAAACCTATCGAGCTGTTCTGTTGCCTTCCCCGGTGTCCCCCTCTTTCCTGCCCTTGACTCTCCCCCTCCCACCTGCTCTGTCCACACTGCGACAGCTTCCCTCTGACGCCGAGTCCCTAAGCCACCCAATTTCCTGTGCCTTATTGAAATGATTAAAACACAGAGTCCAAGCACAGCTGTTATCTTTCTGGTCGATCCGCAGAGAAAAGAAGCAGGCGGAGAAAAGAGGAACACAAAACGCTGGGACGTCGGATCCTATCGGCTCAGCGCAGTGACACCTAGGCTGGGCGATTCCCGGGGTGGCATGTGGCGGTTCACCGGGCGCTTGGTACAGGGGACTCTTTGAAACAATGACACTGCGTGGTGGCAGCTCTCATTCGCTGAGGCTCTCAGGGGTCGTCTGGTGCCAGGGAGTCAGGAAGCGAAGAGCTTATACACAGGACTTCGATATATCAGCCAGCATTTATTGAGCACTTACTGTATGCTGGGCACTCTCTAAGCATGCCCAGGTGTTATACAGTTCTCACAGCGGCCCTTGGAGAGGGCAGCATTCTTAGCCATGTTTCAGGGGAAACTGAGGCCGAGGATGGTGAAGTGTTTGCTACTTGCCCCACAGCTAGTGAGAGATGGAATCCGGACTTACCTGTGGTTCGTGTACGGCACACACGGGATTGTTATGCCCAGAATTCGGGGGACCCCAAAAACCACCAGGGAGCCGAGTCTGATGCAAGAACAAAGAGCCTTTATTCGAGCTAGCTCGAGCTCAATCTCCTACCACACCGAGGCAGCGGTGGGTCGAGAGAGAGAGAGTTTCCAAAGGTGCAAGAGTTTTAAAGGAGTAGTGGCCCTAGCTGATTGGCTGAGGTCAGGGTCCTGTTCCCTTCCAAGGCGGGAAACAGGTGTCTCTATTTGGGTGGATTCGGGTGCTCTAAGGATTGGTCCCAGCTGGTCTGGTGAGAGGTGGAACCTGACTGATTGGTCCGGGCTGGTCTAGTGACGGGCGGAACCTGATTGATTGGTCCATCTTCTACTTCCTAGTCTTTTGGAGTCCCGATTGGCCCTAACAGGGATCTGAAAAGCCCAGGTCTAGCGGATAGAGCAGACGGTGTGTTGGAATCACGAAAATCAGGATTCCACGCACCCAGCCCTTCTCGTGTGTGACCTTGGGCCGCGGAGCTGGGCTGCCGGTCAGACGCTCCCAGTTGGTGGAAAACAGCCTCTCGGATATTCCTCACGATGCTCCCCGTGGGGGGGTTAACACTCTTCCCCTCAGCATTGCCTGCTGTTGATTCTCTGGAGTCTGTGTACATGCACACGTGTGTGCGTGTGTGTGTGTACCTATGCGTATGTGTACAGTGTGTGCGGAAGCAGGGTCTCTAAAGTCAGACAGCCTGGGCTTGAATCCTGGCTCAGCCACCCCCAGGGAACATCGCTTAAACCCTCGGTGCCTCGGTTTCCTCCTCTGTCGCATGGTGCCCATCTGCCCCCACGTCTTGGCGTCGATGTGCGCATTAGATGAATTAGTCCGTGTGATGCTGAGATGGGGACCCAGCCCAGGGTCGGTGCTGGATGGATGTCGTTCCTCGTGACCCTGTCTCTGCAGCCCAAACGCCCTCTCCCCAGGGACAGCTCCTCTCCTGGACGCAGGGGAGAGGCGTCTTGGCCCCCTGGAACCTAGCTGGGGGGCCCTTGAGCCAGCGGCTTCACCTCCTTGTGCCTCGGTCTCCTCCTCTGGAAAATGGGACAATAATCACACTTCCTACCTGGGCCCGTTGCAGGGATTAAGTGAGTTCCAGGAGCATGCAGGGCCGCTAAGTATTAGCTGTCATTCCACCGTCACCTGCCTCGTCTCCCTTCCTCCTGCCGCTGGGTACCGAGCCACGTGCTCCACTGCACACACTCGCGGCCGCGCCCTTCCAGGTCCCTCCGCTTGGATTGCCCTCCCCTGGATCTTTATTTAGTGACTTCATGTTCGCACGCTGTCTCCCTAGGGAGGCTTCCCTGACCGCGTACCTGATGGAGCTCTTTGCCCAGGACCTGGTAGCCATCCGTCCCAGCAGTCTGCCCCGCACAGCTGGGGGGCAAATCCAGCCTGCCGTCTGCGTGTGTCAATAAAGTTTTATTGAGATAGCCACATTGATTCACTTATGTATCGTCTATGGCTGCTTTCTCTCCGTACGGCGTTGTTGAATATTTGTGAGACTATTGCCCTGCGGGGCCTCGAACATTTAACATCTGGCCCTTCACGGAAAAGATTTATCGGCCCCCGTTCTGTCTGCGTCTCATTTGAAGATGCACCAGACACTGAGGCAAGGTAAGGATTGATGGAGGGAGAGCTTGCAGTGCAGTGGGGTAGCAGGACAGGGCAGGGATGTTGTGAGCAAGCCCTTAGGGTCCCAGCCATCGCCGGCAGAGGCTGCCTGTGGGGTGACAGCTCCCAGCGCTTCCCGGGGCAGGAGGACACAGTCAGGAGGAGTCTGGGGCTTGTGGTCAGATCGCGGGTGGCAAGGACCAGCCGGCCATGAGTGTTGAGGGGCGTGGGTTGCGTTGACAGTTACTTGTTTTCTTGTCTGTCCTTGTCTGTCCCCTGCTGAAGTGGGGACTCATCACCGTGGACCTTCGTGGGGGCGGGGCCCTGGGAGTGTTGGCCGAGGGCGTCGGGAGTTCTCATCCCCCCGGGGTCTCTCTACCATCACGACCACAGACGCCATGGGTTCTGCTGCTTCTGGTCATTTCTGAAAAGACGTGGCAGGTTTGCTTGGGGGTAGCCACAGGGAAGCTGAGGTATGGAAATGCGACCTCTCTCAAACCTTGTAGTTTGCTCAGGGGATCCGCTCAGGGACTGAGACACTCCACGTCTTGACTTCTCTCGACATGCTGCGTCCTCTACGCCATGGGAGGTGGAGGGCTCCCCCACCTCCTTGCCCAGTATCCGCCCAGTCCCCTCCACGCAGCCAGAGAGACCACTAAATGCACCAAACCCACATGTCATCCTGCTCTGTCAACGCTTCGATGGCCTCACCTCACCCTAAAAGCAAAGACCAGAGCTCCCAAAGGTGCTGTGTCAGTTGAGGTGGGTTTGATTGCATGTAGCAGAGACTCGAGAGAACAGTGGCCTAAATAAAGTAGAAGAAGCAGAGGAGAGGCCCGTGCGGCTGAGCCCAGCAAGTCGGGGACGAATGTCGGAGAGGCAGCCCGGGCACATCCCGTGGGGCTGGTGGGGCGCGGACGTCTCTCTGGGCACGCAGAAGAAGTCCGAGGATTCTGAGCAGGTGAGTAACGTGGTTTTATTGACCTTGAGAGGATGTGCATGTCTTAGTCTGCATATTAGATTCATATGCATGGCTGTTTGGTTAGTGCCTGCCCCCCCACCTCTAACCCGAATGCACCGTCCGCGGTGGCAGGGGCCATGCCTATTTTGTTCTCCGCGGCGTATATCCTGCTTCTAACACAATGGCCGGGCATACGGCAGACAGTCGACAAATATTTGTTAAGGAAGGATAGAAGGGAGGGATACAGTGTTTAGTGTAGACCCGGCGCAGCCCTCTCTCCGCCTGTTTCAGCCGCGTAAATCCCGGGGGGACTGACTCCATCATCTCCCAGGCTGTGTCCACGTCTGATGTTTAGCATATAAAGATCTTTCAGGAACAACCACTTCGATCCCGAGGTGGCCTTCGTGCTGAGCAAGAATAAGTAATGATTTGAGCTCCTTTGACAATAGTTCAACCGTCTCTTCGTTGCTTTAAAGGAAAGTGGCTAAAGAGACAGAGGCCTTCGGGGAAGTGGTTACGGCGCTGCGTGTCACCCCTGAGGAGAGACGTAACTGGACGATGATTTATCGCAGCCTTCTGGCGTGGGAAGAGCCGCTGGCTCACCGGGGAAAACAGCTCTTCCGTGGCCGCCTGCCTGGAGAGTCGAGTGAGCATTGGTACTTCGTTTAGCTGTACAGACACTCGGAGCTCCTTTCCTGCCTTTGGCAAACTTTACGCCTTATAAACCGCTGGCTCAGTGGAACTCCAGCTCCTCGGTTTCCCAGACTCCCTTGCAGCCGGGGCCGGGGCGGGTGACGCTGGTCGCCCCCACGTACATAAACTTTGAATTGGAGTCTCGTCACTTGGAGAAACAGGAACCTCACGCAATCCATTCTGGGGAAGGCCGATGAGCGGGGAGACGGCGCATCCGTGCTTGGGGCAGTGGGAGCCGTAGCGTCTGGAGGTACCGGAGATATCTTCCTGCGAATAGCTCTGTGGGATGCGTTTTAGACCAAGGTCTCAGCGAGGTGGTCTTTACACTTGATTCTCTGGCCCTTCTGGGAAATCTCCCAGCCACCCGCTGTGTTTTAGTCAATTCCTTTCCTGCTTCAATTTACTGGTATGAGTTCTGTTCTCAACCCACCGCCCTGACCCGCACGTGGCGCGGGTGCACGGAGCCGGCTAGCAAGTAGGCGAAGGTGTTTGTGTTCTGGACTCAGCGGGTCAGCGACCGCAGGCTGTCTGCAATGGATCCCACTTACTTTCTCATAAATATTTATTTAAGTACTGGCTATGCCGGGCAGCGCGCTCGCTGCTGGGGATCAAGTACTGAACAGGACAGACAAGGTCCCTGCCTTCCATCCTGGCTGGGGAGACGGCAAGAGATCAGACACAAACGAACAAATGGGATATATTCAGATCGTTGTAAGTGCCGAGAAGGACAGGCAGGCCAGAAGACGAGACAGGACGTGACGGCCGTGGTAGGCTGCTTTATTCGAGGCGGGGTGGGGAGGGATCTCTGACCGGGCGGTCTCAGGGACGAGAGGCCGCTGGCCAGGCTGCATGTGTGGGAGCGCGCGTCCCGGGCGGGGGAAAAGGTAAGTGCGTGGCCCTGAGCGAGAAAGGCCGTGGCATCGTCGCAGGAGTGTGGAGGGACCAGGCCACGGAGGGTCTCGTGGGCCACAGAGGGGAGTCTGGGTAGTACTCGGTGGGAAATCATGGGCGGGGTTTATGCAAAGGAGGGACGTGGTGTGACTTGCAGCGTGGGGGTGGGGCGTGAGCCTGTGCGGGTGGCCGGGAGCTGGGGGCCCGACACGTGTGAAGGGTTGTCTACCAGGGAAGGTCAATAGGGACTCGGCACCCGGGGCTTTTGTTGGAGGCTGGTCACGTCGGCACCTTCCAGACAGGCAGAAGGAACGCTGGGGCTCCGGGTAAGCTATATGGTTCATCTATCCGGGATAAAGACGGGGAGGGACGTGAGGCGCCTGGCTGGCTCAGTCCGTTCAGCGTCCACCTTCAGCTCAGGTCATGATCTTGTGGTTCATGAGTTCAGGCTCCACACTGGGCTCGCTGCTCTCAGCACAGAGGCTGCTTAGGATCTTTTGCTCCCCTCTCTCTGCCCCTTCCCCACTCCCACTCTCTCTCTCTCTCTCTTTCTCTCAAAAATAAATAAACATTAAAAAAATACGTAGGGAGGATAGAGAGGAGAGAAGTCTGTGGATTCAGAATCTACTTGGGGGTCGAGCTGTCAGGAAGTGCTAATGCGTTGGGTCGGGGGCAGGGTGTAAGGAAGGGAGGTGTCAGGCTCTGGTCACCATCAGAGGGAGGAACCATCACCGTCACGGGTAATGATCACTGGGCACTTTGAGTTCAAAACCCACAGCTGCAGGTCTCTCTCATTGAGTCACAGAAATTTCACAATGAGAACGGTCTTAGCAGTGTCCGGCATAACCACTTACTTGGACAAATGAGGAAACTGAGGCCCCTGGGGAACGGTTATCCAGAGAGTTCGTAGTCGACTCAAGACTGGAATGTCCGTTTTCTGATTTCTAAGTAAGTGCTTCTCCAATATGCCCTGTTGAGGACAACTAAACCGATCAGGAGGAACAGAATGTGAAAGACAGAAACGACCGTGTGCTGGTTACTAAGCTACTGGTTCTCAGCCGCCTAGGCGCCCTTCTGAACTGTTCTGTCATGCCAGGGCGGAGACTCTAGAGTCCCCTTAGCCTTTCCCGGTTGTCTTTTTGCTGGGTCCCCACCTACACAGACCGTAGCAGCTCAGGGCCCCATCGAAAGACAGAACCGTACAGTGATTCAAACTGGGGAAATGTTATACAAAGAATTATTAACCTATGAGAAAAGAGTCCCTATGGGCTATAAGAAAACCCTAGGGGATTCCCTAGGGCTAAGACAGGGTCTCTAAGAAGGACAGACTTGGAAGGGGGCCCCTTCCGAAGGCTGGGGTTCAGATCTCTTTGTAGGGTGTAGTTGGCTGGCCCCTGGTTTACTTCACGGCAGTAGCACCCGATGAAGTTGTCAACCTTGCCGGTTTTCACCAGTTCGTCTCTCCACCCCCGCTGCTGCCATTTTGGTCCAAGCCACCATCATCTCTCACCTGATGATTGCAGGCGATCTCGGTCTTGACCCCATATGAGGTCAGCTTTTGAAGCAGAGCTGAGGACGGACATCCTTATGCATGTGATTTATTGAGGAGATGCTTCCCAGAGAAGGGAGGTAGGGGGTAGAACAGGGCGGTGGGGGGTATGTGTGTCGGGGGGGGAGCTAAGCAAAGAAAGAGAGCAGCTTCAGCCTGAGCCCGTGGACAGCCCTGGAGCATGAATTGTATCCCAGGGTTGGTCCCAACTTGAGGTGAGGGGGCTGGCATTTGGACCTCCATGTCACCCCGTCATTGGGGACAGGCTGCTCTGGGGCGTGCACGGGGATTACAGCCTCCAATGCCAGGAAGCTCCCGTTTGGCCTCCGTGCAGTTCTCACTCTGGGGAGGGGCATCTGTGAGCCTCCATTAGCTCCGACTCTGAGTAGCTGGTGTGTGAGGTCAGGAGAGGGGGTCCAGGCAAGGCGCCAACCACGCCACCACCCATCCCAACGTTCTACTGACAGACGGGCGGTCCACGTGGTCCTCCTCTTGGGCAAAGTCAGAGATGGGAGCCATCTGTCTTGTGCGGAGGCCGCGAGGTCACGGGGCTGCTGTGGCATCTGCTCACGAGGTGGCCCAAGGGGGCAGGAGATCACGGTGGAGCTGGACCCAGACCTCGAGTCCAACGGCATCCTGCTCAAGCCCCACCCTTGGCCTTCTCTGGCCGTGGGATCTTCGGTGAGCTTCTTCCTTCCTCTGGATTCATTTCCTGTCTGAAGGTGGGATCTTCGGGACTAATTCTGGGGCTGGACGTATCGGCACTAGTGTTGAAGGCCCCTCTGGCTGTCCATGTAGATTAAAAAGCTGTCTGAGATGACCCGAACCCCAGAACCCAACTCTATTTCACAGAGACACGAAACTACCTTTTTCATTGTTTGGAACAGTATCGAGTTTTCAGGGCTAAACGACAGCATAAATTAAGGGAAGACGGTGACTTGTTTTGCTCAGGACTTTACCAAGGTCCCTTCACCAGTTCGAAGGCTCGACCTACCAATGGCGAAGCTTCTCGAGTTGCCCCCAAAGAGCAGAGCTGTCTCAGGTCCGCATCTGTAGCTTCATTCCCCGGGATTCCACGTCCAAGTTCAAGCATCTCATGACTTGACCGATCTTCCAGATGAGTCGTGTCTGAGCGTTTACGTGTTGAAAAGTGTTTTATTTTATCACGAATTCCTTTCCTTTCCCCCTTTATCTTATACTTGGGATATTACATTTATTTAAAAATATGTATGTAGGTGGGTTATATTAATTATGAATTTCATTCCAGTCGAATAGAGAAGTAATGAAATATTTGTTTTAAAAACCAGGTGTTGGCTCTGCGAGAGCTGAGAACCACAAGTCTGAACAGAATTAGCCACGGTTTCTCTTTCCCTGGGGGACCCACGGCCTCATTTAGAGACACCTTTGAGCTACTTGCTAGCTCGAGTCGAATTTTACAAGGACAGAGTCCTCTTCGCCCTTCCGTCCCATCTAATTCTCCTTTGTGGTGAAATGTACCTCCTTTCAAGGAGCCTGCTGAAGACCCAAGTAATTGTCGTCCCACCTCCCTGGGCCCTGTGTCCCGGCACGGTCCCTACCAAACGTAGTGTGGCTGGCGGGCTCCCCTCTGCTGGGCGGAGCAGAACCGGGCTTTTGCCAGACTGAGGTGTCCGTCCAGTGAGCGAGTAATTGCTTTCCTCTGTAGGAGACACAACAACAATCAAGAAACAAACAAACACATATTTTAAAAAAGCAGAAACGCTTAGTCATGCAAATCAGGGCAAGGAGAGGGGAGAGAAAAGAGCCTCATTCTCATGCAGCAGCTCCAGCCAGGCCCTGGCTCACCGGCCGGTTTCTATGAAAACCCCGGACCCAGAGCGGCAGCCGCCGGGGCACAATAATGCACGTTAATAAAGGTTCCCCCCGAGGGGAGTCAACGCCACCCGTTCCCAGGACACCAAGAAGCAGAAAATTATCCAGGGGTTAACGGGGTCATTAGCTGTGGCACAATACGGGTCCTTCTAGATGCGGTTTCCTTCCCTTCAGCCAGAGGCTCCAATACAGCCACCAGTTGTCACCGCGGGGGCCGGCGACTTCCTGCAGGCTGAGGTCTCTTGGACACCAGGCCCGGAGTCTCGTCATCGTGATTCATGGCGCCGCTGACATCGCTGGGGCTTTTGTGATGCAAAGGTCCATGCTGTCCGAACACACGAGGGACCTGTGAGCTTGTGCGTCCTGCTACGTGCCGGCCCCCAAAGCGGGGCATGCAGACACATACTGTTTTAATCAGGCAGCCAGGATCTGTCTACACCTGCATGGTGCGACATGTAGACCTAGAAATGACCGTCACGAAGGAAGTTTATTATACTCGTAGACCCATAGAAAGAGGAGGCACGAGATGCCGCGCTGGGCCAGGTGAAGAAGCACCAAGGTCTGCAGGACGCAGAGGAGAGGCAGGGAGGCCGTGAGCGAGATGCTTTACTGTAGTTCCCAGGGCGGGAAACTGAGGCAGGGCAAGTGGGTTTAGGATTGGCTACTCTGAATGATCTCAGCGGGGGTCTAGGCCTCGGGCTGGCCCTAGCCGTCTGGCACGTGGTGCTGGCGTGATTAAGGCAGGTGGGTAGCGGCCAGGAGTGCGAGAGCCTGAAAAAGGAAGTGGCTGAGGGGTGTGGTCTCTGGATTGGTTTGAACTTGAAGAGTGCACTCTGAGATGAGTCGCTCCATATCCCTCAGAATTCCCTCACTCTGGGAGGGGCATACCTCCAGGGCAGCCAGGTCAAACTGCCAAAGCATCAGAAGGCAAAAACTAAAAGGTACGGTTAATACACATGCAGAGCCACGGCACGGCCCTCGTGCATACGCACAGACACGCACAAACAGCCGGGTTAAAACTGCCTTCCGTTCCTGTGAGTAGAAGTTAGATCGCTTTCCCCAAAGCACGTCTTATTATATAAGAGTGTTCTTTAATTGAGGGAATACTCGAGAATTTGCAGGGATAAAGCTCGACAGACCCGAGGGTTCCGGTTCTGCGTTCGGCATCCGTTCTGCCTTTACGTCCTGTGTGGAAAGTGTCAGAACCAAACAGATGGAGACGGAGGCTCAAACGGCTGATTTCGCGTGGGCAGAACGAGAAGGGAATCGCACGGGAGGACACCCCCCCACCGTGCCCCCCACCGTCCCTCCCACCCTGCCCCCCACCGCCCCCCCCCATCAGCGCCCCCTCCGCTGGCAGGGAAGCCCGTCACGGGACGCCACCCGGGTCTGGAGATCTGGAAGAAGGTGTTCGCTGTGACCGGTCACGCTACCCGCCTCATTCTGAGGTGCCCCTGACCCGACGGCAGAGGCCTGGTGAGGCGAGAGCCAGGCCGGGCTGAGGCCGTCCAGCTTAGCCAGCCCTGGGCTTCCAGAAGCACGGCGGGGGCCTGCCTCCTGCACCCAGCACCCTCCCCACCCACCCAGCAGCCCCGTCCTGCCTGGAGTGGGGGCTCTCTCTGCCCCGAGAACGTGGCTGACCTGATACGTGCCAGGTTCACAGGCCCGGGGGCACGTGGGGGCCTGTCCACCCCCACCCCCTTCCCCTGGACTCCCTGACCTCCCTTCTGTGCCACAAACAGGCCAGGTTAGTTGGGACCCAGGGCCTCTGTCCTGGCCGTGTTTCCACCTCCATGCTGTCCCCAGCTCGCCTTCCAGAAGCTGCCCCTTCTCACCCTCCAGGGCTCTGCCAAGTGTCACCGCATCAGTGAGCCCCCTGATGGCGCCGTCCGCCCACGCTGCTCCGTGTTCTCTTCTGGGCGTCCCCTCCCCACCATGGGAAGTGACCTCAAGGGCATGCGTCCTTGGTGTCCCCTTCCTTGCCCTCCCCGCTGGAGTGTGCGCTCCCGGGAAGCGGGAACAGACCTGTCCCGCTTGGCCCCGGGGGGCCCGGCACCTGCAGCAGCGCCTGGCCCGGAGGCGCGGCCCGGAACGTGCCTGGGGGCCGCCTCCATGGCTGACCTGGGCTCAGGTCCCGCAGGCTGGTTCTTGGCCACTGACGGTGGCACGGGGACGCCTCCTGTCTGGGTCCAGGCTTCCTCCTCTGTGAAGCGAGGCTGACACCAGAGTCCTGGGCTCGCCCGGCTGTTGGGAGGCTCAGAGACCGAGGAGAGCTGCATCGGAGCCGCGGGGGCGGGAGCAGGGCTCGGGATGAGGAGAACAGGACAGTGCCCACTGAATTCTTAGGGGATTTGTGCACCTGTGTGCGTCTGTGTGCCCTGCCCCGTAAGAAGTCACGGCTCATGCTTAGTAGTGCCAGGCTCTAGTCACTTAACCCTCACAGTCACCTGAGCGGCAGGTACTGCTGTCATCCTCATCGCTGTTCTACGGGTAAGGGGACCGCGGCACATGGGGTGGTGGGGCAGGGGGAATCACCTGCTCGAAGCGGCACGGCGGGCAGCGGGAGGGGCTGGAGCTCGAAGCGAGGCAGCCGGGCCCAGAGCCACGGTCCTCGCCACTGGGCGTTCCCTTGGCGGTCTCTGCACACTGCACTTGTCCCCAGCGGGACTGCGGGCGTGGCAGCAGCCCCCCGGGGAAGCCCAGGCAGGGGAGGGGGGTGCACTTTATCAGCGTGTTCGTCCGCAGAGGCCTCGATGTCCCTGAGATGCCACGAATTCTCTATAAAAGCAGCTTCTGTAAGCCACGCCCCTTCTCCAAGGGAAGTCTTTTGATTTTGCAACGAATAAGGGTGCGTTCAAGAAAGATTTCACCGCATGGTCAACACGTCACATGGAATGCTCCCGATTGATATTTTGCAGGAGAATGGAGCCCACCTGGATCCCTAATGGAAAGCGTTACGCCTCCATAGAGCAAATTTGCTTAATTTCTGCTGCTTCCGGCAGAGCTGGGTTTCTATAGTAGTTAATTCAACCAACCAGAAGCTTCTGTTCCAAAGACTGCGGTAGTTCCTAATATCCACCCCCTCTTCCTTAAGAATAACAGACTGTGACATTTTATTTTTAATTTTTAAAAAAATGTTTATTTACTTCTGAGAGAGAGTCCATACGCAAGCTAGTGGGGTAGGGGCAGAGAGGGAGACACAGATTCCGAGACAGGCTCCAGGCTCTGAGCTGTCAGCTCACAGCCCAAGGCAGGGCTCGAACTCACAAACCACGAGATCATGACCTGAGTTGGACGACACTTCACTGACTGAGCCACCCAGGTGCCCCAGAGACTGACATTTTGAAGTGGGCATAGCACCGGTCAGAATAGAGCCTCCATTTTCCAGCCTCCCTTGCAGCTAGGTGTGGCCGTGTGGCTAAGTTCTTTCCAGTGGGAGGTAAAGAACAGTGACACGTGCAGCCTCCGGGTAGGGGAGCCCTTACAGGGGAGGGTCTCGTCTCCTCTTCCAATTTACCCACATCCTGATGGCTGGGTGCAAACACGGCACTGAGGCACCACGGGCCGTGTGGATGGGAGCAAGCCCCCAAGGGTGGTGAACAGACGGACAGAAGGACCCTGGACCTTGAGCTACCATGCCAGCCTGGGCCGCCCGCTCGCGGATGATTCTACAGAGAGGAAGAGACTGCGGCCGGGGCAACACCCTAACTCGCGGAGGTAGATCCCTCGCCCCGGGAGCCTGCCCCCCAGAGTCCAAGAGCGGGGTCCCCCCACGCCCGTGTCCTTGGTGGGGCGGCACCCTGCCTCTCCCATGAGACGTGAGCATGAACCATGTTTCCCGGCGTCGTTCACATCGCTGACCATGCCCTACCCCGGCTGCCTTGTTCTTCGGGCTCTAGAAGAGAATTCAGGGACTAGAAGGTAGAAATGTATACTCTGTTTAGATTTTAAGCCACAGGTGAAATCTCCACGCGTGTCCACACTGTAATTGCTGAGGACGCCTCTGTTATCATCTCACACAAGATAAGCAAGAAAAGAAAAAATAATCCAGCAGACAGATCCAGATCGGGCTCCTCTCTCTTGCCTGTGTGTACACACACACACACACACACACACGCGTGCGCACAGCTCCCTGCCCCGCCTACCAAGCTCCTCACTTCCATAAACAGTTATTCTAAATTGATATTATTTCTCTAGTCCCACCTAATTAATGTTAAGGAGGAGGAAGGAGAAGAGGGAAGGGATGGTGTGTGGAAATCACCAGGGGAGAGTGGGGGAGAGAGGGTGGGGGTGGACAGGGGACCCTGAGATTTCTGCAGGGGTGGAGGAGGGCGAGGTGGAGGGCGGGGCAGGGCACCGTCCGGGGTTGAATGTTTGTTCATCAAGTGTTGAGGCTCCTCTCCCTCCTCCCACACAGCCTTCCTGCCATCCTCCCCAGGGTGAAAGCCCCTGCTCCCAGCCTGTCCTCCAGCCACCCCCAGTCCCCGATCCACGGGAGTGACCAGCCCACGGCCGGTGGCCAGAGAGATCCGGAAGCAGCCCGAGGGCCCCCCTGCCCCTCTCCCGTGCTCCGAAGCGACACCAGCCACGTGTTGAGGGCCCTGGGGGTGTGCGGTGAATGGTTACCACCCTGGACGGGCGGACACAGAGCATTTTCATCATCGCAGAAAGTTCTCGCGGGCGCCACTGGCCGGACACACAAGGTTTTGAATCCAGCAAGTCATCAGGAGGGAAGGAGGTCCCTGGGCAAGGAGGGAAGGAGACGCAAAGGGAGCTTTGACCCAAAGGTCTTCCGGTCTCTCGAGCTCCATCCAGGGACTGACCCCTGTCACGGCCCCGGGGAAACAGAAGAGAATTAGACAGACGTGGCCCCAGGCCTCAGGGGGCTCATGGTCCAGTCTGGGCAGGGGGTGCAGATGAGAGAAGGAAGTGAATAAATCAACAAACGAGACACTTTCAGGAGACAGCAAAGGCCACGTGCAAAGCCGAGGGGGGTGACACAATGGGGACTCCGCCTGCAGGGGGGCCGGGGCGTGGTTTCGGGAAACACGTCATCTCTGGACAACCCAAGATTCAGGCCCGGGATGACGTCGGACCCCCGACAGGGCGAGGAGTGAGGCGCTCCTGAGACGGCCTCCCGAGAGGCGGGGGAGCCTGGTCAGGGCTCCTCTGAGCTCGGGGGGTTAGGACGCCGCCCCCAGACGGGACCCGGAAGGCAGCAGTGGGCACGGCCAGAGCGGAGTTTATTCCATGGACACGTCTGAGAGGCGTGTGGTTCTGGTTTCCTGCTTTGGAGGCCTTACCGTCTCTTCCCTTGGAGCCTCCTTGAAGGCACTTTCTCTGGGCGCTCAGGGCACTTGGCCCCGGGGGGCGGCGGCTCCAGCTCAGAAGAGGCGCCCGGAGCCCTGCTCCCTGGAGCGCAGCAGGCAGAGCCCTGCGGTCACCACCACCTTTGGTACCCCCAGAACAGAGCTCGCAGGAGGCCAGAGCCTTCGACGGGCGTGCAGCGGCCTCCGCGGAGGCCCAGGGGAGCTGAGAGGCCGGGCGGGGACAGGGCCGCAGACCTGGGCGCTGGGACGCAGGCCCGGCCCTGGGAGCTGCCGCCACCGCAGTCTGACCTCCGGCAGGCAGCGCCCGGCCGGCTGTTGTCCTTGAACGAAGCTCAGAAATCGGTGCCAAGAGTCCCTCTGCGGCGGGAACTTTCCGTTTCTTCGTGTGCCGGGGTGGGGGGGGGACATAATGACGTCACGAGGGCTTGAAACAGACCAGAAGGTGTTCTTCTGGCAGGAAGTGAGCAAAACCGCCCCAGGGACAATCCCCTGACAGTTCGGTGGGTTCAGCCGAGGAAAACGACCCCACGGGCAGCGGGGGAGGCCCACGCGGGATCGTGAGGATAAACGCGGCAGGCGTAAATGTTCTCTTGGTTCCTGGGCAGGCCGGGGATTTCCCAAGGGGCCGCGGTTTCCGCCCCAAACCGAACCTTCTGCTGGATTCTCCTGGTGACACAAGACCTGACTCAGGTGGCTCGGGCCCAGGGCCTCAAGAGGCTCTTGCACTGGTGCCTGGTCTCCAGACAGAGCTGGGTCTGGGGGCTCAGAGGCCTTCCCGTGGGTTCGGCTGGTCTCCCGGGTCCCCCTGCACCGCCCCTGGTGCGGGCTCCCTGCCGACTCCGCTCGGGGCTGGGCGGTGGCAGGTGCCCCGGGCAGGGTTCCAAGCCCCACACTTGCTCAGGTCCAAGTGCAGGGACGAGAACCGGATGCCTTCAGAGTCCCCGGGTCACCGACCGGCCAGCTTAGGTCCCTCCCGTCACCGAGTCTGTTGTTGGGCATGGTGGCTCCTGTGGCCCGCCTCCCCCCGGGGGGCGGGGTTTGGGCTCACGTGGATTGAGGCGAAGTCTCAAATGACAGCCGGTTCTGTTTACACCACAAGGGAAGCAGATGCGGGAGGGTGCGCGAGGGGTGTTCGTCCCAGGAAGGGAACGCGTGGGCACCCCCGCGCCCCGGAGAACCCGAGAGCATCGCACGGCTGGCGCAGGAGTTCCGCGAATCCCGGATGTAGGTTTGAACGCTTCAGCCCGCCTGGGAAGGAACGGCTGAGAGCGCGGTCACGGAATGCAGGGTGACGGCGACACGCTATCCACATCAGAGAAAGTGAGTTTGGGGACCCCAGTACTGTGAAACCAGGTCACAGGGGGTGGACAGGGCGCCTGGGTTAACAGGGGCCCGAGGTGCACGCCTCTCCCAGCCGGGACCCTGCTCAGCTGTAAGCCATGGAGACCCGCTCCAGGAGCTTGATGGGTGGTGGATGGTCTCACTTGTGACGAACAGGTCTGGGGCTGCTGTGGGGGCCATGTGATGTCACCAAGCCTGGCTCCTTCTGCTGTCCTGCCCTCCCTTGGGCGTCTCTTGTGGCTGCAGATGCTGTCACTCTTTCACAACCAGGAATGAGGGAGGAGGAGGGAGGAGGAGGGAGGAGGAAGAGGAGGAAGGAGGATGAGGAGGAGGGAGGGGGAGGAGGGAGGAGGGAGGAGGGAGAAATGGAGGAGGGAGGAGGGAGAGGGGAGAGGAGGGAGGAGGGGAGGAGGGAGGAGGAAGAGGGGAGAGGAGGGAGAAGGGGAGGAGGGAGGAGGGAGGAGGGAGAGGGGGAGAAGGGAGGAGGGATGAGGAGGGATAAAGAGGAAGGAGGAAGAGGAGGAGGAGGAGGAGGGGGAGGAGGAAGGAGGAAGAGGAGGGGTGAGGAGGAGGAGGCTGAAATAGGAAAACAGTCTTTTCCAGAACCCCCAGCAGCCTCCTGTGTCCCCTCATGGCCAGAACAGTGTCACAGGGACACAGAGGCGGGTGCTGGGCAAGGTTTAGGGAGTCGTGAGCGAGGAGGAAGGGCACAGCCCTGGGTAGACACCCAGTGGTGTGTGTCACGGTCCAGTGAATCGGCCTGAAAGATTTGCGTTTCTGTGCAGAGGATACGAGCAGCTGTTCTCAATCAAAGGTGCATAATTCACATCTTCGAAGACCGAAATCCCTGCTTCTGAGTAACGAAGGCGACCGAAGCCCCGGATTCTGCCTGCACACGTTCCACCGGCCCCGAGACGCCCCAGTTAGCCGTCACGGGGTTCGGATTCAGCCGAAATCCCCAAACCTCCTCCCCCCGGGGCTGCACACACACGCTGTCCGCGGCGGCCCGTGTTGGCCGCGCTCTGTGCCCGGCGCGCATCGCCCCGACCCTGGGCGCCGGGCCCGCGAAGGCTCAGCGGGCCTCCGTCTGCGGACCAGCCGCCGAGGCGTGAAAACCTCCCCGCTGGCCGGGGAGCCCGGGCTAGTCCTCCAGCAGCTCCGGGCTGGACGCGGTCCCAGAGATAAATCATACCTCTTCACAAAGCCGCAGCGGCCCATTCTTTCTACTCCAAAATAGCCCTGGATCCCCACTCGAGGGCCGGGGTGACAGGTCCCGGCTGTTGTGCTCAGCTCTGCATAAAATCGCCATCGGCCGGCTGACTTCCGTAACGAGCAGGCCGGTAGCTTCGGATGCGTGCAGATAAACTCCTTCCCTGCGGGCCATCCCGGCCGAAGCTTCCAGAGTCCTGCCCGTAGGAGCAGCGGGACTACGTACCGTCTCGGGCTCACGGCCGTGTGAGATGCCCTGTTGTCGCCGGGCTCACACGGGGGAGAGCCAGAAGGACAGGAAGGTCATTCCCGGTCTGCGTGTTGTCACAGCCTGCAGTATTTCCGCAAGTAAATAGCTGTCTTAAAAACAAACTGAGCGCATTTAAACAATTATCGTGGCGACTTTCCACCAGAACAGCACGAACCATCTGCCCGTCGCCCACGCTCCAGTCACCGGCTCTGCCCGCTCCCTCTCGCTGCCTCGCCTCCTCCCGCCAAAGTGACTCCAAGCCAATCCCACCCTGCACGCGGACGGACTTTCTTGTAAACACAGCGGCGGGTCCTTCTCCCCGACGGCGAGCAGAGGTCTCCAGCTGTCTCGCATCGGCCTTTTTCTCCTTGCTCGTCCGGAGTCAGGGCTCAGACGAGAGCCGCCCGGCGTTTGGTTAGGTCTCCCGGGTCTTGGTTGCGCGTGACCCACTCCCTTTATTTTGCAGGTCATGTCGCCGCCTTGGAGAATTCCCAGACAGTCTGGATTTGTGGGTCTGCTGCCTGCCCGTGTCCCATTTCAGTTCCCTCCCCCTGCGGGGAGAAGGGGATGCCACAGGGCAAGCCGGGGGAGGGTGGCGGTTTCCAACCCACCCGGCCCGGGGTGCTGGCGCTCCGAGGGGCCAGCCTCAAGCAGGTGCGGTTCGGAGAGACTGGGTGTGCGTTCAGGAGGCTTCCTTAGCCCAGAGGAGGCGATTCATAAATACTTGCTCAGAAAATGGGAAATTAGTGAATGAGGTCTGAATGAATGAATAAAATCTAAGGTAAATATAAAAGATCTTTCTAGGAAGTCGTATTATTATGGCACAAATTTAAAAAGAAGGAAAGGAAAGAAGAGACTGTTCTGTCTGCAGAGAGCTGGGCTGTTAGGACTCTTTCCCCTTCTACAGGAAATAAGGACACTGGGCACAGCCTCAGTAGACCGTCCCCACAAGACAGAGCACGAGTGGGGGAGGGGCAGAGAGAGAGGGAGACACAGAATCCGAAGCAGGCTCCAGGCTCCGAGCTGTCAGCACAGAGCCCGACGCGGGGCTCGAACTCAGGAACCTTGAGATCCTGACCTGAGCCGAAGAGAGATGCTAAACCGACTGAGCCACCCAGGCGCCCCAGAAAGTCCCTACTCCTGATCTGGTCACTGGAGTTGTCCACGTTATAAATGACAGGACCTTACGTGGTGTGCCGGCTCCGGGGCATCTGGACACTTCTCTGTTCAGCGTGTTCATTCAATTCCACAGGGCCGTGAGGAATGTGTGGTTTGTTTCTGTCTCTGCTTCTGAGGGCCTTCCTTGCCCCCTGCCCACCTGAGGCCATGAAGTCAGCCCCGATTATATCATAGGGACGCTGACAAGGGCTCTGAGTGGGCCCGGACAGAAGGAGACCTCGTCACGCCCCACGGGGGAGCCTGGGCGCGGAGGCATCTTCTTTCCCTTCCTCCCCTGCGTTTCCAGCCTGATACAGGCGGCCTGTTCCTCGTGCCTCACTTCGGGCGCCCTCTCTGAAGCCGGATTCACCTGCTGCTGTGTCTCTTGGCCTCACTGTGGCTTTCATGATGCTTTTATTCCAGAACCACTTCTGTACCTGGGAGAAAGGGGAACTGGCTATAAAAAGGAACCGTTTCTCTTAATTACTCTTAAACTCCGGAGCGACTGGCCCGAGGGCAGGGAGCCAGGCGGTGGGGTGTTTGTGAGAGCAGGGGCCATAAATCATGCCGGCCCTGCCACCGGCCCGGCGGCCTCCTGCAGGCTGCGTCACAGCTGCCCTCGGTGGCGTTTAATTGATGGCTTTTCTGGGAGCTCTGAGCGGTGCTGTCTTCTGTGAGATGAGAATCCACGAGCAACTGCCTCTGGAGGGAATGTTCTGGAAGGGGCCGGCCCCGGGTTCTCCCTCTGTCGGGTGCAGGGAGAGCTCGCGGGGGATGCCGTGACCCACCAGGCAGCCCTCGTGTTCCTCAGAGCCCACGGAAGCAGGAACCGCATAGAATGTTCTGCAGGCCACGCCTCCTCCATGTAGGCAGGCGGGAAGATGCCCAGCCCCCTCTCCTTCCGTTCACAGCCGCCGCCCTGCCATCGCCTCCCCGGAGGCCTGCACGCTGGTTCACTTCCACCTTTGTCCCGTTCAGGTCGGTCCTCGAAGGCCACCAGGACCCCGGTCCTCCCTCACGCCCGGGCTAACCCCCAGCAGCTGTGGGGCCAGAGTGGAGCCCCCGCCCTCCCGGACCCCTTTCTTCTTCCCACTCCACGTCCGCCGGGCACACACCCAGTAGTGGGCTGAGTTCTAGAATGTGAACTCTGGTGGTGAGAGCCTGAGTCTGGAGATTTTTATCTCATGAAAGACTCCCAGCGGCTCTGGGAGCGGGAGCAGCCCCCCTCCCCGTGCCCCGTTTCCAAATGGGGTTCCAAGCAGCAGGTGGCCCACGGGGAAGGGCTGCATGGGGTGTGGCTGTCCGCTGGGAGTCGGGGTGGGGCTCTGTGCTCCGCAGAGCGCTGCATGTCCTTTCTGCCATGGGACAGGAAGAGTGAGGGGACACTTGGACCTGGAGTGCCACCAGCCCTTTGCTTTCTGGACAGGCGGCGGGACGGGCCAGGAGGGGCCTGCTCTGCAGGCGTGAGGGGGTTCCCTGCGGTCAGGTCGTGCATAAGGCACAGGTATATCAGCTCCAGGAGCCGGGAAAACAGTGCGGGGAAGGGGCTCTGAGCTCAGGACTGGAAGGCGCTTGTCACCGTGACCCCATCACAGGGCCTGTGACACTGGAGCCTCAGTAACCCAGCTGTCCTGGCCTGGGTTCCCGAGTCCCCGAGCCCCCTGGGCCGTCCCTCCCTGAGGTCTGAGGTCCCGATGGAGCCTCGGTGCCCTGAAGGTGTGGCTGCCGCCTCTGCAGCTCTGTGCCCACTCTGGGGGGTCTGGTCCCCGCACCCACTGCCCAGGAGACGCGACCAGGGGACGCTCGCTGCCTTCCCCGCAGCGGGATGGACAGGATTCTGGTGTTCCCTGATCTGCATGGACAGACAGACGCCTTTTCTTGGTCTTTCTTCCTTTTTTCTCTTCTTTCTCTGTCCTGTTTTTTGTCATTTGGGTTCCATTTGCCCAAAGGGAAGCTCTACAGAGAAGGGTGCTCCGAGCGCCCCCTTCCGACGACAGGATCCGGGCAGCAATCCGGACTCAGGATCGAGCGCCCACATCAGTGCCCCGATGGTCCAGGCTCCGGGCCTTGCACCTGGTGGACCGCTCGGCGCCCCGAGGCGGTGTTCCCCACTCCAGGGCGCACGCGAGCCATCTGGGGGGCTGGCCTAAGTTCGGATCCCCCAGCAGGACCTGGATGGGACCTGTCAGTCTGCATTTTCAGCGCGCTGCCACGTGAGGAATGGGCGCTGGTCTGCGGACCACACTTTGAGGAGCGAGGCCTTAATGTGTTTTGACTCTGAACTTTCCTCACAATCCTTGAACTGAGAGAAACTGGTTCAGAGAAGGTAAGGGACCACGCAGGTAAGGGACCATGAAGGTAAGTGACCTCCTCAGTTAAGGGTCCACTTAACTGGTAAGGGACCACTGAAGCAAATGACCACTCAGGTAAGTGGCCAGGTAAGTGATCGTTCAGGTAAGTTACTTTTTGGCAAGGGGTATTGTCAGGTAAGTGATGTCCCTGGGTTAGTGTCCTCCCTGGGGTCACACGGCAGGTCCAGGATGGGGTCGGGACTCGAATCCATCCCGAATCTCCCGGTCTGAGCCGACACGTGCCTGTAACCGCAAGTACATGGGCGATTTTCCGTAACTTCTCCTGAAAGTCTGTTTTGCATGATGGTTTTACTAATTAAAAGTTATAAGATGACGTCTCCTCAAAGTCGCTAGACTGACGATTGCTCTTGTGTGAAACTGCTCTCCTCAGCCTGGGAGAAGCGAGTGGACGTCAACGTCGCCTCGGAAGGACGGAACACGAGAGGACGCCCAGCAAACCCACCCAAAGTTCTCCGCCTGAACCGCCTGGCAGAAACCGAGGGCATCGTACGATAGCCTAAAGTTGCAGGCGCTGTTACTGTAAAGTTTCAACTCGGAATCTTCACTGTCAGAGCACGGACTTGAAGAGGCTGCTGTTACCCTGGTGAGTGTTTCAACCAGGTGAAGCCCCAGGAGAGACTTCTCCCCGGGACACTGACGGTAAAGCGACAGTCTCTAGGCCCGTTCGGGTATGTCCGCCCCAGAGCGCTCCACTGTGCCGTGCCCGGCCAAGTCCAACACGGGGTCCGCCTCTCCCAGCCCTGCTTCAGGTAACCGGGAGGGGGTACGCCAGTCCCAGCTCTTTATCTCGGGAGAGAAGCAGGTGAGGAGAGAAGACAACAACTCTGAAAACAAAATCCCCAAAGAGTAGATTCCAAAGAAAGTGAGGACATAAAATGTATGTCAATAATGTATTCTGCATTTATGTCTCCTTTAAGATTAAAAAGATTTTTTTTAATGTTTATTTATTTTCGGGAGAGAGAGACAGAGCGTGACGAGGGAAGGGGCAGAGAGAGAGGGAGACACAGGATCCGAAGCAGGCTGCAGGCTCTGAGCTGTCAGCACAGAGCCCAACTCTGGGCTCCAACCCACGGACCGTGAGATCGTGACCTGAGCGAAGCGAACGCTTAACCGACGGAGCCCCCCAGGCGCCCCTAAGAATTTTTTTTTCCGAGTGGGAACCTGTGCGGGTCTATACTCAAGCAACAGCATCACACAGAAGAAATTAAGTCATCCGAGTTCGTAGAGAAAAGGGAAAGTCCCCGTAAGATGGAAGCCCGGCATTCCTCTCCATTTGGTAATTGGGACTGCGCGGGTCTCTGGAGCAGAGATCTTATCTCTCCAGGGCACGTGTTGGCCACTTCCTTTTGCGGGTGTGGACACGACCTCTGCACGCGTAGACGAAGCCCTCCTCCTCTTGCCCCGGCGGCCTCTGGCTCTGTGTGAACTCGGAAACACGAGCGGCCGCCGCGGAAGGGCCCACCCCGCCCCTCCCCTGCGATCTGAGCCCGGCTCTTCACGGCCGGCCGCACTTTGCTCTCGAGGCTGAGCTCGGTGAGCCCGAGGGGCCTCTCGAGACCTGGACGGGTTTTGAGAAGGGATGTACCGCACCCAAGGGACCGGCCAGGGGGGAACTGGTTTAATCATCTGTTTCTTACTCTTGCGTGACCCTGAGCAGACAGACAGAAGGCTGTGGTCGCAAGGCAGAGAGAACTCCGTGCCAACGGGCTCGAACGCCAGGCGATCGACGGCCTCGAGCCTTCAAAGATCCTGGAGATAAAAGGCTTCAGGAATAATCATTCCTGGTCAGGCCGGGATTTGGGTTCCCTGAACTTCTTTTGGGGCCCCTCTCTCTCAAGGGCCACCGCTGATTTCCGACGCTGTCTCTCACGGCAGCGAGAGAAGGCCGTAGCGCCCCTAGCGCCCCTGTCGGCCTCCATCGTGTCCAGAGAGCACCTCGGAAGAGCCGGGAGCCCAGGCGGCGGTCTCGGCGCCCACCTGGGCCAGGTGCCCGTCCCCGAACAAACCGAGTTTCATTTCCCACATCCCGAGGAGTGGGACGAGCTGACTGGTGAGGACAGTCATGGCCCACACGCTCCCGGAGCTGGGGACAGACCAGGGTCGCAAGGCTACTGGGAGGGGAGATTCAGAGCCACGTGACGAAGGGAGTGGCATATAGTTGCCTACGATCTTCCGAAAGGTCCCCGCGACGTGGGGAAGTCACCGGATCTTCTTCTTTGGCCAAAGTGGAACGATCGTTATGATCATGAGAAGAATCCTAAGCTTCGTCTCCAGCCTTGCCGCGTCGCCATAAGAATCAAATGAGGGAGGCAGGGGCTTTGGAATCAGCAGAGCCCTGAATAACTATCAGCAGGAACAGATGTCCTGGTCATTACTGTTATTATTATTAATGCACCAAAATTTGGCTGTTTACTGTGAAATTGGTTCTTTCAGGATGACGGAGTGCTTGATGGCAGACATCTCAATCACGGAACACCGAAAATTCTGTGTCTTTCTGGGAAAATCAATATTGCGTGAAATTGATTTTTTAATTAAAATTAATTTTCATCACGCGAGCAATACGTAAGGATCTTCCCTGTGTAAGAAAATCGAAACATGAGAGACGAGCCCAATCCCTGTTGACCCTCCCCCCCAGCTTCCCCCTGCCCCCACACAACCGCCGTTACCACCCAGCCCATGCACGCAAGGGCCTTTTCTATGCACTTGCCTGGGTGGTTACTCAGGTAAAACACATAGTATTTATCCTCTTGACAAATGCTTATGGAGTTCGCATCCCGTGCCAACCCCCCACGGAGGGTACATTCCACTGAAGGACTCAGAAAACGAACACGCAAAACGCAGGGCAGGGTAAAGAAGTGGAGGGCGGCGATCGGGACTTCTACCTGGCGGAGGGCTGGTCCTGCAGGGGGTGGGAGTGGGGGGCAGGAGCAGATGCCCTGAAACAGGAGCCGTCTGTGATTCCAGAAGGAGAGGCAGGGAGGGCAATGGAAAGGCAGGGGCTCTAGACTCCCAGATGGGCGCTGCGGGCTTTCCATCAATAAATGTTTCTACCTGTGTGTGTACAGGTCATAGTGTTGCCGCGTGTTACATAGTGTGACGTTGCGGGGTTTTAAAGGACGTACACACATGTACATGTGCATATTTGTATGTATGTATACCACATGTACATATGCACATACACTTGTGTTTATTTGTGTTTAACGTGTGTATACATGTAGACGTGTGTGTTTATATGTTGTTCGTACCCTTCTGCACTTCCGCTTGCCAGGTGGGGCATCTCGGGCTCTGTCCACCTCTGCTCTGGGCACCCAGTTCCGCCTCCTTCCTCACTGTGCACCCCGCAGCACTCTTCAGGGAGAGTCCTCGACTGCCCGTTTAGCCCTTCCTAGTTCAGATGTTTCTTTCTTTGTTTTTTTAATGTGTATTGATTGATTTTGAGACCCACACACACAGAGGAGAGGCACAGAGAGAGAGAAGGGAGCGAATCCCAAGCAGACTCTGAGCTGTCCGCGAAGAGCCCGTCATGGGGCTCGAACTCACTAGTGAGATCACGACCTGAGCCGAAATCAAGAGTCCCTTGCTCAACTGAGTGAGCCACCCAGAGGCCCCTCCTCGTTCAGATTTTCTGCCTTTAATCTTCTCAGCAATGTACTCTTGTCCCTGGAATCCCTGGCAGGCCACCAGGCAGGCATCACGGAGCGGGGGGACCTTTGCTTCCTTCACTGCTGGGAGCCCACAGAGCAGGTGTCTGCAGGCCTCTGCCAAGCCACCAAAGAGCCCGCCTGTCCCGACCACACTAGAGAGTGGGCGGGAGGCAGGGTGTGGCACCAAAGCAAGGACACAGGCTTGGACCATTTCATCAGCATAAAAGATAAAAAGTAGTGTCAGGGCAGGGGCGGGGCCAGGCTGGAAGGTGGGGCCGGTTTAAGAGGTGTAGCTGGGGACCTGGTCGACCTGGACCCATCCAATTCTGGGAGCCCCCCCCCCCCAAGACAGGGGCAGGGCCAAGATGGGGGTGGGGCCGGGCTGTGGGTGGGGCCACAGCAGGGGCGGGGCTTTGCTGTAGGCTGGGGAAGGTGTGCTCGCAAAAGGGTTAGCCGAGTCCAGAGGCCTTCCATTCCCTCTGCTGATGCTTGGGTCCCACAGTTCTTATTGCTTCGAATAATGGTTTTCACTGTAGCCTTGACGCTCATGCCAGCATGGTTTTTTAAATAAGAACTTTTGAAAAGGTGCGACTTTGGAGAATTTGCTCAGGAGAATAAACTTGCCCAGGTCTACACTCTGACCCTTTTAGAGGCTTGACCTGAGAGTCTACACTGCCCCCTGAGGACCTTCATACCCACTAAATAGTGAATTACAAGAGAGACTTTTAATGGCATTTTGTTCCAACTTTTGAGCACATTTTCAATTTGCACAGGCTCCACGAATTATGGAGTCGAAGCTGCCTGTAGAACAGTAATAATCTCCTGGATGTCACCCTCGCTCCCTCTGGCCCTCTGCACGGTGTTGCCAGGCGGCCCAGGAACTCCGGAAGCACAGGACGCCCCAAAGCCTGGCCCATCCCCGTGAGGGGCAGCCCTCGAAGCCCTCCGGCCAACACCTGGGCGCCGTGCTCCCTCCTTCCTTCCACACCCGCTCCTCCCCCGGCAGCATGTCCTCCCAGCTCTGCCTGACCCCTCTCGCCTCCTCCACCCCGACGCCTGGCTCGGGCCACCATCACCTCGTCCTGGCCTCCGGGTCTCCCTGCCCCGGGCCTTGCCCTGCGCCCCACCTGCACCGTCCAGACGGTCCTGCTCAGGTGTGAACCAGGTCCGGGCCCGGCTTCCCTCACGGTCAGAGCCGAAGTCTTCACAGGGGTCCACCGGCCCGAGATGATCTGTCGCCTCCTCCCTGCCATCCCTGTCACCTCTCTGGCCTATGTCCCCCTCGCTCCCCTCACCCCCTCCTGCCGGCCTCCTGCTGCCTTGCAGATTCACGCTACCTGCAGTCACGCCTCGGGACTTCACCCTTGCCTTCCCTGTCCCTGCACACTGTGCCCCAACCCGCCCCTCCTCCCAGCCTCACCCCGCCGCCAAGCCTTCCCGGGCCACCTGGTCGACCTGGACCCATTCCTGGCGCCCCTTCCCGATGCCCTCGGATGCAGAACGTATTCACACTTTGCTGTGTCGCTGTCTGTTCTCCCTGCACCGTGTCAGCTCCCAGAGGACGAGGGCCACTTGTCATGCTCACGGCTGCGTCCCCTGTGCCCAGAGTTGGCACCAGGTGCATACTTGTGCATATTTGAGGGAACCCGTGTGTGCATGAATGAGAATACGCCTTCTCTGCGGGGCGATGCTGCTCCCGGGGGGCAGGTGGTTTCTGGGTGAAAAGGTCGCACTGTCGTTACGGGAGAACGCAGACGGACGGCGGCACGTAAACCACCGCGCGGTACTCTGTGGTATTCAGATTTCACGAGGGGCGATCCAGGAACGAATGTCTAAAATGGCTCCGTAGGGACGATAATGAAACGAAGGTTGAGAACAGAATTAGAGGAAACCCGGACGAAACCGCAGCCTTTCCTCCCCCAAGCTGCGTGGACGCGGGCCGGAGGGCAGCGGTGATCGCAGGCATTTTCCAGGTGGGGAAGGGATGGAGCAGTGGCCCCGAGCTCTGGGGACACGTTTCCCGCCGAGGGACGGACTCGCAGAGGGTGATATTTGCATTTTCTCGAAGCCTCTGATATCCTCGTTTATCATGTGTCAGCGCCCGGGGCGTCCGCGGCACGTGGGGTGTTTGCACACATCTAATGATCCCTTTTGCCAGACAAACGTCACAGTCTCCGCAAGGAAACTCGTTAACGCCACTGAGGCTGCTAATTCCATCCATTACTGTCACACTGGGACCTGGGGCAGCGCCTGTCACCCTGTGCCCCGGGGCTCCTGGGGGGAGTTTCCCGGGAGCTCTTCAGGATTGGGAACCATGGAAACCGCCCTCGGGGCCGCTGAGAAGAGGAGTGAGCACACTGGACGCCCCTTCCGGTCGTCGTGCAGGGGTGAATGGGGGCCTGGCTGGGGACCCAGGCCTGGTTTCTAGAACTCTGCCCTCGCCCAGGTCAGGGGCCTGCCCCCTCCCTCCCTGGCTCACCCAGTGGGGAACTTCAGGAGGGCCTTGAACCAGCCCCAGGGAAAGGCGGAACAGGCTGGTGCCTCTGCCCCGGCAGAGGTCGGGGGTGCCAGGGAGGCCCCCCAGACCCGCTTTCCTCCCTCCCGGCCTCGGTTCACCCCCAGCTGCTGCCCAACACCAGGCTCTTTAGATCAGTTCAGTTCTGTCCCCGGCATGAGCTCCCAGGTTCCGGCGGACCCTTCCGGAAGGATTCGGGTCCTGCTGAGTCCCAGGGCTCTTGTGACCAAGGGCAGGGGACAGCAGAGCTCCTTCCGGATCCTTCCTGGCCAGTCAGCTTCGGTGGCAGCAGCACGCTGAGCGGTGCCCGACTTCACAGACAGAGTCTCAGAGGACGGAAAACAGCGTTCTGTAAGTTGTCAGGTGCTCCTGAGTCCCGGCCCTCGGAGAGACTGAAAACATCTCCCGGCGGGCGTCTGCACGACCCCGGGGGGGGGGGGTACTTTCCCCAAAGAATCCGGTCCATCCACAGAGAAGCCCGAAGTTTTCTCTTCTCTGAGAGCCTCGGAGACACGTCAGTTTGCACAGACCACGTGCGGGGTCACCCTGCCGCAGTGGGGCTCCTGACTTCGCGGCCTCGCCGAGGTCCTGCTCAGGGCATGGGCTGGGCGAGGGGCCGGCTGCCTTGGAGAACGTTCCTAGCGCGTGGACGGTGGAGACAGGAGGTGCGAGGGAAATGCCCGAGCCTTCAAACCTGCTTGAGAACCGCCCAGTCCAGGCAGCTTTCTGCGTTTCCCGCCGCGCGATCAGGCCTGCCTCTGTCCCCGTCCCGGGCCCTGCTCTGACAGCTGTCACACTCCCTGAGCCTTTCCAGGCTGTGCCGCGGGCATTCGTTCCACTGCTGTGAGCAAATCGCCCCGTCAGCCGAGTAATGCCTGAGTGGGCTTCCTCGGGGGATGGACGGTCACTCGGCAGACCGGCTTCGGCCGATGACGCGGGGAGGCCGAGGGAAGGCGGGGGCAGGTCGGGGCAGCAGGATGACCTGCCGTGCGCGGTGTCCTCGGGGTTTCCATCACAGATGGGATGTGTCAGGCACAGTCTCCCAAGCTTCGATCACTCACGGTCACTTTCAGAATCATTGCCAGACCGTGTCACGCCCGTGTCATTATCATATTTAATATTTCCTTTACGCCAAAACAGCTCCCAGTTTTCTTAAATAAATTCGTGCGTGATGGTACCTCCTGCTTCAACCCCCTCTCCCATTCTAATGGCATCACGGGATGGATGACATGCTGGGACTGTCCCCCTAATTCACGCGTGACTGAGAAGATAACGATTAAAATACAAAATGCACCCCTTACTCCTGGGTGTATCACCCCCAGCAGGTGCGGGGACCCCAGTGCCGGCAGCTCGAATGAGGCGGAGGTTAGTCTCGCTCCGTGCAGCAGCCTCGGCGTGGGAGGCCCGGCGCTGTGACGGCGTCTCCACGGGGTGTCCGGACCTTCTTCTCGCTGCTCTGTCACTTTAGGACGCTGTTCTGTTCACCCGTGCAAGGGGTGCGGGTCACATGGGGCAGGGGGGAGGGGAAGGGGGTGGGGCGCGTCCATCCCTGCGGGGCACCCTGGGAAGGAGCTCTCCAGCTGCACCTGCTCGGGTGGGAAATTCGGGTTTGGTCTGGAATGCCACGTGCCCAGCTGGAAACTGGGACTTCTGATATTCCACAAAGGGGACGAGGGATATTGAGGGACAACCAGGAACCTGTGCCCCCCCCACCCCCAGATCATGACTCTACCTCCAGGGGCGTGCAGCCTGCATTTGGTGAAAATGAACCTTTCAGGAAAGGATGCTTCCTGCAGTATCCTGCGGGGTACGGATGAGTAACTCCACGTGTCATGGCTCAGGGGACCTCGTCATCTCGGGGAGCAAAGGCTGCCGGCGTGTCCCACCGACACTGACGCAACCACCACGCTTCCTGGCGCTGCTCTCCCAGGCGCTGTGCTCGTGTTGCTGACACTACTTGACGGACCAAGTGGGTTTGCTCAGAATTTCTAGCCATTTCACAGTGAGACGCAGACCACAGGGCTGAACAAGGGTCGCTGTGCCCCGACCCCTGTTCTAGGAACGGGTCAACTGGAGCGGAAAGCTGGGAAGCGTCTCGTTTAAGGTTGCTCAGCCGTAAGTCGTGGAAGCAAAAGCCGCCTGGGTCGCTGGGCTCTTTCCAGAAACCTCACCACGCTCTCCCTGGTCCTCAGTTTCCTTACCTGGGAAGCCTGTTTTGAAATAAAGAGATACATGATCACAGAGTGAAACACTATGGACGCTGTCCTTTCCCTGCCCACCTCTTCCCAGAGACATCCAGAGTTATTCCTTTAACTGTTCTGCAAGTTAGTTCCAAATCTTGGAAGAGTAGGCCATTCACGAGCTTTCAAGTTGTGTTGTTATCTCTCTGCCACGTCCTACATGAAGGGTGAGGTCTCCTACTCTGCCTGCACCATCCCTCCCACCACCTTCCGTGGGTGAGTCACAATTTCATTAGGTCATAATCCACACTTAGGTCATGTGACCAGGGAGATGTTATTCACTGCAAGCCAATTGTGATATGACTGCATTCTCCTTCAAATGCACCCTTAGTTTTCCCTGGAGTTAGTAATTTCCTTTATTTTTTTACTTGCAAAATCACTTATAGATACTTGGTTCTCTCTAAATCCTCCATCATTTCATCCACTCCAGTGTTTTTCAAGTCATTTTCCCCACAACCCATGGTAAGAAATATATTCACAACAAGACCTGGCATGCACATGCACACATAGGCTATGAAACTAAAATTTCACAAAACAATATTCGCCATTGCTAGACCCTTTGATATTTTCTACTCAATTTTGTTACTTCACTTCTTAAAATGCTGCTTTGGTCAGCATCACCTCGTGACACTGAATCAGGCCGCACTGAGGAGGCACGGCCTGCACCTCGGGAAGCTCTGACTAGCCTCACACAGCCCTGCCTTCCCTGGGTCCTCCCGCAGCCTCTGCCCCTGCCCCTCTCGGGCCTGCTGACTCCTACGACTGCCCAGCGCTCAGGGAGACTTTACTCTGCTCGTCTCTGGGATGATGGCCTGTTTGATGAACCCAGGTCTTCTTTCTTCACTAATTTTCAGCGCCCCTTGAGTCATTTCCAAATTACTTCTTTTTCATTGAAGAAAACAAAATCGTTATCGACTCTCCAGCTTATTTTATTTCTTCGCTATTTCTCTGGTGACAAAAAATAAAAGCGGGAAGGGGAAACTTACAATAGGAAGAAGCCAGAGAGCAGACAGAATTGATTTACACACGGTTCCAGCTGTGCACGAAGCCAGCGGTGCCCCGATGAAGAGCCGGACCCCCAGCCTGTCTCACTCCTGGGAATGTCCATCGATGGGGTGAAATGTTGACCATGGCTTTGAATCAGGGTTTTTCACTCTCAGCTCTATCGACGCCCTGGGCAGGACGTGCCTTCGTTCATTGTGGGGCGTCCAGTGCATCGTGGGATGTTCAGCAGCATCCCTGGCCTCCCCCCTCCAGATGCCAGTTGCATCCCTCCACCGCGGTGACAACCAGAAAGGCCCCAAGACATAGCCCAGGTGTGCCCTGGGTGCAAAACCGCCCCTGGCTGGAACCTCTGCTCCCAGGTCTGGAACCTGAGCCCGCACCTGCAGCTCTGCCGCCTTCCGGCCCGTGGATGATTCATCTAGTTGAACTTGAACTGGCTGATCGCATCGTCAGGTGGCCCCACTGGGTGTAATTAGCTGACATTTGTCATTTCCCGTCTCGGATAGGTGGAGATAAAACACGGACTCACACAAAGCATAGGCTCGGGGTGTGTCCCAGGTCACGTCTGCATGGACTCCACGCTCCTGCTGGGGGGCTGCGGGGGATGTTTGCCTCCTGCGACTTCCTAAAAACCAACATCATGGATGCCCCAGAGCCGACTCCGCCTCTTCCTGATGGGCTCAGGAGCGAATGACAGGAGGAGCCATCTGGGGCTCATGAAGCTGTTAGCAAAGGGGCATTTGCTGTCACTTGGGGACATGTCACCGGCTCTGTGTCAGCATCGGTGATTGTGATGGCACCTGTGGGAAACAGGGGTCGACTCTGCCGTGGATGTGGGGACCGCAGACAATCAAGTGGCCGGGACGCGTCCCTCCCCAAGATGAGATGAGGTCACAACCACGGATCTGAAGTGTCCCAGGAATTCCTTCCCGAGGTGGCAGGAGCGATGTACAACCACACGGTGACTGTCATGGGTTTCAGAGCAGGTGTCTCTGTGCGGACAGGACAGCGAGCTGGTGGGCCACAGCAGCCCCGGCAGCCAGCGCTCTCCCGGTCAGTGTCGCCAAGTCTGCGGCCGTGACAGCAGCCCGAGCGGCCGGTTCCCTCGTCTCACGGCTGGAGCAGTGGGGTCGGTCTGGGGGGAGGAGCAGAGGCGACACGAATACGTCCCCGGATGGTTGTCAAGGACCCGGATGTTTGTTGGATTTTCCCTCCCGAGAACGGCCTGTCATCCCTCTCAAACCCGCCTCACTGGTCAGCCCTGGACGGTTCCCCTGGGGCCACCGCGCTGGGCGGGAGTCCACCTTTGGGACCCTTTACGTGTCCAGTCCTTCCTGGTGGGGAAACCCCGACTCCTCTCCGTGGCTGGAGCACCCGAGAACCTGACAGCGGGTGGGGGGGGGCCGCCCTGAGCCTAGACAGGATCCGGGGTCATCCACACTATCGTCATTAGTTTGTCATTCTCTCTGAGCAGCTTGTTCTCAGAGTGGAAATGATGGCCCTTTTAGAATTGAGTCATCTCGGTGTAGTCATCTCGGTGTCATGTGTCCCCACATGACATGGGCGAGGTGGCTGCTGTGGGCTTCATGTACTTAAATGCCTCTGTCCCCGCAATGATTCTGGCTTCCCCACTTCCCCTGCCCCTCACCCCGAGGGGGGAACAGAGCAAGTCACAGGGTCTGCATCAGCTGGGGCCTCTGCAGGAGCCGTGTCACAGCCAGGCCGCGCTCAGCCAGATGAAGGTGACAGTGCACAGGACCGTGTGGCTGGCGGGTGGGCAGTACGGGGGCTGGGGGACCGCAGAGCCTGACCGCCCTTCCCTGTCAGCTCCGAGCTCCGAGGTTGGGAGACATGTGTCCTGCTCTGTAGTCGACGGATCGGAGCTCGGAGCCAGGCCCGCGGACTTGGCCGTCAGCTTTCCAGTCCTCTCTGTCGGGTTCTGAGAGAGACCTGTTCCCAGAGGTCGCACCAGGAAGTGGGTTTGTGGCCCAAGGCCGAGCTGCTTCCTTAGGAAGAGCCTCGGGAGTGACGTGGGGTTCATCGACCAGCCCTGCGACCCCCAGTCCTGTCGTTCCGGGCCCTGAGCCCGGGGCGGGGGAGGCGTGAGATTTGCTGCGTCCACATGTCCAGCATGGGCTTTCTGCAGTTAAATACGGTTTCCCGAGTTCCTCTCATTGGCGATCAGCTAAGCGGTGTTATCATCTGTGGTTTCCCACGGCAGGACGGTGGCATCTGGGAACCGGGTTGTATGGAAACCGTGTCTGCTGGGGGACGGAAAGCTGGGGTGGCCAGGGGCCCGTCACGGGCCTGGGAAGAGCTGGCCCACTCCTGTGTCCCTCCAGAGCGTGGGGTCCGTCGGGGACAGCGCTCAGGGGAGGATCTCCTGTTCTCGGAGTGGCCCTCACGTCGGACTCGTGTTCATAACCGCCCGCGGGCTGAGCGGCAGAAGTGCTCCATGAGGAAAGAAAACCCTTGGAAATCTAGTCCGTGAAACAGTCTTTGTTGCAGAAATGCGTCCCCGCCTGAGCTGACGGGGCGCCCCGGGCTCTGCGGGAGCCTGCCAGACCCATGGCTGGTGACGTGTGCACCGACCGCGGACCAAGGATGCCGGAGAGCTGCGGGGCCATCCGTGACCCGACCGGTGCAGTCACCGCCTGGGCACATGGGCCCGGGGAGGCTCAGGAGGCACGGGGGCTCTCCGGGACCCCCAGGTGGCGGGTGGCAGAGCCGAGGCCAAGGTCCCCGCTCCTGACTCCTACCCCAGTGCTCTCTCTACCGGCCCCTCATGGCCCTCCCGCCCCGGGCCAGGCTGAGCTGAGCACTTGGAGACCTCAGCCCATTTAGTCCTGATCATCACGGACCTGAGGCTGAGATGACACCCATTCTGCAGACGGGAAGGGAGGCCGGCGATGCCGGAGATCACGCAGCCATGGGGGGGGGGCAGGGCTGGGACTCCGGGGCCCTGGCGTTCTCTGCGCTCCTCAGACAGGATATCCTACCCCAGGACAGGTAGTTGTCGTCACAGTAAAAGAAAAGAGCATGTAAGTTGTCAGGGGGTGACACTCTAATGAGACATTCGAGGGGGTCTGTCCCGCCTGAGCGACTAGCGGCTTCTGCCCACACTGTGCCCGCCCTGCTCCAACACGTTGCTGCCCTCGGCTTGTTTCAACCTGACACAAACGTACGTGTACGATTTGACGTGACCTCTCTACCCCTGTGTACAGGTGCGGACCTTTCTGCAGGGGGGGAAGACAGGTTGCTCCCAAACCGATCCGCGCGGGAGCAGGATGAGGTGAACGCGTGAGGGGCCCGCCGACAGGTGTACGAGCCGTCGATAGTTGCTGGAGGACGTCTGGGAAAATCCTGCGGCTCCAGAGCTCCACGGATGCCCAGTAAAATCGAGCTACAGTTCGGAGGGTTGCTAGAATATTCCATATATAAACACACTTGTCTGCACCCCGAAGCACAGGGCTATTACACAGTCATTTTAGCCGAGCCTTGTTTTAAATATAAATACAGACCTGGTGGGGGGTGGTAGTAAAGACTCGCCTCGGGTTCAGGAGAGGTAGGAGCTCTTCGGTCAGGTCTGCGGCAGGGGCGACGCGCTCCCGGCTGTGGATTCGGAGGTGTGAAGGCGAGACCCCTGACCTGCCGGCAGCCTCTTGCCACCGTGTGCGAGCATCCCAGAAGGAGCCCAGACCCGTGCAGTCAGAGCCAACCGTGGGGAGAGTGGGCGTCCTGGATCCACCCATGCCTGAAACCCACATTCCCCCGGAGTTCTCTGCTCACAAACCAATGTATTTATTTTAAAATGTTTTTCTTAAATCCAGGTTGGGTTGTTTCTATGACAGGCAATCAGTGACCCCGACCCACACCCACCTGAAACGTCGGGAGTCATGGATTAAAGACGACGGTGTCAGGGTCCGAGTCAAATGGCTCGTCCCCTCAGGATCCATGACGAGGAGTCTAAACAACGTGGGGCCACGTGGGGGCTTTTCTCCGGGGAGAGGATGTGGCCGTGACAGTGCATTTGTCCCTGAGACACAGACCCGGGGCCAGAGCGGCTCGTTCTGAGAGGAAAAGGCACTTGCGAACGGTCATTCGGTGAGAACTCTGTGAAAGGGGCAGTTGAGGATTGAGCTATCAGGCTGAAAGGTTGTGCTTTTATATTGAATCAGATGATCTTAGGATTATATGACCCGGTTTCTTAGAACAGACGGCCTTAGGGTAGAGACATAAGGACCAGAGGCTGGTCTCTGCCTCAGTGGAGTGTCGGTTCCTGGCTGGAGCTCGGAGCCTCATGGACCCACCCTGGAAAAGACACACTTTGGTATATTGAGTTCCAAAATACGAAAAACTGGCACCTGGGTGGCTCAGTCAGTTAGAAGTCCCGCTCTTGATTTCAGCTCAGTCATGATCTCCCGGTTCATGGGATCGAGCCCCATGTGGGGCTTTGAGTTGCCAGCATGGAACCTGCTCGAGATTCTCTCTCTCTCTCTTTCTCTCACTACCCCCTTTGCCTTTCCCATATTCTCTCTGTCAAAATAAATAAGTAAATATTTTTTAAAAATAAGAAAAGAATATACAGAGAAACTATATTTTTAACAACTAACTTGCACTGGATTGTTTCAATTTCCCGTGGTCGTGCCCTTCATTCTGGGTCCTCAGGACGGAAGGTGGGATCCAGCGGGTGCCGGCACCCGCCAGCTGAGAGGGGTTCCAGGCGGAGGGCCCGTCTCCAGGTGGCGGCTCGAGGTGCCCCCGTGCGGCCCCGGGTGGCCTCTCCGGCTCCGCGCAGGCTTCACGCCGGCCCTCACCTCTGCACACGGGACGCTGCTGGAAAACTTGGGATTTACTTCCAACCTGAGCTTGGGAACCAAGAAATTCCTCTTCTCCCCTAGGAACTTAACTCATCACAAGGGTTATTCACGATTCCCAGCTAAGGATGTGTACGGCTGGGTTTTTATATTATTCAAACAAACAACCGCAAACTAGAGAGAACAGCCTTACGGTCGTGCAGGAGGGGGATCCCCGCACGTCTACGTGACGGAATGTTCGCGGCTGTGACATTCGTGCCTCTGGCGTCCGCGGTACAGAGGACCGTACGTGACATAACGGGAGGGACAAAGCAAGGCAGAATCCGCAGAGTTCACGTTCAGATGAAATCCTTAGCTCACGACTAAGAAGACTTTTTATATGTGCGGTAAAACACTGGAGCTGGATTTTATTTTTTCTCCCTTTCATAGGAAATTATTATAAACTTCCCACTACCTTTCAGCTCAGAAAAATAAACGAACGTCATCAGCAGGGAAGATCTCACAAAGGCACAGAGCAGCGTCTAGCCATGAGGCGAGACTGTCTTTTCAGCTGAAACATTTCTGAGCTTCGCAAACTCTCCCTTCTTCCCGGGGAAGCCCCCAGGGCAGGGACCCTGTCTCCCTTCTGTCCGGGTGGCGCCAGGAACATAATCAGGGCTCCGTAAATAATCGATCATCACAAAGACCCCAAAAGGAGCCCGTTCGCTTCGCAGGGCGCCCGCTCCCTCCTGAGGCGTTCTCTTAAGTGCGTTTCATTTGTTTTTAATTTTTCTGCTCCTTAGATGGATGGACGCGGAAGCGGGGAGAGAGCTGGGGCTGCTGAGCGCCGGGAAAGAGCAGAGTCCGTGACGGACAAGCCCTGCGGGGCCCCCGCGTGGAGCCGGAGCCCAGGCACCGGCCGGACTGGGGCCCGTCCCGGGGGGCGGAGGACTTCCCTGCCCGTCTGGACGCAGGGGAAGCCACCTTCCAGTTTCCCGTTTGCGAAGTGGAGCTCGTTGCCCCGCGGTGCTCGGAGGCTCTAGGGCCCAGGAATCGACAACGAAGGGCGTGAGGTCTGGAAACCGCTCAGAGTCAGCAGAGGAGTCGCCGGCAGGTGTTTCCTGGGCGTCTGCCCTGCGGGCACGGCTCCGAATGCCGGGACAGGGCAGGGAGCAAAACAAAGTCCCCGCTGTCACCGAGGCTGCCTTCTCGTCTCAGGACAAGCCACAGCCACTGAACCAACCACTGTCTGATGTGTAGGGAGGTGACAATTGCCACAAGGGACAACAGAGCTGATGGCAGAGGTCCTAGATGAGGGCAGGGAGGGTCCTGTGCCTGAGGAGGGGAGCCCGTCCTGGGGAGAGCACACCAAGCAGCGGGAAGGGCAGGTGCAAGGGCCCTGAGGCAGGAGAGCCCTTGGTGGTCCTTGGCGAGGAGCCGCCAGGAGCCCAGGGCAGCCGCGTGCAGGAGAGGAGGGGTGAGGTTGGAGGAGCTGGGCGTCCTGTCTGCCGCCTACCGCAGGGCTCCGCAGGATGGGGGCGGGCGCCGAGGGAAGCAGAGCGAGGTGGCCGTGACCCGATGGCCACCATGGCCGGTGGATGGGCTTTGGAGGAGAGCTGTGGCTCCCGGGGTGGCATTCCAAGGTTAGCAGCATCGGCACCCCCTGGAGCCTCGTTAGGGACGCCGGAACCCAGGCCAGCCCAGCCAGGCTGATTCGGAGCCTCTGCAGTGGGCCTGGCCGTGGGGGTTGTAGTGCGCCTTCCGGGAGGTCCTGGCGCTCCCGGGGTTTGAGAAAAGTGAGCAGTGCTGACCCCTGGCTCTGATGGTCGCCTGGGAAACGGAGGAATCGGGGTTGCAATGAAGCCCAGGGGGGCGGAGGGTCGCCGTCAGAAGGAGCTTCCCAGGAAAACGGTCATGCGGGGGCCTGGGCTCATGCTTGTTCTGGAAACGTCCTTTAGGGGTTTCTAGGACTGGAGGCAGTTCTCTGGGCTGGGTGTCCCTGTCCTCCCTGCCATCTCTTCTGGGACTTTCTCAGCACCCCCAGACTTGTCACAGAAGGTCCCAGTTGCTGTGTGTTGGCCTGGCGTCACCTGCTTTGTGGAGGCAGGGTCAGACTGGGGGCCTCGGGAGCATGTGTCTGTCTGCCCATGGTCCCGTCTACCTGTCCCCAGGAGGTAACCAGGTGTGGCTACCTTGTCACAGGCCCTTCCCAGGGCACAGGTGGCAGCCCTTCCTGTCTGGGAAGGACTCGGCTCGCAGGAGAGTGTAGAGGGGATGGCGGGTAGGCAGAGAGAGCGGGGCGGGAGAAGGTTCCTGAAGAACAGAAGGAGGTCACATTTGTGATTCCCAGGGGAGGTGCCGGGGAGCAGAGTGTGGCCTCGAGGTCCCCACGTCGGCGGCGGGGAAGCGCCCGCTCCTGCAGGTGGTGGGCTGGCTGACGATGGCGTGAGCGGCATTTCTTCTCCTGCAGAACGGGGTCTGGCCGTGGCGCCCGCGGTGGACGGCAGAGTGTTTAATCGGAACCTCTGGGAAGGAGACTCGGATATTAGCTGGTGTTTAGCAGCATCCCTGGTCTGTGCCCAGCAGATACCAGCAGCACCGTCCCCACCTGTGACAACCACAAATGTCTCCAGACAGCGCCCAGTGTCCCCTGTCTGGGGTGTGCGTGGGCAGAACTGTCCCCGGTTGAGAGTCTCTGCCGCGTCGGAGCCTGAGCCTCTAAGATTTCCCGCTGCGGCAGTTAGTTCCCTGTTAACCGTTACTTAACCCTCCTATCTGCTCATCGTCTCCGGAACAGACTGGGACCAGCCGGGAGGGCCACCACTGTGACCCCGCCTCTGCACTTGGAGCCACCCCCACAGCCGTGCGGCGATGGCTCAGGGAATAGAGGACACGCAGCCATGAATTTCAGTTTATTGGCTTTGATGGTGCCGCTGGCCTGGGGGGCTCCCAGCCTGGTGCCACACCTGCAGGTCCCCTCCCGGGCTGGTCCTTTTCTACTCAGGCTGCCTTGCTGGCTGTGGGTACGACAGTTATCAGGGAGGCCAAATGGAAACCCCAACCTCCTGCCACCCTGCCGTGGTGACAGCCACCACCTGCCCTGCCCCCTGTGCCCCAGGCACGGCTCACAGCATTCCTTTCTGTGGCTGTCTCATTTACAATGAATGGGTTGCGTGCCCATCCTCAGGGATAGGGAAACTGAGGCACGGGGGGGTTTCAATGTCCTGCACACGTTCAGAGTGAGTCCGGGCAGAGCCCGCTGTGTCCTGAGGGGCCTGAATCCGGGGCCCAGCGCTCCACATGGCGCAGAACCTGCGGGAAAGGAAGGCGTTGCCCACCACTGCCTGTGTCCAAGGCCGGCCCAGGTCCCACCTAGCACGAAGCCTCTGTTCAATCAGAGCCGCCCGGGGGCGCCCTAGTCTAGCCCATCGTCCCTGCCGTGACCGGACCCGTGGGTCGCTCGGCCCTGCGTTCCAGAGGCCGGCAGAGTCCTTGGTGCAGGGCAGGAACCCGACCTTGTCTGCCGCATTTGCTGGAGTTGCGTTCCGTCGCTCTGCGCACTCCCCCCCCCGCCGAGCCGTGCTGGGCACAGAGCGATTTTTCAAAAATAGTCGTCAAAAGGTTTAACGTTCGGTCAATCAGTAGATTTTCAATGGAGAGTCCTTACAAGCGGATGTCGTGAACAAGTATGAAAATTCTTTTATTATTGCGTGTTGGTTCCTCCAATTAAATGCTTTTCCCTAAGCATCGGGGAGACACGATCCCGTTCTCATATTGAGCTCCGGTCTTTTCCGTTTTGGTACACTCAGGTTTGGAAACCCGGGAAATTTACACTACGGGCGCTGTGAATCCGTAATGCTGGAGGCCAATTTAAAAAATTCTTATGGAAATTCATATTCATTAGAAGTGACGGCAAGTTCCAGAATGGGATTCTGCAGAATCCATTTAAGGGGATTTGTTGCAGGGAGATCACGGAGGAGCAGCCAGCGGAGGAGCCGACGGAGACCTGACATCCCCGCGAGACGCGCCGCGCCGCGAAGAACTGGGCAGAGCGCCGTCATGAACTGGGCGGAGCGCCGTCATGAACTGGGCGGAGCGCCGCCATGAACTGGGCGGAGCGCCGCGAAGAACTGGGCGGAGCGCGGGGGGGGCTGAGCGCCCGGCCCACGGGGGCCGCTCGCCTTCTGACAGGTGGTAACTCCATCTGTTGGCTACAGACGTGTCGTGGGAAAGGAGGAAAACCGTCCTCAGCCCTCAGGGAACGAGACAACAGTCCTGTGACTTCCATGCACTCCTGCTTCTAAGTGACCCTGTGGGATTCATCGGTGGTGAGATCCGTGGGTATTTCCCCAGAGCCCGTGAAGGGCCGTGACCAGTCTGGATGGGAAATCCAGCCGGGAGGCAGGGAGAAGGGACGCTCGGAAGTAGGTCTCTCCTGGGCACCTTCTCCAAAAACGGTCCCTTTGCAACCACGATCTGGTTAAAATGTCATGTGGACGTGAGTGGTGTTAAGAGAGTGATCGAGATTTTCATGCAAGTGTTTGCAATACACAATTGTGGGGGGGGGTCAGCCTGTGAGAAGGGGTCAGAGGGTGGTGGCTGGAGGGGGCGAGCACAGGGAGGGGTGGGGGGAGGCTGCTGGACCCGTGCAGCCCACCGTGGCGGCTACAACCCCATGGACACGTGTGTATCTAGGTGTGCGTATCTAGGTGTGTGTGTCTAAGTGTGTGCGTGTGTCTAGCTGTGTGCGTGTGTCTAGGGGTGTGCGCGTGGGCCCGCTGACGGGAAGGAGCCTGTAGCGCGTGTGCAGTGGAGGCAGGAAGGAAGGAGGCCTGAGCAGCGGGGGCAAAGCCGGGCGGGGGAGCCCTGGCCTGGAGGACGTGACCAGAGCTCAGGTTGGCTAAGCCCAGAACAGAGCACGGGGCCGGGAGCACCCCAGTTAAGAGCCCACCTGCCCCTCAAGGCCCGTCGTGACACCCATTTTACAGAGAAAGAGACTGAGACCACAGAGGTCAGTGATGTCCCCACCATCCAAGAGTGGAAGGCTGAGCCCACAGCCCTCACCCCTGCTCTGTGGCGCACTTTGGGAGTTGGGGAAGCAGGCGGGGGTCCTAGATGAAGACCGGAGGTGATCTGGGGGCTGGTGGACAGAGAGGTGGGGGGAGGAAAGCAGAGGTGCAGGGGGGTGGGGCGTTGAGGAGGCGCCACGCTCAGCAGGAGCTCCACGTGGGCTGTCCCCACAGCCTCCTTCTTGAGAGCTAATGTCGGGGGTCAGCTTATGCCTCCTGTCGTAGGTTTATTCAGCGGGAGGGAAGAAGGTGACAGGTCCTGGTCCCCGGGGTCCGCTGCCTCATAGACTTGTGGGCCCACAGAGGGTCCCTCAGGGCCTAGGATTTCTGCTCCGCTCACTCACTGTTCGAGATATGATCTAGATGCCTTTTGTTTGTTGGTGGGAGTAGAGTAGGGATATTTCAAATATTAGTATAAGAAGGCCACGTGGTTTTTCACTCTTGGAGATGATCAGTCATTTGGAACTCTTTGGGGACAATGCATTTCACAGAAATTGTGTCCAACGGGGCGCAAATTGAACATTCAAGTTCAAGTTCAAATGTCTCTCATCCTTGACTTTGCGGTAACATCACGCCATATTTTACTCATGAGCTGCACGCTTCTAAGCAAAGTCAACTTTCAGGGTATGGAACCCCAGTTAGAGGCAAGAAAACTCTGTATCCGTCTGCTCCAGCTGCTGTAACAAAGAGCCACGTACTAGCACCAGCGGCTTTAAACATCAGACGTTTATTTTCTCATGGTTCTGGAGGCTGGAGGTCCAAGGCCAAGGGGTCAGCAGGGCTATTTCTTCTCCCGGTAGTAACAGATGGTCGCCTTCCTCTTGGGCACGCGATCTCTCCTCTGGGCATGTCTTGTCATCTGTTATAAAGGCATCAGCCTTATTGAATTAGGGTTCTCTAAAGACTGTCTCTAACTAGACTTTATATTCTAAAGTAATGGAGATTAGGACTTCAACATATAAATTTTAGGGGGACACGATCCAGCCTGGAATAGCGATTTTTCACGAAAGCCAGGCTCTTCCTTCTTTTTCAGCTATCCCAGCCCCCACTAAGATCTGTCATCTCCTGATTCTTAAGAGTCATTAATCAAGCTGTCAGCAAGAATTTACTTAGGACTTCTTGCTCTCAAGTTCAAGGAATAATGGATGGGGCTAGGATCTTAAGAACGAGACACCGAATTCACAGCATATTTGGTCTACCTGGAGAGATAACAATATTTAATTAAAAAGATACCCCAACTTCCTTTTCCTATTGCCGGGAAAAACTACAAGAGGATGACCCTCCCTGGGGGTCACCAGAGATGCTTTCGGTCGGCACCGCTTGCGTTTCCAGTCTCTTAAGGAAAATGCCGAATGCCGCCCATCAATTAGTCCAGACTTCCCAATCCGCCCACGCGTAATCGAAAAGTTAGCCGTTCTTGTGCTAGTGACTCAGCACTCAAGAAGCCATCCATCTCAGGTTTAAAATTAAGTGCAAGATGTAAAAGAGACAATTCAGCATAGGGGGAAGGAAGCGGCGTGCTCATTTTGCAAACTTAAAAGCAATTTGGAATCGAATAATCATACTTGGGAAACTGGAAACTGGAGAAAAACTCTGCCAAGTTTGTTACATAAAAAAAACCTCATTATGTATCTTGAAACTCTTGAGGAGTATTTTATCAAATGATGCATTTCCAGCAAGGTTATTTCGGGGATCCATTCGACACCAGCCGACACGCTTCTCTTCTACGCCGACTTTGAAAACCACAGCCCTTGCGTTATGGGCTCCAGCAAAAGAAGTGAGCAGGTGGAGGCCGATCAATACGTTTATTTCCATCCCCGTCTCGTTCTTGCTTTAGCTGACGGCAAAAAAATGTTGCCTGGGTTATATATTTATTTTGGAAGCAAAGGAAAGGAAAATGGGGTGCAGGGGTCCCCAGCTGAGGTGGCGCTTCCTCTGTTTTCCTCCTGGACGTCCACATGGAAGCGGGTCACTGGATACTGGCCCCGCGCATGGTGACGGCTTGTGAACTTGACTGCTCTGCTTTAGATGAAAGCCCTTTTAGTCCCAGAGGTCCGGTGGCCCTTCCCACACAGGGCAAAAGCAAGTCTCTACCTGGTGAGCCCCTCGCGAGGTGGTGTTGGGAAGGCTGACATCTGTTTGTGATGCCGCGGGCTCCCAGGGGTTGGTCCCCTCTGAGAGCAGATAGAAAGGGCTCGTTTTTAAAGAAACGGGTTCACCTACATGGTGAATCTTTAGGCAGGGACTTCTTTCACAAAAAGGCCCACAGTTGACTCAACGTAGGAGTCCTTAGTGATTCCTGTTGGGCTGAGGCAATGCTTCCCTAGACACCTCCGCGCTCTGAAGCACCACTCAAGGAGACCCTGACCCAGTGATGTGGCCTCCACGTGGGCCTGGTAGGAATCAGCCGGGTTCCTGTGTTTCTGGATGGTTACGTTTCTCAAATTAGGTTCTCAAGCAATTACCGGCGAAGACCTCAGTGAGGTTGAAAGGGTAACCGGCACACCAGGGAATTAAAACGTGAAAGGAATATCTTGTCTTAGTAAACCATTCGCAGCTCCTACCTTCTGTCTTCCCCCAGGGGTCCCCAGTGTGTGGGGAACGGCCACCGCCACCACCGGCATCGCCATCACCCTCCGTCTTCGCCATCGCCCCCGTCATTGTGATTTCAGCCGCAGTCTGCATCAGTAACTATGAGGCTGAGCTGGAAGATGCCAGAAAAGGCTTTGGGAAAGCTGACTTCAAATGAAAACAAAAGCAAAAGCAAAAACGAAAACAAAAAACAAAAACAAAACCAAAAACATACTGCTCACAAATCGACTGGTAGAATTCTTGGAAACAATTCTAAGCCCGTGGAGATTTGAAGCAGGCCTCCTGCGCTTTGCGATGAAGATCCTGCAGGCCAGTTATAAGACAGGGCAGGGACGTGAGGCCTGGAAATAGCAGTTGTTAATGGCGGGATACTTTGAAATGGATTGTTGCTACGTTGGACCGATTCTGAATTTTATACGTTCAAAGTGGGTGAGAGAAAAGCGACTCACCTGCAGAGAAAAAAATATAATTTCCCAGAGGATTTTTTTTTTTTTAACGGGGCCAATCAGATGTGGTGCAATTGGAGTCCATCCAAATCCTGCCATGTTGTCAGAGGTGGAGGGAGCCAAATCAAAGGAGGGGGAATTTTTCGCCTCCGTTAATGCTCAGGCATGCACCATTGTTCTTTCTCTTCATAAAACAGAGACTTTAAAGGTTATTATAAATCTCCCCATGTATGCGCAGTCTAGGGAAAGCAGACAGCCATGAAGGGAAAGAAAAAACTGGAAGATGCGAGGAGTTGTATGAAAGAAAGCAGAGTGTGCAATTATGTCAGCGCATATCCTTGGGTGAATTTCCTTTGGTCCCAGAGACCGTCACGAATTTCAATTCAAGTCGGCTCAGTTTAGAATTCGTTTCTATCTAAACCCAATCACGTCTTCTAAGCCTGGAGCTCACCTGATGAGTTTTGAGGTCGAAGCTATGAACAATGTCTTCTCTTGGGTGCCCCTCAAACGCTGGAGGCCAGGGCTGGAGTCAGGTAGACAGGGGAAGTGATTCCAGAAATGGAAGTAGGGGGTGCCGGGGAGAGTAGAATACAGAAACAGAAGCCAATCCATGGATGTAACTTGAGTTAGTTACTGTGCATGGTGGTTTGAAAATACGGTTGTGAATTTTTGACACTCTTCCAATCACGAGGTGGGATCTATGCCCCCTCTCCCGGCTTGTGACTCTTCCAGCTAGTGGAAGCTACGCTGTGTGAACCCCCAACGCTAGATCAGAAAAGGCCATTCGTCTTCCATCTTGTTTCTAGAACATTCGCTCTTGGGATGCTGAGCCCCCATGCAAGCAGTATGCCTCCCTGGAGGCTGCCGTGCTGTGAGGAAGCAAGCGCGAGCCATGTGGGACGCCACATTTGGACCCTCTGGTGGATAGTCCTAGCTGAGATTCATCTTCGAGCCTTTCCAGGAAGACATCGAACATGGGAATGAAGAAGTCTCCAGGTGGTTCGTTTCCCCAGGGATCTGAGTCACCCCCGGCACTATTCCTCTTCCTGGGGGGGGGGCCCTTCAGACACCATGGGGCTGTGTCCTACCCGAATTCCTGACCCGCAGCACCAAGGAGCGTAACAGACTGGTCTTTGCTTTATGCCACTACGTTTTGAGGTTATTTGCTAGATAGCAACAGATAACTGGGTCACACGGGGTGGGGGGTAAGTTGGACTCCATCCCACTGGAGACCTTCTCAGGAACACGGCCAGTGTGCATTCTCCCTGTCTGCGGGTTCACGGGGAGGGGACGGTTTACCCACGACGCTCGCCCCGGGCTGGCACTGTTTATATCTACGTCACGCTCTGCACGGACATTTTCTCCAGCTAGTTCACGACTAGATCTTTCACTCCATCAGATTTTTGCACAAATATAGCCTTCTCAGGCAGGCTTCTGCCCGTCCTTGTTAAATCGCATCCCCTCGGCACGTGTCTCTCCTTCCGGCTTTATTTGTCCCCGTGGCACCTCAAACAATCTTTGTGTGGGTTACGCCTTTCTTCCCCTAATTAGACTCCACAAGGGCAGTGATATGTGTCAGTTGGCCTGACGTTTTATCGTTGGCTCCCAGAAAAGGGCCCAGCATTCAGCAGGCCCTCGAGAAAAATTTACCGAATGAAATAAACAAAACTCATTGCCTGCAACTCATTGCCTCTTTGATCATTTATCCTTCCCGGAAGACAAAGAAACATGTGTGCATGATTGGCCGTGTTGGGCAGAAAAAGAGACGTAATTGAAATGAAGGGTTTTAATATTTTGGAAATTTCAGATGCATGCTATTTGATCTCGACTTCCTTTTCTGGGTCCACACTTTTTCTTCTCATTCTGAGCTCAACACGGTGACACCGGTTGAACTTTTTATTCCTTTTCAAACACTGGGTTTAATTCCCGGGTGGCTCCATTGTCCACAAAAGACATTTCAACACGATACGTCCAAGGTTACCGATGATACTTGAAATGTTTCTTAAAAAGTATTTTGGTTTGGCATGATTCGGAATCCATAAACACATTCCGTTATGCATTCTCTTACTATTTACATATTTCTTTAAAAAAAAAAACGAACGGTGATTTTCCTTCTCAGAGTTATGTTCATGCCTTTCCCGATTTGCCTCCTAGCTTGCTGTCACGACACGGAATTTTGTTTGAAAGGGAAGAATAAATCGTATCTGCTTCCCCAGTGGCCCCTAAATAGGGGTTTTCCATCAGTTATTACGTCTGCTATTAGGGTCTGAAATCTGCTTTTTTCCAGAGGCACACAAATGAATCTTTGCAGTACTTAACACAACGTGTGTATCAGGGAGAAAAAGACCTTCGAACATTCCTATCTTCCCAAGCCACAGTCACAGCAACCAGGACTGTCTTGAGAGAAAGATAAGGCAGTCTTCGCAAGGAATATAAAATCGCTTCTTCACCGAGGCTGGAACTTGGTTGAACATGAACGACGATGACCCCTCCTCCGTGTGCCTGAACCCGGGGGACAGGAAAGAAGCCGTCGGCCACGCGTCCACACGCACTGGCTCGGGTTCCGGTATTTTCTGCCAGGGGAGATGGACGGCTTCCCCACAGGAGTGGGGGGAGCTGGGATTCGGACACACGGGGTCCCGGGCGCCGTCGGAGGCGTCTCGGGGACGCCCCGCGGCTGCGATACGGGAGGTCCCGCCGCGGGCAGCGCCCGTCCCCTGCTCCTCTCGGGCCGGCGGGCGGCTGGCGGGGCCGCGGCACCTGCAGGGGGGGCGTTTCTGTCCCGCGCACAGCGGGGCTCCTGGGCCTGGGCCGGCACCGGGCGGGGAGTCCCAGAGCCAGAGGGGGCGTCTGGGGCCCACGTGACGACGTCACTCACGGCCCCAGGGGCGAAATATAGACGAGGGCCGGGTCCTTAGGGGCTGCGGGCCCAACGCCCACCGTCAAGCAGCACCGACGCCTGGAGAAGGCAAACAGGCTCAGCCGGGGACAGGCTCAGCCGGGGACTGGCTGGTGGCCCGGCCACGCCCCTCCGAACACACCTGGACTCGTGTTTCTCGTCTGGGAGCCGGGAGGCCTCTGTCCCCTCTGTCCCCGTTCTCGCTCTCCCTCCGGTTAACCGTCTCCGTTTCTCTTTCTGCCTTTGCTCGACGGCAGCTCAGAGCGCCTGGTGGGGCGCGAGTCCTCCGAGAAGCGGCGCAGCCGGACGAAGGGACACGTGACCTTGACGAGGCCGAGTAGCCGACATGTTGACACTTTTCTGCGGTGAGAGTATCTCCCCGGTCCCGGGGCGGGGCGTCCACGTGGCCGGTGTGGGGTGTTCTGGGCGCCCCCGCCGCCTGAGGGCCCCTCCGCCTGCGGTCGGGGGTGGGGGAGGGTGAGCAGGTGCTCGCCGGCCCCTCAGTTTCCTCGGTGAACCCGGGGCCTGGCTCTGCCCCGGCGGCCCCTCCCCGACACCGGGCTTCATGCCGCCCCCACGCCCAGATCGGGGTCGCTCCTCGGGTGCGCGGGGACCACACGCGGGTCCCTGGTGCCCCAGCCTCCCGGTCCCCTCGGGCGGAGGGAGGCGCCCAGCTGCTCCCGAGGAAGGGCCGCTCTGGCCTTCCAGCCGGCGAGTCCCCCACAAAGCAGCAGAGGCCCCGGTGCTCCCGTCCCCGGTAGCTGGTACCGCCAGACGCCTGTCACTTGGCCAGCGACCTGCCCACGGGTCATCCTGTGGCCTCCGTCTTCCTCCAGCCCACGTCCTGTCCACAAAACTCAAGCTAGTCTCCGGTGTGTTTGCCCCTCCGTCCCCCTGCTGTCACCTGTGGCCACGCTTGGGTCACCACCACAGCCGGACAGCGCCTCCTGCTGCCCTACTGGCCCCACGCCCAGACCTAGCGCCATAGGCCCCCAGGGAGCCCCGTGAGATCCACGTGAGACACGTCACCCCGAGTAGATGTGTCTATGGAGAAAGGGGACCCCACTTCCTCATCCCACCTGCAAGACCCAGCTCGGCTCCTGTGGCCTCCCCCAAATCATCTCCTACCGCCTCCCCTCCCTCCCTCCCAGCCAACCTGCCTCCTGGCTTCCCCTGAAAACCCCCCTCTCCCTGCTTCAGGACCTTTGCACGTGCCATCCCCCTCTTCCCCAAGACCTGCTGCCTCAGGCCCTTCCATTCTCTGCTCAAGCGTCACCTCCTCAGATAGTAGCTCTGGCCGCCTGTCTAAAGGAGCCGTCTGCACCCTCCATCCTGTCCCTATTTCCTGCACGGCCTTTGTCTCCATCTGAGATTGATTTACTGATTTTATAGCCTTCTGTTGTCTTTTGCACCCACAGGAATGGCAAGCACGTGAGAGTGGGAACCCTGTCTGTCTGTCTGTCTGTCTGCTGTTGCATTCCTGCTCTGAGAACAGAGTTGGTTCCTGATCTGCATTTGTCGAGTGGCTGAAGGACTGGGGAGAACAACAGAACGGAATCTTAAGAACTCTGCAGTTGAAATGGCAAAACATTCGAGTCGAAGGAGCCCTCGGAAATCGCTCGGTCACACCCACTCGTTCTGCAACTGCACGAAGTGAGTCTCAGGACGACAAGTGACTTGCTCCACATCTGGGCCCTCAGTTAGAAGGACCCCCATTGCCTGCCGTGCGCCCCAGCCGATGGGAGGCTCTCGGGACTTCTCCCCCCCACTCCCCCGACACGCGGCCGAGGAGAGTAGGACAGGAGGCGTAAGTACACCAGGGGACACGGGACGAGAAGCGGTGGGTCCCGAGGAGACAGAGCTGGGGGAGGGGTGCAGAAAGGCTCCCCGAGCACGAGCAGGTCGGATGGCTTGAGGAGCAGGTGAACCTCACGCGTGACGGTCAGCTCGTGCGAGGGTCTTCCGCAAGGACGGGATGAGGCCGGTCCCTCAAGGACTCCCCTCCCGGACTGCCTGTCACGGCCAGAATGTAAGTCAGGCTGTGTGCTCCCTCCTAGAAGCTTCTGCTGGCTTCCATATCTGTTTCCCAGGGCTGCCCTAACAAATCGCCTCAAGACAGGGGCTCAAAAACCACAGAAAGCTGTCATCTCCAGGTTCGGTGGGGACAGAAACCTGGAACCACAGGGTCGGCGGGACTGCGGCCTCTGGAGGCTCTAAGGGCCCCTGGCGGCTCCGAAGGGCCCCTGCTCCTTGCCTCCAGCTCAGCCATGAGGATCAGGACTCAGACTCCTGTCCCCTGCACATCTCAGGGCCTAGAGCTGGCCTGACCCAGGGGAGGGGCTCAGCAATGGCCAAGAACTTCTTCCAAAGGGCTGCCTGCCCTCGCTATTCGGGTCCATCCATCCAGCCTGCTCGGTGGACGCCTTCCCCGCCCTCAGCTGCTCCCAGGCAGCGAGAGGCCAGCAGACGGGTCCCTGCCTCAAGGGGCTCCCCTGCTGGCTGGGAGAGAGACAAAGAACAGGAGAATGAACCCAATGAACAGAGGACCTAGTGGGGGGGGGTGTCTCAGGAGGAGCCGGCAGGGCAGGGAGGGGGCGAAATGCAGGGAGAGCAGGCTGGTGCTGAGCCGCTCAGAGGAACCTTCCGGAGATGATGGGGCCGAGCCCACTTGCCCCAGGCTCCAGAGCTTCCTTCACTGGAGCTGCGAGGAAGACCTCCAGTGTCGTCACGCAGCAGGTGAGGCCTGCCACCCCTGCACTTGCGTCTCCTGAGGGACAAAGGTCGGTGTCACAGCAGTCAGCTCTGAGGCTGGCTTTGTGCCAAGACCCTTAATATTCAAGGAGAAATCTGCACTGATGAAATTTTCATTAAAGAAACGTTCTCCCTCTCGCTCTCCATGATACTCCGTGGCTCTGAGTGTCGGGCTAATTTGGGTTTGATTACTCCGATGATCTGAAGATTGGAGCTTTATTAAAAATTTAGATGAGCGGTGATATGTCCGGACCTCCCTCTGCTCTCTCAGCCGGAGCACAAGGGCCTCTGCTAATGACGGCGGCGAGTCGGGGCGGCCGTGGCAATTAGGGGATTATCTATAATTTGAGGGAGCTTCGACCCCTCTGCCTTCCACGGAGATGAGCTGCCTGCCTTCCGGGGCACGCGGATTTAGTTGACAAAATGCATCAAAAGGAAATTCCAGTCCTGGACCCAGTTTGAGGACTGACGAGCTGTCTGTTTGTCCGAGCAGCCCCCTTCCCCTTTCTGTGACTCAGACGAGCCCCATGTGGAGAGGAAGGAGGCTGGACCAGGGCCGATGCTGAGACACGGGGACCTGTGGGCTGAAATCAGCTTCCGGAGGGAGTCCGTTCTGTGACCTGTTTTGTTTGTTTCATGAGCATTTTCCCAGACTCGTGATCTCCGGTTCTGCGTGTTTCATGTATGTTACCTTGTCTCCTTTTCCCACCCGTGAGATAGACACACCTATTCCCACTTGGCTGACGGGGCAACGCTGGCCAAGATGGGTTAAGCGACTTTCCCTGGGTCGCCTGCTTGGCAGGGGGACGGGCAGGATTTGAACGCAGGTGACGTGACTTCCAGAGCCAACACTCTAAACATTATGCCTCTGTGCCAAACTGTTGTTTTTATTATTGTTTTCATTTTTGGAAGCACGTTGTTAAAAAAATAATAATTGTCAGAATTTTTTTTTATATAAAACATGGCTTATATGTTAAAATAATTGAGCTTTTTCAAAACTCAGTCCACATTTCCTGCTTGCTATCAGGCAGCCGGTACCACCATCCCCTTAGGACGGAACATTCTTCTTCTGGTCTGTCAAACCCCCCGTTCCCAGAGTCTCCTCATCACTATGACTGCGAATCATTTGCTTATTGAATTTTCCTTTCAATGATGTTTGGATTGCTTCGCTCTTTGACTTACCCACCTGGTACTGGTAGGCATTTGAGCTAGATGCTCGCTTAGTCTTTGCCTGTGGTTGGAATTTTCGGTTTCATGGGAAACGGACGACAAAATCAATTTATCATTAATCTAGTTAGGAGATATGCAGAATCTATCTCTATAATCCTAGAGTTCTAGGTTTTATGTCTGGTTTAGTATGCAGGAAGGGGCCCCTCTATATTTAAATATGATGAATTATGTGTATCAGACCAAGGGAACACCTAGCAAAGCTTAGTAAACTAAAAGATAGGAAGGTCCTTGAAGGCATCAGAAAGCAACCCAGGCTGCCAGGTCCCGGAGGTCCATGATTCCAGAGAGAAGCGAGGTACACGCAGTGAGCCCCGCATTCTTCACCCCATTCAGTCTTTGCACTAGTTGTGAGTTTGTAAGCGCAGAGGGATCCTGAGAGCAGAAAGTGGCAGTTCAGAGCTCTATGGTAAGTTCACAGATCTGTTGACATAGAGGTTGGCCTTCGAGGCTACCACGCAATCCAGCATTTGGGGACCCAAGACACCAGAGAAAGCAGCCTCCCCGCCAGCAGTGAGTCTGAGCTTCTGCAGCACTTTCAAGAAGATATTTGCTGACTCCTCAGCTTCCAGAACAGGATGCCCAGAAGCCAAGCAGAAAGGGGGTTGCAGAAAAGCTGAGAAACGTAGGTGCACGTTCACCAATACCACGTGGCCCTAACAAGAAATGTTAGAGTTTAAGACTCGAAGCACAGGAGAACTGAAAAATGTCCAAGTCTTATAGTTGAGACCCTAGGCTGACTTTTGCTAGGAGTAAGTTCAAATCAAAATAAACTAGGCTGGGCGAAGGCTGTCAGTGTGGCTTAAAGGATCTTAACTCCAGGTCCAGATTTGGTCAAGGAAATCTGCCCCGACCTCAGTGGCTGGTGAGCGAATATACTCTCTGGGAGAAGACAACACCAGTAAGCGACACGAAATTTTTCAAATAAGACATCCTGAATTCATAAAAAATTACCAAACATTACAGGTCATTACCAATGACCACAATCAAGCAGAAAGAAAACAGAAGACAGGAAAAGACTCACGGATGATTCGGGGCTGAAATTTACCAGGTGAGAACTTTGAAATAATTATTATCCATATGTTAACCTAAAAATATGAACGGTGGGAACATTTTCTCAGAGAAAGGCAATCTGTACAAAGAGTCAGATGAGTCGTCTCAGGCTGAAAAATTAAACAAGTAAAATAAAAAAACACAAGAGATTGGTATGTCAACAATTTAGATGAAAAAGAAAATAGGTTTGTTGAAAATATCCTCACTGAACAGAGAATAAAAACATTGAAAATATGGAATATTGTGAGAAGTTCTAAAATACGTGTAATTGAGATTCTAAGGGAAAAAAAAAGGAGACGGAATATGTTGCGGAAGCAGTATGTCAAGAGATTTCAAGGAATTTCCCAAAGCTGATGACATACATCAAGTGGCAAATTCAAGAACTAGCATGGCAACAGCGAAGAAATATATACTTCATTACATCAGAGCGACACCGCCTACGATGAAGACGAAGAGGAAGTCTTGAACACAGCCAGAGAAAAACCACACAACTCCTTCAAAGGAGAAACAGTAATAAACAGTGAACTTCTCTGTAAGAACAACGGAACCCGAAGATAATGGAATATGGTGCTGACAGGCAGGAAAAAACCCTGCCAATTCATAATTTTATACCCATTGGAAATATACTTTGAATGTGAAAGTGAAATGGAGGCATTTTCAGAGAAGCAAAAATTGAAAAAATTTTTTGCCAGCAGGTTGGCACTCAAATAGACACTGAAGGGGATTACTGATTCCAAATGAAAATTCAAAAACACATGGAAGGAAGAACAGTAGGAAACCCAAAATGGGGATATGTTTAATGAGTTCACAAAACAGTTCTATTAATAATGTCCTGTTGGGTGTCCAGTCCACGTGGACTGAAACTAAACTGTGATAAGAGAAACATCCAGAAGGATGCTAGGAGGTGGGACAGTGTCCTGGGGGTCTTTGTCATTCAGGAAGTGGTAAGGTTCTGATTCAGGGCAGACTCTGACCAGCGGAGGGCGTATGCGCTAGTGCCTAGTGCATGCATTAAAATAATAATGAAGTCATCAGAACAAACAACCTACTTGAAGTTTACAAAATAAAATAATAAAAATACTTGACAATACGAAACGGGGCAGGAAAGGAGAGAAAAAGATGATACGAATAGAAAACAAACAGTAAGGGACACCTCGGTGGCTCAGTCGGGTTGAGCATCTGACTTTGGCTCAGGCGATGATCTCGCAGTTCATGAGTTTCTGCCAGGGGTCGGGCTCTGTGTTGACAGCTCGGAGCCTGGAGCCTGCTTCGGATTCTGTGTCTCCCTCTCTCTCTGCCCCTCCCCTGCCCATGCTCTGTCTCTCTCCATCTCTCAAAAATTAAAAAAAAAAAAATTGAAAAGGAAAAAGAAAACAAACAGTAAGAGCATAGACTTAAATCATAGGAATAATTACATTACATGTAAACAGAAAGGGTGGTCTTGTTTTTTTATTCTGTAGAGAAAAATGAGTCTGTTTCTCGCCTGCTGCAATATTCCAAGGTAGATATGCTTGTGAACCCCTCGAGGAGCTTACGGAACTGTGGGACCCCCCCAGGCCCAAGCTCAATGCTTCGGGGCTGGATTTGAGAAGCTGCATTTATAATACGCACAGCCCCGTCTTCGAGGGAATGAGAGGGGCGGGAGCAAGGATGAACCGGAAGCACGCAGTTAGTTCTGTGGAGTCTGGAGGGCAGCACGGGAATACCACGGGCTCACAAATCAGTGCAGGACATGGTGGACGACTTGTCCCCAGGGAGGGACCTTTGCCCCCACGGGGCCTGTACTGCAGCATCACGGGCTGTATTCTCTCCGTTCTGCCTTTTCTTCCGTGATTTATTCATTCCATCACTGGAGGCCTGTCTCCCCCCCTCCCCTTCACCTGTTTTGTGCAACCCCTCACCCCCTGGGCAGTCTTCGGTTTAAGGCGTGATTATTAGCTACAGTTCATAGTTGGCACTAGGGTTCACTCTTTATATTGTATATTCTACGGGCTCTGACGAATGTATGGGGCACGTACCCCGCACGCGGTATCACTGCCCTAAAAATCCCCCAAGCTCCGCCTCTTCACCCCTCCGGCTCCCAGAACCCTTGGCAACCACGGATTCCTTGATCTACAGTCTCCACAGTTTTATCTTTTCTAGAATGTCATAGGGCTGGAATCACACAATCTGTAGCCCTTTCAGATTGGCTTCTTTCGCTTGGCAATGTGCATGTAAGTTCCCTCCACGTCTTTTCATGCCTTGAAAATGTCCCATTGTCTGGATGTATCGCCATTTCTTACCCATTTTCCTATTGAAGGGAGGACACCTTTGGTTTCTTTCGAGGTTTGGCGATTATGAATAACGCTGCTGTAAACAACCACGTGCAGGATTTTGTCCGGACTCACGTTTTCGACTCCTTTACGTCAATGCAAAGAGCACTAGTGCCGGGTCACGACGTGGTGAGAGGATGTTTAGGGTTGTTAAGAAACCACCAAACTGTCTCCCAAAGCCTCTTTTGCCTTTTTTTAGAACTTTAAAATTAATTTCTATGGACCCTCCATCATGTTCAGAACAATTAATTTGAAAAGACTCAGCACTGGTAACATGAGGGGGAAGAGAAAACCAGAGAAAGTCCTAGGAGCTTCCGGAGAGGAGTCGCTCTCACATCCAGGACCAGGACTCGGGCCGCGACCCTGGGGCTGGAAGAGAGCGGCGTCTTCAAACTTCTCGGGAAATTCACCCCCCGAGGAGAGTGTGGACCACACTACAGATCAAGGGCGAGGTCAGAATAAAAATATTCACCTGCAAGATCGCAGAGACTCCTCTCCTCCGTGCCCTTTCTCGGGAAGCCATGGGCGGGGGACGGGCCACACCAGCAGGGCGCGGGTCACGAAAGTAGCCACTCTGGGTCCCAGACGAGGAGGACTCGGGAGACTCTTCCGGGCAGAGAGGGGCAGAGTCTCCGGGACGAATCAGAGCACCAGGGGAACGCCGGGGTCACTGCTCTGAAGCAGCCCTTCCCTGAGGGGGCCGCCCAGAAAACCATCGGCCTGTCTCCTTACCGGATGGCGTGAGCGTCCTGAGGGCCGGGTTGTAGGCCGGGCGGAGAATGTCAGGATGGATTAGCGACACCAACGGAGAAAACGTAGGAAGCAGAAGAAAGTCAAGGTAATTACTCATTTTAGAGAAACAAAACAAAACAAAACACAAACTTATCCAATGGCCAACTGAATTTCACATCCCCTGGCTCTTCGGTACGTGCGTTTTGCTGGACAACGAGAGCATGAACACTGCGTGTTTCTTCCGTGCCTCTGAGCCCCGACTTGACCGCCAGGCTGCTGCGGGAGGGCGAAGGCGTGACCGGGGCCAGTCTGTGAACTAAGTCCTCGTAATTCTCTTTGACAGCACGGAGGCGGGAGGTCACAAATTAGCAAAATGAACAAGCAGCTATGTAAGCATATTATTTAGAAATATAGAGGCAGGTACTCAGAGCAGCCCTGAAATCGCCAAAAATGGTTGTTTCTGGAGCACAAATCCATGGCCAGGGGTGGGGCAGGCGGGTTTTCACTGTCCGCCCTATAATCCAATAATCCTCTGTGACTTTGATAAAAATTATAATTAAAGGAAGGGAATAGGTATATTTTTTTGGTGTAGACTGTACGTATAAATAAAACATGCTGTGTCATGTTCTCCATTGCCTTTCTGCCTCGAAGATATGTTTTCGGTTCCCACGTGGACGTGTGCAGCTCGAACTTTCTCTCGTGTGCCGAAGAGCGTTCTTTGCAACATCACTGCCTCAGCTCTTGGTCCACTTGCCTGACAGACATTTGGGACCTGCCCGAGCTTTCCCTCTCGTGGACAGCCTGCCGCGAGCATCTCGGTGTCTGTGTTCGTGTGCGTTTCCCCCCAGTTCTATTCCGAAGACTGTCCTTGCTGGTTCAGAGGGACTCACTGCCTAGTTTTAGTGGATTACGCCAAGTCGCCAAGCTCCTGTCTGAGCGGCCAAAATAACAATAAAATGTCTTAAAAAAAAATCTATCTGAATCAAGCCAGATTTTCTTTGTTTTTTTTTCTCCTTTCTTATTTTCGGCTGAGAATTTTACGGTCGATTGCTTTCCCCATATGTCTCCTCAACCTCTCTGTATCCTCTATTTATTTCTTGCACAAACACTGACTGATTGCTCTATTTTCCAGGCCCTGGCTGTGACACCGGCCACATGGTGACAGAGGGCACAGGCCCTGTCTTTGAGAACCCGAGGCTGGGAAAGAGGCGTGTGAAGAGATGATTAAGGTACAGACGAGGAAGGTCGTGGCGAGAGAAGCAACAGCTGTGGGATGGCAGGTCTGGGTGACCGCCTGGCCACCTTCTCAGGGCGTCTCTGTCCCCACCCCCCTCCCCCAGCAGCTCCGTCCAGGAGCTTCCGAACCGGAGTCACCCCTCCTTCCTCCCTCTCTGTCTTCCCAGCCCCAGTCTGGCAGCGCGCTCTCCTCCTCACGGGTCTTCCTGCTTCTGCCTGGCTGCTTCCGGAACCAGCTGCTCCCTGCGGGCCTGCCAACAGGTGAGTCACATCTGCCACCCCTCAGCTCAAGGTGACCCGTGGCTTTTGATCTCCCTCAGAGTAAAAGCCAGGGACATGCCAGGAAGTTATGGGCTGAATGTCTGTGGCCCCCTCTCCCCCCAAACTCATAAGTTGAAAGCCTACCCCCCAACATGGTGGTGTTAGGAGGTGGGGCCTCTGGAGATTGGGTCACCAAGGCTGGGCCCCCAGGAGTGGGCTTCGGGCCCTTATAAGAGTCACAGGAGGGCTTAGTCCTCTTCCCTCCTACCTGTCCGCAGTCTGAAGAGGCACCGGAACCACCTGTGCCGGCACCACGTCAGCCTTCCGGCCTTTCCGGTTCCTTCCAGAACATACATTTCTGATGCTCACCACCCACCCTGTCTATGGTGCTTCGTTAGAGCAGCCCCGACTGACCAAGGCACAAGGACCCTCGCAGCCCTGGAGGGTCTCGTCCTTCACGTTTCCTGCTTTTCTCGGAGAAGGACGCCAGGCCAGGGCCAAAGAGAGACAGTTTGTGGACCAGAACACGAGAGGACCTTGCCCCCCGGACACGAAACAGCCAGAGCAGAACATTCTTTTCCTTCCACAGTGACCAAGTGCATGAGGGAAGCCCTGCCATTGTGGTCACTGTGAACATCACTGTTCGAGAACAGTCAGTGTGTTAAGACTATTGCTGGCTTGTTCGATGTTTCGACCGAATAATTATACTGTTTTGAATGGTAGCTTTAGACACAGGAAGCAGGTTACTGCCAGCTTTCTTGTCTCCCGAGTGTGAGGGAGACACAACGTGATGGAGGCTCCCTGCCTGAGGTCACCTGACAGGTGGCACCAAGGTGGACTTGGTTCCCATAGAGGCTGGCTGGCTGGCGCTGACACCAGCCCGAGAAGGTCTCAGCAACACTCACCCACGGCCCGGTCGGGCTTGGGGCCCCAGGGCCCGGCACCGGAGTGCTGGGGCTCAGCCGGCAGGGAGCAGGGAAGGCTCCCGCAGTTGGAGGCCTACCCCCCGGAGGGCCCCTGAGGGCCGGCTGGGGCCGTACTCTTAGCTGGTTCCCGTTTCTGCCCTGGAGGCTGAGGACAGGAAGACAGAAAGCCCAGCAGCTTCCACGGGGCATGCCCGACTGCCCAACCTGCCTTTTGTCTTGTTTTCTTTCTTTATTACAGAAGGCGTTGTAATGAATAGGGTCCGTTGAGAGCAATATGTTTGAGGGATTTTTTCTTCAGGTTTTAATTTTAATGTCACAAGTAACACGAAAATGTCTTATTAAAATGGAAGTCGTTTGTAAGTGTGTTGGGTAAAAATATCCCCCTCTTTGATGATTCCACTCCCCTCCTCATACTAAACTCTATTATTATTTCCATATGAATTTTTCTAGCCTATTTTATACGCACATACCTCCATACATGTGGGCGTGCAGACATATGTAGGATAGGCATCCACATAATTATTCTTCACAGTCTTCACAAAATGGATGCGTTGGATGTGATTCTCTGTGAGGACGTATTGGCCTCTTGCCTTTAATTGAGGACACAGTAATATATAGTGTGGATGGGCCATTTCCCATTGTGTTGTAGCTATGTGGATATTTTCCATTTATTCGTGTGATCATTCATTTACTTTTGCTGTTATAAATATTACCATAAGGAACATCTTTGGGCATATATTTTTAAGTATTTAATGGCATCCTTTGTCACGCAGAAGTTTTAAAGTTTAATGCAGTAAATTGCAAGAGAAACTCAATTTAAACGGATTCGAGGGAGAGTAAAATGTATGGACTCATATAAGAGGTCAGTCTCCAGGTGCCGGGGGATTCGGGGGCTCCAAGAGTGTCATCAGGACCCTGTTTCCTTGAGCTCTGTTCATGGTAGTGTCACTCCGGGGATCGCTGGCATGGCAAGAGGGCTTCCGGTAGCTCCCAAACCATCCGTATTTCTAGTCCACTTAAAAAAAAATTGACTAGAATCATGAAACCTCAGTCTAGAAAGTAGTTTAAGTCCTAACCCCCCTCCCCACCCCACCCCTCCCCACATAACAAAACTGAAGGTAGTTAGCTGTAACACAGAAGGGGAGGTCTGGGCGGATTTCTAGGTAATTCTGTCAGCTTCTCAGGTACGATCCTCGAAAGACTGCCGCGTCTCTCCGCACGCTGCGTTCCTACGCCCCATCCGGCGAAAACAGGGAAGGAAGCCTGTCTCACACCTCTCTGCGCATCCGGCAGATCTTTCCCAGGACCGCCCCCTCCCTGGCCACGCCCCCCAACAGGTGCTCCCTCGGATTCCATTGGCTGGAACCGGTCACGTGCCCATGATTCCCTGCAAAGGAGGATGGGAGAGCAAGTAACTGGCCACCGCCAGACTGGGGGCTGGGCTGCGCTGGCAGGAATAAGGGCTGGGGGTGGGGGGCTGTAGGGTTGACATCCAGCAGCACTGCCCCTCCCCGCCCGGGAGCACCTCTCCAGTCACTCCTGCTCCAGAGACGGGATTCACTCTGCTTGGACCAACTCTTGTCACGTGCCCCTCCCGGACCACTTCCGGGTCTGGGGGTTTCGCCGGCTGATTGGCCGGGCCAGGTCACATGCTCCACCCTCAGCCCAGCCGCGGAGCCCATCCTGAACCCGGTGAGTGGACAACGGGAGAGTGACCGTCGGGGTGTGGTGACGGGAAGGTGGTGGGGGAGGGGAAACGTGTGCCGAAAACTCAAGACCTGAGGTTTATACGAGAGACGCCGCGCGAACAGGTAATAATCACTGTTCAGGATACTGTCGGTTTCTGTGAGCGAGTTTCCGGTGAGCGTCCCCACTTTCTCTCCGCGCTGTTATCCTCCGGAGGGAACAGCGAGCGGCGGAACTCTTTCCCTTTTCCGCCGCATTTCCCTTGTTCTCGCCGCCTCACGCCTGGGCCAAATGTCCGTCTGTCTTTTAGGGGAGAATTCAGGGTCAATGTTGGCCAGCTTGAGTGCCCATTAAAGCCACAGATATTCTTTAAAGACCTCACTCCCAGCCTGTGGCTCCGCAGGGCCCCCGGAGAGGTAGGTGTCTGCGTGAAGGTTAATGCACCTCCCGTCTTCATCAGAAGTCCTCTTTCTGCTCTCCTAAGTGGGAGACATCCGATGTTGCCTTATCCTCCCCGTGTACCTGTTGGCAGCTGCCGAAGAATCTGAGCGGCACGAAGGCTTGGAATTGGTGCGTCCCAGCAGGGGCTCAGCCACACAGCAATCTGAATGTTCGCAGCTTTAAAATGACTTGGCGATCTGTCTATAAAATGTCTTGTGGTCTGAAAGGGGGCGAAAACACGCCGCATACATTAGCGATCCATTGATTGTTTCTGGAGCTAGGTGACCGTTGTGACCGACTTGAGAAGACAGCGGGGACCTGCGCAGTCATGTCAGCCGTTCAGAATCCCACCCGGTCCCCGCGCCTGCGGCCCCTCGGGGTTCTTGGGGAGAAAAATGAAAGGGAAGGAGGTTTAGCCGTGAATGCAGGGGACGTGCCATCAGGCCAGACACAGGTTGGCGAGGTCGAGGCTGTTCGGGGCCCCGGTGGTCTGTGACTTTCCCTGACCCCCTCCCGGGATCAAGATGCGAAGTGACGTCGGGGCTCAGAGACCAGGAGACACCCTGGTTGGGGCAGAGACGGAGGAGAGACCCTCTGAGTTCATCTCTTCTCAGTGAGACATGTCGTGTCTCTGAGTTCCTGCAGGCCGGGTCTGAGAAGTCCCCGTCCCCGGGCCAGCCACCTGCCGCGACCGTCTCATGCAAGGGCAATGTCACGGGGAGACCGGACGGCGACTACCCAAGCTTCATGTTCAGCCCGCGGTGATTGTTTAATGAGTGGTGTTGCGTAGTTAACCTCAGAGTGAAATTTTATTTCGCAGAGAGTTCGTTTTTACTCTTAAAAGTGACGGCACGGTTTTGTGGAATGCATCCTTTGTTTAAAAATCTTAATTTGAGCAACGCCCACGTAGTATCAGAGAGACATGAAGATGTTCACGGAGGCGCCGTTTGCTTTACAGAAAACGTCAGGGCACATGCCGTTTTCCTGACTGCGGGACCGCTTACCGAGAACGCGGTGGCTTCAGACACAAATTTATTCTCCCACGCTTGGGGAGGGCGGAAGTCTAGAACGGGCGGGCCGGGCTGCTCGAGGGGAGAATCCGTTTCCCTCCCTTTCTGGCTTCCAGAAGCCGCCTGGGCTCGTCGGCTGGTGGCCCGTCCGCCACGGTCACGCCCGGCAGGTCTCCCCGTCTCTCTCCACTTCTGAGGTCGCACCACCTTCTCCAGGCATGGAGTCCCCCGCCCTCTTCGAAGGACCCTCGCCGTCACCCTGGGCGCTGCTGCGTGACCCGGGTTGATCTTCCCGTCCCGAGACCTGTAAGTTAATCACTCGTACGAAGTCCCTTTGGCTGGTAAGGCGGCATCTTCACGGAGTCTGGGGATTAGGACGGTGACAGCTTTGGGGGGCTGGTGCTCAGCTGACCACGGAAGAATCTGCACCGACCAACACAGACAAGGTGCCTCCCCGACAGCAAACAGCACCCGGACCTTACACAGTGAAGGCTGATTCTCACTCACACTCCACGTCCCTCTCGGGTTGGCCTTATGTTTGTCCCGGCTCAGGGACCCCAGCGAGCGTGGCCAATCGGGGGCATTCTTAGCGGCTGCCTTGAAGTGAGACGCGGGACTCGTGCTGGCGTTTCATTGGCCAAAGTAAATCAGGTGACCATGACCGCCTGCAGAACAGGGCGGAGAAGGGCCCGGGCTGGGTGTGCACCCCTGGGGGGAGGCGCTGTGAACCGCCGTCTCCCTGCACTGCGCGTCCCACTCAGATGTGGGGGTGAGGGGCCTCCAGTGCGTGGACCTGCAGGAGAGAAGCAAGACGCAGGACCTCATGTGATGTGGAGGACTGTCCACGTGACCACGTGCCCAGTAACGAACCATCTCGTGCCTGTGGAGAGTCAGGGGTGTAGTACTTGGGAACCGGTTCTGGAAGCCGGCACACTGATCTCAGCATGGTCAAGGGGGTCACGTCCAGGACCGGGAGAGAATCACTACGTATATTAATAAGGTTAAAAAATTTTTTTAAATGTTTATTCATTTTTTTTTAATGTTTATTTATTTTTGAGACATAGAGACAGAGCGTGAGCAGGAGAAGGGCAGAGAGAGAGGGAGACACAGAATCCGAAGCAGGCACCAGGCTCTGAGCCGTCAGCACAGAGCCCAACACGGGGCTCAGACCCATGAACCGAGAGACCATGACCTGAGCTGAAGTCGGACGCTCAACCGACCGAGCCCCCCAGGCAACCCATAAGGTTTTCATCTTTTAAAAAGGAGACCACCATTAAATATTTCTTATTTAATAAAAATTAATTTTTACTTGATTTTTCCATAGCAGGAAGAGAACGCAGAGACCCTGGCTCCCATCCCAGGGCTTCCTCCAGCACCCCGAGCCCCTGCCTAGGGCAGGACTCCCAAGGCTCAGCCCGGCCACTTGCTCTGTGTCCTGGGGCAAGTCACCTGCCCTCTCTGTGCCCCGGTTTATTTTTTCACCTATGAAATAAGATAGGATGGTACAAATTATTTTATTATTAATTAATATATTGGCATCAAAATATTAATAATAACGAGAGGACAGGCATCCTTAATCACCCAATTGCATTGCTAACATCATCGATAATAATTATTAAAATATCTAAAAGGAAGATGTAAGTGTTTAACTAGGATAAAAGTTCCAGACCGAGAACGTGGACTCCTCTGGCGCCCACCACCTTGTCTGCAAACTCGGCTACTGCCCGACTAGACTCCCTGAACGTGAACGCGTTCCCCTCCCCCCCGCCGCCCCGGGCCAGGAATATTCTGGAAACTTCCCATGTCTGCACAGCTGAGACTCTTAGCGGTCCGCCTGCGGGGCAAAGGTGCGTCCTCAAAAGCCCCGGCTGACCTCACCGAGGCCGGCTGAGCCCGACTCTGCCCCCGGGAGTCCCCCTCTGATCCTGGAGGAAGGGACGCAGCTGCCTCAGATGTCCTTGGCGCTTGCAGGTGGGGAGGGGGCACCATTTCAGCCTCCTCGCTCCCTCCCCCTCCACCACTTTTTTTCTTATTTCATACGGAACCGGGTTTGCCAATAGCTGACACACTTCGGTTCTGAATTACGCCCTCGAATACCCCAGTTGCAGGATCCGGCCTCACCGGCGCTTAGTCCCTGGGCACCAACGGGCCGGTGGGGGAGCCAGCTCCCCGTGCCCGGCCCCGAACTCCCGCCCGCCCGGCCTCTCTCCACACGGGTCCTGCCCGGCCCCGAGGGCATCAGAGCAAGCCACCTCCGGGTCAGAAGTGGCTCCTCAAAGCACCGATGTCTGAACTGGCCCCCAGGTGTGGGGAGGAGGCCAGGAGAAGGGTCACAGTGCGTGAATAAAAAGCACAAACATAAAGGTGGGCGACGCTCAGAGGGATAATGTCCCCGCCATCATTTCAGAAATATTCTCTTGGGGCACCTGCGGGGCGCAGTCGGTTAGGCGTCTCACTTCGGCTCAGGTCATGATCTCACGGTTTGTGAGTTTGAGCCCCGCGTCGGGCTCTGTGCTGACAGCTCACAGCCTGGAGCCTGCTTCGGATCCTCTGTCCCCCTTGCTCGCTCTCCTCCTCCCCCACTCTCTCTCTCTCTCTCAAAAATAGATAAAACATTTAAAAGTTAAAAAAAAAGGGTTCTTTCAATTTTGAACAGATAAATATACACTCGGCCAAGTGTTAAAAGTTAAGCGAGGAGGAGGCTGATTTAGAAATGTGGAAGGATTCACACTCCCGACACTTCTGGTAAGTTCTGGAATTCTCTGAAGAAAAGCTTACTGGCAAGAGTTTCTCCGATTTCACGAACTCCGGGGAGACAACTAATGCAAATGCTATCTTCCCCTTTCTTCCTCTTTTAAAAGAAGTAAGCGCTTTGTCCCCGGGCCCGCCCCCTCCCTCCCCTGCATTTGGGTTCTTGGGAAGAGGCCACGTCCCAGGACCTGCAGGGAATTCCCTTTCTGCCGTCCTGTGGCAGCTGTCACGTGGCACCACGCGACTCGGGCTGGGACGACCACCCCTAGCTCTGGCCCCCACCGAGCGATGGCAGCCGTGTCTTGTGTGACACTGGGCCTTTTGCAGGTGGCTCCCTCCTGCCCGGGCTCCGGGCCCCTCCAGGCCGTGGCGGCGTCAATCTTTCAGACCCCGAGATTCCGGGCTCTGGGCGCCGCCACCGTTAATGTCCCAGATGCGAGCCACCACGGATACAACAAGCCATGCCCAGGGGACGGAGTAACTTCGCGGAGAAGCAGGCCCACCAGCGTGACGTGGGGGCGGCGGAGCTCACCGCTCAGGAGGCAGGTCACTTGGGTTTGAATCTTGGCTCGACCGCTTGGACCTTGGACGAGAGAGCCCCTCACCATGCTTGGGGCCTTTTGTCTGGAGAGTAGGAGGGTAACAGCACCTACCCCGTGGGGTTGAGAAGTGGCTTCAGGGGGTGCTGCCCAGGAGCAGGGGAGCAACAGGGAACGGGCCGTATACGGTTTGTCAAGAAAACCCCCAAGTCTTGTCGCCTGTGTGTTACTGACCCTCCAGTGGCCCCTCCGATGGCTTCTCCTCAGTGGTGTTCCCCGTCCTCACCCGGGGAAGGGGTCTGGTGGGCCCCTGCCAAGGGCCACACGGCTGGAGTGGAGGCAGCCGGACGTCAGCCCGAGTCCCGGGCCCGACTCCACAGTGGTGACTTTCACACGTGTCCGTCCCGCTCCCCCGCCCCCCTGCGGTTCCATCACTCTAAAAAAATAAACACCGGGCTCCGGACGAGCCGGGGGGGTGGGGGGGCACCTCCACGCTGTTCACTTTCCGGCATCTGCCGCTGAGCCGTCGGGCGTCCGCGGTCGTTCCCCCCCTTGCCGTTCACCTCGCCTTCCCATCACGCGGCGCGCTCAGGCGCAGCGGCCCGTCTCTGGCTGACGTTCGCCGCTGTGTGTCTTGGCCTTGACCGACGAGGGCGGTGACTTCTCACACTGCTCTCGTTTTCTTCAAAGTGCAAACGGCTCCGTGACCAGACGGGTGTCTGGGGGGCCCGGGAGCCCCGGCGGCTGCCGAGCAGGTGAAGAAACACTTCTACAGAAACGCCAGGGCTGATGAAACCGTGTTAGTTTGGTTTCTACAAAAACACGAAGATCGGGAGGTACTAAAGCGAGAGGTTGGCACGGTGCGGTTTGGGATTTTCTTTTTGTGGACAATTTGAAGTTCGCGTGGCCCATTTCGCTTGGCATCTGGGGCTCCCGCGGCCGCTCTGGTGTGCCAGGTTTCCCAGTGAAACCCCGTATCATTCAGTTGTTCGAGATGGAGTTGTGATGTGTCCGTTATGTTCCCGGCGCTGTTCTAGGCTCGACGTATAAAGCAGAAGGTCAGTGGAAGTCGACATTATGGTCTCACCTTCTGGTCACGGGCGATCAATAAAAGATGACACATATCTAGAACAAATCAGCAGGTGGCTGGCGCTAGGAAGGAGAGTGTGGCGGGGAACGGTCAGGTTGGGGTACGGGGGGGAGCTCCTCAGAGACGCTGACATGGAACAGAGACCTGAAGGCCAAGAGGGAGGGATCCAGGCTAATATCTGGGGAGAGAGTGTATTCCAGGCATTGGGAACTGCAAGTGCAAAGGCCCTGGGGTAGGAGCATGTCTGGCATGTGTGAGCTGCAGAGAGTGGCCTGCGTGGCCACAGCAGAGTGCAGGAGGGAGACGGATGTACAGAAAAGACCAGAGGGGTGGGCAGACCAGACCACACTGGGCCTCGTAGGCCATTGTGAGGATCTGGATTTTATCTGAGTGAGGAGGACTTTGGATGATTTTGAACAGAGGAGAGTACGTTAATTTTTTACTATTGTGTAATTTGTTACCATACAGCAAATGACCACACATTTAGTGGCCTAAAACAACAGAAATTCATTTTCTCAGTGTCCATGGGCTGGGACTCCAGCAAGGTTTCGCCGGATCCTCTGCTCAGGGCCTCACGGGGATGAAGTCGAGGTATCAGCTGGTTGCAACCACGTGTAGAGTCTGCCCCAGGAAAAGGCCTGCTTTCAAATTCCCTCAGATTGTTGATGGAATTAACTTCCTTGTGGCTGAGGGACCAGGGTCCCCGCTGTCTTGCTAACTGTTAGCTGAACACTCTTAGTTCCTGGAGTTCACTGTCAAGTCCTTGTCACGTGTCCCCCTCCATCAGAGCTCACAGCCCCTTCTCAAAGATCCTCGCTGCTTTGAAGGGCTTGCCTGATTAGGTCAGGCCCACCCAGGTCCTCACCCTTTGATTAATACAGAGCCAGCGGATTAGCCACCCAATCACAAGGGTGACTTGGCAACATCTCACCATCTCGCCAGCTTCTGCCCAGGCTCTAGGGGGAGGGATTATGCACCAGGGAGGCGGGAATTTGGGGGTCATCTTAGAAGCCTGCCTTTGGCAGAGTGAGTTGACTTGTATTGAACAGGATCGCCCCGACCACTGTGTTAAGAACAGACGGTGGGGAGGGCGGGGGCCGGGGGCAGGGCAGACCCTGGGGGCTCAGCGAGGGAGGAGACAGTTGTAATAGTGGCTTTGACCAAGGCAGTCGCGAGGGGGTGACGGAAGTGGTTGACGCTTGTCTGCTTGGTTGTAGGACGCAGTGGATATTTTCATAAAATAGATGGAATGAGAAACATGGGGGTCTCCGGGGTGACTCCAGGCCCGTTTGGTCTGAGAAACTGGGGTTTTGAGTCATGACACCTAACTGAGTTTATTAAGAAGACTACAGGTTTCCGAAGGGTTCGTTTTGTGCTCGTGGAACTAAAGGGAGGCGCTTTCTCCGGCTTTGTGACTTCTTCCTAAAAATAGCAATATATTATCTATGCAGATGACACGTGTGTCATCAGGGTCCCAAACTGCCATTTTCGCCTCTTGAGGAAACGATATAGAAAAGGAAATAACATTGCCTTCAAGTTTATCAGGTTTTTTCTTTTTTTTTTCAACTACCGGTTTCTGAAAAAAATCATAACCCAAGCCGATCCGGGACGATGATTCGTGGGAGAGCTACCGAGAGGCCAGGACCTGGCTCGCCTTCCCGGGTGTGGCTTGAATTAGGTGGAAGACGCACGAGCCGCATCAGGTCTGTTGTGCAACAGAAGGGATTGCAATGTCACGTGGAACAATGAAGGTGCAAAAATTGAGCAGAAACAGATGTTCTTTCAGAAATTAGCCGTTAGCTGCGTGCCTGTCTCTTGTTGATGTCGTCACGACGCAGTCCGCGCTCCTCCCACGGCCGGTCGACGAGGCCGCGAGCCGCTGGACGGCGGGCTGTCTGACGCTTCGTCCAGTCCACTCGTTCACTTGCCACGTGGCGCGTTCCGCTCAGGGAGACGAGAGGACTTCTGTCGCTGCCTTTCCCCGCGGCGTGTTATGGAGGAGAGGCCAGCTTGGGGTGCCGACCGCGGGGCGTGCGGCCATCTAACACGGACAGGACCTTCGCCACGACGTTCCGCGTTTCTCCAAACACAGAAGACAGACTGTCGAAGCCGACACCGCCCCTCCGGACTCAGGCGCCCGGGGCTTCCTCCCGTGACCACGAGATGTTTCCTGGTGGAGGAAGTGGTGCCTTTGCGACCTGATGTCCTTCTTCTCTCTGCCAAATGCTGCTGCCGTGTTAATTTCAGATTCAAGTGGTTAGGGCAGCGCCCTGGGACCCGCTCCACGTCACGAGCGCTTCTTGCCAGAAGTGAACCCGCTGGGGCGCCTGCAGGGCTCAGTCGGTTGAGCGTCCGACTTCGGCTCAGGTCCTGATCTCACGGTTCCTGGGTTTGAGCCACATGTCAGGCTCTGTGCTAACAGCTCGGAGCCTGGAGCCTGCTTCGGATTCTGTGTCTCCCTCTCTCTCTGCCCCTTCCCCTGCTCACACTCTGTCTCTCTCTCAAAAATAAATAAACATTAAAAGTAAAAAAAAAGAAAAAAAACGAGTGAACGCTGACAGGGCCCTCCCCTCCCTGGAACAAGCCTGCACGGGGCAGGGGGAGGTGGAGGCTGAGCTTTCTCCGATCCATCCCCATTTTCTTCTTGTCCCGAAGATAAGGGTTTCCATCTCCAAGGCTCCGGGGCTGAAACTCTAATAGTAGACGGACAGGGAGCGGCTCACCTATGACACCGCAGACGGCCTGCCAGTTGTACCTGACGTGCTGGCATTTGACAGAAAACGCCGGAGGAAGGGAAGAGGTCGGGTCCGCCGGCTTCGTCGTCTCCAGGCGCGACCGAGCAGAGGCAAGCCCTGGAGACGCCAGCGCCGTCCACAGGGGTGGCCGAGCGGGAGGGCTTCCCCTGTGGCCCCGGTGTCTCGCGCTGGGATGTGGAAGGGACAGCGAGCACCTGCAGGAAGGGGCCCGGCCTTGCTGCCGTATTCATCCGGGAACCTGCACGGCGGACACTCGGTGCTGGGGCGGGCGAAGTGCGGGGGGAATGGGGGCGTCCCCGCGTGCGGCGGTGCCCCCTTCACCACCACCAGCAACCCCTTCAGTCCCACTGATCGTTATGGCTCTGGCTAAATTAAAGCAGGAGGAACTCCCTGCAAGGATATGGAGTCCCTTTATCAAGAAGTAACTTCTCGCCTCGTGTGATGAAAAAATCAGTCACAAGCTGGGGGGTGGGGGTGCAATCCAGTTTGCCCAGCGTAGCCCCCATTCGTGCCTGTTGTTCCGGCATAATTGTCGAAGCTTGCCCCTTCTGCCCTCACGTGTGTCCCGGGGACAGTATGTCATATGGTCATCTTAGCGCAGCTACATTCAGGCATCAGATTCATTGGTTATCAGGACATGCGGGTTTTGGGCTAACTCTCAGGACCAGATGGGGTTAGAATGGCCCCGGGACCATTTTATTTGGGTTTTCAAACAATGGGCTATGGTAGGCCCGTTTTCCAGTAGCTTCCACAAAAGCCCGAGATGAACTTTGATTGGATCAGCTCAGGTCACGCGCCCACCCCATAGTGAATTCCTGTTGCCAGGGCAACGCTAGTGCTGTTAGGTTTACCCCGATCGGAAGTCCCGCCTCCCGAGTCTGGGGTGCCTTTCTCAGCATACCGTATCGACTGGTATTAACTGGGGTGTAGAATCTTACAAATGAAAATCACGTTGTTGTCCTCGACTCCCCCGAACAGAATACGGGCCCTTTTGAGGCAGTAGGGATTTCTGCCCGTTGTGTTCAATGTTCTACTTTGAGCACCTGGAATAGTACTTGCTTATGGGAGAAGCTCCTTAAATAGCTGTTGAATGAATAAATACTGGGAAGAAAAATAGCGAGTTTTCTTGACACAGCCTCCTGTATCGAATATGATCTCCTTTATTGCCACAGATGCTCCGCGCAGCAGCCTTGGAATAAAGGTCAACACAATGACCTTCCCCAAGAGAATCATCCTAAGGCGTTAGGAAAACATACTTTAAACCACTGCCCCGTGGCCCGTGTGCGTCTCTCAGCCGCTGGTGACACAGACCCTCCCAACATCTCACGCGCCGGGCTTCGCCAAGGCCGAGTGTACAGGAACTCCGGTGATGTTTACAAGCCCTGTTTACAAGGGGCTATTCCCTCTTCCGGTGAAACCCGGGTGCTGGGCGTGAAAGAGCTCACAGGAAGCTGGTCTCCCAGTAGCCTGCACGGGGACCTTCCCCGGGGCAATGGACACGTTGGAGGACTTTCTCAACTGAGCCGATAACAATTCTGGTTCCTGCTGGGAGTTTAGTGGAATCGCCGACCAGAAGCTCTTCGAGGACAGGGATTACTTCACTCTGTTCCTGGCATAGTGCCTGGCACCCGGAAGGGGCTGGAAAATGGGACTTTGTGGCCAGAGGTGAATTCTCCTAGCTGTCTCTTTAAAGAGCCACGCCATGGCTCCATCACAGGGTAAAGGGGGTGAGGGGGAGAAGAGAGGGGGCTGCCAGCCTCGGATCTGCTACAACCTCCCCCCCCCCAATCATCCTTGGCACATCCCGTGTGAACCGCTGTGTCCATCGGCCAGGTCTTTTGGTTGCAAGCAATAGAAGCTGGCTTTGGCCAGCCTCATGAAGGCAAGAATCTACGGAAGGATATGGGGGCGACTTAGGAAACAACAGTAAGGGTTGGGGACCAGGCTCTGAAGGACCAGAGCTGGGTCAATTCTGGGGTCCAGGGAGCAGGAACTCCTGGGCAGTCTCTTCCCAGGCTAGCGTTTTGGGATGACGACCCAGTCATCCTTGCTTCTTGTGTCACTCATCCCGAGATAAAGTGTCGCAGGAGAGAAGTTTGAGCCCATCCACCTCCCCCTGGCCAGAGCCCCGTGACACCTGCTCCATCCAGATGGCAACAGGGTGGGCATGGAAGCCTTTAGGGAAAATCGAGGTCCCAGGGCAGGAGAGAGGGGACCTGAGGCTGGCCAGCCCAAGCAGCAGAAACCGCCCCTCTCCCGCCAATTTCTATGTTACCCACCTAGGGATTCTTGTAGCCTTGTACGTGCCTGGCGCTTAGTAGGTCTGCAGAAAATGTTGACCGTGCCTAACTCACTTCTACCTCGGCACCCCACACTTGAGGCAGACCCGCTCCCTCCCTCCGCTCCCTCCCAGAGGACTTGGCGGTCCCTTCCATCACCTCAGTTAACACGCCCTGTTAGAGCCGATTGGATGCTTTTACTTCTTGGGCTGGGACTTGTGTCTCATTTATTTCCGTGGCCTCAGTGGCCAGCTGAGTTCGTGGCACAGAAGGGAGCCTGGCACATGTTCGTTGAGCAGATGAATGACTGGATGGATGTGCTCACAGGGAGAAAGCTGCAGTCAGGCCAACGTATTTATCTTCGGGGGGCGGGGGAAAACTTGAGATGTTAGGAATAAATACCAGAAACCTGGGAATAAGGCCCCAAGGCGGTTGTGAGATCTTCCAGCGTCAGGGTAGAGAGCGGTGTGGCGAGCCCATGCGAGGGACAGCTGCTGCTCAGGAAATGAGACCTTGACTTCCGACGGTTGCTGGCTACTGCTCAGGCATTCGGCAGCGCTGGAGGGGCAGAGGGTGACATGCGGAAAAACGGGAACGCACGATGCTTACTTTTCTGATAGTGCCAGAGACACCCCCAAAGCCATGGTTCTGTCGTCCAGGGAAGTGCCGGCTACTGCATCTAACTCGGCAGGGCACCGTGCCATCTGCCTTTTTCACCGGCCACAGAGACCCCTTGTTCTCGTGTCCCGTTGGCAGCCAGCCGCGCCGGCCTGTTAGCGGGTGGGATCGTGGATGAGTAAACAGATTTGACAAATGGTCACCGTGTAGCTCGTCAAAATTATGTTTTTAACATTTGGAGGATTATACTCTGATGCACACATGCTCGCTCGCTCTCTCTCTGTCTCCCTCCCTCCCCCCTGGGAAACTAGAGTCTCTCTCCTAAGGCACGTCCGTGCCAAAAACACCTTTTCCTGGAGCCACACCCGGAGTTTATACCGCGGCTTTCGTCTACCGTGAGCTCCGGCCCCTGGGGTCTCCACCAGGGAGCTGGGAATTGAACGCCGCGTTTGTCGTAACCCCTTTTGTTGATTTTGGAAAGTGATATAACCGAGCTCAAGAGCAGCGCTGGGGGCAGCGAGGCTGAGAGAAGCCCCGGGGAGGGGACGTTTGTCGTGATCCGCGGTCGTCCGGAAACTTTGGAAGGCCTTTCTGCTTTCGGGGGACTGTGCCCTAATGCGTCTGCCCGGCCTCAGGAGAGAGGCCTGAACCCCACCTTCCCGGTGTCCCCGCAGCTGGCGGCGGCAGGCCTGCGGCGGCATCTCCCCCCTCAGCTGGGGACAGGGAAGACCTCAGTGCTGAGGACGGAAGTGCGTGGAGGGCAGCCGGGGGCAGAGGGCATCCTGGGGAGGGGGGCCGAGAGATCCGCGGCTTTCAGACGCTACCGGGGGAGGCAGGAGGCTGTCCCCTTGTCCCCGTGCTCGGTGTCAGTGACGGGAGCGCCTGGGGCGACGAGCCTGCCTGGTTCCTGGTCACGGACTCTGATTCTTCCGCTCTGCGGAGATCCCGGGAGCCACTAGATAAACTCCTTTCTGCCCTAAACAAGCACAGGGGTGCAAAATACGCCCTCTAAGTATGCCACTTCGACATATGGGTCCCTTCGAGCTGAAGGCATTTGAGAAACCACGGATGTCGGGAGGGCTCTCTGACCTCCCGTTTCCCAGGAGAAAGGGGCCCTCCCTGCAGGGGGAAGAGAACATTCTTCTTGTCCCCGAGGCTGGGAGTCCCTGCCGAAGCGGATCTGTCCGGACAAGCCTACTGAGAGGACGCTATCTGCCATTAGCTCCCCCCATGGATTTCCTAGTCCCTGTGCCCCAATTCGTTGCTCCTAGTCCAAACCGCTTTGTCTCGTCGCATCCCTATAATTTACTGTTCTTTGTTTTAAAAAGGCGTATAAACTTTGGGGCCTGGTGGTGTCTTAGTCTTTATTTTCCTTTGGAAGACTCCCAGGTGCACGTAAAAATAGCAAATACGATGCATATGCTTTTCTCTTGTCAACCTGTCTTAGTCAGCTCAGTTCTCAGGCCCAGCCGCAGAATCCAAGAGGCAGGAGGAGGTTTGGCCTCCCCTCCAAGAGCTCATTCTATTGTTTGCAGTCCAGACCCTTGCCCGAACCAAACTCTGAATAGCTGGGGGACTGGGGAGCTCAGAGACACCCGGATCAGAGACAGTAGAGTGGAGGGACAGGAAGCTCACTCTCCTGGATGGTTCTAGAACATCTATAGTTTTTCACAGGACTGAGTAAAGCTTTGCAGTGCCAACAGATTGCTTGCTAACCACGCCTCGAAACTTCTACCCTGTTCCGTAAGTTTTATCTCCGCTTCCGTTATTCCATCCAGCTCCTCGAGTTCCGGGTTCTCTGATGCTGCTTAACAGATGCAAACGATCGAAGGTGATCTGGAGTTCGACTTGTATCGTCTTCGAAAAAGAACAGCGAAGTCCCCAGGGATTAGCACGCCCGCCACCCGGCCTGCCAGCAGGGGTTAGCAAATTAAAAAAATATATATATTCAAAAACTTGATGATCAGGAAATTACTCCTGGGATGAGCTTTCTTGTTACCGACTTCAAAGAAGGATTTGTTATTATGGTGAGATGAAAACGGATGCATTATAATTTGACGTTTTGCATGCAAATGGAAAAACAGCAGGACTCTCTGTCACTGCAGTTCAAGGAAGGACCCACTTGGCAAAAGAAGAAATACGCCCGCCGTCCCATCAGGAGGCATAGATTTGAGTAACCTCCACCGTGGTAATCAGGATACAACACAGCTTCAGCGCCCTTGGAATCTTCTTGGTGCGGCCCCTCGTAGCCAACCCCTCGTCCCCCCACCCCCACCCAACTGCTGGCAACCACCGATCTGCCCTCCAAACTCTGTAGCTCCCATTTCAAGAATGTCGTAGGGGCGCCTGGGTGGCTCAGTTGGTTGAGCGTCTGACTTCAGTTCAGGTCATGATCTCGTGGTTCGTGAGTTCGAGCCCCACATCGGGCTCTGTGCTGACAGCTCGGAGCCTGGAGTCCGCATCAGATTCTGTGTCTCCCTCTCTCTCTGCCCTTTAAGTTCACACTCTGCCTCCCTCTCTCTCAAAAACAAAGAAACATTAAAAAGAAAAGTATTAAAGAACGTCCTAGAAATGGCGGTCTACAGCACGTGACTTTCGAAGCCTGGCTTTTCTTCCTTCAGCGTCAGGTCTGTGAGATTCGCCCAAGCGACGGTGCCGTAACCGTCCTCGGTTTCTTTTCCTTTTTGTCGCTGAGTAGTATTCACAATATGGACACGCCACAGTTTTGTTTTGTTTCTCGAATCCGCCCGCCGACTGGTGGCTGTTGGGTTTGTTTCCGCGTCTCAATTAATACGAAAACTGTTGGGAACCTCGGTGCGCACGTGTTTGCGTGGACATCTGTTTCCATTTTTTTCTTGGCTTGTCACTGCGGGGTAGGGAGTGGTCTCCCGGGAAATCTATGGGGACTGTTTTGTTACTAAAAATAGTGAGAGTGAATGTGTTTGAGGGAGGGGCCAGAACGAACACTTGTCTTCTACGCTGAGCCAAGTTTTTTTTTTTTTTTTTTTTTAATAAAATAAAGGCAGTTTGGGTATTTAGTTTTGCAGTTTACCAACGTTCTTCCGTCTCTTTGGAGCTCATTTGCTAGGAGAACAAAAGCAGTGGGGGCTCGCGATTTCTGCACTGGTGCTTAAAACATGTTGACCGTCTCGATGGTAGAACATATTTGCTCTCTGTTTTCTCCTCCCACTTCGTAATGGGCTTAAGATGAAACACACTCACAACGTGGGTGACATTTATGTAGCTGCAATAACTCCCAAATGGCACCAAGCATCCAAGTCTCAATGGTTCGTTCCTACAAGTCACTAGACCGTTTCTGTTTCTAAATTTAGATCTCTTTTGACACAGCCGTTAAAGTATCCATCCCTGAGGCCGGCGCTTCTAGATGCATCTTTCCTGTGCATCAGATTCAATATTGAGGAAGTCAGCAGCTCTCTCGTCTATAACACTTCTGTGGTTTTTTCTTTTTCCTTTTTTTTTTTTTTTTTTTTTTTTTTGCCTGGAGGAGACTTGAACACCAATAATCTTTTGAGCCTAAGTTTAGAGGGATTCATGGGCTTTTAACGTGTCTACCTGTCGGACACCGTGGAGGAAGATACTGGGTGTGCTCATCAGGATGGGCGAGGGCACGTCGCAGTGACAAGGTTGAACTCTCCGTAGCTCGCTCGCGCTGTGGGTCTAATGTGAGCTATTTGGAGGGGGGTGGGCTCTGCCCATCATGGTCACCCAGTAACCCAGTCGGGTGGAGGCTGCACCACGTCAGTACGTGCCCCACGGCCACCGCGGCGTGGGAAGCGAGCAGAGAAACTCACCACCCAGCTCCTACGCGCTTCTGTTCGGACATAGCGCCTGTCCCTTTCTCAGATTTCTTTGGCCAGGAGAGGTCACGTGTGCATGAGTGACTATGAGGGGCGGGGGGTCTGAGCCTCTTGGGGGCCCAGTAGGGAGCTGGGGGATTGGTGGGCCCTGGCAGTGTCTTGTCAAGAGGTGTGTGGGGTGTGCAGAGGGAAAAACTGACTTAACTTTCCTCATGTGATGATTTTCTCTGACTCTGGATCTCAGCAAATTACTGGGTCTCCGGGTTGATGGATTAAAGGGAAGTATTATTTGAGGTTGGGCATTTTTTGCACTCAATATCTCTATAATCTTATTTTTGTCTGCACGAAGGCATTAGCATACATATTCTGGGCTCTGCGCCAAGATGAGTCATTTTGTCTGTTTCCTCGTCTCCATGGTGCCCCGGTCTTTGCCAGAACCAAACAGCCGTCCTGGTCAGGGGCTGCGTCAGGGACCCCGAATCCCCCAAGCCGGGTGCTAGGTCACCCCTCCTGCTCGCTTGATGGAACCGACCCTCAACAAATGCCACCGCAGGGCCAGGCGCCAGGGACAGTGCCGCTCGGAATCTGATAAGTAGCACTTGGTGCCCTTCCCAGACCAACTTTTCATCACCTTGGAAAGGGGATGGGCTTGGGACAACTCAGTCTCCACTGAAAGCCTCCGGCATGCCTTAGCCATTACTGGGAGGGATTATGGTAACACTGGGCTGCACGGACCTCACCCCCGCCTCAGGCGAGGTGGAGATTAGAGAGGGCGAAACAGCAAAATTAAAATGTTAGATCTCTATTGGGGATTAGGGAGCACTCAACCCCAGCCAAGTTTTACTTTTCCTATTCTAAACGAAGAAAAACAGAGCACAATCTATAAACTCTCCGGCTCTCTGCAGCATGCCAAAAATGCATGACTTAGAAGAATTTAAAAAAAAAACAAATGCGACGCAAAACAAACCCGAACAATTTGGCCAGCCAGCCAGCCAAGATTTCTTTGCCTGAAATGTTTTAGTTTTCTCTGACTTTGAGGTCAGCACACACAAGTTTCTAAGACCCATCTCTGGTGTGAATGAGGGACAAATCTGGGAGACAGAGGCCCCCTAAAAGTGGAAAGTAAAAGAAAAGGCACAAATGTATTCCATCAGCCATCAAAAATTTGGTCAGAATATTTGCTGAGTAAAATAAGCATGTTGACCGATGCTTCTTACCCCGAAAAAGGTAGTTTCTTTATTTTGTATGTATTATTATTTAAAAAAAATTTTTTTAACATTTATTTATTTTTGAGAGACATAGAGACAGAGTATGAGCAGGGGAAGGGCAGAAGGAGAGGGAGACACAGAATCGGAAGCAGGCTCCAGGCTCCGAGCTCTCAGCACAGGGCCCGACATGGGGGTCGAACTCACAAACTGTGAGATCATGACCTGAGCTGAAGTCGGCCGCTCAACCGACTGAGCCACCCAGGTGTCCCTGTATGTATTTTTTTTTAAGTCTTATTTTTATTTTTGAGAGAGAGACAGAGCGTGAGCAGGGGAGAGGCAGAGAGAGAGGGAGACACAGAATCTGAAGCAGGCTCTGGGCTCTGAGCTGTCAGCACAGAGCCTGATGTGGGGCTCGAACTCACGACGTGAGATCATGACCTGAGTCCAAGTCAGACACTCAACTGACTGAGCTGCCCAGGCGCCCCTGGAAAAGGCAGTTTCGAATTCACACGACTCCAGTCTCCATTCATGTAGTCTTTGGCAACCATTTCTAGGTGTAAACATTTCCATCAAAGAAAACCTGTCATAGAAATTCAGTTTGTAAAACAGACCAGAAACAGAGCTGCTCTGGGGGCGAGCCCTGCCCCCGCGCCCACCCCAACCATCGTCTCTGAATCTTGCAGACATAGTTCACACGTTTTAAGGATCCTTGGACAGACTGAGGGCCAAGAGCATTAGAGAGCGTTTGGAAGTTTCTAGAGGAGTTCTGGAGTGTCACAGTAACTGATGACTGATGTCCTTTCTGGCACTTAGTGTGTGGGGTCAGGATGCCACTGCATGACTTGCAACGGAAGAGACAAGCCGCACAGCAAAGAATTGTCCCGCCCAGATATCCACACAGCCCCCGTGAAGAGACAGCTTAAGGACAGGCTTTAGCTGCCTTTCAGGGCAGGAGCTAAGGGTCACCTGCCCGGCTTTAGCCTCGGTTTCCCTACCAGGAGGAACGTGCCCCTCCTCCCACCTCACTGCAGAGCACGAACAGGCCAGCGTCCACGGCCACCAAGAATGGCCACGGGACCCAGTGTGACGAACGCAACAGGAGAGGCAACGTATTGTGGGGTCTGGAGAATCTTCTAAGAAGATTTTCATCTTTAATAAAATGGACGCACAGAAAGAAACTCTGCTTCCTGCCTTTGAAAAGAACCTGTTGAGGACAAGCTGCTAGAACCAAAGCAGACGTTCTGTGACCATGAGGAGATAGACTTCAGACCCAGGCCAAGGTGAGGAGGAAGGCAGGGCCGGAAGACAAACGTGGTGAGGCTAAATCAGTCACTGCTTCTGCTCCCGGGGACAATAAATAAGATTCTCGAAGTCTGTGTTAATCGGGTATTGGGTTACTGACACGCCGGCACATTTTAGCGGATGGCGTTTCCTACTTCAGATTCATCCAGAGACAGAGAGCAGAGCTCCGGGGGAACATGCCGCGCAGTCGCCGACACTTTGATCTGCACGGGGTTTTGCTTGTTGACTCAGAGGCTGTAGAAACCTTTTCCGACATCGTAATTGATCCTTCGCTTCCGCCTGAGGGGGGTTGTCTGTTCTGTTAGCAGTCCAGGAGCTTCGGTTATTACCACCGTCCTATACTTAAATTCTTTAGATTCTTCTATCTGTTAGGCCAGCCCCAGCACAGCCAGGAAAACCCGGCGGTAGGAGGAGACATTCACCGTTGACTCTGATAGAGCGGTTGGAGTCCAGGTCCTCGCGGGGAGACGGCTGTGCCTGCAGCTCCTTCCCAAATCCTGCCCGATGACCAACGGACACATCGCGACGGACAGGGCGCTGCGGGGAGGAGGGGATCTTCTCTCCCCAACAGCTCAGCCAGAACACCCACAGCGTCCTGAGAGGTGGGGAGCAGGGGTGAGGCGGCCGCCGGGTAGAACGAGCGAGTGCGCTCACGGTCTGACCTGTCTAAGGAAGACTCGCAGACTCGGGGACAGAAGTCATTTCAGGGCAAAGCAGACATGCTCTGGCCATGGGCTGGCCACTCGCAACTTGACTTTAAAAAAAATTTTTTTTAATGTTTATTTTTGAGAGAGAGGGAGACAATTCTTGGGGTGCTGTGTTGACATGGAAGACGGATTCTTCGCCCTTGGAGGGGCTCCTGGAAAAGCTTGAATCGAATTCTCCCAAAGGGCCACACTTCATCCAAATGAGCTCGCCGTGAGCGCTCCCTGACGTGTGTGTCGTACCCGGGAAAGACACGTGCATCTCAGTCCCTTCCTCTGCGGAGGGCTCGCACGACACTCGGTTTCCATCGGAGGATGGTTCTGCGCTCCGGCGCGCCCCAGGAGTTGGGGAGAAGGAATAGTTTCATCTTTTCAGGCAGACCAGGTATTTCATTAATGCGTGCCAACACGTGAGCTCACCAGTCACCGCCGAATCAAGAGACCCCATAAACAACAGGTCAGCGATTTCAAATCCATTTTCCAAACACAAACAGATGAGTCTGAAAGACATAGATGACACTCTGGAAGAGGTCACTGTGGGTTACGTGTAGGTTGATTGCTTCCATGGAACATAAGGGGAAAAAAAAATCGAACTGTTCTCACATAGGAGCCTGGCCATTGTGGCTAGTTGTTTTTAAACTCCTGCATGTTATGTCTTTAGTTTGGAAACAGAACTTTCTTGTGCCTCCCCTCCCCGCACCCCACCCTTCCACTTTCATTTGGAAGTCCTTTCCTGGGGCCGTCAATCCATCTGATTTGGGAGTCAGAGAAGAGACCCCAAGACCCAGAGCGAAACCAATCTGTAGCCTTTTTCAGGGCTAAGCCAATGGGCTCGCAGCGCATCACGGTGTGGTGCTCCCTGGCAACGGTGGTTCACCAAGGGTGAGCCCGTGACCAATCGGAACGAATCTCAGGACTTAACCCAGACGCTCCTGGCTCTTTTCTTCTGGGCTGAACCTGGAGGAAGAGGCTGGAGGTACCGCAGACCCCGTGCCACCCAGACCCCGGGAAGAACGCAGACACGCCGGTGATGGTGGGTGCCATGACACGAGAGAAACTGAGCCTTGTTGTATTGAGTCCAGAATCCGGTCACACCTGAAGCCAGCACGGCACTTAGATGTTTTGTTTCGGGAGAGAACGAACTCTCTTCTCGCTGAAACGAGTTTGGTCTGCATTTTCTGTCACTCTCGGCTGAGGAGAGAGGAGTTCTCGCTCGCACCCTAGGGCGGCAGGGCAGCCAGGGTACGGAGGCCTCAGTTTCCCCGTCCGGATCGAGAGGATTTGATCCAGCGAGCTCCGCCTCTCTCTTCGCGCAGCCCTGTCCTGGTTCTCTGGTTCTGGGCGATCTTCGCTCTCTCTGTTTCTGAGTGTGAGTTTGGCGCAGGCTGCCCGGTGTCCAATCTCAACGTCACCGCCTCTGGCTGTGACTCCGGGCAACTGACGTAAGCCCTCTATGGCTCCGTTTTCTTACCCGCGAAATGAAATAAAGATAGTAGACTCTCATAAAATCGTTGGGAGACGCGAAGATGTTAAAATCTGCGGCGTGATCAGAACAGCGGCGGAGAGAGAGCGCTTTCTCGGCGGGGGCTGTCCTGACTGTGACGCCATAATTTACAGTGACCATCCAGACTAGACGTCTCCCTCTCTTGCTGGCTGTCACCGTCCTGTCGCTCACCTTCAGACAGGAGGAGAGTAGAAGTTTCTGTGCATCCCACTTCAGTTTATAAATCTCTTTAACGAGCATGAATTTTTTTTGGTAACGTACATTCATTTTTGTGGCTTCTGAGAACCCACTGCACTACCGCTTGGTAACCAACGCCCCGGGGACCCCTCCCGCGCCGCCTAACTCTCGCCTAAACGGCTAAACCAGCCTTCAGGGCGAGGCGGAGTGAGATCATCGTGGCTTTCCTTTCCCGTCCACTGTGATTGGCCTAGGGGTGGGCACGTGACACGCTCAGGGCCAATGAGATGCAACGAGGCTGTCGCAGTGGCTTCTGGGAGTGCGGCACGCTTTTTGTCTGTCCGGCGGCCAAGACCGGAGATTCTAAAAATGGACCTGAGGGAGGAAGCCAGCACGGCACTTAGATATTGGCAGGTCTTGCCACAAGACTTGGCAGGTCTTCTGCCAAGACCCCAGGTAGATGGAGCCAGAGACCCAGGAGACACTAGGCAGGACCTGGTGACGTCATCTGAACCTCTGGATCCAGCTGTGCCCAAAACTAACTGCTCCTTGCACTTCGTAGTTATCTGATGTCATAAATTCCTTCAGCTCAAAGCTCTTTGACCCATTTTTGTTGTAGGCAACCAAGAGTCCTGATAAAACCTTTGAGTTATAGGACGTTTGCGTTCGAAAAGGAGCATGTAGTGTCTCGGCCGAGAAGGAGCACTCGGACAGGATTACAGACCCGTGGAAGTCCAGGGAGGAAGGCGATGGTTCGCGGAGGGTCTCGGCCATTATGCAGGGAAGCCGATGACTCTCCGTGTCCACATGCAGCTGGTTCTGCGAGAAGAGCCATCAAATTATCAGTTGTCTCCCTTCATTCCTCCAGAAGGTGTCCTTCTGTCCCTTTAAGACAGCATGCAAATAGCTTAGGATGGCTTTGATTAGTCCAACAGGGAAGAAAACAAGACATGCCTAAAGCCAGAACCTTTGGAAGGTGATGATGCGTGGCTAAAGGGTCACCCAGGTGCCACCGACATCATTCGGGACTTTGATTCTGGGATTGGGTGGTCTTGTTCCCCTCAACGTCTTCAAAATGTTGGATCCCTGACCCCAGACCTGCCAAGACCCCAGATAGACGGGGAAACATTTATATGATGGTGGAAAGATACCTTTCTAGTCACAAAGGGAGAGCTTCAGTTATTTTACCACCATTGGTCCAGAAAATCATGGTCTAAAATAGACATTAAAAAAAAACTGTGCAAATGAGCTGCTTGGTTGACTTCCCGGGGCAGAGGTTCCCACCAGCCTGCGGGGCCGGCCATTCATCAAGGGAGCTGGCAGACACAGGATGGTGTGTGAGTCTGTATGCGCTCTCGTGGAATCGGGTCATGTCCTTTGGACTCGCTAATCAGTTTCCCCGAGTTTTCTGGTCTAATGAATCACTTTCTCCGGGCTCCATTAGCTGCACGGGCTGTTTCTGTTGGGAAGACTTTCATGTTTGCATTCTTATTTAATAGAGAGCTTTTGATGGACACCAGGCCTGCTTGCTGACGAGAACCTCTGCCCCTGGGTCAGGGCGGGAAATGGGATTCTCGAGCAATGTCACAAAGGTCATAGAAGGCAGGAATAAAGAAGTGATCACAGACATGATGCCGAAAGATCTATGAGAAGTAGCAAAACCCGGGTGCGGGGTGGGGAGTGGGGGGGCGTATCCGTCAGAGCTCTCCGGACAAATAGAAGTGATGGGAGATTGTGTGTGTGTGTGTGTGTACAATTTATTGTAAGGGATTCACTCACATGGCTATGGGGGCCGAGAAGTCCCATGATCTGCGAGTTGGAGACCCGGGACAGCCCGCGGTGTAGGTCCAGTCTGAGTCCAACAGCCTAAGAACCAGGGGAGCCAGTGGTGCAAGTACCCTCGCGAGGGCGGGAAAAAAGCCACGCCCCCATGCAGACAGTGGGATTCTTCCGTCTTCCGCCTTTTGGTTCCAATCCGATGGCCCTCAGCGGATTAGATGCTGCCCGCTCACGTCAGGAAACAATCTGCCTTCCGAAGCCCACCGATTCGAACGCTCATCCCATCCAGAAACACCCTCGCAGACACACTCAGAAATAACATTGAATTAGATAATCATGATGCGCCAGACCCCAGATTCACCATCGCGGCAGCGGATTCCTGGGTCCTTCGCGAAGGCAAATCAGAGGAGAGAAGGCTTCCGCGTTTTCAGCTTGTGAAATGTACTCCGCAAAGGCAGAAGCACGAATTTGGCTTGGCAGAAGGCTGCGGGTTCTGGAGGCGAGGACGACGCGGTTACCAAGACAGGTGGGTAGAGAGCCGCCGCGCTCCCCAGGGTCGACCTTGGAAGCTCCGGCCATCTGCGGGGGACTCTGGGTGATACCGGGGCGGGGGAGGGTCCGCTGTGGTGACCACCACGACGAGGGAACAGTTCATTCGCCCCGAGGCTGCCTTCCGAACACCTCGACCCAGGCTCGCAGAGGCTCCGTCTTGGCAGGAAGAATATTCCACGGCTGGGTGGCGACTGGCTTTTGAAATATCTGCCCAAGGGGGGCACGACGGCCTCCTCCCCCATGTCGCGGGGGAAGTTAGTGCCATGACTGCACTTTCCTTCCAGGAGCGGGGGAAGAGTCTGGCTGGAGACAGAAGGGATTTGCTGATTGGCCCTCGAAACCCCCGCACCTGACGACGGGCAGCGACGTGGCGCTCGTGAGGCCCGAGGCCCTCGCTCGGGCGGCAGAGCGGCCGGCGGGTCCAGGCCTCTCGGCTGCCGAGAGAGGCCCGCCCGCTCAGCGCTCGGTGTCTCCAGGCCACAAAGCCCCAGGCTTCTCTCCCATCCACTTTGCGACATTTTCACGAATTACTTCAAATGTAGATTCTTCGTGAAACATTAGGCCTAGAAAAAGCCAGCGTCTCATCGTGGGAGGAAGGAAAATCTGACAAGAAGTGAGCTCCGAGGCGTTCTGCCCTCAGCAAGCGGCTCTTCCGGAAAAAAATCAGAGCATCCAATGCAAAGGCCAAACACGGCAGAGTTGTGTAAGTGACCGAGTTGTGTACGTGTTGATATTTTGCAGTAAACCCGTGACGTTATCCTTTTAAGTGTCCTTTTAAATCCATTTTACAAACGGGCTGAGTTTCCTTAACCATTGGCACTGGGTCTCATTGCCTTTTCTTCTCGAAAGAGCCCTTCCACTTCTCCCTGATCCTTTCATCTTATTTCAACGTATTTTTATCCTTTCACTTATTTTACTTGCAAATTAAGCACGTTTAAAATTTCCCCTGGGTTGAGGTATCGTCGGAATTATTTGTAACACCCAACTGATCCAACAATATGAATGTATAGTGAATTTGGATAAATAATTATTAAACAGCAAACAAAACTCTATTGGCAACGCATGCCGGTGGAGGGAGGGAATCAGGGCTTCTTAATGAAAGGGCACCTGGACCCCAGTATTGCAGGCTGCCCCCTTCTTACATGGGGGGGAGATCTGCACACCTCCAGGCAAGGCACTATGGGAAGGATTTGGATGGGTGAAGATGCTACCTCTTTTTTTTTAATTGTTTTTTTACATTTATTTATTTTTGAGAGACAGAGAGTGTGTAAGAGGGAGAGGGAAGAGAGAGAGGGAGACACAGAGTCTGAAGCAGGCTTCAGGCTCTGAGCTGTCAGCACAGAGCCCGACGCGGGGCTCGAACTCACGAACCGCGAGATCATGACCTGAGACGAAGTGGGATGCTCGAATGACGGAGCCCCCCAGGCGTCCCTGCCTCTTCTTCTAAGATGGGAAAAGGGCAACTGTGAAGGAGAGACAGGAAAGGAGACCGACGGGAGCATCCTCAGGTAGGTCGACAGAGGAAGTGCTCACCTCTGCAGCCGGAGCGTCCGTGTCCATGTACTCTCGGGAGAGGTGCCCCGGGGAGCAGTCCGACTTCGACTTAAAAATTGTCCGTTCCCTGCCTGGCTGGCCTGGCTTCTGCTCTCTGCTCGCACAGGAACAGCATATATTGGGGGAGAAGCACAGACACCTACAGAATGTCTCCCATGCCATTCGTCCCTCACGGCCATGCCAGGAGGTACTCAACACAAGTGTCTCCACTGCCACCCACCCCAGGACGGAGGAGGAGCCATACTTTTGTTTGCTCCTGGACGCCCCACACCTCCCTTCTGTTCCCTATCCTTTCCCTCCGAGACCCCAGCTCCCTGTGCCTTCCCTCTTCCTCCCCCGGTCCCCTACTCCCCTCCCCGGCTCCCGTCTCTCTCTGTTCTGTTCTCTCCTCCAGTCTTCCTGCTCCAGGAAGTCGGCATCGCGGGACCGAGGCTTGGCTAGGATTTGCGTGAAACCATTCCGAAGCGGGCAGGAGTGACACTTCTTTACGGGCTTGGGTCCAAGCCTGTGACAAATCGAGGCGATCTCGGGGAAAACAAATTGGTGGCACGCTATGGAAATTCTGCCACAGGCACCGCATATGTGCATGGAGGAGCCAAACAGAGCAGGGGGGCGGCAGATGACTTCCGGTCCCGAAACACCACGATGAAAAGGCGACTGCAAACGAGGGTTGCAATGGACATCCCTGTTCCCAGAGATTTCGCAGTGACAAAGGGATTAGACCCCGAGTGGGACACCAAGCTACTTTGCTTTCATAGGAGCCAGGAGGACTCGGAAAGGCCGCCTCGTCAACCTCTGTTAAACAGCCCGCCGCTTCTCCGAGCTTTTTAATTAAGTCGCAATAAGAGCTGGCCCTTGAGAAATCCTTACACGCTTGAATCCTGGAGTTTATGTATTAATATTGAATATTCTTTCATTTAAAATGAAAAATGTTTAATTATTTGATTGTTATTTATTATTTTTAAATTAATAGTGGTTCCAAGGAGTGGCTTGGGAAGGAATCCTTAGAGCCGGCAGTAACATCCGTCGACGTGCCCTCAGTGCCGTCTCGTGTGATATAATGCTAAGCATGTATATGAAGTCAAGCAAGGTCGTCGTAGGGAAACATTTTGCCCGGATTTACGCGGGACGTACACTCCAAGTAGCTAGTGTGACACTTGGCTAACAGCCTCGAGCGAGTATTCCGAGCTCAGGCCCTCGCCCCTAGCGGCACGTCAGTCAGGAACGTGTGGGTTCTGCTTCAGTAACAAATAACCCGCAAATTGCTGTTGTTTTAAAATATCCGGATTTATTTTCCTTTCTCGTAATATCAACTGCACACTCACTGTGGTATCTTGCAAAGCACTTAATACCATCTGACATCCTCTTATTTCTTTGTTTACTTTCTGTGTTCTGTCTCCCTCATGTGTACATGGGCCGGCTGCCTCTGCTTGCTTAGGATTGTAACCCTTGTGCTTAAAACAGTGCTTGTATAGAAACTCAGCGGCTGGAAGGAACTTGAAGTCAGGAGGAAGGGCAAGGCGAGGGAGTAGGGATGGAGGGAGGGAGGGACGGAGGGAGGGACAGAGGGAGGGATGAATAACGAAGGAAGGAAGGAGGACCCGCCACCTGCTGCTCCCCGTGCTGCCCCACGCTGCAGGCCGTGTGCACAGACGGGTGCCAGTCCTGCTCAGGAAGCAGGCCGCGAAGTCACGCCCTCTCTGGTCTCTCTGTGTCCTAAGGGTCAAGGCCTCCCTCGGTCAAGGGCTGAGGGCTCTGCCGAGTCAGTCCGGATTCTCAGAGACCGGACTGTGTCCACACCTCCCCTCGCCCCCACCTCCATGTGTTGAAATCCTAACCTCAGACAGTGTCCGAGCCTGGGCTTTTAGGAGGTAGTTAAGGTCCAATCAGGTCATAAGGGCGAGGCCACAGTCCGAGGGGGCTCGTGTCCTTATACGAAGAGGGGGAGACACCGGGAATGTGCACGCACAGAGGAGAGGCACGTGAGGGCACGGAGAGGAGGCGGCCGTCTACCAGCCAGGAAGGGAGGTCTCAACCAGAAACCAACCCTGTTGGCACCTTGATCTTGGACTTCGGCCTCTAGCGCTGACAGAAAAAAAATGTCCTTTGTTTAAACTCCCAGTCTGGGGCACTCTGTGATGGCAGTCCAAGCAGACGAAGACGAGGGTGCTCTTTTGGAAGGAACGCCCCGTTCCTGGAGCAGGCAGGGCCCCCGGGAGGGGCCGTTCAAGGCCTCCCTGAGGTCGGTCACGTGGCGGAGAAGGGGAGGCTTCCAGGCAGACGCCGCATCTCGGAGCAGAGGCTCGGGGAGGCGGGTGGCCGTGCTGTGGGGGCGGGGGCGGTGGGGGCAGAAGTCCTGAGAAACGAGGTTGAGGGACCAAAGGCCCCGAGGGGCCTAGGAGTGCACAGAGGCTCTGGGCTGACTCCCGAGGACAATTTGCCTGGATGGACTTGAGCTCCGGGGACCATGGCTTTGCCTGTGTCAGGCCACATGACCCGGGTTCAGCGATCGGACGTCACGTGCTTCTCACCACGGCGATTGGCTCAGAAATAGCCTGTGACTGCATTCAGAGCCAATCAGGGCTAACCCTGGGCCTGGGCGGAGGGTCCTGAGGATGGAAGGGGGTAAAATTCAGACTATAAGGTCCTCACGGAGAGGTCCTCTCCCAAAGTGTGACGTCCGAGAAGAACACGCCGGGGTGTAGGGAAAAAGAGTCAAAATCCTTGGTTTTAGATACGTCCACAGCCAGCTCTCCACTGGCCTTACCTTGGCGTGAGCCACAAATTCCTTTCCTTTGGACAAACCAGATAGTTGTGAGTTTTCTGTCACTTGCGACCAAGTCTCTCCTAGAAGATAAAATGTGCCTCTTTGAAGGTTAGTGCTGCTTTTCTTTGCCGGGAACGCTCTCTGCTCCGCAGAGACACTTGACCGATGCTTCTGACCTAACTAGATCAATTCTATCTCGTCCTCCACAACAGCATTTTCATGCAGCTTTCCCCCCCGAGAAATCCAGCGTTAATTCCCTCTTGAAGAACACATCGCCCGAAGAGCCTTGCCGGTGTCCGGCACCAATTTTCCTCTTGGTCGTCGGCTCTGAGTCGTTAATGTCACATCCAGCTTCACGGCCCTACAGGCTTCCCGGTAATCTCCCTGGGGCCAGTCATCGTGTGGCTGATCGTGATGACAAAAAATAACCATCGGAACCCTAAAATCTGTTTACGCTGAATGTATTAAGGTGGTGGTTATCAAATCGGAACGATAGCACCCCTTAAATTAACTTGACAACAAAATCGATAGTTTATGCAAACGCAGTGGAGAAAAGACAAAATGCTCCCAAGGAATGCGTGGTAGTTTTCCTTGGAAGGCAAAACGGACATAAGCTAAGAGTAAACAAGCTTCCCGGTGACTTGAAGAAATAAACCAGCCCCCAGGTTAGGGTAGGGTCTTGGCTTCTTCTTACCAATTAGCTCAACAGATCTGTGCCAAGTCTGGACTTTCTAACCGAGGGATTAGTATAAAAGCACTGTTGACCTACAGTTGGGCAGTGTGGATGCCGATGCTATTTCTTTTTCTTTTTTTTTTTTTTTTAGTGTCTATTTTTGAGAGAGAGAGAGAGCGTGAGCAAGGGAGGTGCAGGGAGAGAGGGGGACAGAGGATCCGAAGCGGGCTCCATGCTGACAGTAGAGAGCCTGAGGCGGGGCTCAAACTCAGGAACCCAGGAGATCATGACCTGAGCTGAAATCAAGAGTCGGACGCTTAACCGACGGAATCACCCAGGCGCCCCTACTGATGCTATTTCTTTAACATTTGAGATCATTAATATGCCGAGCTTATCAGTGCCCCAGATCGGACTCCGGGAGCAGTGTTTGAGCGAATTCAGATACCACCACCTGAACTGCCTTTATTTATTTAAAAAAAATATATATATGTATGTATATGTACGTATATACATATTCCTTTAAATTTGAAATTTCTCAGGGTTTTCCACCCCAAGCCTTCTCTCTGCCTTTGATGAAATTGTCAGTGCTCCAAGGGCTGGCAGCCAAGGCGTTCTTGCCGGCTGCATAGACTCCGAGATGCCTGATTTGCTCTTCCTTCCGTAGAACCTGCGAGCTCTCAACACCCTTCACTAAATTCCTTTCTCGCCTAAGTAGCTGGAGTGGATTCCAGCGCTAGCAGCCGAGAGCCCGGACGGCTGTGCTTGCTACGACCTTCCATTTTAAGTGCTCACCCTCTCCAGGTCTGCACCGCCCCGCCCCGCCCGAGCATCGGACGCGCGGGGCCATTCCCGCTGGCGTTCCCATGGTAGCTGACACACTACCCGAGCCGAAAAGCGTCCTCACTTATTGTTTTTACAAGCAGTGTTGGTTGAGGCTGCAATTGATAGACAAAAAGATGCCCGTATTCAATGTGTACAGTTTGATGAGTCTGTACGCATTGAAAACGTCTGTGAAACCATCCGCACGATCAAGGTTCTAGATCTCTCCACCAGCACCTGGAGTTCCTTGGGGGCCCTCCTTTTTTCTTTGTGGTAAGAACACCTACCATGAAATCTGCTCTCCTAACACAGTTTTAAGTGGGTAATACGGTATTGTTGGCTATAAGCAGAAAACATTTAATTTTTTGCTTCAAAATGTGAGAACTGCGTCGTAAGCCAGTGGAAAACCGTCTGTGAACACGTGTGCCCAAATACCAAACGTCACAAGTCAGAGGAACAAGTCCCCGGGACACGATATTGATATTAGTTAATAATCCGGCTTTTCCCGGGGCGGGGGGCAGGGAGGAGGGCTGGTCACAGATGGGAAAATTCTGCGTCCCGGTCCTTAAGGTCCAGGGGAACGTGGGACCGCAGGGTGGAGGGCGGGCTGGAGAAATGGGTCAAGGCCTGGTGGAAAGGCCGTGTGAGGGGCCGCGGCCGACTTTGGTGGCTCTTCCCCACTGTCTGTGCTTCCTTCTTCTTTAGAAGAAGCCGAATTGCCTGGCACATGATCACGTGGAATAAAAACTACATTTCCGGGGCGCCTGGGTGGTGGCTCCGTAGGCTGAGCGTCTGACTCTTGATCTCAGCGAGAGTCCTGATCTCATGCTTCATGAGTTCGAGCCCCGCATCAGGCTCCAGACCGATGGTGCAGAGCCTGTGTGGGATTCCCCTCTCTCTCTCTCTCTCTTTCCTACCCCTCCTGTACACACTCTCAAAATAAAAAGTAAACTTTTTAAAAAAGAGAAAAGAACCTACATTGTCCCATTCGGGCTTGCTTGTAGATGTGGCCACTACGTTCTAGTTAGTGGAACATCACATTCTGAGAAGCGTCTTAAGGAGAGAGAGCTGTCTTCCCCTCCCTCCATCGCTCTGTCCTGCGTCCTGCTGGCGGGAGCACAGACGCGGCTGTCCGATCCGGAGCGGGACCTGGATTCATGCGTGAGAAATTGTAGGCTGAGCCCGGCAGGGCAGCGGGTCAGAGGGGGCCTGGGTCCTTGAAGTCTCCAGGGCCGCTGTGCCAGCCCTGGACCGCCCGTGTTTACACCAGACAGAAATACGTTTTTATCTTGCTTAAGAGGGCGTCCGTTTGGGGGAAACGCATAGCTGAGTGACATCTCCAATCTCATCTCGGCAGGTGCCGCCGAGCCAGAAGCCTTGGGGAGGTTCAAGGTGTAGGAGGTGGTGCCAGCACCCGCTCTGGTCAGAAGCGTGGTGTGAAGCCCGCTCCTGTGCTGCGTGACCGGTGGCGAGAAAGGGCCGTGCGAGACGTCAGGGTTTGGAGAAAGGCGGGCGCTCGGGGACTGGCGGGGACAGGTGGGCTAGGGAGCCGGGCTCGGAGTCTCCGGCCTGAGGGGAGGGGAGTGGAGGGAGCAGGGTTCTCCTCCGAAGCTCGGAAAGGGGTGTCGGCCTTCTATCCGAGAATGGAACCACACCAGAGGGAGATTCTCCAGGGGAATCAGGGCAGACGAGAGCTTGCCGTCGGTTCAGATATGGTCACAAGTCTAAATAGACCACATGGCACACGGTCGGCTCCCAATGGCTACTTGCCGATGGAAACAAAGGAAGGAATGGTTCTGTGGGAAACGGCCAGAGAGACAAAAGAGGGACAGCGTGGGCTAGTGGCCGAGAGCAGGTGCCTGAATCCCAGAGTGTGTGTCTCACGCCCGTGTATCCCAGACCTAGAAATAGTGGTCTGCAAACCCAGACGCGTCACATTGTCACTGCCGCCGCTGCTGTGGGTGCGGCGGACGGTCACTGGTGGTAACAGCCTATCTGATTGCCAACGAGAGGACCCAGGGTACGTAAGCCGATTGCCTCTTTCCAGACTTCCCTGCGTTTCCTCTGCGTCCCCAGGCGCACGTGAACCCTCCTTCAAACGCTGGGTCGGTCTCCGTTCCTCTGGGACGTCTCCTCGGTCCCCAGCTATCTGCCCTCCTCTCTGGCGCCTCGTCTCTGGGCACTGGATGCATTTGTCCTGTGACGTCCTGTACGGATGTTACTGATGTCCGTCCTCGGGTCCCCGCCTGCGATGGGCAAACCAGACCCTGCGGGATCTCTGACCTGCTTCTCCGGCCCACTCATGTCCTGGCGTCCCCTCCGGCTCTACGGCCACGCCCAGGCTCTCACGTTTTCAAGCTTCCAGCTAAATGTTTTAGCCTCGGTTTAAATATGTACTTGGGTATAATTATATAAATTATATATAACGTTAACATGTAAGTATGTATTATGTGTTACTAAAATAGAGTATATATTTATTTCACCTATAAATATAAATTTGGGGGCGCCCGCGGGGCTCAGTCGGTTAAGCCTCTGACTCTTGGTTCCGGCTCAGGTCATGATGTCACAGTTCGTGGGTTCAAGCCCCACGTGGGGCTCTGCGCTGGCAGCGCAGAGCCTGCTTGGGATTCTCTCTTTCCCTCTCTCTCTGAAAATAAATAAAGTTAAAAAATATCTATGTTTTATGTGTTTTACATAGAAGAAATATAATAGGTAAAATTAACATGCACCTAGAATATTCGGCAGGTTGTAAACACTACTATTTTAAAAGGAAAGTGATGCCGTTCTCACAGCATGCGCAGTCGAAGCTCCATGCCATCGTGGACTTGAAGGCAAATCATGTACGGGCTTCACGTCAATTGTTAGAAATTCCACATTGTTCTTTTTTCTCACCGAAGTTTACTCCCCTGGCAGAAATTTGGTCCTAGTGAATCCTTTTTTCATTCGTAGGAGCCTTTTATTAATGACTATGATACGTCACTGACTTCAACAAAAATAGGCTCATGATTTGAAATTTAAATCTGAAACAATTTCGTCCCCTCCAAGTCTTTAAATTTTAAAATTAGTTATTTTTAATTCAATCATAATTATGGTTCTCAGTAGAACACAATTGATCAAAACAGGATAAACATGTCATAGCTCGTGATAAGAATGATTAATCCTGGGGGCGCCTGGCGGCTCAGTCGGTTAAGCGGCCGACTTCGGCTCAGGTCACGATCTCGCCGTTTGTGAGTTTGAGGCCCGAGTCGGGTTCCGTGCCGACAGCTCAGAGCCTGGAGCCTGCTTCGGATTCTGTGTCTCCCTTTCCCTCTACCCCTCCCCCACTTGAGCTCTGCCTCTCTCAAAAATGAATAAACATTAAAAAAAAAAAAAAGAATGATTAATCCTAAAAATGTAAAATGCTTGGTGATATGCTTCTCTTGCTATGAGAGACGGGATGATTTTTCCAGTCGACGGATTTACGAACGAATATTGCTACTTCAAAGAGACAGGTGTCAGCGTGAATCCTATTCCCACCATCGTGTTTTTGTGGATGTCGGCACCGAGACGCCGCGCACGCAGACAGACAGGAACACAAGGGCTTCTGTCATATGCTGCTCCGTGGCGCGCGCTCCTTTCGTTTTATGCCAGAAATTCTACAGCGCTTTTTGCTGATCCGTGAGCCGACGCTGGTTCTCGGTTCTCCTCAACTTCGGTGACAGCGAAGACTTGAAAGCACTCTGACTAGCTAACAGGTGTGGTTTCTTGGTTATAGACCAGCTGTGGTACCCAGTTATCAGTGACACTTGTGTTCTGGACACCGAGGTGAATATTTCTTTTTTTTTTTTTAATGTTTATTTATTTATTTTGGGGGTGGGGGCAAGGGGGCAGAGAGAGAATCCCCAGCTGACTCCACACTGCCAGTGCGGAGCCTGATGCAGGGCTCGAACTCACAACCAAGAGATCATGACCCGAGCCGAAGCCAAGAGTCGGACACTTAACTGACTGGGCCACCCAGGTGCCCTAATAAGCCTATTTTAAAAATAATTTTAAAACGTTTATTTATTTTGAGAGAGGGAGAGAGTGCGAACATGCTAGCAGGGGAGAGGCAAAGAGAGAGAGAGAAAGGGAGAGAGAATCCCAAGCAGGCTCCGCACTGTCAGCGTGGAGCCTGACTCAGGGCTCAGACTCCCAAATCGTGAGATCATGCCCGGGGCCAAAACCAAGAGTCGGCCGCTTAACCAGTGGAGCCGCCCAGGCGCCCTGGCCTGTGTTTTAGATAGTGGCAGAAGGACACGTGTGATGGAGGAAATGGCAAACGGGACACATGTCAGATTCTCATAAAACGTCCGTGCCTAGGAACCCTTGGAAATCTTCATGTCCCCCTCCAGGAGTCCGGGTCCTCTGCTTTGCTGAAGGCCCGGCTCGTCCCCGACCGTCCGTCTGTATCCCCTCCACTGCAGAAGGGTAATGACACGGTTGGGAGCCAAACGGACCTTAAAGAAGGCTGCCAAGGGGCGCCTGGGGGGCTCAGTTGGTTGAGCGGCCGACTTCGGCTCAGGTCATGATCTCGCGGTCTGTGAGTTCGAGCCCCGCATCGGGCTCTGTGCTGACAGCTCAGAGCCTGGAGCCTGCTTCCGATTCTGTGTCTCTCTCTCTCTCTGCCCCTCCCTCACTCACGCTCTGTCTCTCCCTGTCTCAAAAATAAATAAACATTTAAAAAAAAAAAAAAAAGGCTGCCGAGTGCTTTCTCACAAACGCCACATGATGCGGGCGCACGCTCTGCAGCCCCGACGCGTGTCCCCGTCGCTGCCGCCCACACACGCGCACCGCCAGCCGCACATGCAGGGGGAGTAAGCGCCTTCCTGTGAGCCGATGTAAGGATGGGGGCTCGCTCCGCGGACCCGGGACCCCGTGATTGCCTGGCATCCATCGTCCCTGACGGGGAGCCCTGCCCGGTCTGTCCGCCGGGCTCTGCGGTGCCGACTCAGAAACTCCCGACCGCCCTCCGAGAGCGCTCTCTTGCGGCGGCGGGCCACCGGTCCTACGACAACACGTAAGGACACGGGGGTCCCCAGGCCAGGCCGGCAGCTGAGGTTTAAGTGGGAGCTGGAGCTGAGATGGGTGCCGGGTCGCCTGCTGAAGAGAGGATCCCCTCGTCCCAGAGTTGGCCAGGAGCCCCCAGGGGGCGCTTACCCATTGTTCTTGGTGCGGCTGGGACTCGAGGCCACCAGGGCGCGTGGCCGCGGGGGGCGCTTGCGTTACAGCGGCCACCGACCTTGCCCTTCGGGAGGGTTTCTTCGGATCGTAGCGAGTGTGTGCGCGTACGTACTATGACGTGTTTAGGGCCGTGGCTCACGGGACGGTCCGGACTGTCGTTCAGCAAGTACTTCGTTCTCTCCCCTTCCCGCGGGGAGCGGACAGGGCCTCACACCCCCTGGCCGTGGCTTTGGCTCTGTGACTTGCTGGACCGCGCAAGCGACAAGAGCAGAGGCTTTAAACGTGTCCCCGCCGTTCATCTCGCCCTTGCTCTGGGGGCCCCGCCGCGAGAAGAGTGTGCCCCTTCACGGCCGGGAAGGACCCGCGTGGAGCCCACCCGAGCCCCAGCCCGCACCCAGCCCGGTGGCGCCCCGCCGAGATCAGCGGAGCTGTGGCGGCCCCCGAGGGCCTGTGAGAGTGGGAATAAGCCGCTTTCTGTAAACCACTGAGTCGGGCTGGCGACCACTGACACTGCCTCGAGTTTGCAGATTCCGCTCTGCTGAACCCAAGGGAAGCTGTTTCCCGAATGTTTCTCCACCCGCAGCTGGGTTCCATTGGTCCCCGCACGTATTTACCGAGGTGGTTGATCCGACGGGGATCCCCCTAGGTCTCAAGCACCGGTTCTCCTGCTCTGCTCGGCTTCACATCGCCCTCCGAGGCCAGGCTGGGGGGAGGGGGGGGGTGGGCGGGAGCGAACCCTGCTTCTGCCGGCCCGGGCTCAGAGGATCCCCTGCCTCCCTCCCCTGCGTGAAATCAGAGGCCTTGGGGGAGAAGCGAGGGGTGGGGAGGAGTGAGGTGCACCCTCTCCCCCGAGGGGAACAGGTGTCCTCACCTCTTGCCTGGGCGAATTGGCCCAGCCACTTTGGGGTTGGCCTCATGTCTGTTTTCAGAAAAAGAAACTGAGGCCATAACTCACCCAGTGATTGGCACAGGGCAGGAGCCTCAGGTGGGAATTACTATTCCGCCAAGTCCCCACGATTAGGGAAGTTGGAAGGCCTGACCTTAAAGCCTGAACTCTTGGACGTCCGTGAAGGAGAGAGTGGCCACAGCAGGCCTGACGGTGCCCTTTGAGAGGCCCGCGGAGAGGGCTGGCCCTTGGCTGGTGTCTGTGAGCGGGGATTTTTGGGAGGGTTCCCGACACCCTGGCTGATAAGAGAGGCCCACGGGGCCTCAGCTGTTTATACAAAACAATATGGTTTCTGCTGAACACCTGCTTTCCTTCTGGGAGTCTGGGGTTCTGGCACACGCTCAGTAGGGGCTGCCGCGGTGAAAATCCCGGGCTCCGAGTCCCCGACGAGCGTCCCTGGTGGGCGACGTTTCCTGCGTGTCGTCCTAACTCGTTGCTGGAGGAATTCAGGGGGTCTTGTGTGACACCGAGGGGAGAGACCCTTGGAAGCTTGCTCTTGGTGTCCTCCAGACTTCCCCCCGGGTGCCTTCTCCCTCTGCTGAGATGTGTTTTGTATCTTTACACCAGAATAAACCATAGCCACGAATACAACTAGACAAGGAGTCCTGCCAGCCTCTCAGTGGACGGGGGGTCTCGGGGACCTCTGGCGTGACATCCCTTTCCTTGTCTTGACTCTGAGCATTTGCCGTGGACGCTTCGTCTCACCCACAACACCGCCCTCGACTTTTAGGATCAACTTCCTGACCCACGGGAAACTCTGTCCAAATCTCACCTTGACCAAGAGTTCGGGGGTGGGGGGGGTTACCCTTCATGAGATTCTCCGGCCTTTGCTTTCAGAATCCCCCCTTCAGTGCTCACGGGTCCCTCCCTAAGAACTGTCTGAGCTTGGAGTTTTGTGACGTGTGTCAGTTGGTCGCAGCTCTTAGCCCAGAAGCCGAGATAAAATGATAGAAAACGAAGGTTTTGACACTGGGTTTGCCTTGTCCTCAGCGCTCTGTGTTCACGGAAAGAAGACGTCTGAAGATAGAATCTTAATAGATACCAAATTATTACCGAACTTCAAAATATTGTGACAGCTTTTCGCAGACACAGCTACGGCAAAATACGTCTCCAAGCGATAGTGCCGACAACTGGAATTAGGTCTAGGACCGGGAATCCTAGTTTCAAACGTGATGAGAATTTTACTCCCTGATACTTTTAACTCTTTAATCCAGTCATCGAAAATTGATCGAGTGCCTGCTTAGTGCCGCCGACTGTGAACACCGGGGAAATTCATTCTCTGCCTTGGGATGACGTGGGTTCTCTGTTTGGTAGTTTGTTGAATGCAGTGTTCAGGCCCTCCCCATCCACCCAGGCCCCCTCCACACGGTATCCTCAGGGGATGCTCACCCTTCCTCCGGGGACCCCGCGTCTCAGGGAAACTGGCTTCATGCCCGGCTGTAGCAGCGGGACCCTGGCGTTCCAGAACGCTAGTGCGATTCTGCCCTTTTGGCCACGAGACTGTGTTATTCCCAGAATTCGAGAACCCTAAGAACCACCAGGGAGCCGAGCCCGATGCAAGAACAAAGAGCCTTTATTGGAGCTAGCTCGAGCTCAATCTCCTACCGCACCGACGCAGCGGTGGGTCGAGAGAGAGGGCCCGTTCCAAAAACACAATAGTTTTAAAGGGGTCTAGGGGCAGTGGGAGGGGTGATGGTCGTGACCCTAGCCGATTGGCTGAGGAAGGGTCAGGGTCCTGTTCCTTTCCAAAGCGGGAAACAGGTGTCTCTATTTGGGGGGTTACAGGTGCTCTAAGGATTGGTCCCAGCTGGTCTGGCGAGGGGTGGAGCCTGATTGATTGGTCCATCTTCTATTTCCTAGTCTTTGGAGTCCTGATTTGCCCTAACAACTGTTTCCGAGAAACCAGGCGGAAACCAATGGGCGTGTAATACTTTCCTAGATGCAGGCTGGCCCGGTCGGTGCAGAACTCCTATTTTCCTCGCGACCCCCTCTGAGTGTGGAAGGATTGGAGATTTGAATCGTGGAACTGCTGGTCCATTTTGGGAAGCCAGGCTGAGGAGGGGAAGAAGGAAGGGCCCGCCACAGAACATGAGAGAGAAACCGTAGGGGGATCTTAACCCAGCCACTCCTGAGGCCTGAACCTCCGGACTTCATTGCTTACATGAACAACATATCATTTGAAACAATTAAGTAAGATGCATTAGCCCTTTTGATGTTTGCATTTAAAATTAACTTGAGTGATTTAGCTCCATGGCTTCTATCTCCCCACCTCTCCTTTCTCCTGTAGGTTACATTCCGGTTTTCCTTTGGGAAGACTGCCCCTCCTGTATTCCCAGATGCGAGCTTTGGGCGGGACCGACACCATGCTCAGGTACGTAGGGAAGCCTCCTGTGAGCGTCCACCAAGCAGCACGGTCTCCCCAGGCTGGCTTTGAGGATGAGTTTAGGAATAGACACGGAACCCCACTTGGGCTAGCAACAGGAGAAAAAGCTTCAGACCTATGCTGGAGAAACCACGAGACTCCCTTTTTCCTGCTAGTTGGCGTGATATGAAGAAGTGTATTCTAGACACCCGGGAGCTATTATCTTGCCACCAGACAAGCGCCCAGAACTGCCAGGAGACAGAGTCCGACGGTAAAGTCAACATTACAGAAAGCAGAGACGAGCAGGAGATGCAGAAGCACTTCAGATCCTGGACCAGACCTGCCTCGAAGCACGTGACCTCTGGACTTTTCCGTTCTGGGCACTGACCCAAGTCAAACCCAACGGCGACAAAGCCAGACTCGGGGATGAAGGAACCCGGGCCCGGGAGCCGCAGGGGTTCACGCCCCGCGGTGCAGGCGGCAGACACACGCGGGACCGTGCTAGGAGGACGATGATACCAAACACGTTAAATGATTGGATGGATCATTATTCTTTTTTTTAAGGGTATTTATTTATTTTATACACTGGATAAATCTATAGAGCTTGGAGAGACCGCATGGAGCAGTGAACGGAGGACTCCGAAAAGGAAACCGCTGTAGGTCATTCAGGGAGGAAGACCTGGATTCGAAGCATCACCAAGCCGGTGGTGACTCTGCCGGATTTTCACTTCTGCTACCAGGCGGCCTGACCCCCAGATCGAGAAACGGCACAAGGGTGAAGACGGAGAGAGGTCCAGGAGGAGCCCAGAGGAGCCCACCCGCCTCGTTCAGGGAGCCCGTTCTGGGAAAGGAACTTCCAACATTCAGAGAGAGTGCGGACATGCCCCGTTTCCCCCTCTTCTTTTCTCCTCTCATTTCCAAACTCTTTTAAAATGTTTTAAATGTTTATTTATTTTTGAGAGAGAGAGAGAGAGGCGGGAGAGGGGCAGAGAGAGAGGGAGACACAGAATCGGAAGCAGGCTCCAGGCTCCGAGCTGTCAGCACAGAGCCCGATGCGGGGCTCGAACTCACAGACCGTGAGATCGTGACCTGAGCCAAAGTCAGCCACCCAGGCGCCCCTCTCGTATCCAAACTCTTAAGTCATGTCATGGCACGCAGGATTTGAACAAGACTCTGAGGCTTATGACATACTATACAAAGTGTCCAGGGTAAAATCTAAAATTGCTTGGTCTATAAACGGCCAGGAAAATCTCACCCGTCACGGAAAAGATAGTTAACAGACACCTGCAATGAAATAACACAGATACTGAAATTTCCTGACAAAGACTTTAAAGCAGGTATGATAAAAAAAAAAAAAATCCCTCAACACACAATTATGGACACACGTGAAACAAATGGAGAAATGGGATCTAAGCCAAGAATAGGAAACATCTGGGGACTCGTAGTTAGGAAAAGGTTTCTAGACTTGATGCCGAAAGCATGACCCAGAAAAGAAAAAAATGAACACAACTTGACTCTGTAAAAATTAAAAATTTCATTTTAACTTATAAATGTATTTTGTGAAAGACATTGTTTTGTTTGGTTTTGTTTGTTTTTTTTGAAAGACACTGTTAAAAACCCGGTAAGTCAGGTGTGTGATTGGGAGCAAATACATGCAAATCGCAAAGCCGAGTATATATTTGCTAGTCCTTTATCCAGAATATGTAAAAAATTCTCGACACTCCGTAAGCAAACGAAAAGCCCAGCTCTTAAAGAATCGGCAAAGACTTGAGCAGACTCTCTCGCGAGAGGGTGTACGGATGCCAGAAATACACGTGACGACATGTCCTATGTCATTAGGCCTGCAGACAGTGCGGACGGAAGCCACGGTGCAACAGCCCTGCACACGTGTGGGAATGGCTGGACACGGGGAGTGCAGGCGACGACCTGGGGGCACAACTGGAGTTCACGCGTTGCTTTTAGGAATATAAAACGGGACGGCCACCCTGGAACACAGGTTTTCGGTGTCGTGTACAATTGAACATACGCTCACCAGGTGACCCAGCACCCCCAGTGCCCGGTCTTCACCCCAGAGGAAAGAAAACTTACGTTCACACCAAAACTTGTACACGACTGTTTATAGCACCCCTATCTGTAATTGTGAAAACATGGGTGCAGCTGATCTCCAGCGGGTGAACGGTTCAGTGGGGATAACCACTCAGCAGTGAGAGAATGAACCGTTGGCACCCACGGCACCGATACCTGGAAGGCACTATGTTGAGTGAAAGAAAACAGTCTTGAAGATTATATGCTGTACGTTTCTGCTTATATGACTTCCTGAAAAAGCAGAAAAGCCACGTCGATAGCGGTACAGGGACGGCCAGGAGTTATGTGTGCGTGTTTGGTGGTGGTGGGTGGTGTGCGATTAATCACGGAATCACAGGAGGCTGGATTTTTTTTTTTTGCGGGGGAGCCGATGGAACCGTTCTGTATCCGGATTATCAAGAGGGTTACGCAACGCGTATGCATACGTTAAAATTCACAGAAATGTACACCAAAAGTTAAATTTTACTCTAGAGTGTTTTTTTTAATGATATTTAAAGTCACACACACAAAACTGATGTCTCTGGACACATTTGTTGGATTTCTCTTAAAAACAGGACTCTTTCTCTCTCTCTCTCTCTCAAAAAAAAGGAAACGTGGGGGTGGATTGCTTGGTTGCATCAGTCGGTTAAGCGTCCGACTCTTGATTTCTGCTCCGGTCATGAGCTCACAGTCATGAGAGCCAACTTGGGATTCTCTCTTTCCCTCTCTCTCTGCCCCTCCCCTGCTTGTGCCCACACACACACACACACACACACACACACACACACACACACTCTTTCTCTCAAAAACACAAAACAAACCAGCAAACAAACAAAAACCAAGACTGTCCTAGAGGTCTTGCTCTCATCCAGGTATGTGGCCTGACCTTCCAGAACTGAATCCCGTCAGGAGGTCGGTGCCGGGAAACCTTCCTTCAAGGCGGCATCGATCCCTGTGCCTACCCATAAAAACACGGGGCAGGCAGAGTCCCGGACTTAGGGCTCGGTTGCTCTCTCCTCCCCTTCCCAGGCCCCACAGGCATATGGAAATACCGTCAGAAATGGAATCTTGGAGCGTGAATGGGAATTTTATTTCCAGAGATGTTTATAATTTTTTTTTCTCTTGGACTGAAACCTTCATTCCTACCCAAATAGATTATTTGGGGGTGTTGATAAGAAGATAAATCTTGAAGGGTTTTCACAAAGGTCTGTATTCTGCCTGTCTCAGGGGTCACGTTTTATAGGGAGTTGGGTGAGTGTCATATGACCGTCCGAATTTGCTGTATTTTCTTTTCCTTTTTATGCGTTCACAAAATACTCTGGAAACCGGGGAATCCCAGGTTCAAGGTGGGAAGGAGGATAGGCTTCTCCAGGGACGATCGCCTTTCAGAGCACACACAAGGATTCAGCTTACCCCCGGAGCCCTCCCAAGGGGGGCAGCAACAGACCGGAGGCTGCGTTTGCGTTTCCTAAGCCAGCAATCTGGAAACATCAGTAGCAAGATGGGGGCCGCCCGTTGTCTACGCTTCGCTTTGGGTTTAGGTGGCCGGGGACGACGCCGTTGAACCGTCTGATGAAGTGAGGACGGACATGTCACTTAGCTGGGAGGCCGGTGTTTAAGGAATGGTAGTTTTAAGGTTTTCTGTAAGAACTACGATTTTTACTTTTCTACTTTCTCCCCCTCCCCCAATTTTCATAGCAGGTATGTATATTAGTTAGTAGGCTTTGGCTATGAGTGGTAGGGATCCAAATTCAACAGAATTTGAAGGATGTTCTTTTCATTTAACTGAAAATCCCTGCGGGGGGGAGAGGATGACGGGCTGGTTGGAGCTGGGAGTATTGTTGGTTACGGGTTAGTTACAAACGGGAGGCGTCCATCGAGCTCGTGTTAGTTACAAACGGGAGGCGCCCATCGAGCTCGTGCCAGTGTAAAGGGCTGAGTGAAGGCTATTGCGTGGCTCACGCAGAGCTGGCTTCACGTAGGCCTTTTTTGCTAAAGAGCGACCTCAGGGGGCCCTTCCCTGCTGCTCTCACACAGGCGCCCCCTGTCCCCCTCTCTCTCCTCGCCGTGGGCTACTTCTCTTCTCTTCCTCGCCTTTGGCACCACCCGGTCACCTTTCACATGTGCCTCTGTGAATCCACTCACCGCCGGCACCATCCGCTCCGGGAGGGCCCGGATTCGTCTCCGCTTCGTCCCCAGTGCCTTCGGCGCGCCTCGAACACAACCTGGAACCGCGCGATGCTTCCTAACGTCCCGACCGTTGCTGGACGAATAAATTCCTATCGGCACGAAGAGGCTCGCTCTCCCCAGAAGCCTCGCGTCTGAGAACAGATGAAAGGCGCCCCGGCCACGAGGGGTAATTTATCTGAGAACAGAGCCAAGAGACAGAAGCACCGGGTCCCTGTCGGGGTCCTTTGAGCAACTCAGTCAATCTGTACCTGAAGCCCGAACCGCGACCGCTGCGTTCAGTTACGGAAGCCGATGCGTGGCCTTTACGCGCAAACCGTTTCGCACTGGGGGTTTTGTTGCTTGAATAAAGGAGCCTTTAGAGTACCGTTCGGCTGGTCAGAGAAGAGAGGACAGGGAGCAGAGGAGAGGAGAGGACAGGGCATGCTGAGAGGTGAAGCGATCCTGGCGATTCCGGCCTCTGATACAGTAAAAATCCTTGGTGCCTCAGAGAAAACCTCTCTACAAACACAGCAAAGCAGGCATCAAAGGAACCCTACAGGGAGGGGTTATGAAACTCAGGAAAATCAAGCCGGGCCTCCCGGGACATAAATCTTCTCGCTACAAAGCAGGAGGAGCAAGGGTCGCGGAGACAGCACGGACATGGGGTCAAGTGCGCGGAGAGGCGCTCCTGCCCGCGCTCGGGGGGCCTCTTCCTGCCTACGGTCGGCACCCGAGCCTCGAGTGTCCTGTCCCAAAGATGACAAATACCAGCCTCAACAGTTTAGAATGAGGATTCGATCGGGACATACGGGTTAAAGCGCCCGACCTAGAGGGTGACCCACGGCAGGCGTTCACTAAATGGTGGCTCGTGGTGACAGGTGTGGACTGCCCCACTTCTAACTAGCGCTTGGATCTGGGGAGTGGCCGAAAGTGCCAGCCCCGGAGTCGGGGGTCAGAAATGGCAGCCGCTTCCCAGGAAAAGCAGAGGAGGATGGGGCGTAGCCGGCAACCGTGCCCCAGTCAGCCCTCTCCGGCGACAGAGGGGATGGTCGTAGCTTGATGGAAACGCCCAGGGAGGGGCACACTGCCGCCTCCCCCCGCCACCCTTGGGAGACAAAGGGTGTAGGCGGTTAGACTATAGGTATCCCGGGAGGTGCCCGTCGAGAGAAGAGTGATGGGGACACGCTACAGCCACAGTCATCCCCTCTCCAGCATTTTCGTGGAGCGATGTCTGTACCCTTCCAGATGTTTCTGTCCCAGTAGAAAGGTGCACCGTGGGCACTCCCGCCTGCCCCGTCTGCATCTGGACGCCTCCAAGTCCCGGGCTTTGCAGAGCCTCGGCTCTGACCACCAACCATCCCAAGCCGATGAGGGATGCCAGCCCAGGGCCCGTGTGCCCGGAGCGAACAGAGTCCATCTGTTTGGGCCGCTTGGCAGCAGAACACACGGGCCGGAGTAGACCGCTGATGCAGGACGGGCTGGGGCTGGCAGCCACACGTGTTTTCCCGTCTTACGTTTCTCCGTCCAGAAGCAGCAGATGGTGCGGAATGCACCCCTCCAGGGAGCTGGGGAAGCTGTCGGCCTCTGAGGCCCATCCCCTCCTTTGGCACGTGGAATGAGAACCCCAAGGAGAAGCCCGAAGAAGAAGGTGGGCATTTATCAGGCTCCCGCTCACCCCTTCCTGAGGACATGAGACAACTTGTTTAGCTACTACTGGGACACCTTCCCATTCCACTGAGAGAAGCTTCCAGAAGCTGCGTTTTAGCCAGCTGTCCGTGACGCAAGGTCAAGGCTTGATCGCTCACATTCCTTCCTCCTGACACCTGCCAACGCATCAGCAAATCCCGGGGCTCTACCTCCATAACAGACCTTGCGTCATCCCCTTCTCTGTATCCCCATCAAGGCCGTGCTGGTCCAAACCGCCGCCATTTTTAACCTGGACCACTCGGAGTCCCTCAGCCTCGTCTCTTCCACTTTGCATTCTCCAATGAATCCTCCATATAACGCAAGAGAGACGATTTAAAGAGATTTATCAGACCTAGTTACTCATGTGCTAATAACCTCCAGAGGATTATTGCATCTAGAATAAAATTCTGCCCCCTTCCTGAGCTTTAACTCTGTATTCGTGGACCCCACAACATGCATGCAACTCTCCAGATGAAGTGAGATGCCCTCTGATCCTCGAACACCCCAAGTTTATTCCTGCCCCAGGACCTTTGCACATGCAATCCTCACTGCCTGGATAGATTTTTTCCCCCCAGATCTCTAAAGGGTTGCCTCTTTCATAAACATCTCTCTCAACATCAAATCTCTCTCCAGCTGTCAACCTATCATGTTCTTGCCTCAAGGCCGACTCGGGCCTTGATGGCCGCTGGTTTGGCCTGGTAGAGCCGACCCCAAACCAGGAACATGCCAGAAGACAGAGGTTCGAGCTCCAACTCTGCGACTTCGTAGGTTTGTGACCATGCCTCATTTTCTGAATCTATAGAATATTGACTTCTCCCTCCCAGGGTTCTGGGGAGCACACATGAGCTAACGGAGGTAAAATGTTTTATAAACCGAGAAGTCTTTTGTGGTATTTTTTCCATACCCAACACGTTCTTACTGAACAGTGACTGCATGGCTGACAGGCCTCGACTAGGAATCCAAGGGACAGTACGTGTGCCTGCCGCCGAGTGCCGGGGGGAGGGGACAGCTCAGAGAGGCAGGCCGGACACTGCCTGGGTTGAACCTGGCGTCTGCCACTCAACGGTAGGCTGACTTGGGGAAAACGACTTGATTTCTGTTATGTCAGCTTCATGCTTTAGGAGTTAGGTTTAATAACACTGTCTAGGGTAGTCGTGAGGATCGGGCGAGTTAGAGCTGGATGAAGCCCTTCGGAGAGTACTCGGCATACAGCAGGGCTTAAGTCATCAGTGGTCGTCAGAAGGGGAAACCAGCCGATAAGCATTATTCCCCGCCTTTTACTCCATGTCCACTCAGGTCCAGTTCAAACTCTGTCTGTTGTTCCGGGCTTCCGTCCACCCCGACTCACCAGCCGGAAACCTCCCGCCCGCACGCCGCCTCTTCCCCTGGGTGAGTCTGAAATGCTATGTCTGCTTTCCCAGCCGTTTCCCTTGTAAATGTTTGAGCTGTCTGTCCTCGCCTCCCCCTCTCTCCTGGGTCACAGAAAATTCCTAATAAACGTATCCGACAGAGGACTTTATTGTGACCAGGCGGCTTTCCTCATGGAGGCCCTCCGTGGGCTTAGGGTCCATCTGCTCTGGGGCGGGGCTCACGAGTATGTTCGGTGAGTGTGTTCAAGATGTTGTCTTATATTGCAGGAGCAAGGCTGAAGGAGGGAGGGAAGTCCCTGGCAAGACCCCGCGGGCACCGCGGCTCCAGCTCTGACACTCGCCGGCTACTGTGGTGCACATGGAGAAGGGACAAGGCAGGGGGCGGGGCTGGAAGGTGCCGGGTGGGGACAGGATGGCGGAGGAGACGGAGGGAGGGTGACAGCACGGGGAGGAGGGGCGAGGCAGGCACTGATGGCGCCCCCCCTCCGATGGGGGTCTTAGCCATTATTTTATCTCATTCTCGAAACGAGCCCTCCGGAGTAAGAATTATGCTATAAATTGGCAGCCCCAGGGAGCTCTTGGTCCTTGTTGTCTCTACGGCATGCACGTGGAATGATCCCTACCGAGTAGTAGATGCCCACGAAATATTTGCCGGGCGGACAAATACAGGAGTACAGGAGGCGCCCGGACTCCTGTACAGGAGGCGCCCGGACTCGAATGCACATGTCCCCAGAGGACACACACAAACGGCCACCATGCGTATGACGAGATGCTCGACCTCGCTCGTCAGCAGGGAAACGCAGACCGACACCACGACGAGATACCGCCTCACACCAGCGGGACGGCTACGACACACAAAACCACACAAAACCACAGAAAAAGACAAGTGTTGACGAGGACGTGGAGAACCTAGAACCCGTGTGTGTCACTGGCGGGAAAGTGACATGGTGCAGAACACGGAACGGAAGTTCCTCAAACTTTTAAAAACAGAGTTGCCCGGTGAGCCGATAATCCCACTTCTGCGTATATACGCCCCCCCCCGCCCCCGCCAAGAAGTGGAAGCAGGGGCAGGAACAGGTGTTTGCGTGGCCGTGTTCCGAGCAGCTCTGTTCACAAGGGCCGCAAGGTGGGAGCACCAGGTGACCATCCGCGGACGAGCGGGTGGGCAAAGCGCGGCTCGCGCGCCGGCTGGGGTAGACTTCCGCCTTAAAAAGGAGGGAATTCCGACACAGGCTGCAACATGGATTACCCCCGAGGGCACGAGGCTAGTGACACAGGCCCCTCCCTGAGGGACCAAGGCTGTGGGAGGGACCTGGACGGAACGCAGAAAGAAGGGTGGTGCTGCCACGGGGTCTGGGAAGGGAGGACGGGGACTTCGCGTTTAGCGGGAGCAGACTTTTCGCTGCGAGACGAGAAGCGTTCTGGAGGCGGACGGTGGGGACGGTTGCGCAGCCGCAGGAACGGACTTGCTGTCGCCGGACAGTCCACGTAAAGATGGTTAAAGAGTCAGTGGCATGTTATGCCTACTTTACGACAATTTTAAATTTAGTTAAAATTTAAAAATGCATTGGCTAACGGGAGAGAGAGAGAACTTTAAGGAGTGTGGCCCCGCCTGCCACAATGCTAGTCTCCGGCTGCTGCGGGATTGTTTCGGGGGCCGTGGAGGGGTCTCGGGCTCAGAGGGACAAGGGGAGGACAGGGAGCAGAAAACAAAGCTGGAAGGAGCCGCCCAGGGGCTGAGGGACGGAGGCTGGGCCGTCTGGGGGGAAGGGTTATCCCAAGGGCAGGTGACCAGCCAAGTGGACCCCAGGGCCACGCTGACTGGGAACCGCGGCCTCTCCCCGTGCCCTGAAGGCTACTCTGTGGATCCAGGAAGAAAGGCCATAAGCAGAAAGCCTTCGGTTTCAAGCGACAAGAACCTAGTTCTAAGGGGTGTGAGACAACAAAGAATCCATGGACCTTGTGATGGAAGCATCGGGGGGGTAAGTGGGGCTCAGGAGCAGCCGGACTGGGGTGTCGCCTCTTGCATTCCATCCCTCTGCCTTCCTTTCTTCTCTCTTGGCTCCGTTTGTAGGACAGCTTTTCCCTCCGGAAGGCAGAGATGGCCACCAGAAGCTCGGGTTACGTCCTACAGGTCAGCGATTCCAGAAAGACAAGAGGGAGCACCAAGGCTTCTAGCAACCCTCTCGGCCCAAGCGACCGCTGGCCTGATGTGGTCACGTGACGGTCTCGGACTCAGGGCGTGTCCCGGAGAATGAAATCCTCTGATCGGTCAGGCCTTGGTCACGTGTCCACTGGTGGAGGCAGGGGCGGGGTCAGCCAGACCCCGGCTACAGGGACCGAGGACGGCGGAAGCGTGGGCGGTTTCTCCAGACTAGAAGCCAGCCGGTGCTGCCATGACACGGGGGGTGCGTGCAGGGCCGGGAAAGACACGCCAGGCCAGCCAGGCCGCTCCCCAGGCTCCCTCCTCTTCAGACCCGTCGGAGCAGGGGACCACAGATGCCTGAGCAGACAGGAGAATGAGGCGGCCAGCGGCCAGTAGAAACACATTCTCCGTGGTATCCGAGGAATGAGGGGGTAAGGCCCCCGCGGGCAGGTGCCCCTGCCCCCTGGCGCTGCCCGGAGAATGCTGTCCTCGGGCACACGGGCGCATGCGGTGTGCCCACCCCCGCCCTGACAAGCAGCCCACTCTGCCCCAAGGACCCTGAGGGGCAGCACCGTCTTCTCTCTGGCCAAGAGGCTGGCATTTGGCAGAGCTGCCCAGCGCGGGCTGCTGAGAGCCTCTGAGGGTCCGTGCCAGGTGGTGGGACCCGGTGGGACTGAGTATAGAACACCTGGCCCTGGGGACGGAGAAGCGGGGCCAGCGGGCCAGGCTGGGGCACACGAGGGCCTTCGCCAGGGTGTACTCTGACCCTGTCAGCGGAAGGAACTGTGATGTCGCCCCAAGCGGGGCTGCAGGGGGGAGTAAGAGCAGGAGCAGGCAGGGAGAGGCACAGAGGTGCAACTCGAACCTCTCCGCTCCTCCCAGATGAGGCCTCCTGGCCGTCCACCCGGAGCCCATTCTCTCCTCTCCTCTCTCACAAGGGCCCGGATCTGACATTCGCCCCGGGGATGGGAGGGGGGAGAGGTGGGTCGGAGACCGTTGGCCGATCCTATGTTACTTGCTTCTCTCCCACAGTCTCGGCCCCTGTTGCCTTCCTGCCGGCCTCCTGGGAAAGGACTCCCTTTCCCAGCCTCCTTGGCGTCCACGCGGCCCTGCGACCAGGCTCTGGCCAGCCAGACTGAGCGGAAGGTGGTAGGTGCCGCTTCCTTCTGGAGCCCTTGGTCATGTTCCTTCCTCAGGTGGGAGCCACCATGGGCCCCAAGGAGACGGGAACCAGGAGACAAAGGAGCCTGGCCCCTGACGGCTTTGCGGCTGCGGAGGTTCCTGCTACGTGCACGAGACAGAAAGCAATCAGCTCCTCCTGGGTTCGAGCCAACCTGGTTTCATGTCTCTGCAGCCAAACACCCAGGGCCGCTAAGCGTGTGGACGGATAGGGGAAGAATCCTCACCCATACCAAAGCCTTTTGGGAGAATGAGGTGAAGACCAGACCCCAGGAACACAGGGCAGGAAAGAATCAAGTCTAATCTCTGCCCGTCCTTCTCCAGGAGCCAACGGTCTGCCCGCTCTGGGCCAGGCGCTGTCCCGGCCTGGGGATCGTACAGTGGAACAGCCCGTCGCAGCCCGTCACCCGGTGGCGTGACAGTCCCAGTGTGGGAAGACAGACGATAAAGAAGCGATGAGTAAAGATGGTATTTTCTCCGAGCGGTGAGTCCTCGGAAAAAATTAGACAGGCACTCCGGTGGGAGGGGCCGTTTTAGTTCGCGAGGTGGGAGGCGGTGACGCCGGAGCCGAAATCCACGCGTGGAGAAGGGGCCGCACGCATGGAAAGGTCCCCAGGAAAGGCTTTGCAGGTGCGGGAGCGGCAGGCTCAGACCCCAAGAGGCAGGAGGAGCTTGGCATGAATTAATAAGGCTGAACGTGGGCTCACCGTGTGGGGCTCTCTACTGAGCGCCCAAATATCCCCTCATTTAACCCTCAGCCCAGAGTGCCGCGGTCACCCTCCCTGTGTGGCAAAGCCCGGAGCCGAGACCAAGATGTTAAGTAAACTTGCCCCGGGTTCCGCCGCTGGTAAGCAGTGGAGCCAGACTCCGAGCCCTTTTCTCTCTCCCTCTCCTATTTTGCTGCCACACTTTAATTCTTGCGGTGGGTTGAAAATGGCGTCAGAGCTAATGAGGCCAGGGCCTTGCAATGTCTCCACCCGCCCTCTAACCCCTGGGCTGGGTTACCGGGAGACGCGATAAGACGTCACGGATGAATACAGAGATTGTCGTATTCATTCTTTCAGGAACACCCTTGCCTACGAGGAGGGCTGGGAACACAGAAGCGATTTGCTCTCTTCCCTTCGTTCTCCGCGAGAAGTGACCTTGGAGTTCTAGCTCCAGCAGATGATCAACGGTCACCGAGTGCCCGAGGTGGTCAGCTCTCACTCCAAGACCCTGGAATTAAAAGGAGAACGGACTACAGATCTCAGCTCCTCAAGGATCTTGGGGTCCATTCCTGCCCAGCTTCTGTGGCTATTAGTTTCTGGAAAAGCAGTATCTGAGCAGAAGAGCAGTCAGGGAATCATGGCTGGGGGGCACATCCCTGTTGCAAAGGGTTCAAAGAAGACCCACGCATGGTGGGTAGAACCATCAGAGCCCTCCCTGCACCCCGCTTTCCTCTTACCCCAAGAAAGCTGGGGCCACCCTTCCCCGCGGGGGTGTTTTCTGCCGCGCTCTCAAAGGTTGACGACCCCTTTAGTTCCGTTCGTGTACCCCTGAGGGTTTTAACGCCTCATTTTCAAGTCTTGCCGATTCTACCTCCTCAATATTTCCTAGGTCTGTCTCCTTCGCGGCATCTTGGCCACCACTGCCCGCATTCGGGTCCCGGTTTTCTCTTGCCATTTTCCAGTGATCTCTCTGGTCCCCAGTCTTGTCCTTCTAAAATCCCAACCCCAGGGTCCTGCCGAAGAAACCTAACTACAAGGCAGATTGGACCGAGGAAGGGGCATTTGAGGCCGTCCAACACCTTCCGAACGCCCACCTCGTGTTTGGGGAGTTTCCCGTAACGCAGTTCCCACCTCTCCAGACGGCCTCCGCCCGGCCTCTCTGGCTCTGGGGCAGTCACGTGATCTTCGTTTCTCCCGCCAGACCTTCTCATTTGAGGCTGATTTGGAGGCGGAAGGCGCAGGGAGACTTGAGTTTCTGTTAAACAAGGTTGCGGAAGCCTCTGGTCCTTCCGAGGGAGTGCGGTCCATTTCTGGTTTCCAGTGCCCTGTGGTCCGGTGCGGCTTCTGGCCGTGTATGTCCTGACCTTGGCTCTCTGATTCTTTGGAAAATTCTCTATGCCACCCGGTATCCTTTAACCAGTTTCGGCTTTGTGTAGGCCCGTCAGAACGGAGTTTGTCGGCTGCAGTGAAGAAGCCTGCCTGATACAGAATGGGGCTCACTGGTTTCCCCGCCCGCCCCGCCCTGGGCGCGCCTATGTAGCATCGCGCCTGGCGCCCCGTCTCGCACTTTGTGCCTCAAGGGCATACGAAGTCTGGACTCCTCACTTCTGGCTTCTCATTGACTCTTCTGTGCCCTGGAGTTTTTACCTTACTATTGGCCGCGACGTGCCCACTTCACAGAAGAGAAAGCTGAGTCTCAGCAACGTGGTTACACGTTTTCCAGAGCCGCAACAGGCTCAGATCCCCGCTGAACATGGGTTGGGACTCCAATGCGGAGAAACTGTCGACATCTCTCAGCCAAGTTCGGCTGAGGGCCTGTCTCCTTTCAGCTTGAATCCACAGCCTTCTTAATGTCCCTTTTCCCCTCATGTCCCTTCACCCGCAGCCCTCCCCTCGCCCTGCCATGCGCCTCGACTCATTCCCTGTCCAGGCCAGGCACCATCCCACGTCCCCTCCTTTGCCCAGAGAACTTCCCGTCCCTGGACTGGCTGGTGGTGGGGTCCCAGGTGAGGCCTGATTCCCTGGCTCTGCCTCTCCCCGCTCGCCTGAAATGAGGCCAGTCCCCCGATGTCTCTGTGCCTCAAATGTCGCGTCTATCGCAGCACCTAATGACGGTGACCCTCTTCAGTGTGTCATGGGGGATCACTGAGTAAACTCAGCCGAGTCGCTTAGTAAGCGCACATTAAATGTTAGCTACTATTCGTCATCATCGTCACCACCACCACCATCATCACCGTCGTGTGTGCGTCCACCTCTCGGGAGCAGCCCCTCCCCAGCGGGGAGAATTCGTTGCTTTCCAATCGGGGCCGCGGGACACCCTCACCCGGTCCAGCTCACACGTCTTCCGAGTGCTACGGGCAGCGGAGTCTAGAGCCAGACGTCCAAGCTCATGCTTGGCTCTTGTCGCCTGTTAGCTTTGTGACCTTGAGCAAGTGACTTAACTTCTCTGTGTATGTCTCAGATTCCTCGGGGAAAGGGCAGTGACAAAAGGAGTCACTTCCTGGAGGAGGTGTGGAGACCAGATGTTTCGATGCTTAAAACGGTGTCTGGCGCAATAAAGAACTCTCGGTGGCTGTGAGCGGTCTGTCTTGCTCTCGAAACTGTGAGCGGCGTAAGGGCATGACCAGCCTTTATTTATCTTCGCGTTCTTGGCACCTTGTGCAGAGCCGGGACCTGGTCGGCGCCACATTCCCGCCCCGTGCTTGCAGTCTGGTCTCACGGCAGTGATTTTCTTTCCATACCTCCTGCCCGAAGGGCGCTGTTCCAGCCCGAAAAGGAAAAAACTGTACTTGCTTCCAAACTTGGTCCCCTTTGGGCTGTCGGCTCAGGAAAGCCCAAGAGGCCCCGGAGCCTGGGGGACCCGTCAGCTACAGGGAGGGGGGGGGCTGGCACTCCTCAGCAGGGCCTCAGGGACCTCCCGCGCTTGGCCCGGGGAGCATTTAGGATCTCGTTCGGAGGCATTTCGAGGGATGCTTCACGCAGAGGGCCACGGCATATGCTGTCTCCGGGGTGCTGCCAGATGGCGGGGACTTGGCCAGATTCCCTCTGAATCTGTGAGCCCGCTGACCCTTTCAGTGGCTCCAAAATGCAAAAGAGAAATTAGAACTAAGCTTTGAAATGACGGGAGCTGGAAAGCCACGAGCAGCTTGGCAAAGAGGGAGCACGTCGCCGTCGCTGGGGCCTGACTCGTATTTGTGATTCCAGCCCGTGTAACGGGCGCCCCGGTTAGCTGTCTGCTTCGTTCAATCTGAACACCGTGTGAAGGATCCAGAACAGAAGGGTGGTTAAGAGAGCAGGCCCTGGTCCTTCCGGGGAGCCCCGCTGCCTGGGCTCAGATCCAAGTTTCTCCACTTACCCGCTGTGGGGACCTCTGGCGAATAACTTCAGTTCTCTGTGCCTCGATTTCCTTATCTGTAATATGGGCATATTGTTGCTGCCACAGCAGAAAAGCATTTGGGATCGACGGCGCTGTTTGTCTGGGTATCAGAATGACAACAGCCAACTCTCACAACGCACTCACCAGATGCCGGGAACTATTCTTGTCACGTATTATGTTACTTCGTCTTTACAACCACCCTGTGAGGGAGGTGCTATTCTCCCTGTTTTTAAAACAAGAGAGGCGTGGCACCTGTGTGAGCCAGTTGGTTGGGCATCTGACTCTTGATTTCAGCTCAGGTCACCATCTCACGGTTTGTGAGTTCGAGCCCCATGTCTGGCCCGCGATGACAGCATGGAGCCTGCTTGGGATTCGCTCTCTCCCTCTGTCTCTCTGTCCGTCTGTGCGTGCAGGCACGCATTCTCTCTCTCACAATAAATAAACATTTTAAAATAAAATAAAATAAAATAAAATAAAATAAACAAGAAAAGGAGAATTTAAACAACGCATTCAAGGTTACAAAGCAAGAAGTTGGCAGAACCAGGACTGAGACTGCGGCAGCCTGGCCCACGGGCCACGTCCCTCCCATCAAGCTGTTCTTCCTGATGAGTGACACAGACTTAATCAAAGACCAGTAGGGTCCTGCCCCGGAGCAAGTGCTGTGCTCTACTCTGGAATACTAAAGAAACGCCATGTATGCAGTGACTTCAAACAACCAGCTGCCATCGGCTTCGTTAACTGACGATGCTCAATGCGGCTTTGTCCCCTCAAATACAGAACGTCGGTTTGGATGATTTTGGCTGCAAGCACCAGGCGACCCAACATCTGTTTTCAACAAATGATGACTTCAACAACTATTATTATTTACATGGGGGTTCAGATAGCGGCGGTTTGGGTAACATGGTGGCTCAGCGACATCGTTAAAGAATCAGTCGGGACTCGTTTCCGTTGCAAGCGGTGGGAACCCCAACCCAGAGGGACGTCAATGAAGACAGGTGTGTTTCTCTCGCTTCTCAAGAAGCCTCAAGAAGGAGGCGGGCAGTGCAGGGAGCCAGCGCCCCTCAGTCACTCGTGTTCCAGGGACCAGGCTCTTTCTGTCCCCCTACTTGGCGTCCTCAGTGCCCCGGCTGTCACCCACGGGCTCATCACACTCTGATCTCAAAGGGACGGCTTCTTCTCCAGGAAGGAAGGCGAGAGGAGGAGGCAGGCGCAGCGCGGCACGGGAGTGAGAGGCGTTTCTGAGAATGCGCAATCCGCTGTGTTTCATTGGCCGGAAGGAGGTCACGTGGCCCCGTAGCTGCAAGGGCCTCTGGGAAAGTGAGTATTTAAGCTGCGCGCGGCGCCGCCAGGAGCACACGGGGGTCCTGCTGGGTAGGAGGGACCTGGCGGGCACAGGGAAGGCAGCTAGCGGCAGGTGCCACGCCCTTCTTCACCCCTCAGCTCGGCCTGCACCCCACTCTAAATCCTTACCCTCTTACCCCACGTCGCGGGCTGCCCCTCCCCTTCTGAGACGCTGGAGTGAAAAGAGCAGGGAAAATGGGTGTGGCGAAATATCCAGCGTGCGTCTTCTCGGCCATTCCTCCAAGCTCTCTCAGGGGCGTGTTGACCACACGCCTTTGTTGGTCAGGGAAACTGAGGCTTGGAGGGTAGTAATGACGGCTTCAGGGTCACAGCTAGGGATGGCGCTTAGCAGGAGTGGGAACCCGGTGTGCCTCCCTCCTCCCCCCCCCCCCGCACAGGTGCGTGCTGTCACCTTCTCCCCGTTCCTAGGGGTCAGCCCCTCCTCTGCCCCCCACCCGGCTGTGCCGCCCATCCCTTAGGTCAGGAGCAGCGCCTCTGAGGTCCCTGTACTGCCACACAGGGGCAGAACCCCCCCCCCCGCCCCCATCCACCTTGGCCTCCTGGCCGGGCAGAGGAGGGGACCCCTCCGAGAACGTGGCCTCTGGACGCGGCGACAGCACTCAGCTTGCGAGTGGGCGCCGAGCGGCGGCAGACGCCAGCGAACACGGGACGGTGTCCTCCTCCTCCTCCCCCCTCCCCTGAGTTCCGCTGGGGGCCGCTTCGCGGGAAGCTGGTTCATTGGAACTGTCCCTGCTGCCCCGGTGAGAAATCGGACGCGGTACGCCGTGTGCCCTGGAGAAAGTCTCCCATCTGTTCGCTCCGTGAGGGTAATTACGTGTATAAATTACCCGCCTCCTCATCCCTCCCCGGCCCGGGTGCGAGAGGGGGTGTGCTCGGGACGAAGGCTCCCCGGTGACCTTAGAGCAGGGAGTGTGTGACGAAACCGGCTCCTGCCTCAGCCGCCTGCCGCGAGCGCGACAGTATCGATTTTCTCTCCGAGGGGCGGAAACCCGGCGTTCGCGGTGAAATATGTTCTGTGATGACTCTGCCATTTGGGAAGGGCGCTTCTGCAATTATTACCGTTGAACTTGATGTGACTTCCAGCAACAGAGAACGTCACTGTCACTGGGTTTACCTTTACCTCTTATTGGCAGGAGGAAAGACCCCAGGCCGAGGGATGCTTCCCACCCCAGCGGTGCATAAATCTCTCTCTGAATACCTCGCTGCAGGTTGCAGCGGGTGGAGCTCTCTCTGCCTGGGGAAGCCCGCACCGGGAGTGGGGGTATTTGGGAGGAGTCTGCTCACCGCACTGGCTAGAGGTAGTGGCTTAGGCAGCTCTCTCCCTCTTCCAGGGCCTCCGTGCTCCCCGCTCTGGAATGGGAGGAGGAGATTTAATTTCAATTGCCCCTGTAGTAGGAAGAATAATAGTCCCCCCCCCCCACAACACGTCTATGTCCTAATCCTTGGAAACTGAAGATACGAGGTCCCATGGCAAAGGGACATGAAAGTTGCTGATGGAGTTAAGCTGCCAATCAGCTGATCTTAAAAGAGGGAGGTGATCCTGGGTTATCCGGGTGGACCCGTGTCTTCACAAGGGTCCTTGCAAGTGGACAAGGGAGGCAGAAGAGGGACAGCCAGAGGAATGGCAAGCTTGAGGATTTGGCCCTGAGGTGGCCGACTTTGGAAGGAAGAGGCCAGAAGCCAAGGGAGGCTGGCGGCCTCCAGAAGGTGGGACTTTTGAGGAAACAGAGTCCCCTGCCCACCCTTCAGTCTCTGACCTTCCAGACTCCTTTCGGACCCGTGACTCTGCAGCCAGCCTTCACAGAGCACGGTCCACGTACCTAGGCGGTTTGAGCAGCTTCTCGTGTGTTGCTCGCCGCGTCTCCACAGGAGCCTGAGAGGTAGGGATTAGTACTCAGCCACCATGTGGCCAACGAAGAAACGGAGGCCCAGAGGCAGAGCCGGGGTTCCAGCCCTTGGGACCACCGGCCCAGCCCCCATTCTCTGTGCGGACAGCGGAAGGCTCCTCAGTCTCATGGAAGTGCAGTGCAATATGGCATCCAGTTAAGGTGGCCGCAGGTCCCAGTTGGCCTGGAATGATCTGTCAGGACACCCCATTCCTGCTCAGCGAGGATGTGGTTTGGGGGGGAAATCGCAGAGTCACGGCGGCGCCTTGAGCCCTCCCTCCCAGGGCCGACTCAAGCCTCAAGGACGAGCGTGGAGACGGACGCGTGAAGGGGTGCCAGCCGGGCTCAAGGAGCACGAAAGGAAGTAGGGCTGGCCGTGGAGTCCCGGTTCTAGGGCCGTTTTGTTGTCCGACCCTGGGGAGACAAGAGCCCCCACGATGGGTCCCCGGCCCTGGGCTGACATTTCCCGTCTTGGGTTTTGCAACTCGTCTTCTTCCCCCCCTGACGGGCTTCCTCGCGTCACGTGCAGGCACATGCCTGGCTCCGGCTCTTTGCTCCTATCCGGCCGAATCACCTCCTCTCCTCCTGGGGCTCCGGGCGCCAAGGTCGGCTTCTCGAAGAAGCCTTCCTGACCGCTCCTTTCAAAATGGCAAATGACTCCCCCCCAAACATAACTCCTTTGTTTCCCTTGCTGGTCTGCATAAATGCGAGCACGGCCGGACACAGCGTATACTCCACTTTTCTGTCCTGTTTGCGCCCTGTGGGCCCCGCTGCGTTGCAGGCTCGAGGGGGCCAGGAGTTTGCGCTTTTTAAAAACCTATTGCCTCCCAGGTACCGGCAGCAGCATCTGCCAGAGGTGAATGAATGAGTGAATGAATGAATGAATGAATGGGTGGATGAATTCAGGCAAGAAACGATACCTCAGCCTAAATGCGCAGACTGGAGAAACAAGTTAATTTGAGAGATCTCGGAAGAAAAGCTTTCATTTCCATTTCACGTTCAGCAAGCTTTTCCTCTGAGCTCCCCACACGTATTGTCCCGTTTACAGGTTATCCCGATAGTACGTAAACTTCCCTTCATTTTTTCCAAGACTGGAGGTTTCCGCCTTTCCCTTCGCCATGCATCTGGAATGTGTTTTGAGACACAGAACAAGATATCGAACGGATTTCATACTTTTATCCGATCATTAGGCGCTTACGAAATGTTCTGAATATCATTTATTGAATAATCTCCCTCCAAAAAAAAAAAAATGGAAATGCAAACTTTACCGCATTGCAAAGTCGTACGTCGATGCTGGTCTCTCCCCGAACTTCCTACTGAGCTCTGCGGCTCTGTTCCCACCCAGCTCCACGCTTCGGTTATTACGACGTGATGTGTGGGCTCGCGCCTTGATTTCTTTTTTCAAAAAAAAATTTTTTTATGACTTACCTTTCCAAATTCACTTTAGGCCACGTTCCTCGTGGTACCCTTGGGGGGGGGGGCCTCACATTTTATAGATTAAAGAAAGAGGCGGTAAGTACCCAGCTAATAGTCACTCCACCCAGGAGTGTGCTGTGCATCTTACTGTTTCTTTCATTCCACAGTTTTACTTACATGGATTGCAAAGACTTGTTACATCTAAGCGCTCTGTGTCGTTGCTGTGGAGAATCGGACTTGTTTCTGGTTTAGGTTTAACTGCTTCTTTTTATTTTATTTTATTTTATTTATTTATTTATACTTTTCATTTTATTTATTTTTATATAATTTATTGTCAAGTTGGCTACCATACAGTGTGTACAGTGTGCCCTTGGCTTTGGGGGCAGATTCCCGTGGTTCATCGCTTCCATACGACACCCGGGGCTCATCCCAACGAGTGTCCTCCTCAGCGCCCGTCACCCACTTTCCCCTCCCTCCCGCCCCCACCATCCACCCTCAGATTGTTCTCTGTGTTTAAGAGTCTTTTACGGTTTGCCTCCCTCCCTCTCTGTTTTTTTCCCGTTCCCTTCCCCCATGGTCTTCTCAAGTTTCACATGTGAGTGAAAACATACGAGATCTCTCTTTCTCTGACGGCCTCCCTTCCCTCAGCCTCATACCCTCCCATTCCACCCACGGTGCTGCAAATGGCAGGATGTCACTACTTGGCAATGAGAAAGGATAACTGCTTATTTTTAATACCGGGTGTCTCGACCCCGACTCTGGTAGAGCAGTTTCCTCCTAAATTCCCTTCCTTTCTCAACCAACGTCTAGGTTTTCCTTACATGGTCTTCGCTTTATGAGAATGTTTTAATTGACTTCGTAAATACACACTGATCTCGTAGCTCACTGGACCGCTGACACGGTCGGAATCTCTGAGAGTTCTCGTTGATTGTTGGAGGGCTTCGCCAAGCAGCCGGTCTGCCGATGCTCTTTGTTCAGCTCCCGTCCCATCCCCCGCGGTCCATCCAAGTGTCCGGGTGTTAATCGTGTGTCGTCCTTCGACACTTTCCGGTCACCATCCTGGACGTGACTTGCACCCCTCTTTCTGTTCACCGAGTCCCGCGTTTGCGTCTCGGCTCCACGTCTCGACTGTGAGGGTCTGTGCTTCGGGCCCAGAGCTGCCCGCACTGCGGCCTCCCAGTCAGTGACTGCTGGCTCGATCGGGCCAGAGGGCAGAAGGGAGTCACGTGTGAGCTGGGGTCTGCCTCTCGTGTCCTGAACGTGCCTCGAGTCCAGGTGCGCTCCAGGGGATTGTCCGGGAGTGGGCTGGGATTTGGCTCAGGGACCGTCCTTACGAACCCCAAGCCTCATGCGTACAAGACTCTCGGTGCCCCAGGCGATGCTCTAAGGACCCTACACAAGGTGATTCATGTCGTCCTCTCGACAGTCCTGTAAAGTGGGCACGGAGCTTCTAAGCACACAGAGCGTTAGGTCAGTTGTCCAAGGTCACGCAGTTAGAAAAACGACAGAGCCAGGACCTGAACCAAGGGAGCGCGTCTGCAGAGTTCATGCTTCTGACCACCACACACACCCCCTGTGGGAGGGCGGCCTAGGTAGATCCCCTTACTGTTCCGTTCATACAAAGTGCTTGGGCAACCTGCCAACTTTGACCTTTTGGGTGCCGGGCAGTTTCCAGTACACCGACAGAACCCCTCAGTCCATTTCAGTCTCCGCTTCCTTCTGCCGTCTCCGGAAATAGCCTGCCTGACCTGGAAGCCAAGGTTCCTCCGATCTCCGGGGCCCGGCCTCTGAGCCCCGGTAAAGGAGACCCTGTGTGAACAGGGCGGTGTGCCCCCACAGAACCGGTCCCCGTGTCACGTGGATGATTACACGCCCAGGGCTCCGCGGCGAGGAGGAATGGCCGCGTCCTTGTTCCTGGGGAGGGGATGTCCAGCAGAGGGGTCCCGGCCATGTCTGTAGACCCTCGTTTCCTGCTGGTGGATAAACGGGGGGCAGACGGCCTCCCCGGGACGCGACCGCAGAGCAGGCTGACCCCACCGGCCACTCCGGTTCTCCCGAGGTTCCCAGCCGGAGCGATTTTTCTAATAGTTCTGACTTCCCATCATAGAACACTGCAGGTAGTCAGGGTCTTGCTGGTTGATGTCGCCGGCATCGTGGCTCGAAGAACTGGGGACGTCCAACATCTCCCTCCGGGCGCACGGGCGCTTCGTCCAACGTGGGGATAGCCCCCGAGAGCCAGGTCTTCGTCCCCACAGGGGTCGGCGCTGCTGGAGGCAGTTTTATCAGTGTGCAGCCCAGGCAGCGGTCAGCCCGGACCATCACAGAGTCAGAGGTCAGGTTCTCGGAGGTCAGATCCTTCCGTTCGTGTCTCTGTAGACAAGCCGAGGGCTCAAGATCGCGCAGTAAATCCGGACCTGGGAAATTCGGGAGGGGCTCTTCTTCTCTGGAGACCCCGCATCTCTCCCTGGGACACCTTCTCCGGCTGAAGGCATTAACACTCCTCCATTCACACGTCAAGGCCAACACTCCCCTGGGCTCCCATCCTGTGCATTTGGTGGCCCAGACACACTATCGTAACCTGTCCAAATTGAGACTCACACCTCCCTCTCAAGCTGTGTCTTCTCCGGTCTTCTCCGTCTCCGACAACGGCCGGGCCGTCCTTCCGGTGGCTCGGGCCCTAAGCCTGGGAGTCATCTTCACCGCCTTCCTTCCGCTCCCAAGCCACACCCGACCCATCGGGAGGCTGTGTGGGCTCGATCTTCGGAAGAGAGCCTGAGTCCAGCCGCTCCCCACCACCTCTGCAGGCTGCCCCCAGGGCCAAGCCCCTGGGCCTCACGCCTGGTTCCTGTGACGGCTTCCTCGCTGCCTCCCACCTCCTGCCCGGCTCCCAAACCCTGCCCTCCTCACCCCATCGGAGCAGTCTGGGCGACATGTGATTTCTCTGCTTAAGACCCTCTGTTGATTTCTCATCTTATTCAGAATGAAAACGGAAAAAGAACGCGGTGGACCAGGCACTGGGTCCTTCTCTGTAGAAAATGGGCAACTCGCCTCAGTTTCCAATGTTAGAGTGGCTATTTTAAGAGGTCAAGAAGTTAGTGGCCCGTGGTGCCCCCAACTCTCCCTGACTCCCCAACTTAGCCCCGTCCTTCCTGATCCGCCCTCCTGGGGCCCCGGCCTGGGGGTCGGCTCCCCCTTCCTCTCACCCCCTTTCTTCCTTCCTCCACGGACCCATAGGTCCTCGTAGGCTGTTTGGCTGCTGGAAAGGTTCCCAGAGACGGCAGGAGCGCTGGGAGCCTCCTTCTCAAGTTCTGGCCTCTGCCCCGAGCCCCCCGATCTTGCTATTCTCTGTCAGTTTAAACCCGGAAGATTCAAAAACATTACCATCTCCCTACCCACCCCCAGTCCGCCTCTCCCGCAGACTCGTCTGTTTCTGTTCAGCCATCCGGTCCGCCACCGAGGCTCAGGGACGTTGGCGTCATCGTTGGCTCTCCCGGTTGTCAGTTGGGAAGCTTTGGGCCACAGCTAACAGCAACTCCCACAAACAATGAGTCATAAAAAGTCAGTGTGTTTAGCACAAGATCGGGGAGGGCAGCTGCGGGCCTCACAGAGCCTTCTCGCGCTACAAACAGGAACGAAAGGGCAGTTCGGGAAGCATCGTTTTTGCACCTGTCCTTTTCATAAGGCTACAGACCTTTTCCAGGCGCTCCGTCACACTTCCTCTTCGGTCTCCTTGGCCACAGTGAGGTCACAGGCAGCCCTCGCTGCGGGGGCTCGGGAAGTCTCGGGCACGGTGCTTGGGGGTAGTCAAGATGGGTTTTGACCGACCGAGGCTCCTCCGTTTTTCCTAGAAAACCCCCAGGGATTTGCTGGCAAGAAGGGAGGGGACGGCTGTTGGGTTAGGGGACGTGGGCCCTGCCGCACTATCGTCTTTCATCCCCAACACCCTGTCCTGGGTGCAGTTTGTCATTTTCTACCAGCCCCTCCCCCCAGCCCCGCAGCGCCTCTGCCATCCCTGTTCCACCCCCACGGCTAGTGCTTTGCCTCACGCGGCACTGGCTCTCGCCTCGATCATAGCGTCTGCCTCTAACTGCACACGCCGCCTCTGGCCAATCTTTTCTCTCCCAAGAGACGGACGCGCTGCCCCTCAAGGACGATTCTAACTCGATCACTGCAGCACCTGATTGTCTTTGGTGGCTTCTTCTTATCTCCCAAGTTCGATAGAAACCTCCTCGCATGGAGAGTCCAGGCCTTCCACGATACGACCGCCGACAAAGTCAAATCAGTCCTGTTTGCAGCCAGACCCAGGAGGGGGGGTCCGAGAAAGAGAAGAACAACCCTCCCGGCAGCTGGCAGCCAGCAGGTAGGTCAGGATGTAGCCAGATCAGCAGGAACAACGCTCGTCGAATACCAATATATTCAGAAAAGGCCGCCCTATGACCACGTGTGGAACTAGGCAGAGAGAGAACACAGAAATGATCCAACACGCCCCGTTTCCTGCTGACGGGAGTGACGGCGGCCTCTTCACCACCGAGAACGCGAGCCCTGCTTTAACCTTTCTGCCTCTGAGATAAAAATATGTAAGCTACCCAGCCGCCGGCGCGTCCCTCGTCCCGACCGTGCCTCCTTCACCCCCTCGCGGAAGTGTTCAGCAGAAGCCCAAGCCGCACAGAAGGGCCTCCCCGTCCCTCTTGCTCAGAGGCTCCGGGGTTGCCGTTGGGGGGCGGGGGTCTGGACAAACGGAACCGTGACTGTAGCCGAATCCCCAGTGTCTTTGGTTGGTGGGATTCGCATCGTGGTCCAACTTTCCCACTTCGTCTCCCTCGGTTCCCTGAGACCTCCCGGAGAATTCAGAACGGTTTGGTTTTTTTTTTTCCAGTTTCGCACAAAATCCCGACCCCGCCTCTGGATGCAGTTGCCGTTTTTCAAGAAACGCGGGGGACGGAGAGAGTGTGTCCGTCGCGTGGACTGACCACAGGCGGGAAGCTCCGCCGTCCGGGTTACGAGAGACTCTGCTGCTCACACGGCCCGGGAAGGCGGCAGGGATTCTCGGGGAAGCGGCGGCGAGGGGAACCGTGACAGCCATGCCGAGAGCTACCGAATCAGTGACTTTAGCTCTAGGGTCCGAGGACGCCCCTGGGTGGTGACACCGTGGAGACCGACGGGGAGGTGTTCCCTGTGAGTCCAGGTGGGGGGACCTACTTCCGGGAGGAGGGGAGGGCTGTCACTGGGAGGCGGCCGGGAGGGTCTTGGGGCAAAGTCCTATTTCTTTCTTTTTTTATTTTTAATGTCTATTTATTTTTGAGAGAGAGAGGGGAGAGAGAGCACAAGCAGGGGAGGGGCGGAGAGAGAAGGAGACACAGACTCCGAAGCAGGCTCCAGGCTCTGAGCTATCAGCACAGAGCCCGACACGGGGCTCGAACCCATGAACCATGAGATCATGACGTGAGCCGAAGTCGGACGCTTAACCGACTGAGCCCCTCAGTCCTATTTCTTGACTTGGTCTGGGTTATAAGGACGTCATGAGGATGCATTTTTGTGTGTTTTTCGGTGACCAGGCTTCATTTCGAAACGAAAAGGTTGAAATGTGTACCCTTGAATAGGTCGGCTCTGCGGACAAGCACAAAAGCAAGGAGCCCAGTTCGGAGTGATTCCGGCAAACCAGGACAGGTGATGAAGGGGACCGGAACCAAGGGGACAGCAAGGAGTTGGGGGCTGCGGTCAGATGCTAGACGTTTCGGAAGGACCGACCAGAGTCCCTGCCACACTGGACCGGGCCGAATGACAGAGGAGAAGCAGACTCACGCCCCGGCCCCTCTCTCTGCCACAGCCGCAGACCCTGGGGAGCACGGTGTACCCTGGGGAGCACGGCGGCCGACCAAAGGCGCGTGCGGACAGGATGGAGGTTTCACGCAAGTTCTCAAGTAGCCGTCGTTGCCTGCGGGCGGGCGGCACCTGTCAAGGAAAGGGTGTCCTCTCCTCTGGAAGGATCTCCTGCCTGTCACTGAAGCGCCTGGTCAGACTGAGATGCACAGATACAGGGACGGTGGCCGGAAGCGGCAGAGCCCAGCGACGCTTCCGGACCGCGGGCTGCTTGCAGCGGCCAGAGCTGCCCAGCTAACTCGGCAGGTTTCTCTTGCCCCAGGAACGGGGGCATCGAGACCTCCCCACCCTCCGCCCCCCGCCCCCCGTCCCGTCCCCGACACACACACCCGTCCCTCTCCCTTCTGAAATTCCCGTGAAACAAGGTATCCCCGCTCGTTGGAGCTCCTTATCCATCTGTGAAATCGAATAATGGAACAATCTGTCTTGTCTCCTTAAAAACGTCAACTTCGTAACATAAGGGATCGAGGCACTTAAATAATTTAAGGGAAAAGATGGTCGCTAACCAACTCTTTGACGTCTGTTTCATGGCTCGCCACACCTAGAGTCGCGGGCGAAGTGTGTATCTCACGAAAGTCTGCTTTTCGGCAGTTAGACGCCTGTCTTCCCTCCGACTCGTGTTAGGATTTCTGACGTGCCTAAGGTGCCTTCTGCTCCTCCCGCTGGCGACAGGGTTTCCCAGGCCTGCTCCCTGGTATGTTTCATGGTCTTTAAGCCGACATTTCCCTGGACGGGGGGAGCCGTTAGAGTTTAGGCCCCTAAGCAGGTGTCCTGGTGTCCTGCTTCCAAGCAGCCATCCGTCTGGAGCCGGTGTCTTTGCAGGAAGCCTGCCTGCGGCTCCAAATGGTCCCCCCACCCCCTCCGCGGGCCTGGGAAATGTGCAGCCAGCTGCGCGAGGAGTGAATTATGATGTCGGTATTCCAGAATTCCTAACGACTTCTCCTGAGCAAAAAAACCCGCCGTGACTCCACCTCCCCCAAGCCATGTTTCTGGTTGACTAACAGCAAAGGCGCAGAAAAGTCCACAGCTTCGGGGGGAATGAGGAAGAGCGGGATCATTTCTGCGTTCAGAAACCCCTGCGCTCCAATCATTTCATTTGCGGAGAAACCAGCGATTTCCTCTTCCGGTTCTCTGCCTCCTCGCGATCTAGATGCAGAGGCCCTGCCCCTCCCCCCCCAAAAAAAACCCCCCAGATTTAGATCGACACCCCTCCCTCCACCTTCATCCCTGCCGATTTGCCCCAAGAGAGAAAATGCAGCCAGGCCCTCTAGGGGGTCGTCATCTGAGCTGATGGGGACCCGTTTCAAATCCCGCGTGGTTTACATGAAATGAATCCGCAGCCGCCCTGGTAAATGTCACTGCCTCCTGGCCGCGGAGAGGCGGCCCCGAATGAAAACCCTGAGTGGCTGAGCTCCACGCGACCCCTCCGTGGCCCTGCCCGGCGTGGGTGCCCGGCCTCCCGCCATCGGGGGCACCCCGCTGAGCCTTGGGGGGAAAGTCACTGGGCACAATTATCCTGCTCAGCGTGGGTGCCCTTCGCGGGGCGGCCCAGGCTAATTAAAGTCACGCCGTGTATGACTCTAATTAGGATTCACATCAGGCGAGGCCGGGCTTTCAAAGGGAGAAGAAACCACAAACCGAACATTCATTCGGAGGGGTGAGGGCGCAGGGAGGGAGGCGAGGAGGACAGTTTATTTATAACCTCTCCTGCCACACGCACCCCGCGAGGCCACCAGACACGGGCTCCCCTGCCGAAGGGCAGAGGGGCCGGAACCTGTTTGGCCCAAGCCTCCACAAGCCGGGGTTTCTGGGGTGTCCCCTCACTGAAGCGGAGGCCTGCACACTCACTTTGTCAAAGAGGAAGAAGGCTCCGGGTTTCCGGCTACGGCCTCCGGGGGGTCACACCCGTGACGTTCGGCTCCCGGACTCACAGGCGGCCCCGGGGCTGATGGTGCGCAGGCGAGGCCGGTGCCCTCTTCGACCAGCTTGGACCGCCCCGGGTCAGGCGAGTCTCACCTGTCAAGTGCTCAGCGCGGGAGCCGACGTCCAGGTGGGAGTTGTGAGGCACACTTCCGTTCTCTGGGTCCCCTTAGGCTTCCAGTTTTTGTGACGGTAGAGGCTGGACTCGATTCATGTTTGGATTCTGAGTGTCTGGGAACGGCTCTTCGCTGCGGCCACGCGAAGCGCTTACTGCTTGCCTCGGGAGGAAACCAGACGCACTCAGAGCCCGCTCGGAACGGGAAGATACGGGTGTCAGCGGGAATGCCCGTGGCTGCAATTACAGAACACCCCACAAACTCCGTTCTCAGGCTTTAGAGACAGTTTCTTGTCTCATGTGAACAAGCTCTCTGGGGCCCTGAGATCCTCGGGGTGGTGTGGCAGCAATGTGACGTCACCATGGATTCGGCGTCTTCCCACACGTCTGTCCTACCTCCCTCAGCATATTGGCTCTTAGTCCTCATGGCCACAAGATGGCTGCCAAGATCCGGCTCTCCCATGCCTGGAAGGGTGAAAGAGTCAGGGGCAAAAGATTTTGTCAAGAGTTTTGTCCATTTTTTTTTTTTTCTTTTCCAGGGTGGGCAGCCCCCAACTTATTTCTTGTATCTCATTAACCAGAACAGATTCACATACCAACTCCCGAATCAGTCACTGACAAAGTGGAAAAAGATGTGCCATTATGGCCATAGCACAGATTGGTCCTCTGGGATTAAGATGGGTTAGCTTCCCTGAGATCTTGAGGTCACTAGCTCCTACCTCCACACAGAATCAGGGATCCGTTTGCAGGAAAGAAGAGCCAGGCGATGGCTGTGGGGTAGACAACCAATAGTGTCTGTGTTACTGTGACTGTTGCAGTCGTTACTAGAAGATTTTGCTAACCTGATGGAAACTTGGCCCTTATCATCAGGTCTACGGTGATGAGGGGAATGGTCACCACACTAGGAGTTACAGAAGACCTGGGGAATAGTCCCGGCCCTCCTGGTAAGCAGCTTCCTTCTTGGCAATAGGGGGTCTTCTAGGCACGGGGGTCGTCTCCTTTTCTATTTAACATCATTAGCTGCATGTGCCTCATGAATAAAGTGGCTGCTGGGGTGCCTGCAGCTGAATCTGTGTTCTTCACATAGTAACATCTGATTATGTCTCCTTGGTCACCTGCCTAGCCAGTGAAGACCGAGAGGCTGTTTAAAAGCATGCTACTTCGATTCAGATACCAGAATATCCAGCAGAAAGTGCTGGAAGTAGCCACGCTAGCAAGAAAATTGGAGCAAAGGGAAGGAGAAAATGCCTTTTCTGTGACAAACCTTACAAAGCTGTGTGATTAATGTGGGCGCACACACCTTAGATTAAATAGAAAAAAAATAAGATGGGGGGAGTCATCTGTGAAGTGGGTCTCCATCACAACCTTGACCTGGGGGGGGGGAATGGGCAGACACTGACCCAGGTCGCTCTGCCGCCTGGCCCCCATCTCCCCCGCCTCCAGTCCAGCTTCTCAGCTGGAGCAGAAAGCCAGAGAAGCGATTTCATCTAATCCCCGGGGTCATTTTCTCAAAAATCGGTTTCTTTTTAACTATTTTTCAGGAGGAACGAGAAAGAACATAAGAGGCAGCCAAATTGCTGTCCCTGCTGGCCGAGGGGGCCGGCTGAAAGGGGCAAAAGCCTTCAGGGCAGCCATCAGTGTTCGATCCATCTGGAGAGACAGCGGCCTCAACGCTCCTCCGTGAAATGAAACGGCGACTTCGGGAGAGGCAAAATAGATCGGGGCGAAGCCAGAGGGCGGCGGCCAACCTGAGCAAGAGGCTCAGAATCAACGGCTATTAACTCCCGGGCTTCAAATTCTTTGAAAGGTCTTCAAGCTCAACTCTCGAAGCCAGAAGTCAACTCCAAGGACTGGCGTTTGACTCCAACCTGGCTCCTACCTGGCTGTGTGGCCAAGCAAAAGTCGCTCACCCTCTCTGGGCTTTATTTCTGCATAGGTCAAATGAGGAGGAATGCCTTCCACTCCGCCCGCTCAAAACGACAATAGCTAGTAAGATGAGGCCTCTCTGCAGTTACACGCCCTTGTTATAGGGGGCGGGCTGCACGGGGTTCCCTCCCCAGGGAGGGAGGGGCATGCATGGGGGGCGGGGTGTGCGGAGGAGGGCGGGAGAGGCGTGGATAGTCATTACAGTATTTTCATACCTGGTGGACACCAGTTTCTACATCCTCGGTGCTGTTGACGCTTTGGGCTGAACAGCCCCGCTGTGGCGGGGCCGTCCTGTGCCTTGTGGGACATTCAGCGGGTTCCCTGGCCTCTTCCCACTGGATACCGGTAGCGCCCTCCCCTCCAAGTTCTGACAGCCAAAAGTACGTCTCCAGACACCGCCAGATGTCCCCTGTGTGCAAAACTGTCCTCAGCCGAGTCACTGGCCTAGGAAAAAAGAGGACGTATGTCTCAGAAATATTAGCGGACTTCCCCAAAGTCACACGGGCGGTGAGTGAGCGCTGCCAGCTCTCATCCGTCCTGTCCCATTCAGAATCGGTGTCCCTTGAGCGGATATTTTCACAGCTGGGATTGCGGTAGAGTTGCACCCGACGTAAACACAACTGGAAGCACCTGCCCGAAAATAAAACCCGGGAAGATTATCGTTAGTTCGACCGCGAGTATGATAGCGAAGGTAATGCTCACAATGAAACACTGACTATGGAAACGTATGTAAATAACCCAGCTGGCCACGCCCCGGCACGGAGCCCCGCCCAGTGGGAGGCGGAGACTCAGACTGGTCAGCGCTTCCTGCGCCGCCTCAGTGGCCCGGGGCCAGTCCGCTCGGGCTCGTCTACCCACACTGCGTTTGCTTCTGGGGTTCGAATTAGAGTCGGTCGTCTCGCACTCGATCTTCCCTTCGTTCAGTAATTTTAGAACCTGAGCCACGCCCGGCTTTGGGTGCTACCCCACTGATTTCCAGAGAGGAGGGCACTGCCACCGCCGGGGCTCCGCGGTAGAGCCGGGACAGGGCCGCCTGGTGGGAACCCACCGAGCCTGATGGTTCTGCTGCTGAAGAGGAAATGAGAGGCCTGAAGAGGCAAGTCAACTGTGAGCCCGCACCTCGCCCCTTGCAAGACGCATTTCAAGTTTCCAGAAGCTGATGGAGGGTGCCCTGGACACAAAGGGCACTGTTTAACTCGAAGGTTCTGTGACAGGGCGGCTCATACACCATACTGCATCTAAGTCGCCAGCAAATTCAGTTGTCCTCGTGGAGGGAGACGGAGCACGGAGGACTCAACATGGGCGGGGGTGCTTTAGGGGTCGCGTCTGGGGACTGGATGCCGTGATGTCGGAATAGGCCAGGGAAGCTCAGAACACCTGTAGAAAGACTGCAGGAGTAATTGGAAGGGTTTCCTAAGCGTAAAACAAGGGGGGGAATCAAGGAGGGAAGCTGCACTTCCTTGGTGCCCTCGAGGAGTCCTTGACCGAACAGCCTCGGCCAGAACAATGGTTAGGAGGACAGGGGCTTGAGCCTGCCTGCGTGGGAGCGCTCCACGGCAACCTCACTCACCAGCTGTGCCACCTCGGGTAGGTTACCTAGCCTCTCTGTTCCTTAGTTTTGCTGTTGCTAAAATGGAATTCTCACAAGGACGTATATTAAGCTCGACCATATATGATGGCTGTTCCCCATAGAAAATGGTCAGTAATTAGCAATTCTGGGTCAACCTAATAGTCCCAGGGTTATGTGAGGGGTTGAGTTAATAACTGAAAAATGCTAAGAACAGTGCCTGGCACCTAATAAGCTCTAGGTAAGTGTCGGGACCACTATTTATGAAGCTTTAAGGAAATGTGTAACATCTTTTCCATCTGTATAAGTGGAGTGCGTCCCACCGTTTTCTTTTTTAAAGAAATTTTTTTAATGTTTCATTTATTCGAGAGAGAGAGAGAGAGAGACAGAGCATGAGCAGGGGAGGGGCAGAGAGAGAGGGAAACGCAGAATCCGAAGCAGGCCTCAGGCTCCGAGCTGTCAGCACAGAGCCCAATGCGGGGCTTGAACCCACAAACTGCGAGATCGTGACCTGAGCCAAAGTCAGAGGCTTAACTGACTGAGCTGCCCAGGTGTCCCCCCATCAGTCGTTTTCAAACTATATCACAGCCCCTCAGACCACTGTGAGCTCTTATTAGCTTAAAAAGTAAAATGAGTGGGCCAGAATTTTTCTTAATAGAAAGGGAACAGAACAGGAAAGGAAATCACAGGTGGCTTACTCACAGGAAGGGAAGTGCTTTAGGAGTCTCATCAACTCTATCACGTGTGCGTCTGCCCGCATGTGTGTCTCTGTGCATGCGTGTGGTGTCATAGGTGACAATGAAAAATACATCAATGTTGTGTGTCAGGGAGAGAAAGTTTTAAAGTCACTGCATAAAGTAGGGACAGGCTATTATGAGCACTTTCAGAGATTTTTTTAAGAGAAATTTTGACTGGGCCATTCACTGACTTAAGGTCTTGGCTGAGTTCCCAGGCCTCTCTGTGCCTCAGTGTCTCCTCATCTGGGGAGGACGCTTGCACCGGCTTCACGGGGCTGCGGCCAGACGATGAATGGAGCCCCGCGGCACAGGGTAGAGACCCAGGCCGGCTCCGGCTGTTGCTGTTTGGGTGGTTGTTTGCTGATTACCGGGACAAGCGACTTGGCATACGCTGGCTCTGCACTGCCGAAGGGAGAAATTGATCTGCACCTGATTTCAGGGAAAGTTCACGAGGCAGAACATGCTTGGATAAAACAGCCTCAAACCAGGAAAAACCACGTCCCCCTGGAAACAGTTACGCCGGACCAAGAGACTCCGCTACGGACAGACGGCGTCGCCGGGGAGAGAGACCAGTCCGGGAAGGCTTCCCGAAGGAGGGAGTGCTCAGCCGGTCTCCAAGAGATTCAGGGGTGGGATCAGAGGAGAGCCAGGCCAAGGACACCCGGAGAGAAAAAACGAGGGCGGAAACCCCAGCGAGTCGTAGTCGGCGAATCTCGCGCTGACGATGTGCTCGGGAGGCGGCCGGCTCCTGGCGAGGCGCCATCGGCCCTTGTCGGCGCCCCCCGGCGGCGTCCACGGGCAGGAGACACATCGGAAGTCCCAGGTGCGCGCGGGCGAGGACGTATTAGGAGCGTGTCAGGGCCGCGCATCTGCCCGTGCGGTACAAGTGTGTATGAATATTAATAACCATTTGTTCCCCAAGGACCACAAATCAGTTAATTAGGGCCCTGTCAACCTGTTTATGCGATCCAGAAATGAAAACCCATCAGCGGCCAAACATGAAATTAAGCGGTCCGTGTGTGGGCTGCCGGGGGCTGGAGCAACCCTACGGCAGCGCCCCCGCCCCCCACCCCTCCCCGCCGCAGGGAGGCGGGGCTTCCTCTCCCGGCCCGGCCCTTGTTTTATTCAAGTCCGTGGTCGCGGGAGGCTCATGATAGATGGTGCCTCGCGCGTGGCTCCGCCGCACGAGGGGAGGGGGCGATTTCAGGCCGCCCGTAAATTAGCCGCGATCCGGGGTCCTGAAAGCGAAGCGGAGTGCCCATAAATCAGGGCCGCAGAGACAGGTAATCAGGGCCCCCGATCCGGACGCTCAGCGCCAGAGGCCTGGGCCCATCCGTCTCCTTCCCGGAGCCACCACGCTGGGGTCTGGCTCGCGCTGCCTCTGGGCGGCTCCGCGTCAGGGGCCTGGGGCACGTTCCACAGAACAAGCCTCGGGAAGTTAGAGGTGGAGAGACAGAGACAGACAGAGACTGCAGCAGAGAGAGCGAGGGGTTCATTCAGCAAGCAGCAGGGGCGGGCTCTGTGCTCGGAGCCCGGAGACAGAGACGAGGCCGGGAGCACAGCAGACCCAGGTGGGGGCGACGCGGAGAGCAGCAGAGAAAGATCCAGCTCGCGGCGCGCTGCGATCCGACGGAGGTGAGACACCCAACCCCTCGCCGCGCCCCGCAGGGGGCTCCCCTCCTGAAAGCCTCCTCGGGAGGCAAATTCTTGCCATATTTTTTCCTCGGGGCCAAAAAGAATGTGGTGTCCTGATCGCATTTGTGCCAAAACAAGCCCGGGATCCAGGAACGTGCATTAAAATGGGCCCGATTTACTTGAAGAGCGAGTCTGGAAGACCATCGAACCCGTCGGGACTAGTCGCGAAAACCCGTTGTCCCCTTGGTGGGAGTCGTAGAAAACGGGGCCATGTGGACGGATCCTGGGGCAGCCTCCCCGGTTCACCCCCGGCTCCTCCACTCACGGGCCATGTGACCTTGGCCACGGTACACCAGCCCTTTGTGCCTCAGTTTCCTCATCTGCAACGTGCGGCGATAACAGGCTGGACCACTGGGGAGGGTTCGAGGCGTTACTATACGGGAAGTGCCACGACCCGGCTCTCTGGGCACTTGCCGGCCTGAGGAGGCTACAGAGATTGGCTCTCGCTCCCTCACAAGCCGGCTGTGCAAATTTGGGAGGTTACTCAACCTCTCTGTTCTGCCACTCTCTCTCTTTCCCCTTCTGGTGGGTGGAACGTAGGTCTCACGAACCGTGTTTGGCCACAGGGATGCGGACTGATGGCTCACTCGGTTCTTCCTGCGCTCCTACCAACGGGCAAGGAGCCCGCAGGGCTGTGCCCCCTCCAGACACTCTGCGGGAGAATCCGTGGCCTTCCAGCCTCTGCCTCCAGCTTCACGGCGCGCTCTCCCCCTGAGCGTCCTCTCCCGGTCTTAGGCGGACACTTGTCTTTGCGTCTCGGGCCCGCCTCAGCTACTCCAGGACGGGCTCGTCTTCAGATCTTCGCTGAATCACATCTGCAAAGACCCCTTTTCCGAATACGGTCACGTTCGCAGGTCCTGGGAGTTTGGACGTGGACATATCTTCTTGGGGGCCACGGTGCAAGCCACTGCCCAAGATGGCGACGAGAGTGGCCCGAAGCCGAAGGGGCGCAGAACCAACGTGGCGACAGCTCATGTGTGCATGGCTCCCGCCCCGGGCACCAGGGGCCGGGCCACCCACCTCGCCTGGACTTTAACTCCGCCCCCCTTCAGGCACAGGAGCTGCGATTACACTCATTTGCCAGATGAGGAAACTGAAAAAAAGCACGAGCTGGTCAGAGCCGGCAGTGGAAGCTGGCGGTCTGTCTGTCTGTCTGCAGAGTCTGAGCTCCGGCCCACCCAGCAGAAGGGCTCTGAGCCCTCCCCGTTTCCTGGGAAGAGTCCAGAAGCTCGGTCATTATGCGACACTTCCCGGTTTATTAGATTGGGTGGTTTCTTTGTTAAAAACCAAACGAAACACACCAGGGGTTTGCGTCTCTGGGCCGGCCACCCCCGCCGCACCGGACAGCCCGTAAGTCCTCGCCGCCCTCGTGACAGCTAACTCACAAGTCCCGCTGGCATCCAGCCCCTAAAGGAGCCGTCAGCGGGAGGGGACAGCGACCGTAATTCCATTTTGATTATTACGGAGCGCCGGTCATTTCTGGCTGAGCGGCGCTGAGTGACGGGTGCGATTTGGGAGTCTCACGGCGGGATTAGGGAGGCGAGGCATCGCCCTCTGAGGCCCATCCTGGCCGCAAACAAGTTGCTGCGGTGGATGCTGATAAAAAGCAAATTATTTTATTCTGTTCGCAATCAATTCCGACTCCAGGCTGCCGAGTCCCCCAAGAAATAAGGTATTAGCACTTATCGTGTGGAGCCGAAGTCTTCGAGGAATAGTAATCCTTAAACAGATGGAGGAGAAGTCATCCTCTAAGCATTAAAATCCAGCGGTGCGTGACCCGCTCATCCTTCTTCTTAACGAGTCGCGCTCCGTCTGGACGTGTTTGGGGCGAGAAATGGATTCAAACCGCATTTCGCGGACGAGGAGAGGGTGGCCCCTGGGGGGCAGTTCCTCATACCAAGGGGAGGAATTCTGCAGTTGGGTCCTCGGTCTGGGTCACGGGCGTTGGGCCCCCCTGGCTATCAGAGTCTATTCCTTCATCTGGTGACAGCACCACGTTCTCGTTTGTGGGAGCGCCCCTCCCCCATACTCAGTCCACGTGGTTCGGGTGGGGCCAGGAATGGGCGTGTTGACTGATGCCTCCGTCGCTGGCAGGGTGGGGCCACGTGACCCGAGGTGGTCCAATCAGAGTCAAACCTGGGGTCTTAGCTGCCCCAACTGGAAAAGAGGCTCTTTTTTTTTTTTTTTTTTTTTGCTACAACAGTTGCCGTGAGGGCAGAACAAAGGCCCAAGGTTGCTGCTCAGCATCACTGCGGCCAGTCGGGAATCAGGCCAAACAGGAGGAAGGCAGAAGTGAGAGGTAAAGACAACGAATACACGGTTCCAAAATCCGGGCCACTTAAACCCTGGCTCCAGCCGTACCTGCAGCTGCCAATACCTCCAGCTTTCGTTGATGGAAGCTAATACACTCCTTTCATTTCAGTCCTTTTGATTTGGGTTTCTGTCACTTGCAGTCAGAAGAATCCTGACGCAACGTCTCCTCGGAAGGTGTCGGCTCCTGCAGGGTGCTGGTCTAGCCCAGGGCTTCTGCCAAAGGGAACCCACAGGGAAAACGCCCCTCCTTTTGCTTGGTCAGACACGCATCAGCCTGGGCCCCTCAGACCGTTTACTTTTCTTCTTTCTCTCTCTCTCTTTTTAAAGTTTATTTATTTCAAGAGACAGAACAAGAGAGAGAGAGCGCGCGCGCATGAGTAGGGGAGGGGCAGAGAGAGAGAGAGAATTCCAAGAAGGCGCTTCGCTGTCAGCGTGGAGCCTAGCGTGGGGCTCAGACTCACGAACCACAAGATCACGACCTGAGCCGAAAGGAAGAATCGGACGCTTCACAGACCGAGCCACCCAGGCGCCCCCTTTTCTTCTCTAAAGTCCGAGTTCCAAACCCAGAGAGCCTGAGTCCGTTCTGGTTAATCCCTCGTGTGCAAGTGAACTCCATCTTCCCCCGACTGACCCCGAAACCCTCGCATGCACTGCTTCGGACCGAACCCATCCAACCCCGAGAGGCGTCTTGTCCAGAATCGAACTACCGACAGGTTCGTCCTCGGCACGGGCCTCGGCGGCACGCGGTGAGTGTTCTCGAAATATTTGCTAGGCCGACGAATCACCAGAAAGGGTAGAAATCAGGCCTCTGGTTTTCTCAGCCCTCGACTGGGTCGCGTCCCAGAGTCATCATGCTCTTAAAGAGCCTTGAGTGCTGGTTCTGAGAACGGAGCGAGTGACAGAGCCGACTTTCTCCCTCTCAGCTGCCGCTCGTGGAAAACAGCCTCTCGCATCCTTGCCTACCAGACTTCAACCGGAGGTTTAAATTTTTTTTTAACGTTTATTTATTTTTGAGAGACAGAGAGACAGCGTGAGCAGGGGAAGGGCAGAGAGAGAGGCAGACACAGAATCTGAAGCAGGCTCCAGGCTCTGAGCTGTCAGCACAGAGCCCGATGTGGGGCTCGAACCCACAGACCTGTGAGATCATGACCTGAGCTGAAGTCAGACACTTACCCGACTGAGCCACCCAGGTGCCCCTCAACCGGAGGTTTAAAACATACTTTCCGGAGGTTTAAAACATACTTTCCTCCAGGTTAATTTTCTTTGCTTTCTCGCCTCCTTCTTAGCGAGGCTTGCTCCAGCCACCCCCCCTCAGCCCCCAACCCCCCCCCACCCCCCTGCCTGCTCTGTGTTCCCCGGAGCGTTTGCCACCAGCTGCTGCAACGATTCACTTCAGATGTATTCCGTGCATCGCCAGCCCCGAGAGAACAGCCCTTTTGTTTGCGGTCCGGCTCCTAGAAGACCTTCTGGCCCGAAGCAGATGCGCCGGGAGAGTTTGTTGACTGAGCCAGTGAATGGATGGAACTTACTTGCTAACTCGACGATCTCCGTTTTTGTTCTTGTTTTATTCCCATGCCGTCCTCCCAAGAAGTGGAGGCCGCTCCGTTCTGCCTCTAAGCCTCCCCCGTTGTCTGGCTTCTGCCGGAATAACAGGTCCTGTCACTGGTGCCAGGACGTCTCCATCGTGGGCCCGTTAGCTGTAGGTTTGCCCCTAGGAAGTAGCCTGCAGGAAAGGGTGTCGGCGCGGTGGGGCCCGCTGAAACAGGCTCTCTGCTGGTCACTATGGAGACACCGCACAGGGAAAGCAGGTTCTACCGCGTCGGAGCCATGTCACCGCACGTGACACCGAGGTGTCGCGGTGATCTCACTAGTGATTCGAACCAGTGGCCCCTGGACTTTTCCTGCTTGCACCTACCTCTCTGGCCCCCTTTTCCACTGAGCTCTGGAGATGAGAGCGAGGGTCGTTTCGGGCCCTCGGGTCTGTGGCATTTACAGTCTGTGTGATATAATCATAAAACATTTATTGAACACCTATTATGCACTTGGGCCTGACGGCGGCGAGACAATGAAGAGGTGGAGCGGGGTGGCCGAGAGCATATGTCCTGGAGCCTGGCCTGCCTGGGTTCAAATCTTAAAACCATCGTCTTGCTCTGGGTGGGGGCTTTAAGATCTGTGTATGAATTCTTGAACACGCCTTCCGCTGGAAGCAGACTGTAGTTCCCCTTCCGTGGACCATGAAGGAGTTGTCCTCAGGGACAGAATGTGCTGGAAGCGACACTGTAGACTTCCAAAGCCTGGTCAAGTGGTACAGATTCTGCTCTGACCCTCAGCCCCTCCTTCAGGCTTGTACATCGGGAGCCCTGAGCCACCCTGTCACCTTCAGATGACTTCTGAGCCACCCGACGCTGCTCAGCGGAGCAGGGACAGGCTGACCCCACCCAAGGCCAGCCCAAATCTCAGATGCATCAGCAGAATAACTGTTATTGTTTTATGACACGGAGTTCTGGGGCACACGGAACCCAAACAGGACACAAAACTGGAAAAGTTATAAACTAGGGGACATCACATTTTTCGTTATGGGAGCAGTGCCTGTCTTTCCTTCACAGAGTATTGAGGGGGTTCGGTGTGTTAACAAAGCACCTCGGACACACAGAGAGAGTCTAATGGCCATCGGTGTAACCCAGCGAGCCAGGGTCAGCATAACCCAGCGAGCCAGGGTCAGTGTAACCCAGTGAGCCAGGGTCAGTGCAACCCAGTGAGCCAGGGTCAGTGCAACCCAGCAATCCAAGGCAGAGGAGTGGGCAGAACCATGGTGTTTGGAAGGCAGACGCCCTCCTTGTGTGTTGCGAGAGATCTGTAGCTGAAGTTCTAGAGTCTTCTATGGAAAATGATGCGAGCTAGGTAGGATACACCAAGGAAAACAACGGCACGAGAGGGCGTCCGGGCGAAGGGAACCTCCCTTCCATTCCTGCTTCCCCGCCTTCCCGGCTCCCATCCCCAGAGGCCTGAAGACCAGGGAGCCGTTTCCCGGGTGGCCTTCTGGAGGTTGTACCTGCCTATACAGCACGTGGGCAAAATACACCCATCCCTCCATCAGACAAGGGAGAAAGGCAGAGAGAGAAGAGAGAGAGAGTCAAGGGAAGGGAAGAAAAGAAAAGGAAAAGAAAATCAGAAAGAGCTCCACACGGACCGGGACCTGCCCGCCCCCTCCCTGCTGAGGCCTCGGGCTCAAGATCAGCCCCGGCCCGGGTTCACGGCCAACAAATCTGTGAGGAGTGCACACGGCCCGCTTCCATCCGCGTGGCAGCATCTGTGAGGGCGCCTCTGCGGCTTGCTTTCCTGGCTTCCCTCAGCTCGGAGACGCGTCTTCTCCGCACACCCAGAGCCGCCCCGTTCTTCCGACGGCGGACGGAGCCACTGGCGGCTGAGACGTGACGACTTTGGTGCTGAGCTCTCGCTGCCCCCGTCAGAGCCACAACTCGAGTCGAGTGCGGATGTTCTGAACACCTGTGAGCAGACTTCCATCTCCGTTCTTTGTCTCTCAGAGACAGAGACTGTCCTCCCTTCTCCCCGCGTCTGTCATGTGCCCGTCTCCCGCCGTCTCTCTGAGAGGCACAGGCTGGAGGAGCTGGAAGACTTCCGACGACTTGCACATTGTCATGGGCTTCCGTGGACATCAAAGAAGGCTTCTTGGAGGAGGGGCCGTGCCTGGAAAGTAGGGTCGGGGTGGCCATAGAAGGGCAGCAAGGGCACTGGCTGGAAACCCACCCCCTTCCTCAGATGGGAACGTCGAAAAGACCAGCTCAGCCAACAGGGGATCCACCCGGCACCTCCCCACCCCATACGGCTGGTCCCCGGCCGGAGCTCCAAAATTCGTCCAAGGATCGTCTCCCGTCATAGCAGCTGGCGGGCAGTGGCTGCAGGAACGCTATCACGCGTACCGTAGGAGACACTAAAGGAAGGATATTTTCAGTTCAGAGCTCCAGTCCCCACATCATAGACTCTCCCTTCCCCTGCTGCCCGCCGGCGAGGAGCCGGGTGGATTAGTCCAAATATTTAGCGGACACTGGCCGTAGCTCTGGAGCAGGTCCCGGGAGCCTTCCTGGCCCTGTGCCCTGCATGAACGCATCCCTCGCTGGAGCACGGAGAGGCCCGGGGGCCAGAGGGCGGCGCGGTGGGCTCGTCACTCTGGGACTCCAAACCTAAGACTCCATTGGCCCCGCTTGAGGGTAGAGGTTCGAGCCTCAGCTCCAACACCACCATGTGCCCTACAATCTAGCTCTCTGCAGAGACGGAGTGCAGACGCTCCCAGGGAGGACGCTAGCTTGACTCCAGAGGACGCAGGCCGATGGCAGCGAAGCCAAGCCCAGGCAACAGGATGGAACTGCCGGCATTAAAAATTTACATAGAAATCTGATTTTTAGCATCTCTAGAAAAAGCTTGGGTCTGAGGGCCTGATTAGCCACCATTCGCTAGAGCTAGTCGTGGGCCCCCTGCAGCCTGGGCTCTGTGGCTTGTCACAGTCCCCACGCTGCCCTGTTGCCCTGCGTACTGGCCCACTTCCCTCCTTGCCCGTTTGTGCCGCCGGCCTGGCCCTCGACGGCACTACCGTCTACGCTCCTCCTTTAGTTTGCAGAGAACGTTCGGATGTCTTTTCTGACTTAGCGCTCTCGGCGCTCCTGTGACCTCTGCACACATTGATGCAATTTCCTGATGGGGGAAGAGACACTCAGAGAGGCAGAGATGCCCTTGCAGTCAAGCGGCTGGCCCCCTACGGGGACTTGGTACTCCTCCCCTAAGATGCACCTTGCTGGCAGAGGGTCCTCCCAGCATGCGGACAGAGCGAGGAGACAGACCCCAGATGGGAGATAATCTGGGGCCAGGGGCCCAAGGGGTCAAGGCCAGGGTCAAAGCTAGCCCCAGGGCAGGAGAGGGGGCTGGCCACAGTGCCACGATTTCAAATGGCTTCTAGAGCTACGGAGACACCAAACCTCGGTGATTACACGTGGTGCCAAGAAAGGAGAGAAAAAGGCCAGAGACGCATGGAGAGAGAGACAGAGAGAGAGAGAGAGAAATGCACAGAGGGAGACAGATTGAAAGAGACCGAAGAAGGGACACAGGGCAGAGAGGAGAGAGAGTTCTGGAGAGAACCAGGGAAAGACAGAGGGGCAGGCTGCAGATCCGGGGAGCCACGGGCAGCGGGGAGGCGGCGGGGTCGGGGCTGCAGGACGGTGGGCCCGATCCCCACGGCGGCCGCCGCTGGAGCCGGGCGCCCGGCGGCACGCAGCTGTTGGCACTGCGCCCGCCCCCAGACTCCCGGGAAGCCAGGAGCCGCAGCCCAGTCGCCAGCACCGAGTCCCTCGGGGCCCGCTCTGCGCCCAGCCCGTCTGTCCGCTCCGTCCCCCCAGCCGTCGTCTCCTGGGAAGAACAGCGGCCGTCCTCCCTCTTGTCCTCCTAGTGGGCACGGGACCCAGCCTGGGCTCCGGCCCGGGGGAGGGGGGGGCAGTGGGGGTAGGGGGGTGGGAGTGGGGGTGGGGGCGGCGTGGGAGGGGCTTACCGCAGAAGGCTCCGCTCAGAGCAGACACCCTTCCCAGGCGGCAGAGGGAACAGATGTTGTTTCTGGTCTCCATGGAGATCCGTCAACCTGGCGACCTTGACTGGCAGCTGGGCCTGGGCTTCCAAGCTTTGTCTCCACAGAGCCTTCCCCTGCGCGCAAACGCCGACGGTGGGGCTGCCAGGCGTCCCCGGGGGCCAGGGCGTCCCTCCCGGCCGCTGGGGGCCCCGGCCGACGGGAAGGGCCCGCGGGGCTGTCCCGGAAGAAAGGGCGAGAAGAACGCGCCCGGCGCGTCCCGAAGGCGTAACGAAGAGCACGTGGAGGAGGCAGAGGCAGAAGGAAGCGGGCTCGGCCATTCATTCCGTCACTCGGCGCGCGTCAGAGCCCCTGCCGGGCATCGGCCGTGAAAGCCTCACGTTGCCGACCCGGATGCGGGAGAGGGACCCCGACACGCCGGCGAAGAAGCAGGACGTCTCCAGCCCTGGAAACCAGATGAATCCTGGACGGGAGCGCGGTGGGGGTGGGCGGGCGTAGCGAATTGCGCGTCGTGGGTCGGAGCGACGGCGTCTGCCGCGAGGGCGAGGTTCCAGCGTCCGAGCGAGGGGTCGTGGTACGGGCGCGCGCGCGCGAGCGTTCCGTGAGTGCGTGGGTGTGCGTCCGCGTGCGAGTGCACGTGCGCGCCTGAGCGCGTGTTTACAGGGCGCGAGTGTGGTTTCGGAAGCGGCGTGCGCGCGCGTGGGTGCAGGAGCGCGGGCGCGTGCTCGCAAGCGCACGTGCGACCGTGGGCAGCGGCGGCGCGTGGGGGGGGGGCGGGGGGAGGCGCGCGCACCTGCCGGCCCCGCCCCCGCCTGGCCGCCGCGGGTCACGGAGCGCGCGGACTTCCCGGTGATCTAGAAATGCAGAGCCGAGGTCGATTTCTGCCCAGGACTCGGGAGGAGAGGAGAAGGGGAACGAAGAAGGTAGAGGTTCCCGAAACAAAAATAACAACAGAACCCGGCCCACCTGCCCAGGGAGCCGGTATCCTTCCTTCTGGGTCCCTGGTTCCGTCACGAAGGGCCCCCACGTGCGATCACGGTCCATGCTGAGGACGTGCGTCAGGCTGCTCCCTTCTCTGTGAAGGGCCCTTCAGACCTGGGAGCATTTGCCTTTGAAAAGGCCATGCCCGTCTGGGGTGAGTGTCCCCGTAGGAGGTGGCCTGAGGGAGGCAGAGTGGCAAGGCTCCGACCTGCCGCTCGGGCCTCCCTGGCTCCATGGCTCTGAGCCCCGTGTCGCTGGATAAGCCACTCGGCTTCTCAGCCGTCTCATCCCCCATCACGGGCGTGATAAAACCACCCAGCTCAGAGGATTTCGGGGAAATGATAGGTATTGATTCCCCTAAAGCACTTAAGTAGTGCCCTGAACACCCTCAGGCCTCGGTGACGTGTCCAGGATCACCCCCTCATGGGGCAAACCTGCGCGCTCTGACCCGGGCCTCTTCCTCGGACACCCCCCTCCTGGTGGTTCCCCTGGGCCTGTTTGCAGGCAGCCCTGGGGGCTTCCCTGGCCCCACCCCCTACTTTTCTAGGGTCTCTGTTTTCACCCTGGCCTCCATCTCGGGGATCCCGGAGAACCCCCGAGGGACCAGGTCCCTGCCCTGCCCACAAATGGAAACCCGCCTGCATAGGGGCCCCTTCACTCTTCTTCCCGACACCCCCTCCCCACTCCATCCTCCGGGAGCAGAGCCCCACGGGCTCCCTTCTGGTGGTGGCCTGCCCGCTCTCGGTCCCAGGAGGCCCCGGGCACCCCTGATGTGTCCCCTCCTTCTGCCCCCTCCACTCATTCCCAAAGAGAACCCCCATTCCCTCTGGAAAGGAAAGAGGAGGCAGGGAGGCAGAGGCCAAGAGCTAGGCTCAGACATGCTAAGTTTCACCCCCTCCCCATCCCTGCAAAGTGTCTGGCTCGCTCGCCCCCACACCTCCACCCTCTCACCCACCCCTTTGGCCATTTGTCTTTCTATCCAGTCAAAGCCCAGGGCTCCAAACCTCTGAGAAGACCCCTGAGCCCTCCAGCCGATGTCTTGGCTCCTTCCCCTGTCCCCGGGGACAGGCAGGCTGTGAACTTGCTCTTAATTAGATAATATATGCCGTCCTGGGCGGTAGCCCGAGTGGCCACTGCCTGGGCAGGGCTGTCAGAGTGGCCCGAGCTTGGGGGACGCGGCCCCCCTCTCCCGGTGCATGCAGGTCACAGCCAAGGTCGAACAGAGTCTCTGGTTCCTGTGCTCTCAGAGACATGAGAGCCGGGCCCTGACAAGTGGTTCCAGACACCGTGGGCGCTGTGCTGAGAAGCTGCTGGAAACCGGATGCCTCCAGGAAGCCATGGGCCCCGCCACCCCCTCCACAGCCCTGAGTCCTGAGAGGACGCCTGCTCAGGGGCTCGACCCGATCGCGTGTGATGGTGCCAGGGCCCCCAGCCCCCTCTGCTCCTTGCTGACCAAATCTTCAGCCGCTAGAGATGCGGAGACAGAGGCTGTCCTTGCAGGCGCCAGTCTGGGCATGTGTTGTGTTCTTATGTAAAAACGAGGGGCGCCTGGGGAGCTCAGTGGGTTGAGTCAGTTGGTGACTCTTTTTTTTTTAAATTTTTTTAATGTTTATTTATTTTCGAAAGAGAGAGAGAGACAGACATAAGTGTGAGCAGGGGAGGGGCAAAGAGAGAGGAAGATACAGAATCGGAAGCAGGCTCCAGGCTCTGAGCTGTCAGCACAGAGCCTGACACAGGGCTTGAACTCATGAACTGTGAGATCATGACCTGAGCTGAAGTCAGATGCTTAACCGACTGAGCCACACAGACGCCCCAGTTGGTGACTCCTGATAACCAGCTCATGTCCTGGTCTCACACAGTCATGGGAGTGAGCCCCGAGTCGGGCTCTGCACTGAGCATGGAGCCTGCTTGGGATTCTCTCTCTCCCTCTCTCTGCCCCACCCCTGCTTACGACTCTCTCTCTCTCTCTCTCTCTCAAAAATAAATCAGTAAACTTAAAAAAGAAAAGAAAGAAAGAAAATCCAGATTTCTGCTTTGGCAGGACCAAGCACCTGGCAACATCAGGCCGGCATCCCTGGGTGGCGACTGTGCAGCAGCCTCCTTCGGGGACCCGCGGTGTGCGGCTCCGGCACCCCCAGCCTGGGGCTCCCTGCCTGGGAGATGGAAGCTGCGCGTCAGCACTGATGCCACAGGTAAGGGAAGAGCAAACAAACAAACAAAAATTACGAAGTCTCTAGCCCGATGTTTTTAAAATTCAATTTATTGACACTAAGCAAACACACACACACACACACACACACACACACACACACACACACACACACACACACAGCTCCCTGATTCCTCCCACCCTCTCTGCCTGGTATCGAAGCCGATGGCGCTGCCCCCTGCCCTGGGCCCCGCTGCTACTGCAGGTTCTGCCTCCCGTCCCCCCCCCACCCCCCCATTCCCGTTTTCCCCAGCCTGGAATACCTCCCCTGCACCCTCCGTCTCTCCTAAAGGCCAGCACGGACTCCTTCAAGGACAAGCCGCCAGCCCACCTCCTCTGGGAATCCCTCCCCCAAATGCTGAGTTCTTTAAGACCCAGCACGGACTAGATCAGCCGTTTCAGAGGTCCTTCTGAGCATGGCACTTGGTTCCTCTGGGAAACGAGGAGTACCAGGGTCTCCGGGACCCAGGACTTCACATCCTCAGGTCCGAGCAAGCCCCTCTGGGCCGTCGCGCTCTCTGCTCCTGCCCGGGACCCCGAGCCCACCACCCAGAGCCACCCCCGTGAACCCGCTCCCACCCAGGTGCTGAGCACTAGGACAGGAGCCTGTGAAGGTCCCATCGGCCTGTGGTCAGCAGGGCCCTGATTCCGAAGAAAAGCCAAGGTCAGCTAAGGGTTCGCAAATGGCGCCGTCAGCTGTGGCAGTGACCGACTCCACCGCGGTAGGCCTGCCGAAAATCGCATTCGGTGGTTTTATGGCACCCACGATGGGTTAGGAAGCAAAACCCTGCTCGGCGGCCACCGAGCCGCCTGGAGGAGCTGTGAGCAGCTGCCGTCTACCGGTGGGGACACCCCCGTCCCTGTCCCACTGCGCAGGCGAGGCCGGCCCAGGGGACGCTAACTCACACACAGCCTCAGGACGCGTCCGGGCCCGTCACGGGGCCTCCCAACCAGGGGCCCTTAGTCAGGGGGTCGGCCAGCCTGGTCGCTTCCTAGTCGTGTGTCGGTGGGCTAGTCACGTGGCCTCTTCGTGCCCGTTCTCGTCGGTCAAACAGGGATCGTTACTGAGTCACTGAGGGGAATGAATTATTTATGACACGGAGAGGGGCTTACGGCAGAGCCGGGCCCGTAGTAAATTCTGGACAGGTGGTTATTATTATGTTATTATTATTTTCCCAACGCACCAGCCGCCACCTGATGGCTTCCCGGGCCTCATTGACATCTCGGCGTCTGGTTTCATGACAGCTGTGCTGGTCTCTCGTTTTATCTAGTGATTTTTTTTTAAAAAGTGGCACACATACCACTTAGATAGTTATTTATAGTAGAATAGGAATCACCTTACGGGTTCACATTTCAGAACTGAAAACCCGGCGCCGTTTGGAATAAATAGAAGCTAACACAACGTAAACGCCGCTGAGGGTGCCTTCAGGGCCCCGAGCCTGAGGTCTGCGCTCCTGCTCTCTGGCGGAGGAAGGGGCCGGCAGGTGGCGGACAGGGGCTGACGGCAGGCTCGCAACCAGGGGCCCGGGGAGACACCTGCACTCCGTGTTCCCGGCGGCGGCGGGGTCCACGATCGCCGGGATGCGGAGACAGCGTAAAAGTCTGTGGACAGATGAACGCATCAAGAAAATGTTGTGTATACACAGTGGAATATCATTCAGCCATCAAAAAGAAGGAAATCCTTCCCCTGGAGGCCATCCGGATGGACCCGGAAGACCTCGTGGAATAATCCAGACCTAGAAAGACGAGTACTTGATGTTGGGAGCCCTTTTGGGCTCACAGGTTGAGACCCTTCCCTGTGTAGAAAAGTGGTTCAAGCAAAGCTCCAGCCGGCCAAAATGGCGGGCTTGGATTTCTTGAGCTGCTCTCCTTGGCCCCAAGGAATGTAAAGGGGAAGGACCTGGAACAGGATGCCTTGATGGATTTATAAGACCTTAAGGAAACACCCTGCTCTCTCCCCCCACCCTAAATTTATCTTAAAACCAACATACAGGATTAAGGAGGTTTGCCACCCTGCTGGTAAAAATGGATTATTGTTCAAGAGATCAAACTACCTTTTAAATAAAGACACAAACCAGCAGGGAGAGAATCGCCAGAGGACGCCAGAATTGAGAAGACGCCAGATTGCTTGGTCATTAGACTACACTTTTCTCGTGACTCTCTCACTTCCTTTCGCCTGACTGTCTGTCCTTCATGGACCCCTAGATTCACTGGAACAAGGACCCCGACAACTTCATGCATGATGTCACTCATATGTGGGCTCTAAAAAAAATAGTCAAACCCATAGAAACAGAGAGCACCATGGCGGTGGCCAGGGGCCGGGGGTGGGGGAAATGGACGGATGGGGTTCAAGTGACACAAACTTCAATTTATAGGCTAAGTGGGAGAATGTGCGGCAGGTGCCTGCAGTTAATAATATGGTAGCTACGCTTAAAATGTGCCAGCAAGGGGCACCTGGGTGGCTCAGTTGGTTGAGCGGCCGACTTCAGCTCAGGTCATAATCTCACGGTCTGTGAGTTCGAGCCCCACATCGGGCTCTGTGCTGACGGCTCATCAGAGCCTGGAGCCTGCTTCGGATTCTGTATCTCCCTCTGTCTCTGCCCTTCCCCTGTTCACGCTCTGTCTCTATGTCTCTCAAAAATGGATAAATGTTAAAAAAAATTTAAAAAACTTTGCCAGCAATTTAGATATTAAGCATTCTCACCACCAAGAAAAGAAAAAAGGAGGGGCAGCCAACCAACCACGTGTGGTGACAGATGTGTTCATTCACTCGGTTTGGCGATCCGCTCACAGTGGACGTGGACATCAAATCATCGCGTTGTACGCTTTAAGTACATACACTTGTATTTGTCAGTTACGCCTCAATATAGCTGGAGGGAAAAAAAGAAAAGTCTAGCAGTGAGCGAGACTTTCCCCAGGGGGAAACGGAGGCATCGCAACAGAATGGCGTCTGTGGTTTGATGCTGGCGCGTGGGATGTTCGTGCTCCACCTAGACGGCTTGCATTTCTCGAAAGCCCCCGTGTCTCTTGTGTGGCTCAGAAGTCATTCACTAAACAAAGGGCCTTGGCGCCGCGGTCAGAGGGCGCCTGGGTCAAGCCGGCCCACCTGCTCCTGCCTGGCCCCCCGACACCCAGGTCCTCGCCTGTGAAATGGGAGGGGGTGTATGACAGCGTTTCCTGAGAGTCCCTGCTGCGCTGACCTTCTGAGAATTCCAGCCCAATAGCACCTGTGCTTTTCCAGAAAGGTTTAGAATGTCGGACCACGTGCGGAAACACCCCGGTATTGCCTCCCAGCCGGCCGAGGGTCCGTTTCTCGAGTGCCACCTGTGCTCAGAGCAAGGTGTGGCATAAAGAGATTTAGGGCAGGGGTTTGCTCACACCCACGGGGCGTGCTCCCTGGGGCGTAGGGAAGGACTCCCGGCCTCGGGGATGCCCATGTCCGTACGCCGATGCCCAGGGGACCCCATTACCGCTCGTCTCTTTCCTGAGGGCAGAGGCTGCAAACGGATGGGTCAGCTCGGCGCCAGCCTCCCACGCGGCTTATTTGTTTACGTGTCCGTTATCTGCCTTTGCACCTGCTGCCCACACAGATCCGAGGGCCGTACGGGCCAGGAGCTTGCAGCTGTGCTAACTACGGTATCCCCGCCTACCGATCGGTACATGCTTCGGCACGTTTGGCCGCGTGCCAGGAGCTGGGTGTCGCCGGTGAACAGGACAGACGGCCCTTCTCACAGGCCCCGTGTTCTAGTCCGGGGGACAGTTAAACCCAGAAGCGGATCCACGCGCACTGTAATCCCAGGAAGGGGGTGCCGTGAAGAACGGAGTGCAGGGCAGGGGTAGGGTGAGGAGGTGCCTGTGGCTTGATCTGGGCCAGAACCCAGAGCCCACACGTGTCCAGCCCTCCATGCCTTGCCCTCCTTTGCCCGATGTTGTTTTCGGCTTCTAAAAGTCACGAGGGATAGACGTGGGCAGACTGAGGGAAGCAGCCCGGTCCCTGAGGTTTGCTGCAGAAGCCGAGAACCAGGTGAGCCAGGAAGCATGCCTTGGCCTGGGGTCTCTAGAACACACAGGACTGAAGTGTAGCAGCCTTGTTTCAGAAGCAGAGACGGGGGCAGAGGGGTGAGTAGAGAGGGATGGGCCCCATGGCTCCTCTGTGCTGCCGCCCCAGTCCCGCTCTGCCTCCTACCAGTTGTCAAATAAAAAGGGGGGCTGCGGGAAGCCTGGGCCCCTTCTCTCCTCGAGGTCTCTGAACCATACCAGGGTGCTTCCTCGGATTTACCCCCGGACACACGGTCCAGCGGGGCCACCTCGGGCCCTCCCTCTGCACAGCCCTGTCCCTCCAGATACATCTCCGTCTCCTCTCTTCCCTTTTCAGCCGGCCTCCCGGAATCTTCTCTCCTCCCCTCTCCTGGGGATGAGTCCCAACAGAGCCCTGTGACTGGGTCCCTGGGGAGGGCTACCACGGGCCTCGTCTTAAACCCCAGGGGCCCTCCGAATCAGGCGGGGGGCAAGGCTGACAACCCCAGAGGCAGCAGAGAAGAGAGCATGCTGGGAGAACTGTCACTCCCGTGCACGTGACTCTTGCCTCCTGGGCCGTGTGCCACCGAAACCAGGTTCATAAATATTTCGTCCCCAGAAGCCATCTGCAGGGTCCAATAGCCAGGAGCTTGCTGCCGTTTGTGACATAAGGTGTTTCCCGAATGTGTGTTAATTACACTTGCAACAAAACAAACCTTGCTCTTCAAAGAAGGGGTGTGGGGTGTGGGCGGGAAGAAAGGGCCGAGCAGGTGGGGCAGGCTCAGCGAGCCTCCAAGAGCCCCAGGGCTCTGGGGAAACAAGGCTGAACCCAGACCCAGGCAGGGGGCGGGGAGGGAGGGCATGAGGGAGGGGTGGGGAGGAGCAGGAGAGGAAGGAGGGTGGGAAAGGGAAGAGAGAGGGGAGGGGAGAGTGGGGGAGAGGAAGGGCCGGTGTTAACCCTGAGAGTTTGGTAGATGCTTTTCCTAGAGCCGCTGATCCGGTAGGATTTCAACCCGGAGGTGTGGGGCCAAGTGCAGAGCCCGCCGGACGACGAAACTCACGCCGAGGGAAGCCGAGAGGTGAAGGGTTTCCTAAACGCGGGATCCATCCGAAGCTAGACCTCGTAGGACTTTACCGGTGTTTGAGACCTTAAGTCACCATTTGTGGCGTACGTCAGTTTGAGTTGGCATTCTGTCACCTCCCGCAGAATGAACCTGATTCTGTATCTGCTGTATCCCGACAGCACCAAGAGTCCAGCGTCACTGAACAGAAATGCAGCTTCTTCTAAGGAGCGATAGCGCAGGGCTCCTGGGAGAATCGTAGGATCCAGAGACGCGAATCGGAAGACCACCCGCCGAGGCCCAGCTTCCAGAAGGCCATTATTTCAGGGCTCTCCACTCTCTCCATGCTGGTCACTCCCGCCTCTGTCCTTCGATCCTCTGCCTGCCCCCCTCCTGCTCTGCTGTGTCACAGGGAGCCTGTCCCCCGCTTCCCTAGGCTCCCTCGTCATCGGGCTTTGGGCCAGCGTTGGCCAATCGAAGCCCCCGTCGGGGGACTGGAGGCTGGAGGAAGGGAGAAACCAGGGCATTCCTCACTCTCCTTTCTGCTGGGGGCCGGCGCCGTGCCTTCTCTGTGGCTCTGCTCCCTCACGGTCTCTCGGGTGACCCCAGGCTGGCTCGCTCCTCACCGGCCCCGCCTTGGCACACCGACTAGCTCTGCATGATGAAGAATTACCTTCTACCCCCGGGAAAATGAGTGTGAGCTTAGCTGTCCGTCCCTCGCTGCCAGCTCCGGTGTGGTCAGGGGAAAACAGTTAACCCATTTAAGAGCAAAGATTTCGGAGCCGACCTTGGCTGGACATGGAGCCAAGCGGGTTCCCATCCCTTAAAAGCAAACACGACTCAGTAGCCTCCCCACAGACCTGCCATTGAGCTGTTAAATGGAAAAAGAGTCTGCTAATGATGTTGGCCTTGCGGGTGATTGGACCAGGTCCCATCTGGAGGAATTAGCAGGACAGAGTCGCCAGTGTTCGGGTTCACACGCTCATTATACACTAGTTACGGTGACCCGCACGCCGGCTGGGGTACAGCAAATGTCTCAGTGTGGTTGTTTCTTCTGCCCGTGCGAGATGAATCGCCTACCGCAGAAGTAGCCAAGGGATGGTCAGGGGATTCGCGTCCTCGTGAGCCCTGCGCGCCATGCTCAGCTTTTCGAAACGTAGAGAGGTGAAGTCGGGTGCACCTGTTTTCATCCCAGAATCGTCCGCGGGTGGCGGATCCCAACACCTTCACTACCCTGGTGAGCGAGGTGGGCATTTGCGGCCCCCGCCCCTTTCCAACTGCAACCCGGGCCCAAGAAGCGAACAGGGAGGGAGCGAGGAGAGGGAGAGAGGTGAGCAGAGAAGGTCAGAGTCAGGGCGAACCCCGAGGTCCGGGACCAGGTACTGGCACGTGAGCGGTTCTGGGTTCCGGGAGGAAGCTGGCCTCCAGCCGCAGGCCCCCGTGTGCGTAGGCCAGTTGTTTCTGCCCACTCGGGGGAGGCCGAGCAGCTCCGCAGCCCGCCCTCCGCCCTGCATTTCCAGCTGGGTAGCCGGGTGACGGGCACAGATCCCGTGCGTCCATCTCGCTGCTCAGTAGCCAGGTGGGCAGAGGGCCAGCTGGGCTCCGATGGCCGCCGTGAGCTCTCGCGTGACCCAAGGGCCAAAATGTTTGGTTCTGTGTGGGGAGTGGACAGGCCCAGGCTTGACCCTGGCTGTGCCTGCGGTTCCCACCTGAGTCTTTCCAAGAAGACAGATTTCAGGGTCAAATTGTGTGATCTTCAAGGCTGGGGACTCGTTTCCCAGTACTAATCTGAGATTCTCTTAGAAAGTCGCAAAGAAGGGACGGGGTGAAACTGCAGAGCCGTCCTGCCACCGGCCACCGGAGTTAACGCACATTCCACGGGCTCAGGGCCCCGTCCACAGCAAGCTACCCTCGTGTCAGAAACCAGCTGCGAGTCGGGCGGGGGGACAGGGCACCTGCACTTCTGACCAACTGGCTACACATTCAGGGATACCCAGGCCCCACTCGGGTTCAATAACTTTCTAGAATAACTCACAGAACTCCCTGTTGTAAAATAAAGGCTACCAGTCGGGGGCGCCTGGGTGGCTCGGTCCAACAAGCATCGGCTCTTGATCTCAGCTTGGGTCATGATCTCACAGTTCATGAGTTCGAGCTCCACATAGGGCTCTGTGCTGGCAATGTGGAGCCTGCTTGGGATTCTCTCTCCTTCTCTCTCTCTCTCTCTCTCTCTCTCAAAATAAATAAATAAACTGAAAAAGTATTAAAATAAAGACTAAAAATCAGGACATGCCAAATGAACAGACACGTGGGGGCAAAGGTCTGCCAGGGTCTCGAACACGGCGTCCCCCTGTCCCCCTCTTCACGGAATCAGGACACACCACCCTCCCGGCACTGCGATGTGTTCACCAACCAGGAAGTTCCCGCCCCGGGGGCCAGGGCAAAATTCTTTATTATGGAGAACAGGGTGTTGGTGGAATCCTATTTCCAGCCACGTACTGGCCCATCCTGTCGTCCAGTGCTCCCCGCGGTGCCTCCTCCAAGGTCACGGACTGAACCTCAAGAGCAGGAAAGACCAGGTTAAGAATATTGGTGAGCAGAAGTTGTTTTTTTACCTGGGCTTTCTCTATTTCTCCTTCTTTTGAGGACGGAATTTGTATTTCTCTTGGGAAAACACCCCTCCGTCAGGCTCAGCCCCGGGCTCTGCCGGATTGGCTCCAGGTGGGAGCCGGTGACCCATGCCAGTCCCGGCTGCTGACCCCCGGCCCCTTGCAGAGGCTCCCAGCCGGGCCTCTCAAATGCAATCCTTAAACGGTTCCTGACGTTGTTAAATACACATTCTTTTGAGGCCGAATTTGGTCTGGTAATAACAGAAGCTGGGAAATGCTGGAAGACATCCTATGCAGAAAATCTGCCTGCGCTGAAGCCACACGAGAGAAACAAAGATGAAAGATAAAAAGTCAGAGAGGCCAGGTCCCGCTGAAATCCTTTAAGCCAATGGCTCCAGCCAGGCCTGAGGTCCGTCTGCTCCCCGCCGGACGTGGCAGTCACGTGTCCAAGAGATTTTTTTTTCATTGCCTTTAAAGTCCAGCAATTTGGGGCGACTTGGTATCCCAGTCGGTTAAGCGTCTGACTTTCGCTCAGGTCATGATCTCACAGTCCATGAGTTCGAGCCCTGCACTGGGCTCTGTGCTGACAGCTCAGAGCCTGGAGCCTGCTTCCGATTCTGTGGTCTCCCTCTCTCTTTGCCCTTCCCTGCTTGCACTCTGTCTCTCTCTCAAAAATAAAATAAATGTTTTTTTTAAAAAAAGCTTTAAAGTCCAGTCATTCTACTTGAACTTGGTATCGGTCATTACCATCCACGCGTCTCAGGATGCGGTATGATCTTTCAGTAAATGGTTTCAAATCCTTTCCCTTCAGCTTTAGGAAAATTTTCTGGAGTTACAGGCTTTAATATTTGTTTTCTTAGCTTGCCATGGTTTTCCCTGAGGGATTCCTTTTATCTGTTCGTTGGTTCTTTTTTCCTCCTCAGCGATTGTTTTCACCCTCCCTCCTCAAGTTTGCCTCCCTCGATCCTCGCCGCCCTCCTCCTCTCTGCCTCCTAAAGTCTTTGAAGCAAACGCTTAATCGGCTATCCCCTCCTTCCCCCCTATCCTCAAAAGTCTCTCCCAACCCTCTTGTCAGTGACCGGCCTTAACGGAAACCTGACTTTCTCTATCAAATAGAGGCTTTCGGTCTTTGTTCTTTGTTTGCCTCGCCATTCAGGTGCCCCAGACAAAGAGGTGGGGTCGGTGGCTTCCTGGCCTCCCTGGTCCTCAAGGGATCACTTTCCTTCTTCTGACTTCCAAAGTAGGACTTGCTTGAAGCTCCTGCCCTAGGCCTACACCACCCCTCCAGCACTCTCTGTGCGGCCTTCTGGAAACGCCCCCTTACCCTCCTTCCTTCGGTGAAGACTTGAACTCTGAAGTCACTCTCTCTTGTTTGGTTTTGTCTCGTTTTGTTTCTTCGGTATTTTCCCATCTCTCCTAGAGCCTTAACATCCACCAACATGCAAACCCCAGCTCCCGATTCCATTAAATGCCAACAGCTGGGACAAGGCGCTTAATTTGTTCGGACCTCAGTTTTCTCCTCTGCAAAAGAGGATGACCGACGGCCCCGTCTCATATAGTGGTAACGACAACAGGAGAAAAAAAAACACAGTGCCGAGAGCGGGGCTGGGGCCACTAGCGTGGGCTCGTACTAGAATTATTATCACTACTTTTCTTATCTGGCTTCCTGGAGGAGCTTCAGGGGGCTCCGGGCTGAAATGCTGGCATGTAAAAAAAAAAAAAAAAGCTGTGGTTTCGTTTTGGTGTTCCAGAAGGTACCATCCCAGAGGCATGAGTTTACGAGTTCAAAAGAAATGGTGATAACACTTAAGCCCATGGAGGAGGGCGTATTTGTTTATTTTAGAAGGAGGCTTTACTGATTCCCATCTCCGACCAAACCGGCTCGCTCTGGGCCTGTGCTAAAAGTAATCTTTCACAACAATGGGGGGAGCGGCAAACTCACCCATCACTGATGTGTGAGGCCCTTTCGCTCCCACGATGCCTCACTTCCTCTCCAAGGACATATTTCTGTGGCCACCAGCCCCCCCTCCGCCTCTCCACGTCCCACCTCCTCCTCCATGTCCCCCCCCCCCCCCCCCCCTCCTCTCCACGTCCCCCCGCCCGCCGCCTCTCCACCCCCCCACCTCTCCACCCCCTGCCTCCCCCTCCATGTCCCACCCCCCCGCCTCTCCACGTACCCCCCTCCTCTCCACGTACCCCCCGCCCCCTGCCTCTCCACCCCCCACCTCCTCCTCCATGTCCTCCCCCCGCCTCTCCACCCCCCCACCTCTCCACCCCCTGCCTCCCTCTCCATGTCCCACCCCACCCCACCCCCCCACCCCCGCCTCTCCACGTCCCCCCCCCCGCCTCTCCACGTCCCTCCCCCCCCCCCCCCTCGCCTCTTCACGTCCCCCTCGAGCTCTCTCTATTCCTTCCCCGCCAGCACGTTTCACCTCTGGCCTTCACATCTCCACACAAAGCGTTTTCTGAAAACTCTGGGCCTCCGCGCCAGCGAGTCGTCATCGGGAGGAGAGGGAAGGAAAGGGCGTCTTCACTAACCGCGATGATTCACGGGGGCTCCACGCGAGAGCCCGTAAAAAGCGACCCTTTCTTTTCCCTAAGACACATAAAACTGCCGCTAGGCGTCCCGCCCCACCCCCGTCCTGAGCGACCTTCTTGCTCGGTGTGCCCGCCACAAGTGAACGGAAGTCGCGGGCTTCGGGGCGCGCATTTGGGCCGGGAGGTCGGGAGGTCGGAAGAGTCGCCCGGAAGAGTCCGCCTTCCCTGCGGCGAAACCTCAGCGCCGCGAGTTCGACCCTTTTCTACCTCTCCCTTCGCTAAGTGGGCAGGGGTCTTCCAAGCTCAAGTCCATTCTCTGTGAGCCAGCGGCAGGACTCGATAATGCTCCCCTCCACCTGCCTTCGCCAAACCTTGAACTTGCTGGCCGGGATGGACGCTTAGGTGGACACAGGGAGGACAGCTTCCTCGTCTAAGAAAGCAACGTCCAGAAGGCGCCGGCCCATCCGAAAACGGACTGAAGTTATGAGCAGGGCGGAAAATTTCCCCTGCATGTTTTATGTAAACAAGTTCGTTTGTTCATTCAGCGAATCCCCGATTCTTCAAAGGCCCCGTGTGTATTAAAAGAAAGAAGCAGAAAGATGCGGATTGGCCGGCAGCCAGCCCTACACCTACAGAGTCGTCCAGCTGTTAGAGCAACATTCGGAGCTCAGATGTTTCTGTTGAGATGGGCTCGTGAGCCAAAGCGAAAATATTGTTTTTGGGTGCAACAGCCAGATGTGTGAGCAATGGAACCACATCTTCAGACACAAAATGGCCAGTGTTTTGCGAAAGGGCAGAGCCGAGCTAAGAATGGGGCTCGGACCTTGGACAGCCCCGAGGACACACGCTTTGAAGGTTTCACGGAGCAGCACACGGAGGCTCTTCCATCAGGCGGTTCTCAAGAAGAGAGAGTGTCTGATGTCGAGACATCAATACACGGCAGTCTCGGGTCCATTTCTTTAGATTCTAGAGGGGGAAAAAAAATCTGTCCACTAAAGACCTAAATTAAAGGTCGAGACCTCTCCCAGCCCCGTGGTTTGTATTTGCAAACCACGAAAGCGCACAGCGATCAGACAGTAGCCTCCAGAGAAAGTTCCTGAGAACCAAAGTCTTGGATCAATCAGGGTGCCTTGGTTGCCAGTGACAGAAACTCCAAGCCAGGCTGGATTCCCGAAACCGGGGGTTGTGCTGAGTCACGAATCTGAAGCGGGGTGGTGATTTGTGCTTCAGGCTCAGAGGATGTCACCCTGTGGCTCTGTGTCCCCATCTCCCATTCGCCTGGGGCGGGCTGCGTTCTACGCAGATGCGGTTCAACCTAGACTAAGGTGGCCACCGGCTCCGCCAGCGCAACACCGTCGCTTCTTGGCAACAGCAAGAGAAAGAGAGCGCTTTGGCAGAAACACTGCTGATAGCCGAGAATCGGCTTTTATCAGCTCGAATCGGGTCACATGACCACAGCTTAGCCAATCCCTGCGGTCACTGGATATAGGTTTCCAATCGGCCCCGGCCCAGGTCACAGGCACGGCCCTGGACTCGGGCCAAACTACAGGAACAGAGAGTAGGGGAGGGGTGACCCTCCAAAGAAAATGAGGATTAATTTCAAGGAGAAAGGGATTAGATTTGGAGGCAAGGAAAATCTGGTCTGAAAAACATGACCTGCCAAAAAAAAAAAAAAAAAACCAACTTTTTTTTTTTTTTTTTTTTTTTTTTTTAGAAGGAAACAGTTGGGTTCGGTGTGAGAATGATCATAATTAAGACGAATCCTGGAATCTTAGAGTTGACAGCACCATCCCGGGTCTAGACTAGTACTTTCCAAACATTTTTTAAAGCAACAAATCTTCATCCAATAAAGTCTGAAAGTCTCTGGAAACGTCCACCATGAAAACATCAACACTGAGCTATTTGGTGGAAGGAGGAGAGGGAAGGGCGGGGGAGAGACTCTGTGTCGTGCCTTTTTAGTGTCCCCAGTGCTGGCGTTTCTCCCCGGGCTCCTCCTTGGAAACTGAGGGAAGACCTCAAGAAACTGACGGGGGTCCCAGGATGACTTCAGGAGTGGCGTAGACACCGCCCTGGGATAACGTCGCCTCCGCCCCAAGAAAAGGCCCTTTCCGCGCAGTTCTCTTTCGCTTCCGTTGATTTTGTCAAAGGAGAGTCAAAGTTTAGTGTTTATGTATTAATTCATCAATCAGTTTTGTAGCTCTTGCTAATACTCATTTGAAAGACATGGGATCAGTGCCTCAGGCTCAGAGGTCTCTGCAGTCACAGCCTTAGGCGCGAATGGAACGGATATATTTTTGTTTGAATTGCTTCGATTTCTAGTATTTCCTTCTATAGGGACCCGGTACTGGCGTTCCACTTTATGACGGTGATGGGTGTGTATGTTTCTTTCTTTTTTTCTCCCTCGTTCGAGTTAAAAAATATTTTTATTGTGGTTTAAAATATACACATGTTAAATTTGCCATTTTAACCTTTTTTTTTTGGTCTTTTATGTTTTATTTATTTTTGAGACCAAGCGAGCGTGAGCAGGGAAGGGGCAGGGGGTGGGGGGGGACAGAGGATCCGAAGCGGGTTCTGCACTGACAGCCGCCAGCCAGGTGTGGGGCTCGAACTCAGAACCGTGAGATGGTGACCTGAGCCGAAGCTGGATGCTTAACCCGCTGAACCACCCGGGTGTCCCTAACCTTTTTAAGGTGTACCTGACATGAAGTACGTTCACACTGCTGTGCGGTGATCGCCACTATCCACCTGTTCGAACTTCTTTGTCTTTTAAAATGGAAACTTTGGAATCTGTCGTGGGGATACAGGGCACCGCAGAGGGAACGCAGTCAGCGGTGTTGTAATGACCTTGTAGGGAGACAGATGGGAGCTACGGCTGCCGTGAGCACAGCATAACCGTGCTGACTCGTGGACTCACCAGGCTGCACACTTGAAACTGATGGAACCTTGTGTGTCAGCTATACTTGAACTAGCCCTGAAACTCTGTGCCCACGAAACAGTCATTGCCCATTCTCCTCTCCCCCTCGGCCCTGGCGATTCTATCTTGCTTTTAAGTGCATGTATATGAGTAAACGACATAAATGCATGCAAATAAGCATATTTGGTAAATCAGAGCAGACGGACAAGTTCTGCTTGTGTACAGACGGTGCACAGCGCCGCCTGAGTTCGCTGGCAGAACGTGCACCCCCAGGATGGCCTGCACGGTCCAGGGTTCCCCCCCTTTCACAGGTAACTCATGCCCGTGGCTGGTCTTGCAAATCGGTTGCCTTTGATCTTGAACCTTTTTGGAGGGAAGCCTCTGAAGGACTTGGAGACCATCTCCCCAACATCTCGGGTCTCCTTACTCCGGTCTCCTCATTATCTGCCCCCCCATACCCTCTGGGGGAGTTGGTATCCAGCACACAAGGTGAAGTCTCTCCTCCCCGTGTGGAAAATAGGGGAGAAATTTAAAAACAACATCAACCCCCCCCCCCCCCCCCCGCACAAACACCTCTTAGCCTTGTGACATTGAAAATGCCAGCCAGGAGGCCCGGGGCACCTCCTCTCCCAGAAGAGAGGGCTGAGCATTGGGCTTCTGTCCCCGCACGCAGGGGAATGCAGCGACCGTCATCACAGCTCTTAACCGGGGCCTTACTTTATCTAATGGGCAACCCGCCAAAGCCGTTCAAGGAGTGAGCCTGGCGCGTGAGAGCTCATATGCGTCTCTCTCTCCAACATCCGGGGTCCTAAACCAAGCAGCTGCCTCCGCACTCACCCTCCCTGTCTTCAGCCTGTCTCTCCCCGGCCCTCCGCCTTCCCACCTGTCACCGAGGGGGAAAGAGGTTCTTTCGGGATTTCCCCTGCGGCAGAGGCGGCCGAGGAAGGGCCTCAGATGTCCCTTAAAAGGCAGACACGTCGTGGAAGGGGGAGAGAGAGAAGCGTGAACTCAGCAGAGGGAGGGTGGGGGTGGGGAGGCTGGGCCACTGTGCGAGGTGCCCCGAGAGATGGCCAGTGAGGACAGTCCGAATGCCTGGGTCTTCGTAAAGAGGAGACTAAACTCCTTGAACCCACTGCTCTCAACGAGGCTGCAAGCGTTGGGACGTTTTATTACGGCCAGAAATGGACCTTGATGAATTACAGGATAGAAGCTCACTGTGAACTCGACGGCTCTAGAAAGGCGGTTTCTAGGCACTGCCGAACATTGAGCTGGTTTCCCTTAAGGATCTCGCGAGAGAGGGGCGCCTGGGTGGCTCAGTCGATGGGCGTCCGACTTCGGCTCAGGTCATGATCTCACAGCTCGTGGGTTCGAGCCCCGCATCGGGCTCTGTGCTGACAGCTCGGAGCCTGGAGCCTGCTTCCGATTCTATGTCTCCTCCTCTCTCTCTCTCCCTCGCTCTCTGCCCCTCCCCCACTCGCACTCTGTCTCTCTCTCTCTCAAAAATAAAATAATAATAACAAACAAAAGATCTTGTAAGAGACCAAATCTGGGATCTCGCTGGGCCGGCTTGCTGCCCACCCCATAGCTAGTCGCCTCTTCTTCCTCGGGGACAGAAGTCCCAGTTTAGCTGGGCGCGTGCTCCCAGGAAGGAAGATGACTTCGTCCAGCTCCCTTGCACTAGGTGATGTCACGTGACGAAGTAAAGGGCATGAGAAGGCTCGTGTGAGATTTCAGGGCAGAGAACAGCCCCAGGCGGAAGATGTGTCTCTTGTGCGCTGACCCCAGGCCTCCTTCTGGCGCCTTAAGGTTGCTAAATCTCCCGCGGCTGGTAGGCAGGTGGGGGAGGGGCAGGAGGAGCTGTCAGGTACACCCCTCCCCCTCCCCCTCCTCTGGGTGCCTCCCGAGTCCCGAGGGGCCCAGGCGCCAAGGCCGGCTCTTCCCCAGGGGGGTGCGTGCAGCTGGGAAGGATAGTCACTCTGCTGGCGGGGCCGCAGACTCCTTCTCCACCCCACCCCCGCCCCCACACCTCCACCCCCACTCCCCACCCCTGTCATCCGCCAGCAAGCCTGCCTCTCCTGCCCCTGCCACAGCCCAGGAGCGCCCAGGGCTGGGTCTGTTGAGCTGCTGGGAGAATCGTGGTCTGAGCCACGAAGCGCGAGGCTTTGGAGTCTCATCAAACTTTAATTTTGAAAGAGCTATTCCTGGGGCCATTGACCTACTTGCGGGCACCTCTCCAATTCTACCCCTCGCCGCCACCGGCTCACTGGTCACACTGGCCACCTTGCTGGTGGCAGAGCACTCTCAGCACTGGACAGGTGGATGGATGGGTGGATAGACAGATGGGCAAACAGACAGACGGATGGATGGATGAATAGACAGGCAGAGGGAAGGATGGATAGTTAGATGGACAGAAGGACGTAGGTAGGATGCGTGGATCTATGGATAGACGGGCAGACGGGCGGACAGAGGGGACGGAGGGGACCGCAGCGTGCTATCACAGGTCGTGCGAACGAGTTTGTCCGGCTCTTCCCTCAGAGCGGGCTCTGCGAGCAGAGGGAAGGCACTGTGCCGCCTTTCGGCACCAGAGCCAGGACGGACATCAGGCGACCACAGCACTGTCACCAGCTGGGATTCCCTCAGGAGCAGCGGCGGGTGACCCCGGGGCAAATCCTGCCCCAGACACAGGGAGTATTTCTTCAGAAAGCGACGAGGGAGTGGCTTCGGGAAGAGTGACACGGCTGTCCCCAGATTCTCGTGGAATGAAAAAGCCCAGGTCACTGTGCGGTGTCTGGCAAGCTGCTGGCTTTTGGGGGCCTCGGTTTCTCCAAGTGGGGTTCATAACAGTCGCCAGTCCTGCACCTAGATGAGGGGTCCAGCCGCGGGTGAGGATGGGCCGTGTGGTCTCTGGGGCCTGGCTGCTGGGCTTCAGACCCCGGCCCTGCCTCGCAGCCTGGGGCAGGCTCCTCACCGCTCCCTGCTGCCCAGAGTGAGAGCGCGGTTCTTACTCCCCGGGGCCCCGGGGAGGTTCCAGGAGCCAACGATGGGAAACAGCCCAGGCCTGTGGTCGGCTCTCAGCAACAGTCCAGTGCTCGGAGCATGCAGTAAGCTCTCAATACATGTTTCTAGGATGAATTAATCGACCAGAGGCTCACAGGTCGGGGAATTTAGTCCTATCGTGATTTCCATTTCCCAAATGGGGGACGGGGGCCAGCACCCCGCTGTCTGCCCAGCTCACTTGGAGAGACAATCTTCTGACCACATGTGATTCGAACGGGCCGCAAACCGGGATTTCCAAATTCAGAGCCTGGAGGGAACCGCACATCCGCTTCTTTTAAATTCCCCTAAAAATACCCTTCCTTTCGGGGTCCTGGAGGCCTCTCTGGAGGTGGAGGAGAGACTCTCTGCAGATGGCTCCAGGCTGGCAGGATTCTCAGAATAGCTGCCTGCCCGGCCCCCCAGACCCCTCCGGCTCCTCGCCATCTGGTCCCGACTGACCAGGAAAACCAGGCCCGGCCCTGCTCTTCCCTCCGGTCTGGAGAGATTTATGGCTCCCAGGCATCCGCAGTCTGGCCTCAGGGACGCGTGGTTTTGCTGCGGCCCCTGGACCCCCTCCCTCCCTCCCTCCCGCCTCATGGCTCCCAGAAGGCCACTTAGCCAATGTCCATATTAATGGCCTCTCAGCTCCAATGGCCAATTCTCTGATTTCTCGTAAAACTGCCTGGAATTCAGCCCCCAAAACGGCGCTGGGGAAACAGGTGTTGGGAGCCAGAGCCCACGTCTGCCCCACCTCCCGGGCCCTGGGGTCCCAGCCACCCTCTGGCAACCCCTCCTCCCAGCCCGCTGCAGCAGTCCCTGGCCGCACACCGGTGTGGTGATCCAGCTTCCTCCCACCTCAGGGCCTTTGCTCCTGCTGCTTCCTCTGCCCTTCGGGGCTCAGCTCAAATGCCACCTGTCTTAGTCCTTTGGGTCTGCTAGAACGAAGTATCTTGGGCCGAGTGGCTTCTGAGCAACAGAAATTTATTTCTCACAGTTCTGCAGGCCAGGAAGTCTAAGGTCAACTTCAGCCCCCTTTCTGGTTCATGGACAACTGTCTTTACCTTGTGTCCTCACCTGGTCGAAGGGGCGAGGGAGCTCTCCGGGGTCTCTTTAGAAGGCACTCCGCCCATTCACGAGGGATCCTCCCTCACGACCTAAGCGCCTCCCAAAGGCGCCGCCTCCCAACACCATCACAGCGGGGGGGAACAGGTTGGGGAACAGAAATAGTCAGTTCATGGCACCGCCTCTCTGGGAGCCCTGCCTCAAGCCTGCCCCCGAGCCCGGTCGCGTGACCACATTGCCCCTCCCCCCTTTGTCTTTGGAGTGCTTCTCGCTGCTCCGCCCTTTTCTTACTTGTTGGACTTACTTGTTGGGGGGTCTGGATGTCAGACCTGGGAGGGCAGGTCTGGTCAACTGCAGTTGGGTCCCCTGCACCCCAAGCCACCACCCGCACACAGCCCGTCCTTGGTGACCAGCTGAAGGGGGGAGAGAATCGATCCATTCAGTTAGAATTAGTTCGTTAAGAATAGGCTTACTGAAGACAATAGTACCATAATATTCCACCACAGTGGAATAATAATAATAATCCCAACCAATTCCCACAGCCCGGTCACAGGTGCCAGGCTTTGCAAATATCATTCATTTGATCCTCCAACGAGATGATGTTGTTAGGTACTGTTACGTCCATTCCACACCTGCTGCTGCATTTGTGTTTTGAATTCCTGTGGAGGCAGCCAGCCAGTGTTTTCATACTCGGTGTGAGAGCCACCCCATCAGTTAGCTCCGCTGAGCCCTGCCTGGAGCGTGAGATGCCACAGAGAAGGTTTCTCCTGCAGGAGCCCAGGCCGCACAGGCCACTCCGTTTCCCGCTGGCTCCCCAGTCTGCCTTCCTGCTTGCATGAAGATGGAGACCCCTCTGGGGAGGCTTCGCTTCTTAAGGCTAAGCATTCTTCAAAACATTTACTGGGGCGCCTGGGGAGCTCAGTCTAGGTTAAGCATCCGACTTCGGCTCAGGTCATGATCTCACAGTCTGTGGATTCAAGCCCCGTGTCGGGCTCTGTGCTGACAGCTCAGAGCCTGGAGCCTGCTTCAGATTCTGTGTCTCCCTCTCTCTCTCTCTCTCTGCTCCTCCCCTGCTCGCTCTCTCTCTCTCAAAAATAAATATTTAAAAATTTAAAAAATAAATAAATAAAAATAAAACATTCCTATGGGCCTGGGCCTGCGCAAAGTGCTTTAGCTGCGTTAACTCACTCCTCACAAAAATCCTACAGAGTGGGTCCTATTAACCCTGTTTCTATCAGGAGGAAGCTGAGACACACAGCGGATGAATATCTTGGCCAAGGTTAAGTAGCCCAACAGTCTGGCTTCCTGGTCTGTGCTCTAAATGGGTGCTCTTAATAACCGCTTCGGTGAGGCTGCCTCTCAGTGGAGACGGGAGGCAGAGAATGTGACAGGATTGAACAGAGCGACAGGTTACAGTGTTTCTGTGAAGCCATCGGCAAACGGCTTCGGCTAAACGGAAATACCAATGGTCGTCTTCCTTCAGCTGAATCTGGAACCTCAAACAATGGCACTAGGACGGGGCTCTTTCACAGTGCAGTTCCGATGACCGCTCTGTTGGCTGCGGGCTCGGGTTCCATGCGGTGGCAAGACCGGTGCCAACAGTCCCCAGCCCATTGTTAGTTTCATCTCAAAACTCAGCAGGAACCAGTGAGCCTTTCCCCTCCCTCCCCGAATTCCTCCAGTGAAAAGATTGGAATTGCCTCTCCTTGAATCTGATTGGATAGCCGTGAGTGATAGGCCCCGCTTTGAACCAATCAGGATGGTGAAGGGAATGATGCAAATTCTGATTGGCTAGTCCTAGGCATTCCGGCAACGCCCGGGTCAGCTCCGTCCATGGCAGGTGGAGGAGGGTGGTCCCTGGACCAGAACTTCAGTCCTGAGCCCCGATCAGGAGGAGGGGAGGGGCAGGGGGAGCACCATGTCTTCACTGCAGTGCCCTGGCCAAGGCACACTGGCACGGACTGGAACAGGAATGTTCTCTCTGCTGCGTGGACAGCGGTGGCAAATGCTATAAATGAATTTTATAGAGTGCGATGTTCATAGACTTTTATTTTTCTCTCTTCTCCACAGCTGTCTCTCTAATGAATTCCAAAATAAGGCATTCATGGTGCTCCTGGTAGGTGCGTGACAGGGGCGGGGGGCGCAGGAATTCTACAGGAATACTGGGGTTACAGTCTTGTGACTCCATTGACCGGCAAAGAGGGGGATCCGGGTGCCCGTGGGAACACGAATAATAGCAGCTGACACCGAGCTGGCCTTCACCTGTGCCAGGCCGCGTTCTGGGCTCTATCTGCTCCGTCGCACTTCAGTGTCCCAACAGAGGGGCGCCTGGGTGGCTCAGTCAGTTAAGCTTCCAGCTCTTGATTTTGGCTCCGGTCACGGTCTCATGGTTGGTGAGTTCGAGCTCTGCATCCAATTCCACGCGGACAGGAGGAGCCCGCTTTGGACTCTCTTTCTTTCTCTGCCCCTACCCTGCTCATGCACGTGCTCTCTCTCTCTCAAAATAAATAAATAAAAGACACACACACGTACACGCGTACACACATTCCATGCCATTGTCTGTGTTTTCAGGGGTGGTCAAACCCAGGCACAGCAACGTGTGCACCCGCGGCCTGGCGCTGGGGAGTACTTATTGCCACCGGGGTAGTCAAGTCCCCACAACCTTGCCACGTGCGGGACAAGCTCCAGTTTCCCCCCATATTCCTGAGGTCAGCCCAGGGGTGAGTAAGGAGGGTTCTAGCCCAACCGTGGAATCCTTTCCCCTTGCTTCTGATTGGTGGACATTGACCCGCTTTGGACCAATGAGGTGCAGGAGCCCTGCTCTGGGGTGTTCTGGGAAAATCTTTTCTCCCTGCAGAGAGATGGCCCGTGAAGACTGGTTCCTTTCTCTCCCTACCCCGTTCCTTCCTATTCTGCATATTGGACACTGGGATGCTTCCCTCCACGTCTGCTGCTACCACCCTGATCCAAACCGTCATCTTTTACCTAGAATATTCTGATGTTCTCCTCACTGGTCTCCCTGCTCCCACCCTCCTCCCCTGCACGCAGTGTTCAGCTCTTCTGCCTCTCTTCCTAGAATTTCCGAGGGGTTCAGAGGAGGGGCTTAGTCCTCCAGGTCGGCCCTCTCCTGGGCAGGCCTTTGCCAGCCTCTGCCCAGCACGTGGGGAGGGCACTGCCATGTCCTCCTCTATTTCTTGCTCTTTCCCTTCCAGCACTTTCTAGGCTCAAGCTCCCAGTGCAGGGCTGCCCCCAAATCCCCACCATGCAGCCCGTCCCTGCTGCCCTGGATCCCGCCTCCAGATCTTTCCAGATCCTTCCGGCCCATTCACCCGCTCCCCAATCAAAGCCTACCCGCCCCTCGTCCCCTCCCTCTGGCCCTGCTCCCTGCTGAGGGACACGTGCCTCCCAGTGCCACAGGAGCCGACGGGCGATGGGGAGACACTCCTCTGGCTACCTATTTGTGCTTCCCCGGAGCCCCCGGAGCCCCCTAGAGCTGTGGATGTGACAAATGGGGGCTTTTCAGACACCACGACAATGGCGGGGGAACAAGCCGTTCCAGGGGCAGGAACGCCGCAGGCCCACAGGCTGGAGAAGGGCAGCCCCGCGGGGGCCACGCACACCTGCCGCTCTTTTCTGGCTTTTGGTTCAAACAACTCTTTGGGAAAGAACCCGGGAATGGCCTTGGCAGGTGGGACCCGTTTCCATGGTGTGCAGCTAGCGTTCAAGGACAATGGAGCCTCCGGGTGGCTGGGGACCAGGCCGTCAGGAGAGGGGAGGGGGCCTGGGTGTGGGCGGCAGAGCTGCCCTCCGTCACCACACCGCCTGCTGTCGGGGAGCTGACTGGGGGTCCTGGGCCTGGGGGAGGGGGAGGGACATGGCGGGGGGGCTGCCAGGGCTGTGTCAGCAGCCAGGCCAGACTTGGATCCTGTTTGCAGAGACTCGGCTACAGAAAGGGGCCAGGAACACCCCGGCACCCTCGCCCACACCACCCGCCTCTGTTCCGGCTGGGTCCGAGTGACGGCGGGGGCCCAGAGTGGCTGGCCCTCCTGACCCTGCCTCAGGGGCCTAGAGGGAAATCTAGCCTCCCTCGTCCAGACCGACAGATGAGAGGGGTCCCCGGGCCCATCTGGGACTGAACAGTCCACCCGCCGTGTAGTGTTAATCGAACACCTACTATGTGCCTGGCCCAGTGTTCGCGTGAACATGTCACCTTGTCCACACGTCACCTTGTCCACATGTCACCTTGTCCACATGAATACGTCCCTTCGTTGATTCCTGCACCGGCCCCGTGAGGGGCACCAGAGCCCCCACCCTCCCATGATAGAGAGGAAGGAGGTGAAGGGGTTCCCCCAGCGTCACGTGGTGAAGGGGCCTCGGAGCCGGGATTTGGGTACATGACGCCTGGTCCCGGGTCCTCACTCCCAGCCATCAGTCCTGCCAGCCGCTTTGGATAGGGAGACGCCTCTGCCCAGGGCAAGGTCAGTCGGAGGGGGGGCGCCCAAGAGGCTTCCCGGTTGGGTGGACACAAAATGGAGAAAGCAGGGCTATGACGACCACGGCCGGCTGGACTGTGAAGTGACCGCCACTTCATCACGGCGCTGTTCCGGACACAAGGCCCGCGTGGATTTTAAAGAACTGGCCAGTTCCAGACACGCTCAGATGTGCCCTCGGGATGGGGCGATGGTGGAGACGAAGGATGGGGCCTCGCGGTCAAGGGCCTGAGATCGGGGCCGGACTTCTGGGCTCAGACTGATTTTCCTGTGCCTCGGTTTCCCCGTGAGTAGCAGGGGCTCCCAGGGCGGGATGGGGCAGGTGGGGCGAGCGCAGGTGGAGCCTCTGCCGCAGGGATCGCTCCGGAGGCGGCGTGGCCGTTGGGGCGCACAGAGCGGGGTGTCCCTTCCTCTCTCCAGGCGCCTCGCTCGGAGAGAACTCCGGAAGTCGAAGGTTCGGGCCTTTTGTGAAAGAGAGGCCTGGGCCGTGGGAGCCCGGGCTCTGGGGGCGCCTGGCAGCCTTTCATTCTCCGAAGCGCTGTGTTTATCTGCGTTTTCCACCCGAAAGCCCGGGGGAGACGTTCATTTGTGAGGATGCGGCTCCCAAAGGAGCTGGCAATTTCATTCGAGGAGCTAATTCGGCAGAATCCGCGCGGTTTACTCTAAAGCGGGTTCATGTCAGACGGAGAGGCCCGAGAGGAAGGCGCCAACGCCGCGGGGCTGAATGCAAAGGGGGCGGAGGGCTTGGCCGGCCACCCAGAGCCTCTGCCTGGGGAGTGTCACCCCGGCCACCGGGAGCGGCAGGAGCAAAGCCTGGGCCCCCAGACACTCGCGCTCCTGGCCAGCGGCCTCAGAGGGGAGACACCCGCCCCGCATCCTGCTCCCGCCCTCGGGGTCGCCCCCAGTGCCCCGGGGGAACGCCAGCATGAACCCCGCATCAGGAGTCGGATGGGCCTCGGCTCAAACGCCCGCTCTGCCATTCACCGGCTGTGTGGGCCTGGACACCTGCACGACCCCTCGGAGCCTCAGCGTCCTCATCTGTCAAATGGGAACAAGTAACAACACCTCTTCCAGGGGGATTGTGAGGCTCCGGGAAGTTCCCTTAAAGAGCTTAGCAAGCGTCCGCCCGTTTCCAGTGCGCAGGGCATGCCGGCTGTGTCACTAGTCGCTCCTTCGTTAAATGGAGAATAGAGAGACCAGGCGCCCGTTCATCGCAGATCTTAGACTCTTTACGGGAGGAGCCCAACGTCCAGCACCTGCGGGGCCTCAGGGAACGGAGCGGTCCTTCTCTGGGGGCGCATCGGCTGATCACCCCGGTGCGTGGTAAGGACAGGCTGGGTCACGCTGCCCGCAGACGGCCCCCCAAGAAGAGGCCCAGCCCGGGAAGGCGGGTTTCTTGCTCAAAGCGCCGGTGCCCAGAGGGGCGGCTGCGAGCTGTGCTCAGGGGGCTCCTCACTTGCGACCCGGGTGATGAAGCAGCCTCGCCCCTGCGTCACTGGGGCCTGGGCACAAACAGGGGAGCTTGGCCAGGGGGCCTGGCGGGGCGGCTGAGCGCTCAGCCTGGAGACTGGGCGGGGCAGTCGCTGTGCCCCCAGCTCATTGACCAGATGGGGTCACGAGGCCCCCAGCCCCCAGGGACCTGGACTTGCTGCCGTGGTGCCTGCAGGTGGATACTCCCTCGACTTCCAGAGGGTTCCCGGGAACCCAGTCCGCGTGGACGGTGGATCCTGTGCTTCCGAACCTGCGGAGGGAGGCTGGGCCCTCTTCTCCCCCCCTGGGGCCGGCAAACTCCGGGACGTGGGGCCTGTGGCTGGTGTCCCTGGGCCCTTCTTCCCCGGCGGTTCCTTCCAGGTCACAGCTCCTGAGGAGGCCCGAGGGGGTCCGTTTGATTCTGCGGGAGCCAGGCCCCTGTCCACATCTCAGGTCCCAGAGACACGTGTTCCCGGCAGAAGGGCCTCTGATGACAGAGTTCTTGAATGATCGTCTCACTCGTGGGTTGTGTGTGGTGTGCGTGTGTGCGTGTGTACATCTGCGTGTGTGTACACGTGTGTATATGTATGTATATGTGCGTGTGTGCGTGTGTACACGTGCGTATGTGCTACATGTGTATATGTGGGTGAGTGTATGTGCATGTGTACACGTGTACATTTTCGTATATGTACATGTGTCTGTATGTGGGTGAGTGTATGTGCATGTGTATATGAGTATGCATTACAGTATCTGTGTATATGGACGTGTATATGTGTGTGTGTGTATATGTATGATTATGTGTGTGTGTGCTTTCCAGAGATCCCTGCGGAGAGAGCACCAGGCGGCCACAGCGCTTGCTGGCTCGATGTCACCGCGTATTGGTCGCCTTCCCTTCTGTCTCCCACTCCCCTGCTCCCTCGCCTGTGTTGCCTGGATCACCTTCCAAAAACCCGCTTGCCCTTGAATCCTTGTCCCAAGTCTTCTGGGGACCCCGAGCTCGGGTGATCCTTCCCTTTCCCCGGCCCTCTCGGCCACAGTCCCTGGTGTTATTACCTTAATGTTTATTCATTTTTGAGAGAGAGAGCGAGCGAGACAGAGTGCGAGCAGGGGAGAGGCAGAGAGAGAGGGAGACACAGAATCAGAAGAGGCTCCAGGCTCTGAGCTGTCAGCACAGAGCCCGATGCGGGGCTCGAACCCACGAACTGCAAGACCATGACCTGAGCCGAAGCCAGACGCTTAACCGACCGAGTCCCCCAGGCGCCCCTGGTGTTATTACCTCATAGGCGTCAAGTCTTGAGTCCTCGTGTTTGTGTGACTGCTGTCCTCTGCTCACCAGCTCCACGAGGGCGGGAACCGTGGCTGGACCCCTGTGGTACCGAAGCTCAGAGCACCCTGCCCAGCTCGGAGGGCACGCGAGAACTCGTGCTGAGTGCCTGAATGACTGAATGAATGGATGCGTCCTCTGGCACCACAATTAGACTCTGCCCCAAACTTAACCCGTCCCGTTTCTTCTCCGTCCTGCCCCCAGCAGACCTAATCTGAAGAACGACTTGGTGCCGACGGACGCGGCCTGCCTCTCTCTGGCTGACACAGGCTGATGTCGACAAGGCCTGTCCAGGGAGGGGAGCCACCCCGATGATGAGGACGTACAATGGAAGAGATGAGGGGCCGTGGCTCTCGGGGGCCCGGAGGCCCGGCGGAGCCCTGGGGTCAGGGAACGGAGAAGGCCCGGGCTGCGGCGTCGGCGGGGCCGGGGGAGAGCTCTCCGGGGGGACTCGGCCCGGGGCCACGGCCTGTCCCTGCTCAGCTGCGTGTCTGACGCGGGGCCAGGCCCTCCCCCTCCTCCTCGGCCTCAGCGTCCCTATCTGTAAATGGGGATCGTAACCCACACCTCAGAAATACAAAAGAAGGTCGGATACACAAAATCCTGACACTTCGTAAATTACAAAGTCTTCGCTCACCAAAGGCGGTGAGGAGGGACCGCGGATTAAAGGCGGAGCGGCAGACGGAGCGCTTTGGGCCGCAAGCAGCCGGAAACTCCAACTAGAAGCGGGTGGGATGATGAAGACAACGCGACGCCTCCCTCTTCATTGTCCGAGCTCCGTCAGGCCGTGAGTCTGCTCGCCGGTCTTTTCTTTCTTAGTTGCTGGTGGCAAAGGCCTCGCCTGCCTTTTTTCTCCGCCGTCCCGAGGCCAGAACCTGGCGCCGAGAAGGTTCCCAGTAACGGTTCCATCCGGGACTTCACCTCATCCTCAGAGCCACAGGGTCTGTTAAGTTGTGATCTCCCTAATGCCAGGTGAAAGAACTGAAGCTCAGAGGAGGTAAGTGACCTGCCCAAAGTCACACAGCAAATAGAGGGCTCATGCCACACCCCTGAGCCAGGCTGTAACTCTGCTGTCCTTCCGGGTCAACAGCCCCCAGTTCAGGGAGTGGGGGGATGGGCCGGACAGCACAGAAGTCTGCGAGACAGAAGTCCAACATCCTCCTCATTTTGATAATTGCGCCGAGGACATAAATTCGGTAACGTGTGCTTGGTCCGCCTCGGTTTCCTCCTAAGTAGCGAATTTATGGGGCGCACACGCACAGGGGTGATTATTTCCTGAGAGTTTATAGTACCGAGGCTCCTTTACTTCCCTCCAATAAATCTAACGTATACGGATCGGCAGATCAAACAGTGCATTTCGGGGCGTCGGGAGGGTGTGAATCACTCGCAGTGATTTGGGAAACCGGGCGAGATTACGGTTTTGCATAATGCAAATCGTGATGGAAACGTATCTGGTTGGACCTGCCGCGGATGTAATTAGAGCAATGAACACCAGGAGAAATTCGTTTTCCCAGGACAGAGCAAAGTCTGCTTGGTATGCAAAAGAGCACGGTTATTTGCAACACAGGAGCCCGGAACGTGGTTAGCAAAGCAGCCAGTGACTGTTTGATTTGCAGCTTTAAAGAACTCAAGGATGAATAAAACATCGAATTAATTGCCGAAGAACTGTCGCCCGCCTGCCTGTGATCGAAGCACCTTCAGAAGCACAAAATAACCCAAGCCCGAGGCTGCAGTGTCCCTGCCCCTGGCCCCAGAAACTGCGTTTGCCTTCCATACTTGGTCGTACCCGGAATTTCCTCCCTTCCAGACTCTCCCTCTCAGTCCAACTGGCCCCATCTGAAGTCCCCTCCTCCAGAAAGCCCTCCCTACGTACCCCGCCCTGCGTGGGTGCTCCTTTGTCTGACTTCCTATTGCGATTGCCTCATTTGTTGAGTGAATATTTACTGGGCACCTGCTATGTGCCAGGCACGCACTGTTCTAGGCACCGGGGAAACGGAAGTGAACAAAACAGAGGGTGCTCTCTGCCTATGGGGAGCGAAAGACAACAATCGAAAGAGAGAGATTAATGCACAGGAAGTGACCAATGCTATGGAGAAAAGAAAGCAGCGAGGTGGGAGGAAGGGTAGGTGAGGCCAGGAGGGCAGATCAGTTACACATTTAGTCCGGATAGACCAGGAGGTCTGAGATGGTGACACCTAGGCAGACCCCTGAAGGTGGTGAGGGCAGGGGCCATGAAAAACACCTAGGGGAAGAATGTGCCAGCCAGAGGGAAGAGCATGAGCAAAGGCCCTGAGGCAGGAATATTTCCGGAGGTTTGAGACACGCAAAGGTGGGTGTGGCTAGAGTGACTTGGAAGGAAAGTGCCGGGCGGTGAGGGCGGTGAGTCCAGACAGGGAGCACAGCCAAGGTCATATACAGCTCATTCATTCACCTCCCAATTGATTCATTCACTCAACAAATATTTTTTGAAGCCCTACTATGTGCCAGGTACTTGCTATTCTAGACCCTGGAAAGCCAGCCCTAGACCTGACAAGCAGGTTCCCCTGCCGACACGGGGCTCGCCTTCCGGTAGAAAACAGAGAGTAAATAGATGAGGGAATTAAAAAGGTAATTTCAGAGAGTGGCCAGGAGGGAGCAGAGAGTAAGGCGGTGCAGAAGGTGGGCCAGAGAGGGATAGGGACACACAGCACAGGCTGAGGGAGTAGAGACTAACGCTGGGGGCTGTACGGGGGGACTTTCCTGAGGTGGGCAGTCCTCCCTGTCCCCGCTGACGTCCAGTCCAAGCCCACAAGCCCAGAAGAAATTCCTCTTCGTTCTTGAGCGACCCTGGTCTTCTCCCTAAGCCCATGTAGCAGATGAGAAAACTAAGTCTCCTTCGGGTCTGGGAACCTGGCTTCCACTTTGTGACCTGTCCCCATCGAGCCTGGCAGTTGGTGGGGGACAGGGTGAGGTCGACTGTCCTCACGGAGCCCACGGGAGGGAGGCTGTCCGGGAGGTTTTAAACCGGCAGCCTCCTGCGGCCTCTCCGGGCCGATCCGGGAGAGCTGCGACCAGCCCCGGGCCCTGTGCTGGCCGCCCTGGAGGAGCTGGTGCCGGGACGAGACTCCGTGGGCAGGAGGGAAAAGCCCCCTTCTCCGCGTTGCAGGCACGCTGGGGGCAGGGGCTTGCAGGCTGTCTGGGAACACGAGGCCAGCCTCGTCTCCTGGCTCCGGGTGGCGGGGGGGTGCTGGCAAAGCGCGGTTAGCAGGTTCAGGACGGTGGCCAGGGACCCGGCTGTGCAGGGAGGGCAGCGTGGGCCCCATCTGTCTCTGCCACCCTGGTTCTCACCTGGGTGGAAAGGAGGGTCTCTGGGCCCCCACTCTCCCATCCGTGGGGATCTCCTTCCTGTCCCCACCCCCCACCCTCCATGTACCATAGAGATCCCTACTCAGAACCGCCATGACTCCCATGGGACCCAGGTCTGAGAGGACACCCAGGTGACTTCACCCCTTGAGCCAGGCCATGCCAGGTGCCCCCGGCACCTTCTCCTTAAACCTCCAACTGCCCGGGAGTGGGGACTGCTGTCAATCCCTGCTGGGCGGGAGCCCCTGGCATTTGTCGAATGAACAAATGAAGAGCGGGTGAGTCCCCCCTTCCCTGCTGTCCCAGGGTCTTGTGAGGACACAGAGGAGGCTGTGCCCTGTGCGGGGACGGGCGGGGGAGTCGCCCCCTTGGGGGCTGTTTCTTCTCGTTTGGGGGGCAACACCCACCTCCTTCTGTCACCGCGGGGTGGAGGGGGCTGGGGGTCACTTTAAAACGGAGGCCCTGCTCCCACTCACCGGGCTGCTGGGTCCGCGGCTCCGCGATCCTGTCCTCCTGGGGGAGGGAGAAGGCAGATGTGAATTGACGGGCAGAGGACGGACGACCAGGGTGTGGGAGCCCCAAGTCACCGGGGAGGCGCGGACCGGGGGCCGTCCGTCCAGGGGCGGCTGCAGGCGCCCGGAGTGGACGTGGCCTGGAGTCCACGCCACCCGGGCAGGCCAACTTGGTGGACATCTGTCTGGCTGTCTCTCCCCCATTTTCATGTGAAAGGCAGGCGGGAGGGGGCGCGGGGGGCCTGGGAGCTGCCATCTGCTCCCGGAGGCCCGTCGCGGTGAGAGCCTGGCGACCCGAGACAGGGTTGGGGGGCGGCTGGGGCCGAGGGTCAGGGAGAGGAAAACTGACAGAAGGTGCTGGCGTGGAGGGTGGGCGCTGACGGGCAGGGCTGTCGTGGGCTCCGTCCCATCTGTGCCCATCCCTGCCGATGCGGTTCTGGGCCCGGTCCGGCTCAGGTGTCCCCTTCCCTGCCCAGGGCCGGGCTGTCCCACGCAGCCCGCACTCAGCCCTTCTTGGTGCCAGCGGCGGAGCCAGCGTCTGAACCCACCAGGCCAGCCTGCCTCAACCACGGGGAGGCCAGGGTGTCGGGGACGGTCCCCAGGCCACACCTGTTTGGCGGCCAGGAGGGGGACCCCCCGGGAGGCTTCCTCCAGCGCTGACTCTCCTGGTCTGGACACCTGGACGCTCGAACCAGAGGTGGCTCAGGACACGTGTGCAAAGAGGGGGTCTCCCAGGGAGCAGGCAGGTGGGGAATGGGGCCCCCGCCCCCATCCTCTGGCAGCGCCCCTGTACACCTGAGTTTCCAGGAAGGAAGAGTCTGTGGCCTTCTCTTCCTGCAGGGACTGGGCGCACCGGGGAGGCCTCCCTGCTCGGCACAGACGCCCCTGACCGGGACAGCCTGCTGTCTCACCGCGGACCCTTCACTGCGGTCCGAATCCAAGTGCTGACCTCGGGGGATTCCTTTTATTGTTTTAGTGGAAATTCGGCGTGCCCCCTTTTGGGGCAGTTTTAGGGGTTGGGGAGGAGGTGGGTTGTTGGGGAGAAAATGTGACTCCCCCTCCCGCCCGTGGAGCAGGACCGGCCGGGGCACCTGCAGGGATTTGCCTGGTGACTGGCGGGAGGGTCACCTAGACCCAGAAGTATAAAGGAAAGGAGGGACCGTTCTCAGTGGCCCCAGCGGGACAGCCCATATCGAGAAGGGAAGGGCCACGCCGGCCGGGCCACGCCTGCAGAGCTGTCTCCATTTCTCTCCCCTGCACGCCCGCCCTCGCTCACTCGGAGGGAATGCACGGATATTCTGTTTGTAATTAAAACGTAATTTAATTATCCACTGAAAATGAGGTTCCAGAATTAATATTGAAATGCATTCTAGCTGTGTCTACATCTGTCCTCCTGCTCGTTAGAAAATCAGGAGGTGGAGGCAGAGAAGACCCCAGGAGGGCGCGTGCGGTTCCTTCCTCAGCAGACCACTCGCCGAGTGCCGGGCGCCCCTCCTAGGTGCCGCGTGCAGCCGGCCGTGGGCGGAGCAAAGCCTTAAAACCCTGTCCTCTCGGAGTTTATTTCTCAGGGGCAGGAGACAGACACCGAACCAGTAAACGGTCACACGCACAATATAGGGTCGGATTGGGACACCCCTTAGGGAGAATAAGCAGGTCAGGGGAAGGGCTGCTGTGTCAGCAGGGCGGCCGGAGGGACCCCCGGGAGGGTGGCCTGTGAGCAGAGGCCTGGGGTGTGGGGGTCGGCAGGGGGCCCGGGCAGAGGGCAGAGCCAGGAAAAGGCCCGGGAAACATCCCCTGGAGAGTCGGGGGGGGGGGCTGCAGGTGCCAGGTGGGCCGAGAGGAGTTTGGGGGGGGCGAGGTCACTCCTGCGGGGCCCCTGGGCCCGTGTGAGGGGTTCGGCTTCTACCCTGAGGGAGATGGGACCCGGGGTGTCTGGGACAGGAGGGGCCTGAGCGGGGTTTTAAGCTTCAGGACGCAGGTGGAGCTGAACTGCGGGTGAGGGCGGGGCGAGAACCCCCCCCCCCCAGGAGCCCCTGCAGGGAGAGGGAACAACGGGCGGGGCCGGGGAGGAGGCACGCGGGCAGACGACAGTGTGTAAAGGAGCAAGAGGGAGAGAGAGGTTGCGAGAAGCCTAAGTGTGCTCTCGGGTTCTTGTTTTATTTCCTGGTGTTTCCTTTTCCTCCTGGCAGGCCTCATCCCTGCAGGGAGACCAGGTGCTGGGGGACCCCGGGCCACGCCCCTCACGCCCATTGGTCAGGTGCGCTCACTGCCCACCAATCGCAGACGAGGGGTGGATCCTGTCACTGGCTGAGGCCCAGGTGGTCCCGCGGGGCTGGGCAGAAGCGGGGTGTCAGCCGGGCACAGGGAGGTGACCCCGCGGTGGCCGCGGCCTCAGCAGCATGAGATCCAGGACGAGGAGTAACTGCGCCCCGGCCTCCAGCGCTTATAAACCACAGAGGAAACTGCAGCCCCTATTAACTACCTACGATAAGGACTGAAAAGTAAGAACGCCAACTTTGGAGACCAAGATGCTGGCCGAGCAGAATCCAGGGCCTTGACTTCTCCGGGCCCCCCGCCTCATGTGCCCCACTGCCGTCCCCCCCTGCCCCCCCCCCCCGTCTCCTGTGGAAGCTTCCAGGAGGCTCTGCTGGGCCTTGGGAGGATAGGCTCATTGAGCCGAGGTTCGCCGAGGTCTCGCAGGAAGTCCGGGCAGGTCAAGGCCCCCATCGACCGCCGGGCTGATCAATTCTCTGTCAGCTGAAGCTTCCCGGCAGGGGACCGGTTCCCAGAACTGGGCTCTCAGGACAGGGCTGTGACAGGCAGGGACATGGGGGACCTGGCTTCCTGGATGTCCTGATGCCGGGCGGACGCAGGTCTGCGGTGGCTCCGGCTCTGGCACGGCCTGCATGGGTCCCAGCCGGAGGGTCCCAGGACCTGCGGGCAGGCGAGGGCGGGACCGCGGGGCACAAGCCGGAGCAGGTGCTCCTGCAGGGGGCGCTCCCCGGGCAGCGCTGCCCACTCGAGAAGGCCGTCCCCCCGTCGCCGGAAGTGTTCAACACCCTCCGCCCCGCTCGCGCACCTGCGGGCGTATGTGGCGCCGGGACGCCAGGCTGTGGCCCCGGCAGCCGGCGGTCCGTCGGCGTCTGCTGAGTGGCTGGCGGGAGCTGAGCCGGCGAGGCCCGTCGCGGGGCATCGCGGGCCCTAACGGCTGCGGGGCGAGGGCCTTTTCCAGCGCCTCCGAGCATCTCCGTTCGCTGGCCTTCTGCTCACTCTGCCCTCCGTCGCCCTCCCTCCTGAGCGGGCGCGAATGACACTTGAGCCCCCGAGGTCAGGGGGTAATGGGGTCTGGGCAGACACATGACCGAGGCTGAGGAATTCCCCAGCAGCTGCCGCTCGCCGGGCTGGGGGTGGGGGTTGGGGGTGGGGGTGGGGGTGGGGGGTCTCCAGCTCCTGCCTTGGGATGGGGAGGATGCAGCCCTCGCCCACACGAGCCACATAGAGGCGGCTTGTGTTCGCTCCAGGCTGGGCTGTGCTGGGTGCTGGGCCCCGGGGAGGAGACGGACCCTGTCCGCACCCTCGGCGACGCCCAGTTCTGCCAGTGTGAGCATCAGTCAGACTGTGCGCCGAACCCTCGACCCCATGCTCAGGTGAGCGGGAAATCCGTCCTGCCCCTGCCCCGACTTCAGCCACACGGGGGCTCCTGGGAAGGAGTGTGGTGCAGCTCAGGGCCCGCCCAGTGACAAAATGTAAAGGGGGCAGCGTCCCTTTCAGGCTTCTGTCAGTTGGTCCTTGGTTCTGACACATTCGCACACATTCCAGATTCCATCCATCCCGTGCCAGCCCAGCCTCTGAATACATCCAGAGTTCGTTCACTTTCTGTCTGCTTCGTGGCTGCGGGTTGCTTCCCAGCCACTTATGTCCCTGCTGAATAGCGCTGTGAGCCCCTCCCTGGCTGGCATCCCCCGCGCCCGCCACCTGCAGTTCCCTCTCCACGGTCAGCTAGAGGGACCCTCCTCTGCACGGCAGCACGCCCCAAAGCCAGCATCCTCGCAGCCAGGCACAAAGCTCTGCCTGATCTTACCCCTTCAGGTCTCAGCCACTCTTTTAATAATGCAAAGCCGATTTGTTTGCATGGACCACAATGGGATTACGATACCAGATTAAATAAGGAGGCAGTTCTCCGTGAAGAGGAGGAGATCAAGATTCGTAAGTAGCCGACTTCGGGACCTCGGGCCATGGGAAGACACACCCCCCACTCTCGCGCTTCCTCACTCCCCTCCAGGCACGCTGCTCTGCTTGCTGGTCCTCGAGTGCACAAGCACACAAGACATGATTGAGCCTCAGGGCCTTTGCACTTGCTGTTCCGTCTACCTAGAATGTCCTTTCCCGGCAGTCCAGGCCACATGGCTTTCTTCTTTAACTAACCCAGTCTTTTCTCAAATGTCATCTGGTCAATGAGGCCTTCCTTGGCCACCCACTTTCGAATAGCGCATGCGCACGCATGCACATACTCTGTATCTTCTCTACTGCATTATTTTTCTCCTTTATAATTATCACCATTCTCCATGTCATTTCTTTTTGCTTACTTATTTACTTCACTTATGGTCTGGCTCCCCTGGTAGGTGTCAGCTCCGCAGGGACAGGGACATTTGTTTCTTTGTAGTTGTGTCCACAGCACATCATTTTCTGTTGATTGGATGATGGGTGGATGGATGATGGGTGGATGGATGGATGGGTGGGTGGGTGGGTGGATGGATGGGGGGATGGATGGATGGATGGACGGATGGACGGATGGGTGGGTGGATGGGTGGATGGGTGGAGGGATGGATGGAGGGATGGATGGATGGATGGATGGATGGACGGATGGGTGGGTGGATGGGTGGATGGGTGGAGGGATGGATGGAGGGATGGATGGATGGATGGATGGACGGATGGGTGGGTGGATGGGTGGGTGGATGGATGGATGGATGGATGGAAGGATGGATGGAGGGATGGATGGGTGGGTGGATGGATGGATGGATGGAGGGATGGATGGAGGGATGGATGGAGGGATGGATGGATGGACGGATGGACGGATGGGTGGGTGGTTGGGTGGGTGGATGGATGGAAGGGTGGGTGGTTTTGTGTGTCGCTTCAAGCCGATCTGGAGGCCTCTGCTTTCCCTGGGTCCTGTATGAGACACATAAACCTTAAGACTTAATCTGCTCAAACCAGCAGCAGCAGTCTCTGGCTTGCCAGGAAGAGCTCTGACACTGGCGATAAAGCCTCATTTTACCGATGGAGAGACTGAGTCCCAGAGAGGGGAGGCGACCCCCCAGGTACCACAGCTGGCCAGCATGGAGCTGGGGTTTGACCCAGGGATTCTGGGGGAGGGGTGCCTGCTGTCTTCCCGGTGCAGGACCCAGAGGGTCTCCTTCCTGTGGGGCGGGGCCAGCCCTGAGCTGGTGGCCCTGCCTGGGCGGTCCTGCGGGGAGGCCCGGGGCCTGCCGTCCCTCCGTGGGTTGAGCCTCGCCGCGTCACGGCCGGTTTAACCGGCGCTCAGGGCAGTGGCGGGATGCTCAGAGCTGTGCCCGGACACTGATTTCCCAGCAGGACGCGGGCTCTGGCCCCAGCGCATTTCCTCCTCAGGGTGGGGACAATAAGACAGGAGAGCGGTGCCACTGTGGCACAGGGCCATCCTGGGTGCTGACTCCCCCCTGCTGTCAGCTCTTCTGGGGCCAGAGACGGACGTCTCCGGGGGTGGCACACGGCAGGAGGCTCTCGGTCACTCCCCAGCTCTCAGCTCCCACCCCCATGGTCTCTTGCTCAGGTGTTCAGGCCGTTTCTATTGACCGGCGGAGCTGTCACTCAGTGTTCAAGTCACACCTGAGAGTCACCCCTGGTCCCTATGCCACTGGAACCCCCCAGTGTGGCTTTTCTGCTTTGACTCCGCTCACCTGGCCTGTCCCCACCAACCTGGAGCCACCAACCTGGAGTCACCTCTCCCTGGGGCACTGCAGACACCCTCCCCTACCTTCTGCCTCCACCACGACGCCTGCACAACCCCCTGTCCCTGTCGAGGTGACACAACACTTTAAGCGTGTCAGTCAGTCCTTGTTACCTCTCTGCTCATTGTTGGCCATGGCTCCACCTGACTCAGCACCAGTGCTGTAGCCCTGAACTTGGCTCTGGGCCTGTGCACCTGTCTCCCCTTTGTCCTGCATGCCCCCGTCTCCTCAACTGCCCACACAGCCCTCCTGTATGGGGGGGGGGGCACCCCATTAATCTTCAAAACATTCCCTGTTATTTTCCCTCATTACCCTTATGTCATCATAAAATTAACTTTATTGGCTATTAGTGGGCCGTACTTAGCTGTGTCTGTCTCTTGTTGGCCATTTAAACCACTCGGCCTTAAGGGTATGACACAATTCCAGGTACAAAGCGGGTATGCGCTAAATATTCTCCGAACGAATAAACGCATTGGCGAATATATTGTGTGTGCAGATGGTCGTGTCCGTGCTCACACACACGCACACACACCCTTCGGTCTCCTTTCCCAACCGTGGGAACTTTTCCCCAGTGACACGACACAGTTCCCTGCGAGAAGCTGTAAGTGGACCCCGGCACGGAGCCAGCGCCCACCTCCCTCCCCCGCGGCACCTGCTGAGTTAGAACCAGATGCTTCTTGAGGCTCTCCCTCCTCTGGGCAGAAGATCCTCAAACCTCTGTGGATGTTAGTTCTGTCCTCTCGTTTCTCCAGAGTGTCCGAGGAAAGACTCCTGGAGGAAATAACCGAACAAAACCTGACTTTCTGAGAGCTTGGGGACACCAACCACAGCGTCCGCGGAGGGAAGGCGGCACAGGGTCCTCCTGGGGAGGTTCTGTCTCCGGCTTCCTGTCTCCTGAGGCCCCACCTGCCCGTCAGAGCTCTTCCCCCAGCTGTCGTCTGCGGTGCCCGGTTCACGGGACAATTCTTCTCTGAGCCCCGATCGGCGCCCGCCGCCCGCTCCTGGGGGTGTATTTCCTCTTACCGTCCCGCCTCCTCCCACGTGGTCAGAACACTGCTCACGGCCCCCCAAAATCCTGGGGTCTCCTTGGGGTTGTTCCTCGCCTAAGGCTTCACTTAACAAGTCACAGACGGGACCGCGTTATGTCACAATCCGCCACAAAAGCAAAGCCACAACTTTGAACTTCTGTAAATAGTGAAAAGTAATGAAATGACACTTCGAGTCTTATAAAACATTCATTGTATCAAGGGCCCCGGTATAATAAAAATATATATACATATACATTAAAAAGATAACTCTCTAGAACCATAAATATGACACAAAATTAACATCAGCTGGAATGGACATGAAATCCCTTGTTGGCATGGATGAATATCCTTGTGCTGTTTTGGAATAATTCATCTGGCCCAAGATTATGGCCAAAGTGGATTCAGATCCTGGGCTTTGGAGTAAGTCAGGTGGGACCCGGGTTCAAGTCCGGGTTTGCTCTTAAGGGCTGTGTGACCTTGGGAAAAACATCAGACCCTCTGTTCTTCAAGTTCCTCATCTATAAAACGATGATAGTAACAGGACCCTTCCTCACGGGGGCGTCCCGAGGGTGCAGTGGAGTTACACACGTGGCCAGCTGCTGTGGGACTCGGCGATGGCTCAAGAAGCTGGAAGGCTTTGTCGTTATGTTGGCCACCTGGAGCCCTCCAGGGAGCACCTCCGACACCCCAGGTGCTGCTGAACTCCCAGAGAGAGATGCCTGGCTAGATCTTCGTAAATAGTTGAAACGAATAAAAATGTGCTCTTAGACATACATATATTTAAAAAGCACAGTGATTACACAACGGGCCCCCATGTAATAAAAGTTACATAGACCAGACTAGAAATACAACTCTCTCTGGCCCATAAATTTGACCTACAACTTGCACATGAGCTAAAGAAGACATTAAACATTTCATTAAAACTCATTTGTTGGGCCTTTAAGAATTTACGGCAAGGTCCCCGTAGATGTGTCTGCTGCCCCTACTTTGATCTGCTTTTCTGGAATTTGGAATTTGCCCCCCCCACCCCGCAAGGAGGCACTTTCCATCTGCTCAGGGCCCAAGGGATTTCATTTATCCAACAGGTATTTACAGAGCACCTGCTCTGCACTAAGCAACGTTTTAGGCACTGGGGATGAAACCTTGAACACAACAACCCACCCCCGAAGAAAACAGATAAAAATCACTGCTTTCCTGGAACCCCTAGTCTAATCAGGTGAGATAAAGACAAGAGGAAGGGAGAACAGATGGATGCTTGGGAGGGAGGGAGAGAGGAAGGAAGACAAAAAACAGTGTATTGAAGGTTGGCTCCGTGCCGGGCTCTGACGCGCTGTCCCACTGGAGGTCCGCGGCGCCCCTCAGGGGCAAGTGCTGCGAAGTTCCCCATTTTACAGATGTGGAAACTGAGGCCCTGAGAGGTTAAAGATGCCCAGCAGGAAGTGGTAGAGGCATGAACTGAACCAAGTGCATCTGGATTCAAAGCCTCTCAGAGGTTGGGAATGAATGAATGAATGGTTTCCGGAGTGAACGAATGAGTGGACGTGTGTGGACTTCCACGTCATTCTGAGGGCCCTGCAAAGCAGAGACCCCACGAGGGCTTTTCAAAACCCTGGGAGAGTCTGAGCCTTGCTCTGTGTCCTCCCACCGACCTCTGACTCCCCCCAGATGATTCGGGATCGAGATCGAGGCCCCTCCCCTGCACCGCCTCGCCTGTTCCTACAGCATCTCCCCTGCACCGCCTCGCCTGTTCCTACGGCATCTCCCCTGCACCGCCTCGCCTGTTCCTACGGCATCTCCCCTGCACCGCCTCGCCTGTTCCTATGGCATCTCCCCTGCACTGCCTCGCCTGTTCCTACGGCATCTCCCCTGCACCGTTGCACCGCCCCCCCCCCCCACTCTGCGAGCTTCTGCCCTCGCCCTCCGCAGTCCACTCTCCACTCCAGCCAGGGCACTCCTGTGAAAGCCCAAGTCAGGCCATGCCCGCCCTGCCCGGAGCCCTCTGTGGCTCCCACCTCCCTCGGAACACGGGCCGGGCCATGTGTCCTGCCCCATCCCTCTGCCCCCCTGAGCCCGGCCCCCTCCTTGCTCCCTCTGCTCCAGCCACGCCTCCTCCAGCATACCAGATGCACTCCCCCGATCCTTCCCCGGGGTCCTCCGGCTCCTCTGTGAAGCCCACCCGGACCACCCACTCTCTCACGGCAGCCTCACCCCCTCCTGTCCTTCATTTTTTTCTCCACAGCACTTGTCACCAGCTGACATTTTTCTTAATACATCTCTGTCGCTCTCCGTCGCCCGCTCAAATGGAGCGTCTGCTCAGGAGGGCAGGGATTCTTTCCCAGGCCTGCCTGTGTTCTCCCTGGCTGCAATGCCTTTCCTACCAATTAAAACAAATCTCCATCATCAAAAACAAAAGCCTTTGCTCAGGGCGCTCTTGGTACCAGGCACAGTGACTGCTTCTGTCCCGCTAAGACGGCCTGTCGACCAGGCCCCAAGTCAGGGCTCTGCGGGTGGGTCCGGTCATTGTTTCTCTTCGTTTCCCTAATTCCTGTGAGCAACGTTTCTCCGCATGACTCACCCTTACCTAATTCTCTAAGAGCCTCCCTCGAGTAAGCGGAGTCCCCAGTTAGAAACCAGAAGTTTTTAAAACAAGAGATCCCTTCTACAACGTGTCTGGTCCCCAGAAGACCAAGGGCAATGCAAGGGAGGCAGGGGGCTTTTGTCTGTCTTGCTCACTTCTGTACTCTCAATGACTGGTATACAGTGGGTGCTCCATAAATGTTTGAGTTTGAATAAACGTGAAAGGGATAAACAGCAGCCGAGGAGGGTGACTTCAGTCTGGGTGTGGGGAGTCACATGTGAGCTGAGATCTGAAGGGTGAGACAGGGCCACCAGGAAAAAAAATATATGGGGCGATAGCATGCGCAAAGGGCCTGGGGCAAGAACAAGCTTGGTCCGTGGGAGACACTCTGTGCAGCAGCGGTGGAGAGAGCTGGAGGAGAGGAGAGACAGATGAGTCTAAGAGGACAGCAGGGGCCAGGCCGTGCAAGGCGTCGGAGGCCATGATGGGGAGTTTGGATTTTATTCCACGTACAAAGGGAGCCACTGATGGTTTCACAGTAGAATAGTGATGTGATTGAGTTATATTTTTAAAAGCTCATTCTGACTGCAGGGGGTGAGCGTGGATTGAGAAGATGAGAGTGGACACTGGGGCCCAAGAAGAAGTCCCAGCATGGATGACGGGGCGCAGGCTAGGAGCGCATGTGGGGGGCTGAGACGCTCTTCAGAGATAGACTCAGGACTCCAGCTCGAGTGCGTGGGGTCCACAGTCAGGTTTAGGGAACGAAGCCCCTGCTTAAAGTGAGATGTGGCTTCGTCTGGAAATCTCGTTCCCGGGACACGTTCGCGTGGAGACGTCATGAAGACAGGTGGCTGGACCAGTGTCCTGTCACAAGTATCATCACAACACGACCTTCATGGTCCCGGAAAGCTCACACCCCCAGACACCCCCAGTGGGGTTGTCATCGTTGGACCTCCCCCTCGGCTTCCCTTCTCGGAGGACGGCCTCTTTCGGAGTCTGCGAGCAACCGTGAGCGCATGTTAGTTTTGCTAATTGATATAAATGACTCGCCTTTCACAGCCGCGCGTCGGCGCCGAGCGCGTCCACGTTAATTGGGTTGGAGGAGGAAAATTAAGTGCTTCAATTTGCCATTTTTCAAGATGAAGAATGGGAAAGGAGAAAATCGTTGGGCTTTAAGAGAGGAGCTGACGCCGGCGTCGGGGAGGGGGCAGAGGCTGCCCCGGGGAGGGGTCCGCAGGGAGAGCAGCGCAGGGGAGAGGAAGAGTGGAGAGGAGGTCACATCCGGAAGCACCTCCGGAAGCCCTTCATTTGCATAAAGGATTTAAAAATGGCCGGCTGCTTTTCAAAGGCAGGGCTCGTCCAACGCTCATGGCTGCCCTGCGGGGTACCGCTCCCCCCGCACAACCCAGGTCAGAAGGGAGTCTAAAATGGCAAGAACAGGAAGCCTAACTTCAAGAGACGTAAACAAAAAGGGGATGGATGGATGGCCTTATGGAACTCAGAGGTCGCGAGAGTGGTGTGGGGCTCAGGTAGGGCTGGATCCAGGGACTCTAGTCCTTTTCTTCCAGCTTGCAGCTTTCTCTGCTCGCTCCCTTCACGGGGAGAAGCCACCTACCTGTCCAGCAACCCTGGAGGGAAGACTTTTCCCTCAGGATTCACTTGACCGGACCAACCCGGCCACATGCCCATCTCTGACCCAACCCCAGGGTGAAGGTGGGAGATTTTCTCATGGCCGGGGATACCCCTGTAGTGCCTTGGTGCCAGTTAGGAAAGGTGTCCCTTCCTCTTGGGAGAAGCAGCATCAGGCCAGGACTCAGGGTTGGTGGGCGAGATTTCAGCTCCGTGTGCAGCACACCTGCCCGTGTGTACCCGGTGGCCCTGGATATGTCCATTACAGGTCTGGGCTGTGTGCCTTGCATAGAGTTGGTTGCAGGGTCCACTCCCCCCCACCACCAAAAGCACACATGAGCTAAGAGTGGAGGGTGGAGTTTCCCAAAGGACAACCAGGGTACCGTATCCAGAAAGGAGAGGTCATTCATTCACTCAACATATCCCTAAAAAGTGCCCACCATGGGCCGGGCTCTATGCGAGGTACTTAGGACGCACCAACGAAGAAAGAGGGCGACTTTCCTCCTGGGGCTGACGTCCAGGAGGGGGAGACAGACAGCAGATGAATGAGGGATTAATTATGTAATAATCGCGACGTGGGTGCCGTGGAAAAAATAAGGCAGGACGGGAGGACCGGGTGGGGGTGTCAGGGTGGCGCGGGAGGGCCTCACTGCCAAGGTGCCCGGTTTGAGTGAAAACTGAAGGTGAGTCACGTGGATACCTCCAGGAAGAGAATTCCCGGGGGGAGGGGGGGAGGAAGGGGAGGAACAACCATGAAAAGGCCCTGGGGCCACAGATGGGTTGGCCTGAGCCCAGTGTGGCTGGGCACATCCCGCAGGGCCTTGTGGGCCATCGTACGGAATTTGCTTTTCACTCTGTGCGAGACGAAAAGCACTGGAGAGGTTTGAACGGGGAGTGGGGGGGGGGGGGTGCGATCTGACCTGCGTTTTAATAGGATCTCCCAAATGCTGTACAGAGAAGTCTGTGCCGGGAGAGGGTGGAAGCGGGAGAAAGAGGAGGGCGCCATGACGTCAATGGCGGCCAAGGTGGCCGGAGAAGTGCTTGGAGCGCAGACATAAGCCGGAAGCATGACCCCTGCAAGACAGCAAACCCCGCCGCAGGTGGGAAACTAACTAGACACTAAACGAAGGAGGCAATTCTGTCTGTGTAAATGTAATGCGGACCGCGCCTGTGTCTCCTCTCTCACGCCTCTCAGGCCTCACCTTATTCTAGAAGCCGCCCTACGGGCCGGGCTGAGCCAACTCGGCGGGACCTGTGCGATCCACGGAAAGAGGAACTGTAGGCGGGTGCCGAGCCCGGGGCCATCCCGGGGGCGGAAGCGGGGACGCAGCACAGCCCTGGTCCACCTGGAAAAGCCCCGCCTGCTCCCCGGGCAGCAGGGACGCGGCCTTCCCGGAGCAGCCCCCCCCCACCACCCCGCCACGGGCTGCCTGGTTCCACCCCTCGGAGGTCCCAAGGGGAAACCGTGGGCTCCATTAATTGGGATTCTTCCGGTTGCAAGTGACAGAAACTCAATTCGAACAGACTTAAGTGAAAAGGGAAATGTATTCGCTCGTGTAATTAAAAGTCGGGTGTGTCGGGCTGTGGCCCGGCTGGATCCTGGGACTCCACCGACTCAGTCATGAGGCAGAGCCTCGGCCTCTCCGGGCTCTGCTCTCTTGGGGGTTAGTGTCACTCTCAAGCAGGTTGTCTCCATGGGGGTGACCAAGATGACGGCCAGCAGCGCCCCCCTTCCCTCTCACCAGCCCTGCAGCCACGTCCCTCACGCCCCCATCCCTGCACAGAGTCTCTCCCCACCGGATCTGCCCAAAGCCCCAGGGAAGGCTCTCATTGGCCCATTTTGGGTCACGTGTCCATCCCACAGCCAATCAGAGCATCCAGGAGGCGGGAAGGCCACCCTGGCCACACCTGGGTCTCAAGTTCGCTGCTGACGTGGGGGTTGGGGTCAGCACTGTTCATTCTCCACCACAGCTCAGGGTGAGGGAGGCTGCGTCCATACTGGGAACTCGAAGGGGGACGGGGAGGACGCACGGAGACGGAAATCAGGGATGCTCACGTGCTTCCTCATCCCAGAGCACGACGGCGAGCCTGAGAGGCGGGACGTGCCTCAGCCGAGGCCGCGGAGAAGGGGTTTCGGCACGGGGCTTCCCGCGCGGCTCCTGAGGGGGTGGCGGCTCCAGTCTTTTCCAGCCACAGCCCCGGCAAGTCCGCGGGAGGCGCTGGCTCGTGGGTGGAGGCCTCGCTCCAGAAGGGCAGCCCTGGTCTGACAGGGCGGCCTCGAATGCGCACCCCGAAAAGCAACCTGTGATGTATGAGCACCTCCAGAAAGCGGTTCTGTCCCCCCGCATGTCCCCGGGGGCTGCTGACACTCCCTCCCCCAGTGCTGCACCTCCCCCCGCCCCCAGCCGGGAAAACAGGAGTGAGCAGCACTGAGTGCCGACTCCTCCCTCAGGCTGCTGTCTCCTCCCTGACCGAGGACCTGCAGCCACACAGCGGGGTGAGGAGTGCCGAGGGGTGGGGGAGGAGGGGGAGTGTTTGAGGGAAGAAGTGGGAGGCCGAGGGGGGGGGGACGATGGCAGCTTCCCTTAGAGCTCGACGGGGGACCCTGCAACCCGTCCCCAGCACGTCTGCGTGCAGAGCCCCACCTCGTCCCCAAAGGTGTGCGTGGCCGCAGAGGCACACACCCACAGGGACAGTGGTAGATACCCACGTGCGAGCACGTTTACATGCGTGTGCAAAACCTACCTGCGGCACACACGTGCCCGCGCGCGCGTGCACCCTGCAGAACGCACACCTCCACGGAGCCATGCGCGTGCGCACACGCAGCATTTTCCCAGCGCCTGTACGCGCACGCGCCTGTACTTCCTGAAACAGCGGCGCTCCACGCCCCACCGTCTACACGCGACCTCACTCGTAGGGTTTGGTTCACCGCTTCTGAGGCCGGACTGCCTGACTCCAAATCCCAGGCTCCGGGGCCAGGCCCGGGGGCGGGGGGGGGGGAGAGGTGGGGGTAGGGGGGAGAGGGGGCGGGGCACGCCGGCAGAGCGCGTGTGCTCCGGGTGCGCGGGCGTGGGCACCCGCGGGGCGCACGTGGGCCGATGCGGGCCTGCGCTGTGCTGCCCTTTGCGTCCGTGGCGGGGGAGCGTGGATCGCAGCGTGAGCGCAGGGATTTACGACGGGCCTCCGGTTGAGACGCTTTATCAGCTGCCTGCACACCCTTCTCCGTGGAATTGACTTTCCCAGACCGGCACTACCTCCGAGGCTGGTAAGATGCCACCGGCGAGATGCTGCCACAGCCCGCCGGACCCTGGCCTCCCGCGGAGAGGTCATTGATGCGCTTCCGCTGTTCGCTGGCTGGGTCCACCTCCCGACCCCCGAGCAAGGCCGAAGTCTCCCGCACTTCCTCCCTGCCTCCATCTCGTCTCCATCACCTTCTCGCCCAAGAATGCACACCCTCGAAGCCCAGCGACCCCACGGAAGTCTCTCTGAGGCAAACAGGACTGGAGTCCTCCCATCCCTCCTTAATTTTAATAAGAATGACGATAAGGAAATGGCTACCACTGATTGAGCCATTGCCGCCTGCCGGCCCCGCTGCAGCTACCTCCCCGCGCAGGGTCTCGCTCAACCCACCCCTTGCAAAGCCCAATTCAGTAGTCATCTCTACTGCCCGGCATTTATGGATAAGGAAACTGAGGCACAGGATGGTCAGTGAGTGACCCAGGTTGTGAGAGGCGGAAGCAGGACTCGGCTCCGGCAGGCCAACTCCGGGGCAAAATTGTCTTCCAATTCGTGTGCAAGAATACGTGTGCAAGCGGAGGCTTCCTTACGTGCGCTCCTGCTGACCTCAGCAAGCTGTGTCTCTACTGCTGCAGCCACACCCCAGACCCCTTGTCCTGCCCTGCCCCTTCTCGCCAAAGCTTCTCTGAATTTCCCACACCTCTCGCCCTTGCACACGCTGAGCCCTCTAACTGGGAGTCTTTTCGTCCCTCCCCTGCGCCTGGGAGGCTTTGAGTCATTGCTTGGGTTTGAGCTCCAAGGTCCTCACCGTCCCTTTGCGATCTTCTCTGACCCCAGAGTGGAGTCGGTTGCTTAATACTCCACGAGCCCATCGCACATGCTCGAAGCCGTGTCATCGTATTTAAATATGACATTGAAAGGAAGAAACACGGATTGACAGGATGCGCAGGTTAACGAGAAGCTAGAAACGTTGGAAGACAATGCAACGAATCGGAAGTTCAGATACAGAAAGTTACTAAACCCCAGTAACGATCAGTGATTAAGAACCAGGTCGCCATGGTTACGCATCTGTGTGTTTCTGAGGAGACAGTCACTAGCTTCTCGGATTCTCCAGGGTCTGAGAAACAAACTGTTTAGAAAAATATTTATGCACGAGTTGGGAAAGAGTTAACATAAAACATTCTAAAAGAAAATGAAATACTCTATCCATTTCTGTTGTCTTATTATTCAATCATGTTTATGCACTGACTCATTAAATGTATCAACAAAGGACAGAAATAGTAGATGTAAATACATCCATTAAAAAGCAGTTTTTAATTAGAGCAGGAATAATAACAGAATCACCTAATGAGTTCTGGTTTTGAGTCAGACAAAGCCGTATAAACAGCCCCAAATCCAACAATCCTAACTATTATTAGGTAATAATCTTTACCTCAAGATAAGATATAATTGTTGTCTGGTCCTAGGAATTTAAAAAGATACAAGGGTTTGAAAGTGTATGAAGTTATATTTCTCAAGATCCCATCAAATTCGAACATTTAGACATAGGAGGGGAAAGACGCGTATGTATTACAAGAGTTTATCAGCCTACCGGGAGCCATAGGCTTACCTGGTAGACAGAAAAATTAGGTCAAGTGTGTAACTTGCATACATAGAAGCGAGCTCAGTATCACTCCCTTCATAAAGTCAAAGAATCATTGGCATTACAGCATAAATAAAGTAAACATACAACCTCAACATTGCAAACCCGAATTCAGACACCCCCCCCGACCTAAATCTCTGCTAACAATAATATCAATGACAATAAACAGGCCTCTGGCGTCCAGGGTCCTTCCACTTGCCCTCGTGGGCTGTGCACGTGCAAGGACCATAGAGTTCAACTCTAGACGGAGTCTTTTCCGGTTCTTTCCCCCAGCACCCAGAAGACACGCTGCAACCATACTCCTTTGACAGTATGGTCCTAGCTGCCGGGCCGACAGCCGAGTCCACGTCAGTATACCCAGCTGGCAGTAGAAGGGGTCCGCACAGGAAGTCTGAAGAAAGGACTGTCTGCACCCAGATAGACAGTCCTGGAAGGTCACCTGGCCAGCCTCGTGGGTAGAGTCTCCCTTCTGAGTCAACCGTTCGCTATGCTCAGAGACCTCTGGGCCACAGAGTTTACCCACATGAAAAGTGCCACCAAAGAAAGATGAACTTGACCCTCCTGCAAATCACAGAGACCTCAAAAATCTTGAGGGAAATCCCCGGTTTTCTTTTCCTTGTGGCAGAGAAGAAGAAGGAGAAGGAGAAGAGGAAGAAGAAGAAGGAGGAGGAGGAGGAGGAGGAGGAGGAGGAGGAGGAGGAGGAGGAGGAGAAGAAGAAGAAGAAGAAGAAGAAGAAGAAGAAGAAGAAGAAGAAGAGGAAGGAGGAGGAGGGGAGGAGGGAGGGGAGGAGGAAGAGGAAGAGGAGGAGGAAGGAGGAGGAGGGGGAGGGGCAGGGGGAGGGAGGAGGAGGAGGAGGAGGAGGAAGGAGGAGGAGGGGGAGGGGCAGGGGGAGGGAGGAGGAGGAGAAGGAGGAGGAGGAGGAGGAGGAGGAGGAGGAGGAGGAGGAGGGGGAGGAGGAGGAGGGGGAGGAAGGGGGAGGAGAGGAAGAGGGGCAGGGGAGGGGCTCATGCGTGGTGGTGATGCACGTTCCCTGGTTTGGACAAGTGCCTAATGACATGTACCCGTCAGTACGGTGTCATACAGAGTCATTTCACTGCTTGAAAAAATCTCCTGCGCTCTGCCTTCCCTCCCCTTTGGGCAGGTGGTTTTAGTTAAATATTGTCTCTAACGTTTTCCTCCCGACCCCATCTTTAGCTCTCAACTTGGCCTTCACAGTTTGGCTAAGGCCCTGGTCACCCATCAGCTTGGGCACTGGCCATCAGCGGTGACAGGGGCACCTGCAGGAGGAGCGGGTTCCAGGTGGGCGATGTCGGGGCTCAGTCGGGGACATGCTACGTCTGAGGTGCCCAGGCTGCACCCGGAGACCCAAATCTGGAAATTTCAGACCAAGAACCTTGCAGGGTATGGGGGCCGACACCTCCTTAAGGCCTGTGTCCCAGGCAGTCCTGTCGTGGGAGGGGCCGAGGCTCGTTACTGTTTACTCCTCACTCTTTCCAGAAGCTTCCTTGGAGCCCAGCAGGAGTCCCCCTCCTCCCACTGCTGATATTTACTCTTCCGCTGTCTGTTGTGCTAAGTGCACAGCTTGTTTGCGAGAAATGCTAATAACGCCGCGGTGCCATTACATTAGCTGCCTTCCTGCTGAGACCTCCCCTCTCCCGGGGCGGCAGGCACCCAAACACAGCCCCATAATCAGGCTACCACGGCTAATGACATTCTTCCAACCAGGAGGGGAGAGGCTTCCTGAAGCTTCCACAGACTGGAAACTGCTGATGCAGATTCCGGAAGGGTAGATCCCGCCAGGCTGGTCTGGAAGCCTGGAGGCTCGCTCTGGACCAGCCAGGTTCCCCATTCTCTCCCCTCCCTCAGTTGACAGAAGGGGCGGCCGAGGTCCAGAAAGGGGCTGACCTCTCCCGGTCCGCAGGTGAGAAAAGATGAAGCAGCCATCGGCTCAGGGCTGGGCGCGAGGGAGAGGGGGGGGGGCAGGCCTCCTGTCTCCCCAGGACAGCTCCTTCCAGGCCCATCCCTCCTCTCCCCTGCCAGGTGGAATGACCTTTCTCTCCAATACGGAGGGTCACACGGCCACCAGACTCTGTATGACCGCTGGTGCCTGGAGAAGGAGGGACTTGGCTCTTGCCTCTGTGCACCTTCAGGTCCGCCTTCAGGAGGGCCACCTGCTGTCCGGGCTCGCCCAGGACGCCCGTGGTCGGTAGCTCCCAGATGACTCTTACTTTCCCGCTGCCCCATCTCCTTGGCCAACACTCTCTCCGTGTGACTCCGCGGGGCTGGCCACACACTCCTGGTGCCTGGGGCCGACGGCTTTCCACCCTGTCCACTCTGTGTTCCACCGCCAGCCACGGTGGCAGCCCTGACACTTGGGCACGCGCTCAAGCTGGTCCAGTTGAAGCTATCGGGGACGCGAGCTGGAGCGAGAGGGGAAGAGGCTCTCGTTTCTCTGGGGTTCCGGAGAGCGACGCAAACCTGGACCGTACAGGGGGGTCGCCCGGGAAGCCAGCCCAGATAAAAGTCCTACCGGCTAAGGCGCGTTGGGTTAAAAGGGACAGACACATCCACTCAAACTGGCTTAACAGAAGAAGAGCATTTATATTGGCTTCACAGAGCTCAGCTCAATCCCGGCACTCAAGAGTTGTGTCAGAATTCTTTCCCCGGCTCGCCTTGCCTCTGTGTCCGTTCCGCCATCGGCCTGACATTTTCTAGAGCGTCAGGGATGGCCTCCCATCTCGGTCCGTCCAGCTAAAGGAGGGCACCTCTCCCAACACTGATGCCAAAGTCCTGGGCCGGACCGCGTGTGTACCCGGCCCCGGTCACATGTGCAACTCTGAGCCAATCACTGGCATCACGGGAAGGGATGCTCTGATTGGCCAGGTCTTGATCATGTGGTAGCTGGGGCCACCAATCGCTTTGCCCTGACTTCTGCCCGCCCCCCCCCCACTATCCATAAAACCCGTAGGTTGCTTAGCAACCAGCTCCGGGCTCTTTTCTGCACCCGGACTGGGAAAGCCAGGCCAGGGTCCTGAATGTTGAATTACAGGGCTCACCGGTACTTGGATTTCAGAGGAGAGGACGCAAGATGACCTTGGTTCAAATCCCGACAGTGACATTTGCTCACTAAGAGGCCTTAGGTAAATGACTCCACGTCTGTCCCCTTTTGTGTAGAAGGGAGATAATAATAGTACCTGCCTCAGAGGGTTCTTTCAGGATCGAATAAGGTAATTGCTGTGGAGACCTAGCGGGGCTCAGGAAAGAGAGCCCACGATTCACTCGTTTGAGGAGGAGGTAGCCCTTACTACCTCTGGTCAGGACTGCCTCCCCACTTTCCCCGGCGCCCCCCTCCATTCCCCTCTCCCTCCACTTCCTTCCGATACCTTCTTCCCACTCCCTTCCCCCCCCTCCCCTTGATCTCCTCGGTTCCCCTCTCCCTTCCCCCTCCCCTGTCACCCTCTCTACCCTCCTCTAGCTCTGCCCTCCCTAGTCACTCATCCACCTCCCCTGTGACTCCTCTCCCCTCTCCCCTGTTATCCCCCCCTCCTCCCTCCCCTGTGACCCCCTCCACTGCCTCCTCCCCCCACCCCCCCCCCGTGAGGTCCTCCAGATCCCTCTGCTTCCCCCCCTCCCCATCACCCCTTCTATCTTCCAGTTTACAACAGAGAGCAGAATTCTAGTGTGGAGAGCAGCCCACGTCACCTCCTCAGTAAAAGCTCCTCGATGCCTCCCTCATGGCCTTCAGAGTCGAATTCGGGCCCCTCACACGGGCTCCTGCAGAGTCCAGCCCCTGGCCACCTCCCTTCAGCCACGTGGGTCCTCTTTCATTTCTGACCACGCCCAACTCATCCGGCCTCAGGGCCCTTACCCATTGCTGTTCCTGGTGCCCAGAAGAGTCTCCCTCGGGTATCACTCTAAGTGACTCCCCAAGTTGACACAGGTCCCTTCTCGAGTGTCGCCTCCTCGGGAAAGCCTTCTCTGAGCACGTGAGCCAAGGTAAACCACCCCCCCCATGCCCTTTCTGTCCCCATCAGCCTGTTACTCGTTTCTCCGAGTCACTTCTCATCATCCGAAAGGGTCTTAGTCTCATGTGTGTGTTTTTATCGCCTGTAAGGGGTATCTGGGCCTTGGAGGGCAAAGTCCAGGCAAGGTAGGTCAGGAAGGAAAAGCCAAGTCTTCGGGCCGAGACCGGGTCCCTCCTGTTGGGCGATCAAGAGGCTGCTTCTGGAGGGAGCGCTGTGCCGGGAGGGCCCTGACGCACCAGCCGATGGGGTTCTGAGTGGCCAAGAGCAATCGCTGCTTGCTAGAAGCTTCGCTGGGTCATCACCGAGTCTGGACCCGCTCTCCCGCCCCTTCGTGCTGAAAAGGACAAAAGCTGGCCACACAGCCGACCCGTCAGACCCTTCTGGAAAGCAGGAGGCCGCCACCTGGTGAATAATTCACCCGCAGTCAGCAGCCTTGAACGCTGCTGCGCTGGCGAAAAGCAAACAGCCCGCAGAACTGTTTATTTTTAATCTGCTCAAAACCAGGGTCTTAAAGCGCTTCCTTTTCCATCCTACTAATTTGGGAGGCAATTAGCTGTTGGGTGTTCTCGCCGCCAGCTCCCTCCCCGCGCGTCTGCCCGTTCACCGTGCTCGCTCCTGCCCAAATAGGCCAGCTGTGAAGGGTTCTGTTAATCTGCTCTTGAACTACAATTTTTAACAAGACTCCTAAATGATAGAGGCATTTGTGCATAAATAGCACACGGTAAGCCTCCCCTTGGGACACTAACCTGATTTATTAAAAATGCTGGAACTCCCGAGCTTTATATATCAACATCATTAACACAAAAAATATATGATCTAATCTCCTCCCGCGGCCCAGCCGGGATGCAGGCAGACGGCTCCGAGGAGCGGCAAGAACCGGAAGAGACACGCCATGAAGGGTAAAAGGGGCCGTTTCTGAATTTTTGGAATGAAGCCAGGCCAGCCAGCCAAAGTTTGTTTTCTGCAACCTTAGCCTGGGGAATACGTGCAGAAAAACAGACCCGAATTTCTTTCCACGACCAAATGTTCCCACCGTGCGGGGCTGAGGGTGAGGTCACCCTGACACCTTTCTCTGTGACTCTGATGGGCTGGGAGGGCCTCCCACCCCCACCCCCAGCCCCAGCCCTGGATAGGACTTGAACTCCAGGGCCCAAACCACCCCACCTGCCAGACACCCAGCGTGTCCCAAGAGGCAGCCATCCACACACCCCTCACGATGGTCACTCGGGCCACCTCCGTGCCCCACCTGTGCTCCTATTTAAGATTGCTCTCTAAATGGACTCGTTCTTTCAAATTTTAGCCTCAAACCATGCAATATTGTCTATGAAATCATAGATTTGATGTGCTGGTTATAAATGCTTTTCTTTAAAACTTCAAAAAACAGGGGCACCTGGGGGGCTCAGTCCATTAAGCAGCCCACTCTTGGTTTCGGCTCAGGTCATGACCTCATGGTTAGTGAGTTCAAACCCCGCACTGGGCTCTGCACTGACGGCATGGAGCCTGCTTGGGCGCTCTCTCTCCCCCTTTCTCTCTCTGCCCCTCCCCTGCTCATGCTGTCTCTGTCTCTCTCAAAATAAATAAATAAACTTTGGGGGGGAAAAAACTTTAAAAAGCAAATAGTGAAACAAATAACGCGCTGGCATCCCGCCCTCCCGGTGTGGCGGGCGGTGCACTGGGAGTGTGCCGCGTCACCTCCGTATCCCGAGGTTCAGAGCAGGCGGTGTGGACTGGGACCAGAGGGTGTCTGCTACTTTGAAGATTCAAAGACGAAGCCTCAGTTTCCCAGTCCAGAGACTTGGGTCCAGGAGCCTTCATCCCGGGAGCAGCGGGCACACAGCGCCCCCCTCAGGCCAAATTCCTGGGGCGCACTCCCCACGGGGTGCCTTGGATGGATAACTAAGCCGGTGAGGACTTGATGTGTTTGCTCTGTTTTGTTTCTAATGACACGTTTATTGTCTCTGTGTCTGTGTCTGTCAGAGAGCGAGAGAGAAACATCTGCTGGGCTGAACCACCGGGCCCGCCCCCAGCTTCGGACTTGCTCCGCCCCCAGGCAGTTTGCAGGGCCCTCCGGGAAGCCTTACCTTTCCTTATCCGCACATACGCGGGCGTGTCTTCATAGTTACGGGATTTCTTTCGACTGTAAAATCCTAGGACAATTCCAGAATATTCGAAGTCACCAAACTCAGGATGGCGAGGAGGTCGGAGCATGGGCTCTCCAGGCAGAAGTCCTGGCCTCGGACCCCTGACCTTGCTACTCTCTGTGTGACCTTGGGCAAAGGATCTGATCCCTTGGGTTCCTCACCTGCAATATGGGAAGATTCACAGTGCCGCCGCTTTGGAGGTGGTTCTGTCGATTCAGAAAATACTATAAAGCCTAGAGTTCAATGCCAGGCACACAGTAAGCTCTTCGTTCATGGTCGCGTTTCAGCATTTTTAATGTTGTAGCTCACGGGCGGAGTACAAGGCAGCAGTCACAGGCTACACCAGTTTGCTTTGGGTCCCTCCCCCAAGGTGCTAAAACACACACACACACACACACACACACACACACTTAAATTAGCTGTCATTTTTTTTTTTAACCAGAAGCTTTTGCATCAGACCAAACTTCTGGCTGTCCTAAAAAAGTTGGAAGACCTGTCTCTTCCGTGCCCCTTTCTGCATGGGGACAGTCGGGAAGTGTGCAGTGAGGGCTCCTATAGACAGGGCCCATCCTCACTCGCACCCCGCGGGCCCCGCTCCGCCCAAGTCTCTGATTCCTAGGGCCCGCTGCCCGCCTCTAAAGACGCTGAGTTCGTGACGACGGCCCTGGCTGAGGAGATCAGATCGGTAACCCCCCAAACCCAGCCTCTTGTGTGGCCCAGGGAAGGCTCCAAATGAGCCCCGTGGGTGTTGGCGGTGGGACGAGCGGCCGCAGGTCTGGGACCATGCGAGGCAGCTTCAGAACCAGAGCCCGCCAGCCCCTGGTGACCGCCCGTCAGGCTGGAATTCCCGAAGCAGCCCTCGTCTGGTCCTCGAGCATCCCTGGAATGCCCGCAGGGTCACCGGATGGGACCGTGAGCCGCCTGCCCTGCGGCAAACTGACAACTGCAGGAGGCTGGGTCCCATCGGTCCGGCTGCCCGGGATAGCTCCGTCCCCAGCAGGCGGGGGGGAGGGGGGGGGGAGGAAGGCCTGGGGACGAGCAGTAGAAGGGGAGGCCACGTCTGGGCAGAGGTACTCCACTGTTTCCCGGACAGTGACATTTGTGCCGAACATGCTCGCAGCGACCACTGCTGTGCCTCCAACTCGACCCAGAATTGCTGCACTGGCTGCGGGGACCTCCCCTCGCGGGGGCAAAGGGGGACCCCGGGATCTTACAATATAGAAGGGTTTAAGTTTTTATTTATTTAGAGAGAGGTAAAGAGAGAACACGCAGGGGAGGGGCGGGGGGGGGGGACAGGGGATCCAAAGCAGGCTCCTTGCTGACAGCAGAGAGCCCAAGGCGGGGCTCGAACTCATACACCGCGAGGTCATGACCCGAGCCGGAGTCAGACCCGCCACCGACTGAGCCGCCCGGGCGCCCCGGGATCTTACGAAATAAAGCCAAATGCCGCTGCTGGTTTTAGCCGCGCAAAGCCGAGGCTCGAAATCGGTTCCCGAAGCCGGTGTCAAGTAAGCGGATGCCGAGGACAGCAGCGCCGGAACTTCGTTAATGAGCGCGGATGGAAAAATCAGGAAAATTATGCAGTAATGCTCTCCCTCTGCCTTCTGCTGGTTCTCGTTGCAGAAGCTTCTGGGAGAAAATTGGGATGTGATGGTTCTGAACGGAGGGGAGGTGGCCGAGGGCCCCGGGAAAGGGCGGGTCGTGGGCATCGCAGCGGCACTGGGCACTCGGCAGTCGCTGGCCGTTTCCGTGTACTCTCTGCGAAGCCCCTCCCAGATGTCATCCTTTCCCGACGGTTTCACGTGTGGGTTACTGAGGCTCTGTCCTCAGCAGCAGGATTCTTACTTGATGAGGTGTAGCCTGGAAGGCGTGTTTCCAAGCTCGGGGGGCAGCCGCACAGAGCGAGCGGGCCAGACACTGCTGGCATCCACCCTCCGCGCTGCCCCCGCGTCTGTTCCCCCCTCCCCCCACAGCGCCCTCATCTCTAACGGACACCACCATCTGCTCGGCCAAACCCGGGCCTCTCCCCCAGCCGCACTTGTCATCCAGCAACAAGCTGACCTTCAAAACAGACCCGATCCACCCACCCTCAGTCTCCACGGCACCCCCGTCCTGCCCTCGCCGCCGTCCCCTCCCCCCACCCCCACCCCTGGACAGCGGGTCTCCCTCATCCCGGTCTGGTCCCCGGGTCCCCTTACAACGGCAGCCAGCGTGAGCCTTTGAAAACACGAGGCAGATGCTGTTCATCTTAGAACGCGTCTGCGGCTTTCTGTTCATAAAACCAAATCCAAACGCTTTTTCTCGCCCTCGCGGGCCCTGCACGACTCACCGCCGGGGTCAGCCTGCCCCGGTCCCTCGCCGGTCCTCCCCCCGCCTCTGGGGCGTGAACGTAGGAGCAGCGATCGGCCCGGCTTGGGTCACAGAGTTAGTACGTGGCCCTTTAGAGCGTCATTCCAGAAAACTCTCGAAGGCAAATGATAGTTTTTGCCTTTAGGTTGGTTTGGGGGCGCACTTGAAGTCAGCAACCTCAGACACACCTTATTTCCGCCTGGTGCAGATACCCGGGAAAATAAGTCACTCCAGGGCCTGGAGTCTGTCTCCCTTCACCCGAGACGAGAGAGTCGCTGGCTTTCGCACCCCCGGACGCGCGGCCCCGGCGTCAGCAGCCCACGACTCCCCTTGGAAAACTGGTTTCCCTCTCGCCGTCTCCGTCCCGCTGACCGGGTGGGGCGGAGAGTCTCGGGGAGGTGCTGCTCGCGGTTGAACGCCCCTCTTCCTCTCGCCGTCCTGAATTAGGACACCTCGGCCAAGACGGGAGGCAGTAACTTGCTGAAGATTAAGATCTGTGTTCACTGCCCTCGGTTTTACGGCCACCCTCTACTTATCTCCGTGAATATTGGCTTCCTGCTCGCAGGACATAAATTTTATTTTAAAACAAAATTAAGCATAAAAATATAAAGTCCAATTCAGACCCATCCGCATTCGTAGAGACGACACCGGGTTATTGCAAAACCAGCGCAGCGGCGGGTGCCCGGCCGTTCACGGGGACCCCGGGGCCGCGTTGGGCGTTCCGCAAGGCGAGGACCGGGAGGTCGCATCTGAGAGCCCTGGGGCCTGGCCCAGCACTTCCAGAGTGCCTGACCCCCAAAGACACTTGCCAGAGGTTTGTCTGGGTTGAATGAAGTCCACAGGTGTCCCGAGAGGAGCCCACCGCTGCCGCGACCTCCCTGCCCGACGACCCGGTGCGACCACGGCCTGGACGTCCCTGCGCTTCTCCCTCGCAGAGAAAGGAAGAGCTCCGTCCAAGCCACCGTTCCCGCCCCTCCCTCGCGGCTAGGAAACAGGACGAGCCCCCTCCTTGCTGGGTCCCATGCCAGCTATGCCAACCAGCCGCGTGTTAAGGGGCACAGCTCTTCCCCCCTCCCCGGGACTGGAAGGAAGCCTCTGGCCCCGGAGCCGTCAGAACTGCCGCACGGAGGGACAGAACACGGCAGACGGCACAGTTTTTCCCCCGACCCCCACCTCTGCCTGCGGGCTGGACCGGCGGTGAGAAGATGCGCTGAACTTGGGGGGGGGGGGTGCGGAGCATCACTCACGGGGGTCTGTTTCAAGGCTCGGAAGGCCCATCCCCCTTCGCGTCGCCCAGGTCTCCGAAGGAGCTCGGTCACCTTCAAAGCCCGGTTCAGCTGCCAGAGAGGAAGTCCCGGCCCCCGGTGACAGGAAAGGGCTTTTGGGCACCGATCTAAGAGGGCGGGCGGGCGGGTGGGGGCCGCCGGATGCCACGGATGGGAGGGGCCTTCGGACACGTCCCCTCCTGGACTCATCTGCAGAAACCCTCTGGGTGCAAAGACGCGTGCGTGCCGACGTCGCCAGCAACGCTCCTTGTAACAGTGGAAAATAACCTGGCAAATTGGAACAAGTCCGTATCTCCCACCAGACTGGCTGAAGAGCGCGGTGGCTAAGAACAGGGGTTCGAATCTTGGCTCTGCCATTTCCAATATGTACCGAAAATATACACGCAGAAATTAATGCGCACATATACCAGCTGCGTATAAACACACAGATACCTTTCCAACCTTCCGTGGTTTTCCTCGCTCTGCTCTTCTCCGCGTCCCCGTCACGTTGCTCCCTGTCCCATACCAGCGTGTTGTGCTGGCTTCCATCAGGAGTCACTGACGGAAAATTATAATCCAAGCCTGAGATTTATTTATTTCAGGCACAGATTGTACAACAAACATTTATGGACCCCCAAAGAAAAGTCGTGGTGTTCAGTCGCCACCCTAGTGATGCAGGTAAAAATTCTAAGAGCTCTCCCTGCTCCTTCCCTGGACCTCAGCCTTCCAAACCCACGCAGGGTCTGGCGCCTTCTCGCCGCTGCCCAGGCTCTGGGCCGCCATGCCGGCTTCCCCCGCCATCTCCCTGCCGCCGCCCTCACCCTCGACCATTCTTTCTTTGCGTGAACCCAGAGGGGTCTTGCTGGGACCTGAAACAGGCTGTGTCCCTCTTGTGCTTAAAAGCCCCCAGCCCCTGTCTCTTTGCCTTGGAATAAAACCCAGAACCTCACCACAGACCATGGGACCCCCCCCCAAACCCCAATGGCCTTGCCACCCTCTCTAAGCTCAAATCCACTTTGCAAAGTTCTGGAAGGACCCCCCGTGGCCCCCCTGTGGCCGATTCTAAACACAGCCGTCTTCTCCTGTGTCAAATTGTCGATGCAAGTCCGGGGGCTCTGATTGCTTCCTGACTGCAAATTCTTTTTGAAAGCTGCCTGAAAAACATCTCATGCGTGATCATTAACACATATTGTCACGCGAGGAGTACCTTGGCTTCATGCTAATCACCTACTCTTGGCCGCTAAAAGGCCAATTCATGATTTTAATAATGAATTCAAAAAGGCTACAGATGTCCTCTTGTATCTTCACCACGATTCAAGAGTCGATTGCAAAATTCAGATTAGAAAATCTGAATATTTCCTACTAGCAACGATATTCCAAACTCTGATGTCCTTGACGGTGGACTGAGCCAAAAGGTCCACCGCCTCCACGGGCGGCCAGAACTTCTTGACGTGTCCAGAGAGCCTCGAGGATCTGTCGCCTGCCTTTGTCTCCAGTCTCAGGCTCCACTTCCCTTCCCCAGGCTCACTGAGCTCCAGCCGCACCTGCCCTCCTAGTTCTGCCTCAGGACCTTTGCGTGACCTCCCAAAACCTGATTCAGGCAGTGGACTGACAGAAACACATAACTTCAGCAGAGAGAAAGCAGTCGTGGAGACCAGGCAAAGCAGGAGCTGGAGGGGTTTTGTTGTTTTCTTTCTTTTTCTTCTTGCCTTTATATTCACGAGTCTAAAGGAAAAGAATCGTGTGGATATTGACACAAAGGCGGGCCCATCGCCTGCACTCGGGTAATGACTTGTATAATGTCGTCTGGCAGGAACAATGAGAGTTTCTTTGAACAGTCGAAGCTACAGCAGAGCAAAAGAACGCTGCTAAAGTCAAAAGAAAAATATTTGCAATTTGCTCGGTCAACAGACTGGCAGAAAAGCCAGTCGAGACCACTTCCGCAGAAGAATTGCTCCCCCCGGGCCCCGCAGGATGCGCTGGTGGGCGGCCTGAGACCCAAGTCAGACGACCAGCCTGTCTCCGAACCAGCCGACCAACTAGACAGACGGATCACCCCCTCAGAGAGGAAAGGAAGAAGCCCGGTCCCGGGGAGCAGACATTTCTGGTCGTCCCTTCCCTGCCGGCACTTCCTTGGTCTGCTCTGCGCATGACGAGAGCCCCACCTCTGAAGCCAGGTCGTCCGGGCTCCCCTGCCCGGTGCCTTTCGGGCTGAGTTTGCTCCACAGGACGCGGCACGGCAGATTAGACAGGAGAAGAGAGGGGTCGGCAGGTCCCCCTCCCTTGCTGGGTCATGACGTGACCGTGGTCTCAGCTCCTCAGGGGCAGCCCCGTCCTACAGCCTCCACTCTTCCTGGGTTCCCCTTGAGGCCTGGGGCTGGTGAGGACCTTCTCTCTGTTTCTAGTCCCCGAGTGACTAGCCCTGCGATCCTGGAAAAGTTACCGCTCCCCCCACGCCTCGGGATCCTGATCTATGTGTTGGGCACAATGATGGCACCTTCCTTATCGGGTTATTGTGATGATGAAATGAGTGACTGCCCAGAAAGTGCCTAGAACAGTGCCTGGTGTATAGCAAGCACTCGGGAAGGGTGGCCTATTGTTATTCTTTTATTGCTGCCATGCCTGTGCTCAGCACTCCACTTGGTATCTTACCGGATTCTATGAAGTATGTTCTTCGCTCAAACTGGTAAAGTGATGACACCAGTAGGTTACGATAAGTTATGCATATTCCTAAAAGAACCACGAAAAAATGATACGAGGAGATGCACTTAGAATCGCCCTAGACAAATCAAAATGGAATGCTAAAACCTGTTCGGATAACCCAGAGAAAGCCAAAACCAAGCAAGCAAACAAACGAAACCCCCCAAAGAACCAATAAAAATAAAACGACAAACACATCGTAACATTTCATTAATGACATTGAAAGCAAATGGTCTCCACACCCAAGGAAACACAAAAGTTGGTAGGTTGAACTTAAGAACATGGCCAATTATATGCTGTCTACGAGAAACTCACTTCAAATGTAATTACAGAGGCAGAAAGAAACCGGTATCGAAGAACTCCTGGAACTTCGGAAACGAAAAAAAAGAACACTGGAATGGACAAAATTAGGCGTGAGTATAATCGACTCTTCTTTGCCGTCATGAGTTTCTTAAAACGTATGTGATGGCTGCAGCAAAAATAATCACCGCGCGGAGGGTAAAGGACCTTAAATATCAGGAAAGTTTCAATACTTCTCTCTAAGTGTTAAAACATCAATAGCAATTCAGTCCGCGGTCATCAGTCATGTACATGTGTCCGGTCTCCCAAGAAACCACCGAGAACGATATATAAAATAGGTTACTCTAAAACATTATCAATAAATCACAATGGAATTATGAAAAAGGCTCAAAAACTATATCAAGGCAGGAGAAGCAGGAAGAAAATAGAGAATAATAATAAACAAAATAGCAGTCTTTAGCTCTAACTGATCGATAATTATTTTAAAATGCCAATGGTCTAAGTAGACTAATTCAAAGAGAGAGACTGGCAGACTGGACTTAAAAATACAACCCAATTATATGTTGTGTGCCAGAAACTCATTTCAAACATAATGACATAGGTAGGCTATGGGGAAAAGAATGGCTAAAATTGTTTCATGCAAACATTCATTTGATAAAAGCAGGAGGGGCTGTATTAATATTCAACTAAGTAGACTTTACAGCAAAGAAAATTACCAGGGACAACGAGGGCCACTATGTGACGATAAAAGGACCAGCCTACCAAGAAGATACAGTGGCCCTCAATGTGTGTGCACCTAACAACGGAGCCTCAAACCCCAGGAGGCAGAAACTGGTCGAGCTGAGAGGAGAGGCAGATGAATCCGCGATTCTAGGTGGAAACTTCAGCACCTAACATACCGATATTTGAACCCTCTGTCAGTAATTGACATGCCGAGAAGCCCGATCAAGCAGCCAGAGACCAGTGAGGATAGAGTTAAACTGACCAGCACCATAAATCAACCGGGTCTCGCTGACATTTATAGGCTGCTTCATCATCAACAACAGCTTCCCAAGCTCCTAATGGAACATTCGCCAAGGGAGACCATATCCCGGCTCGTAAAGCAACCCCTAACAAGTGCGAAAGAACTCAGGTCACGAAGGGTATGCTCTTTCACCATAACGAAATCAAACTCAAAATCAGTAACAGAAAGACAACAGGAAACTCTTCAAACATACAAATATTACAGAGCACACTTCTGTCTAACCCATGACCCAAAGAGGAAGCCTCAAAGGGAATTTTTAAAAGACGCAGAATCGAACGAAGATGAAAAGAAAAGATATCAACGCGTGTGAGGGGCAGCTGAAGTCCCGCCGAGAGAGGAGTCTTTCTCCTCACTCTGGACGAAAAGGTAAGATCTCAGATCAGTAATCCAAGTTCCCACCTAGGAAACTAGATAAAGGAGAGGAAAGTAAGTCCGAAGCGAGCAGAAGGGAGGACCAAATGAAGTTAAGAGCAGGAATCGGTGAAATTGAAAACAGAAAGAATAGAGAAAATCGGTGAAACCAAGAGCAGTGTCTTTGAAAAGATCGATGCAACTGATGAGTTTCTAGCAAGACTGACAAAAATAAAAAGAGAGAAAAAATCAAATCACCCATCCCGCGAATGAAACACTACGAATTATACCGCCATTGAAGGGATAGTAAGGAAGTGCTCCGAGTGGCTCTCCACTCAGAAATTCCACACTTCAGACGAAATGGACTAACTCTTCAAAAACCAAAAACGACCAAACTCGATCAAATGAAGTAGACAACCCGAGTAGTCTTGGGCCATGTAAGAAATTGTGTTTGTCGTTTGGAAGCTCCTGAAAAAGAAGTCGCAAGCCCCAGATGGTCTCGCTGGAGGATTTTCTCTAACATTTAAAAAAAAGTAACACCCGACTTTACCCAATCTCTTCCAGAAAACAGATGAGGGAACGCTTCCCGGCAGAGACTTTGTTCTTTGCTGCTTGTGTTTTTCAGTTTTCTATTATGCATGTGGTAACTTTTTTCAAAAGTTAATAAATAAATGTTAATAAACTAAAATTTAAAAACTTAAAAAAATTACTGGCCTCATGAAATGATACCTGATACCAAAGCCAGACAGAAACGGTTCAAAAATAGAAAACTACAGACATCTCTTGTGAACGTAGACACCAGAATTTTCCAATTTATTAGCAGATTGAATCCAACAATATATAAAAGAATGATATAATGTGACCAAGTGGGGTTTACTCTAGGTATGCAAGACTGGTTCAATAGTAAAAAAAAAAAAAAATCAATATAATCCACCGTATCAACAGGCTAAAAAAGTAAAAAAATCATTTTGGCTTTTGCAGAAAAGGTAACCGTTCCTGAAAAACTGCTTAGCAAATTAGGAACAGAGGGTAACTTTCTCAATCTCCTAGAGAACAAGTATTTAAAAAGCTAGAGTTGACATCATATTTAATGGTGAAAGACGGAATGCTTTGTCTCTAAGACCAGGAACAAGGCGAGAATGTTCACGCTCACCACTTTTATGCACCTTATTACTGGAAATTTGAGACAATGCAATAAGACAAGAAAAAAAAGTCATACAAATAGAAGAACTGAAAATGTCCATATTTGAAGATGACATGATGGCCTATCGAGAAAATCTCAAAGATTCCCAGAACTAGTGAGCTCTGCCAGGCCACAGGTGCGAGATCGACACACGCGAGTCAACCTCATTTCAACGCGCTAACAATGGACAAACAGGAACTGAAATCTCAACACAACACCACTTAGAATTGCTCCCAATAAAATGAAACTTACGTGCAAAATTAGCAAAACACATGCAAGATCTATACGCTGGAAACTACAAAATGCTAATGAAAGAAACAGAGAACTAAAATAATAAAAAGAAATAGAGAACTAAATTGTCGGAAAGAACTTGTTCATGGGTTGGAAGACTCAACATAGTAAAATGTCGGTTCTCTCCTAATTGATCTCTATGTTATACGAAGCTTCTATTAAAATTCCAAGAAGGGGGTTGTAGGCACAGACAAGCCGATGGCTTCTCTTCTATCCCTGGGATGCCATCAGGGGAGGGAAGCTCCTACCTGGCCTCTCCTGGTGGAGGGAGGAACAGGAGCTATGGGGTCTGAGTGGCCCTCTACCACGGGTGAAGGGTTGGAAGACTGTGGGTCACTTTCACTTTCTACTGCTGGATGGGGTGGAAGATACAGGCCTAAGTTACCCTCTGCTTTGGGGTGGAGGGTCATGAGGTACTAGGTTTGCTGGTGCTCCCAGGGTGGGCAGAAGGGCCTGCCGGCTGCAGGTGAGTCTGGGGTACGGGACTGGTCAGTCCCCACAAGCTCTGCAGGGTGCTTCTGCTGACAGATCTCACCACCACCGCCACTAGGTATGGTCTCCACCTGGCCTTCCCTTTCCCGTTCTCGGGTTGGTCGGTTGGTTTTGTTTCTGTCTATCCCGTTCGGTTGCGGGCCCGTCCAGAGCCCAGTGCAGGAAACCCAGGAAGTGAAGAGAAGGCCCTGGTAACTCGGGAGGGGTGTTGTGATTCGGATGCTGAGGTTTCTAGCCAGTTCATCTTCTCCCCGCCTTTCTGTTGGATTATTTCCAGTGTATTTTGTTGGATTTCATGGAGGGGGGAGCAGGGCAAGGGATCTTACCCCATCTTGCCCCATAACCACAGGCCAGTTTCCTTTAAAACTAAAAATAGCCTCACCATGGACCCAGCAATTACAATCTTGGGTCTTTATCCAGGTAAACGAGGGTTTGTATTGACACAGGCATTTGTACATGAAATTTCACGATTTCGCTGCTTTATAACCAAACTGGAACTCCCGCAGTGTCCTTCAGGGGTGAGGGAGTGCTTAGACCGCAGAGCATCCACACCAGAGTCTGCCGATGATACAAAGGAGAAACTATTGATACACACAACTCGGATGAACCTCAAGGGAATTTCACTGAGTGAAAACAAAAAAAGCCAACCTCGAAATGTTACATTTGTTGTATGATTCCATACATAAACCAGAGAGGCAGAAATCAGTTAGGGGCTGCCAGGGGTTAGGGGTGAGTGGGTGTGGTCTAAAGGGGTAGCACAGGGATCTTTCTGGCAACAGAACGCCTCTGTACCTTGAGTGTGGTAGTGGTTACACAAAGTTACACATATGATAAAATTGTATAGACCCTAGACATGCACACACACATACACACACACACACACACGAGTGCGTATGTAACCAGTGGGGTCTGAGTAAACCCTGTGGGCTGTACCCATATCTGGAACTTTCTCTGCCTTAAGCGATTCTCGGCCACCGCCTATGAGTCTGAAGCATTTCAAAATAAAAAGTTATGAAAAAACCAAAAACAATGTTACCAATTTCCAACACGATGACATTTCCCTGAAACTCCTCTTCCTCTCTGGCTCTCTCTCAGGTCACGGTAAGGACTCATTAGCACCGGCCTGAGACGTTCTAGCTGAAGCTCTAGACCAGCTACCGGAGAGTGGAAAAGCAGAACTTTTCAGCAGCCTGATCAGTGGGATTTAACGCGGTCCCTGAAGTACCCGAAATAATGGAGAGGGTTGTCTATGCCCTTCGCTTATCAGTATCCCTGCCCCACCCTTTGGGAACGTTCTGGGTTGCTTGGTGCTTGCAAGTTCAAGGGAACCACCCAAAAGTGGTTGTTCCTGATGCCTTTAAACAGAAGCCATTGAAAGATGAAATGTTATTGAGCTAATTTTCAAAGATGCTGTATAAATAAATGACAGTCGAAACAGCAGGGGGGACGTCCCCGGGGGGTCGGTTCTGGAGCGCTACACGATCCAGACCTTGGGGTGAATGTGCCTCATGTCCGGGCGGATGGAAGCACAGACACACAGGACACACATGGACCCTGTCCTCCTGCAGACTGGGCAACTTACAGTCCACTCGCGGCTCTGCTGTCGTGCTTCAGGAAAAGTTCTAAATTCGAAGAAACTATGTCCACGTGGTTATGCCGGTCTCCACGCAGATGGGTGTAGACACGCACACACCCTCATCCGCCCCTCGGCCTGGCAGTAATGCCAACACTGGGGATTTATGTACATGAACTTGGCCCGAGGAAGGCCCATCCTTCGTGGGCAAAGGTCCGGCGAGCCTCCTGTCAGCCGAGCCTGCCGCCGTCGCCCTTCCGGCCGCTTACTAGGACACCGATTTGCAGGCCCGGTCGGGCCGTTTTGATGAGCCTTCTGTCCTCCAGGACGCAGGACAAGCAAAGCCGGAAGACACTCTCTTCCAGGTGAGCGGCCTCCGGCCTGTCCTCCCGGCCCCTTTATAATCGCAGGAATGGCTCTAATTGAATAAAAACCCTCCAGCGGGTTCCGTGATGGGAGCCGAGAGGCGGCGAGAAATCCCCTTCACCATTAACTGGGAGACGCGAGTGACTCCCGCCGCCCTGGGGAGAGACGCCGGCGTCCTGCAGGGCGAGGCCCTCCTACCTGCTGCTCTGTCCCCAGAGACCCCGCTGGCGAGCCGGGGAGGGGAAGGAAGGGAGGGGGCACCGTGGGGCAGGGGCAGGGGCAGAGGGAGGGGGCGGGCGGGCATCCCCGCAGGCGCAGATGTGCAAACACCCAGCTTCAAACGTAAGCTGAATGTAATTACTTGGTTAATTAAATATTGACTTTTAACTCAAAAAGTGATTACAACAAGCTGCTGGAAAGACTGTCCAGAGCAAGGAGGGGGCAGGGAAAAAATCAGAACTTTCAGAAAGGGAAAGAGGTCGAAGGCGATTGTCAGCACAAAAGGCGATGCCCATTCAACGGCGCGCGCAGGCGCCTACTGTGTGCAGGGGCGTCGGTCCTCATCTCCCCGCAGGTGAGGAATTTCAGACAGAGGCCACTGTGCGAGACTAGGATGCTCCGATGTCTCCTTAGGTTTTCCACCCTAAGGCCCCAGCGCTTCCCCTAGCTTTGCTCCAAGTGCCCCGGGAGCTTCTGAGGGGCAGGAACCGGACAGTGTTCACCGGAGTTTTCTCGGAACACAGCGCGAGGCCGGGGAAGAGGCGGCGCCCCGCGGACGCCCCTGGAGTGAACGAATGAGCTACGGTAGGAGCAACGGCAGTGCGCGCACCCGCGGATGCCTGCGTGCTCGTCCCGGGCACGTGCACGTGGCTTTGCACGTGCGTGCCTGCGTGCGCACGTATGCGTGGGTAAGGCGTGTGTGTAGGCACGGGCCGCGGATCGGGTTTCAGCTGAGGACCTGACCTTCGGCTCAGACGCTCACAGAGTCCAAGGGCCTGCAAAGCGCCCTCTGGCCGCGTCGCGTTCCCGTGATTCACAGCCAACTCCGCGGTCCTCTGGGTCGGAGACCTCAGCCTAAGTTTTCCAGCTTCCTTCCAGGCAGGAGGGGACTCCTGACCCCGTTCAGGAGCTCAGTGTCTGCTGGGAGACTGGCGGGGCCTCAGGCGCTCAGATGTCCCCCCTCCCGCCTGGAAAGTCGCTCGGCCACTGAGCCGGGGCCTGAGTGGGGCTCAGGGTGATTCTCGGGACCCTCTGGCCTCCTGACACCCCGGCCCCTGCCTGTCTCCAGCCCCACTGCCTGGGACAGCCCTTCTCCTCCCGGGTCCCTCGTCACCCTGACGGCACCTCTCTCCCAGAGCGTCCTGGCGGGATAATCGGCTGTTGGGGCCCCTCAGGACCCGCCCGACTCCCCGCCCCCCTTGCCGGTTTCACCTCCAGGGCACCTGTCTGTTGACACCCACACGCCTCATGTCATCCTTCCGCGAGTTCCCTGGCGGCCCTGCGCGCAGAACGCCTGGCCGGTCCTATCCCCCTGCAAAGCCAGAGTGCTGTTATTTCTGGAACTCCCATACAACGATTAAAAAAAAAAAGATCGCTCCTGCTGTGTGTTTATCTCCATCAAGAGCTAAAATCCAAGCTGAACCATTTTTGTCTGAGCACTTTCTGGCCGAGGCTGGGTTGGAGCTGAGGGGATTTATGAGGTTGTAAAAGTCATGCTTTCAGCAAGTCAGACAAATCAGTGTGTGAAGGAGAAACCATTAAAAGCAGGGAAGGCGGCTGAGGCTTGGCCTGTGTTTGGAAGATCCGGCAAAGGAGGCCCAGGGCTGGAGCGAGGGGACTTTCAGAGTCACAGAGTTGGCTTTTCAAGAGCAAATGACAGCAGCGTCACCCTCAGCTCTTGGGCAGGGAGAGTCTTGATGCGTGTTTTGAAATAGAGATTCCAGCCTCCTCTGTCACAATGCGCCCTCGTGGTTCATTCTGCCAGCATTTTCTCTTAGACCTAAGCCATCTCGTACGTAGTATTGTAACTGCCATTAGAGAAAAAAAGTTCGTACGTCTTGAGAAGTTACGATAATGAAAAATAGTAGCATAAACCCCCATTAAGTCAGAAGAACGATAACCGTGTTTCCTGCTGCCTCCCCGGGCTGGCTCGCCGACCCCGAGATGGATCCACTCCGGCAAAACGGGGCTCATCTCTGTAGCTCGGCACCCGTTTCCCCCTCTTCACTACCCATACCTGTGCAGTCTGATTTCTACCAACGCCCGACGGCTCACCGCGCCCCTTCCTGAAGGAGGGTTCGGTTGGGCAGCGGGAGAATTACAAACCATGAGCTGTTTCATGTGCCACTTTGGGCAGCGGGGACGGTGACTCTAAATTCTCACTCTTGGAAGATAGCGGGACCGTGGCCAGTTAGGTAATTTGTCTGCTTTATTGTCCATCAATAATTCTCTTTGGGGCGAGCGGCCAAGGAAGATGAAGCACGCGGACCTCCCCGTGCGATGAAACATGCACCCACGAGCAGCATTTTGTGCCATGGGACCGTGTGTCGCTGCGTGGTCGCCCTGGGCAGCCCCGCTGCAAATCTCCGCAGGCGACGTATGGCCTGCGGGGCTCTGCCGGGTAAGTTTCTAAGGGCCCAAAAAGCGGGTCGGCTGGACGGAAGTGCAGTCTCTCTGTGACGAGACATCCTGTTTTACGATCACCTTTCAGAAATTTCGCCTGCGAGCTGGTTAGTGCGGCTGCTGATTTCGGAAAAGACCAGAGCGGTCCCCAGGCCGGGGTCCTAACTCAATCGGCTGTGTCTCCCTGGCTGGTGACGTCTCTGCTGACCTCCCCCGGCCTCAGCGTCCTCATCTTAAGAGTGGGAATACTATCAACGACATTCCTGGGCTGCCACGGGAATTAAGTGAAACTGACGGAGTACGGATGCGTAGCAGAGGCCGGTTCTGATACTCCGAGGTCGCTTCAGCGCAGGAAGACAGACCGCACCCGTGGGGACCTGTTGAGAGGGAAGCCACGTGTAAGATTTTCGGAGGAGGCTTTGATTTTGGCTTCTCAGAGCTCGAAGCAGCCTTGGATGCCTCTGATGAGACTCCTGCTCGTGTATCCGTTCGTCTGACGGGTATTATTAAATTAAGCGCCAGGTCATAACAAATACAGGGGCGAGGAATACACTGCTTCGCGTGCAGCAGGTGGGACAGAGGGAAGTGAGCAGGGCCGAGTTCGTGGCCGCCTGCGGGCCGCTTCCGCCTTCTGTGCTGAAAGAAACTGGATCTGTTTCCGAAGCAAGGTGTCTAACTCGAGGGGACGGATCAACCATGCCAGTCGTGACAAGCCCGCGCGTGGGCATGTTAGCACTTCTGGCTGACCGGCTGTGAGGCCGGAGGCGTCTGGGGAAGGTTTTTCTCCCAGATAACTAGAGCGGCCCCTTCTAGTTTCTCTTCAGAGTCACGATGGGAGAGAACAAAGCTCCGAACCCGGCAAAGGACAGAAACCAGATGAGCTGCAAGTTCAGGACCATTCTAGATCCCAGCGGGGCAATCGGCAGTCCCAAATCTCAAGGAGAGACAGAGGCGCCCACGGGGAGAGACGAGACTGTCACACCCCGGTCGGATGTAGCCGGAACCGGCAGGAAGAGTGCGGCTGGGCCAGTGGGTCTCAACCGGGGGTGATTTTGTCCCCCCAGGGGCATTTGGGGTATTTGAAGACTTAACTTATTGTCACAGCTGGGCTGGAAGAGCTACCGTCATCGAGGGGGTGGATGCCAGGGACGCTGCTAAACCCCACGATGCACGAGCCAGCCCCCCCACGGAGTTAGCCAGCCCCCCCACTGAGTCAGCCAGCCCAAATTGTCACTGGCGTCGAGGTTGAGAAAACTTGAAATGAACCACCATTGTCTCTTGGCCAAATGACAGTAATAGGGTCCTAACTGGTCCCCTGGGGTTCTGCACTCGCTTCCTACAGTCCCTTCTCCACACAGCAACCAAAGTGGGTGATAACCAGTCTCCCGGAAACCTTCCGATGGTTCCAATCTCCAGACTTCACGTGTCTAACCAAACGGCAGAGTCTGTTCCCCCTCCACTCCGATCCATTCTGACTGGCTTCGCTGCAAGAACATACCTACCCCAGGACCTTTGCATTCGCTTCCTCTGCTCAGGCTGCTCTTCTCCCACCCAAGGCTTATCGCCACATTTCATCCCAGTCTCTGCTCAAGTGTCTCGTCTTCAGGGAGGAGGAGCGAAATCCCCAAATCACACCTAAGTGCCTGTAGAACTCACTGGAATGTTTTTGGCAGAGGTATAAAAATATCTAATTTTTTTAATGTTTATTTTCTTATTTTGAGAGAGAGAGAGAGAGACAGAGAGAGAGAGAGAGAGAGAGACAGATAGTGGGGGAGGGGCAGAGAGAGAGAGGGAGACAGAGAATCCCAAGCAGGCTCCACGCTCCCAGCATGAGATCATGACCTGAGCCCAAATCAAGGGTAGGACGCTTAATCGACTGACCTACCCAGGCGTCCCTCTAACTAACGGTTTTTAAAAAGATGACCAGCCTCCGTAGGGCAAAATGTAAGAGCGGAACCAGGAAGACCAGTTACGAATCCGTGGGCGTAGACAGCGGCTTGGACTGGCGTGGTGGGGCCGGGGGCCATAGGAAGCAGTGGGGTTCTGGACATCTAACGATGATTTTTAAAATGATTTTTAAAAAGTACATAAACAGGGGCGCCTGAGTGACTCTGTTGGTTAGTAAGCGGCCAACTTCGGTTCACGTCATGATCTCACAGTCTGTGGGTTCGAGCCCCGCGTCGGGCTCTGTGCTGACAGCTCAGAGCCTGGAGCCTGTCTCTGATTCTGTGTCTCCCTGTCTCTTTCTCTTTCTCTGCTCCTCCCCCACAGTGCTCTTTCTCTCTCAAAAATAAATAAATAAACATAAAAAAATAGATAAACAGAATTTTCTGAGGGAGTAAAAGGTTTCCTCAACTCTCCTTCAGCAAACAATAGAAGGGGTGGCTTTGGAGGACCTTCCTCTGCCCTCCTCGCCTCCCGTACCCGTCCAAGTAAACCACCCGGAATACGAACAGAAGCCAGGCAGAGTCGTGTGCCTGTGCAGACTCGCCCTCCCAGCCGGTCCCCTCGGCTCGCCACACCGAGGCATAGACATACACACCGATGGGCAAAAACTCGACGTACCAATAATCGAAAGATAGGGGAAAAAACAGGGACGCTCAGGACAACCGCATAGCTGGGGTCTGAAATAATGACACAGACTGTCTTCTGAGTAGGAAGCTTGAAAATGCTCAGAAGCTGGAGATGGAGGGGTGCGGGGGCGCAAAGCCGCTTCGCTGGCGTCCTAGGCAGCGCACACCGACCTTAAGAAGTTCACGGGCAAGCCTCCCGCGTCCTCCTTCCGCTCATTCTGAGATCAAACCGGGCAGCCTTCGGCTCTGGCTGTGACGAGCTGCGCGTGGCTCGGCTGGCCGGGACTTCTGCAACAGAGATGAATGGAATATGAGGCTTGTAATTATTTCCCGAAGACATGCGGCCTGGCTCTCACCCCAGGACGAGTTTCTGGCCCCTGGAAATAGCACTGGCCACATGGGTGTCCCACCCGGGCGGTGTCACAGGACCTGTGTTTAGAAGGGTTCCTGCTTGAATTAACGCTCTGTGGTCTTGAAATTCCTCATACTTTTTGAACAAGAGGTCCCACGTTTTCAGTTTGTGCTGGGAAACCATCTTCCTCATTTTCTAGTTGTTCAAAGCCTTCTGTTTAGCATCTTGGAGGGAAGGATGACTTGGGGCTGGGGGCATTTCTGGAACTGTGATGGGGAGGGGTACGGGTCCTCACGGCACCTCCCGGCTGGTTGAGAATGGGGGACTCGGGGCCATGAGCGGGGCCTGCGGGACAAGCCAGCTGAAGGAGGAAGGCCTCCCTGTACCCAAATATAGTCAACCTGGGGCTCAGAGCACAAATGGCCCCAGACCCAAAGCTACCAACAGAACACCCAGAGCTCAGTGACACCCTGATCAACCCTGTCCTGAAGCAGGAAGGACAGGGCCAAGAAATGAGAAAGAAAGAAACTAACCAGGAGCCTCCTGGCCCCACTCTAGGGATGTGCTGTCTCTGACCGGGACCTTAAAATCATGGCAGGGTCTGCGTTGTTTCACCAACTCGGTGGCGCTGATGAATCTCAACAGGCACAATCATCTCTGCGTGGGACCCTCTGGCGACACACCCACTGATCAGACACCCGGGAATTTCCCTTGGGAAGGGGGTCGCCTTTAATCCGGAACCCGTGTTTCACAGTACTCGAGAAGGGGCAAACGGGTGGTGGGTCCAAGTACGTAGTGTTTGGGGCCCAGTGCAAAGTAATGCAGAGTCCCAGGTCCAAAAATTCGGAAGTTTCTCGAATCAGCGACGGCAGAGCATTAAGCCGAGTGTGGGCCCTTCCGCGCGGGCATGAGGATCGTGGGCCCGCCCGGCGGGCCCTGGAGAGTGAGGGCGGCATCTGTACGTGTCTGCAGCTGTTTCAGGTTCAAAATTAGCGGCAAGGAAATGGGCTGCTCTCCAGAGCGCCGTCGGAGGGTCGGGCAAGGTGTGGCTCTGTCACAAAGGGACAGATGTCCCCGGGGTCCCCACCCCAGCTCTGGGCCCCCCGGAAGAGGCCACGGTCACTTTGACAAGTACGCTTCCTCGCGGAGACCGCTCTGTGGGGATCAAGAAGAATTGGGCACATCATATATTCTGGTCCGTTTGTTAAAAAAAAAAAAAAAAAATTCGTCTTTATGGCTGCAGCGCTGCGGGGTTGGGGAGAGCGTAAGGGACCGTCAGCCGGGCCTGGGGGAAAGAACAGGGAAGCCGGGAACGGTGGAAATCTGCTCCTGAGAGGTTTGGGCAGCGTGCCTCAGTTTCCCCACCTGTGAAATGCGCATGAAAATAGCACATACCTCCAGTACTGCCGCGAGGGGTCAATGAGCGAATGGACCACGAAGAAGACCAGCAGTTTCCGAGGCAAATACGTGTCACTGCTTTCGCTGCCTCTCCGGAGGGAGACAGTGCAGAAGCCGTTCGGTGAGCAGTCTAAATAACACACGCACGCGGGGTGTATCTTCACATGAGCGTGGCCCCCACCACCTCCGCGAGGACACGTCCTTCAAGGCTCGGAATTGCCGACGGTGCTTCGCGTAGAACCATCCTTGGGGGAAATTATCCGGATTCCTGGGGAGACGGGGTTAAAAATACCTTCCAGGTCACCCTATCCGGAGCCCTAGGTCACAGACGAGGCTCAGAAGGCGAGAACGCCCCGGCCAGGGTCATACAGCCGGTCGCTGTTGGAGCTGGGACTCGACCCTGGCCTTGGGACTCCAAGGCCTCCGCTGGCTCACCGTCCTCCGGGGGCGGGCCGCGGGCCAGGGGCGCCGCCACTCCTCCCAGGACAGAGAGCGGGCCTGCGGCCTCGGCGCTCAGGGCCCCCTGTGACCTCGGCATGGAGGAGCGCGGGCAGGCAGGAAGGCGCCCACCCGTCCTGGCTCCGGACGGTCCCCGGGGAAGGAGCCGTGGCACACGGTGGCCCATCCGGGGCCCTGGTCCTGCCGTACGTGTCACGGCCATCCCGTGGCACCCCAGCGGGGGGCTCTGTCCAGGCCCCGCCAGGGTTCTGGCACCTCATCATTAAGCTGTCGTGTCCTTCACGCTCGGCCGTGCGCGCGCAGCTCTCCGAGGACACCTGCTGCTGTTTTCCTATCTGGTTATTCCTTCAACAAAAACTGGATTCTAGACCAAGCCGGTAAGCCCTGGGGACATGACAGGAAATGAAAACTTTTCCGGCCTAATGTGATGTGGCATTCTGGGTGGCGTGGGGAGGCGGGGGGGGGGGGGGAGGCGAGGAGGAGCTCTCCGCCCTGGTGGGGAGGAGTGTTTTACCCCTGAATTCGAGTGCATTTTATTACCGGTTTGAAACTCCCTGCAGATAACGCACCCCCCCCCCCACTGCCCGTACCTGGGGCGGACTGCTCCCTTAGTCACTCGCTGACTGTCTCCTTGCACGTGCAGCTCCAGGAAGTCCATGTGCAGTGACCTGCAGTTTTCCCAACATGTGGGACGCGGTCCTGCCGCAGGGCCTTTGCACTTGCAGTGCTCTCCGAGCTCTCTTTCTCCATTTAGAAGTTCGGTTCCTGCCGTCGCTTTCTTCAGGTCTGTGCTTGGCCCTCACTTTCCTGACTACCTTATAAAAAGGACACCACCCCCAAGGCTACCTTTTATTCTGTTTTACTTCCTCCCCGCAGCCACGATCCCTGCCTGGTGGACTGGGTACGTCTCCTTGACTGTCTTCCTCAACCCAGCCCACCCGGGTGGGGCTTTGCTGGTGTTCGCCGCTCTTTCTCTAGTGACCGTCCCTTAAATGAAACTCACCTGATATTGAAGGAACGGACGGATAAGAGGGTTCTTGTGTGCAAGTCCTGCACTTGCTCTGCACCCGCTGCGTGACCTCGAGGGAGTTACTGCCCCTCTCTGAGCCTCCATGTCTTTTTCTGAAAACAGACACAAGGCCAACCACAAAGTGGCTTAGCCAATTAACCTCGGCAGAAGGTGAGGACACCTGCTCCCCACGGGGGAGACGGTGAGCCTCCCCCCCACCCCATCCCCTCGCCCCCACGGCCTCTGATTTCACGCAGGAGACGGAGGCGGGGGCGTCCTCTGAGCCTGTGCGGGCAGGAGCAGGCTTCCCTTCTGCCCGCCCCACCCCGGCCTGGCCTCGGAGGACCACGTGAAGCCGAGCGGAGCAGGAGAACGGGCGGGGACGCAGGCTGGGTTTGCCCCCGCCTTCCCGGCAGAGTGTTCTAAAAATGTGCGCACCTGTAACCCCATCTGCCTCGTGAAGCCCCCGCGGCCACCCCAACAGACAAAGATAGGAGAGCCTCTCCCCTCGTGTGAAAAGCTGGGGAGGAGCGCTTACCCCCCGAGTGACCCGGAAGGAGAGACGCACCGGTTGCTAAGGCGAACACACCCACAGCCATTGCCTGGAGCCTCCAGTCTCAGCAGGCGACACCGAGAAAACTGGGCCGCTGACCCCGGGCTTTCTGGCCGGATTCAGGGACGGGAAACCAGAGACCATCGCCCCGACCCCGTCCCTGCAGCTGTCCCCTCCCCCATCAGCTGGCAGGTGACCCGGCACACATCTTAACTCCAGCTCCCACTTAAACCACAGCTGTCGGCAGGCCTGGGGACCCCGTCTCCTTACGTGTCGTCGCCGATCGGTGGCCCGCCCCCGCAAGAGAGTGCTCTCGGTGCGTTGTCTGGGATCTCTAAATCGGCACCGCAGAGCCCGGCGGGTGAAGACAGCCTGCCCGACAAGGTGACAAGTGCTCACCTCGAGCAGGTGGCCCTGGGGCCTGGCCCTCTGAGATCAGTCCCTCGAGGAACGTCAGCTCAAGGAGGGACTTGGCTTCCCCGCTGGGAGGGCAATGGCGGGGGGCACACGTCTCAGGGGAACTCCCTGCGGCCTTTAGCCTGGACGCTAAAACCCCGCCAGCCTTCTTCATGGCGTTCTGGTTCTGAAATTGCAGGGCCGCGGGGGAGAGGGCGGGATGGTCAGGTATTAGATCAGCGATCATCCAGTCCCTCAGACCCCTGGGGACGCGTGACGACTTTCTGAAGGCTCCCAGACACAGACGGCTTTGAGAGAATCAATTTCTAGGTCCTTGACTGACATGTGTGTGCGGCGACTTCTTCTTTTCCACACCCACTCTTACAAAGGCCCTTCTCCCACTTGATAAAAGCAAGCTCGATCCGTCGGAATTCCAACAGAGAGCGGCTGGAACACTCCTATCGGCTAACTCGAGGAGAGTGTCACAAAGGCACTGTTTCAAACGCGCGGGCAGAGGATGCAGGGGGATTACAAAGGATGCGCAGGGCTCCGGCTAGTGCCGGGGCGGGGACGGGGGGGGGGAGGGGGGGGCAGGGCTGGGCCAGGAAAGGGGAGGGAAGTTTCTGGAATCTGGAGACAGAAGGACTGTGCACAGTGAGCCCCGAGACAGCAGGTGACCTGGCGGGGACAGGCAGCTGGGGCTCCATCACCGAGGGGGCCAGGGGGACGAGGACCCCTCCTCTCGCGCCCCCACCGCTTCTCCGCACCCAGCGGCGCACGAACAGAATCGGGAGCCGGAAAGCACGGCAGCCCGTGCCGGCAGAAGGCCTTCAAAGGGCTGGGTGGCGTTCGACGGAAACTCCTCAACTCCCGTCTGTTTATTTATGCGAACGGGGTTCGCCACGCCGACATCGGCCCAACCGAGAAAAAACAAAAGACCGGGATGCATCGATGCTGTAGCGTCTCATTGTAACAGTTAGCTGCACCCGCTCAGGGATTAACTGGAAAACAGCCCCGCAATAGTTTTGTGGCTTTGATCAATTGTGCACTGCTCCCAATTCCGGTAACTAAATTCAGAGCCACGTGTTTAACCTTTAAAGGTGTTACCGTCACAGACCTTTGTAAGTTTTCAATGGTAATTTATACCTGTTTTTGCTGGAATAGACATGCTTTGTTGTTTTTGTTGGAATAAAAGACTTGCCGGTGTAAAACTATGAAACGTTTGCCTCAAATCTTGCCGGGGGAGGAGTTCCAGGAGACAAAGAAAGAGCACGAAACTTCCAGCCATCAGAGGAGCCTCCTGTATTTTTAAAATCAATGAGGGTAGAGGTCAGATTACTGCGTTGTCGAGTTTCCACGTGGACACACAGGTTTAAAAGGTGATACAACAGTTTTCTTTTATAATATAAATATTAAATATTTCGGATATGACGGTGTGAATTTATGATAAAGATGCGGGCATTAACAATGTGAGGAGAGCGTGGATTTTTTTTTAATGTTTATTTATTTTGAGAGAGAGAACGAGCACGCACGCAGGGGAGGGGAAGAGAGAGGGGGAGAGAGAATCCCAAGCAGGCTCTGCCCTGCGCTGTCAGCGGGGCTCCATCTCACGAACCACGAGATCGTGACCTGAGCCAAAATCAAGAGGCGGACGCTTCACCGACTGAGCCGCCCGGGAGCCCCTGTGCGTGGATTTTTTTAATGTGGGAGGAAACGGAAGGGAGGAGTCCGGAGAATTCAGAATTCGGGGCTCCGGTGTTTATGTGGGCCCCTCGTGTGGCTGAGAAGTCAGGGGAAGGAATAAGAGAAGACACTACGACCTGTCTAGAACAGCCTTCATCAGCTGCCCAGTGACAGGGCAGTCGCGTGACGTCAGGAGAAGAAAGGATGGCTGGGGCGGGCGGGGCAGATTTCCCGGAGAGGAGCAGGACTTACCCAGGGCCGGGGAGAGGGTGAGATTTGAATACGTGGGGGCGGGAGAGGGTGGGGGCACATCTTAGGAAGGAAATTGGCTTAAAGACCCTGAGACCCTCTTGTCTGCAACCATTAACAGCAACGGCGCTATGAGTCTGCATTTTCTGAACACCGCTGCGCTCCGAGCACCGGGCTGGGCAAGGCACGTCTATTTCTGTGCCTGTGTGTACGCCTCCCGCCCAACCGAATCGCTAAACGGAGAGCCTTCATCATCACCGACGCCAACTTCTACACGAAGGAACCGGCTAAGTCCGTCGCCCAGATCACTCGGCAACAGCTAAACGGTAAAGCTGGGATTTAAACATCGAAACCCCAGTCCCCGGATTCTGATGCCCGCCCTTTACCTGCCTCTCTGTTGTTTGGTTGATGGATTATTCACAGAGTCAGTCAATCTTTCTTTCATATAACAAAAAATTACCGAGGACTGGCTGTGCACTGGGCACTGTACTAGATACATTTATCTCTCCATCTCAACTGCTGGCGAGTCCTGGTCTGCAGGTTTCCGGCGGGAGCCCCCGCTGGTGGGGGCTAACTCTTCCCTTCTGACTTGGCCAGGAGGGATGACCGCCCTTCCGAGCCTTGGAAGGTGAGCCCCGCTCTCCGCTCTCCTGTCTCCTTCTCCATCTCAGGGCCCAGCTCCCGCACCCCCCCTGCCCCGGCCAATCCCTGGGATGGGGCTCCACGCGGTCCGGTTCCCAAGCCCTGGAGGGTTGTATTATCTTTATAATCAGACTTTTAACTAAAACTACATATCAACCTTTCTCTTGATGGCTCCTTCATCCACTCAAAATTTCCAGCGCAGGGCTGAGCAAAGTGGTCCGTGTTTGGATTGAGATTGCAGTCTGCTGTGAGTTTCCAAAACCCCAAATGACAGGACTTTCAACAGGATTAAAAAAATGTCTTCCTGTCTCGTGTAAATGGGGAAGATCCAGGGCTGCCACAGGGGCCCCTGTGACATCAAGGACCAGGCTCTGCCGTGCTCAGCCTAGAGTTTCTCACTCATGATCCGGGTCCCGCTCCGGATCGGACACCTGAGCAGTGCTCCCGCCAGCAGGACGCAGGACAGAGCGATGGGGGGAGGGGAAGACTGCTCTGTCTCCTTAAGACGCTTCTCGGAATTTCAGCACGGCGCTGAGGCTCTTAGTCCACTAACTAGAGCTTCGTGAGCTGGCCACGAGTACCATCAAGGTAGCTAAAAGGTGTTCTGAGTGGCCAGGTAAACAGCTGGGATTCCGTGACCACGGAGGGACGAGAGTGTGGATGCTGAGGGGCGACCGGTAGGGTCTGGAGGAACGGCCTACACAGTCTTTCGACTTGGCCTTGACTTTTCTCCTTTTTCCAGCCCCCAACCCTCTGTCTCACTTCTCACGGAGTTCAGAGTTGAGGGACCAGACCACACGGCCTCCCTGCTGCGACCGGCCCTCCTCCCCCACCATCCCCTCCCCCGGGAAAATCCTACTTAGTAGCTACTGATACCAACGCTGAGAATTCTCCGGGGACGCGGTGTCCTCCACTCGTGACATTCGGGATTTGCGAGAACACGCTCACAGATGGGCTCTCCGTCAATTTACATTCCAATCTCCCTATTTTGAAGCAAAACTAAATGTTTTCTGCTCCGCTAGTCCCTCAGCTGCGGCAAGGAGGTGGCAAGGAGAGGCTCTCTCCCACATCAGACACTTGGGGTGGCTCTGCAGAGCCACCAACTGCTCAGACAGGGAGGGGACGGGCGCGGAAAGTGGGGGGTTCGGGCCGCACGTCTGTCGGGGTGCCTCCCTGCCAGTGCTCGCTCTGGCCGCTGGAGCAGGAAGGGGTCTGGCAAACGGCGTTGGGGAGCCCCCAGACCCCGAGAGGGACCGCAGACCGGGCTCCTCGGAGTCTGCGCGGCTGGGAATAATGTCTGAATGAGGCTGGGGTCGGACTCTCCTGTGGGGACCGCGGGCACCGGATTCCAGCCCTTCAGTCCCGGCCGCCTCCGGAGCAAGTCATAAGGCCCCCGTCCCCACGTGGGTGCCGACCGGCCGAGTCCACACCGCGCAACTGTGCTCGACCTGCCAGGGAAGCAGAGGAAGCAAGTCTCCCGTGTGGACGGTGAAGATGGGGTGGTTGCGAGGAGGGGACGTTTCCCCAAACACGGGAAGTGCGTTTAGACACGCAGGGTGGTCGAAACCACGCCAAGCGTCTCCTGCGAACAGGAAAAGCTTTGCCCTTCTCTCCCCCAGTGTTCTGAACTCAATTTTGTTTCCAGTTCTTCCGAGAATAGTCTTATCAGGGAGAAGAATTCCGGATGATTTTTCCAACAGTCTCCATTGCTGGATCTATCGGGCTCTTTGGTCACAAACAGGAGGAGGCGGCTCTGTCTAGTTAACATAAGCCCCCAAAATGAGCTTTATTGGTAAGATACGAGGAGGGGCCACTAAGTGAAGCAAATCTTGTGAGTCGGGTTTTAGGAGCGAGGACAGCCCCAACGCCCCTACTGTGCCACACAACATTCAGTCCTATACAGTCCGTGGCACTTGTCACCACTGAAATTACCTTGTTTACGTGTTTGCTGGTCCTTTAGCCCCCTTTTCCGTCTCCTCAAATACACCAGACAGAGATCTCCTCAAATACACCGGACCGAGACCGTGGCTCTGTGCTCACCGTCTCTGCCGTGTCCCCGGCGCCAAGGTCAAGGCCAGGTGCAGGGGAAGCACTGGGGAGGCGTTTGATGAGAACGTCCACAGATGACTGAAGGAACCAGGAGTTGGTTTCCAGCATTTCTAACTCTCTCCAAACTCTAGAAGTCCACGACTGCCAAGGCCAATACGTGGAGACCCCCAGCGGAGGCGAGTGGGGGAGATTTGGAAGCCGGCGAAATCACCAACGCCCTGACTTCCTCTTGCCTTCAGACTCAGTCCACCGTCCCTTCCCCAGGAGATGCGCTTCGGCTTTTCTCGAAGAAACGTGCCTCCTGCTTGCCATCAGGTGTTTTCAGGGCGCTAGCAGGAGATTAGTTGATGGGGAGTCTGAGAGCTTAGAGGATATTGGGCCTCGTCCTTCAGCCCACAGGGAATTCTCATTTCTCCTTAGTACAGAGGAGCTCCGACCTGAGGGAGAAAACCCTGAGACATTGTCAATTTAAAACACACAGGGAGCCGAGGTGGAGGTATCCGCATTAGATCAAATTTTGCCCCCGGGGTCCAATTTGAAGGCATCGATAAACAGCCCAGGGTTTTAACGATCTCAAATATTTGGTTAAAGACATGGTATCAGTACCTGTGTTAAATCCAACCACTTCCACTATTAAAAATGCCATAAGGTTGTTTATTGCCATGGCTTGCTGGGAAATCAACCTATTCTTGACAAGCCGGCGTGAGCTATTGGTTAGAAGGTGCCCAGAAATGAACACAATTAAATTAGGTGCCCGTTTATTCCTCCCAGCTACCCACATTCCTGGCTTTACACGGAAATTCTTTCCCCCTGTTTTTCCATATTGTTTCTTTCCAAGTAAAACTTATTACACAGATTCCTCTGGGCATTTTTTTTCCCTTTTTTCTTTTCTTGACTCCGGTTAAATAAAGTATTGATTTTGTTTTCAAGGTAATTTAAGGGGGTAACACAGTTCTGATTTGATAAGCACAACATGAATGCATTAGAGTAAACACATTTTAGGGGTTCAATTAGGGCTACTAATTTTTTTTTTTTTTTCCAAATCGAGTCAACCAAACTGACTGACTGCCATGGGGACTTCGGCATGGTCTGGGTAGGTCACGCGGCTGCAAGCGACATTAATAATGCAGAGAGAAATTATCAAAAGCAAATCGATACTGGTGGCTGGGGACGCTTTTCCAAAGAACTTCGTTCTCGTCAAGGATGAATTCACACTGGGTGCCTCAGAGCCAAGCGAAGTAAAAGGCAATTTTTGAGAATCCAACATCGCTTATCCCAGTGGGTCAAGAAGTCCCCTCAAGAGTCACTGCCGAGTAGCCGGTCTGCTTGCCCGCTCTGAGACAGTGACCATCGGCCATCGGGACGCACTTGGTTGTAAGTGACAGAAAACTCAGGTCCAACCGGTTTAAGGTTAGGACACAATTTATTGACTCATGCCAAGGCCCAGGGTTAGCCCTGATTGGCTCTGACTGCGGCCACTGGCTATTTCTGAGCCAATCGCAGTGGTGAGAAGCACGTGATGTCCGATCGGCCGAACCCCGGTCACGTGGCCTGACACGGGCAAAGCCGCGGTCCCCAGAGCGAGCTCAGGCTCACGTCCATCCAGGCAAACTGTCCTCCGGAGTCAGCCCAGAGCCCGTGTGCGCTCCTGGACCCCTCGGGGCCTTTGGTCCCTGAACCTCGTTTCTCAGGACTTCTGCCCCTCACCCCCACCCCGCAGCACGGCCACCCGCCTCCTCCCCGAGCCTCTGCTCCAGGACGCGGCGTCCGCCCGGGAGCCTCCCCTTCCCCACCCTTCCTCGCCCCGGTCCCCGGGCACGGCCCGCGTGCTCCCTCTCGTGGTCCGTCTCCGCTCCGACTCTGGGTCCCCGGCTACGTCCCCATCGAGCATCGGCGCTCCTCGAGCATGTGTCCTCCCTGACGTCAGGTGGCAGGGCCAGCGGGCACGAGGGCCAGAGCCGCGGGTGGAGAACAGCCCTCGTCCGGTTCGCAGGAGGAAACGCCGAGCACGCCCCCACCGCCGGCGCTCGCAGTCATGCCTCCGGTCAGAACCGGCAAAGCTCTGACCCGACCTAACTTTTCACAGACATGGAAGGAAACAGGTGGTTTGCATGCAGATTTTATATTATACTTATTATACTGCATTACATTATATATATATTACATTATACACACACACACTAAAATTATGAAACATAATGGAAGAGCATTCCTTGTACTAGTGCTGAAAATTCAGCCCCGTGTAAATTACAGAACACGACGCTTTCACTCCCAGGCACACACACCGTTTGCTTTACCAGCGTAAATCATCATCACCTCCCGCAGCCTCTGCACGACGCAGCCCGCGCCTACTGAGCTTCTAACACTGAGCGTTTCACATTTATTATCTCCTTTGCCTCTCTTTATCGAGGCTCTGACATAGGCACGGTACTCGCGTTCCTGTTTCACAGGGAGGAACGCTGCGGCCCAGAGAAGCTCGGCGGTCTTCCCGAGGGAAGCGGCGGAGTCTGGGACCTGCCGGGCTTGACCTTCAGGCGCCCTGGAGCTGGGGGTCCTACGCGCCATGGCCAGTGGAATGCGGTAGGAGGTGTGTCTGTCACCCTGGGGAGGACGCCATTCCAACGGAGGACGTGTTTTGCTTTCTGGCCTCAGTGACACATTCGGGATGATGACGAGGCGGCGGGGGGGGGGGGGCTCCCACCGCGGGGAGAGCAGAAGCCGGGTGGCGTAGACTTCCCCGCCGCCCTGCCTCGGACACGGTTTCCGCGGCTCATCGACATAACCGTAAGCTACTGTGATTGGGGCTTCTGCTTTCTATGTTGCCGCAGAATACCATCAGGTATCAAAGGGAACCGAAGCCTCCTCTAAATGTTTTTCCATTTTTAATAAATGGAACCTATTCACGGATGGCTTGCGTTATTAAAACAGCACTTCCTGAAAAGAAACCCGAGGGGTTCTAATGACAGTAGGAATAACCCCTACTCCGTAACCCGGATAAATTAAGGCATTCTAGATACCTGTGTTCTCAACGGCTAATGATTAATAATTTCGACTTTATTTTTTATTTAAAGAATTCAGGGATCCTGGTGTTCATTATACCTTTAACTCTTGTATATTTTCGAGTGAGATATTCAGCCACGTTCCTTAAGGCACAATTTAACTGCTCATTCGTGTCAAAGAAAATGAATTCTCAGAAGCTTCTATAGTCATTTTTCTGTGCCCGGCGTGTTGCAAATGCTTGCCAAATATTAACGCATTTAAACTTAAGAATAGCCCGACGAGTCAGGAGTTATTATTAATTAACCGTCCCATAGATGATGAATGAGGAAGCCAGGATTTGGTGCAGGGCGCTGTGGTCCAGAGTCCTCACCTTCATTTATTATGTTACTCCATCTTTCCACACCCAGAGACTGGGGACAGTGCTTGCTCTGGGACGGTCCGTCAACCATGATGTGTTGGGCGAATGAGCAAACGAATGAATGAAGGGTACTTGACAAAGTTCTTTTATTTACATTATTTCATTGGAATGTCACAGGGAGCCCTTGGCCACTGAGGTATGTGTGCTTGGTATCCCCAACTTACAGATGAAGAAACTGAGTCATGCAGAATGAAAGGCAGAGCTACCCTGCTAGGAGGTGGCAGGGCTGGACCTGGTTCTCTCTTCTTTCTCCTTCCACTGAGTTCTGGAAAACTGATGCCCCCAGGCTAACTCCAAACCACAAGCTATTTAAATTATTTTTAATTAGTTGGGAGACTCCAGATTCCTTCCTTCCTTCCTTCCTTCCTTCCTTTCCTTCCTTCCCTCCTTCTTCCCTCCCTCCCTCCTTCCTAACTTTCTTTCTTTCTTTCTTTGTTTCTTTCTTTCTTTTTCTCTTTCTTTCTTCCTTCCTTCTTCCCTCCCTCCCTCCTTCCTTCTTTTTCTTTTTCTTTCTTCCTTCCTTCCTTCCCTCCTTCCCTCTCTCCCTCCTTCCTTCCTTCCTTCCTTCCTTTCTCTTTCTTTCTTTCTCTTTCTTTCTTTCTTTCTTTCTTTCTTTCTCTTTCTTTCTTTCTTTCTTTCTTTCCCTCCCTTCCTTCCTTCCTTCCTTCCTTCCTTCCTTCCTTCCTTCCTTCCTTTCTTTCAAATCCAAGTTAGTTAACATATAGTGTAATAATAATTGCAGGAATAGGATTTAGTGGCTCATCACGTACACACGACACCCAGTGCTCATCCCAACAAGCGTCCTCCTTAAGGCCCCTCACCTCTTTAGCCCATCCCCCCACCCAACACCCCACCAGCAACCCTCAGTTTGTTCTCTGTATTTAAATGTCTCTTATGGATGTCTTCCTCTCTGTTTTTATATTAATTTTGTTTCCCTTCCCTTATGTTCATCTGCTTTGTATCTTAAATTCCACACAGGAATAAAACCATATGATATTTGTCTTTCTCCGAATTACTTATTTCGCCTAGCATAATACAGTCTAGTTCCATCCATGTTGTTGCAAATGGCAAGATTTCATTCTCTTTTCATTGCCAGGTAGTATTCCATTGTGTGTGTGTGTGTGTGTGTGTGTGTGTGTGTGTGTACATCTTCTTTATCCAGTCATTAGTTGATGGACATTTGGACTCTTTCCATACTTTGGCTACCATCGACAGCACTGCCATAAACATTAGGGCGCATGTGCCCCTTTCGATCAGCACTCTTGTTCCTTTGGATAAATACCTAGTAGTCCAATGATTGGGCCACAGGGTAGTTCTATTTTTAATTTTTTGAGGAACCTCCATACTGTTTTCCAGAGTGGTTGCACCAGTTTGCATTCCCACCGGCAGTGCAAAAGGGTTCCTCTTTCTCCGCATCCTCACCAGCATCTGTTGTTGCCTGGGTTGTTAGTGTGAGCCATTCTGATGGGTGCGGGGTGGTATCTCACTGTGGTTTTGATTTATGTTTCCCTGATGATGAGTGATGTTAGGCATTTTTTCACATGTAGGTTGGCCATCTGGATGTCTTCTTTGGAGAAGTGTCTATTCATGTCTTTTGCCCATTTCTTCACTGAATTACTTGTTTTTTTGGGTGTTGACTTTGATAAGTTCTTTATAGATCTTGGATACTAACCCTTTATCTGATACGTCGTTTGCAAATATCTTCTTCCATTCCATCGGTTGCCTTTTAGTTTCATTGATTGTTTCCTTTGCTGTGCAGAAGTTTTTATCTTGATGAGGCCCCAAATGTTCATTTTTGCTTTTGTTCCCCTTGCCTCCAGAGACGTGTCAAGTAAGAAGTTGCTGTGGCCAAGGTCAAAGAGGTTGTTGCCTGTTTTCTCCTCCAGGATTTTGTTGGCTTCCTGTCTTACATTTAGATCTGTCATCTGCTTTGAATTTATTTTTGTGTATGGGGTAAGAAAGCAGTCCAGGTTCATTTTTCTGCGTCTCGCTGTCCCATTTTCCCAGCACCATTTCCTGAGGAGGCTGTCTTTTTTCCATGGGATGTTCTTTCCTGCTTTGTCAAAGATGAGTTGGCCATAAAGTTGTGGGTCCATTTCTGGGTTCTCTATTCTGTTCCATTGATCTGAGTGTCTGTTCTTGTGCCGGTACCCCACTGTCCTGATGGTTACAGCTTTGTAATACAGCTTGGAGTCTGGGATTGTGATGCCTCCAGCTTTGGTTTTCTTTTTCAAGATTGCTTTGGCTGTTCAGGATCTTTTCTGGTTCCATACAAATTTTAGGATTGTTGGTTCTAGCTCTGCGAAGAATGCTGGTGTTATTTTGATAATGATTGCATTGAATGTGTAGATTGCTTTGGGGAGTGTTGACATTTTAACAATATTTGTTCTTCCAATCCATGAGCATGGAATGTTTTTCCATCTTCTTATGTCTTCTTCAATTTCTTTCATAAGTCTATAGATTTTTCACCTCTTTGGTTAGGTTTATTGCTAGGTATTTTATTGTTTTTGGTGCAATTATAAATGGGATCAATTCCTTGATTTCTCTTCTGCTTCATTATTGATGTATAGAAATGCGGTCTTGTGACTTTGCATTCACTTTGTGAATTCATGGATCAGTGCTAGCAGTCTTTTGGGTTTTCCACATAGAGTATTGTGTTAGCTGAGAAGAGTGAAAATTCAACTTCCTCCTTGCCAATTTGTTGTTGTTGTTCTTGTTGTTAATGTTTATTTACATTTGAGAGAGAGAGAGAGACAGAGCACAAGCGAGGGAGGGGCAGAGAGAGAGGGAGACACAGAATGGAAAGCAGGCCCCAGACTCTGAGCTGTCAGCACAGAGCCTGACCTGGGGCTCAAACCCACGAGCCATGAGATCATGATCTGAGCCGATGTAAGACACTTGACTGAGTCCCCCAGGCGCCCCATCCTGGCCAATTTGGATGCCTTTTATTTCTTGGTGTTGTCTGATCGCTGAGGCGAGGACTTCCAACACTATGTTGAATGACAGTGATGAGAGTGGACGTCCCTGTCTTGTTTCTGACCTTAGGGGGAAAGCTCTCAGTTTTTCCCCATTGTGGATGATATTCGCGGTGGGTCTTTCCTGTATGGCCTTGATGACCTCGAGGTATGAGCCGTCTGTCCCTACTTTCTCGGAGGTTTTTAATCAAGAAATGATGCTGTATTTTGTCAGATGCTTTTTCAGCATCTATTGAGAGGATCGTGCGATTCTTATTCGTTCTTTTATGAATGTGATGTCTCGCATTGATTGATTTGTGGATATTGAACCAGCCCTGCATCCCAGTAATAAATTCCACCTGATCGTGGTGAATGATTCTTTTTTCTTTAATTTTTTAATGTTTATTCATTTCTTGAGAGAGAGATGGAGACCAAGCATGAGCAGGGGAGGGGCAAAGGAGAGGGGGACAGAGGATCCAAAGCAGGCTCCGGGCTGAGCTGTCCTCCGAGCCAGTTCCCCATCCCAGCCCCGCGCGAGCCCCCACGCGCGGTGTCACAGTGATCCCAGCTTAGCCCTGCGTGGCACTTGGCAGTTTGCCAGGCGTTATAAAGTACGCCAGAAGTTCATTCTCAAGGCGACTCTTGTTAACTGCGTGGACACGGGGCAGGTGGGGAGCCAGAGGCTCAGGGAGTTCACTCATTAACAGATGCTCATGAAGTACCCCCTCCCCCACTTCGGGGGCGGTCCAGGTCCTGAGGGCGCAGCAGGGAGGGGCGGACGAGGCCCTAACCCTGGCGGGACAGCCTGCGGGGCTCTGCCGGGAGCCCTCGCGCTGGGACTCCCGGGGCAGCTGAAGAAGCTGGGGTTCTCCACGAGCGGCCCTGGCGTTTTTATACAGCGGAAGGCAGTTTGGTTTGAACAGAATGTGAGAGAAGCTTTTATGGCTCACGAGCATTCTGTTCTCCTTCCGGAAACAGAGGCATGACGCTACCCATTCCCTTGAAGCTGAGTGGGGCCGTGGGACCCACTCTAAACAGTGAGCGCGGGTGGGAGACGCGCCGCGTGTCACTTTACTCCAGCACCGCCGGCAGGTGCGGGAGCCCCGGGGCTCTCTGCTCGGCGCGGTGATGGTGACGGCGGTGCTTCGAGGTCCGGCCCGCAGGACGGAAGCCTCCCGATGGCTGAGTCCGCACAGGGACGCTGCCCTTGCGCCTTTCAATGGACCTCACGTGAGAAAAAGGACACACATGGGGCCCCTGGGGGGCTCAGTCCGTTGGGTGTCCGACTTCGGTTCAGGTCATGATCTCACCGTTTGTAAGTTCGAGCCTTGTGTTGGGCTCTGTGCTGACAGCTCAGAGCCTGGAGCCTGCTTCAGATTCACTCTCTCCCGCTGTCCCTCCCCAGCTCGCACTCTGTCTCTCTCTCTTAAAAATAAACATTAAAAAAAACTTAAAAGAAAAAGAAAAAGGAAACATAAACAAACACGCAAGTTAATACGCAAACAGATTTTGGATGTCATTGCCCCCGAGACGGAGGGTGACCGTTAGAGCAGAGCCCAGCCCTATGTGTTCAATGAGGGGCTCTGAGGACGGGCGCGGGGTACTTGTCTTGAGCATTCAGTTTCTATTCGGAGCGTCTCGGACAAGCAAGATAAAAATGAAACAGCTTTACGATGATTTTATTCGTACTTTACACACCCGAGTCCTTGGTGGGGCACTAACGGAGACTGCGGGGGTGGGCGACTTGCTCTTTCCAATTCTTTCTTGGCACTGTCACTGGTAAAGAATAGTAAGCCAAGAACTCAGGCATTTGGGGATTTCTCAAGGGCCAGCTCTTATTGCGACTTAATTAAGAAGCCCGGCGGAGGAGCGTCGGGCTATTTAACGGAGGCTGGCGAAGCCGGGTGGACAGGAGCTGCAGGGAGACGCGGCCTTGATTAGTCCTCCTCGCTGCTATGAAAGCAAAGTAGCTTTGTGTTCCACTCGGGGACTAATCCATTAGTCACTGCGGAATCTCTGAGGACAGGCAGGTCCATTTCAAACCTAATTTGCAGTTGGCTTTTCATTTTAGTGGTTTTGGAATGGAATTCATCCGCCTAAACCCTAGAGTGTTTGGTTACCTCATGCAAATATTTAATACCCACAGCGAAATTTCAATATAACACTAACAATTTGTTTTCCCCGAGATCAGTCTCATTTGTCAAAGCTATTGACCCAGGCCCATAAAGAAATGTCATTCTCGCCCCCTTTGTAATGGTTTTATGCAAATAGCTTTCAAGACTTAATTCCGAGGAAATGTTGAGGGAGAATGAAGAGAAAAGAGAAGACAGATCACGGATGGAGATAAGGAGGAAGGTGGGGGGAGGCAGAGGGGAGTGGGGGAGAGGTGGGGTCACAGAGAGAAGGGAGACGGAAAAGAAGGAACAGGGTGGAATGCGACACAGACAGCAGGGGGGAGGGGGGAATCTGTTCCTGTCCCGGCCCCTCACGGCACGGCCATGGCCAGGTGGGTAAGACAGAGCTTTCGAAAGGGTCAAATACGGCTCACACAGTTTTGACTCTTACTGTGTGAGCAGAAAGAGAGAAGTCCGAACGATCATGTCCACGCCGGAAAAGGAAGGCGCCCCTGGGCGCCCACCACGCTTCCCAAGGGGTGCGAGGGCACGGGCAGCTCAAAGCTTCCAAGTGTTCCTGTCGCCTACACTGCCCGGCCCGAGAACACGCTTGCCGTGTGGTCCCCGTGTCTCTTCTCTTCTCCCGCCTTCCTCGCATGAGTCTCCTTCTCCTGTTTTGCAAAGGAAAGGCGTGCCATCCGGCCATCCCCAGCCCTCCCGCGGTGCACCCGCCGCCCGGGCGTCCAAGGGCCCACTCGGCCCGCTGGCACCTGGGCCAGGGCCCCTCTCCGCAAGAGTGAATGATGCTCTCTGTTCTTTCGAGGACGTGCGCTGCCAATATAAATATTCTTCTTCTTCTTTTTTTAATGTATTTATTTTTGAGAGAGAGACAGAGTATAGTGGGGAAGGGCAGAGAGAGAGGGAGACCCAGAATCCGAAGCAGGCTCCAGGCTCCGAGCTGTCAGCACAGGACCCAACATGGGACTCGAACCCACAAGCCGTGAGATCATGACCTGAGCTGAAGTCGGACGCTTCACCGACTGAGCCCCCCAGGCGCCCTAAACATTCTTTTCATGTTTGAGAACATCACATTTTGCATTCATAGTGCTTTATATCAGTTGAGTGCTACTGATAATTCCAATGACAATTCCATCCAAAATACATTTTTAAATCCTTAGAGGCTTGGGTGCCCAGTAAATGTTAAAGGTATGTTCATAACAAATTGTATATCATATAATAAATTATATAATAAATTATAAATTATACATGAGTTATATATAATACAAGTAACATATGTAATCATATGTATTATATATATTTGTATTTTGCACATACATAATATGTATATATTATATATTGTATACATGATATATATATATTATTATGTATTAACTTCTATATAATATATAACAGCACACACATGTAAAACGTATCGTAACATATACCTGTTGTTACGTATGTTATATCTAACTTATTATATACACTATATAATAACACACACACACGTATATTTGGAGACCACGGGGCAGAGCTCCTCCCGCCATGTTTTCCTTTAGCGGCCCCCCAGCGCCCAGGCCATCTGTACAGACCCGTCTTTCAACAGGCAAGCGAATCCTGACCTCCAGGGGCGGCTGGGAGCTCCCACGCTTGCAGGTCATTCGGTGGCCTAGATCAGGTTCCCCGCACGCCACAGCCATTCCGCAGGCTGCCTTCCCGCTGAAACCGGTTCGCAAAATGTTTTTCGAGTTTTCCATTCAGCACATAATGTGGTCGCATCCTTTCCATTAATCTTGGGTGCATTTGTATTTCATGGTTTCATTTTTTCCAAAAGAGCCATTTCTCGGCTGAGAGCATCAATCTTTCAGACTTCTGCACTTCTAGGACTGTGTTGAGAGTTTTGCTGAACTTCTCCATGAAGCCAGGAGTCCCCAGGAGGACTGCGTGTCATACGCAAATATCACGGAAGCCCCTTCCAGCCCTCACGCTCAAGTTCAGGTGTCCAACTATTCTACTAATGAGGCCTTCTCATTATCTACCGTACATTAGCCTAGTACACTTATGTAGAGTGTACAGTATATCATATAGTATACACATGTTATATACGTGTATATTATATATATAATATATAGTGTATCACTCTAGTGTAGATATAGGATATATAGTTTTCACATCTGCCCCAGCACCTCTGCAAAATAGTTCATCCTTCAAATGATAAGCAGGGTCCAGGTTTCCTTATAGAAAAATAAAAATAAAGAGGAACCTGAGAAAAGTAATCTGGGAACCGATCTGAGGCGCAGAGTTCCGGGCCGCGTAAGTGAAGAACTAAATGAACGATAAAGTACTCCCTGGTACTGCTGCCCGGGCAGCTAGTCTGTGTGGCCGAGTAGCCTGCAGGGCAGGCCTGAACTGAGAGCAACAGCCCCCAGAGTCACAAGCAGGTACAACTCCCCCCACCAGTCCTGTGGGAAGCGCTCTCCCCTGCAGCCCAGAGCCTTCCTCTCGTGCACCCCGAGAATCACAACCCCCGCTCCCCCCCAGCCTGAAGGGTTTCCACTGGACAATCCAGCTTTAGTCCAGAACCCCCAAGCAGTCCCCGGGCCGCCCCCGAGAAGGGCATAAACTCCAGCTCCTGCTCTGCTCTCCCTGCCTGCGCCCTGCCCCGGCCTTCCCCACGAGCGACGAACTCCTCGATTTCACTTTTCCTTGCCATCTTTCGTTGAACCCAGCGCTACTTAACGAACGTTCATGTAACAAAGTCACAACAGACTGGAAGTTGGATTTCTGCTCAGAGATCATTATTCATCAAGAATCTGAATTTTAATCAACTATTATTTATTTGAGCCCATGAAGATGGGAGGCAGGTCCAGCCCTTTCTGGGTTCCAAAGGCTGAGTGGCCGGCCTGCCGTACTCACCAGCCAGGAAGTCTTGTCTCGCCCACCGGCTTCGCGGGAGAGAGTCAAGTTCATGTCCCAGCAGAGCTACATAGGGGGTGTGGTAGACATGGGTGCTATTTGCTGAACACATAAGGACCGCCCCCTTCTGGACATATCACACTTTCCAGAAAACTTGAAGTTTGGTGCAGCCGTGTGACCGGCTTCGCCTGGGACCTGTGAGTAGACGTGGTACGTGTCTTTTCTGCGCCCGTGTCCACCAAGCTCCATTAGCACCTGCCCGCATCCTGGATGGTGGTTTCTAGAAACATGTGTCAACACGAAGCCCGAGTCCTTGGAAGAATGCGGCGCGCAGGAAGCCCTGCTCCAGCAGAGCGGGAAACCCCGCGTGTACAAGAACTGGCGATTTCTCGTACATGCGGGGAAAAAAAAGATTTCCAATTCTTTTGTTGTCGCCCCATGAGCGGGGCCATCCTACCTAATGCAGGGCCGTTTATCCCGGTTAAAGCCCCATTTACAACTTGTTAAACCTGTGAATCTGTGAATTGAAAAGTTCTCACTTTGGTGCCTGTGTGTGTGTGTGTGTGTGTGTGTGTATACACACATGTATATATTTCTTTTTACTGACAGAAACTCAGTCTTTTACCAGGTTGAAATTTGACAGCCACCTCTTGGAACGAATTCTGTGAGCTGCCAAGTGTGTCGTCTCTGCTTGGGCCGTGACCTCAGAAGGGACCTGCTTGCTCACCACCACGGGGCGCTCTGCCCGCCGAAGACTTCTGAGCGTGGGGTCTGCGCTCGCGGTCCTGATCCCAGGCGGCCACAACCTCGTAACGTTTCTCTTAATTCCTCTTTCTCTTGGACCCAGGGTCAGGGGCAGCGGTCAGTAAGCAAGCCGGGCGCCCGTCAAAACCTGATTTAAATCCGAAAGTAAACAGGAAGGTGCATACAAGAGAAACGCCACGTGCATGCAGCTAAGGGAGACCAGAGAAGGAGGTTCACCAGCCCTGGAGCCTCAGGAAACCAGAGGAGGGCTTCCCGAGGGCACGGCCTGTAATCCAGCCGGGCGGTGACAGGCCCAGACGCCCTCCTGCCTGTGCCGGTTCGCGTGGTGAAGAGTGAGCCCCGCCGGCCAGGGCCTTCACGTCTTTAAGTCGACCATGAAAACGCCAACAAATCCAACTTTGGCCACCGTCGGTTGCAGAACAATTAAAAATTTGTGTGTGACCAAAAAGATTTTCCCTCTCCATGCGTGTCGCTGTCTCCCGCGTTTGTCGAGGCCCTAGCAGAGGAGGGACCCAGCATCCTCACACGCCGAGTGGTTTCAGCACACCCGCCCCAGCATCGAAGCCCTAAATGAGGCCGGCTTCTCCAGGAAAGTTCTTAGGAGGGTGCGTCAGCACATTCCAGCGACTCCGGCCTTAATGTTTACTCCCCATTTCTTAACGGTAGGCCTAACGGGAACCACACAAAGCTACGTGAGCGCTCTGTCCTAAGGGGACAGAAGGACACCTTCTGGAGGAATGAAGGGGGACAAGCGACCTCCTGATGCCTCTTCTCGCAGAACCAGCTGCATCAGGACCCCAAGAGCTGCCAGCTTTCCCGCAGAATGTCTGAGCCCCTCCGCGGCCCGAGGCCTGCCGGCCGGGACCCCCGCGTGTCTGCGGCCCCACCGTCCCTACTCCTTCCGGGCCGAGACACCGAGCACCCCTTTTTAAACGCAAACATCTTATAACTCGGAGATTTTATCAGTCGGGACTCTTGGCTGCAGACGACGATGACGGAAACTGGGTTAAACAGCTTCAAACCGATTTATGGCATCCAATAACGAGGCGGCAGGAGTAGTCCGTCTCGGGCACGGCTGGATCCAGGGCTCCCGGACGACGTCGCCAGGTGCCAACTAGTGTGTGGTCTCTGGGCCCCTCCATCCCCTCTGAGGTCCGTTCTTAAAATGTCCTGTCGTGGCTATGGGACACACAAGAGGCTGCCGCACTCCCGGAAGCCACTAAAATACCTTCGTTGCATCTCATTGGTCCAGGTCCCATGCCCGTCCCCGGGCCAGCCACGGTTGCTGGGAAAGGAAAGCCCTGCGGATTCTAACCCATCTGACGCCAAGGGCTGGTCAAGCCACTCGGGTGAGAGCGAAGAATGATTTCCCAAGAAAACCGGGGTTTGGTTACTAAACGGTGGTACAATGGATTCTGGGAAGCCAAAACAATAAGGTACATTCTAAAACCATATTCCTTAAAGACGGTTATAAACTGAGGTAGGATGCACAGAAACAAAGGCTCACGGTCTTCCTGTCTGAAGGTGAAACCCATGAACCTATGTGTCGGGACTGACCCCGCAGATCAGCATCGGTGACCTCGGAACGAGAAATCCCCTAGCGTGGGGGCACGGGTCAGGAAGTTTAGGCTGTGGAAAGGCAGAAAAAGTTTTAAGGTATTGTACTGACCAAGATTGAAAATGGGAGCGTGGATTCCCAAGCAATTAAGTGGGGGGCGGGATGGGGGCGCCTGGGTGGCTCAGTTGGTTAGATGGCCGACTTCAGCTCAGGTCATGATCTCACGGTCTGTGAGTTCGAGCCCCACATCAGGCTCTGTGCTGATGGCTCAGAGCCTGGAGCCTGCTTCGGATTCTGTGTCTGCCTCTCTCTCTTCCCTTCCCCTCCTCATGCTCTGTCTCTCAAAAATAAATAAACATTAAAAAAAAAAAGTAGGGGGGGATGTTTCCAACACGAGGGGAAAGCAGGGTGGGAGGCAGAGAGGCAAGGTCCGCGGCCCCCCGCCTCCCGTGTGGGGAAATTTCTTTTCTCTACCTGCCCCCTCCGTCCACCCTCCACCCGTGACTGTATATTTGGGGATCCTACCTGTATATTTGGGGTTACGAGCAACAGAAGACAGCTCTGGCCAAACTAAATAAAACCAAGTTATGGGAGGTTCACCGACTGGAAGGAGACATTCCCGAGAAGGGTGAAAACCAAACCAGCTCCGGGTTTCCAGGAAGAAGTAACCGATGGGCGATCTTTTCCAGGCCACTGCAGTGGGTCCCAGCGCCTACGAGAATGTGCGTCGCTCCTCCACGGACCCAAAGTCACACGGGCGAGGGTGCTTGCTGTTTTTAGCTAAGGCAGAATGAGGCTCCCGCGGCCAGGGTGGGAGAGAGAGAGGCCACCTTACTCCACAGATCCAATAAGGTGGGGGCACCTAACTGGAGCAGAGAGTGATTCCCCAAATCAAAATCGAGGTGCTATTATCAAAAACTGGGGAAGGAGTTGGGACATAGACGCCGGCTTGCCAGTCTACACTGGGCAGGGAGGTGTGCGGGGGCTCCGCTGCTCTCCCTCACAGTCAGTAGCTAACGTTCCCTCCTATCATTGAGTATTCTTGGATAGGAGCTGTCCAACCAGCTGACCATGGTTCTTATGAAGCCTTTAAAGTTGACAGGAGGGCCCTCCGAGGGCATAAGGTGGGGCAGGGGGTTTCAAATAGACCCCCTACCTCCAGATCAACCAGAGCAGCTCTCTTTTTGGTCTAACAAATTTTTCTAGAAGACTTCATTTGAAGAAAGTCTTCATACCTCAAAATGTTGAGAATGGCTGAGTCTAAGCTGGGATTACTGCATCTCAGAACTGTCCTACTGAGCAGGAAAGTTTAGTCAGATATCATTGTTCTGGTCAGGGTCACATGCCCACTTGATTTAGTCCAGTGTGTTAGTCGTCTATTGCTCGATAATAAGTTACCCCATATCTATTCTCTACAGGTTGTTGAGGTCAGGAATCTGGGTCCTCTGACTCTAGGCTCCTGCTATGCAGCAATCAACATGTCGGCTGGGGCTGTGGTCTCATCTGAAGGCTCGCCTGGGGCTGGACAATCTGCTTCCAAGCTGACTCAAGTGGCTGTTGGCAAGATTTCTTTCCTCACAGGCTGTTACTGATCTGAGGCCTCCGTTCTTTTCTGGCTGTTGGCTGGAGGTCTTCCATGGTTCCTTAGCACATGGACCTCCCCAAGGAGAGCTCACAACTTGGTGGGTGGCTTCCTCAGAGCAAGCAGGTGACAGAGAAAAGAGAGTGTGAGCAAGGTGGAAGTCACAGTCTTTTGTTCCACCCCAGTTTCAGAAGTGACATCCATCCCTCTGGCTGTATTCTACTTGTTAGAAGCAAGTAATTAATCCCAGCCCACACTCGAGGAGGAAATTACATAAGGACATAACACCAGAGGTGGGAACCACCGGGAGCCAACATTAGAAGCTGCCCACTACAGCAATACATGACTAAGTTTTGGATAGTTAGATTAAATTGTGAATAATTGACAGACTATTTTCATCTATTGCCCAATTTTAGGATCCATCTCTTTTCTGGAAATAGCCCTTGTTCACACCATGGTTGTGAACAGAAATTCTTGTGCTTTGTTGGCCTCAAACTCATTTTTTAAAATGTGATATTTCAGGCAAAGTGTTTCTCACTTCTTAGCTGAACTGTGTGTGTGTGTGTGTCCAACCCCCCACCCCCAACTCATGTTTCTATGGAACATTGAAGATGACAGGAGTTTGGATTGGGATTTCTTTTTTTCTGTTGTTCCCTTCTTTAAGGAGAAAATATTTGGCTAGTATTGAGTACCTCCTAATCCCCAGTAGAAATCTGACTTTTTCCATCGCTGTTTTGCCCTCTCTAATCTCCACCTCGCCTGAGGCGGGGGTGAGGTCCGTGCAGCCCAGTGTTACCATAATCCCGCCCAGTAACAGCTAAGGCATGCCGGAGGCTTTCAGTGGAGACTGAGTTGTCCCAAGCCCATCCCCTTTCCAAGGTGATGAAAAGTTGGTCTGGGAAGGGCACCAAGTGCTACTTATCAGATTCCGAGCGGCACTGTCCCTGGCGCCTGGCTCTGTGGTGGCATTTGTTGAAGGTCGGTTCCACCAAGCGAGCGGGAGGGGTGACCGAGCACTCGGCTTGGGGGATTCAGGGTCCCTGGCGCAGTTCCTGACTGGGACGGCAGTTTGGTTCTGGCAAAGACCGGGGCACCATGGAGACGAGGAAACAGACAAAATGACTCATCTTGGCGCAGAGCCCAGAATATGTATGCTAATGCCTTCAAGCAGACAAAAATAAGATTATAAGAGATTGAGTGGAAAAAAAAAAAAAAAGCCAACCTCAAATGATACTTGCCTTTCATCCTTCCACTCAGAAACCCAATAATTTGCTGGGATGCAAAGTGTCCAAGAGAAAACCATCACACTAGAGCTGTTTTTAAGTCAATATTTTTTTCTTTCCGCCCCTCACACTGCACTAGGACAGACATCACCAACACTCAGCAATATTCAAGGTTTCCCTCTTCTTCCAGTCCCACAGTGGGGTCACAATTCCCACCCCTTAAAGTTATGTGCAGACATATGATCTTGTGTGGTCAATGGAATCGGAGAGGAAGTGACACATGCTGTTTCCAGGAAGAATCATTCGAGTTGGTATACGATTCCCTAGACTCTCTTGCCATGCCTTGGTGGCCGTGGGGGCATAGATTCAATACAATGGCACCCAGAGATGCTGGAGCCTCTGCAGCCCAGATAATCCCTGAGAGACTGGAATGAACATAGCCCTCTACCAGCCCTGTTCGCATGTAGAGAATGAGTCTTTGTTGTGTTAAGCCAAGAGGATTTCGGTGGTATTTGTTCTGCCATATAACCTTGCCTGTCCTAACTAGCAAGTCCACCATCTTAACCCCCAATGTACTGTTTGTAGGTCCATTAAAAGCTCACAACTTCCCCTACATTTACCCTCAAATTAAGACTGGCCCTCAGGTTCCTCCGTCTTGTTTTAGACAAGACGGCAGCTGACTTTGGCGGACAGAAATTGCTGCCCCCAAACTCGCACATAATGAAAAGGAAAGGCGCATTTAAAAGCTGTCATTGGGAACAGACACTTTAATGGTTCTGTCAATGGAGATCTAAAGCTGAAAGAGCCAAGTGCTCACCTTTCAAGGTCTATATTTCAAACGAAATGACATCAGGAATAAGCCTGTAGGACTTAGGTGCTTGGGGCTATTTGGGAATCAGTTGAGCTAAATAATTGCTGTCATACACATTGTGATGTATATTTTTTATTTTGATCTTTTAAAAAATACAAAGGAGAAAGTAAGAGGAAAAGTGCCACACCAGAGACTGGACAATTGCTCGTTAGCCACAACCTTAAGAATCAAAGGGGCACAGCTTGCTTTTGTCTCCATAATAAGTAAGCTGTGAAAAGGTTATACAATTGCACGTATAAAGCATTAAAATTGTGGGCATCGGCTCAGGGCAGTGAGCAAGTGTTGCTTTCGCTCCCCAGCATTCAGTCACATGACTTTTAATAAGATAGTGTCTTTCTTTTATTTTCCTGGGGATTCGTTCGCAGCCCACACGAGAAAGCATGGATTCTACCCTCAGCTCCTAGAACGAGTGGTTGGGGGCTTAGTTCAGAAACCTATTTCATTCCGTCCAGCGTTGGTGACTGGTTCAGAGAGGGGCATAGACCCCCACAGAGCTGTGTAACAACCAGTCTCGGAATCCCGGTGGGTCATAAAAGCTAGCGTGCATTCTCCTTACTCGTGGGTCTGCAGGTTAAGTGGTGCCCTTTGCATCAGACTTCAGGTCAGGTTCAGTCCACGTGTCTCCATCCCGGGCTCACAGGATGCTTGGAGCCTGCCCTTCTCGTGCCCATGCCAAAAGGGCAGCTGTCTGAGCACACCACGGGAACACATTTAAGGTCTCTTCTCATGTCACAGCCACTCGTACCCCATTGGCCAAGCAAGTTACGTGGCCGATGACACGTAACGTGGCCAAGAACAAAGTCTGTGGGATAAGGGTATTGCTCTGCTCACTCTCTAAGGAAGCCTCCAGAGGCCACAGGACAGAAGAAAGGGTTTGGGGTAAATCATCCAATGTAATGCGCCCACATGGCTCTGAACCAATCAGCGACAGGAGCGATAACTTCCCTTTTCTGAGTTGGGTTTTCATGGTATGTACAGAGGGTGTTGGCTGAGACTCTCAACAGGCCTCATAGCTCTTGGCCACACCCACACACTTAATTTCTCCTTCAGAAGAACCTCAGAGACTCTAGGTGGAGCAGAGAGTTGGTGAAAGATCAGTGACAGATGACAATAAAGATGAGGGTAAAGTTCTAGAATGCAACCCGTTCTCCCTTTTGAAGGGGCTTCAGGCACTGGCGTCCAGCTCTGAGCGTGAACACCAGAAAATTCAGCCTCGAGTCGAGGCCACCCTGAACTGAAGAAGTGACTGAATCACACTGACAAAGTGAAAGGCCCTTCTCTTCCGTCCACACGCCCACGAAGTCACGAAGACACACGGTCCTCTCTCATTGACTGTTTATTGCATGGACATGAATCCAACAGCTGAGCTACGCCTACAAGTAGGAAAGACTTTGGTAACTGTGATTAAGCCAGAGTTTGGGGTTTGAATGGAAGCTCCTCTACTTCCCAGCCATGTGACCTGGGCAAGTGACTTCTCCTTTCTATGCCTCAGTACTACTCACAGTGTTGTCATGAGGAGAAAGTCAATTAATAAGTAGAAGTGCCTGGAAGAGTTTCTATCACATATCGATCACTCAGTAGATGCTATTACTATTCAAATGGGTAGCAGCAGGAGGAATGGTAGTGGCAGCCGTATTTTCCTCTCTCTTAAGGAAGCTTAGAAATAACCATGATGTTGTCGTAAGTATCACAGCAATTTCATAAGGTTCAAACCAATAGTAGCCTTTATTGAGTGACTTGTGTGTGTCTGGCACTCGGCTAAGCAACTGATCGGCATTGCCATATTCACCCTCACACCTTGATGGTGATGATGGTGATGATGGCGATGGTGATGGTGATGATGGTGGTGATAGTGATGGTGATGATGGTGATGGTGATGATGGTGATGGTGGTGATGGTGGTGATGGTGATGACGGTTATGGTGATGATGGTGATGGTGATGATGGTGATGGTGATGATGACATGACACTGACAGCAACGACAATAACAAAGCACTTTCCGTGGCACAGATGAGAATGATGAGGCTCAGAGATATCCAGTGACCTAAAATTAAGGTCACACAGCAACTCATGACAAATCCAGGATTTAAGCCCAGGCCTTCTGATTCAAGAGGCTGAGTCTCTTCCCTCTCACTATTCTGCTTTTTTTATAGGATAGGAAAGACAAGAAACATCTCCTTCATCTGTGACTATTTGTTTCAGTCATTATTGACTCCCTCTCCCCACCACGTGCCAAACATAAAACAAGACAGAGAAAGTGTATGCACCTATCTCTCTGTCCATCCGTCCATCCACTTTCCATCCACCGTTCCATTATCCATCCATCGGTACACGACACCTAATAGTTCTAGTATGTAATGTCCCGATTATCGCTGGCAGAGTCTCTGTCATTCACGGGATGAACCACGGGTCTTCATAAAAAGTTTTAGCATATTTTTTCCACAGGAAACTATTGTGTCTAGGACTCTATTCCATGGAATTCCATTTAGTCCGTTATGCTAATCTCTGGTAGCCCGGAGCCTAAGATTCATGCCTCCCTCTCCAAAATGCAAGTGCTTCCTCTCCATTTCCACTTGGCCACCGGTCGCTGCCCAGAGACTGATCACGGCTCAGCTGGTCCATTGTCAAGTTGACCTGCCTTGGGTCTGTCTCCAAACTGAGACGTCGCAAGACGTGGCGAGTGCAGGCAGGACAGCTAGAGGGTCACGACACTCAGTCTGTGCCTCAGGCGTTTCAGTGAGGAGAGGCTGTACTTTCTGAAGCACCGTGAATTAAGAACGGCTCCGACTTTAAGATGTATTTGGTTTAAGTTGAGCTACTGGGCTCAGAAATAAACCTGGACAGAAAGCTCTCTCGAGAGTACTTGAATGATCTTGTTTGGTCACAGTCGAATCTTTAAAGAATATTCACATATATAGTTCCTTAGTAAGCCAGATGCTCAGGGATTTTTTTTTTTAAGGAAATAAAATTTAACATGAGCTTTGATTCTGTGATTGGCAGTGCGGCCTATTAGTGCGGGTCATTTGGGTGTTTGGTTCAACCCAGGTGGCCAAAAAATACTTATTTATATCGTTAAATATATATGTAAAGTAGTCACATTTCAAACATGGGGGGGGAGCGGAAAGAAGGTATTAGGTTCATAACACAGAGTTTTCCAATCCAGAGCCCTGATGCTCTAAGTTCTTCTGCAGTATTTACGGTCGCTTCGCTGTGTCTCTTGAGGACGAGACCATGGGTCTCTGACATGCAGATCTCACTTTATACATTCGAGGAAGGGCAGGAAGGGTAAGAGGAGTAAGACGTGGACTCATTCCGCTGCTCGTTTTCTTTTAATGGAAGATGGGAGGTTACAAAAGACAAAGGAAAGAGAAAAAGAGAGGAAGAAATCAAAAGCACCATCTAATCTCAGAAAAAAACTGTGTGTGAGAGACACGATTGATTAGGTTTGTGTCAGAGACTCCAGGTCTATGTGAAAGTCCTTCTTTCCTTCTTCCCTTTTTAACCGAACCCTTATTTTTATTTCAGGAAGCTGGATTCCCAGCTGAGAAACATTCACCAGTCTCCCTCTTATCCTAGGATGGTAGAAAAATCTAGCCAGTAGTTACTAAATCTAAGCCGCTGGGTGGTACTATGAGGGAAAGTCTTTAAAAGGAGCTGGCTCAGTAGACAAGTGCTCTTTGTTATTGTCTGTCTGGTGAAATTTGGTGTTGAGGGCTGGAGCTCTGGCAGCCGTCTTGAGACCATAAGACAGGACTCACAATACAGGCAGAGGAGCAGAAAGCCAGAAAGAGTCTGGGTTTCTGATGTCATCATGGTGCCAGCACACCCTCTATGGACCGCATACCATTAGACTTGTTTCCATGAGGTAAAATAAACCCTCAAGCCATTGTGCTCGGTGGGGCCATGGGGGCAGTCTCTGTTACTCGTATCTAAAGCCAGCCTCAAGAAACTTTATTCCTATTTTTCAACCGCCCATCACAAACCACCCCCCACCGCAACAGCGTGCATCATCTTCATCTTCCCAGGTGGGCTTTTTTTTTTTTTTTTTAACTGAAATGACAGCTATTTCCGCTACTTTTCCCTTTGCATGGAAAATGTCAAATTATACGTATCGTTTTCATTTCACCAGGCTAACGCATCCTCTCATGAAATCAGTAACTAGAGAGCTCGTCTAAGAAGTACCTTCCCGATCAGCATATTCTTGCACAGATATGTATTTTAATCTGCTACCCCTGCGGAGATGCCTGCTGTCATCCGGGCTAAGCCCTGGAGATTTCCCTGTTATTTTTCTAAGACTGATATACGCCAGCCCTCGGATAACCCTCAACCGTTTGCATCTGCCACGGGGCTCCACTGACTCGTGAGATCCGGATCAGGAAGGAAGCTGACGGATAATTAAATAATGAATGGTTGAGCTTTGCTTATGGGATGGGACCAAAGTTTATAGAAGCTGCCAAATGTTGAGGCACACGGGAGCTTTGTTCAGTCCTGGAAAGATCTATAGGTATTTCAGGATGTACCCTGGAGGGGGTGAGCTGCCTACCTCTCTACCTAAATCTTCCTGAGCCTCGCATCTCTGAGATTGCATTTCTCCCAATTATTCAGATTGGGTCATCCGGGAGCAAACCCGACGATGATTCAATCAGAATCGGTCCCAGATCCCACCTGGGGACCTCGGGTTGGTTAAGCGTCTGACCTTGGCTCAGGTCATGATCTCATAGCTCGTGGGTTCGAGCTCCGCGTCGGGCTCTGTGCTGACAGCTCGGAGCCTGGAGCCTGCTTTGTATTCTGTGTCTCCCTGTCTCTCTGCCCTTCCCCTGCGCATGCTCCATCTCTCTGTTTCTGAAAAATACATAAACGTTTTTTTAAAAAAAGAGAATCGATCCCAGATCTTCTGTGGAAGCTACTGGACAACCGTCCCCTCCCCTTTGCCTGAGAATCTCAGGGGCTGTGAGGATGCAGGCCCTGAGGCCGCCCTGCCCCCAACGGACATCCTGACGACTTTATTTGAACGCTGAACCTAGCCGTGCTTGACAGCCACGCAAGATGACAAAAGAAGTTACCGCCCAACCCCAGACACTTGCGGAACTCAAGGGCAGCCCTGTTCACAGCGGTCACAACGGTTAATTAGCAGGTGCAGATCAGGGCTGTCCTGGGCCAGCTCCTGACTGACTTCCGGGTTGTGCGAGATGAGAAACTCCCTTCTGGATAAAGCCACTCCATACCCCCCGCAGTACTTTCCTCTGCTCTGGTTGTCCGGGGTGGGGGGAGGGGCAGTTCTGGGACTCAGCGATCGGTAGGTTGGCAAAATAGTCGCTGCTTAAACTGCGCCCCCTGGAGGGTGAAAGAGGCTGCTGGTGGTGGTGAAGGGGGCACCGCCGCACGCGGGGACGCCCCCGTCCCCCCCGCACTCCGCCCGCCCCAGCACCGAGTGTCCGCCGTGCGGGTTCCCGGATGAATACGGCAGCAAGGCCGGGCCCCTTCCTGCAGGTGCTCGCTGTCCCTTCCACAGTCCCAGCGCGAGACACTCCCGCTCGGCCGCCCCTGTGGACGGCGCTGGCGTCTCCAGGGCTTGCCTCTGCTCGGTCACGCCTGGAGACGACGAAGCCGGCAGACCCGACCTCTTCCCTTCCTCCGGTGTTTTCTGCCAAATGCCGGCACGTCGGGTACAACTGGCAGGCCGTCTGCGGTGTCATAGGTGAGTCACTCCCTGTCCGTCTACTATTAGAGTTTCAGCCCCGGAGCCTTGGAGATGGAGCGCCCTCGTCTGTGGGTCAAGGAGACCCGGAGGACGGAAGGAAGCCCGCCCCCTCCGCCTCCCCCCTGCCCATCAGGCCCACCCTCCATCAGATTGGAGCCCGCTCCTGACGCGGGGCGCCTCGCCCCGCTGTGCCCGGCAGCCTCCCTTCTGTAACCGGAACACCAGCGGGACTTGCCTCCTCACAGCCTTCTGTGAAGACAACGGGCATTACTGCCTGGACAGAGTCAGGACCCGGTGCCTGGACAGAGTCAGGACCACCTGACCCCAAGGCCACCCGGAGCAGCCCGCAGGCCGGCAGCTGGCGCCGCTTCGAGGTTCGCGACAGTCGGGCGTGCTCTGCTTCCTGACCTACAGACACGCGAGGGCACCCCCAGCCCGGCTCTCTACTGACCCCGGCCACGTCTTGGGTCCTAACACGACCCTTGCCTACAGAACAGAAAGGGCCTCTGCATAAAGCATCTTCCTAAGTTGTTTTTAGAGAATGCGTGCGGATGACTTAAGCATCAAAACAGCAAAAGGATGTGCATTTAATGGGTTCGCTCGCTGCCATCGGGAGGACGCTGCTCCCCCCCCCCGGCCACCCCCCCACACACGGCCACGTTCTTGGTTTCCGACGTGTCTGTCAGGGCTTTTTCTTGCAGACACAGAAATGGGAACACGCAAGCTCGCACGGGCTCCCTTGCCACACGGGAGCACCGTTCTGTTTGCACCGCCCTGCCTCTCACTCGCATCACTTGCGAGATGGTGCGTATGGTTGGCAACAGGGACCCCGTGATCCCATGCCTTTATTTGAACCATTCCACGCTGTTTCGGTCCGGGGAGACTTCACAGTCTTTGCCCCTTTATGTTTTCGCGTCTAACCAGATCCTGTAGAGACGCGGTGGAGTCGCTGCATGTTTTTGGTCCTCACAAACAGTATCGGGACGCGTATGTGTGACCCCAATTGTAAGTATTTGCACACGAATTCCTGCAGCGGAAATTCCCAGGGGCTGGATTTGCTCAAAAAGTAGGTGCTTTCCTCGGTGTTTCAGATGTTTCCAGAAGGTCCTCAGAGTGATTTCACCCCCGCTCTTCCACCCGGCTTCATCAGCACTGAAATATTGTCAGCTTTTCGGATTTTTGCTCATCAGGTACATGAGAAATGGCATATCCGTCCAATCCGTTATGACCAAAACCATATAGATTAAAAAGACATCTAGGAAGTCACACTCCAAGCAGCCCTTGGTGTCACTGGCCATCCTCGGGGAGGACAGGACGGTTCTGGTCCTGCTGGACCTGCCACATGGGGTTCCCGAGGGACAAAGGACAGAGGGTTGCCCGTGTGACCCAGTCCCCCGCTGGGGGCACTCTGGGGCGTGGGGGCCGGGGCCCTGCCGCCTTATTGGCTTTGTCAGTCGTAGCCGTTCTCTTTCTGTTTCTGTTGTTTGTTTTTGTTTCTGATTTGCGACGAGACCCCGAACGTCATGCGGAGGACCCGCCCACGCGGAACGGCCACACACACCGTGGTCCGCGCCCCAGCGCTGGCGTCCCTCCCGACACTCGCCACGTGACGGAAACCGGAGGTACGATTCCCCCCACCTTCCTGAGCGACACGAGCTGTGTGTCAAGTTACCGAGGGGGCTGGATGAGGTGTAGCACGCCCCGCCGCCTGACAGACAGCGGCCTCGCTTCCCTCCCCTGGGATGATCCCGGGTTTCACACCGAGCGCATTAACAAGAGAGGCACGTACCCAACAGCTAAGGTCTGCGCAACACGTGTTTCTGCTCAATTTCTGCCCCTTTATGGCTCCGCCTGACCCCGCGATTCTTTCTGCTTCGCGACGGCCCGACTCCACTCATCTGTCTCACATCTGATTCAAGTCAAAGGATATCAGGAGCGCCAATTCCCGGCCTATTTGTGTCCTTTTGTACAAATTACTGTTGCTGATTCTCTTGCTCTACAGTTTTCGGTTTGTTTTTGTTTTTTCGAGATCCAACAGCTGAAAACATTCAGACGAGGTTAAAGGAGACCTCCTGTTCTTTTTTGCGTTGTTTTAAACGAAAGAGGACAATCTGGAATTCCCCCCACCAAGGCCCAGTGTCCACCTGCCGTGAATTGTGTACCGAAATTATTTTTTAAAAGCGCCCGAAACAGGAGGAGGCTCCCTTAACTTCCTCAAACACAAACCCGATTCTCCGGAAATCTGTATGCTTCTGGATAAGCTCACACCAGATTCTTGCAGCGCAAAAGTCAAGTCGCTCACACCAACTCATCCTGAGACTTAGTTTTGCTTTTTGCACGTAGCATGTCCAATCTATTTTATAGAAACTATTGGTTCCACCTTAGAAAATAGACCCAGCTTCCTCACCAGCTTCTCTCCCACCGCCCCTTCCACCGTGACCACCTTGGTTCAAGCTGCTGTTAAGACCCTCTCCGCGCTGGTCTCTTGGGTCTTCGTGTGCCCCCTTCTCCAGTCTGTTCTTAACAAAATGGTCAGAGCGGTCCTTTGAAGCGTGAGTCAGATCACCCTCAAAATTTCCCCCACTGAATGGAATTTTATCCCATTCAGATAAAATCCAGATCCTCACAATGGCCTACGAGGCCCAGTGTGGTCTGGTCTGCCCACCCCTCTGGTCTTTTCTGTACATCCGTCTCCCTCCTGCACTCTGCTGTGGCCACGCGGGCCACTCTCTGCAGCTCACACATGCCAGACATGCTCCTGCCCCAGGGCCTTCCTTTGCACTTGCAGTTCCCACTGCCTGGAATATACTCTCTCCCCAGATATTAGCCTGGATCCCTCCCTCTTGGCCTTCAGGTCTCTGTTCCACGTCAGCGTCTCTGAGGAGCCCCCCCCGTACCCCAACCTGACCGTTCCCTGCCACACTCTCCTTCCTAGCGCCAGCCACCTGCTGATTTGTTCTAGATACGGGTCATCTTTTATTGATCGCCCGTGACCAGAAGGTGAGACCATAATGTCGACTTCCACCGACCCTCTGCTTTATACGTCGAGCCTAGAACAGCGCCGGGAACATAACGGACACATCACAACTCCATCTTGAACGACTGAATGATTCAGGGTTTCACTGGGAAACCTGGCACACCACAGCGGCCACGGGAGCCTCAGATGCCAAGCGAAATGGGCCACGCGAACTTCAAATTGTCCACAGAAAGAAAATCCCAAACCGCACCGTGCCAACTTCTCGCTTTAGTACCTCCCGATCTTCGTGTTTTTGTAGAAACCAAACTAACACGGTTTCATCAGCCCTGGCGTTTCTGTAGAAGTGTTTCTTCACCTGCTCGGCAGCCGCCAGGGCTCCCGGGGCCCCCAGACACCCGTCTGGTCACGGAGCCGTTTGCACTTTGAAGAAAACGAGACCAGTGTGAGAAGTCACCGCCCTCGTCGGTCAAGGCCAAGACACACAGCGGCGAACGTCAGCCAGAGCCGGGCCGCTGCGTCTGAGCGCGCCGCGTGATGGGAAGGCGAGGTGAACGGCAAGGGGGGGAACGACCGCGGACGCCCGACGGCTCAGCGGCAGATGCCGGAAAGTGAACAGCGCGGAGGCGCCCCCCCCACCCCCCCGGCTCGTCCGGAGCCCGGTGTTTATTTTTTTAGAGTGACGGAACCGCAGGGGGGCGGGGGAGCGGGACGGACGCATGTGAAAGTCACCGCTGTGGAGTCGGGCCCGGGACTCGGGCTGACATCCGGCTGCCTCCACTCCAGCCGTGTGGCCCTTGGCAGGGACCCACCTGACCCCTTCCCCGGGTGAGGACGGGGAACACCACTGACGAGAAGCCTTTCTGCCCAGCTAAGCCCTGGGCTCCGGGTGCTGTTTGCTGTCGGGGAGGCACCTTGTCTGTGTTGGTTGGTGCAGATTCTTCCGTGGTCAGCTGAGCACCAGCCCCCCAAAGCTGTCCCCGTCCTAATCCCCAGACTCCGTGAAGATGCCGCCTTACCAGCCAAAGGGACTTCGTACGAGTGATTAACTTAAAGGTCTCGGGACGGGAAGATCAACCCGGGTCACGCAGCAGCGCCCAGGGTGACGGCGAGGGTCCTTCGAAGAGGGTGGGGGACTCCGAGCCTGGAGAAGGTGGTGCGACCTCAGAAGTGGAGAGAGACAGGGAGACGGTGCCCTGCCGGGCGTGACTGTGGCGGACGGGCCACCAGCCAACGAGCCCAGGCGGCTTCTGGAAGCCAGAAAGGGAGGGAAAGGGATTCTCCCCTCGAGCAGCCCGGCCCACCCGTTCTAGACTTCCGCCCTCCCCAAGCGTGGGAGAATAAATTTGTGTCTGAAGCCACCGCGTTCGTGGTAAGCGGTCCCGCAGTCAGGAAAACGGCATGTGCCCTGACGTTTTCTGTAAAGCAAACGGCGCCTCCGTGAACATCTTCATGTCCCTCTGATACATACATGGGCGTTGCTCAAATTTAGATTTTTGAACAAAGGATGCCTTCCACAAAACCGTGCCGTCACTTTTAAGAGTAAAAACGAACTCTCTGCGAAATAAAATTTCACCTAAAACACCCACCGTGCCTGAGGTTAACTACACAACACCACTCATTAAACCATCACCGTGGGCTGAACATAAAGCTCGGGTAGTCGCCGTCCGGTCTCCCCGTGACATTGCCCTTGCAAGAGACGGTCTCGGCGGGTGGCTGGCCTGGGGACAGGGACTTCTCAGACCCGGCCTGCAGGAACTCAGAGACACGACACGTCTCACTGAGAAGAGATGAACCCAGAGGGTCTCTCCTCCGTCTCTGCCCCGACCACACACGACCGTCTCTGCCCCCCTCCATCTGCGGCGGCAGGAAGCGGCAGGAAGAGGGCTTTGCAGGGCGTCTGCTGGTCTCTGAGCCCTGATGTCACTTCGCATCACGCTCCCCTGTCTTGATCCCGGGAGGGGGTCAGGGAAAGTCACAGACCACTGGGGCCCAGAACAGCCTCACCCTCGCCAACCGGTGTCCGTCCTGATGGCACGACCCCTGCATTCATGGCTAAACCTCCTCCCCTTTCATTTTTCTCCCCAAGAACCCCGAGGGGCCGCAGGCGCGGGGACGAGGCAGGGATTCTGAACGGCCGACGTGACTGCGCAGGTCCCGGCTGTCCTCTCAAGTCGGTCACAAAGGTCCCCTAGCTCCATCAACAAATCAATTAATCAGCACTAAGGTATGCAGGCCCGGTTTCGCCCCCTTTCAGGCCGCAGGACATGTTGGAGACAGCCTGCCAAGTCATTTTAAAGCCGTGAACATTCAAATTGCTTCTGGGCCGAGTCTACGCTGGAACATAGTAATTTTGAGCCATTGTGCAGCTCAGATTCCGCACCCGCTGGGAACGGGCACATGGGGAGAGTTAAGGCGAGCTTGGCCGGCTTTCATTCAGGAGGGCAGAAATGGGAATTTGAGCAGAAGCTTAATAAATCATCACGAACCTTCACAATGACACCCCCACCTCGCAAAGCTAGAAAGTAAGTTTTTAAAGATACCTGTGTGTTAGTGGCCACTCATCTTGGCCAACAGACACCGGTCAAGCCAAGGACTCCCTGAATTCCCGCTTAAAAGATAATTAATTCCAAAGGTGGGGGAGGGGGGAGGGGAGACTACAGACACGGCTGGGGGATGGGGAGGCATGGGCAGTCCAGACAAAGAGAGAAATAGCTCCGTAAGGGGTCTCTTCCACCACTCGCTGCCCCAGGGATGAGAGAAAGGCAAGAAAGCTCACGTTCATTTAACCAGAAATTTCACCGCAAAAGCAGACATCACCACCAATAATGATTATTACCTGTTCGCGCGGTATCTCTTGTATTAACCTCGGGTCGTGAGTTTTCGGCACACGTTTCCCCTCCCCCACCACCTTCTGGTCACCACACCCCGACGGTCACTCTCCCATTGACCACTTCTGGGGTTCAGGATGGGCTCCGCGGCTGGGCTGAGGGTGGAGCATGTGACCTGGCCCGGCCAATCAGCCGGCGAAGCCCCCAGACCCGGAAGTGGTCCGGGAGGGGCACGTGACAAGAGTTGGTCCAAGCAGAGTGAATCCCGTCTCTGGAGCAGGAGTGACTGGGAGAGGTGCTCCCGGGCGGGGGAGGGGCAGTGCTGCTGGATGTCAACCCCACAGCCCCCCACCCCAGCCCTTATTCCTGCCAGCGCAGCCCAGCCCCCAGTCTGGCGGCGGCCAGTTACTTCGCTCTCCCATCCTCCTTTGCAGCGAATCATGGACACGTGATCGGCTCCAGCCAATGGAATCCGAGGGCGCACCTGTGGGGGGGCGTGGCCAGGGGGGTTGCCTAGGAAAGATCTGCGCAGAGAGGTGCCAGACACGAGGCTTCCGTGCCTACCTCGTTGCATGCTGCTGTTGTGTCAGGACACAGCGCTTGGAAATATGGCAGCCGTTTTTTCAGAATAAAAAAAAAGATACTCCGAGTCCTTACGTTTTCCTGAATGTAATTCAATTACTGAATCTCTCTCTCAGATTTCTACATTCGGAAAAGAAAAAACAACTATATTAAGTCTTTTTGAGACACGATTCTGTTATGTACGTTCATTCTTACAAGTAAAGCTACTGAGAGCCGTGTCGCTGCTCCGTGGAGGCCAGGAACGACATTATTGGGAAAAAGGGCAAAGCTGAAACGGTGTCTTCATGACATCGTTTGAGCCGCTGGATCCTCCTGTACCTGAAGCCCTGTCTCTGAGTGGTTCAGTTTCATGAGCCGGTATGTTTGATTTGCTGCTTTTGTCAGGGTTAGTTTCGCTCACAATTGAATAAATCAAAATGTATAGCTTCTACATAACAAAGGATTGCATAAACAGGACAAGGAGGAGATGGCAGGCTTCTACATAACAAAGGATTAATTTAATATGCTCCTATAAGGCAATGAGAAAAATATAAAAAATAATTCAATCAGAAAATTGATAAAAGATATGAATGGAAGGTTTACAGAAGAGAAATGCAAATACCCAATAAACACGAAAAGATGAGAATTTGATCTTTGATTAAGAAAATGAAAATGACAATTAAATATCCTTTTTCCCCCTTATCAGATTGGCCAGGCAAAATTTGCAGGGCTGAGGGTAAGCAGATACCTCTAGTGGTCTAACTGAACAGGTACAGCCATTTTGCGGGGTAACTCGGCAATAACTACCAAAGTACGATATAAATGCTCCTACCTTTTGTGTAAATCGGGATCCAGGCAGAAAAATGAAACCATTCTAATCTGAAAAACAAATCGTTTTTGAATTGTTTACGCAGGAGATGGAAGGAACGGAGGCTGAACAGTACGAAGCCACCCAAACCAGAGTGGAAGGAAGCCACTAGCAGCTCGAAGCATAATGAGAAAAGGAGGAGGTATAATTCCTGGAACCCAGGGCTGGGGTGACCCGGAAGAAGATAGCACGACGCGTGAATTCTTTAAAAGCCGAAGCCGTGGAAGACACGCGATTACTGCTAGCGGCGAGGCGCGAGAAGGGAAAAACACAGCTTGCAGCCTTTCACTTCCGGAAAGCGGGAGCAAATGCACTTTTCCCTCCTCGTCCCTCTAAGTGCAGCTAGAACCCTGGAAATTCTACCGAAAACAGTCTCAGACTCTGAAAGGTGGAGAGAAGAAGACAGAGCAGCTAGGAGCCCGGGGCTCTGAGGAATGTCGTGGTAGGGAGCTCCCTCGAGTGTTCCGGACAGGGTGCTGGGGGAGCTGGTAACCCAGGAAGGCCAAGAGGCACGGACAAAAAGAAAATGTCAAGAAAAACTCACTTTCTCCAGCTAAAGAACCGGACACGGGGCAGTCCCGCAAGACAGAAAACTTCCAGACAGTAGCCACCCCGCTCCGGGCAAACATATGGAAAAACCTCAGCCCCACCCCCACCCATGCCCCCAAAGATCGAGCAAGGAACCTGAACTTCTGCCTGCACCCAGTGACAGGAAGCCCCCAACCTCCCCCCTGGGATGATGTCAGAGAAGGCAGAGTAATGAGCCTAGACATCCACGCTTGCTCGATGTAGCAAGCCCCCCCACCCACCGACCCCCGATGTCAGCGGAGGCCAAGAGGGGAACCAATGCCTCCGTCCCGACCTGGCAATAGCGAGGCTTTGTCCCCGGTGTGATACGGGGAGGCCCGGTCCCCAGCCCAACACCAACACGTCGGACCTTCCACCAAGAATCCGGAAGATCTTAACTAGAATGGGGAGAGACACCAGACACCAACATCAAGATGACACAGATGTCGGGATCGTCTCGCTGTTATTTTAAAGCAGCCGTTGTCAGAATGCTCCAGTGAGCAATTACAAACGCACTGGAAACAAACGAAAATAAAGTCGCAGTAAAGACAGGAAAGCCTCTGCGACGGTATCGAGAGGAACCGAGTGGAAAGTTTAGGACCGAAAAAAATGCAATCACCAAACCTTTGACATACCGAAGAGCTGGGTTCAGTTGCAGGATGGAAGGGAGGGAGGCAAGAATTGGTAAAACGGAAGAGAAAACTATAGAAATTTCTTATTCCGAACGACGGAGAGAAAACAGACGGGAGAAGAAAGGACACAGCTCCAAGACTCATCAGGAGAAACTGCAGACTCCAGCCCCCTGTTTCCACCCTTGATCGCTGCTTTCCGGGGAATCGGGAATCACCACGGTTAGCTGATTCTCCTCCCAACTTCCTCGGTGTTTCTGACTGATATGTTTATGCGTTACTGGTTTCTCTATATTAAGTATCGCCTGGGGGCGCCTGGGTGGCCCAGTGGGGTAAGCATCTGACTTCGGCTCAGGTCATGATTTCATGGTCCATGAGTTCGAGCCTTGCACCCGGCTCTGTGCTGACAGCTCGGAGCCTGGAGCCTGCTTCAGATTCTGTGTCTCCCGCTCTCTCTGCCCCTCCCCTGCTCGTGCTTTGTCTCTTTCTCTCTCTCTCAAAAATAAATATTAAAAAAATTTTAAACGTTGCCTGTTGCTCACCTCCTATAAAACCATACCTTCACCGTCCCCCATCACCCCGGCAGAGTCGGATGGGGACTCGATGGTGCACAAGTGTTCACGCTGCCGTAATCCGGTAAAAAGCATCCACGGCAGAGCCATGTGGTGTCTACTTTAACGACTTTGCACGTCCAACATTTTTTCTCCCCTAGAAATAATTGATCTTCTTTCACTTCCTACGTTTTCTCCATTGGTGTCGCTAATCCATCCTGACATTCTCCACCCGGCCTACAACCCGGCCCTCAGGATGCTCACCCCATCCGGTAAGGAGACAGGCCGATGGTTTTCTGGGCGGCCCCCTCAGGGAAGGGCTGCTTCAGAGCAGTGACCCCGGCGTTCCCCTGGTGCTCTGATTCGTCCCGGAGACTCTGCCCCTCTCTGCCCAGAAGGGTCTCCCGAGTCCTCCTCGTCTGGGACCCAGAGTGGCTACTTTCTTGACCCGCGCCCTGCTGGTGTGGCCCGTCCCCCGCCCATGGCTTCCCGAGAAAGGGCACGGAGGAGAGGAGTCTCTGCGATCTTGTGGGCGAATGTCTTTATTCTGACCTCGCCCTTGATCTGTAGTGTGGTCCACACTCTCCGCGGGGGGTGAATTTCCCGAGAAGTTTGAAGACGCTGCTCTCTTCCAGCCCCAGGGTCGCGGCCCGAGTCCTGGTCCTGGATGTGAGAGCGACTCCTCTCCGGAGGCTTCTAGGACTTTCTCTTCCTCCCAGATTTGTGTGAATTCATGACGATGTCTCTAGTGCTGGGTCTTGTGAAATTAACCGTCCCCAGCACTACGTGTGCCCGGAGAGTGCGTCTCTCTGTTAGATGTCTAATTAACACTTCATCGTAGAATTCCAAAAATGGCAAAAGGGTAAAGTCACCTGTATCCTCATCTTTGCACCCCCCCCCCCCAGCTGGTAGAGTTAAGCAAATTAGCGCGGCCACAGTCACCGCCACCAGTGCCTCCCTGGGTCAGCGCTAGGACCTGGGGCCGTGGCCCCGAGGACTCCGGAGCAGCCCCTCCAACCCTGTCAGGCTCATCAGGAGACACTCACAGCCCTGGATGTGTGCCCCGGGCAGCCCGAGGCAGGACAGGCTTGCGCTCCCCACCCGAGTGGCCTTGGCCTCAGGGGACCCCTTTCAGGCCTGCCTTCGAGGATCTGGAAACTCAGCAGCGGGGGGGTTGGGGGGGGGGGGGGAAGGCGGTCACAGAAGAGCTTCCCAACTCCCCAGGGCCGGCGGCAGCCCTCCTGCGCTGGGACAAAATCCCATTTAACCTTCACTTGCTGAGGCCTGGGAGCCTCGGGGAGACCAGGAGCCGGGGAACCAGCCAGCGGCCCTTGGCCTTGAAACTACAGCCCCTCCCCCTCTACGTTCTGCGTCCAGCGGGGCCCCAGCCGGGGGCACAGGCGTCCTGAGGGAGACGGAGCCCTGTGTCCCCGCGCAGCATCAGGCTCCTTCCCCAGCCCGGGTGCAGCTTTCTTGGCTTGAGCTCCATCAGTAAACAGACAAGTACGTGGGTGGTCCCCTGCCCGCTTGGGGTCCCACTCACGGAACACCGAGTAGTCAAGATGGCGGACGATCCCTGGCCCTGGGTCATGTGCGTGGGGGCAAAGGTCCCTCCCTGGGGACAAGTCGTCCACCATGTCCTGCACTGATTTGTGAGCCCGTGGTATTCCCGTGCTGCCCTCCAGGCTCCACAGAAACTAACTGCGTGCTTCTGGTTCATCCTCGCTCCCGCCCCTCTCATGCCCTCGAAGACGGGGCTGTGCGTATTAGAAATGCAGCTTCTCAAATCCCACCCTGAAGCATTGAGCTTGGGCCTGGGGGGGTCCCACAGTTCCGTAAGCTCCTCGGGGGGTTCACAAGCACATCTACCTTGGAACATTGCAGTAGGCAAGAAACAGATCTGTGTTTCTCTGTAGATGAAAAATTAGCCGGGTCCTTCTCTTTTGAAATTTAATCTGTTTACCTTTAATGTAGTTATTCCGGTGATTTAACCTTATCTTACTGGTTTTCTATTTAGTTCATTTTTTCTCTCCTTTCTTGCTTATTTTGTATTAATCAAGGAGGGCTTTTTATTATCCTATTCTATAAGCTGACATTAGGTTGTCAGTTTTACTTTATTATTCGTCAGTGGATATCTTGCAGATAACAACACAGATCCTCAACTTATTAGGATCTCCCTTTTTAAAAATTTTTTTAAATGTTTATTTATTTTGAGAGAGAGGGAGTCAGAGCATGAGCAGGGGAGGGGCAGAGAGAGAGGGAGACACAGAATCCAAAGCAGGCTCCAGGCTCTGAGCTGAATCCGACGCGGGACTCGAACCCATGAACCACAAGATCATGAACTGAGCTGAAGTCGGACGCTCAACCCCCTGAGTCACCCGGGTGCCCCAACTAGGATCTACCTTAACTTACAACTTCACCAGTTGGACAATGGAAGAGCTTTCGAACTCTTTAAAACCATTTAACCTCCCGCTGTTGTGACACCCTTGGCAAGTAATTTAATTCTGTATGTACCATGAACTTCCACACTTTATTATTATTATTATTATTGCTATTTTGTGCACTCGTGGTTAATTTAAATGCCCCAATATATTTACACTTTCTATTGCCCCCCCATTTTTTCTTGTATTCTCCATTGAGAATAATTTTTCCTTCTGTTTCAAGAACTCCATTTGGTATTGATTTTCACGCAGATCTGCTCACAATGAACGATCTGTTTTGGCTTATGTGGAAACGTTTATTTAGTACTTACCTTCAGAGGATAATTTTAATGGAATAAAGTTCTAGATTGACTATGTTTTTTTTTAATGTTTGTTTATTTTTGAGAGAGACATAGAGCGTGAGTGGGGGAGGGGCAGAGAGAGACAGAGAAACAGAGAAATAGAAAGAGAGAGAGAGAGAATCCTAAGCAGGCTCCCCACTCTCAGCACAGAGCCTGACGCGAAGCTTGAACTCATGAACCATGAGATCATGACCTGAGTTGAAGTCAGACGCTCAACCCACTGAGCTGCCCAGGCGCCCCTGACTGCTGTTTCCTTTTGGGGGTGTATCCTTTGTGTTTAGCAGGCTGGAGTTTCTTGCATCTGTGACTTACTATCTCTCCTCAACTTTGGGGAATCCTCAGTAATGTACCTTCCTATAGCACGTCTGATTTTCTCTTTCCTCATTTAGGATTTAAGTTATACGTATGTTAGACCTCTTTACCACTCTCCAAATGGTTTAATCCTCTTATGGGTAATTGCAATCCTTTTTGGGGTCCACACTTCAGTATGGTTATTTTCAACAAACCCTATCTTCTGCTTTGTCCAATATACTCTTAACATCGATGCGTTGTGTTTTTCGTTTCAGCTATGGAACCTTCCAGTTAGCAACTATTTATGTGATTTTTTAAAAGATATTCTATTTCTCTAATAAAATTCTTGATCTGTTCATCATTTTATTAAGTATGTTAATAGATACTTTACAGTTTATCTCTGATAGTCTCATTAACCAATCATCCAAGAGGTTTTTTCCCTTTTTTTTTTTTTTCATTCTCCCCCCTTGATTTTGGCTACTTGGACCTCTTTCTGATATGCCTAGTAGTATTTTTTATGAATACTGGCTAGGGGTTTTGTGTGAGATAATGTAGTGTTTATAGATAATGCTATATTTCCTGAGAGAATTCTGATTTACCTCTTTAGTGTGTGACAACCGCTGTAGGAAGGATGGATTACCATGATCGTAAGGATTCAAGACTGATTTTCTGCTTGTTGCCGTTGTGGTGGTGGTGGTTGTTTTGTATGTAAGGTCCACACCCAGCCTGGAGCCCAACATGGGCTTAAACTCATGACCCTGAGATCAAGAGCTGAGCCGAGATCAAGAGTTGGACACAACCGACTGAGCCACCTTCACACCCCGAGACTGACTTCCCACTTTTATGAGATCTGGTTTATTTGGACTTGTCCTTACTTCCTAGAATAAGGCCTTTAATGACTCAGTAGAAACCATAAGTTACTTGCCACAGCTTCACCTGTATGGTGATCCCTGAACTCCAAGTTCTACGATTATGGTATTGTGATATGGGTGAAAACTTTGCTTAGATTCTTAGACTCTCAGCTGCTCATTTTCTGATTGCCTTGAGTCTCCTGTCTGTCCTGGTTAGGAATCAGCAAATGTGGGGCACCTGGGTGGCTCAGTCGGTTAAGCATCCGACTTTGGCTCAGGTCATAATGTCGTGGTTCACAAGTTTGAGCCCCATGTTGGGCTTTGCACTGACAGCTCAGAGCCTGGAGCCTGCTTCAGATTCTCTCTCCCTCCCTCCCTCTCTCTCTCTCTCTCTGCTCCTCCCCTCAAACTCTATCTCTCTCTTCTCTCAAAAATAAATAAAACATTAAAGTAAAAAAAAAAAAAGGAATCAGCTAATGCTTCAAGAGGGAAGATTCTGCAGAAATTCAGTCCCACTTGTGTTTTCTCTGTGATCTTGGGTCCCTGGCTCCCTCAATGGCCCCTACTTCCACTTATATGTCCTCGGATCAACACCCTTGCTGAAAAGCTGCCCATTTCTGTGACTCTAGGCCCCTCTCTCTGTTCATGTTGACAAACTCCTCAAAGGGAAAAGAGGGGAGAATGTAGGAAATGCCTCCATGTGTCCCCCTTCTGTCCAAGCTGTGGGCCCCACAAGTGCTGGGGTCCCCGGGTGCTCCCTGAGCTTTCAAATGGGTCCCCGGCCCACCCGGCAGATTCTAGGTTTCCTCTTGGGCTTTTTGAAAGATGGTGTCCTCTTTATGAAAGCCGCCCTCTCTCCTAACAGACAAGGGGTAATGAGGGTGGTGACGAGCGCCCCGCGGAAGCAAAAAGAGTGACACTCCAGAGAGGGGCACCCTCAGAGGACACTGAGGGCAGCTTCCAAGTTTTTAATCTGTAAGTTCTATTTTTACAGAAAATTACAAGTGTGTTAAATTTGGTAACTAATTAATTTGAAACTCTGTGGAATTCTAGCACAGGTATTAGAACATTGGCTCTGGAAGTCAGGACACCTGGGTTCAAATCCTGCCCGTCCCCCTGCCAAGCAGGCGACCCAGGGAAAGTCGCGTAACCCATCTTGGCCAGCGTTGCCCCGTCAGCCAAGTGGGAATAGGTGTGTCTATCTCACGGGTGGGAAAAGGAGACAAGGTAACATACACGAAACACGCAGAACCGGAGATCACGAGTCTGGGAAAATGCTCATGAAACAAACAAAACAGGTCACAGAACGGACTCTCTCCGGAAGCTGCTTTCAGCCCACAGGCCCCCGTGTCTCAGCATCAGCCCTGGTCCAGACTCCTTCCTCTCCACACGGGGCTCGTGTGAGTCACAGAAAGGGGAAGGGGGCTGCTCGGACAAACAGACAGCTCGTCAGTCCTCAAACTGGGTCCAGGACTGGAACTTCCTTTTGACGCATTTTGTCAACTAAATCCGCGTGCCCCGGAAGGCAGGCAGCTCATCTCCGTGGAAGGCAGAGGGGTCGAAGCTCCCTCAAACTATAGATAATCCCCTAATTGCCACGGCCGCCCCGGATTCACCGCCGTCATTAGCAGAGGCCCTTGTGCTCCGGCTGAGAGAGCAGAGGGAGGTCCGGACATATCACCGCTCATCTAAATTTTTAATAAAGCTCCAATCTTCAGATCATCGGAGTAATCAAACCCAAATTAGCCCGACACTCAGTGCCACGGAGTATCACGGAGAGCGGGAGGGAGAACGTTTCTTTAATGAAAATTTCATCAGTGCAGATTTCTCCTTGAATATTAAGGGTCTTGGCCCAAAGCCAGCCTCAGAGCTGACTGTTGTGACACCGACCTTTGTCCCTCAGAAGGAGACGCAAGTGCAGGGGTGGCGGGCCTCACCTGCTGCGCGACGACACTGGAGGTCTTCCTCGCAGCTCCAGTGAAGGCAGCTCTGGAGCCTGGGGCAAGTGGGCTCGGCCCCATCCTCTCCGGAAGGTTCCTCTGGGCGGCTCAGCATCAGTCTGCTCTCCCTGCATCTCGCCCCCTCCCTGCCCTGCCGGCTCCTCCTGAGACACCCCCCCCCACTAGGTCCTCTGTTCATTGGGTTCATTCTCCTGTTCTTTGTCTCTCTCCGGCCAGTGGGGGAGCCCCTCGGGGCAGGGACCTGTCTGCTGCCCTCTCGCTGCCTGGGAGCAGCTGAGGGTGGGAAAGGCATCCACCGAGCAGGCTGGACGGATGGACCCGAATAGCGAGGGCGGGCAGCTCTTTGGAAGAAGTTGTCGGCCATCGCCGAGCCCCTCCCCTGGGTCAGGCCAGCTCTAGGCCCCGAGATGCGCAGGGGACAGGAGTCTGAGTCCTGGTCCTTATAGCTGAGCTGGAGGCAAGGAGCAGGGGCCCTCAGAGCCACCGGAGGCCGCAGCCACGCCGACCCCATGGTTCCAGGTTTCTGTCCCCCCCAACCCGGAGATGACAGCTTTCTGGTTTTGAGCCCCTGGCTTGAGGCGATTTGTTAGGGCAGCCCTGGGAAACAGATATGGAAGCCAGCAGAAGCTTCTAGGAGGGAGCACATGGCCTGACTTACATTCTGGCTGTGACAGGCAGTCCGGGAGGGGAGTCCTTGAGGGACCGGCCTCATCCCGTCCTTGCGGAAGACCCTCTCACGAGCTGACCGTCACGCGTGAGGTTCACCTGCTCCTCAAGCCATCCGACCTGCGCGTGCCCGGGGAGCCTTTCTGCGCCCCTGACCCCCCAGCTCTGTCTCCTCGGGACCCACCGCTTCTCGTCCCGTGTCCCCTGGTGTACTCGCGCCTCCTGTCCTACTCTCCTCGGCCGCGTGTCGGAGGAGTGGTGGGGAGAAGTCCCGAGAGCCTCCCATCGGCCGGTGTGCACGGCGGGCTACGCGGGTCCCTCTAGCCGAGCGGCAGCCCCGGGGGCCCAGATGTGGAGCAAGTCACTTGTCGTCCTGAGACTCACTTCGTGCAGTTGCAGAACGAGTGGGTGTGACCGAGCGATTTCCGAGGGCTCCTTCGACTCGAATGTTTCGCAATTTCAACTGCAGAGTTCTTAAGATTCTGTCCTGTTGTTCTCCCCAGTCCTTCAGCCACTCGACAAATGCAGATCAGGAACCAACTCTGTTCTCAGAGTAGGAATGCAACAGCAGACAGACAGACAGACAGGGTTCCCGCTCTCACGTGCTTGCCATTCCTGTGGGTGCAAAAGACAATAGAAGGCTATAAAATCAGTAAATCAATCTCAGATGGAGACAAAGGCTGTGCAGGAAATAGGGACAGGATGGAGGGTGCAGACGGCTCCTTTAGACAGGTGGCCAGAGCTACTATCTGAGGAGGTGACGCTTGAGCAGAGAATGGAAGGGCCTGAGGCAGCAGGTCTTGGGGAAGAGGGGGATGGCACGTGCAAAGGTCCTGAAGCAGGGAGAGGGGGGTGCCGCAGGGGCAGAGCCAGGCCCCAGGTTCACCGAGGAAACTGAGGGGCCAGCGAGCACAGGCGGAGGGGCCCTCAGGTGGCGGGGGCGCCCAGAACACCCCACACCGGCCACGTGGACGCTCCGCCCCGGGACCCGGGAGATAGTCTCACCGAAGATAAGTGTCAACATGTCAGCTTCGTCAAGGTCACATGTCCCTTCGTCCGGCTGCGCCGCTTCTCAGAGGACTCGCGCCCCCACCAGGCGCTCTGAGCTGCCGTCGAGCAAAGGCAGAAAGAGAAACGGAGACGGTGAGCCGGAGGGAGAGAGAGAACGGGGACAGAGGGGACAGAGGCCTCCCGGCTCCCAGACGACTAACACAAGTCCAGGTGTGTTCGGAGGGGCGTGGCCGGGCCACCAGCCAGTCCCCGGCTGAGCCTGTCCCCGGCTGAGCCTGTTTGCCTTCTCGAGACGTCGGTGCTGCTTGACGGTGGGCGTTGGGCCCGCAGCCCCTAAGGACCCGGCCCTCGTCTATATTTCGCCCCTGGGGCCGTGAGTGACGTCGTCACGTGGGCCCCAGACGCCCCCTCTGGCTCTGGGGACTCCCCGCCCGGTGCCGGCCCAGGCCCAGGAGCCCCGCTGTGCGCGGGACAGAAACGCGCCCCCTGCAGGTGCCGCGGCCCCGCCAGCCGCCCGCCTGCAAGCTCCCGGCCCGAGAGGAGCAGGGGACGGGCGCTGCCCGCGGCGGGACCTCCCGTATCGCAGCCGCGGGGCGTCCCCGAGACGCTTCCGACGGCGCCCGGGACCCCGTGTGTCCGAATCCCAGCTCCCCCCACTCCTGTGGGGAAGCCGTCCATCTCCCCTGGCAGAAAATACCGGAACCCGAGCCAGTGCGTGTGGACCGGTGGCCGACGGCTACTTTCCTGTCCCCCCGGGTTCAGGCACACGGAGGAGGGGTCATCGTCGTTCACGTTCAACCAAGTTCCAGCTTCAGCGGAGAGATTATCCCCCACTATTTATAAGGCCTGGCCTTGTGATCCTTTCTCTCCTGGGACGGTGACAGTCTTGTGCCCACAACCGTGCCTTCCAATGACCCTGGAGGGAATCCTAGGAATGTTAGAAGCCGTTTCCTCTTTCCGGGTACACATAATATGTATTTTCAAGGCCCGTTGTATTTCTTCGAGAAAAAAAAAAAAAAAGTTCATAATAGCAGATTCCCAGATGTTATTGAAGAAGGAGATGGGACTTACTGTTTTTTGAAACAGATTTTGTTTCCTGGCAGCAAGAGGCAAATAAGAAAGGGCACAAACAGAACTATAAAGCAGAAGGAAAATCACAGGGATTTGGGGAGGAAATACGGAAACAGCAAGAGAATCCATGACAGAACGCGTTCATGGATTCCAAATCTCGCCAAAAAGAAAATAGTTTTTAGGAAAATATTTGAAATACCAAACATCAAAGATCAAATGTCTTTAGTGGCCATGTGGCCATGAGAGAATTGAAGGCATTTTTTTTTTAATATTTTAATGTTTTTTTTTTGGGAGAGAGAGAGAGAAAGAGAGAGCAAGTGGGGAAGGAGCAGAAAGAGACGGAGACACAGAATCCGAAGCAGGCTCCAGGCTCTGAGCTGTCAGCACAGAGCCCGACATGGGGCTCGAACTCATGAACCGTGAGATCATGACCTGAGCCGAAGTCGGACGCTTAACCGACTGAGCCACCCAGGTGCCCCTGAAGGCATTTTTTAGGAAGGAATAAAAGCAGAAGGAGAGTCCAGTTTTGATTCCTTTATGGATGAGAAGGAAACCTTTGGACTATAAAAAGGAAGTCCAAATAAAATAGGACTCATTGGGAAGTTTGAAAAAAAAAATAAGATAAATTTTTATTTTTATTTTATGTTTCTTTTTCTGCCAACCATTACTAATTACGCATGTCATATTTATTTATAGAGGCAGGAAGCGGGGTGTCTGGGCAGCTCAGTCTGCTGAGCATCCAACTCTTCGTTTTGGTCAGGTCATGATCTCGCAGTTCATGGGTTCGAGCCCCACATCGGGCTCTGTGCTGACAGCTCAGAGCCTGGAGCCTACTTCCGATTCTGTGTCTCCATCTTTCTCTGCCCCTCCCCCACTTGTGCTCTCTGTCTCTCTGTCTCTCTGTCTCTCTCTCTCTCAAAAATAAACATTAAGAAACATTCAAAAAAATATTATAGAGGCAGAAAGGTGCAGAGAGAGCTCCCCAGTCCTTTGGCGTTGGGCCTGCGTGGCCTGACCTTGAAGGTAACACATCAAAACAAGACCGCCCAGACTCGCGGAGAAGGGACACCGACCGGCCTCTCCTAGGAGTGTCCAAACCCTGCAGCCACGTTTCAAAACCACCATGCGCGGTCGCAGCTTTGCCCCCTGAGCCTGGCTTTTTGCATCCTCTGTTTTGCTCCGAGCGGTCCCTAGAGCACCTCCCTGAACCACCCACCCGCCTGCAAGTCCTGGCCTCCGGCTCAGCTGGTGGGGACCCCCAGCGACGGCACCCACCATGATCGTTAAAGTAGAGTCAATTTTTGATTCTGCTCTTGGACATTGGGCCAACCCCAGGCAACTTGGGACCTCAGGCTTATCAGATGAACTTGAGCTTAGACAGAAAGCAGTTCCGCATCGAACCTGCTTCAGCTGGAATGTGTGATTTTTTTTTTTTTTTTTTTTTTTGTCTTTGGGAGAAAAGCAAATTCGCCCAGGAGGAAATGTCCACATAAACACATACTCCCTTCCTTTCACGAGACTTCTTTATCTTTGCTTTTTAAATCTCTCCTGTTAGCGGCTCCCTGCGTTCCCTGAAACTCACGTTATTTGGAAGGACTTTTTAATTATCCTGTAATTCCTTTTCAATTTTCCAATGCATCCGCATGAAGAAAAGGGAGGCGAAAATTGCTCTCTCTTATTTATTCGGCGTCATAAGCCTAGGGTCTGGTCTGGCTCAAGGGGCACCATCCATGAGCGGCCCCGTTAAAGAGAAATCCCTGGGAGTTCAAGTTCGCTTTCTCTGCCCTTGACTCTCTTTGCCCCCATCCACCTTGAGCACGGAAAGTTCCAGAAACAGCTCAAACACAGAGCCGGTGGAGTTCAAAGTATTCGCCATTTACTCAGAACTACACTCGGGCTCCGGTTTTTTTCCCTTTCAGGCTGATTTATTTCATCTTCCTTATGAAACTGATTTTAAAAATCGGTTGTCACTGGGGCACCTGGCTAGCTCAGTCGGTTAAACGTCTGACTCTTGATTTCGGCTTGGGTCCTGCCTGATCTCACGGTTTGTGGGATCGGCTCCGAGGGAGACTATGTGCTGACCGCGTGGAGCCTGCTTGCGATTCTCTCTGCCCCTCCCCCGGCTCACACACGTGCTCTCTCTCTCTCTTGAAAATAAGTAAATAAGCATTTTTTTTTATTGGTTTGTCGTAAGTTCACAATAGTGCTAGAGTACCCCAGGACAAAAAGACCCCAAACACCCACCGGCTGACGATAGAGGCGCAAGACAGAGGGTCCCCACGCTGGTCGGATTTTCGTACCACTACCAATGGCACTGTGGGTGACAGGGTGCCACCTGGTCTACACAGCAGGGAACCTGAAGTTTATTAACCACATGATGTTGATGTTCTGTGCCCAGAGCCCCTTCCGGGTGTGTATCAGGTATTAACCCATTTGATGGTTTCGATACTCTCCGAGGAAGACACGATTACCTTCTACTTGGAGCACACGCGGGAGAACCGAGATCCAGGGCGCCCGTGTAACTAGCTGGTGGGTGGCTACCACCTCGCCTTGACTCCAGAACACTGAGCCCGGAGCATCCATCCATCACCTGCGTGGGCACATCGAAAGGGGCTCTGTTCGGGTGGCCAGAGCTAGCCCGGCCCAGAACCCCCCTCCAGGGGAGACCTAGGACAAAGACGTAAGCATGCCCTACGGGACGCATACAGTCACCATGAAGCTCTGTCGAGAGGAGGGTGGAACAAGACCGAAAAGACAGAAGGAACCACTGCACTGGAATTGTGTGGCTACTTCTGCAAAGAAAACAGTAGCCAGTCTCCTTGGGAGGGGACACCGGTCATCGAAGTCCATGCTGCATTTGTGTGGTTAGGAAGGCGTTTCCAAAAACGTCCTCAGAATTGTCACCTGATCTATACCACGCTTATGCTATGATTTGCTTAATTGTTTCTTTAGGTTTACTCACTTTTTTACACAAATAATTGTATCTAAAGGAAAACTTGATGTCACAATTCTAGAAATAAAACCGCTCTCCCTTGCTGTAGTAAACTGAAGGTAGCTATCAGGGGAATACACAGCTTTAAAAAAAAAAACTACCCGAATAATAACTGAAGCTTTTATTCGTGTCACGTGGAGACTAACACCCCTTTGGAAACATTGAGGGAGATAAAGGATATTAGGCGTATACAGTCTTCCTACAGGACACAAAATATAAGTCTCCTATTTTAATTTGGCTCCTTAGGAAATCCGATTCGAGTTTTAACTCCGTTCAGCGTTGTTCTTGAGTAATCGCTTAAAATCTTAATTGAGGGGCACCTGGGTGGCTCAGTCGGTTGAGCGTCCGACTTCGGCTCAGGTCATGATCTCGCGGTCTGTGAGTTCGAGCCCCGCATCGGGCTCTGTGCTGGCAGCTCAAGAGCCTGGAGCCTGCTTCGGATTCTGTGTCTCCCTCTCTCTCTCTGTCCCTCCCCCGCTCGTGCTCTGTCTCTCCCTGTCTTAAAAATATATAAACATTAAAAAATTTAAAATCTTAATTGAAGAAACTTAACCAGTCAGTAAGGCCGGAATCCAGCTGAGCCCTTAAAAAAACAACACGATGCACGAGGGTGAACTGAAACAATCCCACAGCCTGTTCTCAAGCCCCAGCTGGTCTGCGGCCTGAACCGCGGGTGACCAGGCAAGGCCAGCCTAGATCAGCCAAACCACGGTCCACATCACAGACACTTGAGTGTGAAAATAAACGTTGCTGCTCAAAGTCACTGAATTTTTTTAAACTTATTTATTCTGAGGGACAGAGAGAGAGAGAGAGAGAGCAGTGGAGGGGCAGAGAGAGGAGAGAGAGAACTCTGAGCGGGCTCTGCGTTCAGTGCAGAGCCCGTTGTGGGACTCGAACTCACAAACCGTGAGCTCACGACCTGAGCCAACATCAAGAGTTGGATGCTCAACGGACTGAGCCTCCCAGGCACCCCCGAGTCACTGAATTTTGAGTTGGTCCACATCACTCTTGGGGTAAAAACTGACTAATATACCTTCCGACTTAGAAAGCGGGCCTTTCCTTGTCTGCCCTTACTGGAGACGGGCTCCAAGGAGCCACCTTGCAGCATGGAGAGACAGAAGCGCTGGGCGGTGGGCCCAGGAGGAAGGGGTTTTCTCTTGCCACCAGTGGGAGAAAAACCAAGGTTCTCTCAATCCTTATACCTCAAGGCAGGTCGGCCAAGTTCACGAACCATTGCCCTTGAGCCACGCGGTGTCCGGCGACCTGCCCTCACAGCGGATGACCGAAGAAGAAAAAGACGAAAAAGAAAGAGAATGTTCTCCGGCTCCCTCCGCCCCCCTCCCATCTTCCTGCTCTTTGCTCCTAAAATAAATAACTCACGAACGCATTCACCCTAATCATCGGAGACAAGACAGAAACGGCGATGGAAACGAATGTATCAATTAGGTGCCTCGAGCGCGCACAGACCTGCTTCCGTTTTTGTTGAGACTGTAATTAGAGTTCTGTGGTTTTCCAGTCGGCGGAATGCTAAGCAGGAGTGCGTCAGCCGGTTAGAGAGAGAGGCCCGAAATAACATCACAGGGAGCGTATCTTTTGATAAAATATTCCTAAAGGGTTTTAAGCTTCATAACATTTTCTACCCCCGAACTGGCAGCTTTAGGCCCCAGTTTCCAGATTTGCAGATTTCCATGCCAGCGTGGGTTTTTTTTCGTTTTTGATGTTGCGAAATGTGCGTCCTGCTTACCCTCCCCCTCCGATGAATTGTCTCTTTGGCATTTTACAGTTAATTTTAAACCCGAGACTGAGAACTTTCTTAGTGCCGAGTCATGATACCCTGAGTGGCCCGATTTCCAGCTCTCGGGAGGCGAAGGTGTGGGGTCTGGGACCCGCGGAAAAGCACCAGTCGGCGGATTCCTTACGAGAGGAACACTAACGAAGCCTGCTGGCCGGAACCTTCGACGCTCTCTGAGAACGATTCCCCTTTTATCGCCTTTCCTGATGACAGAGAAAGGGAGTCCGTGTGACCACCTGTCAGAATCTTGACAAGTCCAGAAATATTTAGCAAATGTCCCGGGAACGTTGTAGGGGCTAATGAAAGAAACACAAGGAGAAATCTCTCCCTTCGGGGAACCTACGAGATTTAGACAAAGACGAGACTTTAACACCTACAGGAAGGATGTGTGGGTTGTTACGGTGCCAAGGGAAGACCTTAAAAATCCAGATTCCCTGAGCTCCCTCTCCAGGAGAGTGTTTCCTTTATACGTTGTGTGCTTTAATCAAGTCTTCTTGCTTCCCCGGCCACGCCATAGATGCTGTGAATTCGGAGTCTAATTTTTAGTAGTCTTCACGGCGTCTACTGCGTTTTGAACCCAAGATCTCGGAGGCATCTGGGTGGCTCAGTCAGTTGAGTATCCGACCACGGCTCAGGGCATGATCTCGAGGCTCGTGAGTTCAAGCCCCACATCGGGGTTGCTGCTATTGGCATGGAGCCTGCTTCGGATCTCCTGTCCCTCCCTCTCTCTCTGCCCCTCCCCTGCTCACACTTTCTCTCTCTCTCAAAAATATTTGTAAAAATTAAAAAAAAAAAAAAAGAAGTCCTCAGCCAGTTCTGGCTCACAACTTCATGGATGATTCTGGAAAGCCTGACAAGAGAGCACTCCATGAGGGCTGCGAGAGTTTAAAAGAAGGAAAAGCCTTCGTGTCACGAGGATTCGTGATGTCCCCTCGCACGGGGGCTGGATTTTCTCAGAAGCTAATGTGACTTTCAGGCCTGAGACCTGCGCGCGCGCGCGTGAAATATGACGTATGTTTCATGTCAAAGCCAAGAGTGACCCGAACGCAAACCTGGGCTCCGTTTCAGTGTGTGCCTGGCCAGACGCAGCTGCGGGAAGAGGCCCCGTCTCTGGACGTGATCTGTCATCCCGAGGGCAGAGGAGCGTACTCTTTCCGCAGTAATATCCAGAGGCCCTGCACGCACACTCTCTGGCTCTTAGCCGCGTCTCCGGCCCGAACGGACCCGAGCAGAAACCCGAGGGCCAAAGTCCTTGAGGCCACAGTAGCCACAGGGCGGCGGGCACAGATGAACTAGCCAGGCACCCGCTCCTTCATCTACTTTGTGCAGACCTGGTGACAGGAGGTGTAAGCTGACCCCAGACATTAGCTCACGAGAAGGAGGCTGTGGGGACAGCCCACGTGGAGCTCCTGCTGAGCGTGGCACCTCCTCAACCCCCCTCCCCCCCGCACTTCTGCTTTCCTCCCCCACCTCTCTGTCCACCAGCCCCCAGATCACATCCAGCCTCCCTCCCAGATCCCCGCCTGCCGCCCCAGCTCCCCGAAGTGGGCCATGGAGTAGGGGTGAGGGCTGCGGGCTCGGCCTTCCACCCTGCGACAGTGGGACATCACCGCGCTCTATGGTCTCAGTCTCCTCCTCTGTAAGATGGGTGTCACGCCGGGCCCCGGGGGCTTCACTGCGGTGCTCGGTGCTCTGTTCTGGGACTGCATCAGGGCCGGCTCGGCCAGCCTGGGCTCTGGTCACGTCCTCCGGGGCGGGCCTGCCCTGCCCGGCTTTGCCCCCACAGCTCAGGCCTCCTTCCTTCCTGCCTGCACTGCACACGCGCTACAGGCTGCTTCCTGCCAGCGGGCCCACGCGCACACCCCTAGACACACACACACTAGACACACACACACACCTAGACACACACACTAGACACACACGCCTAGACACACATGCACTAGACACACACACATGCCTAGACACACACGCACTAGACACACATGCCTAGACACACACACGCCTAGATACACACACGTAGACACACACACGCCTAGACACACATGCACTAGACACACACACATGCCTAGACACACACATGCCTAGATACACACACTAGACACACACGCACCTAGACACACACACTAGACACACACGCATGCCTAGACACACACATGCCTAGACACACACACGTAGACACACACGCACCTAGACACACATATACTAGACACACATACACGCCTAGACACACATGCACTAGACACACACGCTAGACACACACACACCTAGACACACACGTGTCCATGGGGTTTGTAGCTGCCACGGTGGGCGGTGCGGGTTCAGCACCCCACCCCCACCCCTCCCTGTGCTCACCCTCCAGGGGTCTCAGCCTCCGCATGACCTCAGGCCGCGTACACCACACCCAGCCCAGGCTGTCCTCCAGCCTTAGACCCATGTGTCCACGTGAATGTCCCACAGTCGCCCCCAGACGTGGCCTCTCTGAATGTCCCCCCTCATCGGCTGGTGACACCATCCACCGGGTCCTTGCCGGGTCCTGGGACCTCTCCTGTCCCCGCCTCTCGCTCGCATTCCAAACCTGCTTCCCACCGCGTCAGCCCCTGGTAGTCTCTGGACCCCGATGCACTCTCCCACCGTGGCCGTCACCCTCCCAGCTCGGGGACCGCCTCTCTCAACGAGTGACCCTCTCACGGACCACCCTGGCCCAGGGCACGAGCCCCCGCCCACCCCACACTGAGCCTACGGCGACTGTGTCACACCCCTGCTGAGCCCTACGGAGGCCTCCTGGCTGCTCCTGAGGACGCTGGGCGCTCCCCAAGTGGCCCCCGGACCCTACATTGACCCCCCCGCCCCGGCGCCCCTCGCCACCCTGCCTGCCTCTGCCCTCAGGGTCCCCGGACGTCGCATCACCACCACGCACGGCCCTCCTTCCTGACCAGGTGGTCCATACATCCCCACGGCTGACTGTCCACCCGGCCTAGAGGAAAGGGCTCCCGGCTCAGCCCCTGCGGCTCAGCCCCACTCACTCCTCCGGCTTGGTTTGGGTTCACTGGAGGCTTCTCCTTTCTCCGTGACTCAGTCGTCCCATCCACCAAATGGGAAGATTCACGTCACCCCCTGCACTGTCTCCGAGCGGACGGAAATGCGCGAGCCCAGTGGGGGCTCCACGGGGGAGAGTCTCGGGGAAGGGGCAGAGTGCCAGCCCCCGGGGCCCAGGCTGCGTCCTGGATTCCGAACCACACGGTGAGGTTACTTCTATTCATTCTTAAAAGCACGCAGCCGCAGGGCACCTGGGGGCTCAGTTTTTTGTGTCAGACTCTCGATCTCGGTGCTGACGTCACGGAGCCTGCGTGGGAATCTCTCTCCCTCTCTCTCAAAATAAATAAACAAACACGAAAAAAAAAAACAGGCATCCCCTAAGTGGAGAAACTGAGACCCCTTGTCCAGCTGTTCAGTGCTGTTTCCAAGAAGCCACAGCTAAGCTTCGAACTCTGGGCTGGAGGATCCTTCTGATCGTCCCCGTTCCGTGTGGACAGGGCGTCCCGATGAACGACCAACAACAGCAGTAATAGACATCTCAGCTGGAATTGACCAGAAAACAGATGGGAAAAATGTTTGTGTGCTCGACCCCGGAGGAGCTCAACCCCAGGATGCAGGGGGGAGGGGAAAGAGAAGGAGCGAGCGAGCAAGGGGAGGAAAGAAGGGAAGTATGACCCGGCCCCCTCCAGCTGGACACAGATTCGGGCTGGGCTTCCCGCGAGGGACAGCCACGGCCAGACCCCGTTCTGCAGGAGAAGAAACGCCGCTCACGCCATCCTCAGCCAGCCCGCCACCTGCGGGAGCGGGCACTTTGCCTCCGCAGACGTGGGGACCTTGCGGCCACACTCTGCCCCACCCCCCCGCACCTCCCCTGGGATTCACGAATGTGACCTCCTGCTGTTCTTCAGGAACCTTCTCCCGCCCTGTTCTCTCTCTGCCCACCCGCCATCCCCTCTACACTCTCCTGCGAGCCGGGTCCTTCCCTGACAGAAAGGGCTGCCACCTGTGCCCTGGGAAGGGCCTGTGACAAAGTAGCCACACCTGGTTACCTCCTGGGGACAGGTAGACGGGACCATGGGTAGACAGACACATGCCCCCGAGGCCCCCAGTCTGAACCTGCCTCCACAAAGCAGGCGACACCAGGCCAACACACAGCAACTGGGACCCTCTGTGACAAGTCTGGGGGTGCTGAGAAAGTCCCAGAAGAGAAGGCGGGGAGGACAGGGACACCCAGCCCAGAGAACTGCCTCCAGTCCTAGAAACCCCTAAAGGACGTTTCTGGAACAAGCACGAGCCCAGGCCCCCGCGTGACCGTTTTCCTGGGAAGCTCCTTCTGACAGCGCGACCCTCCGCCCCTCTGGCCTTATTTTCAACCCCGATTCCTCCGTTTCCCAGGCGACCATCGGAGCCAGGGGTCAGCACTGCTCACTTTTCTCAAACCCCGGGAGCGCCAGGACCTCCCGGAAGGCGCACTACAACCCCAACGACCAGGCCCAGGCAGAGGCTCCGAATCAGCCGGGCGGGGCCGGCCTGGGGTCCGGCGTCTCTAACGAGGCTCCAGGGGGCGCCAATGCTGCTGACCTTGGAATGCCACCCCGGGAGCCACAGCTCTCCTCCCAAGCCCGTCCACCGGCCAAGGTGGCCATCGGGTCATGGCCACCTTGCTCTCCTTCCCTCGGCGCCCGCCCCTGGCCTGCAGGGCCCTGTGGTAGGTGGCAGACGGGACGCCCGGCTCCTCCAACCTCACCTCCTCTCCTGCACGCAGCTGCCCTGGGCTCCTGGCTGCTCCTCGCCAAGGACCACCAAGGGCTCTCCTGCCTCAGGGCCCTTGCACCTGCCCTTCCTGCTGCTTGGTGTGCTCTCTCCAGGACGGGCTCCCCTCCTCAAGCACAGGACCCTCCCCGTCCTCATCTAGGACCTCTGCCATCAGCTCTGTTGTCCCTTCTGGCAATTGTCACCTCCCTACACATCAGACAGTGGTTGGTTCAGTGGCTATGGCTTGTCCTGAGACGAGAAGGCAGCCTCGGTGACAGCGGGGACTTCGTTTTGCTCCCTGCCCTGTCCCGGCATTCGGAGCCGCGCCCGCAGGGCGGATGCCCAGGAAACACCCAGCCGGCGACTCCGAAGCAGGGCCTCCCGCTGACCCCGTGGGTCCGGCTCTCCTCTGCTGACTCCGAGCGGTTTCCAGACCTCACGCCCTTCGTTGTCGATTCCTGGGCCCTGGAGCCTCCGAGCACCGCGGGGCCACGAGCTCCCCTTCGCAAACAGACTGGAAGGTGGCTTCCCCTGCGTCCAGATGGGCAGGCGAGTTCTCCGCCCCCCGGGACGGGCCCCAGTCCGGCCGGTGCCTGGGCTCCGGCTCCACGCGGGGGCCCCGCAGGGCCTGTCCATCGCGGGCTCTGCTCTTTCCCGGCGCTCAGCAGCCCCAGCTCTCTCCCCGCTTCCGCGTCCATCCATCTAAGGAGCAGAAAAATTAAAAACAAATGAAACGCACTTAAGAGAACGCCTCAGGAGGGAGCGGGTGCCCCGCGAAGTGAACAGGCTCCTTTTGGGGTCTTCGTGATGATCGATGATTTACGGAGCCCTGATTATGCTCCTGGCGCCACCCGGACAGAAGGGAGACAGGGTCCCTGCCCTGGGGGCTTCCCCGGGAAGAAGGGAGAGTTTGCGAAGCTCAGAAATGTTTCAGCTGAAAAGACAGTCTCGCCTCATGGCTAGACGCTGCTCTGTGCCTTTGTGAGATCTTCCCTGCTGATGACGTTCGTTTATTTTTCTGAGCTGAAAGGTAGTGGGAAGTTTATAATAAATTCCTACGAAAGGGAGAAAAAATAAAATCCAGCTCCAGTGTTTACCGCACATGCAAAAAGTCTTCTTAGTTCGTAAGCTAAGGATTTCATCCGAACGTGAACTCTGCGGATTCTGCCTTGCTTTGTCCCTCCCGTTATGTCACGTACAGTCCTCTGTACCGCGGACGCCAGAGGCACGAATGTCACAGCCACGAGCATTCCGTCACATAGACGTGCGGGGATCCCCCTCCTGCACGACCGTAAGGCTGTTCTCTCTAGTTTGCGGTTGTTGTGAGAAGAATATAAAAACCCAGCCGTACACATCCTTAGCTGGGAATCGTGAATAACCCTTGTGATGAGTTAAGTTCCTAAGGGAGAAGAGGAATTTCTTGGTTCCCAAGCTCAGGTTGGAAGTAAATCCCAAGTTTTCCAGCAGCGTCCCGTGTGCAGAGGTGAGGGCCGGCGTGAAGCCTGCGCGGAGCCGGAGAGGCCACCCGGAAGCCGCACGGGGGCACCTCAAGCTGCCACCTGGAGAGGGCCCCCCCCAGAACCCCCTCTCAGCTGGCAGGTGCGGGCGCCCGCTGGATCCCACCTTCAAGTTGGAGCAGGGCACGGCCACGGGAAATTGCAAAAATCCAGTGCAAGTTAGTTTTTAAAAATATAGCTTCTCTGTATATTCTTTTCTTATTTTTAAAAAATATTTACTTATTTATTTATTTTGACAGAGAGAACATGGGAAAGGCAAAGGGGATGATGAGAGAGAGAGAGAGAGAGAGAGAGAGAGAGAGAGAGAATCCCAAGCAGATTCCATGCTGTCAACTCAAAGCCCCACACGGGGCTCGATCCCATGAACGGGGAGATCATGACTGAGCCAAAATCAAGAGCGGGACTTCTAACCGACTGAGCCACCCAGGTGCCAGCTTTTCGTATTTTGGAACTCAATATACCAAAGTGTGTCTTTTCCAGGGCGGGTCCATGAGGCTCCGAGCTCCAGCCAGGAACAGACACTCCACTGAGGCAGAGACCAGCCTCTGGTCCTTATGTCTCTACCCTAAGGCCGTCTGTTCTAAGAAACTGGGTCATATAATCCTAAACTCACCTGATTTACTATAAAAGCACAACCTTTCAGCCTGATAGCTCAATCCTCAACTGCCCCTTTTACAGAGTTCTCACCGAATGACCGTTCGCAAGTGCCTTTTCCTCTCAGAACGAGCCACTCAGTCCCCGGGTCTGTGTCTCAGGGACAAATGCACTGTCACGGCCACATCCTCTCCCCAGAGAAAAGCCCCCACGTGGCCCCACGTTGTTTAGACTCCTCGTCATGGATCCTGAGGGGACGAGCCATTTGACTCGGACACGACACTATTGTCTTTAATCCATGACTCCCGACGTTTCAGGACACCCGTGGGTCGGAGTCACTGATTGTGTGTTATAGAAACAACCCAACCTGGATTTAAGAAAAACATTTTAAAATAAATGCATTGGTTCGTGAGCAGAGAACTCTAGGGGAGTGTGGGTTTCAGGCATGGGTGGATCCAGGACGCCCACTCTCCCCACAGTTAGCTCTGACTGCACAGGTCTGGGCTCCTTCTGGGATGCTCGCACACGGTGGCAAGAGGCTGCCGGCAGGTCTGGGGTCTCGCCTTCACACCTCCGAATCCACAGCCAGGAGCACGTCGCCCCTGCCGCAGACCTGACCGAAGAGCTCCTACCTCTCCTGAACCCGAGGCGAGTCTTTACTCTCCCCCCTCCCACGAGGCCTGTATTTATATTTAAAACAAGGCTCGGCTAAAATGACTGTGTAACAGCCCTGTGCTTCGGGGTGCAGACAAGTGTGTTTATATATGGAATATTCTAGCAACCCTCCGAACCGTAGCTCGATTTTACTGGGCATCCGTGGAGCTCTGGAACCGCAGGATTTTCCCAGACTTTCTCCAGCAACTATCGACGGCTCGTACACCTGTTGGTGGGACCCTCACGCGTTCACCTCGTCCTGCTCCTGCTCCGATCGGTTTGGGAGCAACCTGTCTTCACTCCCTGCAGAAAGGTCCGCACCTGTACACAGGGGTAGAGAGGTCACGTCAAATCATGTACGTACATTTGTGTCAGGTTGAAACAAGCCGAGGGCAGCAACATGTTGGAGCAGGGCGGGCACAGTGTGGGCAGAAGCCGCTAGTCACTCAGGAGGGACAGACCCCCTCGAATGTCTCATTAGAGTGTCACCCCCTGACAACTTACATGCTCTTTTCTTTTACTGTGACGACAACTACCTATCCTGGGGTAGAATATCCTGTCTGAGGAGCGCAGAGAACAGGCCAGGGCCCCGGAGTCCCAGCCCTGCCCCTCTCCACCCCCCCCCCGACGACTGCGTGATCTCCGGCATCGCCGGCCTCCCGCCCTGTCATCTCAGCCTCAGGTCCGTGATGATCAGGACTAAATGGGCTGCGGTCTCCAAGTGCTCAGCACAGCCTGGCCCGGGGCGGGGGAGGCCATGAGGGGCCGGCAGAGAGAGCACTGGGGTAGGAGTCAGGAGCAGGAACATTGGCCTCGGCTCTGAGCCCCCGTGCCTCCTGAGCCTCGCTGGGCCCGTGTGCGCGGGCGGTGACTGCACCGGTCGGGTCACGGATGTCCCCGCAGCTCTCCGGCGTCCTTGGTCCGCGGTCCGTGCACACGTCACCAGCCATGGGCCTGGCAGGCTCCCGCAGAGCCCGGGGCGCCCCGTCAGCTCAGGTGGGGACGCATTTCTGCAACAAAGACTGTTTCACGGACTAGATTTCCAAGGGTTTTCTTTCCTCGTGGAGCGCTTCTGCCACTCAGCCCGCGGGCAGTTATGTGCACGAGTCCGACTTGGGGCCGCTCCGAGAACAGGAGATCCTCCCCTGAGCGCTGTCCCCGACGGACCCCACGCCCTGGAGGGACACAGGAGTGGGCCAGCTCTTCCCAGGCCTGTGACGGGCTCCTGGCCACCCCAGTTTTCCGTCCCCGCAGCAGACACGGTTTCCATACAACCCGGTTCCCAGATGCCACCGTCCTGCCGTGGGAAACCACAGATGATAACACCGCTTAGCTGATCGCCAATGAGAGGAACTCGGGAAACCGTATTTAACTGCAGAAAGTCCGTGCTGGACGTGTGGACGCAGCAAATCTCCCGCCTCCCCCGCCTCGGGCTCAGGGCCCAGAACGACAGGACTGGGGTTCGCAGGGCCGGTCGATGAACCCCACGTCACTGCCGAGGCTCTTCCTAAGGAAGCAGCTCGGCCTTGGGCCAAACCCACTTCCTGGTGCGACTTCCGGGAAGAGGTCTCTCTCAGACCAAACAGAGAGGACTGGAAAGCTGACGGCCAAGTCCGCGGGCCTGGCTCCGAGCTCCGATCCGTCGACTACAGAGCAGGACACGTGTCTCCCAACCTCGGAGCTCGGAGCTGACAGGGAAGGGCGGTCAGGCTCTGCGGTCCCCCAGTCCCCGTGCCGCCCACCCGCCAGCCACTCGGTCCTGTGCACCGTCACCCGCACAGCACGCACGGCGCGGCCAGCATGGACTTGACGGCCGGAAGCGACAAGCATCTGTCTGAGCGCGGCCCAGTGTGACACGGCTCCTGCAGAGGCCCCAGCTGACGCAGACCCTGTGACTCGCTCTGTGACTCGGGGTGGGGGGCAGGGGAAGTGGGGAATCCAGAATCCTTGCGGGGACAGAGGCATTTAAGTACATGAAGCCCACAGCAGCCGCCTTGTCCGTGTCACGTGGGGACACCTGACGCTGAGATGACCCAATTCTAAAAGGGCCATCATTTCCACTCTGAGAACGAGCTGCCCAGAGAGAATGACAAACTAATGACGATCGCGCAGATGACCCCGGATCCTGTCTAGGCTCAGGGCAGCCCCCCCCCTCGCCCACCCGCTGTCAGGTTCTCGGGTGCTCCAGCCACGGGGAGCAGTCAGGGTTTCCCCACCAGGAAGGACTGGACACGTAAAGGGTCCCAAAGGCGGACTCCCTCCCAGCGCAGTGGCTCCAGGGGAACCGTTACCAGGGCTGACCAGTGAGGCGGGTTTGAGAGGGATGACAGGCCGATCTCGGGAGGGAAAATCCAACAAGCATCCGGGGTCCTTGACAACCATCCGGGGACGTATTCGTGTCGCTTCTGCTCCTCCCCCTAGACCGACCCAACTGCTCCAGCCATGAGACAGAGGGAAGCAGCCTCTCGGGCTGCTGTCACGGCCGCAGACTTGGCGACACTGACCCGGAAAGCGCTGGCTGCCGGGGCTGCTGTGGCCCACCAGCTCGCTGTCCTGTCCGCACGGAGACACCTGCTCTGAAACCCAGGACAGTCACCGTGTGGTTGTACATCGCTCCTGCCACCTCGGGAAGGAATTCCTGGGACACCTTAGATCCGTGGTTGTGACATCATCATCTCTTCTTGGGGAGGGACGCGTCCCGGCCACTTGATTGTCTGCGGTCCCCGCATCCACAGCAGCGTCGACCCCTGTTTCCCACAGGCGCCATCACAATCACCGATGCTGACACAGAGCCGGTGACATGTCCCCAAGTGACAGCAAATGCCCATTTGCTAACAGCTTCATGAGCCCCAGATGGCTCCTCCTGTCATTCGCTCCTGAGCCCATCAGGAAGAGGCGGAGTCGGTTCTGGGGCATCGATGATGTTGGTTTTTAGGAAGTCACAGGAGGCAAACATCGCCCCCCCCCCGCCCCCCAGCAGGAGCGTGGAGTCCGTGCAGACGTGACCTGGGACACACCCCGAGCCTATGCTTTGTGTGAGTCCGTGTTTTGTCTCCACTTATCCGAGACGGGAAATGACAAATGTCAGCTAATTACACCCAGTGGGGCCACCTGACGATGCGATCAGCCAGTTCAAGTTCAACTAGATGAATCATCCACGGGCCGGAAGGCGGCAGAGAGCTGCAGGTGGGGGCTCAGGTTCCAGACCTGGGAGCAGAGGTTCCAGCCAGGGGCGGTTTTGCACCCAGGGCACACCTGGGCTATGTCTTGGGGCCTTTTTGGTTGTCACCGCAGTGGAGAGATGCAACTGGCATCTAGAGGGGGGAGGTCAGGGATGCTGCTGAACATCCCACGATGCACAGGACGCCCACAATGAACGAAGGCACGTCCTGCCCAGGCACTCTCAATAGAGCTGAGAGTGAAAAACCCTGATTCAAAGCCACGGTCAAGGTTTCACCCCATCAATGGACATTCCCAGGAGTGAGACAGGCGGGGGGTCCGGCTCTTCATCGGGGCACCGCTGGCTTCGTGCACAGCCGGAACCGTGTGTAAATCAATTCTGTCTGCTCTCTGGCTTCTTCCTATTGTAAGTTTCCCCTTCCCGCTTTTATTTTTTGTCACTGGAAAATAGCGAAGAAATAAAATAAGCTGGAGAGTCGATAACGATTTTGTTTTCTTCAATGAAAAAGAAGTAATTTGGAAACGACTCATGGGGCGCTGAAAATTAGTGAAGAAAGAAGACCTGGGTTCATCAAACAGGCCATCATCCCAGAGACGAGCAGAGTAAAGTCTCCCTGAGCGCTGGGCAGTCGTAGGAGTCAGCAGGCCCGAGAGGGGCAGGGGCAGAGGCTGCGGGAGGACCCGGGAAGGCAGGGCTGTGTGAGGCTAGTCAGAGCTTCCCGAGGTGCAGGCCGTGCCTCCTCAGTGCGGCCTGATTCAGTGTCATGAGGTGATGCTGACCAAAGCAGCATTTTAAGAAGTGAAGTAACAAAATTGAGTAGAAAATATCAAAGGGTCTAGCAATGGCGAATATTGTTTTGTGAAATTTTAGTTTCATAGCCTATGTGTGCATGTGCATGCCAGGTCTTGTTGTGAATATATTTCTTACCATGGGTTGTGGCGAAAATGACCTGAAAAGCACTGGTGTGGATGAAATGATGGAGGATTTGGAGAGAACCAATATCTGTAAGTGATTTTGCAAGTAAAAAAATAAAGGAAATTACTAACTCCAGGGAAAACTAAGGGTGCATTTGAAGGAGAATGCAGTCATATCACAATTGGCTTGCAGTGAATAACATCTCCCTGGTCACATGACCTAAGTGTGGATTATGACCTAATTGAAATTGTGACTCACCCACGGAAAGTGGTGGGAGGGATGGTGCAGGCAGAGTAGGAGACCTCACCCTTCATGTAGGACGTGGCAGAGAGATAACAACACAACTTGAAAGCTTGTGAATGGCCTACTCTTCCAAGATTTGGAACTAACTTGCAGAACAGCTAAAGGAATAACTCTGGATGTCTCTGGGAAGAGGTGGGCAGGGAAAGGACAGCGTCCATAGTGTTTGACTCCGTGATCATGTATATCTCTTTATTTCAAAAGAGGTTTCCCAGGTAAGGAAACTGAGGACGGGCGAGGGTGTGGTGAGGTTTCTGGAAAGAGCCCAGCGACCCAGGCGGCTTTTGCTTCCACGACTTACGGCTGAGCAACCTTAAACGAGACCCTTCCCAGCTTTCCACTCCAGTTGACCCGTTCCTAGAACAGGGGTCGGGGCACAGCGACCCTTGTTCAGCCCTGTGGTCTGCGTCTCACTGTGACATGGCTAGAAATTCTGAGCAAACCCACTTGGTCCGTCAAGTAGTGTCAGCAACGCGAGCACAGCGCCTGGGAGAGCAGCGCCAGGAAGCGTGGTGGCTGCGTCAGTGTCGGTGGGACACGCCGGCAGCCTTTGCTCCCCGAGATGACGAGGTCCCCTGAGCCATGACACGTGGAGTTACTCATCCGTACCCCGCAGGATACTGCAGGAAGCATCCTCTCCTGAAAGGTTCATTTTCACCAAATGCAGGCTGCACGCCCCTGGAGGTAGAGTCATGATGGGGGGGGGCGGGCACAGGTTGGTGGTTGTTCCTCGATATCCAACATCCCTTTGTGGAATTCGGAAGTCCCAGTTTCAGCTGGGCACGTGGCATTCCAGACCAAACCCGAATTTCCCACCCGAGCAGGTGCAGCTGGAGAGCTCCTTCCCAGGGTGCCCCGGAAGGGATGGACGCGCCCCAACCCCTCCCCTCCCCCCCGCCCCATGTGACCCGCACCCCTTGCACGGGTGAACAGAACAGCGTCCTAAAGTGACAGAGCAGCGAGAAGAAGGTCCGGACACCCCGTGGAGACGCCGTCACAGCGCTGGGCCTCCCACGCCGAGGCTGCTGCACGGAGGGAGACTAACCTCCGCCTCATTCGAGCCGCCGGCACTGGGGTCCCCACACCCGCTGGGGGGTGATACACCCAGGAGTAAGGGGTGCATTTTGTATTTTAATCATTATCTTTTCAGTCCCGCGTGAATTAGGGGGACAGTCCCAGCATGTCATCCATCCCGTGATGCCATTAGAATGGGGGAGGGGGTTGAAGCAGGAGGTACCATCACGTGCGAATTCATTTAAGAAAACTGGGAGCTGTTTTGGCGTAAAGGAAATATTAAATAAGATAATGACACGGGCGTTACAAGGTCTGGCAATGATTCTGAAGGTGACCGTGAGTGACCAAAGCTTGGGAGACTGTGCCTGACACAGCCCGTCTGTGATGGGAACCCCGAGGACACCGCGCACGGCAGGTCACCCTGCTGCCCCGACCTGCACCCGCCTTCCCTCGGCCACCCCGCGTCATCGGCCGAAGCCGGTCTGCCGAGTGACCGTCCATCCCCCGAGGAAGCCCACTCAGGCATTACTCGGCTGACGGGCCGATTTGCTCACAGCAGTGGAACGAATGCCCACAGCACAGCCTGGAAGGGCTCAGGGAGTGTGACAGCTGTCAGAGCAGGGCCTGGGACGGGGACAGAGGCAGGCCTGATCGCGCGGCGGGAAACGCAGAAAGCTGCCTGGACTGGGCGGTTCTCAAGCAGGTTTGAAGGCTCGGGCATTTCCCCTGCACCTCCTGTCTCCGCCGCCCGTGCGCTAGGAACGTTCTCCAAGGCAGCCGGCCCCTGGCCCGGCCCGTGCCCTGAGCAGGACCTCGGCGAGGCCACGAAGTCAGGAGCCCCACTGCGGCAGGGTGACCCCGCACGTGGTCTGTGCAAACCGACGCGTCTCTGCGGCATCGGAGAAGAGAAAACTTCGGGCTTCTCTGTGGACGGACCAGATTCTGTGGGGAAAGTACCCCCCGCCCCCCAGGGTCGTGCAGACGCCCCGCTGGGAGATGTTTTCAGTCTCTCTCCGAGGGTCGGGACTCAGGAGCACCTGACAACTTGCAGAACGCTGTTTTCCGTCCTCCGAGACTCTGTCTGTGAAGTCGGCACTGCTCAGCGTGCTGCTGCCACCGAAGCTGACTGGCCGGGAAGGATCCGGAAGGAGCTCTGCTGTCCCCTGCCCTTGGTCACAAGAGCCCTGGGACTCAGCAGGACCCGAATCCTTCCGGAAGGGTCCGCCGGAACCTGGGAGCTCATGCCGGGGGCAGAACTGAACTGATCTAAAGAGCCTGGTGTTGGGCAGCAGCTGGGGGTGAACCGAGGCCGGGAGGGAGGAAAGCAGGTCTGGGGGGCCTCCCTGGCGCCCCCGACCTCTCCCGGGGCAGAGGCACCAGCCTGCTCTGCCTTTCCCTGCGGCAGGTTCAAGGCCCTCCGGAAGTTCCCCACTGGGTGAGCCAGGGAGGGAGGGGGCAGGCCCCTGACCCGGGCGAGGGCGGAGCTCTAGAAACCAGGCCCGGGTCCCCAGCCAGGCCCCCATTCACCCCCCCCCTCGGCGACCGGAAGGGGCGTCCAGTGTGCTCACTCCTCTTCTCAGCGGCCCCGAGGGCGGTTTCCATGGTTCCCAATCCTGAAGAGCTCCCGGGAAACTCCCCCCAGGAGCCCCGGGGCACAGGGTGACAGGCGCTGCCCCAGGTCCCAGTGTGACAGTAATGGATGGAATGAGCAGCCTCAGTGGCGTTAACGAGTTTCCTTGCGGAGACTGTGACGTTTGTCTGGCAAAAGGGATCATTAGATGTGTGCAAACACCCCACGTGCCGCGGACGCCCCGGGCGCTGACACATGATAAACGAGGATATCAGAGGCTTCGAGAAAATGCAAATATCACCCTCTGCGAGTCTGTCCCTCGGCGGGAAAACGTGTCCCCAGAGCTCAGGGCCACTGCTCCGTCCCTTCCCCACCTGGAAAATGCCTGCGATTACCGCTGCCCTCCGGCCAGCGTCCACGCAGCTCGGGGGAGGAAAGGCTGCGGTTTTGTCCGCGTTTCCTCTAATTCTGTTCTCAACCTTCGTTTCATTATCGTCCCTACGGAGCCATTTTAGACATTCGTTCCTGGATCGCCCCTCGTGAAATCTGAATACCACAGAGTACCACGCGGTGGTTTACGTGCCGTCGTCCGTCTGAGTTCTCCCATAACGACAGTGCGACCTTTTCACCCAGAAACCACCTTTGCCCCCCGGGAGCAGCATCGCCCCGCAGAGAAGGCGTATTCTCATTCATGCACACACGGGTTCCCTCAAACACGTACAAGTATGCACCTGGTGCCAACTCTGGGCACCAGGGACACAGCCGTGAGCACGGCAAGTGGCCCTCATCCTCCGGGAGCCGACACGGTGCAGGGAGAACAGACAGCGACACAGCAAAGTGTGAATACTTCCGCATCCGAGGACATCGGGAAGCAGCGCCAGGAATGGGTCCAGGTCAACCAGGTGGCCTGGGAAGGCTTGGCGGCAGGGTGAGGCTGGAAGGAGGGGCGGGTTGGGGCACGTGTGCAGGGACAGGGAAGGGCAAGGGTGAAGTCCCGAGGCGTGACTGCAGGTAGCGTGAATCTGCAAGGCAGCAGGAGGCCGGCAGGAGGGGGTGAGGGGAGCGAGGGGGACATAGGCCAGAGAGGTGACAGGGATGGCAGGGAGGAGGCGACAGATCATCTCGGGCCGGTGGACCCCTGTGAAGACTTCGGCTCTGACCTTGAGGGAAGCCGGGCCCGGACCTGGTTCACACCTGAGCAGGACCGTCTGGACGGTGCAGGTGGGGCACAGGGCAAGGCCCGGGGCAGGGAGACCCGGAGGCCAGGACGAGGTGATGGCGGCCCGAGCCAGGCGGTCGGGGTGGAGGAGGCGAGAGGGGTCAGGCGGAGCTGGGAGGACATGCTGCCGGGGGAGGAGCGGGTGTGGAAGGAAGGAGGGAGCACGGCGCCCAGGTGTTGGCCGGAGGGCTTCGAGGGCTGCCCCTCACGGGGATGGGCCAGGCTGTGGGGCGTCCCGTGCTTCCGGAGTTCCTGGGCCGGCTGAGCAACACCGTGCAGGGGTCAGAGGGAGCAAGTCAGAGCACTTAGGAGATTTGTCGTTGTCCTGCCTGGAAGAACAAACCTCTCCTTGGAATTTGGTCGGTCTGATGATCTGCTTCCCGCAGCACCGACCAGGCTAGCGGACCCTGGGGAGCCTGTCGCTAATAGTGGGGGTGGGGCAGAGCTGTGTATAGTCAAGGTCATGGAGAGGCTCCGGGCTTCCCTATGACACCTTTCACACCAGTGAATCGTGAACAATCCCTTTGCTTGTCGCTCAGTCACTTAACTCCTCCAGATAATCGTATCTTTATGAAAAGAGAGATTTGTTTTGACTATAATGGCAATGCTGTCGTCTTAACCGCGGCAACAGTGTCATTTCAGGCCTTTAGAGAATAAAGAGGAAGGAAACAGAGAAGCCGCAGATGTCCTGGAAACTTCACAAAGGCGCGGAGACGGTGGATAGGGAGCCAGCCTCGCCCTTACTTGCTCTTTGTGACCTAGGAGCGGGTCATAGAACAGATCTGAGGAGTCGGAACCAGCACTTAAATAAAGATTTAAGTTTATGTAAAATAGATTGGAAAAAATGCCAGAGTGCCTCACCTGGAATAAGGATACAAATGATATTGGTCAAATTTCATTTCGGTTTGCCGAAAATGAGCCCTGCCTCTTTTCTATGCTAAAGAAACACTAAGCCGAGTTATTCCAGGAATTTCCCACAATCAAATTGCAAGCAGACAAGGTTGGAGCGAATTCCTCCAAAGCCGTGTCTTTTTCCATAGCGCTTTTTAAGGAAACGTGTTGGCACAACAGTTGTTAGGACTAATGAAAACCATCAGCAGAGGCCGTGGGAACTGTCGACTGAAATATCACTGGTGGGAACGTCAGGCACCTGGAGAGGGCCCTGGTCCAGCAGAGCCTGTGTGTGGGCTCAGACCTTCACCTACCAAAGGCCCGGCCCCGCCCCTGCCGTGGCCCCGCCCCTGCCGTGGCCCCGCCCCTGCCGTGGCCCCGCCCCTGCCGTGGCCCCGCCCCTGCCGTGGCCCCGCCCCTGCCGTGGCCCCGCCCCTGCCGTGGCCCCGCCCCTGCCGTGGCCCCGCCCCTGCCGTGGCCCCGCCCCTGCCGTGGCCCCGCCTCTTGGTCTGACTACACTTCTTGCCAAGCCACCCTGCTTGTCTTGCCCAGACCCCACCCCTGGTCTGGCCCCGCCTCCAGCCGGGCCCCACCCCAAACACGCCACGCCTCCAGTTGGACCACGCCCATAGAATGGCCCAGGGCCCAGAACTGGCCCCGCCCCAACCTGCTGCACCTATTTTTAGCTGTGGTGGACCCTAGAGACAGGTCCCAAGTCAAAGACTTGTATCGCCTCGTTCTAAGCAGATGAAATGGTCGAGGCCGCGTCCTTGCTTTTCTGATGAAGCCACCTCCTGGCTACTGTCTAGTGTGGCTGGGGTAGGCGGGCTCCTTCGTGGGCTGGCAGAGGCCTCCAGACACCTGCTAGGCCCTGGGGGAGCCCTAGGCTCTGGGTCCCCAGCAGTGACGGAAGCAGGCAGACAGGCCCTCTCTGAGATGATGCCTGGTGGCCCGGCAGGAATTCCAGGGACAAGAACACACAGGTGACCACTCCACGGAGCTATCCCACCCCAGCCACCAGGGCGCTTCCAGATGTTATGGCTGTGTCACCCCCCACCGAACCAAATGGGGTGGAGGGTCAGAGGTTTGTGGCAGGACCTGCAGTGAGACCACCGAGGGAGAGGATGCTCAGAACTGCCCCGCGGTGGGACCAGCACAGTCGCTGGTCAGGGCAAGTGGTTCCTAGCAAATCCTTGGTCAAACTCTGGTTCCAAATCCTTCTTGACACCCAGCGAGGAGTCACACCTGCAGACTCAGCCCTGGAGGAGATCCGAGCAGAGCAGAAAGGCCCTGAGTTTTCGGAGGTTCTGTGCAGATGGCACTTCGATCCTCAGATAAGCTCGGAATAGGGCTGAGCACGGGAGAGGGAACCGAGGACTTGCCCCGACTCCCCCAACACCAGTGTCCAGCAGACATTCGACACGGGCTGTGACTTCAAATGTTTGTCATTTGATACTTTTTCTTGGGTATAGACCTGCAGTGTCGCCTTACACACGTTTCTACCAAAAACAAAACCAAAAACAAAAACAAAACCATAGTGCATGATGGGATGTAGATTAATAACATATATATTTTGTTCTGTCCACACTTCCTTTCCAAAACTCTGTTTTGGGATTTTGTTTTCAGAGTTGTTGTCTGTGGTTGGGTCCTCTCTCCTCACCTGCTTTTCTCCCGAGACAAAGAGACAGGGACTGGCATACCCCCTCCCGGTTACCTGAAGCAGGGCTGGGAGAGGTGGACCCCGTGTTGGACTTGGCCGGGCACGGGCACAGTGGAGCGCTCGGGGGCAGACATGCCCGAACGGGCCTAGAGACTGTCGCTTTACCGTCAGTGTCCCGGGGAGAAGTCTCTCCTGGGGCTTCACCTGGTTGAAACACTCACCAGGGTAACAGCAGCCTCTTCAAGTCCGCGCACTGACAGTGAAGATTCCGAGTTGAAACTTTACAGTAACAGCGCCTGCAACTTTAGGCCATCGTACGATGCCCTCGGTTTCTGCCAAGCGGTTCACGGGGAGAACTTCGGGTGGGTTTGCTGGGCGTCCTCTCGTGTCCCCTCCTTCCGAGGCGACGTTGACGTCCACTCGCTTCTCCCAGGCTGAGGAGAGCAGTTTCGCACAAGAGCAATCGTCAGTCTAGCGACTTTGAGGAGACGTCATCTTATAACTTTTAATTAGTAAAACCATCATGCAAATCAGACTTTCAGGAGAAGTTACGGAAAATCGCCCATGTACTTGCGGTTACAGGCACGTGTCGGCTCAGACTGGGAGATTCGAGATGGAGGAGACCCGTATTCGAGTCCCGACCCCATCCTGGACCTGCCGTGTGACCCCAGGGAGGACACTAACCCAGGGACGTCACTTACCTGACAATGCCCCTTGCCAAAAAGTTACTTACCTGAGTGATCACTTACCTGGGATGAGAGGCCACTTACCTGAGTGGTCATTTGCTTCAGTGGTCCCTTACCTGCGTGGTCCCTTAACTGAGGAGGTCACTTATCTGCATGGTCCCTTACTTGCGTGGTCCCTTACCTTCTCTGAACCAGTTTCTCTCAGTTCAAGGATTGTTAGGAAAGTTCAGAGTCAAAACATATTAAGGCCTCACTCCTCAAAGTGTGGTCCGCAGACCAGCACCCCTTCCTCACGTGGCAACACGCTGAAAATACAGACTGGCAGGTCCCACCCAGGTCCTGCTGGGGGATCCGAACTTTGGCCAGTCCCCCAGGCAGCTCGCGTGCGCCCTGGAGTGGGGAGCGCCACCTTGGGGCGCCGAGCAGTCCACCAGGTGCAGGGCCCGGAGCCTGGACCCTCTGGGCACTGACGTGGGCGCTCGATACTGAGTCCGGATTGCTGCCCGGATCCTGCCATCGGAAGGGGGCGCTCGGAGCACCCTTCTCTGTAGAGCTTTCCTTTGGGCAAATGGAACCCAAAGGACCAAAAACAAGACAGAGAAAGAAGAGAAAAAAGGAAGAAAGACCAAGAAAAGGCATCTGTCTGTCCGTGCAGATCAGGGAACACCAGAGTCCTGTCCATCCCGCTGTGGGGAAGGCAGCGAGCGTCCCCTGGTCGCGTCTCCTGGGCAGTGGGTGCGGGGACCAGACCCCTCCAGAGTGGGCGCAGAGCTGCGGGGGCGGCGACCACACCTTCAGGGCACTAGGGCCCCATCAAGACCTCAGATCTCAGGGAGGGACGGCCCAGGGGGCTCGGGGGCTCGGGAACCCAGGCCGGGACAGCCGGGTTACTGAGGCTCCTGTGTCACAGGCCCTGTGATGGGGTCACAGCAACAAGCGCCTTCCAGTCCTGAGCTCAGAGCCCCTTCCCCGCACTGATCTCCCGGCTCCCGTAGCTGATACACCTGTGCGTTATGCACGACCTGAACGCAGGGAACCCCGGCGTCCGGGGACCTCCTCGTGCCTGCAGAGCAGGCCCCTCCTGGCCTGTCCCGCCGCCTGTCCAGAAAGCAAAGGGTTGGTGGCACTCCAGACACTGGCCTGAGTGTTCCCCTGAAGGGGTTTTGGAGTGATGCCGGGGGGTCCGGAGCTGACGGCTAAGAAAGATTTCTTAAGACCTCTTTGGTGCAAAAGGTGATTTTATTAGAGCACGGGGCCAGGGCCCGCGGGCAGAAAGAGCTGCCTGGGGCCGCGAAGAGTGACTGGTCATACACTATGGGGCTGGGGGAGGAAGAGTCAAAAGGGAGGCCTCCAGAAGGACTTTGCGTGCTAAAGGGGACTCCTAGGATACCTGAGGCCTCGCTATTGTCAAGCTTAAGTTTTTCTCTCCAGGAAGTCATCCCCATTCGGACAGCAGGGGGTTCCTGGGGGAGGAACTCCCAGTGTTCTACTCTGTATTTGCCTCGAGTGTTTGTCCATGGGCTGCAGGTTATAAAGAAATTTAATTTTAGCTGCCATTTCCTTCTCGCCTTTGTTCCCGCAGCGCTGCGGAGGGGAGGGTGGGGGCTCCAGGAAACGGAGTCTGTAGGTTTGTTGAGTTGGGCTATCAGCAGGATTGCCTTTACCTTGTAATTTACCAAGACCTGTAAACCGATGGAGACCCCTGTGTGACCGCGATCTCCACCAGTGAACCATTTGTTTCCTCTCCTTTCCTTTGTTCTTGGGCAGTCACAAGTGACTGAGGAATGTCACACGTGCCCCACCTGGGGGGGGAGGGGCGTGTGCGAGCTTGTGCTCTGCCCTCGGCTTGCCTCTTGCTCCCCTCACCCTCACTGACCCCCGGCAGGAAGGACGTGCAGAGCTCTGCCCCAGCGGACAGCCACACTCCGTGCAGCCCTTCCCCTGGGCCACCTGCTGCTCGGAACCCCATTGGGCTGCTCCCTCTCCCAGAGCTGCTGGGAGTCTTTCATGAGATAAAAAGTCTCCGGACTCAGACGCTCACCACCAGAGCTCACATTCTAGAACTCAGCCCGCTACGCGAGCCCGACGCTGGGTGTGTGCCCGGCGGACGTGGAGTGGGAAGAAGAAAGGGATCCGGGAGGGTGGGGGCTCCGCTCTGGCCCCACAGCTGCTGGGGGTTAGCCCGGGCGTGAGGGAGGACCGGGGTCCTGGGTGGCCTTCGAGGACCGACCTGAACGGGACAAAGGTGTAAGTGAACCAGCGTGCAGGTCTCCGGGGAGGCGATGGCAGGGCGGCGGCTGTGAACGGAAGGAGAGGGGGCTGGGCATCTTCCCGCCTGCCTACATGGAGGAGGCGTGGCCTGCAGAACATTCTGTGCCCTCGCTGCTTCCGTGGGCTCTGAGGAACACGAGGGCTGCCTGGTGGGTCACGGCATCCCCCGTGAGCTCTCCCTGCACCCGGCAGAGGGAGAACCCGGGGCCGGCCCCTTCCAGAACATTCCCTCCAGAGGCAGTTGCTTGTGGATTCTCATCTCACAGAAGACAGCACCGCTCAGAGCTCCCAGAAAAATCAAATGCCGCCGAATGCAGCCGTGACACGGTCTGCAAGGAGGCGGCTCGCCGACGGGAGGGCCGGCATGATTTATGGCCCCTGCTTTCACGAACACCCCACCGCCTGGGCTCCCTGCCAGAGCACCCTCTGGGAGCCACGGTAATTAAGAGAACTATTTTCTTTTTACAACCGATCCCCCTCTCTCTCGGGTGCTGAGGCGGTTAGGAACCAGAACGTCATGGAGATGGTGTCAGGACAAAGAGCAGGCCGTGTGTCCGGCGCTTGGCTGAGTAACAGCCACAAGGAGACCTCAGGGCCTGGTCCCTGGAACTTATAAACGTGACCTTACTCAAAACATGAGTCTTTGCAGATGTGATTACGGATTTCGAGACGAGGCGATCACGCAGGCTGCCCAGGGGGACCCTACAAGCCTCGTGAGTGGCTTTACAAGGCAGAGGCGAAGGGGCATGACAAGCACACAAGAGAGGCCGCGGTGGACAGAGGCACGGACCTCGGCGCCAGCCAAAGCCCAGAAGTCCCCCGGGAGCCTCCAGAAGCTGGAGGAAACAGGAAGGGATTCTGCCTAGAGCCTTACTTTGCTCGTAAACAATAATCCAAGAAGCCTCCTGAACGCACGCCCAGTCTCTCCGAACCGAACCTGCTTGAGGCTGGCCCCTCGGAGCGCCAGCACCCCGGGCCGGGTGGGTTGGAAACCGCCACCCTCCCCCGGCTTGCTCTGTGGCATCCCCTTCTCCCCGCAGGGGGAGGGAACTGAAATGGGACAAGGGCGGGCAGCAGACCCACAAATCCAGACTGTCTGGGAATTCCCCAGGCGGCGACATGACCTGCAAAATAAAGGGAGTGGGTCACGCTCAACCAAGACCCGGGAGACCTAACCAAACGCCGGGCGGCTCTCGTCTGAGCCCTGACTCCGGACGAGCAAGGAGAAAAAGGCCGCTGCAAGACAGCTGGAGACCTCTGCTCGCCGTCGGGGAGAAGGACCCGCCGCTGTGTTTACAAGAAAGTCCGTCCGCGTGCAGGGTGGGATTGGCTTGGAGTCACTTTGGCGGGAGGAGGGGAGGCAGCGGAAGGGAGCGGGCAGAGCCGGTGACTGGAACCTGGGCGACGGGCAGATGGTTCATGCTGTTCTGGTGGAAAGTCGCCACGATAATTGTTTAAATGCGCTCAGTTTATTTTTAAGACAGCTATTTACTTGCGGAAATACTGCAGGCTGTGACGACACGCAGACCGGGAATGACCCTCCTGTCCTTCTGGCTCTCCCCCGTGTGAGCCCGACGACCACAGGGCGTCTCACACGGCCGTGAGCCCGAGACGGTACATAGTCCCGCTGCTCCTGCGGGCAGGACTCTGGAAGCTTCGGCCGGGTCGGCCCGCAGGGAAGGAGTTTATCTGCACGCATCCGAAGCTACCGGCCTGCTCGTTACGGAAGTCAGCCGGCCGATGGCGATTTTATGCAGAGCTGAGCACAACAGCCGGGACCTGTCACCCCGGCCCTCGAGTGAGGATCCAGGGGTATTTTGGAGTAGAAAGAATGGGCCGCTGCGGCTTTGTAAAGAGGTATGATTTATCTCTGGGACCGCGTCCAGCCCGGAGCTGCCGGAGGACTAGCCCCGGCTCCCCGGCCAGCGGGGAGGTTTTCACGCCTCGGCGGCTGGTCCGCAGACGGAGGCCCGCTGAGCCTTCGCAGGCCCGGCGCCCAGGGTCGGGCGATGCGCGCCGGGCACAGAGCGCGGCCGACACGGGCCACCGAGGACAGCGTGTGTGTGCGCCCCCGGGGGGAGGAGGTTTGGGGATTTCGGCTGAATCCGAACCCCGTGACGGCTAACTGGGGCGTCTCGGGGCCGGTGGGACGTGTGCAGGCAGAATCCGGGGCTTCGGTCGCCTTCGTTACTCAGAAGCTGGTATTTCGGTCTTCGAAGATGTGAATTATGCACCTTTGATTGAGAACAGCTGCTCGTATCCTCTGCACAGAAACGCAAATCTTTCAGGCCGATTCACTGGACCGTGACACACATCACGGGGTGTCTACCCAGGGCCGTGCCCTTCCTCCTCGCTCACGACTCCCTAAACCTTGCCCAGCACCCGCCTCTGTGTCCCTGTGACACTGTTCTGGCCATGAGGGGACACAGGAGGCTGCTGGGGGTTCTGGGAAAGACTGTTTTCCTATTTCAGCCTCCTCCCCCTCCCCCTCCTCCTCCTCCTCCTCCCCCCTCCTCTTCCTCCTTCCTCCTCCCCCTCCTCCTCCTCTTCCTCCTTCCTCTTTCTCCCTCTTCCTCACCCTACTCCTCCTTCTCCTCCCTACTCTTCCTCCTCGCTCTTCCTCTCTCCTCCTTCTTGGCTGGGAAAGAGTGACAGCATCTGCAGCCACAAGAGACGCCCAAGGGAGGGGCAGGGGGGCCCTCGGGCTGCTTCCGGATCTCTCCAGCCACCGGCCGTGGGCTGGTCACTCCCTCGGATCGGGGACTGGGGGTGGCTGGAGGACAGGCTGGGAGCGGGGGCTTTCACCCTGGGGAGGACGGCAGGAAGGCTGTGTGGGAGGAGGGAGAGGAGCCTCAACACTTGATGAACAAACATTCAACCCCGGACGGTGCCCTGCCCCGCCCTCCACCTCGCCCTCCTCCACCCCTGCCTGAAAGCTGCCAGGGATTGGGCACCAGGGTCTGCCCCCTTCTTGTCCCACTCTTCCTGGGGTGTTGCGCTTATCCAGGTGAGCGAAATGGCCCCCTGCCAGGCCAAATTCCAGCGGTGGGAAGGGGGAAGAAGGGAGGAGACCCTCCCTTTGAAGCCTGGAATCAGACCCCTCACTGCCCTTCCCCGCCCCTTGGCCAGAACTTGGTCACAGGCCATCCCAAGCTGAGGCCCAGGGAAGGAGCCAGACTGTTCCAGCAGCCCCGTGTCCCCCAGAGGATCCAAGGGCTCCGTCTGTATAAAAGAAGGGAGAAGGGACATAGAGAGGCAGCTGGATGTTTTTGCTCAGAAACACGTGGCAAGATAAATTGCCTCACCACAGGACCACCTAGGCCTTGCCAAGTTCAAGGGAAATGGAACAAATGTTGCCCCGTGGAGGGTCAAGCCACTTCCTTGTCTGCCATCAGCCGAGGCTCGTGCCCGTGTAGGAGCCAGCTCTCTGTCCCAGCTGGGACGCACCCCCACCCCGCCACCATTTGCTGTGACCACAGGAAGATAACCTAGCCTCCTTGTGCCTCAGTTTCCTTATCTACAGAATGGGGATAATAACAATCACAGGTAGTACGGTTGCCAGAATTAAATGAGTTAACTAACATGCAGCATCTAGAACAGAGCTGGCATGGACTGAGTATTAATGGCTGTTCATGAGGAGAGAGCAGTCGGTGGTAAAGATCCTCACACACACGGACACAGACGGCACACACACTCGCACACACGCACACGTATGCACACACGTGCACGCGTGCACTGAGTCTCCTCAGCCCGAGCCCCACCCCCGCCCAGTTGTGCACCACGTCGGTGACAGGGCCGCTCCCGCCCCCGCGGCTCCGATGCAGCTCTCCTCGGTCTCTGAGTTTCCCAACATCCAGGCGAGCCCAGGACTCTGGTCTCAGCCCCGCTTCACAGAGGAGGAAGCCTGGACCCAGACAGGAGGCGTCCCCGTGCCACCGTCAGTGGCCAAGAACCAGCCTGCGGGACCTGAGCCCAGGTCAGCCACGGAGGCGGCCCCCAGGCACATTCCGGGCCGCGCCTCGGGGCCAGGCGCTGCTGCAGGTGCCGGGCGCCCGGGGCCAAGCAGGACAGGTCGGTCCCCGCTTCCCGGGAGCGCACGCTCCAGTGGGGAGGGCTAGGGAGGGGACACCAAGGACGCATGCCCTCGAGGTCACTTCCCATGATGGGGAGGGGGCGCCTGGAAGAGAACACGGGTGCCGTCAGGGGCTCACTGATGCGGTGACACTTGGCAGAGCCCTGGAAGGTGAGAAGGGGCGGCTTCTGGAAGGCGAGCTGGGGACAGCATGGAGGAGGCGGCACGGCCGGGACAGAGGCCCTGGGTCCGGACGAACCTGGCCCGTTTGTGGCACAGAAGGGAGGTCAGGGAGCCAGGGGAAGGGGGGTGGGGGTGGACAGGCCCCCACGTGCCCCCGGGTCCGTGAACCTGGCACGTCTCAGGTCAGCCACGTTCTCGGGGCAGAGAGAGCCCCCACTCCGGGCTGGACGGGGCTGCTGGGTGGGTGGGGAGGGTGCTGGGTGCGGGAGGCAGGCCCCCGCCTTGCTTCTGGAAGCCCAGGGCTGGCTAAGCTGGACGGCCTCAGCCCGGCCTGGCTCTCGCCTCCCCAGGCCCCTGCCGTGGGGTCGGGGCACCTCAGAATGAGGCGGGTAGCGTGACCGGTCACAGCGAACACCAGCTTCCAGATCTCCGGACCCGGGTGGCGTCCCATGACAGGCTTCCCTGTGCCGGCAGAGGGGGCGCTGACGGGGGGGTGGGGGGGTGGGAGGGGGGTGGGGGTGGGGGGTGGGAGGGAGGGGTGTCCTCCCGTGCGATTCCCTTCTCGTTCTGCCCACGCGAAATCAGCCCGTTTGAGCCTCTGTCTCCATCCGTTTGGTTCTAACACTTTCCACACAGGACGTAAAGGCAGAACGGATGCCGAACACACAACCGGAACCCTCGGGTCTGTCGAGCTTTATTCCTGCAAAGCCCCAAATCCCCACGCGGTGGAAGCGCGCCGCAGCGCGAGAAGCCACCTTCGGGAGCGGGCCTCTCTCTACCGCTTAGCCGGTCGTTCGCTTAGTCCTGCGGGTGTGCGGCGGCCCGGCCCGCTTTGGGGGCCGCACGTAGCAGGACGCACAAGCTCACAGGTCCCTCGTGTGTTCGGACAGCATGGAACTTTGCATCACAAAAGCCCCAGCGATGTCAGCGGCGCCATGAATCACGATGACGACTCCGGGCCTGGTGTCCAAGAGACCTCAGCCTGCAGGAAGTCGCCGGCCCCCGCGGTGACAACCGGTGGCTGTATTGGAGCCTCTGGCTGAAGGGAAGGAAACCGCATCTAGAAGGACCCGTATTGTGCCACAGCTAACGACCCCGTTAACCCCTGGATAATTTTCTGCTTCTTGGTGTCCTGGGAACGGGTGGCGTTGACTCCCCTCGGGGGGAACCTTTATTAACGTGCATTATTGTGCCCCGGCGGCTGCCGCTCTGGGCCCGGGGTTTTCATAGAAACCGGCCAGTGAGCCAGGGCCTGGCTGGAGCTGCTGCATGAGAATGAGGCTCTTTTCTCTCCCCTCTCCTTGCCCTGATTTGCATGACTAAGCGTTTCTGCCCTTTTTTCTTCTTAATGTGTTTGTTTGTTGATTATTGATCCGTCTCCTATGGAGGGACAAATTATTTACCCACCAGGCAGTGACCTAAATTTGACAGAAGCTTCAGCTGTGTCTGCAGTGAACTTGGAGCCAGACGGCAGTACTCGAGCTGGTGGAAACCATTCCAGGAGAAGTTACTCGGCCCCTGGGACGCAAGAATCAAAATGAGGCGCGTCTCCAGCAGGCCCGTTAAGGGGTATCTTGGCAAAGGAAGAGGCTTGATGTTTAAGAAGGAAGGAAAAGATCCTCTTTTTGTGGTGAAAATCGAGTCCCATTTAACAAAAAGCTCAAAAGTGTCTCTGAACGGGGCTGCGGTTTCCCTGGGGAGAAGAGAAGCCGTTGGTGGTTTTCAGAAACGCGGTTCTCAACTCTGCCAGACCTGATGCCGCCTTTTTTTTCTAACGAATATTTTCTAATTTCCACTTTAGTATCTTGAAATAAGATTCATAGACTATATACGTCACCTAAATATCTCTTTCTAATCCAAGTGAATGGCTTAACTACGACACAAAGAGAAAGAAGAGAAAAATAATCTATGGGCAGTAATTTGAAATAAAACAATGCCCATTCCGACATGGAAATACTCTGGCAGGAACGCTCTGCCCCGGGTCGGTTTTAAACGCAGGCTGGTATCCAGTGTGTTGACTTAGCCTCTCAAAGGCCATCGGACACCCTGGAGCCCGTGACCTGATGGTTCCTGTCGGTGAGCCACCGTTGGCAAATTTTCTGAACAAAACAAATACCAGCCTCCTTTGATTCGCACCCCAGTGGGCCTCCCAGGAAACTCTGGGATTATTAAAACCGTGCAAAGAGCGCTATTGTCGTTTCCACATAAAATGCATTTTCTGTTCGGGCCCCGGATCATTGTGACAAAGGTTCACTCCCATGAACATCCTCGGGGACGTTTGAAACGGGCACAAGACGCAGGACGATTCTAGAAGCAAGGACGCGAGACCGCCCTGGGTACGGTGGTCAACCGGTGTCGCCAGCGCCCATCCCCTGAACGGCCCGTCATTGTGCCGCCAGAGTCACCTCCCAGGGGACAACACCTCCATTGCTAACCACGGCCCCGCGCGCATCCCACAGAGGCCGGGACCTACCGTCATCCCCACCTGTTGTTTCTCCCGCCCGGGGCCCCTCCGTGGCTGGCTCTCCGTGCCTCCCTGTGAACGCCGTCAGTTTTCGCACACTGGCAGGCTCCGACTGTCTCCATTTTCTCCCCACACGCCGTCTCGCCCTCTCCTTTCCGAGTGTGCCCTGATGGTCGCCCCGGAACCCGGTCTCCTTCCCTCTTCCCGCCCCACTCCCAGGCCCGACAGCCAAACGTTTCTTCTTCCACCAATTTCCAGGTCCTCGCAGACTCATGTACAAACACGGCCGCACAGACAGCGTCTTCTGGCCTCCCTGTGTAAGGATATAGGTTTTTTTCCCCACCGAGATATAATTGTACTCCATAAATTACTCCGCGCGGCATTTTCTCAAGCTCAACACGTTGTGGGTATTTCCCAGGTCAGTGGATTAGGACACGACTCAACGCTTAGAAACAGCTAACCTCCCGTACTGTGAAATGCCCCGCTTTGGTCAGGCGGCCTTCGGAGCCTGGGATCGCCCACAATCAAGTCACTCTGACCAGTACTGCAATAAATACTGTCGAATGTACACCCGTGTACTGGGGGCTTTTGTTTTGAAGAGAGACGTTCCCGAAAGCAGGATCGGCGGGTGGAAGACCGAGTGCATGTCTAAGACAGACTTGGTGGATGAGCAATTCTGCCTGAGGCAGGAGGAGACGGGATTCTTGGAGGAGGCGTCCGAGGTGGTCTTTGAAGGCTAAGGACAATGTGTGGGCGAGGGAGGACGGTCCCTGAGGCAGGTGACAGTACTCCACTCTGCAGTAAGAGAAAGAGACCCACAGAGAGGCTTCCTAGCCAATTCCGTCGTGGAAAGGGCACTTGCTGGGAAGTTGGAAGGCCTGGATTCTGACCAAGGGTCGACAATCAACCCCCCCCGCCCAGGTGACCTTGGGCGAGTCACTTTCTTCTCTGAGCAAGCTAAGCAGTTGGGTTAGATGGCCTTTACTCTCTGTGATTCAACGAGAACGCTCTACGTGATGGGGCTTCCGGCGCTCCTTCTAAGGTGCTTGGTAGGGATCATGGATTCTTCCCCGATGGTGATTTATGTCCGTGTGGTTAAACCTAACACCTCTCTTTCTTACACACCCTCCCTCCTCCACAAACATTATGGAATGTTTCCTATGTGCGAAGCAATCTCCTAGAAGCCGGTGTGGACAAACAAGCATGGTTCTTCCCTTCTGGGCATCCCGACACCATCCCCCACCCCCCGAGAGCATTCTCTGGCCTGTGGCCCGAAGGGCTGGTGGTTGATGGCCCCGGGGCCCCTCAGCCAATGGGGCGCGGAAATCAGAATATAAATGTTCAGGTCTCAGTTCCGGCTGCCCACATGAGGACACCCTGTCTCCTTCCTCTCCCCCAGTGGGCTTCCCGGGACCCCCTCCCACACAAACAACTTCGCACTCACCCCGGTGCCCTGCACGGAGCCGCACACACGACAGACACTTGGTGAACAATGAACAACCGTGATCACAGAGACATTTTTCAAGCACCAACCCCGTTCCGGGTCCCCGCTCAAGAGCTTCGCCCTAAATAATTCACCTAATCCTCACACTGGCCTTATGAGGCGGGGGCTGACTGTCACCGTGTGACAGAGGAGGAAACTGAGGCATGGAGGGTACGATCAAGGTTCCCAAGGTTATGGGTTCAGGAGTGGGATTCAAATTCTGACCGCCTGACTCCAGAGCCCCTGCTCCTAACGGCTGCACACACGTGCACATGCGTGCAGACGCACACGCACACACGTGTTGGTACGCACGCCCAGACGAGATGACGGAATTAAAGTCCACGGGCTGAAGCGTTCTGTGGCCAGTCACACAGCTGTGAGGACGGAACCTGGATTTATCCTCCGTCAACTTACTGAGACACCTCTGCCCAGTGGGGGCAGAAGAAAGCCGATAATCAAGTGTGGAGACTCTGGACATCGGGATCCCACGCTCCCCTAGCGCCTACTTGCACGTGATTATCGACCAAAGGCCTGGCACCTGGGGGGCTCGGTCAGCTGTGCGTCCAGCTCGACTTCAGCTCAGGTCATGATCGCACTGGTCGTGAAATCGGGCCCCACGTCGAGCTCCATGCTGAGGATGGAGCCTGCTTAAGATTCTCTCTCCCGCTTTCTCTGCCCCTCGTGTGCTCACTCTCTCTCTCTCTCTCTCTCAAAAATAAAAATAAAAATAAACCAAAGAGCTGAAGTCCAGTCACGCCCAGTTAGTCCAAAGGAACCTCACAGATCTTACTGGCGATGCTCTAACCGGCCTGGAAGCCAACGCGCTGTTCAAAGCGGAGTTCGCCTGCTACGGGCTCCTCACCCGCACAGCGGGGCTGGTGACGCAGCCCTCTCCGCGGGCCATCGTGAGGGCCGACCAGACCCGTGTGTGCGTAGAGCGAGCCCGTGAGCCGGTGTCGCAAGATTGTCTCTTCGCCTCTTCTCTGTTTTCCACACAGATGAGCAAAGCGGGAACGGCTGTCCTTGAACTCGGTGTTCTGGTACTTTAATAAAAACAGGCTCAGTAGTGTTGGCCGATATACCTAGGCTCTGGACCTCGGCGGCCCCCGCGCTGACTCCCCAGCCCCCGACAGCCTCTGCGAGCCGCCGTGAGTGAGAGCGGCCCCCCGGCGTCATGGTTTCCACTTGGGCCCGGGGCCCGGAGCACCGTCGCACGCCGACCCGAGAGTCGCCCAGCCTGTTCCTTCGCGGTGGGCCGATGAGATCCAACATCGCCGCGTCCATGGTCTTCTTTTCTCTGCCTGCTTATTCTCGCTATGACCGACAAGAGAGATCTCAGCTGTGCTCGCATTCTGTGTTTTACTAATTTTAATAACGCCCCGGAAGTCGGATGGCCCGGGGACTCTGCATCAGAGGGGAGCTGCCGCCACGTGGGCAGACCTGGCGGGAGCGGGCAGAGTCGAGGGCAGGAAGGAGGAGGCGTCTTGGTCACGATCTCTTCAGTAATTTCTTCAGCGCCTTCTATCGCCGTGGTTTTGTCTTTCTGAAAACGATGAAGGGGATCATCACGAAACATGTAACATTTGGGGACAGGCTCTGTCGCCAGCAGAATGCGTCCCATTTGTCGTACGGACCGACAGTTCCTTCCTTGAGAGCCGGGCGGTGTTCCATTGTGTGGTTCGTCATCGGTTCACCTGCTGGAGGACGTTCGGGCGGGGTCCTTGCATCTTTGGGTTATTTTTGAGACTTTCACAACAATTACACTCCGTGTCTGGCAACGCCCTGCGGGAAAGTGCTTCGGACAGGAGCTCTGCTCTGTAGCAGGTCCGCGTCCTGCATTGATTAAGATCGAAGGGTTTGGGGGAAGCCGATCTTCGCCCCTCCTCCGCCCCCTGACGGCAAGCCCCGAGTCTGTCAGGGCGTTCACTTTAAACAGCCGAAAACAACTATCTCCAAGCCCCCTTTCCGGCTCCGCGGCAGACTTAGGTCCTCCTTTCTGCCTCTTCTTTTTAAAAAAGGCCTCGGCTCTTTTGAAAAGAATACTAGTCATTATGTAAGGAAAGTTAAAATAAGAACAAAATCCAGTGATCAGAGCGTGGTCCCTTGCGTTCCGTGTGGCCCCACGACCAGGATCCCCGGGAAACGGGAAACGCTCCCCGTCCGTGCCGCCCGGATGGAGGGAACCGGGTTTCACAAAGGAACCGGCAGAATCTCCCCGCCGCGCCCGCGCTCCGCTCTGCTCTGGAGTCTCGTCTCGTCAAGCCGTGGCGGGTTTGGTTTTGTTGGAGGTTTAACAGGATTTCAGACTTGGGGGGTGGTCTTCTCGGATTTTCTCCTTCTTTTTCCTTTTGAGGCTTCAAAATACCCCCACGACACCAGGAAAACAACCGTGGCCGAGAAGATTAGAATGACACGGGATGTAATTCCCTTTCACGGAAATACTGAAGTGTGTCCCCCTGGGGGTGTGAGCTTCCTGGTGCAAGAGCCAGAAAAGTGAGGTTCGTTTAAATAAAGACACAGGCTTACCGCATGCAAGTAGGAGAAGCATAAGGTGTCTGTGTCCCTGCACTCGCCTGGGGGCGGGGGGGTCCTGCCCGATGGTCTCACGCCCCCCCAAGGCTCCCTGCCTGGCCGTTCCTGGGGGCAACACCCCTCACTGCCAGAGGCTGGGCCCGCCCAGGACCGCATCGCCCTCAGGCTCCTGCTCCTTCTGGCCTGACCCCTCCTCCCAGCTTCCTCAAGAAAAGGCGCTCATGGATGAAACCGGTTTGGCCCTCGGAGTCGAGGGGAAGCGATGGGTACAGGGAAGTCCATCGCATCATTCTTTTTACCGTCATGCATGTTGGAAAACTTCCAAAATACAAAATGAAGTCGTTAAAAGGCTGGAAAATCAACATAAAAAGTTGTAAGCCCCAAACTGGGAAGCGCAGCGGAGCCCAGAGGGCACGTGTACTCTACCCGGGAGTGGGGGTTACCAGGGGAGCCTCCAGGGTGGGAGTGTCTGGGCTCAAATCTAGACTCTCCTGTCGGTAAGCAGTGTGACCTTGGGCAAGCTGTTTAACCTCTCTGTGCTTCGGTTTCCTGCATTGCGAATGGAGATAATAACCGTATCTGCAGGCTAGGGGATCAGTGTCCCGGGGCTGTTACAGCAGATTGCCACCAATGTACAGGCTTAAAAGAACACACATGTGTCACCCTACAGGCTGAAGGTCAGAAGTCTAAGATCAGTCCACGGTACCGTGCTCCTCCTGGGAGCTCTCAGGAAAGATCTGCTTCTTCACCTTCCCCAGCTCCTAAATTTTCTTTTAATGTTTATTTATTTTTGAGAGAGAGAGAGAGACAGAGCATGAGCAGGGGAGGGGCAGAGAGAGAGGGAGACACAGAATCCATAGCAGGCTCCAGGCTCTGAGCCTGTCAGCACAGAGCCTGACGCGGGGCTCGAACTCACGAACCGTGAGATCATGACCTGAGCCGAAGCTTAACCGACTGAGCCCCCCAGGTGCCCCCCCACCCCCATGCCTTATCCAGCTTCTAGAGACTAACTGTGTTTCTTGGCTCGAGGTCCCTTTCTCCGTCTCAAAAGCAAGCAACATGGAATCTTCTCTTTTCCTCGACCTCCTTCCTCCCTCATAAGGACCCTCTTGATGACATCGGGCGCACCTGGAGAATGCAGGCTCATCTCCCCATCCCAAGATCCTTCTCTTAGGGGCACCTGGGTGGCTCAGTCGGTTAAGCATCCGACTTCAGCTCAGGTCATGATCTCACAGTTCATGGGTTTGAGCCCTACATCGGGCTCTGCGCTGATGGCTCGGAGCCTGGGGCCTGCTTCCGATTCTGTGTCTCCCTCTCTCTCTGCCCCTCCCCTGCTCATGCTCTGTCTCCCTCTCTCTCTCAAATAAATAAATGTTTATTTATTATTATTTCAAATAAAATAATGTTTATTTAATAAATAAACATTAAAAATTTTTTTAAAAAAGATCCTTCGCTTAATCGCATCTGCAAAGTTTCTTTCACCATGGGAACTAGCACGTTCACGGGTTCTGGGGAGCAGAACTTGGACGTCGTCAGAGGGACATTACTCATGGACCACAATGGGGTCGTTATGAGGATTAAATACGTTGACCACTTACGGGTGTCCCTGGTACACAGTAATCGCTAGTTAAGTATTAACTATCAACAATATAATTATTATTACAGGGTATTCATAAATTGATTTTTAAAACAGTGAACCCATCAGAAAAAAAGTTGCAGCCATGTGTGGTTTGTAACAGAAGGAGGATAAATAGAACCTTCCTTAGGAGAAACCTGGTGTGTGTCCTCACCTCTTCCTCTTTCCTGCTGGCTGGACAGGGGGTGCAACGGCCGGCGCCGGAGACACCATCTCAGACCATGAGGTAACCCAGAGAGGGAAAGCCACTCACGGCAGAGGAACAGAAATGAAGAAATTCGGTCTCTTGAGAGCTTGGTAGAGCCCAGCCCTCGCAGGCGGCCTTTGGCCTGCCCGCCCCCAGCCTCTTACACGAGACAGAAATACATTTATATTGTGCTTAAGCTTCTCTTATCTTGGGCCTGGGTCACTCACAGCAGAATACAGTGCTACTGATACTTTAATTTGAAATCTGTTTCCCATAAATCATAAGAGACGTCAAAGACACGGAGATGCCCGCAAAATGAAATAAGAAAACGGTCTGTGTCTAAAGACCCGAAGGGCTTCATCGGCCTCTTTCCCATATACGGAGGGGAGAGGGGCCAGGCAATCACCCCAGTGTGTCCCAACGGGGGTTTCATTTCCTCGTTTCTTTTGTTTTTTTAATCATCTGGTCAAATGTCATGAACCTCGATGAGGTCAAAGGAGCCTGATGGGGAGACTGAATCCGGGCTGTGGTGGCGTGTGCGCGGATGGAAACGGACAGGTCCAGACGGAAGGCCAGGCGCGTCGCGGTTCCGCGGCGCCAAGCCCAGGCAGACAGGCGAGCCCCGCCTGGAGGCCGCGTGCGTGGAGACGGAGCCCAGCGGCGTCACCTGGAACACCTGAGCCTCTCTGCACAGACATGGAAAGGAAGATCAGTCCTGAGCCCACAACACGATTTGATTCCTCCCGGCCCGTGGATGTCCGTGAGAACGTGGTTCGTATTCCTCGCACCGTCGGTGGAGCTTGGAGGAGGAAAGGCCCATCGACACCACGCTAAGTTCACCTGGAATTCCAGGCAGCTCAGCCCAGCACACCCACTGGCCGCCGTGCGGGGGTAGGGTATCGCTGGCCGCCTGTCCGGCCTCCCCCACCTCTCTCCTGACCAAGCCGCCCTTGGCTTGTCCGGGAATATTCTGGTCCCCTCTGCATCCCGTGGGCCTCGGGGAGGCTGACCCCGCTCCCGCTACAGAGCCGCTCAAACCCCATCTGTGATGGGGTCACGCATGGACACGTGACCCCACTGAGGCCAAGGACAGGTGTTGGATGTTTGTGAGCAATGCCCTCGCTGCGTCCAGAAGCGGTCATGTTTTTCTCCCGCTGGCTGGGGACAAAGAGGTCAGACGGCACTGAGACAAAGCCTGGACTGTGAGGAGCAGGGCAGAGATGGAAAGGCCTGGATCCTTGAGGCCACCTGCAGGTTGCTGTCCTGCGGCCGCCACTGCCTCTCCCCTCCCAGTCGTCCGAGCAGCGCGCCGTGCAGCCCGTGAGCCTGCCTGAAATTTGGGCACAATCGTCTCCGTCCGTGTTGGACTTACAGCGTGAGAGGAGGAGCTGGGGGCTGGTTTCTTCACTGTTCTGCCGCTGTTGTGATTATCATCACTGGTCTCTTTCTTTTTTTTTTTTTTTTTAATGTTTATTTATTTTTGAGATAGAGAGAGACAGAGCACGAGTGGGGGAGGGGCAGAGAGAGAGGGAGACACAGAATCCGAAGCAGGCTCCAGCACAGAGCCCGATGCGGGGTTCGAACTCACAGACCGAGAGATCATGACCTGAGCTGAAGTCGGACACTCAGCCGACTGAGCCACCCAGGCGCCCCTGGTCTCTTTCTTAAAAAGCTTGTTTTTAAGTTTATTTTGAGAGAGACAGAGACAGTGTGAGTAGGAGAAAGGCAGAAAGAGAGAGAGAGAGAGAGAGAGAATCCCAAACAGGCTCTGCACGGTCAGCGCAGAGCCTCACACGGGGCTCAAACTCAAGAAACCGTGAGCTCATGACCTGAGCGGAAACCAAGAGTCGGATGCTGAACCGACCGAGCCCCCCGGGCACCCCATCGTTGGTCTCCTTCTTAACCTCTACTTTCAACAAGAAGGCCCAGGGCCATGTTTGCCCGGTGCTGATGTCTGTCCCCATGGACGTCATGCAAGGGAGAGGGGGTCACCTCACTGCACTGCACTACAAGACCATAAACCCAAAAAGATGATTTTTACCGGAGACCAGAGCTTTCTCGGGCTCCCTGGGCAGCTACTTACTCACAATTACCTCTCTTTCCTGGGACCTTTTCAAGTCAGCCGGCTGACCACGATCAGTAACAGAAGCGTGAGAAGGTAAAAGCCGTAATCACGCTCGCGACTGGATTGTGGTTCTTAAGTACGGCGCGAGTGTGCGAGAGACACAGGGAGAGACGGAAGCAGAACGCGCAGCCCACCTGCCCACCCTCGCCAGCTCCCCGGGCTTGTTATCTGGGGAACTTCCTGCTAAGCTCTACTCCCGGGATAGGGCGACGGGATTGGGGCCATGAAGAAGGTCATCGTTAATTCTAGTCCCGAGACCCAGACCATGAGAGTCCCTTTAAAAGGTCTTAATGTCGGACCCTGTAGCTATATTCCTATTTCCTACAGATTTCCCAATATAATTCCTAGTGTCATTCATACAGATTTTTTCTGAAAGACAAGAGGATTGTGGTGAGAGCGTGGTATCGTGACACTTCCTCCTGGGGCGCGCCACCCGTGGGCCAGACGCACTCCCACGGAAGCAGAGCCTGTGTTCGATATAAATGCAAAACGCCCCAGACACTCAGGATTCTCTGGGCTTTGCATGAATAGTGACAGCAGCTGGCAAGTGGGCAGGACTTGGCGGGGAGGCCCCCGTCGCGAATCCGCCGCCACGACGCCACGCTCCCCGAAGCGCCTGTGAAATCTGCCTCCGTCGCTAATTTCACACTCCAGGGACAGAGCCGCGAACGGCTCAGAGCACAGAATCCTCATTTTCATAACAGTTTCCGTAACCCTCACACACTCTTTTATGGCATTTATTTTTTTTTACCACCTTTTAAAAATTAAAACTCTCGGCTTTTCTTAATCATCTCTTTTAATTTCGTGACTACAAATAGCAGAGATTTTATTTTGTCTTAAGATCTTTCGCGAAGCTGTCTCGGGCGGGGTGCATATTTTCAAAAGCGAAATGAATCGTTCGCATACTCTGCATTCATTATTCGCTTTCCTGCAGCTTTCTAAATGATGTAGGTGCTCGGATGCTTCTGTGATGAGCACGGAATGCATTTGAAATACGCTGTTAAAATATGCTTTTCATCCCCCTTCAGATCGTAAGATGGATTTTCTTCTCTGGGTCTTGCAGGCCTGAGAAACACTCTTCTGTTCTAGAATGAGCTGCAAGACACAGGGGGGAGTCCTTTGGGACATAGAGGGGGCGAGTCTGAGTTGACTCCTGGGATGAAACTTGTCTGTCTTGTTCACTGGTGTCTGCTCAGAACCTAGCCTGGTAGCTGGTGTGAAACAGACACTCAACAAATATTTGTTGAATGAATGCATGGCTTCATTAATGGAGAGTGGCGTCTTTTATTTTTCTTTGGGGCTGTGTTCCTTTGCACTTGGGTTGTTCCATTTCTTCGTCATTATGCATTTCATCTCTAGTGAAACGATGAATGCCCTGAGGGGGTCAGCCCCTCGTATGACATCAGAGTTTCTCAACCTCGGCACTATTGCCCTTTGTGCCGGATAACTGTCTGTCGTGGGGGCATCGGCTTGAGCATTCTAGAGTGTGTCTCAGCACCCTTGAACTCTATCCACTAGACACCGGGAGCGTCCCCCACCCACAGCTGTCACAACTAAAACCTGTCTGCGGGCACTGCCTTTGTCTCCTGTGCCCAGTAGACAACCCCTGTGGGACACCGGCGCCATGGTAAGTGCCACGTGAGTGCCTCATGTATCCTTCTTGGGTGAGGACGTGGCTTCAGTTTTATTCCCCCTTGAGGATTTGAGGCCATTGCTCTCCTAAAAGCTTGCACCTTTGTTAGTACATCAATTCCCTTAGCAAACACTTAGTAAGCACCTGCTATACACGGTCACCCAGGAGGGGAGAAGAGTCAGGCTGGGTGGCTGGGGGAGGGCAGAGGGGCTTCCGGAAGCAGAAACTCTGTTGTGTTCACAGTGGCGTCTCCAGCCCACAGAGCACCCTCTGGCCTGTAGAGGCACTCAAGAAATAGTTGCTATTGAAACACCTCCAAGGACCAGGGAGCAAAGGGGGACATTGAGGACTCTGAACGCACCGCACGGGACGCCTGCTTCTATTCTAAAGGGAGAGAGGGACATGTCGGCCCCAGCTGGGAAATCTGGAAGTAGATTAGGGCCCAGACTGGGTCCGGGGACAATACCAATGACTAACCTAGACGTGCAACGTCAACACACATGAGAAGAATAGCAAATGTGAGTCTAAGCAACAATAAATTCCTCCATCAATGTTTGAAATCAAGAAGGTGTGGGAACTTTTCTTGAATTCAGAAATTTTAGTGATGCGTATAAATCTCTAGGCCATCTCAATAAAAAGAAATGCGAGTCAGGATGATAAAGTAGTAATAATGTCATAATAGCAGCTAACCGCTATTGACCATTAAGATGTGCAGCGCACTGTTTTATCAGTTACTTATTAACCACGACTCATTTAACCTCCACAAGAAGCCTGCCGGGTAGGGATTCTTATTACCTGAACCTGGCTGATGAGGAAACAGGATCAGAGAATTCACTTTCCCTAAGTCACTCACCCTAAAGCGACACCGTGCTGCCGCCATGGCTACCATTTGCGGGTCAAGGGTACGATTTTCAGGAATGTGGAGGAAGAGATAGACAGAATGGATGCGGTGCCGGAGAATTTCAACGAAGAAATGGGAGACCCTAAAATAGAGCCAAAGGTACCCTTGAGAACGAAGAAATTCAGTACCTGAAATCAGAGTTTCTTTGATGAGTGTGTAATTGCAGGGTGGAAACAGGAGAAAAGTCAGAGAACTTAAAGTTAGGTTGATAGAAATTACCCAAACTATTTAAGATACAAAACACGGAAGGGAAGCAAAAATAATATAAAAACAGGGAGGGGGACAAAACATAAGAGACTCTTAAATACAGAGAACAAACTGAGGGTCGCTGGAGGGGTTGTGGGTGGGGGGCATGGGCTGGATGGGTAAGGGACACTAAGGAAGACACCTGTTGGAATGAGCACTGGGTGTTATACATGGGGGATGAATCACTGGAATCTACTCCTGAAAGCATTGTTCTACTAGATGCTAACCAACTGGGATGTAAATTAAAAATAAACAAACAAATAAATTATCTAAACTGAAGTAGAGAAAGAAAACAAATTCAATAATTTTCTAAAGAAAGAGAGAGAGAGTGCCTACAACCCACATAGGACAACCCTATTAATTACATAGGACAACATCAAACAGTCCAACATGGGCGTGATTGAAGATTCAGAAGGAAAGAAAAGAGGCAATAGTGAAGAAGTAATACCAGCGGTTATAATGGTTGAAAGTGGCCTAGAATTCATTAAAGATGGGAAGCCACAGATACAAGAAGCTCTGAGAACACAACGTAGGACAAAAACAAGGAAAATCCTATTCGGGTATATCCCAGCCAAACTTCTCAAAATCAAATGTAAAGAGATCACGTGATATTCAAGAACAATCAAGATGGCTGACTTCTCTCGCCAACAGTGGAAGCTGCACTAGGCAAAGCATAGTTTTGAAAGGCTGCTGGTTAAAAACAACAGCAAAGAAAAAGCGCCAATTTAGATTTCTACGCCCACCAAACTAGAGTCTTAGAAAATGAATATGAAATAAAGCTATTTGGAAACAAACAAAAGCTGAGAGACTCTGTTGCCCACCAGAACCGCCTTGCAAGGAATCGTAAAGGACGTTCTTCAGGCTGAGGTGAAAGGATCCCAGAGCTACTGAGAGGAACAGAAAGCCCCAGGAGGAGACATACATGGGTGAGTATAAAATACTACTTAAGATAAATTCAATATTGACTTCACGTTACCAGAATGTGCTGTATCACAGGCTTTATTACAGGACAGACTAGAGCGGCAGGTGGACTTAGAATGCTGTGAAGCTCTTATTTGCTATGTGAATGACTATGAGACCAAGTCAAAATTAATTGCAATAAATCAAGAATGTATACCTCTCGTCTCTGGAACAACCACAAAAATAACGGAAAGGGCCAGGCGCAAGACCATACAGGACACACAATGGAGTAATAGAAACACTTGATTAATCAAAAGAGGTCAGAAAAGGAGGGCCGACAGAACAAAGATGAGGCAACTGAATCCTTCGCTGATAAAACAGAGGTTGTCAGGGAAGCTTAAAATAAATAAACCAACAAAAAATAAACCCAACTGCAAACTGTTTACAAGAAGCACGCTTTACTCAGAAATAAAAAAGATCCCATAAACCCAGCAACGTTAAAAAAAATCCCAAAAGCATGATGTCGGGCAGAAGAGTTACTACTCGTGACTCCATTTATATGAAGTTCAAGGACAAACAAAAACTCAGCTTGGATCACAGATTATTACAGAAGTCAGAGCGCTAGTTACCCGGGGGGGATGTTATGAACCAGAAAAGGCCAGGAGGAAATTTCCAGGAGTGAAGGAAACAGGGTAAAAACCCGGATTGTGAGTAACTTGCTCCGTGCGGGTTCCACAGGATGAGCAAACCATTCCTAGTAAGTTTTAACTCGATCCCCGTGCGATGGCTTGCAACAGGAGTCGGACATGACGCCATGTCACGTGATCTGAGCCACGGCTCTTGAAATTCACTTCGGTACACGAGTGCCTTGGATTACGAGCATGCTTCCAGAATGAATTCTGTTCATAAACCAAGGTTTTACTGTATGTGTTTTTGTCGTCGTTGCTTAAATGTTCATTCATTTTTGAGAGTGAGAGTGCGGGAAGGGCAGAGGGGCGGTGGGGGGATGGGCAGAGGATCCAAAGCAGCTCCCAGCCGACAGCAGACATCCTGATACAGGGCTCGGATTTACCAACCCTGAGCTCATGTCCTGAGCCGAAGTTGGACGTTCAACTGACTGAGCCGCCCAGACGCCCCGCAAATATATGTTTTGATCTGAGTGGGGGGTTATGAAAATAAGTATATATTTCAAAATTCAGCACGCTGTATATTTAAGATTTGTGCGTCTACCATATACAAATTTTCCTTTATAAAATGTGCGTATACAGACGTGCAGGCATGTAGAGGCGTGCACACGCACAACCCTTTCTTGCCTCTCTCCCTGTCCCGCTGTCCCCGGTCAGGTTTTCCAGGAGCTGGAGGCTGAGATGGGGGGCAGCCAGGAGAGCAGTTGCTGGAGAAGTCTCCAGAATAGCACCTGCAAAGAAGCAAAGGAGACAGAGAAGAATGGACCAGACCCCACTGGAAGCCTGGCTCGGGGCAGCCCCACGATGCCGGGCCAGCGTCTTTACACCCAAGTCAGCCAGTCACGGGACGTGTGGCGGAGAGAGCTGTCTGCAGCCAGCACTCCTGGCCACCAGGGGAACAGCTCCAGGGTCCCAGAGGGGCAGTGGGGTGGCACACCACGGTGTCCACCGCAGCCGCCCTGGTCCCAGCCACCAGGCTCTCACCTGGCCGAGCAGCAGCCCCCTCACCGCCCTCCGGGCCCCGCTCTCGTTCTCACTCCGATCGGCTCACCACGCCGCTTCCAGGGGTCGTTCAGGAAACCACGTCACACCGCATCAGATTTGGGCCCCACGTGACCCCGCGGTGCCTCCCCATCCTGTCCAGGGGGAAATTCTTTCCTCTGGCTACCCTGGCCGCCGCACTCCCGCCACTCTCCAGCTCCGCGGCTTTTGTGCAGAAAAGAGTGGCCAGCCTGTCCTGGTTCGGCGGGACATCTTGGCGTCACCGCTGAAAGTCTACGTCCCGGAAACCCCCTCGGTTTCAGGCCAACCGGGACAGTCGGTCCTCAGACTTCTGGATGAATTAGATAGAGGTGGGACGAGGAGTCACGGACAGGCCGAGGCTTTGGCTCGAAGCACGGGTGGGTGAGCACTGTCTGCGCTAGGGACCCCCGGGGAGAAGCCAGCCCTTCTGCCCGCAAAGCCCCAACCTGGACGGGCAGGAGACTCGGAGGCTGACTCCCTCATTCCCAGGGGACCATCCCCGGAAGCCCAGGGCCTGTGTCAGGAGGGGGTAGGGGGTGGGGATCTGCCCCTCGTGATCGGGCAGTGATTAGAAAGGCGTGCCCAGGTGCGACTGCAGGGGATTTACCCACAAGGCGTGTGGCTCGTTCCCTTCACGGTGATTAGAGCCCTCGGAACATTCCGTCCCGAGGGCCCGAGAGCTTGGATCTGTCAGGACTCGCTGCTCTTGGAGCCGCACCTGGCCGGCACGCCCGGGCCAGGAGCCTCTCTGAGCCGTGCCCGCCAGGCGTCGCGGAGCCGGCCTCTCTGGGTGTGAACCTGACGGACTCTGATACTTCGGAAGAAGGGAAATGGGGGTGGGAAGTGAGGAAACTGAAACCAATTCTCCTATGATCTAACCTGCTTCAGACCGAACCCTGAGCCTCGTGTGGACTATCTCGACAGTGGGCACACGGGCACCGCGTGCAGGGTAACTTTCATCGCGCGGCATCGTCACAGACACTGCGAGATATTCAGTACCTCACTCCTGCCCCACCGAGGTCGGCAGGTCACCCTTTCCCTAGCAACTATGACGACTCGAAACACCCCCATTTGTTTCCACGAACCCAGGTGCGTAGGCCAATCTGATACCCGGAGCACCTCTAAAACGCGGTGTGGGAAGCGGAGGCAGGGGAGCGGGCGGGGGACGGGGGGCACAGTCCCAGTGGCATTACTGCCTCCGAGGGGCTCTTCACAGGACCCCAGGCCATTCGGTCCTGAGCCTGTCGGAGAATCCCACTAAACCCTCGCCGTTTCCCCGAAGAGCTCCCCAAATTAGACAGTGATAACAAGAGGTGAGAGACGGAGAGAAGGACGCCCGGGGTCCAGCCAGCAAGCATTCTCGGAACGCTCCCTCGGTGCCGGGCGCAGTGCCCAGCATGAGTCACGTGAAGAATGACGGTCACTGGCCCGACTCAGGGTGCTCGTGGTCCAGTCAACACAGAAAATTCACCCCCCGCAGCAACAGTCGTGAGAGAGAGAGCCCTGTGACCACATGGTGGGCTTCACCGTGGAGGTGGGCGGGCAGGCCGTTGTGGGTCCTACCTCTGATGTCTTTGTGGACAGTAACTTGAAGCCGGAACAGAATAGAATGGAACATTATCAGACAGTAAAAGTACTTGGTGTCCATACTTATCTCAGACGTGTGAATATGAATATATATTGGTTTATGGCGCAAACTGCATTTCATACTGTGGCTCATGGACAAAAACGCTTGGGGACACAGAAAAGAGTTACGTTGCGAGCAAGGGGCTACTTTTGTAATAATTCACCATGAGCTGGAAACCCCGCAGCCGACTTGGGAGTAACATGCAGGTTAGAGCAACCACATAAGCTCCATCAGTTTGCGAGACTCCCCAACAATCCCAGAAGCGACAGGACAAGATCTTCCTTCTTGCCGCAAAGATGAGGACAATGGAGACCCGAGAGCCTCTCCCGAGGTCACCCCGCTGAGAGGCCAGAGCTCCGGGCCTGGGTCCCACAGGGACCACCCCCCCCCCAAGACCCTGACCCAGAGGCTCCTGTGGCACCTGCCGCCCCGGAATGGGGCTCCCCCACGTCCCGCCGGCTCCAGGCACCTCTGCGATGAGAGCAACAGGTAGGCCGAGCCAACTCGATTCGGTTTTAGAAAGAGACTTCCCCACCAAGACTTCCCGGGGACAAACTTGCCTCGCTCCTCTGTCGCCAGAAAATCTTGCTGCTGGAACTGCCCACGCTTTTCTCGAGCGTCACTGACTGTCACCTCCTCAGGACGCCCCCTGGCTTGAGCTCGGGATGTGGAAGGGAAGCAAATCTTCCAGATGTTTGCACCGTCGCCGCCTGCGCCCGCCACACTTCAGCGTAAAAGAGCCAAAAAAAGAAGGAAGAGGAGGAGACGAAGAAGAGAGAAATGTCCGGATTTCTTCCAGAAAGGCCGAATGGAATAGGGTGGATTGAACCCCATCCTGGCTGAGCGTTACCCCCCCCGTTTATGTTCTGTTCCCCCACACACAGGTGTGTGTGTGGGGGGGGGGTCTTTTCCACACTGGCCCCTCCTCCCAGTGTCCCATGGTCTGTTGGTTTGGGGCGCCCACATGGAGAGAGAGCTGAGATGGGACAGACGACTTTCCTCTTGCCAGAAGGTCAACGACCTGTGTCGTATGCGTCCCTAGCATGTGCCCGTGTGGCAGTGCAGCCTGATGGCCACAGCTCCAGCAGCCCCCCTCCCCCCATTTCCTCTGTCGAGAGAGCAGGTTGGAGGGGAGATGTTGGGGGCTCCTTCTGGTGCGTGGTGTTCATGCAACAGGCACCCCTGAGCACCTGCCTGGCCCCGGGCCCAGTTCTAGACTCCGGGGACACAGCCCAGATCCCAGCCCTGCCCCCACAGACCGTGCACTCCTCGGGGAGACACCCCGTGAGCAAGAAATCAAAGCAACGCCCAGAGAGGGAGACGTGCCGAGAAGACATTTAACCACCAGCCCGAAGCGCTGAGGGACGGGCCAGCGGGCTCGGAAGGGGACTCAGGGAATGAGGAAGGGACATCTGACCTCAGTCTGAAGAGGAAGAAGGAGCGGATCGCAGGAGGGGTCAGGAGGGGCACCCCGGGCACAGAGGGGAGCAGAGCCGCCCTTCTCAGCCGGCCCCGTGGGACGCATGGAGACCGTCCCTGCAGCTGTGTCCGGGGGTCATTTTGACCGTGTAGAATAGCGGGTTAGAGCCTGGACCCTGGCACCAGGCTGTCTGGGTTCAAATCTCAGCTCTGTCACTTACTAATTAACTTAAACCACCGTTCGGGGCCTGTTTCCCTGTTGGGAAAAATGAGGGCGGTGATAACGGGCTATGGGGTGGGAGGGGGGCGGAGCAGATGAGTAAGTCCTCACCCGGCCCCCGGCCCTGGCTGGCACTCGGTGGAATTTGAGGGGCCGGACACGGAGTCTGCACAGGCCAGAGCAGGCACTTTTAAACCACCCCACCCCCAAACCGGGCCTCTGGGGGCATCTTTCGAGATAAAATCGCCCCTTCTCAGAATGTGCAGGGAAACGAGCGCTCAGACTTGCAAACCGCTGCATACCGTCTTGACACTAAGCGCCCTTCTAGAAAGCCAGTGCTTGCTCTCAGATGGGGGATGGCGAACGCCGGGCTTGTCCTCACTGGGGAAATGGCTGGGGAGATGACTGTAACTGTCATCGCTATGGGGATCTGAGAGGGGGCCGGTGCCCCCATGAGCAGGAAAGACGAGGGGAACTATCGCGGTGGTTGCGCGTCAGGGCCGTGAGGCCGGGCGCCTTTCAAACCCCGGTCCTACCACTTAGCGGTAGTGCGAACTTGAGCAGAGGATTCCTCACCTGTACATGGGGATGTTGTCATCCATCTGATTGTCACCACCCAGGACAAGGACAGTCTGAAGCCGGTGGGGTCTGCAGGCAGGACCTCAGAGGTGGGGGACGGAGGAATCACGGGGGCCCAGAGAGGAACCACTGAGCCACCGCACCGCTATGCCCCGCCCGCAGCTGAGAAGGAGGTGTCTTTCCCCCGTGCTGGCTACCCAGCACTTTGGGGACCCTCCTGCCGCTCGCTGTGGCCAGGGACCCTCCCTCTCACAGACTCCAGGGCCGGCCACCCGAGAGACTTCCTGCCTTGTCAATCTTTCTCTTCATGTGAACTGGCGAGCTTGTGACCTGCTGGAGTCCGCTACCCAAGCCTCCCATGCGAGGCACCGCTGGCAAGCCTCCAGCTGCCACCCTGCCCGCCACCCTGCCCGCCAGCCTGCAGCAGGACTGCCCTACCCTTGGGAGGCAGACACCCAGCGGAGGAGGGGGGCTGCCAGCAGAGCGCTGTCTTTGGTCTCGTCCCCAGACTCCGGGAGACTCAAGAAGCCCCACGGATTGCACGGGGATTCCACGACAGCAGTGAAATGGCCCCTGATTAAACCGCGATGTCAAAATCCATATGCAGAGGGCGCGATTCAAAAACAAGCATGGTCGGCACCAGAACATCACTCTTAATTGAGCCGGCGCCTACATTTCTACATGAGGAGGAAATTCCTGACTGCGCGATAAACCTCCAGGAGAAATTCCTTACCCCTGCTGCCTGCCCCTCCCCCGCTCTGTTTAACCTGCTCTTCCCCCCCCACACATGCATAGCCCCCCCCCCCCCCCCCCCCCCCCCCCCCCCCCCCCCCCCCCCCGCCATCTGCCCATTCCACCTGCCGGCTGCAGCCTTCACAGCACAGCCAGCTATTCGGGCCCCTCCCTGGGCTCTCAAGAGCTTGAACTCTGGCCCGTGTGCTCAGAAGCACCCCCTGAGAAGGTCGGGTCAGCGAGTCAGCCCCAAGCGCTGGGCGAGTGGGGGAGGGGCGGGAGGGTTCCCGCAGAAGAGAGGGAAGAAGGAAATAGAGGGGGCGGGGTGTAGGCAGAGTCGGGGTGGGGGTGGGGTTTGGTGCACTGTGAGGTCCCGCACGTGGCCTCCCCTGGGACAAGTCGTGCACACCCCTAGGAGCGGGAAGGGAAGGACGAGGGGCAGTTCTGGGGTTTCAGCAGAGGCGGCGGGGCTGAGCGGGGCGTGCTGGGCTTGGTGCGCTGGGCTGAAGCCACGAGTGTGCAGGGGAGGGAGGTCACACGGGGGCTCCAACGCTGCGACACAGGGAGTCACCAGGACGCGGCGGGAAGGCGCTGGGAGAGCAGACCCGGAAGCAGCAGAGCCAACACCCGCCAGCCCGTCCCCTCCGCCTGGCCCAGTCGTGTCGCACTGTGGGGCGCTTCCTGCAGGAGGGTGACACTGGGGCACAGACACCGAGCACAAGCAAACAGACGGGACGAGCACCGGGGGCAGGGCATGGGGAGCGGGCCGTGGGCGGGAGACACCGACGGGCCACCGGCAGGGCCGCGAGCCTCGGTCCTGGCGGTGACCAAAGGGAGACAAAGTGCCAGAGACCAGCATGTCCCTGGGTGCGGGTCCCCTCCCGGGAGATCCCGGAGGACAGGGGGCCTGGGCAGCAGGATGCGATGCGGCGGGCTCCCTGCGCCCAGCCCCGGGCCTGCCGTCTCCGCAGTCGGCTCCCCGGGGATCGGGGTCTCGGCCCGGCCATCCGGGTCTCGGCCCGGCCACCGGGGCTCCCGCCTCTCCGGCTCTCTGACTTGCAGGCCGGGTGAGCACCGGTTCTCCGGCCGCGCTTCCGGCCGCGTGCCCCCGACCTGTGCCTGGGGACCCCCTACCCGCAGCCGCGTGCAGCACCCCTGCCCGCCTCGTGCCCACGCACCACCTCAGACAGGTGCCCTCGGGGCAGGGAGGGCGCGGGGCACACCCGCGGTTCCTTCCAGCAGAACCGGTGCTTGACTGGCTCGCGTCCCCCCTGGAATGCGCCACAGGGGCCTGGCCGCCCCGCCCCCCCGCCACACCCACCTCTTCAAAGGGGAGGCAGAGAAGGCACCGGCCCATCGCGGCGGCCGCGGGTTCCCAAGCAGCCCCCACCCACGCAGGAGCAGCCGCCCTCGGATGTGTCCAGGCGGCTACACCAGCAGATCACAGACGCCCGTGAACTTGCGGAGTCCTGCCCGGAGTTCGGTCTTAAGAAGTAATTGGCGAGAAATAATTTGCCGGGCTGAGCGGCCGCCAGGAGTCCCGGCTGGTCGGCGTTTGCTCCCGGAGGCTGTTCTCAGACTCGGGGGCCAGATCGGGCTGGGGGCTCCTCGGCCTCCGGGGACCCTCGCGGGCCGCCGGGAGCGCGGAGCGCAGGCCGATGTAACACACCTTCACCGAGCCCCGCGGGGGGCCGGCGCGCAGCACGTCCCCTGCTAATTAAAGGACAGCGGCCAGTTGGTCGCCGTCAGAGCTCACGAAAGACGCCTGCTTTGCTCCCGGGGAGTGAGCGCGAGCGGTCGGAGGCCAAGACTCCGGCGCCCGCCACGTGGCATTCGTCACAAGTGACCCCGCGGGAAGGGACGGTCGTTGTGGGGAGACGGTTATCGTGGGGCCTCCATCCGGCCTCCGGAGGGTCACTCAGCCCAGGAGCCAGCAGAGAACAGTGTCAGGACCCGCCTCTGCCCTGGCCCAGGGGGGCTGGGGCTCTGCGTGGGGGAGGGGGCTACAGATGCAAGTGGCTACAGGCCTGGGGGTCAGGGGACTGGCAGGGGCGGGAGAGGGGGGCTCGGCCCACAGGACAGCCCTGCGTCCAGCCCGTGGAGGCCACATGGAAATACGGGCCCAGCACTGCCCCACCTTCCAGCAGCCAGGGCCACCCTGGGAAGGTCGGGGTCACTGCCCACTCCGGGACTGTGAGCCTGTCAGGATGGGGCCGGTCGGTCACATCCCCGTACCTCTGTGTCCCACCCGCACCCAGGGCGCCCTCCTCGGCCACCGAGCTGGGACGGAACGGTCGCCCCTCTGAACTCTGAGGCCTCAACAGCTGTAGATTGGTGGGTGGTCACCCCTGAACATGACCGACCAGCTGAGGTGGGCCGATTCTTGCGGGTAGACACCCTAATCTCACCTGTCCCTGTAACCCCCACACCACCCAGCCTCCCCGCCTTGATGATCAGGACATTCTGGAAAGATTGTTTGCCTCCATGGGTCAGAGGTCACACCGGCCCCAAAGGAGCCGGCAGACATGTCCCGTCTGTCCCCTTGCTGTTTTCTGAGACTTGTGAGTCAGTGTCAACGTGTGAAAACCTGGGGATTTCACTTGAGATGCCATGGATTCTCCCGAGGTCTCAGCGGCCTGGCGCCCTGGGCCCACACCCTCTCGTGCAGCAACCGGGGGGCAAAATCCCTCTGCCCCTTGGGACGGGCCTGTGCCCACGGTGTGAGCGTCTCCACCGCCCCCGTCATCTCCCAACACGAGCCCAGGATCTGCCGCCCAGACTCCTGTGCTGTGTCGTCTGCGTGCCCCTGGCTGGCCGTGGGACCCTGGGCCAGCTCCTCGGCCTCCCAGCAGGCTCCCCGTCCAGGACTGAAACGGTAATAGGACCCCCGCTCAGGCCGGGCGTTGGCTGAGCCCGCACCCCGCACCTGCTTGGACCCCGTCTGGCAGGGGTTAAGCCTCGGGAAGCGCTGGCTGGTGGCCGGTGGGGTCCTCACTCCTTTTACTACTGACCAGGCCCGTCTGGGCCTTGGGCTCCGAGACCCACTATGGTCGGAGGAACACATTCGGCCATTTCTCTACAGCTGATTTCCCCTTGGTCCCCAGCCGGGCACTCACCGGGCCCCACCCCAGGAGCCAGCAGCGCAGGGCCCCGGGTCCCGCCTCCTGGAGCTGGGTTTTCTGTGGCCCTGGTCAGCATGGTCCCAAGAGACCGTGTGCGTGCTCGAGATCGGGTTTTCTCCCAGGTTCCATGCCTGGACGTTCCCCCCCCAGCAGTGACCCCAGGACTGCATGGGAGGTGGAGTCAAACCTGCAAGTCTTCTTTCCCCCCAACCCCCCTCCATCGGGACACCCTTCGAACTCACCGGATGCCTTGTGTCTTTGGGATTAATACACACCCATGCTAAGTACTTTGACCACAATCGACCGTACCCCAGTGTCTGCTGGCTCCTGTTTCACGCCGTTTCGCCCCCAGCCACGTCCTAACTGTGCCACACTCAGCGCGCGCACGGCGCAGACTTCAGCTTTGTCCTCGCTGCCCCGCATGGCCGTGGGGGAGCCGAACGGCGAGCAGCTGGTCTGCACGAATGAGCGTGCGAGGCCCCTGAGCCCCGGAGCGTGCACACCGACGGGCAGGAGTGGGGCCGCGGAGCTGGGGGGGAGCCCAGCGCCAGGGCTCAGCCTCAGGACTCTGGCCTCCGATCAGGGTCACAGGGGCTCTGCCAGGAGGCGGAGGCACCTGGCGTTTGAATGACACGTGACTCGCTGCGTCTGCCCGAGCACATGCGGCCGTGGAGCGTGTGCGCGTGCGTACAGTCGTGTGCACGTATGTGTGTGCCAGTCTGCACACACACACGTCCAGGCCCCGAGCGTAGGGCGTGGAAACCGGCCCCGAAGATCTCGTGGCCACGTGTCACGTCTTCGCAGTCCTTAAGCTCCGAGGAGTCACTAAAGGGCCGCTCGCATTTCCGCGTCAGGAGGCTACGGACCCCAGCTCCGCCAACACCCACCTCACCCCTTTCTCTCCCTCCTCCCACTCGCCAGCCCCGCCTTCCTCTGCCCTCCCTCGCCTGCCCTGCCCCTCCCCTCCCCGCCCCCTTCTTCTCCCTGCAGCTTCTGCCCTGCAGTCCCCACCCCTACGGGAGGACACAGGCTGGAGGACCACAGCCTCACCCCCTGGCCGGCCGTAGAAAGGGTTTGACGCGGGTGGGCACCCACTTCTCGGTCTTGCGAATCCCCCGATGCAAGGGAAATAGATCCACCGCGTATGCATACGCACACACGTGCACACACCACGTGCGCGGAACGGAAACACAGGCCCGAAGCAAGCCCTCCCCCCCGGGTCTTGGTTTTCGTTACCCTAGAAGCCGACCCCGAGGTGAGGTTTCAAGGTCAAGTGGTTTATTTGGGGGGTGAGCCCAAACCACGCCAGCTGGGCGTTGGGCAGGGAGACCGGGAAGGGGCGGAGCCAGCGAGCGTTCTGCCTGATTCTCTGGGAGAAACTGAGACTCTTTCCTTCTTAGTTACAAATGTCCTCAGGAGAGTCCATAAACTCCTTGTCTTCTGAAGACAGACCGCTCATCGTCTGGCCGAAGCTGACTGAAGTCCCTGGCACTGGATCGCAGGGAACAAGGACCCTTGTCCCCAAGAGCTTCATGTTTTGCCGGGGAAGACTGTCGCTAGGTGAGTACATGAAGCAGGACCGTCGTCCCGAAGCAGTAGACTAGAGCCGCTCAGAGTGGTCACAGAGGTGGCACTGGGTGGAGTGAGTTAGTCCGAGCGGTTAGACGTGGTGCTTGAGGAGGAAACCCAGCTCCGAGATCCCAATGCCGAGAAGTGGGGGAGGGGTGGTCCAGGCTGACAGGGGCAGGAGGGTGACCTGACCGCAGAGCACAGAGGGGCTGCTGTAGACACGATGCAGAGGTCAGGGCACGGTTGTCAGAGACGAGGCCACAGGAGCCTGCAGGACCCACTGTGGAGGGACACGTCACCTCCAGTCACGAATCTGAGTTTCAGGCCAAGTGTAATGGGAGGAGTTTTGACTTGGGGACTTTAAAACACCCTCCCCACCACCCCCAGACGCAGCATTGGGAATTCACCAGCCAGGGGCAAGAGGGGACGGCAGGGGACCATTGAAGAGACTACGGGAGTCACCAGGGAGGTGGCCTGGACCAGGTGGTCACAGCAGGGATGGGAGACCCGGGAGGCTGGCATTCGGGACTTCCCAGCGTCCGCTTGGCATCCTTTTGGCCCCATCTCATTCCCTCTCTTGGACACCCGATGCCCTTGTCGACTGCCCGCCACCAACCCGAAGACCAGCCTGAAGCCCCCTCCTCTCCATCGTCCCCTCCGCAGACCGCGTCCCACGTGAGTCCTCACCTGCGCCGCTCCCGGCATCCCTCTGCTGGGCTCCAAAAGGCTTAAAATTGCAGGTGCGTTGAAATGCCTCACGCTTTCCCAGGCTTTGTTAACCACGGTTTTCTGCCCAAACATGAAATGAGGTTATAAAAGGTGTTCACTTGAAATTGCCTGTGCGGAGCAAGTGTCAGAACACTCCTGACGCTGCTCTCCAAAGAGAAACCTTTTTCGAAGGCGCAGCTCAGTGACTGGCATTAAGTGGGTGTGTTCGTGTTCTATTGCTGTGGAACAGATCACCAGACACAGCAGCTAAAGACAGCACCAGTGTGTTACCGCACCGTTTCTGTGAGAAGGAATATGGGCCTGGCTCAGCTGGGGCCTCTCTTCCGGGGTCTCTCACAGGCTGTATTCAAGTTGTTGACTGGGGCAGGTGCCTCATCCGAAGGCTCGGCTGGGGAAGGGTCTGACCTCCCAAGCTCACGTGGTTGTTGTCAGGAACCACTTCCCCCCCGGCCTTAGACTGAGGGCCTCAGTTCCTAGCTGGCTGTAGACCAGAGGCCACCCCCTTTTTACACATGAGTCTCTCCAACGTGACAACTTGCTTCATCAAAACAGGGAAGAAGTTGACTAGTGAGCCATAGAACCATGCAACAGGGATCCTATTGGAATTGCCATATTTTATTGCTTAGAATCAAGTCATAGGTACACACACACACACACACGCACTCAAAGGGAAGGTGTCGTCACACGAGAGCATGAATGCCAGGAGACAGGGACCCCTGGGACATATCTTAGAGGTCATCTGCCATGATCCACGGTGGCGAGCATCTTCCAAGATGCCCCAAATTCCCATCTCTGGGATTCACCACCTTGCATAACCTTTCATCCCTTTTGTAACTTGCTGTTAACCAGTGGACTGCCTCAACCCTGAAGGTGTGCCAATTCATGATTAGATAATATAAGACAGTGACTCCCATCTTGCTAGAAGATTTCCTCTTTGCTAGATTTGCCAACACATTGCCTTGCGGGTGGGTACCCATGTGTCAAGGATCTAGGGACAGCCAGGACTGGAGGCACTCAGCAAAATAGTCCAAAGGAATCAAATCATGTCAGTAACCATGTGAGCGAGCTTGGTAATGGATCATTCCCCTGTTGAGCGTTCGGATGAGACCCCGTCCCAGCTGACCCCTTGATGGCAGCCTGCAGGAGACTTTGAACCGAGGACCCAGGAAAGCTGTGCCTGGATTTCTGACCCACAGAAACTATGGAATAATGAATGAGTGTTGTTTAAGCGGTTAAGTTTATGATAATCTGTTATTCAGCAAAAGATAACTACTATACTGGGCACTCAATAAATCGTCACTGAATTATTGAATGAATGAAATAATTAGGCAGGAAACACTGGCGGCCTTGGGTGGGGTGTGACCAGGAGCGCACTCAGGCCGACTGTCCTCGCCCCAGGGTGACGGAGCAGGACGCAGTGCTTGAGGTCGGCCCCACGCCTGCACCCCCACCGTGGCCGGAGCGGCCAGACACCCTGCACAGCGAATCCGAAAACGGACCCCATCCCTGCCCTCGAGGAAGTTACTGGCCAGAGCGCGGTCTCTCCAGAACTTCTCTCCTCGCACACGGCTCACCTGGGCTGAGCAGGCGGCAGGGCCGGGACCACCTGACTCCCTCTCTCCACGTGGGAGCGGCCGAGGTACCAGAGCCTGTGGCTCCCACGGGGCTGATGCGCCGGCCTCCAAGACGTCCCGAGGCCTCCTCGGCCGCGCGGTGGGCAGACCGGGTACCTGTAAGGAGGCGGGCTCTCCTTTCACTTAACTGAAAACCCTCCTCATCAAAGACAGCGTCCTCGCTCAGCAGCCCTTTCTTCCCTCGCCAGTGACCATTAACCTTTAAAAGGATGCTTCGCGAGCCATTTGCGGAGCCTCACTCTCCGAGCCAGGGTGTAATGAGGCCCATAAACGGGCCAGACTCGGGAGGGAGCGAACGTGAGAAATGCCACAAATGAGAGCCCGGCGCAGAGCGGGCCCAGGCTGGACATGTCAGCAGCCACGGGACTGGGGGACGGCCTGAGGCCAAGTCCTGTTCAAGAAGCGAGTTCAAGCGAGACGACCGTGGAATGAGGTCCTTGTTGTTCCTCTGGTCAAAACCCTCTGCTTCTCCCACCTGACTCAGAGCAGAAGCCGAGTCCTCACAGTGACGTGGGGGTCTGCCCGACCCTGCTCCCCCCCTCACTGCTGATTCTCTGGCCCCTACCCCTCTCTCCCTCCTCTCTGGCTCCACTGCCCTCCTGGCTGTGCCTGGAAATACCAGGTGCCTGTCTACCCCAGGGCCTTTGCACGGCCATTGCCTCTACTGGGAAACCTCCTCCCCCAGAGAGTCTCCTGGCTGCGCCTTCCTTATCCCTTTCTCAGGGAAATCACCCAGACCCCACTTTTAGAATAACACCCCCCACCACATCCCGCACACTCACTGGCTCCCTCCCCGCTCCGTTTCTCACCAGAGCACTGGCCGGGACCTGCCAGACCGTTCCTCTTACAGCTTTCCTTCGTGGCCGCATTCCTCTTTCTGCATCAGGACGCTTGTCCCTCAAGGGCGGGAGCTTTGTGTGTGTGTGTTGTCACTGCTTTGCTCCCAGTACCCGGAACGGTGTCAGACACGCGGTAGCCACTTCCTAAATCTATGCGGAATGCGTGAGTGGGAGAACGCACACACGCGTGAGTAAAATGCTGCCAATGGACAGACCTTTGGGCCCTGGAAGAACTTGTTTACGTTAAAATAAAGAGGGTGGAGTTCTAGAATCTTCCTCCCTGCACTTGCTGAAGGGAAGGATTAAGACCCAGGAATCATCGGCAGAACCAGACCGAGCCGCCAGCAATCCGGCTGCCATGGCGCCGCCCTCGCGCAAAGGCGCAGGGACAGCAGCAGGGACAGAGGGACGTCCAGGAACTTGCTGCTCCCCCGGAAGTGACGTAGAGTGTCCGGGGCCCCTCGCTGGTTGTGTTCCCTCGGCCAGGGTCCTCCCCCTGCAGCCCTTCCCCGGGCAGCTCCCCCCTCTTCTGGGTCTCCGTTCCGGGGCCCCCTCCTGGGGGAACCCCGGACCCAGGTGACCGCCCCCGTCGCAACCCCGCGGTTAGCTCTCAGTGCCCTGGTCACTCCCGGAAATTGTCTGTTACCTGCTTCTTCTCTATCGGCCCCCCGGGAGGGCATCGGCTGCCCGCCGGTCTCGTCCACCGGGACCCCCGCCTCGCTCGGGGTCGCACACGCAGCGGGGGCTCGGTCAACATCGGTGGCCCGAATGTCAGGGGCAAACAACCGTACGTGCGCTGGGGACTTGGAAAGTCCCGCCGGACGTCTCCAGTTACGGAAGGGCCTGCAGGGGCCGCGTGCTGTGGTCCCGGGGGCTTGGTGTTGTCTGACGTGAAAACGATTATAAAAACAGGAGAGTGGCCCAATTAATTTTCCCAAAGCCCCTCAGGCTTTTCTAGACTTCAATAAAAATGTTGTGCGTCTTCCTCATGAAACTGGGTTCGTTGAATCACTCCGTAAAGATGAAATCTAGGAATTATTTGCCTTTTTTTTCTCCCCTGAGCATGCAACATGATTTTTTTTTAAGTCGGTTCAGTATGTGAGCCCCCTCTTGCCCCTCCGGAGGACCACGGCGGAGGGTTCCAGGCATTAACGGCCATCCAGGAGTCTGGAGTCCAGGGACTGAGACCCTAGTCTGCTGTCTGCTCCTGCTCCCTGCCCAGGTCACAGCGCAGCCCGGGCCTCGGTGCTGCCCGCTGCCCTCTGACATGAGGAGTGTGAGGAAGTGACCCCTGAGGTTCCCTCCGGCTTTGACCTGTACTCATGGGGGTCCCAGACAGGGTCGGGGAAGGGGCATCACCCTGGGGACAGGTCCTGGGGCGGACCCTGGGTGACCAACCGTTCTTCTCCAAGCGATGAGGAGTTCCTGGTCAGAAGGCTCCGGGTCGGGCGGGGACTTAGTTTCCTCTTGGCTTGATGCTGGGTTCCAGTCCTCCTGGCCGGGAATGGTCTAGATGGTCCCAGCAATGAATTCTCTGCGAAATAAAAGAAGAAAACACATTAAGTCAGATTCGCCCAAACCCTCTCCAGCACGCGGTGCTCTGTGCCTGCGAGGACACGGTGACCCGGGCACAGAATACTCTCCCGCGAGGCTCGAGGGTGGAACCCACTTCCCAGCACAGGGACTGGGACACCAAGCCAGGGGACTTTCCTGTGAGATGACAGACACGCCCCTTCTTGACCCGCTCCTCTGTGGTCTCAGAGAAGCCCCATGAAGGACAGCTGCCCGTCCCGCATCAGCCCAGGCAGGACCCACTCACGCCTGTTGGCTTCAGTCTGCCCCCAGCTGGCTGTCCCTTCCTGAGCCCTCAAGAGTCGATTCGTGCTCCCTCCTCCTCAAGAATGGGTCCCAGTTATTGCAAAATACTGATGAAAAGTAATTGCTGTTTTAGAAATGTTTAAGTGAGTTGCCTAATACAGACGTGGGCCCTCCCCGATCATCGAGTGCCCCGTTATCCACCCAAGATCCGGGCCGCACCCATGGCCTCGCTCTTATTCCTCTGAGGAAGAAATGAGGCAGAGTTAAAACTGCGTGGGCCTTGGAATCAGACTGCCATGGGTTCAAATCCCAGTGCCGATACTTTCTGTGTAGCTTAGTTTTCTCATCCATAAAATGGGTGTCACACCTACCACGTAGGTTGACAGAACAGTAAAGAAAGCAGTGCAGGTGGCACCCCTGGTCCTGGACCCGGCGCCTCAGCTCGCCTCTCCCCCTGTGCTCAGCTGCCGTCATTCGGCAGTCATTAATTCAGCTGATGCTGTCCGGGGCCTCTGAGGGGCGTGTTGAAAGCAAATCGCCTCGGCGTATTTTTCCTCCTTCCTTATTCCTGACGCCGGTGACTTAGAGGCAGCATAAATGGAGGTGTTTGCCAGAGGTGCTGAAAACTTCGTGCCGCGGGTTCCTGATCTTTGAAATGGGCATAAACTTAGGCTATCTCACGAGGAAGGGTGCAATCAGAGAGTTAGTGGCAGGTGACATGCATCGGACGCTTACCATGTGCTGCGATCAGCCCATGTCGGCTCATTAAATCTCACAACCCATGTTTGAGGCCAATATCACCATCGGATGGAGAAACTGAGGCAGAGCCTAAGAGACTTAGCCAAGATCACAGAGCTCCCAGTGGCAGAGCTGGGACCTGATCCCGTGTGTAGGAGCCGGCGTATTTCGCCCCGGGCTGCATGAAGGCTGGTGTGATAGCCACACGTCTGCAGAGGTGAACCAGCCCCCAAACCGGTCTGTGTCCCCGCTACACTGAACTCACCTGACACGGGTCTCCAAGATGTTGCTCCCAGAAAAGCTCAGGAAGAATGGTATGCCGGGCGAAGAACTGCCCTGTCGTGGGACATTCGGAGAAGGGCCGTCTGCAGGGTATCTGGTCAGGAGACATCATTGCTCCTACAAACCCCATCCTGCAATGACCCTCGGTGAGCCCTAGGGCTGGGGCTGGCTGGAGCCAGGCAAGGTAGAGGCTGAGCGTGAGTCCTCCAGACCAGAGGGGGCGCTCGAGGCACCTGTCCCACAACTGCCAAGAGATACACACGGGGTGAGCGGCAGGGGCACTGCGGGTTTGCTGCCCAGCATCTGGCACTCCTTCTCCTGTCTCCCGATTCTCCCCTGGAAAAGCCACCCCTCCCCAGCCTTTGGTCTCTGGGGTCTGGTCAGGGAGGCAAGTGTGGCCAGAGCAGTTGGTTCAAGGAGGAGTCGACAGGAATACTGTTCAAATGCAACTCAAAAGGTTGTGCTGGTATGAATGGAAAAGGAAGGGGGGCTCCCTTCCCACTGCGGTAGCTGAGCTGGAGAAGGTGGGCTTCTGGGCAAATATGCCAGCACGGAAGAAAATTGGCCCTGACAGAAACAGAGAAACTGAGTCCTGATGACATTGTGAGCACCTGGATCCGGCAATACCTGAAGTCGGATTGCCTCCAAACTTTTCCGTCGTATGAGCCCTTATAGTCTTTGGTTTTTGTTCATTTGTGGAGTTTTTTTTTTAATGGTTATTTATTTTTGAGAGAAAGAGAGAGACAGACGTGAGCAGGGGAGGGGCAGAGAGAAGGGAAGACGCAGAATCCGAAGCAGGCTGCCGGCTCCAGGCTCTGAGCTATCAGCACAGAGCCCAGAGCTCGAACTCACCAACCCTGAGTTCATGACCTGAGCCGAAGTCGGGCATTTAACCAGCCCCCTAGGGGCCCCTGTTCGTTTGTTTACTTAAGCCCGTTTGAATTGAGATGCCTCACTTAGTACCAAAGTCCTAACTAAGAGCAAGAAAATGATGGATCCGTCTGCTTTGGAGAAGCTGACTCTTTCACACCGTCTCTGCACAGGTGCAAAGTCTCGGTCATGGACCCGGAACACCTGTCTCAAGCTCCACAACTCACTGGAGGGGGGAGGGCACGGGGAGGGAATAAAATTATTTTTCACCTTACATTAGTGAAAGGTGGCCGGGCTCACTGCATATGAAATCTCTTGCTCAAATCACATATAATTTGATTGGCTTGTAAAGAGACACGCTTCTGGAGGTTGGTCCGGAAGTTGCTCTTCCTACAAAAGTAACATTAATGGCCTCTGATGAATAGTATGAGTCAGTTTCTAGTGGGAGAGGAGAAAGACTTCCACAGTGAGGGTTTGAGTCCCTGGGTCCCCTGAGCATGTCCTGAAAGAGCCCACTTATTTAAAAGATGTTGAATTTTTCTAACTCAGGATTGTTCAAAGCCTGGATCGAGCCGAAAGTCGGCACCGGAGGGTTCTCGTTTCCTCCCGCAGCAGGAGAGTGGGAGCCACGGGACACCCTCTCCTAGACGGCCAGGCGGGCCAAGGTCCAGACAAGGTCCGTGGCCGCGGGGGACGGAGACCCACCCGGGGGGCTGTGAGCGCAGCGGGCTTGCCCCACGGGATCCCGAGCCCCACGGGCTGCAGGAGTCGGGGCACCAGAGGGGAAGCACGGGAGCCGTGGAGCCGAGGGATGACGGGATGGCGCCCTGGGAGAGGTGACCTCCCTCCGCCCGACCTTCTTTCCTTCACTCGCTCAAAACAAGTCCCAGGAAAGGGCATGGGACAGGCCAGCCCTGGACCAGTGCCCAGCGCCAGGAGAGCAGGGTGGGGGCAGGAGGGCCCCACCCCTCGGCTTCCGGGTGGAAGGCGCCCCTGGGAATCACCCGGCAGCGATCCCACACCGGGAGGGGACGCTCCCAGAAGGACCCCAGGCAGCTCCAGAGAGGGGAAGTGGATCCCGGGAAGCCAGACATGGCCCCGGTCCCCGCCCTGGCACTTGGGATGGGACCACCGCGAGCCTTGAATGCCAGACTAATGACTCTCAGCTTCCCTCCACAGGCAGGCGGGGTCGGGGACACACGATGGCTCCTGATGGAGAAGGCAGCTGTCCGGACTCTACTCCAGCAGAAACCATGCTGGGCGTCCTCAGCGGATTATTTAGTTTTACAACGAATACTTAACAACTTCTAGCATAAAAATGATTTTTCATCGGGGAAAAAGAAGCCACAGTTTCCGAAAGCAGCAAGCCAGAAGCTGAGGCTGATGGGTTCAAACGCCTCCGGTCAGGCCGTCTGCACGCCTTCTGTCCCCACTGCGGCTCCGGCGCCTGGTGGGTTCGGGGAGGGGTGGGGGTGGGGGGTCCGAACTGCGCCTGCGCGGAATCGCCGCCTGCGGGGCCCTGGCTAGGCTCCCACAGCGCGTCCCTTCAACTGCCCGCAATCAGGTCGGATCAGGTGCCAGTGAGGCTGCACCCGCTTGTGTACACGCGGCCAACCCGCGCTGCCCGCACTTCTCCGGAAACGGTGCCACCGGCCCATTTCCGTTTTCACCGCGGCGGCCTGCTTCCTCGGGCCCGTCGTGCTGGGCGCCGAGCGGCACGTGCTGGGGCTGTCACCCCTTCCTGGAAGCGCGGCACCAAGGCCCCAGGCGCGGCCATGCGGGGTGCCCACCGCACCTCTGCAGCGCTGCGGTCCCCCCGGGCCCGTGAGTGGTGCCCTCGAGGTGGGCACCCCGCCCCCCCGCCGCCCCGCCCCCGGGCCGCAGGAAACCCTCGCCCACCCTACGTGGCAGCTGAGGCCCCTCGGGGACATCTCACCCCGGGCTTCATCTCCGCGTGGTCCGGGAGATCGCTGCTCAGAGCAGCCTGGCTGTGCTCCGGGCCCGCGGCTTCCAGGGACACCCCCACCTCCCCCCCCCCCGAGAGCGAATCCCACCGTCGCCCCCCCTCACCCCCCGCCCCGCCCTCAGTGAAGGAGGAGGAGCTTGGGGTCCGGAGAGCGGGCTCACCAGGCAGAGCCCAAGAACCGCTGAGCAGGAGGCGATCGCCGGGCATGGATTCCGCGACATCAGCAGGTTAGAGGGACGTCAGCACCGAGAAGGGCGCGTCTTCGGACCGGGAGAGGCAGCGTTCTCTCTGGTTTATAGACTCGGACACTGCGTCCCAGCCCGGGCTGTGACCTCTGCCCCCGGGGCCGTCCCCAGTCCGGGGTGGGCGGGAGAGGCGCTGCCAGTCCCCCTCCCAGGACGGATTCCTGCCCCGTGTGAGACGTGTGCCCGAGACCGCCTCCTGCTCCTTCCACGCGACTCCCAAAGTGCCCTGAAGGACGGTCATCGCGTTACATAAGTAGCGACAGTTCCAGGCCCTGTGTCCCGGTTCCCACTGTGAAACTCTGGCCTGGGATCCATGGAGGAGCAGGGGTGTGCTGAAGTGTTGGAGGGAAGGCAGCGGCCAGGAAAGCCTCACCCAAAGGTAAGGATATTGGAAGAGGAGGGGAAGGAGGGGATGGGGAGGGGAAGGAGAGGCAGAGAGGGGAGGGAGAGAGGAGGGATGGGGAGGGGAAGGGGAGGCAGAGAGAGGAGGGAGGGGGGAGGGGAGGGAGGGGGAGAAAGACCTCCCCCATGCATCGTCCACACCACCTCCACCAGGCAGGCAGGACCGGGAGGAGTGAGAGGCTGCAGCTCAGGGGAGACCTGGAGCCTCCGTCTCCGCCTTTGCTACAAATCCTTGCATCGAGAACCACGTCCTTCCTTCGCAGCCGGGGTGGTTCTGTGACCAGTTAGTTTGTGCATTTGTTCACTCCGCAGATAGTTAGCGAGGGCAAACTGGGTGCTGCAAATCCTGCAAGTGCTTGAGATACAAGGGGAGAAAGAGCCTCAACTTTCTTCCCCCGGGAGCTTATTTTTTGGAGGCGGGAGATTGGAAACTAAAGATGCAGGGCTTCCGGACCATGTGGCAGACGCGGGTGACACACGCCATCCGGTTTCTCCAGCCTCCCCTCCCCCCCACCTCCCGCTACGGACACCGATTCCCTGAAGGGCCACAGGGTCCCGCTGTGCTCTGACTGCCTCCTAGTCACCCCAGCGGCGAGGCAGGGACTCCCGCCCCCAACAGGAACTTCTGGGACGTGGGAGGTTTGCTGCCCCGCTGCAGACTGTGACTCCCACACAAATCACCCGCAACCTGGAGGCGCCACTCTCCCCAGGACCCGTGTCGGGATGTCCCGCGATGGACGTTCTCTCCTCGGAGCCCCAGCAGAAGCGGGTCCCTTCCGTCTCTCGGGGTCCTTCATCCTGCTCTGGGCAACACCAAGGAGTGTCGGAGGAGTGTGCCCTTTACAAATGAGGGGACCGGGGTCCAGGGGGGAAAGACGGTCCGCCCGGCTCTCACGTGGGGGCAGAGCTGGGACCCGAGCACCTGCCTTTGGTCAAGGAACATCGGACACTCTGACGTGTCCTCCGGATGCTGGCGTGACCGTCGGGGCTCATCACGAGAACACAGGATGCAGACCCTTTGGCAGAATCCACAAGCTGTGCCTGGACGACCGGGGTGCTGTTTCTGTTTGGTTGGTTGGTGTGGTTTTTTTGTTTTTTAATTAGGCTCCACACCCAGCGTGGGGCTTGAACTCACGACCCCGAGATCAAGAGTCTCTGCACACTGAGCCAGCTAGGCGCCCTGACTGTGACGCTTCGAACAAGTCTTTTCAGCCCAAGTTATCTGGGACCTCGACCCCGCGCTCCCTTTCTCAGCCAGGGCTGGGGCTCCCGAGTACTTGGACCCGAACTCACAGTTGCATCTGGGCCTCCGGGCTCTTACTTCCGCCTGCTTGGAGGAGGGCCAACGAGGGCCATTTAATAGCCTCTTTCCACTCTCTGCCTGCGTGATATTAATTTGGCTACACAGGCTCGTTCGTGCTTCACCAGCACAAAGACACAATTTCATACACGAATGAGTCAGTGTCGAACGGGAGGGGGCGGGGGGAGGGCTGCGGGTTTTCTTGACTCCTCTCAAGTGGTTTCTCATTTCGCACTGATACAGATCGGGAACCGTGGGTTATGCCGACAAGCTCATGAACTATCTGCTGCTCTCCGACAGTGCCAAGGTCTTGTTTCCTGGAGGAGTTGACCGTGATCACAGGGGATGTCCGTGAACTTGAAATTGCCTTGTTTCCCCACCAGGGACCTTGAACTTGAGCCCCCTCCCTCCTGCACACAGAGGTACAGGCGACACTCATGGTGTGCTCATTGTCAAGGGGCACGGAGAAGAGCAATTAGACCCAGTCGTAGGAGAGGAAGGAGTCGCCGCTAATTGGAGCGCGTTACTCGCTCCTGAGAAGCCGACACGGAATCAACAGCAAGACCCCACCCGTCACAGGCAGAGATGACCTATTTGGAGCCAGAGGTCATCAACACGGGCAATTGACAGGCTCTGTGACCCGGGGGGGGGGGGGGGAACTCACTCCGCCATGCAAACACCATGTAAACGTGGAATTTTATTATTTTTCACAAGCCAGAATTTTCCCACGGTGACTCCGGGGATCCTTCGAGGATAATTGATCGCCTGACAAAGAACTCGTAGCATTTCCTCCTCACAGTAGAGGCGGGAAACACCAACATCCAGCTCTTCTGAGCAGAAAACGAGCACTTTCCTGAGGCCACGTGGCAAACTCTGTAACAATGGGAGCCAGGGAAACACAAACGCGCCTGCCTTCCTGACAAAGAGGATTTAATTAGGAGCCTCCTGGAGCCGGAAACAGGCTCACCCGCGCGGCGCAGGGAGAAGCCACAGGCCAAGCGTGAGTCTCGTTGAGACACAGCCGCACGTCGGCCTCTTAGTTATTCATAAACGTCCCTGTGACAGGATCTCCCCGCTCCCCCGATTGGTAGTTACCTCACTAGTTTTTACTCCAGATATTTCTTCATGAAGTCGTTCGTTCGCCCCTCGATGGGCACCGAGGAGCCAGAGAGGCCTGGGGTCCCCTCCGAGGAATGTTAATCATTCGCACCTGTCGCGGGGGTACCAACCGAGGGTGTGAAGCTGTTTGCCCGCGCACACGTGTCGGCCCCACGCAGACCGCAGCCGGGGCGGGGTCTGAACCCCCGGCCACGCGGTGCTCGCCAGTCAAGGCCCCCAGGGCCGGTACTGCCCCTCGGAGCCCAACGTCCCTGTGACTCGGACACGACCCGAGGCTTCTGCGCGAAGCCCTGCATCCGACTTGGCCCGGAACGAGACCCCCCTGCTGCCCGGCCCCGGGGCCCTGCTGCCGGTGCCATGGTTCCTTGCTCAGCATCCTGACCCTCTGCAGCGACTTCCTCTGAGATGTGACCGAGCCCCTAAACCAGAGGTCCACTGTCCCCCCCAGGCTCTTAGCTGGGAAACAGGCTGTGACGGGGAATGAGGGGGAAAACGAGAGGCCAGACCAGGAAAGATCCCATTACAGATGGGAACATCCAAAAACGCCAACATGATCCCAGTCATACCCCTGCTTCCAACCTCCCGGAGGGCCCTCAGCCCTCAGGACGGAGACCCTGCCCCTCACCAGACGCACAACCCACCACTCTCAGTGTCCTCCTGGTCCCGGCCACACTGGCCTCTCCTCTGGCCTTGGACGCACCACGCTCCTGACACCTCAGGGCCTTTGCACGCACTGTTCCCTCCTCCTGGAGTATCTACCCCACCCCAACCCCTCACCTAGTTACCTGCAGCCCACCTGTCGGGTCTCAGATGAAACGCCACCTCCTCTGGAGAGACTGCTGTATCTCTCATCAGCCCCCACCCCGGCCCAGGGCCCAGGTCTGGTCCCCCAAAGCCCCTCTCATGATGCCATGTGTCTTTCTTTCCCAGCAACGACCACATATAATGACGTGAGGTCTTTGTTATGTGAGGATGATCCAAACAGATACAAAGGCAATTTTAGGCAAATGCAGTTAATTTGGGTACAAAGCTTCACAGCAAATGTTTGTGATGTACGGAACCACCATTTACCTGGGATTGACTCCAGGCCGGAACTGTCCTCGGTGCGCTACATGGAGTGAAGCGGTCGCTCCTCCACACCACAGATACTAGTACTATTGTCCCCATTTACAGATGGGGACACTGAGGCCCAGGAAGGTGGCCCCGCTGGTAACTGGCAGGGGCGTTCCTGTTCTCACCCACCTCTGCTGAACCAAGGCTTTATCTAGAAAAGGGAAACTAAATTTGATGGACAAATAAGTTTTCAATCTCATATTTAACCACTCCTGGGTAACAGTGACCAATGTGTCCTAATTCTTAGAACAATCACAGAGAATCGAGCATCGTTTCCACGATATTTCTGATAGAATTGTAGCACGTTCCCTCCTCTCCCCTCCAGGTTTGACTTCCGCAGGCTGAACAGAGGAGAGTCGAGGCTTCTGGAACCTCCCCAGGGCTTCTCCTGATCCCCCATGGTTCTCCCCCGACAGCCCACCCCCTCCTCTGCCTGCGGGCTTCTCTCCTCCAGTGTTAACTGGCCTGAACCTGCCAGACCCTCCTCCCCCTGGCTGCTCTGTGGTGAGATGTGTGAGCCCACCAGGGCCCCAGGGCGCCCGCACTCTGTCATCTGCCGTGAGACCCCCTGGAGGGACCCTAGGAGTCACTCACACCCATGCCTTGCAGAGGACAGCCAGCCCTGACAGCCTACTGTGGAATGTTCAGGAATTTCACCACCTGGCAGCTGGGAATCTCCTGGCGGAGGATTCGCACCACGGAAACCAGCACCTGCTACAAACAGGCGATGGGCTCCCGAAGCCCGGGTTCACCCACAGCCCTGCGGTCCATCTCTGGCACAGCCCTGACCTTGGGGTGGAAACCCGGTCACCAGATCGGGGCTCCCCTTCCGTGTCCAGACCCCAGCCTTCTCCTGTCCCCCGCATCCCCGGACAGGGGTCGGGAGCCCCCAAATCGCGGTGCTGAGACCCCTCCTCTCCCCAGCACCTCCCTGCAGTAAGGACAGAAACAGGTCAGGGAAGGGCGGCTGGCCCCGACCTTGCGGTGACAATCAATTCAGCTGCTTCCAATAATCAAGAATGTCTCGTCTTAATTCGTTCATCAAAATACTCCTCCTTTCCAAGATGGTGATTTGGTTCCTTTTTTAGTTTCTTTGTCCAGGTGGGAAGTAAACAGCCCACTGCCTGAATATGGCACGTCGTTAGCGGAGACGCCTTAATTGGCTAATTTGCTTAAATCCCTAGGAGTGCAATCAGAAAGCATCTCAGCAAAAGTGTCCTTCCCTTCCCGGCTGCGGGGCGCTGAGGGGGCGGCCCGGGCAGGGGCGGCTGTGCCCACTCTTTGCCCTAACGGAAATACCCGAATTTTCACAGGCCAGCCGCTGCGCCGCGGTGCCGCGCGGGGCGGAGGCCTGCGTGCCCGGGAGAGGCCGAGGGGCGCTTCAGGTCGAGGAGGAGGCCCCTTAGTTCCTGCCGGTGGAGCTGTGGGTCCCCAGCTATGGGTCCCTGGGGAGCACAGGCCTGGGTCTGCGCTGTACTCAAGCTGGCCACACCCCGGGCCCGCCCCCTCTGGTCACGCCCCCACAGGCCACGCCCCTGAGGCCGCCCTCCCTGCTGGGAAGAAAGGAGTGGGGCGGGGGCTCCCTACCAAGGGGTACCAGGCAGAGGGGGGTACCTGCTCCCCTAGACCCTCCCTCTGCCAAGAGAGGTCCAGGTGTCCTTTCCGGGTTCAGCCCCAAGGCCACAGCCCCTCCGGCGGCAGAGCTCTCTCCGAAACGCAGGTAGACCAGGGTCAGGGTGGTCACAAACTCTCTGTTCAGGTCGATGTTGACCCTCTCCCCTTTTGACTAACTGGTTTCATCAAATTTCTTCCCTGGCAACTTCATCTGGGACGACAGCTCGGGACAGGCTTGTGACCTCTCTCTGCCCTGATTTCCCCGTCTTTTTAGGGCTGTCGATCCGATTGGACAAATGACATTGTAGGAGGTACCCGAGGCAGAGCCCGGTTCCGATATTTGGTGAACAAATCCCTTCAGTCCTGCCTCTTCTCACTAGCTCTTTCTCTTGAGAAAAGAAAAAGAGAGAGGAATTAAAATCTGTCTAGATTCTGCACGTTGGAAATTAAAAAAAAAAAAAAAAATCCCTGGCTGGTTCCTTAGTCGCAGCGTGAGACGCAGCCCGGGGACGTTTTCCCAGGGCAAGGCTGAGAGTCAGGCTGCCCACAGGCCGGACCACAATTCCCATCCCTTCTGAGTCTGTTTGGCTTTGTTTTATTTTGTTTTTCCCAACTTTTTTTTTTTTTTAATGTCAAGCTTAACTGTACGTTCTGAGTAGCACGGTGAACATTCACTTTCGCTTCATTTGGCGTCTCCAGCCGATAACCCCGGGCCGGGCTGCACGTGGGTGACCTCTCCCCGCGGGCACCACGGTGCGCGCGTGTGTTCGTGTGGGTGTAGTTTTTCTTTTCCAGCTAAGCCATTTCAGATGATGGTGTAAAGATCATGAGGTTTCATTTCTAGGCACTGCAGTACGTACCACCCAGGAGAAAGACATCTTCCTACGAAACACCGGCACCATTGTCCGTCTGGTTACTGTTGACACAGCAGGAAAATCTAACACACAGTCCTAATTACCTGCTTTTCTTTTCTCGTTTCAGGATCATGCGTTGCGTTTAGTCACCATGATTCCTTCATTCTCCCTTTTTTTTTTTTTTTAATGTTTATTTATTTTTGAGAGACAGAGTGTGAGCAGGGGAGGGGCAGAGAAGGAGACACAGAATCGGAAGCAGGCTTCAGGCTCTCAGCTGTCAGCACAGAGCCCAACACAGGGCTTGTGGAGATCACGACCTGAGCCCCCCAGGCGCCCCGCCTTCTCCTGAATATAGAGCTTAGGGTGTGGACCTCTTCTGAAGATTTCAGGCAACTCTTTTGTACCAAAAGCCAGGAAGTACTCAAAGACGATGGGAACAGGTCAAAAGGAATCAGAAGCTATGGTAAAAGAGCTTCTATTTAACAGAAGTAAAAATACCTGAATATAAAAAAAAATGCACAGAGATATGAACACATTGAATTTTTTTAAAAAGAATCTATGAGTTCATAGTGAGACTACAAGATTATTGGGGTCAATGAGAATTCTTTCTGAATGAAGCCAGCTGATTGGTATACAGAATTTTGAAACTCGTTGAGGCCCCTCGGTGAACACCAAAACCACTGGGGGAAATTATTTTGGGGAACACAGGACCCCAAAGTCTCACCCCTCCCAGTGCCACTTAGCAGTAGGGGGAAAGATCCTTATCACAGAGAACTCTGGTGCACGCCGCCTCAACCAGAGACTCTACCCCAATATCCTGATGACGGAGGAACACACACTGCAGACTCCCTTCCTGCCCCAGGCCAGGAGGACACTCCCTCCGCAGCCGACCCGCCAACAGCGGTGGGCCTGAACCTATCAGGATGCGGTCACGCTCATCCAGACTGTGGGGCGTCCTGCAGACCCACGGGCCGCGTCCCCTCCGACCTCACCCGGGGGGTCGGCCACAGACAGTCCTTGCTTTGAGCTCTGCCTCGTGCCCAGCCCTGGTCTGGTACCGGAAACGCAGAGAAGGAACCTTGGCCTTCAAACGCGGAGTCAAAGCTCCGGAGTCTGTGTCCCTGGGGTCTCGGGCATTTGGACCATCTCCAAGCGTTTTCCAGATGATTGCAACTTCTCCACCAGAGGAGAAAAGAAAAATACGTGTATTCGTTGTTTTCTTCTCCTGAGCAAACCTGGTGCTCCGGTTTCAAAAACAAAACCTGTCGCTAGAGCAGTGCACTCGGGGCCAGTCTGCGGGCTCCCGGTCGTCCCACCAAGCGAGACAGCCAGGGGGTGATTGGGACAGTTACCGTCACGCTGCCATCAGGCCCCGTGGCGGTGACGACATCGAGGGCATCCCTCAGGAAGCATTCCGGCACCCTCGGGAAAGGAGGCTCTATCAGCGGCCCGAGCCCCTCTGGCGCTGAGCCCCGACATGACCCCAAGCAGGAGCGGAGGCTTCAGAAGCAGCACGCGGCGGGGTGACGTCTGCAGAGTGGCGGCGTCCGAGCGTCCGCGGCAGCACCCGGGCCCTTCGAGGGCCGAACGTCAGCTCGGCGGCCCCGGAGAGGGGTCTTTCGGCTTCGGTCCTTCGTCCGCGGGTGTTTGGGGGGCCGGCGATGCACCAGCCCAGCCGAGGGCCCCGGGGACAGGCCAAGGCCCGGCCCCGGGAGGAGCCTCTATGGAGGGAGACACACGACAGGCAGTGACGGCCCAGGACGGTGAGCGCAGCCCCCGCGATGCCATCTGCCCCCTCGTTCCCGGACACTTGCCCCTCGGCGGCTTCTCTCTGCCCCTGAGGCCTCCGGCTGCACAGCGGACGTCCTGGAAAGCAGCCCTCAGCTCGGCCCGACGGGAGCTGGTGGGACACAGGCCCCCCGAGGCCTGTTCCACACCGTCTCCCACGGGACCCCGGAGGACGGAGCCCAGCGCCTGCCGCGGTCACCCGCTCAGCGCCCAGCAGGGTTGGTGCCACGGCCCTGCTCCTTCCTGCCCCCTTCCCGGCCTTCCCCCCGGGGCTCCCTGGGCCTCCTCCAGATAAACCGCTCCGCTCACAAGCAGTCTCGGGGTCAGCTTCTGGAAGAATCCAACACGAGGCCCTACGGAAGGCACAAAGTCTTCAGATGGTGGTGAGTGGCCTGGAGGGTGTGGACCGGGCAGGGGGAGGGGGAGGGGTGGGCACGGAGGGAGGGGGCGGTGGGAAGGGGCCCTCAGAGAAGGCGCCATGGGGGCAGGTGCCCCGGAGGGGCGGGGGCCAAGGTCAGGAAGAGCAGAGCGAAGGGGAAGCCGCCGCAGCCCTGTCCCGGGAAGAGCTGGTGCGGCAGGATTGGGGGGTGGGAGCCCCGAGAAGCAAGAAAAAGCTTAGGGGGAGAAGGGGCCGGAGAGCGCTGGGTCCCTCCACCAGGCCAAGGGCTCCGCACAGAGCAAGGCCGGGAGCTGGCGGGCTCTGTCACGGGAGCGGCAGGATCTGATACCCAGTTAACAGGCTCCCTCTGGGCACAGATCGGACTGCAGGCAGGTGCGGGGGCTGAGCGGGCAGCCCGGGGAGGACTCCGGTGTTAGGACAGTCATCCAAGAGATGACGGTCAGAGACCTCGGGTGGGCGAGCAGGTGGACCGCGTGGTGAGGTCCTGACCCCCCGCGGCCCAGTGCGGAGGGTGTGCCGACAGAGATGGCAGGAATCGAAGGAGAGGAGTTGCAGGGTGGGGGTCTCCAGAAGCAGAGTCTGAATGTTTTAGGAGAGCAACACTTGTGTAGGGAAGTGGGGGGAGGGACCGGGCAGGAGCAGAGGTCCATCTGCGATGCAGGCCTACAAAGCCGCGGCAAAAGCAGTGGGTAGTTCTGGAACAAGTATGCCCAAACGTCCAGGCCTTTCGACTCCTATGCAGCTCAGCCACCAGGCGTGGGCTCTCCTGGGAAGGTCATGACCATGGGCAGGAGAGCTCCCATAGCTCAGACGCACCCTGAAGGAACCATCCTCTGCCTCACATAAAAACCTAGGACGTTGACATTACAATCTAGAGACGTTGGGGAGATTTTACAAACCAAGATGGATTTTTTTACCTGAAAGCACAAAAGGGAAAAAAAGACATAATGAAAATGTAAAAATGTGTAATTTTCGTACACAAAGTGATTACATAAACAAAGTCTTTACATAAATCTGTAAAAGCATTTGTACCATCAATAATAGACAAAGAGTTCAACATACCAAAAAGTCTAACAAATTGACAGGATTAGGCAAGGGCTATAAATAGACAATTCATAGAAGCCTGTGTCCCAGCTCTGGAAATGCTAGAAATGCAGCCCTTAGAAATAAAAGTACTTCTGTCTTGTAACATTTGGCACAAGAATGTCACCGTAGCATTGTTCTTAGTGGCCCTAAACCAGAAACAAAACAAAGTCCCCTGACTTTAAAAAGTAAAAGCCAAATACTTTTACTGCATAGTCACTGTAAAGAATAACTTCAGAGGCGCCTAGGCGGCTCAGGGAGTTAAGTGTCTGACTGTGGCTCAGGTCATGATCTTGTGATTCGTGGGTTTAAGCCCCGCATCGGACTCTGTGCTCACAGTTCAGAACCTGGAACCTGCTTCAGATTCTGTGTCTCCCTCTCTCTCTGCCTTTCCTCTGCTTGTACTCTGTCTCTTTGTCAAAAATAAACAAAACATTTTTAAAATTAAAAAAAGAAAAGAGTAACTTGAACTCAGAGTTATACCAGATTACTTGAAGGTATTTCCGCAAAGACTTGAGTGATCAAATCAAGATGCAGAAAAATATTCGTTATAGGTTTATCTACTCTATTGACCTTTTAAAAGAACTTTTAGCTTTGTTCATTGTATCTATTGAGTTGTGTTTTCTATTCCACCGACTTCAGTTCTTATCTTAATTCTACTTATCTTGGGTTACTCTGATCTTTTTTTCTAGCATCTTTTTTTTTTTTAATGTTTATTTATTTTTGAGAGACAGAGAGACAGAGCATGAGCAGGGGAAGGGCAGAGAGAGAGGGAGACACAGAATCCAAAGCAGGCTCCAGGCTCCGAGCCATCAGCACAGAGCCTGATGCAGGGCTCGAACTCACAGACCGTGAGATCATGACCTGAGCCGAAGTCGCCGCTTAACCGACTGAGCCACCCAGGCGCCCCTTTTCTAGCATCTTAAGGTGGAATCTTAGGTCATTGATTTTCTTCTTCTCTAACATACACATTTTAAAGCTATAACTTTTCCTCCTCGCACTGCTTTAGCTGCATCCCTCAGCTCTTTATGTTTTTTTCATTATCACTCAGGAAAACTTTTTAAAAATAAATGTATTTGGAAAAAAAATACTTTAAAATAAAATGTAAAGCAAATGATCACTCAGATGATAGACAAACGTGTCCAAAATTATGAGAGGAAAACAGAAGTTACTGAGGTTTGAGACACAAACGGTGTTAAGATTAACTAGGAAAACCTGTTTGTCTCAAAACTTATTAAAGAGGTCAAAAACCAAGTAGTCTCCATCTGCAAGGGTAAAGCTGAAAGTTAGTCGAGAATCCCAGTTCACATGCTGGAATTTTGTTTGTTTTACTCTGAGATGGCCACCTTGTTGTCTGTCTGCAGCAACGAGGTGGCCCGCATTATCCGTATACGCCTTCTGAATCTCTGTTGTGAAGCAGGTACAGGGAAGCCCGGAATTGGGACTACATTCCCAGCATCCCTTGCAGCAATCGGTGGCCAGGGGAGTACAGGTGAGGAGTGTCCATGCCAGGCTGCACCCATCAAGGGAGGGGGCACCTTACTCATCTCCTTCTCATTCTTCTCACTGCTGAGTTGCAGACGGGGGGCCTCTGGACCAAGGGGACAGAGCCAACGGCCTAGGCACAGTTATGATCCCACCCTTACGATCTCTGGGTATAACCTCTGTCCTCCTCTTCACTGCTCCCCCAGCCAGAGCAGAGTTCCTGGGACCCCTTCATTCGGACAGACCTGCTCACATTTTCCACTGTGTCAGAGGGAGCGTGGCCGCTGACACCAGCTCCTCTGTTCACCGGAGTGGGAAATAAACCTCTCTCGGGTAAGCCATGGCCACGGCACCCGCGGTCAGCTCCTGCGCAGGTTCAGAGCCCCCAGACCCTGGATGGAGACCTACAGACCTTCTGATTCAGGCTTTCAGGACACTCCCCACACGCTCCAAACTTAGGGAAAGAAAAAGTAAGTAGGTTGTAGAGGCTTTAAACAGAATCCAGGGCAGAAATAGAAGGGGCTGATTTTGTGGGTGGGAAAACTGAATCCTCAACAGATGAAGTGAGTCGTTCACCGAAGTTAGAAGCAGATTTTGCCGCCGAAGTGTGCGGGTTAACAGAAGTCTGCCCCAGATGGCAAGTGACAGACCGCAGCCTGTGTCCTCCCAGGAGGTATGTTGTGACCAGCCCCAAAGTTGGTCTACACAGTGGGTTTTTAACATTAAAAATGAGGAGATTTTTATATCAAATCGTCACATTGTATACTTCCAATATTTTGCAATTTTTGTTGTCAATTAAATTTCGATGAAGCTGAAAAAAAAAGATTTGGCATAAACACCTAGATTTCTCAGCTTCCCCTGAAAAATCAGACACACAGAACTATGCGGTACTTTCCGCTGAGCAAACTCATGACCTGGGCAAGTCCCGGCAGCCCCCAGTGGGTGGGCCACGAGGCTGAGCTCAGCACAGTCCTCAACCCCCCTGTTGGCCCCCAACAATGAACCTGAGAGTCATCACTGTTTATCATCTCTCAGACTGCTGGGCGCTTTTGTTCCCCCCCATAAAAACAAGTCTCTCTACCCATCTCTCTACTAAAAACAACAGAACGAAAAGACAGATCAAGAAAGCCATGAGTTTCTTCTTTTTTTTAAATGTTTATTCATTTTTTGAGAGAGAGAGAGAGAGAGAGAGAGATGGTGCAAGTGGGGGAGGGGCAGAGAGAGAGGGACACACAGAATCCGAAGCAGGCTCAGGCTCCAAGCCCGACACGAGGCTCGAACTCACGAACCGCAAGATCATAACCTGAACCGAAGTTGGACCCTTAACCGGCTGAGCCACCCAGGCGCCCCAAGAAAGCCATGTGTTTCGAGAAAAGTGACAACGCTTATTTCTTCGTGGAAATGAATTTCCTGTGTATTCACCACGCGGACGAAATACAACTGCGCCGAAAAGCTCCGCTCGCACCTACCGCCCTCACGCACGCCTCCCCCTGGGCCCGAGAAGCTCGTGAGCTACGATCCCCCGCGAACAGTCTCTGGACAGCACCTCGGTCCTTCTCTCCACCATTCCCCTAACCAGAGCGGGGTTCCCGGGGCCCCTTCATCGAGGGCGGACCCGCTCCCGTTTTCCAGAGGACGTCATCCCGGAGGGAGCCAAGTCTCTGTTGGGAGCTGTTTGCTTTGACTCTTTGCTTTTTCCTCCTTGGCCCCAGGAAGCAGCCCAAGCCGTGTTTGCTTCCCCAACATGTTAATGCAAACAGCCTGCCTCGCAAACTAAAGAGGCACATGCTACCTTAATTACACGGTTGCTATTGAAACACCCGAGTGACAGACAAAACCCGTCATTTGGGAGGGAAATTAGTTGTACACAAACAAGAACACATTTCATCTTGAATTAAAATCGCCGACGCTCCCTTGGCAGAGAACTCGGGCGGTTTCGCTTCCTTTCTTCGCAGCGTTACCTCCTCTCCTCCGCGGGAGAGTTTCTTGGCACCGGCCCGGGCTTTGAGGCCCCCGAGGCTCCTCCTGTAATCCCCCTTCTGGCTCATTCTCCGGCCTTTGTTGGGGCTACTTGCTCCAGGCCACCTCGAGCCTCCGCCCGCCCTCCCCGGCCCTGTCCCGACCTGTGACGGTCCCCTCCCCCAGCCCCTAGGGAGTAAAAGATGTCAAGTCTGGGAGGAGCTGCCCCCCCCACTCCACCCCCCACCCCCCTCCTCCCCCACTCCCCACCCCCACCAGGGCTCACCAAGGTGAGCGAGTGATTGGACATGATGAATAACAGTCCGCCCAAGACGCAGCTCGGGAAAGTGCTCGCTTTAGCTGAAAACTCCCAGATTTATTGCCGAGCGCCACAAATAATGAAATCATCAATCTTCCACCGACTTCCAAAGGGAATCCGGCCGCAGCGAGTTTCAACCGGGCAGCGGGGGAAAGCCCAGCCGTTCCGGGTCTGGGGCCTCCCTGCCCACGCTGCGTCCACTGTCCTTCCTTCTCCCACACCCTGGGGACTGTGTCCAGTGGACACCCCGGCCCTGAGGCCTACCCTGAGCAGGAGGGGGGGTCACCGACACTCTGACCTGCCCCCCAAAAGGGCTCTGTGGTCCTTGACCCCAAAACTCATTAACTCACTTAGGACTGACACCCTCAATCCTCTGGGGGGGAGCGTCGGCCCTCAGCCCCTGCCTCCTCAGTCACGGTCACACTTACGTGTTACTGACATAAAGCGACCTAATTTTCATCGCTTGGCTGGGAACATCTCAATAACACTCTCCCTGAAATCTGACACAGGCGTGCATTTCAAGGCTGCCAGAATCTAGGACGCACTTTCAGAACTTTCTACATCCTGAAGACCCAACTGTCAGGACAGGCACGCCTCAGTCAGAGACCCAGCATTGGTGGCAGGGGACGCCCTCCCCCCACCCTCCCCCACCTCATATCCACCGCCCACAGAAGCCTAGGAAACGCAGGCCGTACATTTGGGGCTTCGGTAGGGCAGGAAGCAGGCAGGCCGGAAGTGGATTTGGAGGCCGGGTGTCTGCCCACCGTGCTCGGCACACACTCCTCTCGGCTGGTGCTTCTGTCATTCCTGACACAAGGCCCCACGCACTCGGGTACGCCCCTGCCCCGCAGCCACTAGAGTCTGCACCGTGCTGGGCCCCAGCATCTTCAGCTGGGTCCTTCTCAGTCTGAGGGTCCAGGCAGGGGCCCTGAGGTCGGCCACATGGCCCCGGGGGAAAAGGGAGGTCGGTTCCCTCCCCAGCGTAAGGCCAGCAGCTCCCCTGTATTGGTTTCCCAAATTAGAGCTTGACGAGGTCCCCTTTAAGAGTAAGAGTTTGGGAGGGGGGCACGTGGGGGGCTCGGTCGGCTGAGCGTCCGACTTCGGCTCACGTCATGATCTCATGGTTTGTGAGTTCGAGCCCCGCATCAGTCTCGCTGCTGTCGAGTTCCGGGGGCTAAACAGAAGGTTGAAAACTACAATCTACATCACCCTCTGAAGAGAAAAGCTGCTCGGTCAGGTCACATGGTTTCTGAAACTCTGGTACGATCCCCCCAAAGGTGATTTGGGGCCCTTAAAAGATGACCATTGTTCGTTTTAATAATATAAGACTATTAGACGTGTATTATAAAAAATGGAGTAGAGTAAATCCATAACTTCACTGATACCATTGCCTACGATGAATGAAAGGGTTTTTTTTTTCAAGTAAATTGATTTAAAAGAAAAATGTTCATAATATTAAAAGTTGTGTGTACAAATGATAACACTCATAGGATTAGTTCCCATAGCATAGCTCAGGGAACGCCCAAAGGTAGGGCAACTCTGTTGCAGTAGAAAAATCCCGAGTCGACTTGGTGAATTTAAGGCTGTCCGTGCAGTACCGTAAGGACGCGGGAAGCCCCGGGCCTCCCTCCTTCCGCACCACGGGTACAGCTTCAAGTAACGGCTTCTGGTAAGGGCGCAACAATCATTATCTTATTCAGCTTTAAAGAGGCAAGACAGCAGGGGCGCCTGGGTGGCTCAGTCGCTTAAGCGTCTGACTCTTGATTTCGGCTCAGATCATCATCTCACGGTTTGTGAGTTCAAGCCCCGGATCGGGCTCTGCGCTGACAGCTCAGAGCCTGCTTGGGATTCTCTCTCTCTTCCTCTCTCTCCATCCCTTCCCTTGGCTCTCTCTCTCTCTCTCTCAAACAACAAAAACATTAAAAAAATAAAAATGATAATGATAATGAAAAAAAAGCAAGACAAGAAAATGAGTCAACAGGAGGAGAAAACAGGAACCTCGGTGAGCAAGGGAGGGCAGGCAGAGCCGGCAGCAAGGGGCACTAGAAGGCAGGGAGCTCTGAGCAGTGGATGGGTGGGCACAGGCTGAGGACGAGGCCGTGAGTGCAGGGCGATGATAAGAAAACCCAAAGTTGGGGCGCCTGGGTGGTTCAGTCGGTTGAGCGTCCGACTTCGGCTCAGGTCGTGATCTCACAGTCTGCGGGTTCGAGCCCCGCGTCAGGCTCTGTGCTGACAGCTCAGAGCCTGGACCCTGCTTTGGATTCTGTGTCTCCCTCTCTCTCTCTGCCCTTCCCCTGCTCACACTCTGTCTCTCAAAAATAAATAAAACATTTTAAAAAAAAGAAAGAAAGAAAGAAAGAAAACCCAAAGCTACCAACGGAATTAGGATTGCCCCGTGCCAAGGACACACGAGGCATGTGACAGTCCTATAAGGAGCCGGGGACGAACAGACTGAGTTACCAAGGGCTTCCGAGAGACAGTGGGACAGATTTCACAAGACAGGCCCTGAGGCTGCAGAAAGTCTAAATTAAATCTCTGCAATACCGTAAGCACATGGGAAGCCCGGTCCTTCTGGTAGGGAGGATGAGAAAGTGGTTGTCAGAAAGAAACGGTGGCCAGAAGATGCGGTCTTTTTAACACAGGCAAAAATGTGTGTGTGTGTGTGTGTGTGTGTGTGTGTATGTGTGTGTAAATATATGTGGAGAGAGTAAGCAAGAGCAAGCTAGATAAAAAAGTGGAGGAGGGGCTCAGGCGGTTAAGCCTCCGACTTCCGCTCAGGTCATGATCTCACCGTTTCTGAGTTCGAGCCCGCATGGGGCTCTGTGCTGACAGCTCAGAGCCTGGAGCCTGCTTCGGATTCTGTGGCTCCCTCTCTCTCCGTCCCTCTCCCACTCACCCCTATCTGTGTCTCTCTCTCAAAAAATAAACCCTAAAAATATTTTTTTGAAGAAATGGAGGAATGAGAAAAAAAGAAAGAAAGGGACCGTGAGGCAAGCAATTGAGGCGATTCCTTTCCTGATGTCGCAGCGGGAGTTTCTCTGACCCCAGAAAGCCTGGGCAGCCACCCTCAGCCCGCCCCTTGGAGCTTGCCCGCACTGAGGTTAACCCACCGTCCTTTGTCCTGTGAGTCTGCAGCCCGCCCCCCGCGCCCGCGGCCGCCTGCCTCGGGTCCCCCACCCCCGCCGCTGCATCCCGGCTACCGCCCCACCCCGCCCCCACCTCGCTTCTCTGACCGCAGAGCCCCCCTCGCCTGCATGAGGCCGTTTCCCGCGGCACACGGCCGTGCAGGGAAGTAACTGCATCCGCCACTGATTCCCCTCCGCATCCCGCGTTACCTCCAAGACAGCATCGCGACCTGCTGCTAGTATGTCCCCCGAGCCCCTCGCGGGGCCTGGCTTGCCGACCTTCGGAACCAAGAGAGAACCGGCCCCCTCTGTCCAGGCTTGTTGTCCTCATTTCTCTGGTTACCATCCTTTTCCAGCAAGCGGTGCTGACATAGTTTTCTTCCCAGTGAAAGTTTTTCGGTGAAAACAAAAATGTGCTTATTTAAAGAAAAAATATTTATGCATGGGGTCAGCCAACTGTGCCCTGCAAGCTGCCTCCTGGCTTTTGTGAACCCGTTTCGCCGGCACACGGATTCCCTTGGATCTTGCCTCTGGTCGAGCGGTTGGGGCCACACGACGGCCACATGGAGAAGCTGCAACAGAAACAGCCGCCCATGAAAACGCGCTCACGGAAAACGCGCGCCCGCCCCCGGAGCGAGGGGTCACCCTGCGGGTGTGGGGGTGCGGGAAAGCGGAGATAATAGCCTTCCAGTGGTTAAAACTGGGTAACTTTGGAGCTTGGGCCCCGGGGCGAGCCGGCGCCCCGCACACCCCACCCCCGCCCGCAGTCGGCTCCCTGCTCCCGCCGCATCCTCGGTTTCCCCGGCTGTAAAATGGGAAAACGGGCCCCCCTCGCGGGGCCCTCGCGCGGAGAGTGCGCGCACGCGGGACCCGCGCAGGCGCAATGCCGGCGTCGAGCGGACAGCCAGGGAGCGGCCGCGACGGTCACGGTCATGGCGGGTGTAGTGGGGAGAAGACACCTGTCACCAGCGGGGCTGAGAGAGGGGAGCTTCCGTCGTGCAGGAAATGATCTAGAAAAGCCACCGAGGTGTGACCTTGTGGCCCCAAGGCTGGAAGAGGGCGCAGGGCGGCAGCTGGGGAGCCACGCGCCGCAGGTGGGTGGCTTTCGGGGTGACGTGGGGGGGGATTGGGCGCCTCCTGCTGCTGGAGTTGGCGGGGGGCCGGAGGAGCGGGGCGGCCAGAAGACCACCCAGACTGCCTGCGCGTGGGCCCCGGGGTCCCCACCACACGTGCCCCTCCTGGCGGCCTCCGGCGGGGACTGCAGGGGAGGAGGGTCCCGCAGGAGGCGGAAGAGCTTAACGGGCGCGGAGAGGACCGGCTGGCAGGGGCCGGAAGTGGGGGCGGAGGGGCCGCGCAGGCCTCGGCGCCGAATCGCAGGGACCGCGTGGACGGCCTCGGACTTGCCCCGGGTGCGGAACCCGCGCCCGGCTCGCTCCGAGGTGCCGCGGCCCCGCGACTCCCAGTGAGCGTCCTGGGACACCACAGGCCGGGTCGGGAACGCGAGCCCAGGCCCACGACAGACAGGAGAGTGTTCCCCTCCTTCCTTCCGTGGGTCTCCACAGCCAGGGCGCTCTGACAGCGCTGTGCACCTCCCGACCTGTCCGCTACGTTCCTTGAGCTTGCCTGTCCCCGTCGGTGTGGCCATCACCGGTGGGACGCCCGCCCCCCCCCAGGCACCTACCGTAAAAGCCAGAGACAATTGTTTGGAGCCCTGGATGGAGTACATGTTTATCTTGTTAAAGAATTCCTCCCTTTGGTTCTCACTTCATCCTAAGTCAGTGCCTGAGGCAGCTCTTTCTGGAAACTTCCACTTGCCTGAGCCAATAAGCCCCTTTTTGCCTTGGCCTACGGGTTTTCTTTATAATTTGGCAATCGAAAACATTTCTAATTTATAGAAGCCAGAGGAGGCAGTCACAATTACCTATCAGCTGTACTACTAAGGAAACTGAGGGTCCTTCTACCAAATAACCCTGTCTGCTCCTTCTCTCCCAGCCAATGGCAAGAGAGAGAGAGTCCGTGCCCACATCCCATTGGCCACCTTAAGGTCACAAGGGAATCACGGTCTTTATTCCAGGCAGCCGGCTTCCCTGCTACTATGCGGGCCATGGAGACCGGGAGTGGGAGGGCCCACAGTCTGTGCCCCAGCTCCGCAACGCTGTCCTGTCCCCCGACAGGGCAGCCGTGAGGGGGGACCTGACCTGCAAACCTGACACCAGTGTGATGGGGCCTCTTTATCAGCCTGGCCGGGTCATCCCCGTGGGGGGACAGCACTCACATCCGGGCATCGGATCGAGCCTTCTGCAAAGGGACAGGCCCGGGGAGGCAGGGCAGTGAGCGGATGGGGAACCGTACCCACAGAGGCCTTTGCCGCCTTCCTGGGACTCCCGGGAACCCCAGGGCCTTCCCGGGTGCAGCTGGCTGCTCCCCGCACGCACCAGACGCTAGAGACAGATGCCGAGGTGAGGGGACCCCCAGGGCTGTCACCCTGCTTTGGGCTAGAAACTCCACCCTTTGAGCAAGAGGCTCATTAGCGCTCCCGTGTGCCGTGTGCAGGGGCGCAGTCTGTCACCTGCTAAAAATAGGCTGCCTTGTGTTCTCGCCTCCACAGGTGCAGCGGAGTTTGGGGAAATACTGCCGTTTTTAGCACCGGGGCCTGTGGGAGACGGCTGACGACGCGCCTTTTGAGAACGAGGACCCAGACCAAGGAACGCGCCCCTGCTCCTGCCCACCCTGCCCCTGCGTGCAGGGACCTCTCACACCATCACGTGCTAATCAGCCCCAAGGCCAGGAAAATCTCAGCACAGGACTTGAGCTTCTGAGGGTCTGACCTAGGATGTATGACGTCACAGATGGGGGCAGGGGGTGCCCACGGTTATGGGTTCCTCAGAGCTTCAAGGAGGGCCCAGCGGTCCTGCAAGCTCTGTGTCCAGGTGCCACTGCGGAGCTCCGTGCGGGCCGCAAGGTTCGCCATGCTGTGTAGACCGCTGCGGGGCTCCATGCGGACCACAGGGTTCGCCATGCCGTGTAGACGGCTGCAGGTTCTGTGTGGGCCACAGGGTTCGCCATGCCGTATAGACAGCTGCGGGGCTCCGTGTGGGCAGCAGGGTTCACCGTGCTGTGTAGACGTGCCGTGCAGACACCGGGCCGGCAGTCCGCAATGTCCAAACAGGATTCTGTTCGGCAGAGAACACTGAGCTGCGGACTGCACGTGGGTGAGCAGCTAATTGCCCGATCCCTGGAAATACACAGATTGAATCGCTGCCCAGCTCCTCGGGTCACTGGCAAGCGTTTCTGGTGAGCGGGTCAGGGACCGGCCTCGGACGGCTGTTCCAGCCCGGCTGCGGGCGGATCTGGCTCCACAGAGCAGAGCGTCTGGCTCACGTTCAGCTGCGATCCGGCCTCCCGGGAGGGGCCATTTTTGCCGTCATCTCTGGTTTTAGGGTCTCCTGGGAGCGAGGAGCAGTCTCTCCATCCAGGATCACGGCTCAGAGCCCCTCACTTCCCCGCCCGCCGCAGGTGGAGCCCACGTGTGACGTGAACTTGAGCGCAGTCCGTCTCGGGTCGTGAAGCTACAATCTGCTCATTCTCACCTGGGGCCGGACGCCCGGCCCCCCACCTGCCGGCACTCCAGCCCTTTTCTCAGGCTCTTGGGAACTCGGGTGTTCGCTCGTCTTCGCAGGGGCGGTGGGTTCGAGTCTGGAGCCGAGGGTGGGAGGTCACGGGGGAAGGGTGGAGTCTGGAAAAGAGGAAAAGCTACCTTTATTTTGCGACTTTGGAAGCCAGATGTCGGAATGCTGAGACGTTTCATCTAAGGAGGTCACAGAGTGAAACCGTTCGCGTGTGGGTACCTGGGCAGGTAGACGGGACAGCCCGGGGCAGGCTCCGGGGAGCACAGTCCCGGAGCAGCGTCTCGGTGCTCAAATCGCAGCCCACGCTCACTAGCTGCGTGACCTCACCGAGTTACCTACCCTCTCCCTGCCTCAGTTTCCACGGATCGTGACCGTCCCTGGCGCACAGGACCAGTGGACGGACTAGAGCAGAAGGTATCGGGAGAGTCCTCAGCAGGGTCTGCCCACGGGACGCGAGGGTTTGAAACATCAGAGATCGTCACCGTCCCTGTCGTCACCACCGGGAATGCTTTCGACGACGCTCCGACGACCTCCGTTTCTGGCCCCGTCAGCTCCGCGCGCGCTTCTGCTGCGATCAGTTTCGTCTCCTGGGTCAGACCTCTCCCGGCAGAGCCGCGGGCCGAGAAGGACACTCTGCGGTCATCCGTCTCCTCACCGCCAACGGCCTGCGATGTCGCTGAGCCGCGGCAGGTGCCAGCCCGCGTCCCTCAGACGCGCAGCACTCGACAGGGCACGGGGCCCGTGCTTCCTCGTTTCTCCTTCCCAGCATCGGCTGATCCGGACGCGGCCGGCCTCGTTCAGGCCTCCCCGCCCCCGCCCCGCCCACCGGCCACCCTTCCCGCACCTGCGCGCTCCTCTCTGCGTCAGACCCCCCCCAGCGTCCCTCCCGTGGGCACGGATGGGTCAGACCCTGTGCCTCTCGGGCCCCGCCTCTGCCCCCGCCACCCCTCACACCTGCCACCCTTCCCGGCGCTGCTGCGTCCTACGTCCCTCAAGCGTGTCCCTCTCCAGGTGCCTCCGCCAGGAGTGACCGTCCCTAAATATGCCCGCCCCCGGCTTCCTTCTCCTCGTCAGGCAAGACAGATCGAGTGGCCCCTCCTCAAAAGCCTCGCAGCTCCCCCGTCCAGTCACCGGCACCCCCTGGCGTGTGTCGTGTCCCTGTTCCTTGCCTGCCCGGGGTCTTCGTGGTCCTGCAGTTTATCAGGTACACATTTCCTCTCTGTCCTTCCCTCCCCAGCGTAAGTTCCAGGAGCACAGGGACGCTGGCAGTGCTGGTCACCCCTGCACCCCCTGCCCCGAGTAGGCGCTCAGCAATATTCACGGGGACAAATGAGGAATCGCAGCGGCCCGGGTCGGGGAGGGGACAGCGCGCCCTTATCATAACGGACAATGATCACAACAATATCACCTTGTGTTTACAATCTGTTTTACAGTCTGCAGGTACTTAAGCACCTGCCATCCCCGGAAGGAAGAATGAAACACAACTCTAGACATGTAAGCCGGAAAAGGGAGGGAAGAAGGAGAGATTTAGAGTGTGCGAGGCACATGATTTCCAGCACCGAGTGGGAGCATATGTTTCTTCCTGGTCTCAAGATAAAAGAAGGGGCACTCAGAAAAGAGAAACCTTGAAAATACCGACGCCTTTTTCTACAGGTTAGCCCGCAGCAGAGCGTCAGGGAATCCGCAGTCGCGGAGGCTTCGGGGTATTTATTTTTTAATTAAGAAGCAGCAGGAGAGGAGGCAGGCGGCCCCGAGCCCAGAGCTCTGGAGCGTCCGTCTGCGTCTGGTGACTGGTGGCAGCTGGCCCACGCGCGCATCTCAGGGAGCGAGGCCGCCGCCCCTCCCCGCGGCCCCTTCTGCTCCCGTTTAAGGACAACTGACCTTTCGCGGCTTGTCCCTTGAGAGCCGGTGGGGGCGAAGCTGCCGTCACAGGCTGAACCTCAGAGCGTTCCCGCAGAACTCTCTCCTCCTGGACCCGGAGCACCGATTCCAGGGCGGCCTCTTAACCGATTCATCTGCGACCCCGACTGGTGACCCGCTGACGACAGTGGGCGGACTCAGGGCCCTGACCTCGTGTGGGGACTGGGGTCCCGAGAGCTTCCGTGCAGTACCTCGCTTACTCCTTACCCGGATGCGGCCGCATGGCCTGACCCGGACACCCGGACGCGGTCACACGGCCCGACCCGGACACCTGGACGCGGCCGCACGGCCGGATCAGGAGCCACGTGTCCCAGAGGAGCAGAGTCGGGGGTGGGGGCGGGGTCCACACTCCCTGGGGCCCACGACCGCAGCCCGCAGAGCCCGGGTCCAGGCGGCACCCCTGACTGCTGGCCGCCCACGGACTGTGCCCTCGCTGGTGGACGAGGGGCCTCGGTGACCGCCCCGGGCATCACTGTTCCTCTTTCCTGGAAGAAGTCCCCCTCCTTCAAGGCCGTGAAGCCAGTGCGGGGGTGCTGACCAAGACTTCTCTGAGGGACTCAGAACCGTGGCAGAAGTCCCGAAACCGGAGGCATTGGAACCCAGTCGTTAAAGAGAGAGTGCCGGAAACGTCCACGAGCCTGCGACTGCCACCCCCACCTGAGAGAAGAGGTTTGGAAGGAGAATCTGGGGGGGACTTCACAGGACAGGACGCTCTTCGGCCCAGAGAAAGTGGGGCGGCTGTGAGGGACCCTGAGGAGGGCAGGTGCTGCCAAGAAGGGACACACGGCTGGAGCCCCAGGGCTGCCGGGAAGCCTAAGGTGCCAGAAGCTTCCCAGGTGTTTGGCCTGGTGTCAGTTCTCCACCTCCTTGGGAGCTTCCCAGGTGAAGTCTGGAACTGGTCCCCCCTATGCTTTTAGAAGTTTATACGGAGGCCTTGACTGGGCCTGTGACGTATCCTGCCTGGATGGTCTCAGCCCTACTTCTCCACAGACAGGGAGGGGTGAGGAGCCTGCGACCGCCATTTCTAGTTCTTGAGCCACCTGGCGGCCTCGTCCTGATGATCACCTCTTCGAACACCTGGTCCCCTGCGAACTGGAAGGGGCCCCACCCATCCCGGGGACGCTGTCCAGCTGCTGAATCAACCCACCCTGAGGTCCACCTGGCGGCTGGTCTTTGCCATAGGAGACAAATTCCCCACCACGTGAGTCAGATTCCTTAGGGGTTTGGGTTACATGCGCACAAAGCAAGCTAACTGACATGTCATGCCTTCCGAGAGCCTCGCCTGCCACCCCCCGCCAGCAGTCACAACCCCGCCCTTCTCGGGACCTGGGGACCCTTCTCATTGCACTGCCCCGCTGCACGCTGTGTGCTATTGATGTTCCCGCTCCTGTCCCCCCGCCAGCCACGTGCTGAGAACGAGACCTGATCCCTCTCTCTCCTCCTCGGCCCAGGGCCCTGCCCTTAGTAGGTGCTTTGTAGGTTTCCTTGCCCAAGTGAATGAATCATCAGAAGCCAAACATCTCCGTTTTTGTTTTCAGCTAAGGCAAATGAGATTTTTTGGTTTTATTCTAGTCCATCACCTTAACCACTCGGCCACGACTACACCTTTCGGTTTTATTCTAAAAGAAACACATCATTGCCCCATAAACTGCTGTTGCAGACTGTATGGCCACAGTCTGGCATCAACAGCTGTGAATATTAAGATGCTTTATTGTAATAACCTTCGTGTCCATAAAACCTGCTTCCTCTTCTTTCCAGGTGAAGACGTCTGAAGACACAGAAATTTCCTTCCAACAAATATGCCTTTTACAGATGTAGCTCATTCCAACAAGCGCGTGAGGACAGGGGGCTGCCCAGATAAACATCTACAAAGGGCCCAGGGGACTCGGAGCCACCAATGGGATTTCCACTAACTCATCTCCTCAGTAACAGAGGGCTGCACCTCCTTATCGCCAATGAACTTCAACCTGCAGGATCCAGGCTGGGCCTGTCCAAGAGAAGAGAACGCACAGACCCCTCTGGGTGCCCCTGGAGATGGGCTTTCAGGAAGGGCAGGATGGTCAGGGAAAATCAGAGCAGACGTGGCAGGGTGCAAAGAGGGCACGGGAGCTGAGGGCGGGGACAGCCGGCCCGCAGCAGCAGGACCAGGACACGCCGCAGCAGGTTTCTGAAATCCTGGTGTCCCCCAGAGCCTGGCCCACCCAGAGTCTTCCCCATTGTTGCCAGTCAACAACAACCCCACCTTGCCAGTGGTTCAGCCAGGTCCGCCACGCACACACGGCGCAAACATCTGTCTTCTCTCGCTGAACTACTCCAGGTACCTCCTCACTGGCCCTGGCTTCCGTGCTTGGTCTCTGTAGAGTTTATCCTCCACCTGTAGCAAGAAGGGTCCATCCTGGGGCTTTCCCAGGTTCAGCACTGAAATTCTTGTGTCCCAGAAAATCCCTAACCCAGGCAAACCAACGGGGCTCACCACCCTGGTGTCATGACTGGCAGCTCCTACATAACTCTGACTGTCCTTGCCCCTACTCATCCCACTGTTGTGGGCACAGCATTATTCTTTTTTCTTTTTTTATGACTATTCCAGGCACACTCCCACCACAGGGCCTTTGCACATGCCATTTCCCCTTTCCCAGACATGTACATCCAAACCTCCCTTAATTCATTCAGGCCTCCGTTCAACTGGCACATCTCACAGAGGACTTTCAGGCCCCCCAATCTAAAGTAGCCCCCCCAGAACTCTCTATCCTAATACACTGCTTGATTGCTTGATTTTTATAACCTCTTTAATACCTAGAATAACACTTATATACGTATATGTGTGTGTGCATGTGTGTTGTGTACATGCATTTACATATCTGTGTGCGCACACACACGTGTGTATATCTGTGCGGTTGCACTTGGGGGGGGGTCCTTGACGTTCACCGCCCCCGCCCCCCCCCGCCGGAAGGTCAGCTCCACGAGAGCCGGGCTTCAGTCTGGTGCGCTCACAGCAGTAGTCTTGGTGCTAGAACGGCGCCCAGCACACAGGAGTTGCTCTGCAAGGAGTCGGCAAACGAGTGAATTGAACGAGCGAACGCTGCACCATTCCGAGCCTGCTGCCTCAAAGGAGAACTCGGGGAGACGAACGGCAGCGGCCTGGCCCGGAGCACCCGGACCCGGGGCTGGACGCCTTGTGCCGTGTCCCCCCGGGCGAGCCTCCAGGAGCCCGAGCCCCCCCGGGGTCTGCGCCACTCGGCACGAAGGATCCCTGCACGGTCGCCTGACCGCAGGAATCACCTCAGAGCCAGAGGTGGGCTTGGCCCCACCGTGTTTTCCTGGAACAAGTCCGAGATCGCCGGGCATGCTGTCTCCGGTGACCCAGTTCCTGGATGGTCACCACGCGCCGCCCTGCTGTCCATCCGGACGGAGCCGATGGTCGGGCAGGTGCGGCTTGACCAGACCGAGCTCTCGTCCTGGGCCCCCCACACTCCGGGCGGTGAGACGCAGGCCACGAGGGGATGTGACCGGCCACGGGCACTCGGGGCGCCGGGCCGGAGCCGGCCAAGACCAGCTTCCTCCCAGGCCAGGGCGCCTCCCTGAGGGAAGTTTCTGGGAGCCTTGGCCCTGATCCCTTCTCTCACCACTCCTTGTGAGTCAGGCAGGAGGGATCACTAGGGCCCAACTTGGCAAAGGAGGAAACTGAGGCACAGCCAAGATAAGTGACTCACCGGTTTTCAAAGGGCTCATTACCATGGGCCCATGGCCAGGTGGTTACCGTGTGGGCCTGAGCCCGCAGGCTGGGCTGGGTCCTGGCTCGGCCACTTTCGAGCGGAGAAATTGCTAGCCCTTGTGTGCCTCCGTTTTTCCGTCTGTAAATTGGGTAATCTGCCTAATTGACCCACAGCCGCTCATCAGCGTGATGAGACCGGGCATCGCGGGGGGGAGCCCGACTCTGGAAGGTGATGGTGGGTCAGCCACCAGCCCTTCCGCTCGCTCCCTCCAGGTCCCTGGGCGAGTCACCAACCACCCGTCTGCAAATGGAACCATTACTGCCTAGGGGGAGAAAACTATAAAAAGTCTCTACTCTGAGCTCACTTCCATGTTTCCAGATCCCAAGATAAACCTGTTCCTCATAAATTCTTCCACCGAGTCAACGATTCTGGGAACAGGACCCATGAGAACAGAGACTGACCAAAGCACAAGAAGTTTCCTTTTTGCAAAATCACAATACTTGCCTGACCAGTGCCCACGGCGTTTGCAGCTGGCACGCTCCCAGTTTTGCTTCCTTCCCCTCTGAGTCCTCTTGTTCTCCGTGTTCGGAAAGGCGCTCCCTCTGGGGGTTCCCGGTAGCCATTCCATTGCAGTTTGAGTCTCGGAGTTTTTGAAAGTTCAACATGAAACCCCGAATCAGATTTCTATTAGCAAGGAAGAGAGGGACTAGATACGGGTAAGCAACTGGTACTTGCTGCCACAAACTCTTTGTCAGGCTCCCTTGTTATATCTGTTTTACTTACCAGACTTTAACCCAGTGGTTCTCAGCCAGAAACCATTGTATCCCCGGGCAGATATCTGGAGTCGTGTTGGTTATCACAGCTGGGGGGGAAGTTACTACTAGCATCTAGCAGGTAGAAGCCAGGGATGTTGATAGACATTCTAGAATGCATAGAACAGCCCCAAATGTTAATAGTACTGAGGTTGAGAAAGTCTCATCTAATCCTTTGGAAGCAGAATAGGGCCGCCAAGTGTGGCATAGGACAAGCTTAGACATATACTAAGAATTATTCATTGTGTGTCTAACATTGAAATTTAACTGGGTGTCCTTCATAGTTCAGTTTTGCAGCCGATGGGGGAATCTCTCTTGGGAGCCGGGACAGTGTGTTTCCAATTCTGATTCAATGAACCCTCATTGTGTCCCTTTCATGAGCCAGGAAACCGGGGCTCAGAGAGGTCAGCTAAGGAGTCACCAGCCCCAGTGGGGGCAAAGCCCACATCAGTTAGAGCCTCGCTCGGCTCTGCTTTTATTAACGGGTCAGCTCACAGGTGACTTTCCAGGTGGGTCAAGAAAGACCAAGTGGGTTTGCACTCATGGTCACGGGGACCCTGCTCAGCCCCTTTAGGAAGTACCGTCAGCAGAGACCCAGAGGTCTGCCTTCTCCACACGGATGTGCTAGGAAGCCGCTGTCACGGGCTCGTGTTTTCACATGGTGAGATGTTTAGTCCTCCTTGTCCACTTACCCGGAAGACAACCCTTGGTGGGTGACCGGAGGCTGCGGGACTGACTCCCACTGATGAGAAGCCTGACCGCGTCTCACTGGCCTCCAGCCCCCAGGAGATGGCAATTACACCTGTTTGTAATCCCGCCCCCCACCGCCCAAACTAGCTCTATATCCCTGAACTTGCACTTTTAGGCATTAGTATAAATTACACGACACAATTATCTGTAATTAAGGGAGAAGATGCGTGTGTGCTGAGTTTTGCTGGAGTAAACCCCGCCGACGCCAGTGCACCGGCCGCGGGGAGGCGGCCCGGAACACCATCCACTTTCTTCTGACTTAATGGGAGTTCGTGTGGCCATTTTGCACGATCATAACATCTCAAGACGTATAAACAGTTTGTCTCTAACATAATCGCGTTTCTCCCAACAGGACAGCTTGGGTTTAACCGAAATCTTGGGCAGAATTGATGGCGGCATGTACAATGTTGAATGACACTGAGATTTTGTGATACAAGCCATTTCCGGAGCTCAGTCTGATCACAAGCCCCTGAGAGAGACAGTCTCCACCGCACTGCTGGAGGCAAGTTTCAGCTCAATTTCGAGAGCCCCGAAAGCCACCCGTGTCCCTCTTCTGTGTCCTTGTGCTCGGAGCATCCAAATGTATCCCCAAGCCACGTTTTTCCTTTAACGTTTCTCCTTTACACATCGATTTGATTGAGACACACTTTACAAGCTCGACTTTTCCCACTCTCATAAAATCCCATCTGGTCCGAGCTCCAACCCATACTTAGCAGAAAGTGCTCAGACGAAAACGGTTCAGATTGTATTTCAGCCTCTTAATGGAAAGATACACACGGCACAGGCAATTATTTTTGTCACCGGGCATAGGTCAGGTATTTTCTGCAAAATGCCTCCAAGAAAAACACAGAGGGGGAAAAAACGAGGCTTATATTCATCCAGAGAAAGGTTCCCTTGAGGTGAAACCAGCAAAGGGGTGGGGAGTCAGGAACGGCCTGAACAGCCAATTATCCTGTCAAGATGCTCACGGTGAGAGATGCCGTCAGGGTGACGAGGGACCCGGGAGGAGAAGGGCTGTCCCAGGCAGTGGGGTTGGAGACGGGCAGGGGCCGGGGTGTCAGGAAGCCAGAGGGTCCCGAGAATCACCCTGAGCCCCCCCCAGGCCCCGGCTCAGTGTCTGAGCGACTTTCCAGGCAGGAGGGGGGACATCTGAGCGCCTGAGGCCCCACAAGTCTCCCAGCAGACACTGAACTCCCAAACGGGGTCAGGAGTCCCCACCTGCCCGGAAGGAAGCTGGAAACCTTAGGCTGAGGCCTTGGATCCAGGGGACCGTGGAGTTGGCTGTGCATCACGGGAACGAGACGTGGCCAGAGGGCGCTTCGCAGGCCCTTGGACTCTGTGAGCGTCTGAGCGGACGGTCAAGTCCTCACCTGAAACCCGATCTGCGGCCCGTGCCTACAGTGAGCGCTCACACACATGCTTGCACACTCACGTGCACACACACAAGCACTCCCCTGCAGACACGCACACACAGACACATAGGTGCACACAGGTACCCCAGAGGCACTCACAAACCAGATTAGTCCCCTCCTCCCTACGGAAGGGTAATCAACCCCGGGGGGGGGGGGGGGGCGCCGGAAAATATCAAGTAATCAAGGGACACTCGGCCCCGCCCACAGCCCCCTTCTGTTGGCCCCGCCCACAGCCCCCTTCTATTGAGTCTGCTTGCCCATCAGGTATTGTGTCTCCTTGATGGGGAGCAGGGGACGGAGCAGAAGACCGAGGGCAGGGCCCATCTGCGGAAGTGAGAGTCAACTTGAGGCCCCAAGGAAGTCAGTGTGTGGTAACGCAATGGTTTTCAAGACCGCTGGCCTCTAGCCACACGCATTTGCAGACTTGCCAGCAGTAAGAGCAAAACAAAAACCATCGTATTTCAGATAAACAAAGAATAATGTTTTAGCGTATTACCAAATATTACACGAGACCTGGTTATACCAGAAAATTATTTGTTGTTTATCTGAAATTCAAATGTAACTGGGATCCCGGCATGTTCTCCGGCAGCCCTGACCCCCTCCGGCCCCTTTCCACACACGCACTCGCACACTTTCCTCTGGATAAAATCATATCCAGGACCCAACATAAAAGTCAGATCTCACCCCTGAGGCTCGCGGCCCCGATCCTCACGGTTGGGGCACCGCTGGGACTCCGGTGCAGTGGAGAGGGTAGGTGTCCCAAACCCAGGCACAGCTTCCTCTGGGTGCAAACCCACTTGCCAGCCTTGTGACCTTGGACAAGACCCTTTACCTCCTGAGCGCCCGTTCGTTCATAAGATTCAGCTTACATTTGAAGCGGGTGTTTGCACATCTGCACCTGTGGGGATGCCCGCCAGCCCCCTCCCCTGCCCCACGGTGCCACCCTCCCTTCCTCCACCCTCCCCGGCTCTCCAGCAGGGTCTCTGGGGACAGAGCAGCAGGTAGGAGGGCCTCGCCCTGCAGGACGCCGGCGTCTCTCCCCAGGGCGGCAGGAGTCACTCTCATGTCCCAGTTAATAGTGAAGGAGGGGATTTCTCGCCGCCTCTCGGCTCCCATCACGGAACCGCCAGAGGGTTTTCATTCAATTAGAGCCATTCCTGCGATTATGAAGGGGCAGGGAGGACAGGCCGGAGGCCGCTCACCTGGAAGAGAGAGTCTTCCGGCTTTGCTTGTCCTGCATCCTGGAGGACAGAAGGCTCATCAAAACGGCCCGGCCAGGGCTGCAAATCGGTGTCCTAGTAAGCGGCCGGAAGGGCGACGGCGGCGGGCTCGGCTGACAGGAGGCTCCCCGGACATTTGCCCATGAAGGATGGGCCTTCCTCGGCCACGTTTGTGTACCTGCCACAGAGGAGGGGTGGGGGTTAGGGTTAGTCTTTGGGTATATTTGCCGCCTTGTTTGCTTTCCTTTTTTTTTGACGTCGAGTTCTTTCGGAACATTAATAATCTGTTAAGTTCCCAAACATACTGGTTGAATGACGAGTGAACTATGAAAAGCCTGGCTTGGAGGACGACCGGGCGCCTGTGTACGTGTGCGCGCACAAGCGCGCAGCGCGCGCGTGTGTGCGTGTGTGTGTGCTGTGTGCGCGTGTGTGTGGCCACGTGAGCCTTTGCGTGTCTAGCTGTCCGGAATGTAGCTCCCGTTCAATGATCATGAAGAGCCAGTTCATATATTTGCAAAGGCAAGTCTGCACGGAGGGCGCCCGCCGGTATTTGAAAGTCATTCACCCTGATGTGGGGACCTTTCTCTCCATCCGCCTGGAACTGGGGAGTGTAAGTGTTGACACGGCAACACGGGGATTGTTTCCAGTCTGCCGGATGAAGCTTTGGGGTGATGGGGGGTTCATGGGGTCCGGAGCCGACGGCCAAGAAAGGACTCTTGAAGACCTCTTTGGTGCAAAATGGTGATTTTATTAAAGCACGGGGCCAGGACCCACAGGCAGGAAGAGCCGCCCCGGGGTCGTGAGGGGTAACTCACCCTCAGATTGGGAGGGGGTCGGTGATGGAGTAAATTCTAAAGTATTTTGGAAACAAGGCTTCCAGGACCCTGAGCGGCTAGCTGTTGCTAGGGAACCACCATTTATCACCGGTTATAAAACCTCAGTCATGAGACCCTTCGGATGCTCGGGGGGGGGGGGGGGGGGGGGGGGGGGGGGGGCGGGGCATAAGCTTGGGGCGTGACCGCCAGCAGATACCCAGGGGCAGCTGAGATAAAGGAAGTAGACTTACAGGTTGGGATGGTGTTAACCTAAGGTTCTCTTTTGCCCCCAGCCAAGTGTCACCCTTGAGACAGCTGAGCCCCTAGAGGGGGTCACTCGCCGGTCTCAAGGACTCGTCAAGGGGCGGTAGGCAGCAAAGGAGTTTCAGTTTTCACTCGCCTTAGTTTCCCACAGCACCACGGCCAGCACCGAAACCCCTTTCCTTTGTTCTTGGGCAGCCGGGAGTGTCCGAGGATGTCACACGGACCCCACCAGCCTGCCTCATGTTCCCTCATCATGTCGGTTCCAGCTAGATGGCGAATATTCCTACCCCATCCTGTCCAAGGACAACCGTCACCTCTTCTTAGGCATCGTCTTTCAAAGGGAGGGCATTCGCTCCGCCCAGAGACCACTCCACCTTGAACGCTGCGTGCTCGCTTAGTATGACCTTGAAACACGGGTCCACGTCGCCCAGTGGCCCTGGCTTCGACTCATAGCCTGATCTGATGAAAAATTTGGACCACGGCTTTGTGTCCCGCGATCCTACTGGAGACTCAGCTAACCTCTGTCCCAGCCCCGGAATCGCTTTCCAAGCCAAGCTTCCTGTGTGCGAGCTGGTGGGCGGAGTCGTCCCCTGAGGGCCAAGAGCAACACCCGAGGCTGTTTGGCCAAGTGGAAGCCAGATGTGTGAGGGGGAGAATGTTGTCGACAGCCTTTCTCAGTGGCTCCCGGTCAGGGTCCGCGGGGTCACGTGACCCACCTCGGCGTCCACAGGAGGGGAGTTTTTTGGCTAAAAGTTTGAAAAAGCTACTAGTGCACAGAAGTTCAGGAGTGGTTCCCACTCTGGTGAAAATTAGATCACCCGAAAAGCTGTCCGAGGCCCGCTCCGGGGAGAGACAGACACCGTGCAGAAGACACCGAGCATCTGAATGCAGCGTCTCTATTTCCGAGAACAGGGAGGCCTGACTGCCTGGGATCCTCAGTACCTTGGAGTCCTGACTGTTTGAACGTGACTTGAGGTTTATACAGCTGCAAAGAGGAGAGTGAATAATTAAGAACGGCTAAAGCCAGGGCTTCCCAAACTTTAACACGCATACGAACCCCCTGGGCTCCCTGCTCGACAGCAGCTATTGAGTCTTTAGGGCTAGGATGACAGCGGAAACAACCTCCCGCGTGAAGCCCAGGCTTCGAGCCCAGGGACCACACTTTGAGTACCGAGCGATCACCTGGGAAACTTTAAAAACCCACCAATGCCTGAGTACTGTCCTCAGAAATGCTGACTTCGTCGCTGTGGAGAATGGCACTGGCGCATTTTAAATCTCCCCAAGTGCCTCCAATGTTCCGCCAAGATTGAGAACCACTGGCTTAAGAAGAGAGACAGTTAATTACCTCACATAACACTAAATACAGCAAGGGACATTCCTCGGACTAGAAATACAAGGATGTAATCAAGGAGCCAGAATCTTCCCGTCCTTCTGCTGAAACCTCTCCATTAGCCCACAATGCCTAATGTCTCAAGGCAGCTGCATGGTTCCAGCCATCACATCCTCGTCCAGGGTAGAAAGAAATGGCAGGACTCTTTACTGCCTCTCTCGTAAGTACGTGGCAGAGTACTTGTTAGAACCGAGCCGCCAGCCCCATCCACGCCCCCCTTAGACGACTCCGTATGTCTCTTCGACCCGTTGTGGGTTATACATAGGATTGCCGGATTTAGCAAATAAACACACAGGCTGTCTGGAATTTGAAACTAGGACATACTTATACTAAAAAAATTATTCACTGTTTATTTGAAATGCAAATTTAACTGAACCCAGTTATACACCCACACGTAAACCAGTCACTGACGAAGGGTAACAGGGCTATCACACCGAGTTCCGTCTTCGGCCCCCAAACTGACCCATCCCTATGTCCGGTTCTCAGCCTGAGTCCCTCTCTCTAATTGGTCAGATCCGGGTCACGTGACCGCCTCTGAGCCAATTGATGGGCCTAGAGGAATGGAAGGTGCTGATTCGTTTAGCCTGGGTCACCTGTGCCGCCTCACCAGACGGCTTTTGTAAGGAGAGCGAGGCAGAAGCGCCAGCCCCCGAACAAGGGTGTACTGGCTGGGCCTTTTATTTTTTTATTTCTGATGCTTTGCTCTCTGGGACCTTGCTGTCGCTGCAGGGACTGTCCCTCCTGAGCCACCCAATTCCTAGAGCTGTGTTTCAAACGCACACAGCCCATCCAGAGCCCACACTCAACCCCCTCCTGTTTCAGGCCCTCACCCTTCCGCCCCGATCCACCTGCCCTAATCACCCCGAGGCCCGGCGCACCAACCAGGGACAGCCTCTCCACCCCGGTGCCCGGCGGTCACTCAAACTAGCCGATCCCCAGCCTGCTCGCCCCGCTCTCTTCCCTCCCTCCGAGATGACAATAGAGGCTCGTGCCACAGAGCCCCCTCTGCCTCCGCCTCTGTCCCTCGGGCACTACCCCCCCCAATGTGTGGCCCTCTATGGCTGCTGTCTTGTTGACCTTGCTATACCTCACACGATCTCTTAATACGCTACACTTGAAAACAGAGGGGAGGGGCGCCTGGGTGGCTCAGTTGGTTGGGCGGCCGACTTCGGCTCAGGTCATGATCTCACGGTCTGTGAGTTCGAGCCCCGCAACAGGCTCTGTGCTGACAGCTCAGAGCCTGGAGCCTGCTTCAGATTCTGTGTCTCCCTCTCCCTCTGCCCTTCCCCTGCTCATACTCTGTCTCTATGTCTCTCAAAATAAATAAACGTTAAAAAAAATTTTTTTAAAAAAAGAAAACAGAGGGGAAATTTTCTCATGTAATAAACATATTTGAATGTGTACTGGAATTCAAATATATTTATTTATTTATTTATTTATTTATTTATTTATTTATTTATTTATTTATTTATTTTTGAGAGAGAGACAGAGTGAGTGGGAGAGGGGCAGAGAGAGAGGGAGACACAGAAACCGAAGCAGGCTCCAGGCTCTGAGCCATCAGCACAGAGCCCGACGCGGGTCTCGAACCCACAAGCAGTGAGACCATGACCTGAGCAGAAGCCGGACACTCAACCGACTGAGCCCCCCAGGCGCCCCTCAAATATATTTATTAGAGGCGCTATGTTAGTGTTGCAGATTTAGCCAGGCACAAAGCCCACACGATGCTTTCGAGACATTCTCATGTGGTAAGATAAGTACATAAAATATGTGTCATGTCAGATAGTGGTGAGGGCTGACAAGGAGGACAGGAGACGGGCAGGGATGGGAGGGACGCTACAGTGGCCACTGGAGGGCCTTCCTGAGGAGGGAACTGAAGAAGATGAAGGAGGAAGCTGGGCAGACAGTGAAGAAGAACAGTGAAGACACCGGGAACTGCGAGTGCAAAGGCCCTGTGGCAACCAGGATTCTAACTGGCTCCTCCTGCTGCTGGCTCGAGAAATGGATTTCAAAGGAAGGTGACAGTGGTTGTCCAGGCAGGAACCTGCTATTCCAGTGCCTACTGCCCTGCCTGGAACATATTTGGCCATCAATAAATACTTGTAGAATGAAGGAAGACACGGTGGTGGGGCTCGCTCGCCTCCCTGGAAGGGTCCTTGCCTTTGTTGCAGGGCCTCTGGCCCCAGCACGTGGGGCATCTCCCCACTGCTTTCCCGCTGTAGCAATTTCCTTTCTTACACATTCAGCTTCCGTGTCGGCCCAGCCCACTTGCTCGTCTTTGACCACTTTCTCCCGCTGCCGAATTCGTCTTTGTTCCTGGCGTCAGACCTGGGAATCCTCACCGCCGTCTGAGCCGTTCCGGCTGGGCCCGAATGAGGTCCCGGGGGTTTCACCGCAGTGTGGTGTGCGGGGCCCCGGCTCGTTGGTCACCTGGAGGCCGTTTCTCTCTGCAGATCAATGGAAGAATCCGGAAGCAGGAGTAATGTTTCTGCACACTCCAGACTCATCAGGTACTTACGGAGACAGCTTCCTGGGTTGCTGCCAAGCCCCATGAGGAGACGCATGGGGAAGAGAAGACGCCAGCGGTGCGCCCCCGAAATGGGGTGTGGGGCCGAGAGGAGCGTCTGCACTTTAAACAGAAAACCACGCTGGCTGTGTCCTGCAGGCGATCTTGGTTCGGCCACTTTTAATCTTTTAGTAGAGGGGCGCCTGGGGGGCTCAGGTGGTTAAGCGTCTGACTTCAGCTCAGGTCACGATCTCACAGTTTGTGGGAGCAAGCCATGAGGCAGGCTGTGTGCTGACAGCTCAGAGCCTGCTTGGGATTCTCTCTCTCTGCGCGTCTGCCACTCGCGTGCACGAACATACTCTCTCTCTCTCTCAAAATAAATAAACTTGGGGCACCTGGGGGGCTCAGTCAGTTAAGCATCCAACTTCAGCTCAGGTCATGATCTCACAGTTCATGAGTTCGAGCCCTGCATTGGGCTCTGTGCTGACGGCTCATTAGATCCTGGAGCCTGCTATGGATTCTGTGTCTCCCTCTCTCTCTGCCCTTCCCTCACCCCCAAAAAATGAATAAACATTAAAAATTTAAAAAATATCTTCTACCAGAAAGAAAAAAACAGAAACTGTGAAAGGGAGCCGAAACCCCCTCCCCCGTCATCCTCCTCCAACAGCTTTATTTTGAAAGACTTTTAAACACATTTCACAGGGAACAGTCTGCACCCACCACCTAAATTCCACCACTAACATTTTGCTATAATTGCTTTTTACTTTATCTAGGTGTCCCACGGCCATTCGGCGGTTTCCTGGGCATCCAGAGAGCACACTGGCCCTGGGCCAGAAGGCAGAGCGGGGGGATTCCCTCCGAACCCGGCTCCTCGATGGCTCCATTTGACAGAACCGCTCTCTCCTGTTTCCCTGCTCCCCGTTCAGGAAACCCGGAGAGACTCACCTGGCAAATCACTCATGTCGGCGAATATTCTCGGAGAACCGGCTCGGGTGCCAGGGCTCCGGGGCCGGGGTTTGCGGCCTCCCTGGCTCCATCCCACCCGGCCCGGGGCGCCCGACGCAGGCCGCAGACCTGAGCCCTCCCTAACCTGGGCATCGTAGACCCTAGAGCGGGAAGGGCCCCTGAAGGTCACAGGCCCCTTCTCGTATTTGTCTTTGGGACATGAGGACAGGGCGGCAGAAGGCTCTCAGGGACGCCGGGCGCCTCTACACGCATCCCCGGCTGCGTCTACACAGCCGCGCAGCGCCCACCGTGCCGGAAGCAGACTTGCATCCACCCACACGTGGGCTGATAAGCGGATTGAGGCCACGACGCAGGAATTGTAGTCGAATTCGCCGGATGAGACTCTCCCTCCTTTTTCTACTGTGAACTCGTTCTCGGATGCCCCTGAAGCCTGAAGAAGAGATGTTAAGACCAAATCGTTTTCCCAGCAACTATCTTCTGCAGACTTCTTTTGCCGGGCAGCGTGCCAGGGCCTGGGGAGGCAGCCGGGGATCCGGCAGACACGACCCCTCCTCTCCGAGAGTGGAGGTGACAGTCGTGTTAGAAAAACGAACGCGTGCCATCGTTTCGAAGAGAAAGAAATGGTACCTAGGAAACGAAGAGAGGGAGTTAGGTCCGATAGTGACGGGGTGGGGGGGTGGGGGACAGCGGGCACAGGCAGGGACTCCGGGAAGACTGAACGAGGCTGCAGTGAGGGGTTTAGACTTTTTTCGAAAGGACCAAAAATGGTGAGAGGCTTAAAAAGGGGAGGGACGTGACCCGGCATGGGTTTCGGGGGGAACCCACGTAAGCAGCCACGGAACGAAGTTTGGGCCGGGCCGGGCTGTGCGGGGCGGGCGGCGGGAAGCGGTCCACCTTCTGTCTTTGGGGGATTAGCAAAGAGAAGAACAGCGGCAACATCTGTCTTTTATTTTTTTTTCATTTTTTTCCCAGGGTCCGTCAATAAAGTTTTATTGGAACACAGCCATGGTCATTCATTCACGTCGCTGCTTCTATGCTACAACAGCAGAGCTGAATGGTTGCGATGGAGACTATGGGGCCCACGGAGCCTCAAAGAGTTACTCTCTAGTCCTTGAAAAACATCTTTGTTGACCCTCGAGCCACACTATGAACTAGGAACTTGTACTACTTAGCGTTAATGTTTATGCTTTGTTTGTATTTCCTATTTCCCAGCTTCTCTCAAAGCGTCTCAAGACTAGAAGGCTTTCTGCTACTTGCTGTTACTCCGGCCTCCTGTAGATGTTTCTGCTTTGTTTGTTGTTGTTTTGTGTTGTTTTTTGTTTCCATAGCTGGTACCCAAGAGATGCTTATGAAGGATTCTCATGCTGTTTCTAGAAATAGGTGCAGGTAAGCACCTAGATTTTCCTGGACCAACTGGGGAAGCAAACAGCAGGCTCTGTTAGCTACACTTACTTTGTTTTGTTTTGTTTTTAATTTACATCGAAGTTAGTTAGCATGGAGTGCAGCAATGATTTCAGGAGTAGACTCCTTAATGCCCCTTACCCATTAGCCCATCTCCCCTCCCACAAACCCTCCAGCAACCCTCTGTTTGTTCTCTGTATTTAAGAGTCTTTTATGTTTTGTCCCCCTCCCTGTTTTTATATTATTTTCGCTTCCCTTCCCTTATGTTCGTCTGTTTTGTATCTTAAATTCCTCATATGAGGGAAGTCCTAGGATATTTGTCTTTCTCTAATTTTGCTCAGCATGATACCCTCTAGTTCCATCCGCGTAGTTGCCAATGGGACAACACCTGTCTTTTAACCTTGAACCACTAGGTCGGTGGACTGAGCACCAGCCCTTCTCTCTTGGGAGCGACGAGCACTTACTGTAGGGTCCATGGTTCAAATACGCTTAACACGAGGCTCCGATTGTAATTTCACTTCACCAACTCTTGATGACAACCAACAGAATATCCCGGTGTGAGAAAGTGGGACGGAGCATCAGGGAGGGCAGAGTGAAGGAAGCCACGGAAGCCTTCAAATATATGGACCTGCTTCCCTCCCTTACAAAGACGCAAAAACTGAGGCACGAGGAGGTTCAGAAACTTGCTCTCCGGCCTCGGCCAGTGGGTCGCAAGGTCAACATTTGAACTTGGACTCCAGGTTCTTAGCCACCGCACCCTTTAACCAGTCTCCCTTGAGGGAGCATTCCTGAAGACGAATTCGGGGAGTCGATGCAGCGGGCTTAGGGTCCCTCGTGTTCTGTGACACCTGCCAGCCCCACCCAAGCGCCCTGCTTTCTAGAACAGTGCCTCACAGTCTTTCCTCCTATGAGGGGGCGGGTGCCCCTCCCCAGTGGCTGAACTGGTGGACGGTGGCCGAGCGCCTTGTCGGAGTGGAGGCTGGGAAGGGAGGCCGAGTCTTCGGAACCTCTGAATACGGCCAGGTCAGGGACGCCCGCCCCCCAAGCCCGGCGTGTGACCCCCCCAGGCGCCGCAGCCACCACGCAGGCGGGGCTCCCGAAAAATGTACCGTCTCCGTTCTGCTCATCTCTCGGAAATGGTTCCGACATTTCTCTGGGCTGAAGATTTCTTGGCTACGATAATCCCAGGCTTCCTTCCAGTCCCGGGGTGGAGAACAGCCGTCCGTCCTACTTAGAACTAGAGCCAGCCACAGCGAGAAGAGGGTCCCGCCCCGTTCCCTGTTTGCAGGGTTGAGGTGCGGGGACTTTGCAGCACGAATGTCGTAGCCTTTCCCTCTACGAAATGGTCATGCGTCCTGAAATTGTCACTTGGAAACGTCAAAAGCTCAGAGGAACTGGTTCTATGGACTCATGGGTCAGTAAGAAGCCTAAAATGTCACCAAATTTTCAAATAAATTAGGAAAATCCCTATGTATGAGTGACGCTCCGAGACCCTTAGGCTTCTGTCACCAGGAGACGAAGAGCTGGAGGGAAACGTGTTCCCATGGTGTCCTTCGGTCAGCGAGACGCAGCAGCCGTGGACACCGGGCAGGTGTTACTGGCTTCATCCTATCTGGACGAGCCTTTGGTGAGTCTCTTTGGGTGCAGGACTCTGCCAGGCCTTGGGGGCATCCAGGTGAGTATGGCCTTCGCCTTGAGGAGTGAACTCAAGCCCGGGGTCCCCAGACGACCTCAGGACTTGGTGACCTCTGAGAACAATAGTGATTGCCAACATATGGTGCCTCGCTGTGTCCCCAGTGGGTGTCTGTACAGGCAGGGGTGTGTCTGTGACTCGGGGAAGCAAGAGGCCCTCAGGAGAGCAGGACACAGGCTGCTCGGGGACCCGTGGCCCGCGTCCGCTCCCCCGAGGAACAGTGACCGGGAGCCACGGCTTACTCTCAGGGGACAGGAGTAAGGACAGAGAGAGAAAACAGAACTCCCCAGCAGGTGCGTACCCCCGGACTTTCTCGCGAGATCACTATCCCCAGCGTCTCGAAGGTTCGGGTGTCTTGCAGCAGCCTAGAGGGAAGAGGCTTTCCGGCCCGGCTCACCGTGCCCGGCTGGCCTCTCCTGGAGAAACCGACACCTCGCCACTCGCATTCTTCTCCCTTTGCCTCCCCATCCGTTTGAGTTTTCTGTTACAAGGAACAGAAATCCAACGCAAGCAAGACCGTGCCGTACGTCTCATCAGAACCGAGCGTTCAGGCCCAGCCGGCTTCAGGGGTGGTCGGACCCAGGAGCTCAAGCCGCGTTGTCTGAATCTCCACCTCTCTGATCTCGGCGCTCCTCCTCATGGCTCCACGTGCGGGCCAGCCGTCTGTGTGGCGGCACCTGCGCGGCCAGCCGGCCCACGAGAAGGATGGTCACACATTCCCGTGAAGGCAGGGAACGCCCCGCCGGGCCTGGCATTGTCCCCAGGCGCATCGGGAACGCAAGAGCTGAGATCTGGCCTGTGAGCTGTCACGTTTAGTATTCGCCTACAGGGAGGAGTGAGTCCTTTCCCGAGTGTCTCAACTAGAACATTCCAAACGACGCCTCATATCGTGTCCTTTTCACAAGGCCAGACACCTTGGGGCTTCTCCAGACTTGCTTGTTTCCGGGCAATTTTTCTTCCTTTCTCTCCCTCCGTGATCTTCATTATGCGAATAATATAATTGTAATTTTTTTTAGTTCTTTTTAAGTTTACTTTTTTATCTTGAAAGAGAGAGAGAGAGAGAGCATGAGCGGGGCAGAGAGAGGGAGAGAACCCCCAGCAGGGACTGTGACAGCGCGGAGCCCAGTGTGGGGCTCGAACCCAGGAACCACGAGATCATGACCTGAGCCAAAATCAAGAGTCAGACGCTTGGCCAACTAAGCCATCGGGCACCCCTATAATTATAATTTTAAAAATTCAAAGAAGGCAAAGCCGAAGGAGCCCTTGCTCCCGCCCACTTCTCAAACATGTCACCATGGGCCAGTATAATTTTCAGTGTGTGTGTGTCATGCTCTAAGAACACACACACACACACACACACACACACACACACACACGGGGTGGGGGAAAGAGAAGAAAAATCCAGAAGAGGGTGGCAGAGAGCAACAGGGTTCTTTCTCAGATCGTGGAACCAGGAGGGCCTCTCTGAGGAGGTGACGACTACAGAGAATGAAATAATAAAATGAGCCATATAAACACCTGAGGGAAGGGTAGTCCTGGTAGACAGACCAACAAGTGCAAAGGCCCTGAGGCAGGAGACTTTTCTCTTCTTTTCTTTCCTTTTTTTCCCCCTTTTTTCATTGTCTTTTTTTTTTCTTTTTTTCTTTTTCTTTCTTTTCTTTTTTTAGCAAGCTATGTGCCCAATATGGGGCTTGAACTCAAGACAAGGTCAAGAGTCACAAGCTCCACCGACTGAGCCGGCCAGGGGCCCCGCAGGAGCTTTTTCCTTGTGTTTGCAGAACCGTGTGGCTGGGGCAGAGTGGGGTAGGCAGGGGAGCGGCAGGGGCTGGGGTCGAAGGGACGATGGGGGCAGATCACGGAAGGCCTTGTAGGCCATGGTGAAGACTTTGGCTTCGACTCGGGGCAACAGTGGAAGTCACCGGAAGGGGTTTGAGTAATGAAATACGAAGATCTGGTTTAATGTATCGGAAAGATCACTCTTCCTGCTGAACGGAGGGCGCAGGTTAGGGGCCGAGGGTGGGCAGAGAGACCAGCTGGGGGACTCACGTGGCAGTCCAGGCGAGAGCTGGCAGCGTTTAGACACAGCCGGAAGTGGGGGGCCTGTGCTTACTGACTCCAGCTTTATTCTGCTCGCCGTCCCAACGTACCCCACTCTACCTTTCCGGAAAGTTCCCGCCATCACATAATCTACTTCTCTCTGATTGAAAGACATCACCACAGGACGTGTCAATTGGGCACCGTGCTCCTGTGTCACCTAAGTTGGGGGTCACAGGAACCGGTCTGGAGGGGGTGCTGTGTGCTGTGTACCTGCTGCCCCGGGGACCCAGGTCTCCTGGACAGAAGTCTCTGGACTTAGCCATCAAGTCTTAACCGTCAAAATACCTAGCAAACGCCAAGTCCCATCAAGAGGTAGTTGTTTGCGCCCAGTCCTTTCAGATACTGAGTTAATTCACTATTTCAAAAGGCGGGTGACCCGTAGGGACACTAGAGTACAGGAGGTAATTTTACAAGCCACGCCCATACACCTTACATATTTTGAAGGCAGGTCTTTATTATGATGTGTGTTAGGGAAACCTAGAGAGCAGGGAGATGAGCGCCATGGTCTCACAGCCATAACTGCCTGACTGAGGCTTAATCTGAAAGAAGGAGTCCGTTTAGAGAAGGCGACGGAGTAGGGGCACAGTGGGGCGCGGAGGCGGCCAGAGCCACCGTCGCCAGGGGCTGTGTGGACGGGTGCCGCTGGGGACACGCGGGGTATCTGGCAGGCGGGGTGGTTCGGGCACTGGAGTTCAAGTCCTATCCGGGGGCGGGCCCTCCCCAGCCCATCAGAGCCACAGAGAAAGGGGTCAGGGTGACCTCACCCCCCGCCCACGCCCAGCACAGCGGGAACATGGTCATGGAAAGAAATTGGGTCTGTCCCCCCCTCCCCCACACTGCATTACAGGCTAACATTGGAGAAAACAAATCTGGGCTGGCTGCCCCGGCTTCATTTAACATATTGCAAACTGCCTTCTTTCGCCCCTTCCTGGCCTGTGTGTCAGGTTCTTACCTCCCCCCTGAGCTGTCTGCCTGCCTCAGGGCTGGGCTGCGGCAGGGGTTTAGATCGCATGTTTTTGTATAAAAGATGCTGATTTATAGAGCCTCTTCATTATGGCGGTTTTAATGAAGCAGGTTACTGTCCCCGAGGGGAGGCTTAACATACAGGGCTGTTTATGCGTAGACGACGCTGCCGTTTTAAAGGACGGTTAACATTCACTTTAATCGCAAGCCGCCATCAATCTTCGGCTGGCTTCTTTGGGCGCCGATGAGGGGCCTCTAGCAAGGAAGCGTGCGCGGGAGCTCACAGGCAAAAGCGACCAACGGCTAATTGCCTCCGAAATTAGCAGGATGAAAAACGTAAAGACTCTAGACCCTGCCTGGGTTTCCGCCCGGCAAAAAGAAGAAACGGTTCTGCAGGCTGCTTGCTTTTCTGCCAACGCAGCACTTGGAGCCGCTGACTGCGGCGAGTGAATTATTCACCAGGTGGAAGCTTCCCCCGCATTCAGGCCTGCGGGCGGCCCGCTTTGGCTCCTCTTCGCCTCGAAGGCGGTCGCTGGAGACCCGGAGAGGACGAGGTCTCCCTACAAGCGGTTCGTGACGAGCCGGCAACGGGCGGGGCCTGCCCGGGGTGTCCTGGATTCACGGGTGCAGCAAATATTTCCCGAGCCCCTTACCTACTGCGTGGGAGACACTGGACTGGATGGAGTCACTAAGGGGATTTTAGTGGCGAGAGAACGTGGACTGAATACCGCCCCCGCCCCGCCGGCTGCAGGGTGGTCCCGGGAAGGGAGAGGCGACAGTGGCCGCGGCGAGGTGGGTCTGGTGGTCGTGGCTGACGCCTCCTCCCAGGAGAAGGTACTGCTCCGCTCGCTTTTACCAAGCCCCGCCTCCATGGCAGGGGAGGCGTGGCTCTAAGCCACGCCCTTAACCCTCAGGACCCAAAAGGTGCATCGCGCTACTAACCCCGTTTTCCAGGCAAGGAGACTGAGTCAGGCACCTAGAGGCTAGGTAATGTAATCCGGTGAGTGACTGGCACAGTCGGAATTTAAACCTCAGTCCGTAGAACTTCCCAGTCTCTCTTTTAACCACTCTGCCAGGCTGCTTCTCCTGCAAGGAGCTGCGGTGGCTAAAACCCAGATACTGAGCCCGAAAACTCAATAGTCAGGACCCTGGCCCGGCTCGGCGGGTCCCGGAGGACGGAAAGGAGACCGCAGCTGGTTGCTAAGCAACCTGCTTGTTGTCAATCCTCAGCGAAGCGGGGTCAGCGGTGGTCCCGGTTGTCACGTGACCGAGACCTGCCCAATCCGAGCACCCCATTCTCCTGACTGCCGGGGATTAGCTCGAGGTGTGACCCAAGTTGCCGCAGACCCGGCGGGACCTGAGACTTCTCAGTGATGTTGGAAGAGCTGTCCTCGACCTGCTGAGTGGCTGAGCTACGAGGATATTAGTCCGGAGCGGCTGGGGGGTCTTCCCTGCTGCCCCCAGGGGAAGCCTGGCCTCAGAGCAAAGCTACTGTGGAGGTGAAAAGAGTCGCGACTACATTCTCAGCTTCGAGATCAAGCTAAGTTTTATATGAGCCAAGAAGTTCCCTCTGTGCCTAAGCCAGTCGAGGTTGATTTTTCCATCGCTCGTAACCGAAAGTGTCGTGACAGATACTGTAGCGCAAGGGTTAGTGTTCCCACTTGACAGATGCTACAACTGAGGCTCCAAGCCAAGACAAGAAGAGGGAGGGAACTAACGGTTATTATTTACCACTTACAGGTAAATGTCCCCGTTGCTTTTCTTAAGGTGACTAAGCTGGGTTGCAAGCCCTAATGTGACACTAACTCACAGTGAGATCGAAAATCGCATTGTTCCAAGCCTCAGTCTACCCATCTAAGCAATGACGAAGGATTCCAAGGACGTTCCTTGTGGTGTCAGCAAAGCTCTGCTACAGAAAGTGTCCATAATCAGTAGGTTCCGGAAAAGTCGCCCCGGCTAGCTTTCTCTTTGGAACATCAGCATGGCCAACAAGGGTTTGGAAATCCCAGCAGCCGGGTCGCATGTGGGTTTAACCCAGCATTTCCGGGTGTATAAGTTTGATTCCGAATTCATCAAAGATGTTAAAACATGAACAGAAGGAGAGAAAGAAAAAGACACTCGCAAGTCGAATCCTGTTTCGACATGTCAAAAGCTATCATGAGGACTGAAAATTCGATTCACGCTGGAAAAGCTCATTTGGATTCCCTCAGAGGCCGGAGGAGTGGGAAGTCAGCCAGGCTGCAGCATGCAAACTGCAGGTCACACAGAGAGAAGAACTGTCCTACTGGTGCAGGTTGTGCACCTAGACGCGGAATACGCTGTCGACCGGGAGAGGGCCACCTGCGATCATCCAAGGACTCGAGGACCTTCCCTTGAAAGAGAAGGCAGAAAATAAATCTAGAAATTTCCTGTTCAGACAGCGTCATGCAGAGCACGAAGGGGTGACCTAAAGAAGCCATTAATAGAGACTTCCCCGTTTCTGTCCATTCCAGTTATCTGAGGTTTCTCTGTACCGTTTGCAGAGCGCTTAACCCCAGACTGGCCGGCCAGTGCTCCCGGGGGCAACGCTTTCCTCTGACTCTGGCTGTGCCCCAGCGTGTGTGAATTTGAACTTTCCACTGCTGGCTGCAGGGCGTGTCTCCAGGCAGACCTCACAGCAGCAACTGCAGAGCCCCTGTTCCTCCCAGCAAACGGCAGCTCTGACGAGAGACGGAGGAGGGGGTGTCAGTAAGGAGACCACGGGTTAAGGGACGGTAAGGGCCCCAAGACTGGCATGAGACAGAAGCTGTCCCCAGGCCTGCAGACTTGAGTGTGGCCGCAGGGCCAGCCTGCGCTAGAGAGTCACCCGACAAGAGCGGTGACTTCGGAAGAGAAACTCGGCCGTCGCCCACCTCTGCGCTGCAAGTCCTTTGCCAGACGGGGGCTGGGGGGACAGAAGTTGTTAATTTCGACGAAGTCCGATTTATTGTTCCTTGCTTTTACGGTTAGCGGTGCACGTGGTCGGCCTGAGGAATACTTGCTTTTCCCAAGATGGTTCGCCCCTGTTCTCTTCTAGATGGTTTAGAGTTTTAGATTTCATGTTTAAGTGTATGCTTCATTTGAAGTTAATGCTTATGTGTATCAGTTAGGGGTTGAAGTTCATTTCCCCCTATTTAAATATTCATTAGCTTCTAAACCATGTGTCCAAAAGGCTCTCTTTTCTTCACTGAATTCCTTGGGCACCTCTGTCGAACAGCGGTTGAATACGCATGAGTGATGTGTTTTTGGAGTCTCTCTTCTGTGCCACTGATTCGGGTATTTTTCCTTAAGCCACTACCACCCTACCTGGTCTTCTAGAGCTTTTAGGAAGTCTTGAAATCAGTTAGTGTAAGTCCTCCAACTATGTTGTTGAAATTTTTGTTGGCTACTCGAGATGCCTTGTATTTTCACATAAATCTTATTTTCTTTTAATGTTTACTTATTTATTTGGGGAGAGACAGAGAGAGTATGAGTAGGGGAGGGACAGAAAGAGACAGAAAATTTTAAACGGGCTCCATGCCCAGCACAAAGCCCAACACGGAGCTTGACTTCACGACCGAGACGTCGCGACTGGAGCCGAAATCAAGAGGCAGACGCTTCACCGACTGAGCCACTCAGGCGTCCCGCATGTAAACCTTATAATCAGCTCATTCGTTTCTAAAACTGCCCGCTGGAATTCTGGTTGGGATTGTATTCAATCTACAGATCAATTGAGGGAGAACTACCATCTGAACGATAATATCGAGGGTTTTTTTTAAGGTTTTTTTTTTCTGTTTATTTAGGTACTCTCTACCCCCAATGTGGGGCTCAAACTCACGACCCCAAGATCAAGAGTTGCAACTCTCCCAACTGAGCCAACCAGGTGCCCCAAATATTGAGTCTTTTGTTCCAGGAACCTGGTATATCTTTTCATTTATTTCAGGGTTTTGTGTCTGTCCGCAAGGTTTCGTGGCTTTTAGAATACAGATCCTATGAACGTTTGGTTAAATATGTCCCTAAGTATTTTGAGGTTTTTTTATGCTATTGTAAATGGCCTTTTAAAATTTCATTTCCCAATCGTTCATTGCTAGTATATGGAATTTGAATTGATGTTTTCTATTGATCTTCGAGCCTGCAATTTTTCTAACTCGCTTATTACTTCCTGTCAGGTATTTGGTTGATTCTTTAGGACAAATGTCTCTTTTATCCCATCGTGGTCCCCTCCCTAGAAGGAGCCATTGTTAAGTGGATCATTCTAGAGCCTTTTTCATATGTTTTCCCCACATACATACGGGCCCATTGAAAAGGCGTAATATTGGATCTTATTTCATGAAAATGTTATCAAATCGTGTTGTCATGATGCGGCTTGCTTTCATTCTTCAACCTGCTTTCACTCAACACCGTCTCTTCAAGATTTTTCTAAGATTTTTCTGGAGACCGGGTGTCAGCAGCCCCCGGGGACATGCGGGGGGACAGAACCGCTTCCTGGGGTGGCTCATACTTCGCAGGTTGCTTTTCAGGGTGCGCACTCGAGGCCGCCCTGTCAGACCAGGGCTGCCCCTTCGGAGCAAGGCCTCCACCCACGAGCCAGCGCCTCCCGCGGACTCGCCGGGGCTGTGGCTGGAAAAGACTGGAGCCGCCACCCCCTCAGGAGCCGCACGGGAAGCCCCGTGCCGAAACCCCTTCTCGGGCCGTTTGGCGCTCTCGGCCTCGGCTGAGGCACGTCCCGCCTCTCAGGCTCGCCGTCGTGCTCTGGGATGAGGAAGCACGTGAGCATCCCTGATTTCCGTCTCCGTGCGTCCTCCCCGTCCCCCGTCGAGTTCCCAGTGTGGACGCAGCCTCCCTCACCCTGAGCCGTGGTGGAGACTGAGCAGTGCTGACCCCAACCCCCACGTCAGCCAGGAACTTGAGACCCAGGTGTGGCCAGGGTGGCCTTCCCGCCTCCTGGATGCTCTGATTGTGGGATGGACACATGACCCAAAATGGGCCAATGAGAGCCTGCCCTGGGGCTTTGGGCAGATCCGGTGGGGAGAGACTCTGTGCGGGGATGGGGGCGTGAGGGACGTGGCTGCAGGGCTGGTGGGAGGGAAGGGGGGGCTGCTGGCCGTCATCTTGGTCACCCCCATGGAGACAATCTGCTTGAGAGTGGCACTAACCCCCAAGAGAGCAGAGCCCGGAGAGGGCGAGGTTCTGCGTCATGACCGAGTCGGTGGAGTCCCTGGATCCAGCCGGGCCACAGCCCGACACACCCGACTTTTAATTACACGAGCGAATACATTTTCCTTTCGACTTAAGTCTGTTCGAATTGAGTTTCTGTCACTTGCAACCGGAAGAATCCCAATTAATGGAGCCCACGGTTTCCCCTTGGAACCTCCGAGGGGTGGAACCAAGCAACCCGTGGAGGGGGGGCTGCTCCGGGAAGGCCGCGTCCCTGCTGCCTGGGGAGCAGGCTTGCCGAGGGGCTTTTCCAGGTGGACCAGGGCTGTGCTGCGTCCCCGCTTCCGCCCCCGGGATGGCCCCGGGCTCGGCACCCGCCTACCGTTCCTCTTTCCGTGGATCGCACAGGTCCCGCCGAGTTGGCTCAGCCCGGCCTGGGAAGGAGCAGCTTCCTGGAGCGCGTAGACTCTGAGCGCGACGAGAGAAGAGAGGTATACAGGACATATACCACGTTTGAAAAATAGAGTATGTGCATCTATGCAGTGTCGGTCCTGCAGGGGGCGTTGCCCCTCAGGACTAAAGTCAGATTAGGCCCCTCCTCTGCTCAACTGTCATAGCGGCTCCACCTGACTCAGAGCAAAAGCCAAAGTCCTCCAGATGACCCTCAAGGCCCTGGGCCCACCGGCTGCCCCAGGCGGCCTTTTACCTCAGGGCCTTTGCACCTCCTTTTCCTCCGCCTGTAAATTCTCTTCTCCGAGGCAGCCACACGACTCCCCTCTTTCAATTTTTATTCCAATGTCATCTTGGCCGTGGGGCCCTCCCCGGCCGCCGATCTGACATGACCCACTTCGTCCGCCCGTCCTGCTTTGTTTTCTCCACAGCACCGTCGCCGTGATTGTCGCCTAACCAAGTCATTGACGTTTGTTTTGTCTGTTCCCCCCCCACCCCGATCAAGGCCGTGAGGTCCGTGGTGGAAGGGGTCTCAGTCCACCGTCTTCACTGCCCGGCGTGGCACAGAGTGGGCGCTTCGTAACGACGTGCGGAAGGAGCGAAAGAATCCTCCCTTCTGGGCGCAGTGCTCCGATCGGCCTTCGGGAAACCTCGGTCCTCCACGTGAACCCCGTGCCCAGCCCCATGCAGCACGTGACCCACCCTGGATCAGTACGTGCGGGACCCCCGAGGCCGTCCTGGGCAGGCCGAAACTGTGCCCACCCAGCACGGGGCTGCTTCTTCCAAGAGGAAAGGGCACCTCGGGGAGCAGCCCTGGCCGTGAGCAAACCCCGTCATCCTGGTCCCAGTGCGCAGGTCAGAGACTGCCACGCGAACAGCCTGGGCCAGCCAAGTCTCCTGAGAATCGTGCGGGCGCCGCCAGGAAGAACAGTCTTCGCTGCAGGGCTGCTGTGCAGGCAGGTGGCGTCCGGCCCCCCTACCCCCAACCCAAGAGGGTAGAGGGACAGAGCCGGGCTGCGACATTGAAAGAAAACACGGGCTCAAGTCCCTGGATCCAGCCCTACCTGAGCCCCGCCTGGCCCTTGAGACTTTTCAGTTCGAGGAGCCCATCCATACATTCCCTCCTTGCTGAAGTCTGTTGGAGTGGAGTTTTCTGTCACTGACAGTTTGGGGACCCCATCAGACCCGGGAGCTGGCGTAACGACCCCCTGCAGGGCAGCCGTGTAGTTAGACGAGACGCTGTCCCTGGACACTGTATGAATACCGACGGCTGCAGGGGTCTGGCGGGCTCCTCTCCATCCTTCCTCAGCCCCACTCCCCCAGGAGGCCGGACCCCTCCCCGGGGCAGCCTCTGCCCCCCCCTCCGCCGACGAGGCGTCAGCTCCTCACGGCCCCTCTCTTCCAGCCAGGTAACTTTCTTCTTTCCCATTCTGTCATCCGGAAAGACGGCAAATCGAAGCACTTAATTGTATCCTCCTCCAACCCAATTAATACGAAAGCACGCGGGGCTGATGAGAGGCAGCAAAAGGCGAGGCATTTATAGCAATCGGCAAAAATAAACCCGTGCTTGGCGCAAACTCGCAATGAAGAACACCCTCAGTGGAAGCACGGAGCCCAGCAGGGCGGCCCGGGGATTAAGACACCCCCCCGCCACCGCCCAGAACCTCCCGGAGGAAGTAGGGGTGTGGGGGTGCTGTTAGAATTGCATCTCGACCTTCTCGTTCCCACGAGGTTCCGAGGGACGTACGTCCAGGAATCGAAGGAATCTCCAGGCAAAGCCACACCTCACTGTTCCCGTATTTTTGCTATGAGCAAAACGAGGATGAAGGGGAGTGAGGCTCTGATTGGAAACTGGTGGTCGGAGTGGGCTTCACAGCGAGAGCCACACTTGAGCAAAGACCTACGGGCGGTGAGGGAGGAAGCCAGGAGAGCGTCCGAAAGAAAGTCTTCCAGACAGAGGGAAAGGCAAGTGCAAAGTCCCTGGGGCAGGACTGTGGCTGTCGGGCTTAAGGAGCACTCTTGAGGTGCAGCAAGGAGGCCGGCGTGATGGGGTGGGAGGGGGAAGAGTAGGGGCGATGAGGGTGGAGAGGGGGCAGATGACACAGAACCGCAGAGGCTGGGGCGAGGACTCTGGCTTCTGCTCCGAGTGAGGCGGAGCTGAGAGGAGATTTAAATGACATCCCTCTGCGAGAACGATTACGAATCCTCCGATGTGGCCCAGGCGAGCGCTGGGTCAGGAGCGACGGCTGTCCCCGGGGCAGGGTTACCGAGGAGGGTGGGCGTGCACTCATGCCCGCACTCTGGATTTCCTTGGTTCGTTCCTTCCAGACCTGGCGGAGGCTTTGAATCCAGGTAGTTCCATGTCGGGTTCCACCTCTTCCTGGCTGGGGGAGGCAAGGACCTTGACCTTCCTGGGCCCTAGTTTTCTCGCCTCCACGGTGGGGTCCAACAGTACGAAACATAGGAGCGCGGACCCTTGCGGGGCACGGGGCACGGGCCGCCGCACACGGGGCCGCCCAGAGCCAGCGCTCCCGACGTCCCAGCCTCGCTTTCCTTCCTCCTCCTCTCCACCTTCCTTCCTTCTTTCCTTTCTTCTCATTAGACCGTAAGCTCTATAAAGGCCATGACTTTCGTCTGTCGTGTCCGCTGTCCTGTCCCCAGGGCCCAGGACTTCGCGATTGATCAGTAAATATTTTATCAAATGGGTGACTCCCTGAACCTGAGCGTGTGGCAAACACCTGTCAGAGCCAGGGCTGACTGGAGAGGAGACGCAGGTAAACGCCAGATTCCAGAAACGCAGCTCCAAGGTGGGGCGACGGGAATGTCCCCGGGGAACCCGATCGCCCAGCGGATAGTGACGGGAGTCACCCGGCCTCGTTCTAAATTCTCAGAGGGCGAACAAATGAGCCGTAAAGAAACGTTTGATGTCTGCTCTAGGTCACGTGCAAGTTGTACGTCAGGTCTATGGGCCAGAGAGCCTTGGATTTTAAAGTGCTGTATATGCAGGCTTTAGTACATGGAGATCCGTCGGGTCATCAATAGTTTTATTGTGGCACCTGGGTGGCTCAGTCAGTTAAGCATCTGACTTCGGCTCAGGTCATGATCTCGCGGTCTGTGAGTTCGAGCCCTGCGTCAGGCTCTGTGCTGATGGCTCAGAGCCTGGAGCCTGCTTCAGATTCTGTATCTCCCTCTCTCGCTGCCCCTCCCCTGCTTGCCCTCTCTCTCTCTCTGAAAAATAAATAAACACTTTTAGAAAGACATGTTTTATTAAGTCCCAGGGCATATGCTCATTGTTTTAACTGTTGGTGGGGGCAGAGCGTGGGGTCCCTGCCTGGGGAATTCAGCAGAGCCGGGTGAAGGGGGAGCTCCCTCGTGTAGCCAAGTAATGACGAAGGCTTCAGATGGAGTGAGTGCAGACGACACGCCAGGCCCCGGGTCAGCAGCTCACGTCTGTGATTTCACTGAGTCATCCGGAGAACCCCGTTTCAGGGGAGTCCTGCTGCTACTTCCATCTCACAGATGATGGGACCGAAGAGCAGAGGAGGCTAGCGTTTCCCCCGAGGTCACACAGCTCTTAACCAGCTGAGCTGGGGCTTCCACCCAGGTCCACCCTGACTTATCCAAAGCTAGGACGGTCACCTAGTCCCAGTTTGCCCAGGACTGTCCCAGGTTGAAAACCGAAAGTCACATTCTGGAAACCCCTGGAGTCTCGGATAAACCAGGGCTGTTGGAGACTCTATCCCAAGCCCGTGCTTCGACCCCCACAGTCCCATGCGCTTTTTTAGGAAAGCGTGGAAGGGGGCAGCGAGGGCTCCCCGGAGGCGTATACTCACACACAGGGACAGGAATCCCAGAAACGGAAGGCGACGCGTGAGGAACGGGCCCTCGCCTTACTTCATTAACACTTAGAATTTTAAAATTCTAAAATAATCATAGAAGGGCACTTGGGTGGCTCAGCGAGTTGAGCATCTGATTTCGGCTCAGGTCATGATCTCACCGTTCATGGGTTCGAGCCCTATATCAGGCTCTGTGCTGACAGCTCCGAGGCTGGAGCCTGCTTTGGATCCTCTGTCTCTCTCTCTGTCCCTCCCCCACTTGCTTGCTTTCTCTCTCTCTCTCTCAAAAATAAATAAACATTAAAAATAATCATCATCATCATAGACTCATAGGAAGCTGCAAAGAACATTAGAGCGCTAAGCACCCTTCGCCCATCTTTCCCCACGGTGACATCGTATGTAGCCAACTGCACATCAGGGCCAGGGAACTGACCTTGAGACAATACCGTTAACTAGACCACACACCGTATTCAGAGTCATCATTATTTACACGCACTCGTGTGCGTGTGCGTATGCGTGTCACATGCATGGACGTGCACCTAGTCCTGTGCAATTTTATCCCGTGTATAGGTTCGTGTAACCCCCACAGCCTTCAGGATAGGGGACTGTCCCTGCGCCACAAAGGAGCTGCCCTGTGCCACACCCTGATACGCACACCCCCTCCCTTCTCGAACCCTCACCCATCCCTACCGCCTGGCGACCGCTGGTCTAGCCTCCATTTTGATAGTTTTGTCACTTCCAGAGTGTCATATGATAGAATCACACAGATTCTTCCTCGTTCAGCATAAGGCCCCGAGGTCCCCTGGGGTTTGCTGCAACGAACCGATAACTCACTCCGTCTCGTTGCCGAGTCGTGATCCGTGGTGTGGACGTCCTTGAGGCTAACCGTTCACCCATGAAGGGCATCTGGGTTCTTTTGCCTTGAATCTTTCAGCCCCAGCAGAGGTAAAGGAGAAGCTAAGCTGACTGCGAGGACCCTGAGTGCCGAGACGGGACCCCCGCGCTCGATCCTGCCCACGCCGGGGTGTCAGGTCAGGGCCTATGTGAAGGGGAGGTTGGAGCAACGGGGGCTGTATGTTACAGAGCGTGTGGCTATTTAGTTATAAGTCACAGAAGCCCAAAACAAGAGGGGTAAATTTCTGGCTTACGGGAATGACGAGTCCAAGGTCGGCACTGCTTCAGGCAGGGCTGGATCCAGGGGGAATCTGACGACACCATCCCCCTCCTCCTCTCCTCCTCGCTTCTTCCTGCTCCTTATTCTTCCTCCTCCCTCCTCCTCCCCTCCTCTCCTCCTCTTTGTCCTCCCCCTCCCCACCCTCGGCTCTACTTTCCTCTCGGTTGGCGGTTCCCACAGGCCGGCTCCGAGGAGTGCCCCAGGCAGCTCCCGGCCTCCCTCATGCCAGCTCAGCAAACTCGAGGACAGGCAGTGCTTCTTTCCAGCGGGTTCCAGGAGCTCCTTCACCAATCACTGAGGCTGGGGGGGCTGCGCCGCTCTAATTGGCTAGGCCTCCGTCATACGCCCTCCCCCCGGAGCCGCGGCAGGGTCCGCCTGAGAGCGGGGAGGGGAGAGCCTCCACAGGAAGCCTGGGTCGCTGTCACCAGAAGACAGAGGAGGGCTGGATCCTTGACGGGCACCTACCTCAGGCCACCACGGCCGAGGACGGCTCTGCCCGGGGTCCAGGCTGGGCTGCAGGCGGGAGGCCAGCCTTCGCCACGGGTGAGCGGAGAGATGGACAAATCGGGGCCGCTTCTCAGTGAGGGGCAGCGGGAGCCTCGGGCTCATGATGCTTTTAGGAGCTAAAACAATTTTTGAGCTGCTTTGAAATTCATCAAGTGAAAAAATGAATATAATCCACCCTGGAATAATCTCATCTTTGTACCAACGCAGGCATAAACATTTGTATTTTTATTGCTTATTTATTTATAAAGAAGGGGGCTGTGAAGATTGCACAGTAGGGCTGGGCGCTTGCTTGGACAAGGCAGACAAGGGTAGGCAATTAGGAAAGTTCCCAAATTTGGACCGTGGCATCTGAAGGAATGCTTTGGCCATATTGAGGAAGATGGGCGAGGAAGAATGAAGTCCATTCAGGGCTGAGGTTACAGGTTCCGGGGCTGAGTTCCGGATCTGTAGCCACCCAAGAAGATCAACCTGGGGCAAGACCCTTTACTCCTCCGAGCCCCGTGTTCCCCATCTGTAAAATGGGCACAAGAATTGTCATCTTCTTTGAGTCAGCACGGGGGTTAACGGAGACACTGCGTGTGCTTAGCAAAGAAGTCAGCATACAGTAGGTGCCTAATAAGTGGGATCAAAGTCTAAGTTTGGGGAAACCTCAGAGTAGAATTTGGGAGAGACGCTGGGACCAGAACTGAGATGACAGACGCTTGACACTGAGAGCCCAGAGGGGCTGCCCCAGAGAGAAGGAGGGGAGAGGGGAGCAGGAGGCAGCCTCCTGGGACAGGCTGACGTTAGGGACCCGGGGAAGGGAGCGGTCGGCCAAGGTGGCGAGAGAAGAAAGAGGACAGCCCTGACTTCGGGGGCTTGGGAGCCAAGAGAGTAACGGGCCTCAGGAGACCGGAGGTCCTGACCAGGGCTGGATCCTGCAAAATAATCCAGAAGGAGGGGCAGGGGGGCTATTCTGGAAAAAAAAGACGCAGTGGGTATCTGTGGTTTGGTCTGAGCAGTTTCTAAGCCCCCTCCTCTGTGGTAACCATTCATTCATTCAGCCGACTAACATTCCCGGGGCTCGTTGGCTGTGTGTTGGTCTCAGGGTCCCTCGCTTGGGCAAGTTCTGCCGCAGGATCATTCTGGAACGCTGCTGGCTCCCACCTGTTCTGAGTCTCTTTCTCAGCCTCCTGTGGTCGCCTGGGCATCCTTTTTCTTCTGCACCCAGGAAATTCCCGGCTGCCTCAGTTAGCCAGACTCGGTTTCTGCCGCTGGAAACCGAATGACAGCTCATACTCTTGGCCCACGTGTCTGGACGAGGACGACTCCCACATCCTGCCCCGCGGCAGGGCAAGCGACCTAAGGCAGGCCAACGGGAGCGGCCAATGCTTCAGCCAGCGCGAGCGGTTCACACTTTAATCCAGTGAGAGCCAGTCTGGGGCGTTGCTGGAACTCTCACAAAGGAAGAAGTATGTTTCCCCTGGGTTTGGTGAGCTGGCGAGATAGTCGGCTAGACTTCTGTCTAGGGAGGGAAGATCCCCGCAGGGAATGAAGTCAACAGCAAAGAATCAGGGATGACAGATGGAGACAAATACTGTACAGACAGATCCTGGATCCAGCCCCTCCTGAAGCCCCTGGGCTTTCCCATGGCTGGGCCAGTAACTTCCCAGGGGGGCTTAAGTCGCTTTGAATTGGGATTGCGTCCTTTGCGATCAGAAAGCTTCTATTTAATACGGAAACAACACTAAAGTGAATGCCGATCTCCACTTCCCTTCATGGACAGAAGGCGTCACAGACCAATATTGGAGCTAAATGTGCGAACACAGCACACAGTGGGTCCTTCATCTTTGTTCCTCACCTCCGAGGGCCCGGGTGCGCTCCCGCGAGAGCTCGCCGGCAAGAAGAAGAGAAGGAGAACCCGCAGGCAACTTTTTCAAATCAACGTTCCGGGGAGTCTTACAACCCCCTGCTTGCTGAACTCACAGCTTTCCATGTCGGCTTTTTATCGCTGGCTGGAGCCACCCAAGTTACTCCAAAACAGACACCCTAAATTCTGGGGAGACAAGCAAAGCTGGTGTTAATGAGAGGTTTCATGCCGGTTATAGCGCGTGTGTTAGTTTTATGTCCAATTTATGGGCCTGGAGGGGTACATTTATAACGTACGGTGCGTATGTTTTTATTACGCTGGAGGACCCACATATAATCAACATGGACTATGGATTTATGGCCACCTTTATGAGACTCGGAGCATAATTTCATTACTTTTAAATATTTACAGAGGCTCAACGTTGTGGCTTTGCTTTTACGGCGTATCGTGACATGACACGGGCCCGTCTGTGACTTGGTAGGCAAAGCGCTGGGTGAGGACCGACCCGGGAGGGGACCCCCGGGCCTTTCGGGGGCCGCAAGCGGTGTTCCGACCACGTGGGAGGAGGCGGGACACCCCTGGAAATAAACCCCCAGGGAGTGGGCGGCGGGCGCCGATCGGGGCTCGGAGAAGAGCTGTCCCGTGAACTGGGCACCGCAGAGGAGAGGCGGGGGTGGGGGGTAGGGGGAGGCCGCGCTGGCAGGTGACGTTATCCATGTGACAAGCACCATCGTGGAAATGCCCCTTCCTTCCGAGAACGCTGTGGTTGGTGTCCCCAGCTCCCAGAAGGTCAGCTTTTGTTCCGTTTTCTCTTTCAGGATCTTCCCCAGACGCTCGTGGGGCAACGAGAGGGACAGACCGGCAATGCGCCGGCGGCTGGCGATCCTCTGCCCAGAGGAGCGAGAGTCTACATCGACTTCTCCCTCTGGTGCAGGGGCCGTCGGGGGGGTTTGCAGGTGCGCCCCGACGACAGACAGGACTCGTGTGTGGCTCCGCTGTGACGTCCTCAGACAGACTGGCTCCTCCGAATGGTTTCCAGTGAGGAACTGTGTGTGTGTGTGTGTGTGTGTGTGTGTGTGTGTGTGTGTGTGTGAATCAGCAACAGCTTCAGCAGCAAGCAACAGTAAATTCGTTTTAAAAGCGCCTTAGGCAAAACACAAGATTTTCTCTCTGGTAAAGCAAGCCCGGCAGTCAGCAGCCAGGGCTGATGGGAACGCTTCAAGGGTTCGAACTTCAATCATTTCGTCCTGAGGCTTCCAACTTGGGATCCAAGGTGGCTGCTTGAGCTCCAGCCCTCACAGCCACACTCTGTCGGCAGTGAGGAGGGAGGTGCAGACGCTTTCCGGAAGTTACACGTGGCACTCCTGCTTTCATCCCACTGACGATGACTTCACTACCTGGCCGAATCTAACCGCGAGGGAGGCTGAGAGCCGTAGTCTGTATGTCAGGCAGCTACGTGACGGCTCGATTCTTTCTTCCTTAAGGAGGAAGGGGAAAGCCACACTGAACAACAGTCTCTGCAGGAGCGTTTGCACGAGGGTAGGCCCCAGGGGCGTGGTGTGGCTGTGTGCGAACACGGCCTTCCCTGGGTTTGCTTCCCCGCTCAAGGTCAGGCGGACGCGCCCGCTCCAGGAACGAATGGCTGGCTGGCTGGCTGAGTGCGGCCATGTATGTCTACAGAGACGTGCATTTGTATGTGAACAGATGGAGATCCAGGCGTGAGTGTGCACGCGCGTGTACACACGTGTACTTACTCTTCACTTACTTATTCAGCTAATATTTATTGAGCACCTTTCATGCCTGGGACCATGCACCACGCGTGGTGAACCAGCAAGTCAGCCCGGAAGTTCAGGTAGCTGCCCTCGTGAGACGGGTTTGTCCAACGGAAGACGCGGACAAACCCGACCGTACCAATAACCAATAAAGGAATATTATAAGAACAATAGTGTGGTGAAGAAAATCAGCAGTAGGACCTCTGAGGGATCAGTGGGGAACACAGGGACACCCAGTAAGGACAGGAGGGTCGTGAAGGGTGCCCCTGAGGAGGGGGCGTTAAAGGAGACACATCAGCCCAGACATCCGCTCCCGACGCGGACCCCTCCTCACGGCTCCCGGCGCTGAGCGCCAGGTGCCAAGCCGACATGTCGCCCAAGGCCCATTCTGCCCCCGGGTCCCACGGGTGACCCAACAGATAGTGGACTCCACACTCCTCGTTTGGAGGGATCGGGCATAGGAATTCCCAGCGTGGGTGGTTTTGCCCCCAGAGTGAGAACTGTGGAGGCGTTTTTGACGCTCGTGGTAACGGGGCCCCCACTGACTAGCGGTGGATGAGGCCGGGGTGCCGGGTACCACGCCTTCAGCGCGTAACACGGTCCCGCACGACCAGAGCCCCGGCCGGTCCGGCCCGGCTTCCCACACCCTCCAGGCGCCTCACGGAGCCAGAACCTCACTCGGCCGGGACCTCGGTTCGGTCCTCTCAGAAGCAGACCCTGAGTCAAGGATTCGAGGGCCAGTGGCTTGTTTGGGCTGGGACCGCAGGAACACTAGGGTGGGTGGGGAAGGGAGGGAGGGGAGGGCGGCGGACCCTGGATGTGTCATTGAACATATTACCTCCAGGGGAGCCCGGAGTCGGGACTGCTGGGCCCTGGGCAGACAGGACAGGACCGGCGCCAGCAGCGTCCCCCTGTGCCCACGGCATCCCTACATGCCTTCAGTGTCCCCACGTGCCGGCAGTGTCCCCCCACCCAGCCCTGCATTTGCTCCCGCCCACCCCCTTCCTGGATCGAAGCTGCCCCCCGAGTGTCTGAGTTCCACCTGAGCACCAGCTCTGGGGACAGAGACAGCCTGAGGCTGACAGGCGTCGGGCTGGGGAGTGAGCCCGTGCCCTGGAAAGGAAGGGACAAGAGACGCAGGTACCGACGGCATGACTTCGCCCGCTCCTTGCTTTCTCCTCTTCCTGTGGTTTGAAGACCGGCTGGATTCCCGGGAAAGCTTCGGGCATCGATGCTGAGAGAACACCATCCATCACGCAGGGTCCCCAGCGGGGGACGGGCGTCAGTCTGCATTTGTCACCATCACGGTCACTGTCCCCCCCCCCGCACTGACGGGTGAACATGACAGCTTCATTCCATGACAGTCACGCTCGAGGATCCACATACGATAGACACTTCATCAGCTGGCGGAAACTCGACCTCGGACCATTTGGTGCTGACGCTTCCCCTTTCCGGAGGATCTGCCTCGTCCGGGTGACGGGGAACCAAGGTGGTGTCTCTGAGCCCGCACTCCCTGAGACATCCGCCCTTCAGCTCGGATCCTGAGTGTCGGCTCCAGTGGTTGCCATGGAGATGCTCCTTGAGCCTGACGCTCCTAGCCTGACTGTTACCAAGCTGTCACCATGGCGCCTGGAACACAGGTCCCTGCATTGGGACCGAAAGCGCTCCCTGCCTTCCTCCGAGACCAGACTGCTCAGGACAAAGGTCGCAAGTGCAGACGCCTGAGGGGCAGGCTGGCGAATGGGCGATGAGGGACGTAGGAGGACATTTGCCCCCTGCGTAGGGGTGGCTGCTCCCCAGCCCTGTCAAGTTGTCGCATAAGGGAAGCCAGGCCCGTGCAGCTTACCTTTCTGGCTTTGAGTGATGCCACCAGGGACTGAGATGTGAAAGAAACTCTTTGTAACTTTTTTAATTACAAATTCTTTTAAATAAACCTTCTAGAAGTTAATAGTGAGATTGGCAAGGTCAGCAGGGGAAAATTAGTCATATTTTATATAACAGGAGTGTACACTAGGAAAAATTATTTTAAATACCTTTGACGACAACTCTCCAAAAATGGAATAGTTTGGTATAAATCTAGCAAACGTGTATACGATTTTATGTTTGAAACTACAAAACACTGATGAAAGAAATCAGAGAAGGCCGAAATAAATCAAAAGACACACCAGGCTCACGGACTGCAAGACTTAACATAGTAAAGATGGCAATCTTCCCCAAATTTATTTAGAGACTTAACACAACACCAGTCAAAATACTAACAACAACAACAACAAACAACAACAAAAAACAAAATCAAAGGAACTAGAAAAGCTAAAACAATTTTGAAAAAGAACAAGTTTTGAAGAATAACTACCCCATTTTTAAAGGTTTATTTTGAGAGAGAGAGAGAGAGAGAGAGTATGAGCAGGGGAGGGGCAGAGAGAGAGGGAGAGAGAGAATCCCAAGCAAGCTCCACACTGTCAGCACAGAGCCCGATGCAGGGCTTGAACTCACGAACCACAAGATCACGACCAGAGCCGAAATCAAGAGTTGGACGCTTAACCGACTGAGCCCCCCAGGCAGGCGCCCCAATCACTCCCCTGTTTTCAGAATAACTATAAGCTGTAGTAATCACGGCAGGGTGGTATTGGCCAGGAAAGGACCCTTAAATCAGTGAAAAAGAACAGACACTCCAGAACACATGCATCCAAATAGGGCCAACCGATTTCACACCAAGTACCAAACAAGTCAGCGCAGGACACGGAGTCCCCTCGACAAGTGATGTTGGGACAACGGGTCATGTCTATAAAAAGAAATGCACCTCAACCCACACCTCACACCTCGTATCAAAATGGATCTTAGATCGAAACAGAAAACTAAAAACTCCCTCACTTGCAGCCTAAGAGGAAGTCACGTTGAGGGGAGACCAGAGCAGGAGGGTTTCCTGCTCACCCAACTGGGGGGACAAAAGTTCAGCCCACAGTCTGACTGATGCTCACACTGGCAGAACTGGGCGTCGCTGAGGGTGCAGACAGGGTCTGTCTCCTCCCCGGGGCCCAGCACCCAGCACAGCCCAGCCCGGAGCGAACACAAGCCGCCTCTATGTGGCTCGTGTGGGCGAGGGCTGCATCCTCCCCCCACCCCAAGGCAGGAGCTGGAGACGCTCCCATCCCCACCCCCACCCCCTCCCCCACCCCCAGCCCGGCGAGCGGCAGCTGCTGGGGAATTCCTCAGCCTCGGTCATGTGTCTGCCCAGACCCCATTACCCCCTGACCTCGGGGGCTCAAGTGTCATTCGCGCCCGCTCAGGAGGGAGGGCGACGGAGGGCAGAGTGAGCAGAAGGCCAGCGAACGGAGATGCTCGGAGGCGCTGGAAAAGGCCCTCGCCCGGCAGCCGTTAGGGCCCGCGATGCCCCGCGACGGGCCTCGCCGGCTCGGCTCCCGCCAGCCACTCAGCAGACGCCGACGGACCGCCCGCTGCCGGGGCCACAGCCGGGCGTCCCGGCGCCACGTCCGCCCGCAGGTGCGCGAGCGGGGCGGAGGGTGTTGGACACTTCCGGCGACGGGGGGACGGCCGTCTCGAGTGGGCGGCGCTGCCCGGGGAGCGCCCCCTGCAGGAGCACCTGCTCCAGCTTGTGCCCCGCGGTCCCGCCCTCGCCCGCCCGCAGGTCCTGGGACCCTCCCGCTGGGACCCATGCAGGCCGCGCCAGAGCCAGAGCCACCGCAGACCTGCGTCCGCCCGGCATCAGGACATCCAGGAAGCCAGGTCCCCCATGTCCCTGCCTGTCACAGCCCTGTCCTGAGAGCCCAGTTCTGGGAACCGGTCCCCTGCCGGGAAGCATCAGCTGACAGAGAATTGATCAGCACGTAGGTCGATGGGGGCCTTGACCTGCCCGGACTTCCTGCGAGACCTCGGCGAACCTCGGCTCAATGAGCCTATCCTCCCAAGGCCCAGCAGAGCCTCCTGGAAGCTTCCACAGGAGACGGGGGGCGAGGGGGGAGGTGGGGGGGGGGGCGGCAGTGGGGCATATGAGGGGGGGGGGCCCGGAGAAGTCAAGGCCCTGGATTCTGCTCGGCCAGCATCTTGGTCTCCAAAGTTGGCGTTCTTACTTTTCAGTCCTTATCGTAGGTAGTTAATAGGGGCTGCAGTTTCCTCTGTGGTTTATAAGCGCTGGAGGCCGGGGCGCAGTTACTCCTCGTCCTGGATCTCATGCTGCTGAGGCCGCGGCCACCGCGGGGTCACCTCCCTGTGCCCGGCTGACACCCCGCTTCTGCCCAGCCCCGCGGGACCACCTGGGCCTCAGCCAGTGACAGGATCCACCCCTCGTCTGCGATTGGCGGGCAGTGAGCACACCTGACCAATGGGCGTGAGGGGCGTGGCCCGGGGTCCCCCAGCACCTGGTCTCCCTGCAGGGATGAGGCCTGCGAGGAGGAAAAGGAAACACCAGGAAATAAAACAAGAACCCGAGAGCACACTTAGGCTTCTCGCAACCTCTCTCTCCCTCTTGCTCCTTTACACACTGTCGTCTGCCCGCGTGCCTCCTCCCCGACCCCGCCCGTTGTTCCCTCTCCCTGCAGGGGCTCCTGGGGGGGGGGGTTCCCGCCCCGCCCTCACCCGCAGTTCAGCTCCATGTGGGTCCTGAAGCTTAAAACCCCGCTCAGGCCCCTCCTGTCGCAGACACCCCGGGTCCCATCTCCCTCAGGGTAGAAGCCGAACCCCTCACACGGGCCCAGGGGCCCCGCAGGAGTGACCTCGCCCCCCAAACTCCTCTCGGCCCACCTGGCACCTGCAGCCCCCCCAACTCTCCAGGGGGTCTTCCCGGGCCTTTCCCTGGCTCTGCCCTCTGCCCGGGCCCCCTGGCGACCCCCACACCCCAGGCCTCTGCTCACAGGCCACCCTCCCGGGGGTCCCTCCGGCCGCCCTGCTGACACAGCAGCCCTTCCCCTGACCTGCTTATTCTCCCTAAGGGGTGTCCCAATCCGACCCTATATTGTGCGTGTGACCGGTTACTGGTTCGGTGTCTGTCTCCTGCCCCTGAAACATAAACTGCGAGAGGACAGGGTTTTAAGGCTTTGCTCCGCCCACGGCCGGCTGCACGCGGCACCTAGGAGGGGCGCCCGGCACTCGGCGAGTGGTCTGCTGAGGAAGGAACCGCACGCGCCCTCCTGGGGTCTTCTCTGCCTCCACTCCTGATTTTCTAACGAGCAGGAGGAAAGATGTAGACACAGCTAGAATGCATTTCAATATTAATTCTGGAACCTCATTTTCAGTGGATAATTAAATTACGTTTTAATTACAAACAGAATATCCGTGCATTCCCTCCGAGTGAGCGAGGGCGGGCGTGCAGGGGAGAGAAATGGAGACAGCTCTGCAGGCGTGGCCCGGCCGGCGTGGCCCTTCCCTTCTCGATATGGGCTGTCCCGCTGGGGCCACTGAGAACGGTCCCTCCTTTCCTTTATACTTCTGGGTCTAGGTGACCCTCCTGCCAGTCACCAGGCAAATCCCTGCAGGTGCCCCAGCTGGTCCTGCTCCACGGACTGGGGGGGGCACATTTTCTCCCCAACAACCCGCCTCCTCCCCAACCCCTAAAACTGCCCCAAAAGGGGGCACACCGAATTTCCACTAAAACAATAGAAAGGAATCCCCCGAGGTCAGCACTTGGATTCCGACTGCAGTGAAGGGTCCGCGGTGAGACAGCGGGCTGTCCCGATCAGGGGCGTCTGTGCCGAGCAGAGAGGCCTCCCCGGTGCGCCCAGTCCCTGCAGGAAGAGAAGGCCACAGACTCTTCCTTCCTGGAAACTCAGGTGTACAGGGGCGCTGCCAGAGGACGGGGGCGGGGTCCCCATTCCCCACCTGCCTGCTCCCTGGGAGACCCGCTCTTTGCACCCGCATCCTGAGCCACCTCTGGTTCGAGCGTCCAGGTGTCCAGACCAGGAGAGTCAGCGCTGGAGGGAGCCTCCCGGGGGGTCCCCCTCCTGGCCACCAAACAGGTGTGGCCTAGGGACCGTCCCCAACACCCTGGCCTCCCCGTGGTTGAGGCAGGCTGGCCTGGTGGGTTCAGACGCTGGCTCCACCGCTGGCACCAAGAAGGGCTGAGCGTGGGCTGCGTGGGACAGCCCGGCCCTGGGCAGGGAGGGGGACACCTGAGCCGGACCGGGCCCAGAACCGCGTCGGCGGGGACGGGCACAGATGGGACGGAGCCCACGACAGCCCTGCCCGTCAGCGCCCACCCTCCACGCGAGCACCTTCTGTCAGTTTTCCTCTCCCTGACCCTTGGCCCCAGCCGCCCCCCCACCCTGTCTCGGGTCGCCAGGCTCTCACCGCGACGGGCCTCCGGGAGCAGATGGCAGCGCCCAGGCCCCCGCGCCCCCTCCCGCCTGCCTTTCACATGAAAATGGGGGAGAGACAGCCAGACAGATGTCCACCGAGCTGGCCTGCACGGGCGGCGCGGACTCCAGGCCACGTCCACTCCGGGTGCCTGCGGCCGCCCCTGGACGGACGGCCCCGGGTCCGCGCCTCCCCGGCGACTCGGGGCTCCTGCGCCCTGTCCGTCCTCTGCCCGTCAATTCCCATCTGCCTTCTCCCTCCCCCACGAGGACGGGATCGCGGAGCCGCAGGCCCAGCAGCCCGGTGAGTGGGAGCAGGGCCTCCGTTTTAAAGTGACCCCCAGCCCCCTCCACCCTGAGGTGACAGGCAGAGGCAGGTGTTGCCCCCGGAACGAAAAGAAACAGCCCCCGAGGGGGCGTCTCCCCTGCCCCTCCCCACACAGGGCACGGGCCTCCCCTGTGTCCTCACAAGACCCTGGGACAGCAGGGAAGGGGGGAATCACCCGCTCTTCATTTGTTCATTCGACAAATGCCAGGGGCTCCCGCCCAGCAGGCGGGATTGACGGCAGTCCCCACTCCCGAGCAGTTGGAGGTTTAAGGAGAAGGTGCCAGGGAGCACCTGACATGGCCTGGCTCCGGGGCCGTGGGCACCGGTGTGTCCTCTCCGATGTGGTCTCTCCCAGAAGCCATCGGTTATTGGACCTCCCTGCCCGCCTTCTGTCTCCTGAGCACTCTCTAAAATGACCTTCTGTATTTGTTTATTTGTTCATCTTCTCTATTTTCCCACCAGAATTCGAGCCCCGTGAGGGCAGGGACCTTGCCTGTGGGGTCTAGGGCTGAGTTTCAGGATCTAGAACCGCAAGTCCTGGCCCACGGTCGTTGAATGAATGACCAGGTCAGGTAGATGAAGGAATAGATGGATGACGGGCTTCCTATGACCTCGGCCTTGCCCCTGGTCTGGACTCCTCGCCCGCCATTCTCCCCCTCTGCCCAGCGAGACTTGCTCTGCCTGCCGCCGGCACACTTCCCCAGATGTATGTCCCGCCTCGCCCCTCACCTCCTGCAGGTGTCTGTATACACGTCCCAGTGTCAGGCCCTCTCTGACCACCTTGTCTAAAACTGCAAACCACCCCCACCTCCTGGCGTTTCTTCCTGAACCCACGGACACCCCCACTTTGGCGCTGTTTTCTCCATGGCACTTAGCATTGTCTCACATAGTAATAACTCCTCTATTTCGTTTACTGCCTCTCACTTGCCTTTAGAATGTCAGCTTCAGGAAGGCAGAGATTTTTGTCTGTTTTATGGGCTGATCGAGCCCATCCTGGGAGAAGAGTTCCTGGCACACAATATGGTCAGAAATACTTGCTGAATGAACGAGTGAACCGGAGGTCCAAGGAGTTAGGGTAAGTGGGCTGGGGTGAGCAGAGAGGACTTCCTGGAAGAGGGGGCTTGACTTGGGACTTATGGGATTAGGCGAGGCATAACGTTAGTGGGAGAAAACTCCAGGTAGCATAAAGGATTCGAGACCAAGTGCAGCTTCCCAGGGTCTGGGGCTAGAACATCACAGGTACAGTCTCGCTTTTTGTTCTGCCCGCAAACGCTTAGATCTTGTGCTGTCTGACAACGGGTCTTTGAAAATGTATTCAATGTTTTATTCATCTTTAAATTCTTTAAAGCTGCAAATCAAACAGTCACGGGGTGCTTTGCTAACCACAGGTTCCAGGCTCCTGTGTTGCAAATAATTCTGCTGGTTTGCATACCGAGCAGACTTTTCTCCGTCCCGGGAAAATGAATTTCTCCCGGTGATCATTGCTCTAATTGCGCGCACGGGCAGAGCAAACATCTCTCCCCGATTTGCATTATGCAAAACTTCGTCTCCACAGGTTTCTGAAAGCACCGTGAGTGGTTCACAGCCTCTGACACCGGGAAACGCACCGTGTGACCTATTAGTCCGAATCAATTAGATTTAAGGCGGGGGAGGATACGGGAGCCTTGATCCTGTAAACTTTTGGGGAATAATCACCCACGCCTGAGTGTGGATGCCCCGTGAATTTGCTTCTTCGGGGGAAAAAAGGAAGAAATGGGGCAACTGGCCACACACGTATTGCTCGATTTCTGTCCTTCACTCCGTTATCAAAATAAAGAGGACAGTGGACTTCTGTCTCCAGCAAACTCCTGTGCCACCAGGGTGAACCTGGCCCTCTGTGAGCTGGGGACTCACTGGCCTAAGAGAGGCCCCTGGAAGGCGAGGCAGGAAGCAAGACGCTCAGTGTTGTAGCAAGAGCACAGTATGAGAGGTCTCTGAAGCCTGGCTGGACACATTCGCTGCTGTGCGACATCCGTCAGGTTCCTTAACCCCTCTGGGCTTTGGTCTTCTCACCTGTCACCGAGGGCAACAAAACCCCACACACCAGATGGCTGAGGACCAGGCGCAGTTCTGGCTGGAGTCTTCGCTGGGCCCGCTCTGCGGGCCAGGCCCTGGCCTGTGCTCTGGGGAAATAGTGGAGACCAGGAAGGAAAGGCCCCAGACCTCAGGTGTGTAGAGACGACGGACAGGAGCGGGACCTGCTGCCTGGGTAAGCTCGGACGATGACGAGATGTGTGACGTGAGGAAAGCGGGGTCTGCGACAGTGACTGGGGAGAGAGAGGGAGAGTCACTTCCGCCAGATAACGCGGCGGGCCTGGCTGTGACAGTGAGCGTGGGTGAAGACAGCCCGTCCCAGCTGGCTCCGGCGGGTAGAGCCAGAGCCACCGATCCGTGTAGATCTGGCCGCCAGCAGCTGCCAGCCGCGGGCGTGCTGACTGGATACGGCCAAATCCATTCATTAACAGGTGTATTATTATTGTTGCTGCTATTTTTCATTACCACTGACAGATGAGGAAACGGAGACTTGCCACAGAATCTACAATGGACTCGTTGAGATGCGCCCCGGCTTCCACCTAAATTCATTTGCCTGCAGTCGAAGAGGACAGAAATGCATGGCTCCCCTTACCAGTTCTCCAACTACCGTCTCTCACTGAAAACCCGCCTGTCTGTGTGCTACGTTGCGACCCCGGGCTCGGTTCTAGCTTGCCAGCGCTCCCCCCGTTGGGCTTTGCCAATAGAGGGCGCTAGAGGGAGCCATCAAGACCGGAGGAGGAAGAAAGGACTTGCTCTTTCCCTCCGCCCCCATTTTGCTGCTTCTTCCTGTTTGTTGTCCTGTTCCCAGCAGTGTCCCCTTCGTGCCTTCAGACACAGCAGGACCAACCAGCCAGTGCTAGGTGATTTTCAGGCACCACAGTTTTTCAGTTCTGCAAGGTCCCTCTTCCGAGCTTCCGGTTTAATAATTATAACCTAACTCCCCAGTCCTAAGGTGGTAGCTGATTCCTGCAGCCGTGACACCTTAGTGCAGGAGTCTCGAATTGTTTCTTCAAAGGCCACATGGTAAATGCTTTAGGCCTGCAGGCTGTGTGATCTCTGTCGCGACTACACAACTCCGCCCTCCTAGTGTGAGAGCAGCCACAGACAACATGTGGACAAATGGGTCTAGCCGTTGTGCCAATAAAACTTTATTTACAAAGGCAGATAGCGATAGCCTCCCGGTGAACAGCACCTTGCCCGTCCCTGCCTTAATGTTTTCTCTTTGCATTTCAATTCCTCCATACCTTCTTAACAATTATATGCATATATAACTATCCTTATTGTTAAAATAAATGGCATGATTTCTGTCTCCTGACTGGACTCTTACTCCTACAGAAATGAGAGCCAAGATTAGGATTCACAGTTGGCTTACTAAATGAAGCATTTAATGTACTTGCTACTTGTCGTCCATGGAGTCCAAACAGCAAAATGTCAACACCAGAAGGGACCATTGTGATGCTTGGTACAAGGACAAGATGACCAAGAGCCTCTGAAGACTATATTGTGGCAAAACGCAGGAGCGTCGGCATAGACTCGAGGCCAGACTATGCAATGCGTACTGTGGGCTCCGAGCCATAAAAGCAGGCTGCTTCTTATAGCCCTGGTAGATTGGTCTAGCAAAAATAAAGCATCTGCCGGGCCAGTAGCTGGATAGGAGGTGTCAGGGGGTCGTTGACACGTGTAGGCAAAGAGAATTCGTCTGGGACAGCAGCTACAATTGAAGTCACCACCCTGATGAAGTCTATAGTAATCCGTAGTCATGGTCCGAGTACCATCTGTCCCCGGAGAGGCCACACAGCCAAGTTAAATGGAGATGTGACCGGATTCCCCACCCTCACATCTTCCAAGTCTTCGAGGGTGGCACTAATCCCTGCGGTGCACCAGAAATGCTATCCTCAGGGAAAAAATGCACTAGAGGGTTTCCCTTGGGTCTTACCTCTGTTACGGACCTTACTCCATGAGTCCGTCCAGGTGCCAAGGAGCTCGGGGTCCGCAGTGATTTGAACTTGAGTCGAAAGTTCGACTGGGTCCACTGTGATTTGAACTTGAGTCGAAATTCCACTTATTACGGGATTTATGTTTTTAAAAAAATTAGACGAGAGGCATTTTTTTGGTCATTTTGCTGGTTTCCGGCCACAGATTTTCCCCCCATTATATAGATCAAAGACCATTTGGGTCCGCTGCCCAGTCTAATTCATTTTTAAGGACTCTGGCTTCTCCACCGTTACACCCGGCTGAGGACAGCCGCACGGAGATTTTCAAGGATGTAGGTGCTCCCTCACTAACATATGCCTCAGCGCCTTCGTGAACCAGGCGTCTGCCAGACCTGAGGGCGTGGAGGGGTGAGGAGGAATGGCTGTCCGTGTCACCCATGATTAAGACCCTCCGACATCCCGAACTCCCGAATCCTTTGGGTTTCTTCCCTCATGTTGTACAAGAGTGTCCCGTTATCCCAACCCAATTAAAGGAGGGCCACCACTGAGACCAAGGATGCCGAGCCACCAAGCAAACAGAGCCGCCTCCAGCTTCTTGAGCTGACCATGAAATGCAGAATCCCCAGGAAGTGCACCCATATTTATTAACTGACTTGGATTCAAAGTTACATGCTGTTCTCTTTGGCCTAAAAACTCTTACGAAATCTGTTCCTACACGCAGCCCCCAGGTTTCTGCCAGCAGAAACCAGCGACATCCCGAATCACTCCGGAGCGCACGCCGTTTCCTCCCGGTCAGACTTCACTGGTCTTTCTGGAAACATGCTGTGACACCTGACCCTAGTTTAGCGGCAACGGGAGTGATCAGGGTGGGGTTTGAGGGGAACAGGTAGCTTCTTGCAAGGAAACCTTGGAATGACCTCGTAGGGAGGCCTGGGAGGGATGCTCTTTCTACTTGGTTCTATTCAGTTCCTGTTCCTTTTTTTCTGTGTTTGTGTGATTTCCGGTGCCCACGATGAGGGAAGGCACTAGTAGGTACCCAAGAAATCTCTTTGGATGGGTTCATAAAAACATTTCAAGGGTAAGGACCAGGCATTTGCAATTCTATTGCATTTTTTCATTTTAATAAAGTGACTATCAAAATTTAGCTTTCTCCTCTAGTTAAACCTCACCTGAACAGAACCCCCCACTGTCCAGCTCCTCCGAAGCCCTCCCTGGCTAATCCCCTAAAGGGCAGGCTCAGATCCAATGCCTCCCGGGCCCTCGTATCTGGGAGCAGGATTCTTGGTACTCCATAGATGCTTCTGTGACTATCAGCTGGACGGCTGAACGAATGAGTGCGGGGGATTGCCTTCAGAGGCCTCTTCCAGAACCATCCGTCTCCGTTGGGCAGTGACCACACTTCACTCGCCCTCTGTATTCCTCAGATGGTGCTCGAAGAGATGAACCAGCCTTTCATTCCCACCGGCAAACTCTCTCCCGGATGGAAACGGATGCAGTTCTCTGAGCAGGACCTGACAGGCCAGGGGTGGTGGGTTTCCACTGTCGGGTCTCAGGGCTAAATGCAAATTCAGCCCTGCCTCAGTGACCCTCCTGGCACCTTCACGCCTCTCTGGGGCACTCCGGGGAGCTCTGTCCTGGATGCCCGCCACGGCTCAGTGGCAGCGAACAGGCAATCGCGTGGGCCATCAGACGTCGTGTCGGCCAAGCCGGCGGCCACTCTGGCCTTCGCTCGGCTCAACTCTGATGGGGCTCAGGTCCCAGGAAGCCGCAAGTTCCAGACCTCGGGCTCTCTTCCCTCCCCAGGATGCACCTCGTGATGGAGCGGGGCCAGCGGCTCTCAGTTCTGGCCGGCCCACTGACCTCTCCCGGGAAGAAATGTGCTTAATAACCTCTCTGTGCCCCGAAATGGAAGTCATCAATAATTAACCTGCAATATCACACGTACTTAAAAACCCATTGTAAGGCTCTTAAGTGGATTATAAAAAAGAAATAAAAGGAAAATAATTGTAACAAAATAAATTGCATTTCAGGATGTAAATGAGCAGGCCCAGACACAGGAAGAGACGTGAGGAACAGTTAGACCTTCGTCGCCGTCGGGAGTCCGGTATAAGAGAAGCAGGATCAGGAGGGCGACACGATGGAAGAGACACCTGCAGGGCAACGGTGTATCCAGCATACATTAAAATCTTGCAAAACTATTTTGCTTTGATATAAAGTTCGACGTAGCTTCTAGGATTAAGCGGAGCTCCTCATACTGTTGATTTAAATGGCTCTTCACACATGTGGACGACGTTTGTCTTGTTTGGACCGTCTGCACATTGTAGGACACTCAGTGTTCCCGCCCCGCCCCCCGGGAAGGCCCGAAATGTTCTCGATTGCCGAGACAGACCGAAGCGCCCCCCACCTCCAACACGGCCCCAGGGAGCGGGCCTCTCCGGTGGCCGATCACGACCAGACGTTTCCTCTGCCGGCAGCCGGTCGAGGAATAAGTCTGGGAGGCGATTTGGGCTGAAGGAACACGAAAGAAAACACGCAGGGGCTTCTGGGAAAGGCTTCCCAGGGTCGTATAAAGCGGCAATAGAAAGAAACATATTTTTTTTTCTCTTTCTGCCTCGGGGCGATCGTTGCCTGGGGACGTGATACCTGAGCTGTGGAACATTCCGGCAGCAATCAGGCAGAAAGCCAATGAGGGGGAGACAGCGCGGCGGGAAGCTGGAAGGAACCAGGTCCTTGACAGGCCGTGGCCTCTGAGCCAGCCCGGCCCAGGCCGCCGGGTCACCCTCCCGATTCCTTGGCTAATGAAGTAATACAATGTCCTTATTATTTAGGTACACGCGTGGGGAGTCTTCTGGTTTTTGAAGCCAAATATATCCCATCCGTGACAGGTCGGGACACTTTTGCTCATTACCAGAATCCCTTCTACTCGGCGACCGAAAACTTAGAAATTTCCACAACACCAGAACCGCACTCGCGTTGTCTGAATCTGGCACCCCCGTGAGGTGTGGGTTACGGTCCCCATTTACAGATAGGGACACTGAGGCCGAGGAGGAGGGGGAGGGCCTGGCCCCGCGTCAGACACGCAGCTGAGCAGGGACAGGCCGTGGCCCCGGGCCCGCCGACGCCGCAGCCCGGGCCTTCCCCGTTCCCTGACCCCAGGGCTCCGCCGGGCCTCCGGGCCCCCGAGAGCCACGGCCCCTCATCACTACCATTGTAAGTCCTCATCATCGGGGTGGCTCCCTTGGATTAAAAACCTGAGCCTCTAGACATCCCTTATTAAATATGTAAATCTCCTCTGGAAAGAACTAATACATATTCATGAACACAAGTAAGTTCGTCATTAGTTCTCAGACGTGGCAGGCGTCGAAAGACAGGGGACGCGGGACAGGTGAGGCTTGAGCTGCTCGTGGTCCCGGGGCGAGCTTCCCTCCACGCGTCCCTACCCTCGGGCACGCAGTGAACACACGCAGTGCGGGGGCCCGGGGGCCCGGCCCGGGGCTCGCCACCGTCCCTGCCCTCACGGAGCTGGCTTCCTCCAGCGGAGACGGTCAGTCATCACGTGAGCGAGAGGACCTGAGGTCTGAGAAGCCGCATGAAAGGAACAGTAGAGCGTCGTGAACAGGAAGTGACCTCGCAGGAGACGGGGCGGTCGGGGAGGCGCCGGGCGGAGGAACTGAGACCAGCCGATGGCACAGGTGCCCCTCCCACGGCAACGAGGGCCTCGGGGAAGGCCCCTGGAGCCCGGGCAGCCGGCGTGAGGGCCAGGTGGCCGCAGGTAGAGGGGGAGCAGAGGAAAAGGGTGACATGGGAGGCCAGGGCCGAACCCCGCACCCGCACCTGTGAGGGAACTGAGCACAGGGCCATCCAGAGCCGGGCCGAGCCGTCCGCGCCCTGGAAGCTTCTGCGCCCGAGCCGGCGTTCCCCGCAGAGTGGAGACTCCAGAGTTCACTGCCCCAAGTGAGCAGGAATTCGACCTCGTCTACGCGGTCGGAGACCACTGCTGTCAGGGGATCCTGTGTTTGTTTAACTGCGACTCCGAGAGCGGGGGCAATCACGGGGAGGTCCTGTGAGCTCGGAAGGCTCCAGAAAGTCTCTCACACACACGCACACATACGTGCATCCACACAACACACACGCAGGCTCGCACACCTACATCCATGCTCACACACACACACATATAACATATACACATGCACACACAGGCACGCAGGCTCACACACCTACATCCATGCTCACACACACACACATATAACATATACACATGCACATGCATGCATACAGGCTCACACACCCACATCCATGCTCACACACACATACATATAACATATACACATGCACACACATGCATACAAGCTCACACACCTACATACATGCTTACATATACCTACATTTAACATATATACATGTGCACACATGCATACAGGCTCGCACACCTACATACATGCTCACACACACACATAACACACCTCCGTACACACAGTAATGCAGACACACACATGCACATACACTCACCCACATATACACACACATGTACACACACGCAGATGTACACACACACACACACACACCACACACAACCCACGAGTGAGACGATCATTCAAGAACTCTGTCATCAGAGGCCCTTCTGCCGCGAACACGTGTCTCTGGGACCTGAGATGTGGACAGGGGCCCGGCTCCCGCAGAATCAAACGGACCCCCTCGGGCCTCCTCAGGAGCTGTGACCTGGAAGGAACCGCCGGGGAAGGAGGGCCCAGGGACACCAGCCACAGGCCCCACGTCCCGGAGTTTGCCGGCCCCCGGGGGGAGAAGAGGGCCCAGCCTCCCTCCGCGAGCTCGGAAGCACAGGATCCACCGTCCACGCGGACTAGGTTCCCGGGAACCCTCTGGAAGTTGAGGGAGTATCCACCTGCGGGCACCACGGCGGCAAGTCCGGTCCCCAGGGACTGGGGACCTCGTGACCCAGTCTGGCCAATGAGCTGGGGGCACAGCGACCACCGCGTACGGTCTCCAGGCTGGGCGCTCAGCCGCCCCGCCAGGCCCCCTGGCCAAGCTCCCCTGTTTGCGCCCAGGCCCCGGTGACCCAGGGGTGAGGCTGCTCCGTCACCCGGGTCGCAAGTGAGGAGCCCCCTGAGCACAGCTCGCAGCCACCCCTCTGGGCACCGGCGCTTTGAGCAAGAAACCCGCCTTCCCGGGCTGGGCCTCTTCTTGGGGGGCCATCTGCGGGCAGCGTGACCCAGCCTGTCCCCGCCACGCACGGGGGTGATCAGCCGATGCGCCCCGGGGAAGGACGGCTCTGTTCCCGGAGGCCCCGCAGGTGCCGGGCGTTGGGCTCCTCCCGTAAAGACTCTAAGATCTGCGATGAACGGGCGCCTGGTCTCTCTATTCTCCATTTAACGAAGACCTGGTCTCTCTATTCTCCATTTAACGAAGACCTGGTCTCTCTTATTCTCCATTTAACGAAGGAGCGACTAGTGACACAGCCGGCATGCCCTGCACACTGGAAACGGGCGGACGCTTGCTAAGCTCTTTAAGGGAACTTCCCGGAGCCTCACAATCCCCCTGGAAGAGGTGTTGTTACTTGTTCCCATTTGACAGATGAGGACGCTGAGGCTCCGAGGGGTCGTGCAGGTGTCTAGGCCCACACAGCTGGTGAATGGCAGAGCCGGCGTTTGAGCCGAGGCCCATCCGACTCCTGATGCGGGGTTCATGCTGACGTCTCCCCGGGGCACTGGGGGTGACCCCGAGGGCGGGAGCAGGATGCGGGGCGGGTGTCTCCCCTGAGGCCGCTGGCCAGGAGCGCGAGTGTCTGGGGGCCCAGGCTTTGCTCCTGCCGCTCCCGGTGGCCGGGGTGACACTCCCCAGGCAGAGGCTCTGGGTGGCCGGCCAAGCCCTCCGCCCCCTTTGCATTCAGCCCCGCGGCCTTGGCGCCTTCCTCTCGGGCCTCTCCGTCTGACACGGACCCGCTTTAGAGTAAACCGCGCGGATTCTGCCGAATTAGCTCCTCGATGAAATCGCCAGCTACACTGGGAGCCGCATCCTCACAAATGAACGTCTCCCCCGGGCATTCGGGTGGAAAACGCAGATAAACACAGCGCTTCGGAGAATGAAAGGCTGCCAGGCGCCCCCAGAGCCCGGGCTCCCACGGCCCAGGCCTCGCTTTCACAAAAGGCCCGAACCTTCGAGTTCCGGAGTTCTCTCCGAACGAGGCGCCTGGAGAGGGGAAGGGACACCCCGCTCTGTGCGCCCCAACGGCCACGCCGCCTCCGGAGCGGTCCCTGCGGCAGAGGCTCCACCTGCGCTCGCCCCACCTGCCCCATCCCGCCCTGGGAGACCCTGCTACTCACGGGGAAACCGAGGCACAGGAAAATCAGCTTGAGCCCAGAAGTCCGGCCCTGATCTCAGTCCCTTGACCGCGAGGCCCCATCCTTTGTCTCCACCATTGCTCCATCCCGAGGGCACGTCTGAGCGCGTCTGGAACTGGCCAGTTCTTTAAAATCCACGCGGGCCTTGTGATCGGAACAGCGCCGTGATGAAGTGGCGGTCACTTCACAGTCCAGCCGGCCGTGGTCGTCATAGTCCTGCTTTCTCCATTTTGCGGTCCCTCCCAACCGGGAAGCCTCCTGGGCCCCACTCCGACTGACCTTGCCCTCGGCGGAGGCGTCTCTCTTTCCACAAGCGGCTGGCGGGACTGACGGCTGGGAGTGAGGACCCGGGACCAGGCGTCATGTACCCAAATCCCGGCCCCGAGGCCCCTTCACCACGTGATGCTGGGGGAACCCCTTCACCTCCTTCCTCTCTATCATGGGAGGGTGGGGGCTCTGGTGCCCCTCACGGGGCTGGTGCAGGAATCAACGAAGGGACGTGTTCGTGTGGACAAGGTGACATGTGGACAAGGTGACATGTTCACGTGAACACTGGGCCCAGCACATAGTAGGTGTTCGATTAACACTACACGGCGGGCGGACTGTTCAGTCCCAGATGGGTCTGGGGACCCCTCTCATCTGTCGGTCTGGAGGAGGGAGGCTAGATTTCCCTCTAGGCCCTTGAGGCAGGGTCAGGAGGGCCAGGCACTCTGGGCCCCCGCCATCACTCGGACGCAGCCGGAACAGAGGCGGGTGGTGTGGGCAAGGGTGCCGGGGTGTTCCTGGCCCCTCTCTGTAGCTGAGTCTCTGCAAACGGGTTCCAAGTCTGGCCTGGCGGCTGACACAGCCCTGGCAGCCCCCCCCCATGTCCCTCCTCCTCCCCCAGGCCCAGGACCCCCCAGCCAGCTCCCTGACAGCAGGCGGTGTGGTGACGGAGGGCAGCTCTGCCGCCCACACCCAGGCCCCCTCCCCTCTCCTGACGGCCTGGTCCCCAGCCTGCCCGGAGGCTCCATTGTCCTTGGACGCTAGCCGCACACCATGGAAACGCGTCCCACCTGCCAGGCCATTCCCGGGTTCTTTCCCAAAGAGCTGTTTGAACCAAAAGCCAGAAAAGAGCGGCAGGTGTGCGTGGCCCCCACGGGGCTGCCCTTCTCCAGCCTGTGGGCCTGCGGCGTTCCTGCCCCTGGAACGGCTCGTTCCCCCGCCATTGTCATGGTGTCTGAAAAGCCCCCATTTGTCACCTCCACAGCTCTAGGGGGCTCCGGGGAAGCACAAATAGGTAGCCAGGGGAGTGTCTCCCCATCGCCCGTCAGCTCCTGTGGCACTGGGAGGCACATGTCCCTGAGCAGGGAGCAGGGCCAGAGGGAGGGGACAAGGGGCGGGTAGGCTTTGATTGGGGAGAGGGTGAATGGGCCGGAAGGATCTGGAAAGATCTGGAGGCGGGATCCAGGGCAGCAGGGACGGGCTACATGGTGGGGATTTGGGGGCAGCCCTGCACTGGGAACCTGGGCCTGGAAAGTGCTGGAAGGGAAAGAGCAAAAAAATAGAAGGAGGACATGGCAGTGCCCTCCCCACGTGCCGGGCAGAGGCTGGTGAAGTCCCAACCAGGAAGGGGCCGACCTGGGGCACTGGACCACCTGCTGAAGCCCCCAGAACTTCAGGGCAGAAAGTCAGAAGAACCGAAGGCTGCGTGCAGGGGAGGAGGGTGGGAGCAGGGGGACCAGTGAGAACACCAGAATATTCTAGGCAAGAGATGATGGTTTAGATCCAGCTGGCAGCAGGAGATGCGGAGGGAAGTATCCAAGTGGCCAATATCCAAAGCAGGAGAGAACGCGGCAGGGGAGAAGAGGAAACGGTCCTCCCGAGCCCTCTCGTTTCAGAGGGAAAAGATTTTCCCAGAATCCTCTTCGAGCAAGGCCCTTGCACCTCATTGGTCAGAAATGGGTCGACGTCTACCAATCACAGGCAAAGGGGCAGCATCCCGTGATTGCTTCTGGCCTCGACGAGACCACCTTCATAATTTGTGCGGCCCGGTGCAAAACAAAACTCTAGAACTCCTGAGTCAAAAATTATTAGGAATTTCAAATCTGCAACGTCAGAGCCTTTACCCAATCGTGGGAGCCTTCGGAGCCCCGTGCGGCGATGACGGGCCACACGCGCGCCCGTGAAGGCGGCCCTGTCCTCGTGATTCAGCCCCGGGGCTGAGCGTGGGGCCACCCAGACACACTGCAGGAGGGAGGGAGGGAGGGAGGGCGTGGGCAGTGGGCAGAGACCCTGGTGTGGGTGCCATCGGAAAGGCGCCATCTCCACGGACTAGACAGAAATATAATCGTATGTATCATAAAATACAGTAGGAAAAATGCAACATATTATAGGAGCAAAATGTTGCAACACCACTTTCACTCCGGGAAGCTCTCTCAGCCTCTTTATGAAAGCGCTCAGATGGGCGGGCCTGGTGGGCCTCGAGCTATAATGGCTGTTTTACAGATGAGAAAACTCTCCTTTGCTCAAAACCCACCAGCGGCTTCCTGGATTGTAGACATGAACTCCAAAGCCTGCCAGTCACCTGTGTGCCCTCGGCCCTGCCCACTCTGACGCCACACCCTCCCTATCACTTTCTACCTCCGGGCCTTTGCACCGGCTGTTCCTGCTGCCTGGAATCGGTTATTCCGAGGTCTCTCCTCCTTGGGTCTCCACTCAAGGATCTTCCCCAGAGAGGCTCTCCCTGACCATTTATTAAGCTCGCTGCCACCTCCGTCCTTGCCCTCCCACCTGCCGGATTTATTTTATTGGCCTTTACGCCATCCGATGTAGTACGCATCTGTGTGTTTATTGGCTTTTTTGGTCCGTCTCTTCCAGCAGAAAATAAACGGCACGAGCACCTTGCTGAAGTGACTTCGGGCCTAGAGCAGGGCCTGGCACCTAGTAGGGCCTTAATAAATCTCTGATAAATGATGCCAGTGAGGGCAGACCTCAAACCGCATCGGGGTTTCTGCGGACTCCTGTGTGCCAGAATGCCGGGTGAGGCCACGTTCGGGACAGGGTGGCTTTGCAGCATCGGCTGTGCCCTCCTACCGAATGGAACTCAGCACCCGGTGACTCAGGTCCAGCCTATGAGAGAACATTCTCGTGGGGAAGCTCCGTCCTGCAGGGGATCTGAGGCCCGGGAGAAACAGAAGGGCTCCGAGGGAAGTAGGTCGGGACCAGCACCCTCCCCTGCCCAAGGAAGGACGAGAGACACAATCGTGGAGTTTCCAGAACCTGAAGATTAAATTAGCATAAATACCTCGTGAGGGGGCGGCTGTGTCTTGATCCAAACCCTCCAGCCACGGCTGCTCATTCCCTGATTCGTGCAATCAGCGTCGACAAGTACCGATTGAGCGCCCGCTGTGCCACTACTTCCTGCCGTGCTAGGAAGTGGGATACAGTCGTGAGCAAGGCAGGCCCGGCCCTCCCAGGACCTGCGGTCGGCTTGGGGTGCACTGACAATATGTGAGCTAGGAAATGCACGAGTAAACTGAACAAAGACTGGACCTTTGGCAGAAGGAAAGAGTGTGCTACGTTAGAGTCCACAAGTGATGATATCTTTCGTCAATCGGGAGGGCCTCTCGGAGGCGGTGGCATTCCAACTGAGACCCGAGGAACGGGAGGGAGCCAGCCAGGGGAGAGGCAGACGGCAAGACGGCTCCAGGCAGGAAAAAACAGCAGGTGCAAAGTTCCCGAGGTGGGAACAAGGAGCGAGATTAGAAAGCCCAGGAACAGAAGGGAGGCCTTGGCGGCCGAAGGGCAGCGAGCCAGAGATGCAGGGTCTGGGAGAGGCCGGAGAGGCCGGAGTCCCCTCAGCACTGGCTGGGCAGCGGCCCAGGAGGCCACAGGGGTGTTCACACAACGGGGAGCTGGAGGCCGACGCGCTCGGTTCCGACTCCAAGTCTTTGTCACCTCAGACGGGTCACCTGACTTGCAGCCTGTTTTCTCATCTGTAAACGCGGCTAATAATGGTGTCTTGTCCCAGGCGCTGTGAGCACGGGTGAGGGTCAGTGGTCAGAATCCTCGGCGGCGGGGAAGCGCTGTCCCCCCTGCCGCGCCCCTGGTCCCCTGGTTCTGTCCACTAAAGCCAACTAGTAGTGACCGAAGCCCGCAGGAAATATTAGGAATTTACCGTGACGAGACTCCGATCGCTAAATTCTGCGGATGAGAGCTGACGGCACGTCCTGACCGAGCCCTGTACTAACAGGCCCGCGATGGCACCACGCACACGGTAGGCGCTCAAGACGCAGCTGCTGGTGGTGTCTGTGGCAGCCCCTACCCAGCGGGCGCCTCCCTGCCAGACCACGGGTAGGCTTCCTCTCCCTCCGCCCTGGCGACAGGCACCTCCTTCGGGACCCAGGGGTCTGCTCTGCCTTTCCCACCACATCTTGGTGAACTGGAGTCACTAAGAAACGAGGTGAACGAGAATCCGTGTCCTTGTGGAGCTGACCTGTAGTGCGAGAGACAGAAAGTGAACAATCCTGTTTTGCCAGGTGGTGGTAAGTGCTCCGGAGGAAAAGAAAACAGGGTGAGGGGGGACAGGGCCACAGCGAAGAACAGAGGATGACATGACGTTTGACCATACGTGAGTAAAAGGAGGGAGCAGAGCACGCGGCCCTGTGGGAGAAGAGTGCTCCAGGCCATTGGGGACATGTGCAAAGGCCCTGAGGCAGCACGCACAGCTGAGAAGGCAGCAAAGCCCCCTTCTGCTTTCCCAAGACAGCCCGCAGGCCTTTCCTTAGTAAGGGGACCTCTTAGACCCTTCCCCTCCCCCAACCCCATGTCTGTCAGGTTTGGGGACCAGAGTCAGATTTTCCCATGGTGCACATGGGTAGCAAGTCCATGAAATCCAGTGGCCACTGTGTTTCCCACTTGCTAAATGTAACACCGCTACCATGGCCCTGGAACCACAAGAGGGATCCGTATTTCCGAGCTGTGTGACCATGGCAAGTCCCTTAAAACTAACTGAGCCCATCTCCTCCTCTGTACCTACCTCGAAGGGCTGGTAAGAGGGTTCCACCAGAGGGGGCCTTTATAAAAGCCGACCAGCCAAGAGTCCAACAGACACTAAGCACTCGGTTCTGAAAGCTGCTATTAATCCTTCAGAGAGGTCTGGGGAAGACCAGGCCAGTCATAGGACAAGTCCTTTCTGAAGAATCGAGTTGGATACCCTCATCATAGGTGGGGGAACTGAGGCAGAGAAGGACAGCTTGGGTCTGTTGCCCTACAGCCCTCTCCTGACCCTCCAGGAGATGTTACTAAGTGCCCAGAGAAGTCCCTTTGGGTCAAGCCTCCTGACTCGCCTCCCCACAAAGCCCCCAAACCCCAGGGCCTTACAATAGGAGCCACCCAGTTGCTCTGAGAGGCTCAACCAGGACACTATGGCCCACAGCGCCACCTGGTGGTCAGTGCTTCAAGGCCGATCGTGGTTCCAGGCCGGGGGTGGGGCGGCCGTTAGTAAGTGGCGGGTTCCTGGCCACAGCCCTCGTTTCACAGTTTGCAAGGGTCCTGCACATCCTTCTCATACACCCAGGTGCAAGGGACGAAAGAAGGGAAAAGAAAAGAAAAATAAAAAGGAAAGAATATAGAGTCCAGATCACAGATATATGTCATGGGACAAAGGACACACAGAAAATCTAGGAAAGAAAGAAAATGGAGGGGAAAGAGAAATAAAGAAAAATGGAAAAAGAGAGAAAAAGATAAAATATCCACACCAAGTGAAGCCAAACCTAGGCCGGGGACAGCGCCCATCATCCAGACAGTCCCAGCTCGGGGCCTCGAGGCTGCCTCTGTGGCAAATGTGGGCGCCCAGCAACCAGCATTGGGGCTGGAAGCTGGGAGGCAGGACCTGCGCGGACCAGAGCCCAGGTAACAGAAACCTCCTGTCACTATACAGTCTCTGGTGCCACCTGCTGGAAGGATGGAGCACCACATCTATCCCTTGGAAGTTAAATTTGGGAACCCGGAGACCGTTGGTTCTCCCAACAACACAGCCAGGTGGGTAAACCTCTCCATTTCTCAGAGAAGGCAACTGAGGTTCAAAGGGAGGTGGGGGCCTCTCAGGAGCTGGCACTCAGCAAGCGCAGAACCCTTCCAGGTCGGAGGAGTAGGTGAAGGACCCTCACGGCCCTCGACGATCCAGCCCGGCCCCAGAACAAAGCCAGGTGCAGAACACGTGGTTACAGGCACGTGGCTCCTGGCTCGGATAGTCCTGATCTTTCTTTCATCTTCACCCATGGCTCACCGATGCCCGGCACTGGGCTGGACACTGGCTGGACACTGGGCACACAGGGATATGGCTCCTGTTGTCAGGGTGCTCTTACTGGTGGGAAGGGAGGACGGTGAACACATAGGCAGTTACATTTAGATAGAACCATAAAGTGGCCGACACCCCCCTCCCACCTTGGGCTTCCTGAGGGGCCCCTCACACCATCCACACCAAGGATAAGCCCCACCTTATCTGCGTCAGCTCCATTTGACAGTTGGAAGAAACAGAGGCTCAGAGACGTTCTGGAAACCCAGCTGGGACGTTCAAGAGACTCATCGGCTGCAGGGTTCTGCCCGCCCCTCGATGCTCCGTTGACCGGCCCAGCAACCCTAGTCACCAGGTCCTCCCTCGGCCAACATCACCGCAGTGACTCCGGAGCTGGGGATCCGGGTGGGTAAGAGGCAGGCGCTGGCCAAGCCTGCCTGACCAAGCCCGCACAGAGCCGAGGAGGTCAGGCACAGGAACGTGGGGCTGAGGGGCCCAAGAGAGCTGGCCGCTTGCCCGAAGGCAGTGGCCCTCCCCCGCCACAGAGGACACATGGCGAGGCAGAAATGCGGGCCCGTGGGACCAGAACGTCTGAATGTTCAAAAGAAACAAAAGAAGTCAGAATTGGAAGTGAACGCTGCTGATTCTGGAGCGTCTGGTTCAAAATCCTGAAAACGCCATGTCGAGGAAAACCGGAAACCAAACCCACCGAGTTTCAGGCCTCGGGCGGCAAGTTTGAGACCTCCCGTAACACGCCCCCTTGGACTTCATGCTCCATTTTGTACTGTGAAAAAAAAAGGCCTTCCTGAGACCAAAGCGGGTCCTGGGCTTTACCCCCACCCCCCGACCCCCCAGTTTGCAGACAACGCTGTGTGTCTGAGAAGGGGTGGGACTTGCTTAAGGCCACAGAGACCCTACCTCTCAGCTCCAAACCAAAGCTGACCCCCCCCATCACTACCTGAGAAGTCACTCTTCTCCTTTCTGGCACGCGGGGTGCAGAACAGGCAGAGACCGCCGCTTCCTATACAAACGCCTGCCTGAAGGAAGTCACCAAATCCTCCTTCTTGACCCCGAATATAGATTGAGGCGACAGCTCTCCCCTCAAAGGGTGTTTCGCTGGATCTAAACACTGGCGTCAAATAATTCCAAATAATCAGTCCATCGCTGCGCCTACAATCCTACCCGGATTCACTGTTGACTATTACAGTATAGACTCTTTTGAAACCTGGAATTGAAAGACGCAAGGATCTCTCTCTGGGAAAGACCCAGTCTGGGCCTGGAGCGCATAAGCTCTGAAAGGGGGGAGCCTGGAAGAAGACACTAAAAGAGAAGCTCTTGGCAGGACTGGATGGGGGCATCATGGCTCGGGGGCCTCCCAAGGTCAGCGGACTTCAACGGGAGGGCACCCCGAGGGAGCCTTTCATAGATGTCAGTGTTTTCCAAAGTGTGGGAAAGGAGGGAAAGACAGGAAGGAGGAAAGAGGGATCGATAAGAAGGGGAGAAGAAGCGAAAGGAAGGAAGAAAGGAGGGAGGGAGGGAGAGGGAGGCCGGCATAGGACAAGCCTAGCGAACCAGGTCTGCAGATGGAATCCGGCCCAGGGAATGAGATTTCTCTGGGTGGGCAGACGGAGCCAGGAAGCTTCATAAACATGGGCCGGGCACACGCAGGTGCCAGGAACCGCAGCCTGAGACCCAGGCAGGTCCAGGTGCGCACGCGCAGAGTCTGCGCTGGCTTCTATTCTGATTGGCCCGCTCGCAGCAACCTGGATTCTGATTGGCCGAGAACCAGCCATGCGTTAAGTGGAACTTCGACCCCTTTCCAGATCCCACATCCCACATCCCAACGGGCCTCGCAGGCGGCAGCGGAGGAGGGCAGCTCCGTAGCATCCCTTGGACCTACCCAGACCCCTGGGCACATGGAAGGGTGGGAACCCTGGCACGACACCCAGGAGAAGGCAGGGATTGCCTGGGGGAATTGCCACGTTTCCCACCATCGCGGCGAAATGGGGGCTCAGAATGGAAAATAAAGGTGAACGCAATATAAAGGCCCTTATTTCCCTGGCGCGGCTGAGGCACAGACCCACCATGCAATCGTGGGTAACCCTCCCCACTCTCCCCCTGCAAGAGAAAACACACACTGCCCCCACGTTAGAGGAGGAAACGGATTCAGAGCGGTAACGTCACCGTTGGGGAGTCTCTGGCTCAGGGACTCCGACAGTATCGATGGGAACCGTCCCCAGCACGGTCCTCAAAGCTCGAGTCGTTCCGCCCGCGACGCTGCTCACCCCGCCCTGCCCCTCACCACCAGAGGCAGCTCCAAAGAAACCCTCCACAGATCCGGATCTTTGTATTATAAATTGGTTTTTAATAGTAATAAAAAAATCTATCATGACTTTAATGAGAAGATCTGTACATTTTAAAGTAAACCAGTGCACAACGCCCTGGCCCTCGGGGGGCCCCTCTCCCTTTCCCACCAGGGGGCTAAAGCCGGCTGCATTTGTATCCGTGCCGCCTGTGTCCAGAAACAAGTCCATCTCTTGCCATCTCGGCCACAGTGGCGAGCGAGGAAGGGTGGCCCCTGGAGCCCCAGGGGGCCAAGATGCTGGTGGGTGGGGCTTCAAGTCTCAGGGGCAGTGGGCAACCCACACCTGATCTCACCCACCACACAAGGGTGGAGAGACTCCCCCTCCCTTCTGCCTCAGCTAGGGTGTCTCCCTGCTGGCAAGCAAGAGCTAGAGGGGACAAACCGCTGAGGAGATCCCAGTGTGGGGCCCTGTGCCCAGGAGGTGGGCAGGGCGGCTTCCTGTCTCTCTGGCTGCCTGAGAAGTCCCAAGGGCCCTGCTCTGAGCTAACATGAAAATTAATAAGTTACAGAAGCCACCCCCAGTGTTGCCCAGGGGCCCTCCTACCTGGAGGACAGACACCTGTGTGGGACGGCACCTCAGGTGGGTGCCTCACCCGCCTTCCAGCCCCCGGCCCTGGGCCAACTGCCCCTCAAACCCTCGCAGCCGGGCATTACAGAGAGCAGAGTAACTCAAGCTAATACTGACCGGCTGCCGGAGAACTGAGGCGGGGGGCAGGGGGCGGGGGGAAGGAATCCCCGTGGACATCCGTAAGAGACGCCTTAAGACCCTAATATTAAAAAAGATGAAATACGGACATTTTTTTTGAATTTTCAATAATTTAGTTTTTCTCTCTTTTTTAGTAGAAGTGGGAAAAGTCGTCAACGCTACCTTATGCTGGTCCCGTTAGACAATATACCTTTCTTTGAAATTTAAAATGTCAAATATATAATTATACAACTCAGAAAAAAAAAATCTCGACAACACCAACATAAAAACCCCAAAATAAACCCTAGAGACTTCACGCCGTATAAATACAGTCGGAGCGAATCTCGCACCCGGGGCTGATGGCTCAAGTTCCAATGGCGGTGACGTCAGAAGCTGGCGTGGGCTCTCGAGTATCCTCTTGGTGACAGGGGTCGTGCCCTGTCCCTCTGTCTTTCCTGGCAGAGGCCCGGCTTTCCCGAGTCCACCGAGCAGGTTAGTACAGGGTTAGGGGGGGACTGGCAGCTAAGGTGAGGAGAAGGAGGACACACGTGTGTCACCTGGAATGTGGACTTGGAAGGAAACCAGGGGTTTCAAAGTGCAGGTTGAACCATCCTGAGGGAGCCGGGCGCGCGGGCCTCCAGCCACAGCGCCTGCGACGTCTCCCCCGTGTCCCGGGGACCCGTGGGCAGGAGCCCGGGTCCTGGTTGCGCCCGTCAGCCGGCTCCTTGGGTCCCCAGGACCCCTCGGGCGTCTGGCAGAGGTGTGGAGAACGCGCCGGCCCGGGGCGGGGCGGACCGGCTGGCTGGTCCGAGCGCGGGGGGAGGGGGGGGGGGCACCGCTTGTCCACCCGGGAGGTGAGGACGCAGGTGACAGATCCCGGAGCAAGAAGGAGGCTCGAGGCCGGCTCCGCAGCAGGTCGGCGCGGCCCCCTGGGGCTTCCCGAAGCCCGGCTCCGGCAGCTGCGGCACCAGGCGTCTGCCTTCACGCTCACAGGTCTCCATCCACTGGCGGCTGGCAGAGGCGGTAGAGCCTGGGGACAGAGACGAGGAGCTGGGTGAGGACGGCGCCGCAGGCCACCGTGGTGGAACCCGTGACCCGTGCCCAGGACACACAACTCAACGGGCACAGATGGACGGGGGGTGAGAAACCCCCGCACTGCCCATGCTTCCCCCCCCACCCGGCTGTCTGGCCCCCTCCAGACTGGCAACTGGTTTACGAATACAGACGGCTCTGCACGTGCGTGTTTGGGTGTGAGGATACGTGTGGGGGTGTGTGTGCACGCGGTGGTGGGGGGGGTGTGCACGCAGTGGAGGGGGGTGTACGCGGTGGGGGGGTGTGTGCACGTGGTGGGGCGGTGGGGTGTGTGCACACGGTGGGGGCGGTGGGGGTGTGTGCACGCGGTGGGGGGTGAGGGTGTGTACACGCGGTGGGGGTGGGGGGTGTGCACGTGGTAGGTGTGGGGGGGTGGGGTGTGTGCACACGGTGGGGGTGGGGGTGTGCACGTGGTAGGTGTGGGGGTGTGTGCACGCAGTGGGGGTGGGGGTGTGTGCACTCAGTGGGGGTGTGGGTGTGTGTGCATGCGGTGGGGGTGGGGGTGTGTGTACGCAGTGGGGGTGTGGGTGTGCAGTGGGGGTGTGGGTGTGTGTGCATGCAGTGGGGGTGGGGGTGTGTGCACACGGTGGGGGTGGGGGGTGTACACGCAGTGGGGGTGTGGGTGTGCACACGGTGGGGGGGGTGTGCACGCAGTCGGGGGTGGGGTGTGTGCACGTGGTGGGGCTGTGGGGGTGTGCACACGGTGGGGGCGGGGGCATGCACTCTGCCACACTAGTGGTGGCAAACTGAACGCAGCGCTCTGCCCTTGGAGTTTTTCATTCCGTCGACCTTGGGGACCTTCCCGGCACCACACGGGCGGCCCCCGGGTTCCTTTGCGTCCACACCGGCAGGACTCGTCCTCGAGTAGGAAGGAGCCGCTCGTGGGCCTCAGGCAGGAGAGAGTGGGTCAGATCTGCTACGGGAATGATGGCAGGGGGACCGGACGGGAGGCCGCTGTGGCGACGCAGGCAGGACAGAGAGGCAAGGTGGCACGGCGGTCAGGCCTCCACTGCCTGGGTGCAGGGTCCCAGCTCTGCCATTTACTTGCTATACGACCTCCGACGAGACACTTAACCTCTCTGTGCCTCAGCCTCCCCGCCTGCCAACTGCAGCGAATGCTCACAAGGTTGTTGTTCGGTAAAGAAATAAGAACGGTGCCTGGAGTGGTATTTGTCACCCCCAAAGTGCGTCCCCAGAAATGAGAGGTGAAGCCCCTATGAACACCATGGGGGCTTCCTGGGGTGAGGCCGGGGGTTTCATGCCAAGCCCAGGTCCCGGCCTCCTGGGGTGGGGAGGGTGGGGGGGGGGGCATGGGGAGGGCTGGGGGGAGCAGTCACTCACCGCGGTGCACCCTGGGGCATCGGATCCTTGACTCGGAGGTTTTTGGCCAGAATCTCCACCCTGGGACCCTGGGAAGGAAGAACCACAAGGCTCGGGACCTGCCTCCGCAGAGTTCAGGGAGGAAGCGTGCGGGGGCAGGTGGGTGGGGTGAGGGGAGCACCGGGAGGCCCCAAGGCCACCAGATGGGGAGAAGGCCCAGGTCTGGGGCCCATCATCCCACCCTGGCTGGGAACCCACCATGCCCTCAGCCCATGAGACTCGGGTGGTCCCTGGCGGATGGGGTCACCTCGCGAGACCGGGGGGCCCCTGGCGGACGGGCGGCCTCACCTGCTTCCGCATGATGTCCGTGGCCTGCATGATGCACTTGGGCAGCAGCCCGTGGCTCCGCGCCAAGATGGCCGCCTGCTCCAGGGAGACGCTCAGGGTGCTCCTGCAGGGGAGGGGTGGGAGGGACCGTCGCTGCCGGGCAGGCCTCGTGCCCCGCCCTCGCCCCCTGAGAACTGCCCCTACATGCCCCCAGGTAACTGCTGGACTGGCTCCTTCCTCCTCGGGCGTCTTCTCCCTGAGAGGCTCCCCACCCACCCTGTCCCTCCCCCATCTACCCCCCTCACCCGCCCATCCCTCCTCCTGACAGCCAGCACCCCTGCACACAGTAGGTGTTTTACTGCTTTACTCGGCGCGTGCCTAATGTGTCAGCCCCGGCGACAGCTGCTTTCTTTCACCCGTTTTGTTCTCTGATATTCCCACCGGCCAGCTTGGAGGAGGTGCTTGGTAAATAAATACACGTCGAAGGAAACGAATGAAGCGATTCCCTTAATGCCTCCCAACTTGTCACCAGTGGGACACATCCATTCACCCCTCACATCTGTTCTGGACAATTCTAGAACGTGGGCTCTGCAGCCAGACCTCTTGGATTCAAATCTCAGCCACGTAATTAATTGCTCTGTGGCCTGCGGTAGGGGAGTGGCCTTCTCCAGGCCTGTTTCCTGAACCATCAGGCAGGCACAGACCAGCATCAGTGTATACTGACCTTTGGACCGGGGGGGGGGGGCCTCTGCCTCTGACCACTAGATGCCAACAGTCCCCTCCTCTCCTCACTGTGACCCATTGCCAAGTGTCCCCTGGGGGCAAAGTTGCCTTCAACTGAGAACCCCTGGAAGAGGCCATACCACTTGGCTTGCTCTAAAGAGGAAATGAGTTAATCTGTTAACGACAGTGCTGTCCAGTACATGGTAAGCACTATCAACAAGCATTTATTGAGCACCTGCTGTGTGCCAGGTGCTGCTCAGTGCCAGGGTACAGCAGAGAAGTAAAACACGTCCCTGCCCTCACAGAGCTGGCCGACACTGGGGGTGACCAGAGTAAACAAACACACAAGCCACAAACACACAAGCCAAGTTCCTAGTGTGTGGGATGGCGGCGGGGGGGGGGGGGGTGCTGCTGAGGGAAGGAGGAGGGGAGGGGAGGCTCGGGGGGGAGGGTGAGGGGGGAGAGGATGTGGTTTTAGATTGGGAGGTCAGGGAAGGCGTCTAGGAGGTGACTTCCATCCCCTGGGGACAAGCAGCAGGGACAACGGGCAGAAAGTGGGACAGTGTCCAGTGAGGCACGGAGGCCAGCCCTGCCCCAGAGAAGAGGCTGAGTTAACGCTGAACGGATGTCCACGCAGAACCACACACAGGTTCTCACTCACGCTGAGCAGTCGGAGAAGCAGAGGGTCCCGTGCCCACCTGGGACCACCCGCCCCTGCAGTCGAGAGGCCAAGGCCGCGACCGGGCTCCACGGGCAGTGCCGGAACCAGGATCCGGCCCTGGCCCCCTGCCTCCTCGCTCCCCGAAGCCCGTCCGGCCCGCTGCCCGCCCTGGCTCCAGGGGCACGGCGGCAGCTCACCTCTGCATGCCCGTGCCGCACATGGCCATCTGGCAGGCGCCCAGGCGGTAGCAGAGCTCCGAGGAGATGGGGATGAGGCCGGCGCCCAAGCCCCCGCCGGCCCCGGGCTTGGGGTGCACCAAGGACTTCATGAGGCGGCAGAGCTCGTCCAGGGCGTTGATGGGGCGTATCAGCTGTGAGGCGGCACACACACCCCAGGGCATTGAGAGAGCCCCCCCACCCACCAGCCTGCCTCCCTTCCGACCTCATTCTTCCCGCCTGCCCCCGGGTGCCCCCAACTAAGCCAGAGTGAAGTGCCCTCTCCTGTCCTCTCCCAACAGAACCTTCCTGGGAAGGGCCTTCCCTCCTGCCCAGGCTTTCCTCAGTCCTGGGCAGGCACAAGACGATGGCTTGCCACTTCTCTCTGTGTCCTCTTAACATTCTTGCCAGCCGTCCCACCAACTTCTCCGGGAGACCCCAGCCTCCAGTACCGAGGCTGGTACCCCAAAAGCGCTGTCCAACTCGAGGCCTGCCTGAGCCTGGGACGTGGGCCACAGGCCTGGAGCACATGCCCGTGGAAAGGCGACTGTGACACGTGGGGACATGGGCCGCACACAGTCAGATCTTGCCGTCTCCCAGGAAAAGCTAGAAGCCTCCATTTCGCTGGAAAGCTTCTGATATTAAAAGGCTGGCAATACATTTCAGAATTCCGAAGCAGGTGGGAAAGAAACTGGAATTCCTAGGATGGGGAAGGAGTTATCCCAGGAGGGGTATTCCTGGAGGGGGCACTATGGAGGCCTCAGAGGCTTCTCCACCAGCAGGATTCGGGCTGGGCTGGGACCCCGGGGCCACATCTGCCGCACGTCCCGACCCTGACGGCCCCTAGCCCGGCCTGAGCTCCGCGGCAGGGGGAGGGAAGGCGGGACGCACCTGGTCTATCTTCACCGCCGTCGTGCTGGCATCCGTGGGCAGGTTAGACCGTTCCAGGTAAAATGCCCTGAGACAGAAAGATGGCAGTGAGCGCGGGGCCCCTCTGCTCCCCCAAAGACTCGCACTGAGAGCGCCTGGTGCCTGCTCCTCCCGTGGTGGGGGGTGGGGACCACGGGGGCCTCCTGGGCACTCCTCGCAGGGCCACCTCTCCCTGCCTGCCGTCACAATCAGCACCCCGCCTCCCCGGCGTCCATCCCCTTGTGCTACTGAATCTCTCCTTTGAGCGCTTCCCGCCACTGGGCACGTTACAGCACCCTGTTTGCCGGCTTCTTGCTCCTCGCCCCCTCTAAAAACAGGGCTCAGCCAATTTTTTCTGTGAAGGGTCAGAAGAGTCAATGTTTTAGGCTGTGTGGACCAGACTGTCTTCATCAAGATGCTGCTCAGGCTGCTACAGTAGCACAAAAGCCGCCACGGACAGAACACACGCAAAGGAACGCGGCCGTGTGTGTGCTAATAAAACTTTATTAACAACACAGGGCAACTGCCGCTCTAGAATCTGGGCTCCATGAAGAAGAGCCTTTGTTTGACCACGGCTGACTCCCGAGCAAGTATCCAGAACCCAGCCTGGCCCACAGAAGCCCTGGATTAACAGGTGCTGGACAGAGGAAGAAATGGACGTGTGAATGCTCTCGGAGACGATGTTTAAAACATCCAACAAACGGGGGCGCCCGGGGGGCCCAGTGGGTTGAGTGTCCAACTTCAGCTCTGGTCAAGATCTCACAGTTAAGTGGGTTTAAGCCCCGCGTCGGGCTTTGCACTGACAGCTCGGAGCCTGCCTCGGATTCTCTCTCCCCCCCTCTGTCTGCCCTCCCCCGCTTGCGCACGCCCTCTCTCTCTCTCAAAAATAAACATTAAAAAAAAAAAAAAAACATAAAATATTCAACAAATGGCACAGGACGGACTGATGGCACTGATCGATCCGAAGGGATGCCAGCTTTAATACTATAGCTGCATGTTTTCCCTGAATGAACAAACGAAAGCATCACTCACGCCCCCACCTCCAAATGCTAAAGCCGGGCCCTGAGACAGTAAAGGCCTCACCCGCACCCCGAACCCCCGATCTCCTGATTTTAGGTCTACCTCCTCCAAGGGGAGGCAGAAGTAGGATGGAGCCGGGCTTGGGGGGTGGTGAGGGCCATCTCCTGGGCCTGAAGCTTCCTTCTGGAAGATGTGGCCCCTGCTCTCCGCTTCTCTCTGGGGGGGGGGGTTCTTCAGAGCAGGGCCAAGGCCCTGGGGACCACCCCCTTCCTCCCAGGCTCAAGAACACCAGGACCCCTGTCCCGGCTCCCAACCCACACAGAATGAAATACGCAACTCCTCTCAATTGGAAAAACCTGCTTTGAAGGGAAACAGACCCAGTTCAAAGGTCAGCTCAGCCACTGTCCACTGTGTTGAGCAAGCTGGGTAAGCTCTCTGGGCCTCAGTTTCCTCATCTGTAAAGTGGCTAGAATGGCCTACTGTGACTGCTGGGAGAATCTGAAGAGCCCGTGCACGCAGAGGGCCCAGCAGATAGCAGGTGCTTAAGAAAGGGTGTTCTGTGCACTCCCACACTGGGGACCTGCCGGTGCCTCACGTGCTAATGTCCGCCCTGCCACGGCGGCGCCCAGAGCCCTGTCCCCAGCACGCGGCCCAGGCAGACAGCTACCTGAGTTTGCGGTAATACTGCTGAGCCTTCTCCAGGGACTGGGCGTTGATCTCCTGCTGCAAATCTTCTGCAGCCTGGCTGCCTGGAGGAAGCGGCCCCTCCACATTCTCCAGAGCTACGGAGGAAGAAGAGGGAGAGCAGGTGGTTGGGTCCCGGTGTGCTCAGAGGCCTCGGCTCTCCCCCGTGGGCCCCGCTCGGCGCCTCGCAGCTCACCTTTCGTGAACAGCACGGTGTGCAGCCGCAGGCTGGCCCCGCCCTCCAAGCGAGAGGGCAGCTTGGAGAAGTGGTAGCTGTCGAGGTAGAAGACGACCTTCAGCGCCTGCCGGCTGCCCTCGATGTGGTAGAAGACATTGGTGTCTGTGGGAGGACACAGTGGGACAGGGCGGCTCACCGCCTGGGCCTGGGGGGAGCCCTGCTCTACCTTCGCTAGGGCAGCTTCACACGTCCAGAGTGCGTCCCGGCACCTCCCTGTCCTCTCAGGAGGACACCTCAAAGGAGTAGCGTCAGAATCCCTTGACTCCTGCCTTCGGGGAGGCAACCTCCTGGTCTGCCCACCCCAGAGCGCCAGGTAGATGGGATGGATGGATAGATGGATGGATGGATGGATGGATGGATGGATAAGTAGATGTAATGGACAGATGGACAGAGAGATAGGTGGATGGATGGATGGATGGATAAGTAGATGGAATGGACAGATGGACAGAGAGATAGGTGGATGGATGGATGGATAAGTAGATGGAATGGACAGATGGACAGAGAGATAGGTAGGTAGGTAGGTAGGTAGGTAGGTAGGTAGGTGGGTGGGTGGGTGGGTGGGTGGGTGGATGGATGGATGGATGGTTGGTTGGATGGATAAGTGATGGAATGGATAGATGGACAGATGGACAGAGAGATAGATGGATGGATGGATGGATGGATGGATGGATAAGTAGATGGAATGGATAGATGGACAGATGGACAGAAAGATAGGTGGGTGGATGGATGGATGGATGGATGGATGGATGGATGGATTGGATGGATGGGTAGATAGGATGATGGGATGGATGGATGGATGTGTAGATGGATGGGCTGGCTGGCTGGATGGATGGATAAGTAGATGGAATATATGGATGGACAGATGGACAGAGAGATGGGTGGATGGATGGGTGAGTGGATGGGTGTGTGGGTGGATGGGTGGGTGGGTGGATGGGTGGGTGGATGGATGGATGGGTGGGTGGATGGATGGATGGGTGGGTGGGTGGGTGGATGGATGGATGGATGGGTGGGTGGATGGGTGGGTGGATGGGTGTGTGGGTGGGTGGATGGATGGGTGGGTGGGTGGGTGGATGGATGGGTGGGTGGGTGGGTGGATGGGTGGGTGGATGGGTGTGTGGGTGGATGGGTGGATGGGTGGATGGATGGGTGGGTGGGTGGATGGATGGGTGGGTGGGTGGGTGGATGGATGGGTGGATGGATGGATGGATAGATGAGCAGGTGAAAGAGTAGGTGGGAGGAACGGAGAACGACAAGAAAAAAATTATGGTATAAACCCTTAGGAAATCTTAAGACGTCTTCACTCCAAAGAAGTATCTCTAGGGCAGAATTTTAAAAGAATTGGGTATTGGCTGTTATTCCAAGAACTGTTGGAAATGGCTGGGTTTATACAAAATGAAACCCCTCTTTCCATACATGCCCCAAGGTTCAGCTCTGGGACTTGTGTTGGAAGCCAGAGGTTTGAAAGTGCGAGATCCCAGTTTAACCTCAGGCAGCTGGCCTGGCGGCAAGGTGGCCTCAGAGCGGTCCCCTCCATCCCAGAACCCCAACTCGCATGGTCGGGGTGGTAAGAATCACTCACTGGCCACGTAGTTTTCATCCAGCTGTTTAAAGGAAAAGGTGACATTGTCCAGCTCTGACAGGGTCACCCAGATGTCCTCCAGCATGGTCCGTTCCTCCTTCTGCAGAAGGGAGACAGGGCGGAGGGGTCTCAGACGCCACCGCTACCCTGAGATTTCACTTCAAGATTCTGTGGTTCAACTCTGGTCAACACACCGGGCTGTGTGCCTACTGGGCACGGGGGCCCACGCTGGGCTGTCCAGGGCTCAATGCGAAGTTGCATTTGCTCCAGGCTTACCCTGTAGCCCCCATGGTCAGGACGTATCTCTGTCCTACTGTGCACTGACACAGCTCAGCCATTTCAAGCCTAACACTCCCAACAAAAGTCCCCATTTTCCTTCCCGCCTTCCTCCAATAGGCCCATTTCGGCAAAGCACACCAGCATCGGCCCAGGCGTCTGAGCCCCAAACCTTTAAGGGCTTCTCAACATCTCTCTCCCCTCATCCTACACAGATCACCGAGCCCCGCCAGCTCAGCCACCAGAACATTCTGCCAACCCGCCCACCTCCCCTCCTCACCGCCCCGCTACAAGGACCACACCAGCCTCTCTGCGGGTCCCCTTCTGCCTCCCTGCCCCCCAGCACAGGGCAGACGGGGATAACCTAGAGAGGCGGGGAGAGCCTCTACTCCCAGAAGAGTCCCGAGCCCTACGGATGTGGCCAACCTGATCCCCCAAGCCATTCCCAGCCCGCTCAGAGCCTGAGTGCGTGCTCTTCCCTCTGCCCAGCACACTCTTCCTCAGACCACCCGCCCCATGGCTGTCTTGGTCCCCAGGTCTCAGCTCAGACATCCCCTCCTCAGAGAAGCTGGCTCTGACCCAAACCCAAAGAAACGCGGTCGCTTCTACAACTTCTGTAGGACTCCCCCTCTGTGCAGCCCCCTCCCTTCTCCATTCCTTCTTCTCAGTCTGCTCTCCCCGACTAGGAAGTTGGCTTCGGACCCGCAGCACCCAGCTCAGAGCCGGGCACATCATGTGGTTGATGAGTTAACGCACTGGGCCCCGTGTCCTCGTCTGAGAGGAGGAAAGTGAGGGCTGGGTGTTCCAGCTGCCTTTCCGTCCCTCCAGTGGTGCTTTCGGGAACCAAATGAGAGTAGACCTCGGGCCAGGCAGACAGCTGCTTGCAACACTGGCCAGCAGAGGGCGCGCCATGGCCACGCTTTCCAGCCCGGCCTGGGACAATGCCGCGGAGGCTCGGAGCTGCAGAGGTGGGCGAGCTCCAGCGAAGGGCGCACGGGGTGGAGGAGCAAACGGCACAGAGCAAGTGCCACGGCAGGTGGCATTGCTGGGGGTGTCAGCTCTGGGCACCAGCACCCCCAAAGGCTGAGACCTTGGTTCCGCCTCCCTGGGGCTGGCAGAGGACCCCGCGTCAATTCTGAGCCCTGACGGTGGACAGACAGGGTAGTCAGGAATAAACGACAAAATGCAGAGAAAGCAGGGTACCCTAGGGGTTACCAGGCCTAGAGTCAGACTCCCAGAGTTCAAACCTGCCCCCTGGACCTCAGCGTTCTCATCCCTGAAATGTGGACGGTAAAGGACCTGCCTCAGGGCTGTTGCAAGGATTAAATGAGATGCTATCTCCACCAGGGAATTCCACCAGCTACAAAAGCAGGCTCTCCAACCTCCCAGTTTCCACTCTTGCCCTTCCTTAGTCTCATCCCCACCCAGCAGCATGGGCAAGCCATTAAGTGTAAAAGTCAGACCCTACTCCGTCCTCTGCTCAAAACCCTCCCAGGGCTCACAACCACCCAGGAACAGCAGAAGCCCCTACCACAGCCTGGAAGACCCTGCGAAGTCTGACACAGTTAATTCTCAGGACTCCCCTTCCCCACACCCTCCCTTGGTTCACTCTGCTCCAGCCATACTGGGCACCTTGTTTCTCAGACACTGCATGCAAGCTCCCGCCTCAGGGCCTTTGCACCTCCTGCTCTTCACTGCCTGGAAGGTTCCTCCCCATATCCTCGTGGCTCACTCCCTCCCCTCCTTCGATTCTTCAGTCAGATGTCACCTTCTCAGTGAGGGCTGCACTGGCCACTTCATCAAAACTTTTAACTGCTGCCACCCCAGCCTTTCCTGCCCCCCTCCCTGTTTCTCTCCTTCGCCTCTATCGCTACACTCAGAGGTGGCACGACTGACACTTAGGGCCAGATTATCTGGTGGAGGGGCATCCTAAGCACTGTGGAGGTTTAGCAGGGTCCCCGACCTCTTGCACCAGACGCCAGAAGAATCCACCTCTTCCCCCAGTTCTGACGACCTACAATCCCCCCAGACATCACGGAGTGTCTCCCCGGAGGAAAATCTGCCCTGGCTGAGCCCCGCTGGCCCCTCCCCCACCAGGAGAGAAAATTCCTGACAAGGACACGGTTTTGCTCCCTGCTGGACCCCCAGTGCCTGTAACAGTGGCATACAGTAGGGGCTCGATAAATGCTGAATGCATGCCGAGTGTGTGAGAGCCCAGGGGAGCAAGCGGGAGCCCTCCCGCGCCCGGTTCCGGGAAGGCACCTCCTCGCCCCTCACTCACCACGGTGGCCGGCGAGAGCAGGGACTGGCAGTGCAGCAGGACACCGGTGGCCGCCACCTGCTCCAGCCACTTGCGGCTGGCGTCCCGGCTGCTCTCCTCGTACTCGCCGTTGTTGTTGTAGCGGTAGCTGAGGGCCGCCAGCAGCTGCTCAGAGAAGGTGCACACGGCGGCCACCAGGGCCTGGCAGAAGACGGCGTCCCTCCGCAGCTGCAGCTCGGTGTCTGGAGAGAGGGCAGGGAGGGGCCCCGCTGGGCTGGGCGCTCCTGGGCCATCGGCAGGCTCCCGTCCCACAGCCCGGGCCCCAGAGCCGACCTCCCGCCAGCCCCCCGCCCCTCGGGGGCCAGCCTGCCCGAAGTTAATTAATCCCAGCCGACAAAAGCCAACTTCACAAAACCCGATTCTCTAAGAAGCGAGCCAATCTGCCAAAAAACTCAACTATCTCAATGATCCGTCTGTCTATTCAAAAACAAAAACCAAAAAACTTTTTTTTAAGGATGTCCCAAAACCCTTCCCCTCAGCTGTCACCCCACGTGTCGGGGATGTCTCTGCCCTGAGAACGACAGTGACACCCAGCATTTCCACCAAGAGCCCTGCTTCAAGGAAGGCGGTTTCCAGTTTTAGCTACTTTTGAGCCGCTCGGCTTCTCCCCCCTCCCCCCCCCCCCCCAGTCTTCTGGAAAAGACTGTTTTTGATCACTGGCTTCTGCCAACTGGGTTTCAGGGACCAATTTTGACCTAGACCCTATTTTAGCTGCCCTTTGGCTGAGACTTTCTGAAAGAAGGGAGGGACAGAGAACACCTCCGCCCCCCTCCACCCAACAAGCCCACCACTGTCAGCCCCCTCCTCCTCCCTGTTGTCTGCAGGGCAAGGACTCCCAGGCTGGGCCCGAGGGTGCCACAGGCGAGGAGATTCCCTCCAGCTGTGTCCTCATCCGAGAGACCAGGCTCCTGGCTCCGGGGCCCTGAGACTTGTCCCCTGGACACGAGAGGAAGACGTGAGGTCTCCGTAGTTGAGAGGCGCTAGGGGCCCCGATGTTCCTTTTCCCCCGTGCAGGCCCCAACAACCATGGGAGAGTCAACCCGGGCTGGCAGAAGAGGCCTCCCTGTGCTGAGGTCAAGACCACCCCTGCCGAGACGGCCTCTCCTGGACCCGCCGCCGCCGCCCCTGCTGAGCCCTCACCTGTGCACTTCAGCAAGGCCAGGAGCAGCTGGTTCTTCCCGTCTGGAAGGAGAGGGGGAGCAGGCACAGGCTGAGAGGAGACGGCAGAAGGGTCCCCCCTCAGCCCGGTAACCGCTGTGCTACTAAAGAAGCTTGTGGTGAATTCCAGAAACCCGACACCCAGGGGACGGCACCCCGACCGTAGCTGCACCAGTTTCACGTGCCCACCAGAAAGACACTGGAACCAGCCCAACTTGTGGGCCCAGCCCGGGAGCCTCACACACTCTCACGCGCACCGACACACGGGTGCGTCCCCAGCTACTTACACACACCCTAGGCGGCCCCGGCCCTGCCCACGCGCAGACAAAGCCCTGAGCTTCCAGAGACAGGACTAACGTCCTCTCTTTCCTTCAGAAAGAGGCTCTCAGGCCCAGAGGGGGCTTACAAGAAGAATCAGAAAGGCCGTTAGAGTCGGCCTCTTAAGATCCCTTCCGTCCTGGGGCACCTGGACGGCTCAGGCGGGGAAGTGCCTCACTCTTGGTTTCGACTCAGGTCATGATCTCACGGTTTTGTGAGTTCGAGCCCCACGTCAGGCTCTGCACTAGCAGCACAGAGCCTGCTTGGGATTCTCTCTCCCCCTCTCCTCCCCCACTCATGGTGTCTCTGCCTCTCTCAAAATAAATAAATAAAAACTTTTTTTTTTTTTTTAAAGCTACTTTCTGTCCTGGAGAGGCCCAGGGTCCCCAGCTGGTGTGGTGATGACAGCAGCAGTCACAGAGACGTTCATTCACTGGGGACTCACCGAGTGCCAGGTACTGAATGAAGCACTTTATCTGTGGTGACATTTAATTCTCACGACAACACGGAAGGGAGGTGGCACCATGAGCCCATTTTACATATGGAGGCACTGAGGCACAGAGAGGTCTCAGTAGTTGCCAAGATCACACAGCCCTGAGTGGGAGCGCTGAGATCCGGCCATCCCACTCTGGCGTCCACACTCTTAACCAATTATAGCTTGGAAAACGGGACAGCTTGGGGCCAACGCCAACTTCCAACTCGGAGGCTGCTGTTCCTGGGGGGACAGCCTGGAGGCCTAGCACCTCCTGCTGTCCCGGGGTCCCTCCCAACCCAGGAGGCCCAGGCTCAAACACCGCCAAGGGCCAGAGAGGTGAGGTCAGAGGTGTGAAGCCGACATCGGGCCGCAGGGGTGCTGGGGAAAGCGGTGAACTGGAAGACCCCCTCGGCCCCTCCTCTCTAGCCGAGCGTGACTGTGGGGCTGCAGATCTCCTGATGGTTCGCCAGGAGCCCGACAGCGAGGTTTGTATGTGAGATCTCAGATGATCAACGCCGGCAGGGGGTCCACGTTTGTTCGTGCTATAGCGTCCAAACCTACCTGTGGGCCCCCAGCTCGTGATCTTAAACCAGGTCAGCCTTCCCGGCCTCCTAACCATGCAAGGAAGCCCCCAGGCTCCGAGGGTCAAGGGCATACAGGGCCCGGGTCGGGACACTCAGCCAAGAAAGGGGCACCCACTCTTCTGGTCCCCCTGGGCACAGACAGACACAGGACATGGAGACGGACCCGCCCCTGCACTTCGTACGTCCCGCACTCAGAACCGAAGGCCACAAAACCTCGTTCCCCGCCCCGCTGACCTTCCACGTATCTCTGGATGTTGTCCACCAGGGTCTTGATGGAGTTGGGGAGGTTCCAGGGGTCCTCCTGGATGCTGATCTGGATCAAGCTCCGGCCGCGGATTGTGCACTCTTCTTTCTGTTTGAACTCTGGCGCGGGAAAGGGACGGAGGTGGCATTGAAGAACAATGCACAAAGACCTATGTCCCATCACCAGATTCCAAAGCTCAGAATCCTAAGTCAAGGATGCTGGCAGGACGCTTGGGGATTAACCAGTCCACGGAAGGCAAACACGTGGCGAGTGTGCTACCGAGTCGCAGCACTGCCTCGTGGCAGACATCACGAGTCAATCCCAGCATGCCTGCCTGCTCATGTGAGCCTGCAGCTCCTCCCAGCTATAACCAATCCAATGCAGACATCACAAATCAATCACTGCACTCTCTTCTCCCAAGCCTGGACAGTCACAGAAAAATTCCCCAGTACAACCTCCTGCAGCCACAACCAGTCGAGCTGGCACACGAGTTATAACTCAGTCTAACCTTTTCCATAGAGAGAGAGAGAAGCCCTCGCAGACAGACTTGCCTGGAGTCCCACAGCTGGGTAATGACAGAGATGGGATTTGAATCTGGCCCCAGAAGAGCTATTCAAAGGCCAGGCCTCTGTCCTTTGGCCTCTTCCCTGCTATGAAGTCTCAGATTTCTTAAGATCTTGGTGGTTTCTCTCAATTTGACATTTCTGCTTTTTGAAGCTCATTCCCGGGAGAGGTGATCATGAGACAGGAGGAGGGGCAGAGGAACTAAGGCACTCCCATGCCTCGCCGCTTCCTACTCTTACTGAGGAGCAACTGCCTGCTTCTTTTCCTATGTCCTGCACTCAGCTGGGAGCTCCTTCAGGTCAGGGGACAGTGTCACATTCATCTCAGGGTCCCAAGCACCCAGCACAAGGCCTGGCACAAGCTGGTTCTAGGGAACTACTTACTGGGTGTATGGACACACGGATGGATGGATGGATGGATGGATGGATGGATGGATGGATGGATGGATGGGTGGATGGGTGGGTGGGTGGATGGGTGGGTGGGTGGGTGGGTGGATGGGTGGATGGATGGTGGAGGAGGGGATGGATATGTGGATGAGCAGGGTGGGTGGATGGAAGAATGGATGGCAGTGGATGAGTGGACATGTAGACAAGTGGGTAGGTGGGTGAATGGATGGATGGACGGATGCTGGGTGGGTAGGTGGGCATGTGGATAGGTGGATGGGTGAATGGTGGGTGGGTGACTGGGTGGGCATGCGGACAGTAGGTGAATGTATGCATGCATGGTGGGGGATGGGCGGGCATCTGTGAATGCGTGGGTGGGTGGATGGTGGGTAGCCGGGCACGTGGATGAGTCAGTGGATGGATGGGTGGGTGGATGGGTGGATGGATGGGTGGATGGGTGGATGGACGGACGGACGGACGGTGGCAGGGTGGTAAGCGGGGCGGCGGGTATTTGGATGAGTGGGGAAGAACACGGATGGATGGGTAGGAGAGTAAATAGGAGGAAAGGCTGATGTGAGGACATAAACGTCAATTCTTTTTCTCTCAATCGTTTCCAGAATAAACTGTCAACTTGGTGCAGGTAAACCCTCTCCACTCCTTCACTCACGGCCCCCTCTCACGGAAGAACAAAGAGCTGTGGGCAGGGCTCGGCACCTAAGAGCAGCACAACGACATTTTTGGTTGAAGCTTCCATTGGGTTTAGCATAATGGTAATCACTACTTTATGGCATGTTATACTGGTCTTCCACACTAGAGTTTAAGTAAGTTCCTTAAAAATTAAATTTTTAAAAGAGAAAAATTTTTCCCTGGGTGGCTCAGTCGGTTAAGTGTCCAACTCTTGATTTCGACTCAGGTCATGATCTCAGGGTTTATGAGTTCAAACCCTACATCGGGTCTGTGCTGACAGCAGGGGGCCTGCTTGCAATTCTCTCTCTCCCTCTCTGTCCCTCCCCTGCACACTCTCGCTCTCAAAAATAAACGTTTTTAAAAAATAAATAAAAGAGAAACACTTTTTCAAAAAATTTAGGTCAATAAGAATAAAGACAGTCGACGAATGTGGTTTTTAAAAATGTGGTGCACCTGGGTGGCTCACCCGGTTAAGTCTCTGACTTCGGCTCAGGTCATGAACTCACCGTCTGTGGGTTCGAGCCCTGCGTCAGGCTCTGTGCTGACGGCTTAGAGCCTGGAGCCTGCTTGGGATTCTGTGTCTCCCTCTCTCTTTGCCCCTACCCCGCTCGCTCTCTGTCTTTCTCTCTCAAAAATAAATATTTTAAAAAAATATTTTTTTATGTGAACATGTAGGTAGAATCTGTGAACGCGGTCTGAGATTTAAAAGCGGGGACTGGGTACGTAAGTCTGACAAACTGCACCAGGCCTTCTCCTCATGCTACAAACGGGCAGGTGGAGGCCCAGAAAGGCTCAGGGACCAGCCCGGGGGTCCGCAAACTTCTTCTGCAAAGTGCCAGATAGGAACCGTTTCAGGCTCTGCGAGGCATATGGTCTCTGTTTTTATTTTTACAATTCTTCATTCAAAACAAAACAAAACAAAGTCATTCACAGCTCACAAAAACAAAGCAGGCTGTGGGTGGATGTGGCCCAGGGGCTGAACCTGCTGCACCCGGGGACTAGCCCACAGCCACGGGGCAGGAGAGGGACAAAGCTGAGACTCTGACCCAGGGGTCCTGCGCCTGTGCAGCGCGCACCCCCATTGCGGGCGGTCTCCCTGCTGGGTGCCAGATACCATCCCGGCCCGGGGGTGCTCTCTGCTCACCTTGCAGGCTGTGGTCCATGGGGAAATGCTTGGTCTCTTCAAAAGCTCTGCTCATGACTGGCCCCTTGAGGAGTGTGTGGATGGCGTCCACCTGGGAGGCAGGAATTTCCGGGTTCGTCTGGCCCCTGCCCCAGCTCCTGGCTTATCTGTTCTCGCCAGGGGTGACGGGAGGAACCCGAGGTCAGGCCAGGGCGGGGACAAGGGTCCTACCTGGTTAAAGAGATGCTCCAGGCAGCCGTGCAGCTTGTCCTGCTTGTCCGACGGGATCCGCATGTCACAGGGCAGCTCGTCCCCTGGAAGAAGGAAGAAGCCACACCCTCAACCATTCCTGCCCCAGCCGCACCTTCCCAACCTCTTTCCCGGGCAGCACAGCGGCAGAGCTCCCGAACCCAGGGCAGGTCTGGAGTCGGACAGACTCGGATCCTGGCCGTGTGACAGTGGCCAGACCACCTGACCTCTCTGAGCCTCGGTTTCTTCCTCTGCAAAACAGACAGCAGCAACTGAAGTACTTCACAATAGTAATAAGCTGCTGCTATTATTCTGTTCTGCAGACGAGGAGCTAGGGAGCCGGAGAAAAGAACCTGGATTCCAAATCCCCGGATTCACCCCCCGGCTGCTTCTGTTGAATTAGCTGTCACACGCAGGCTCCTGCCTGAAACCTCCCCAGGAACAGCTTATGCGGCTAAACATCTTCTGTGATGAAATATTTATCTAAAGTTCAGCAATATCGTCAATTTTACTTGTTCTTTCTTTTCTTCTGTTAAACTGAAGAATAATTAAAATTAAACTTGTGTGCAGAGACCAGCTCTGCAAGAGCACAGAAGACGGCAGGGACAGTGGAAGCCTGGGGACCAGGGGCCGGGGGACGAGGCGGGGAGACCGGCTTGTCATCACCCACCCGCTGTGTCTTCGGAAATAGGAACTATATGGGGGTGCGACCGTTCACAAAATAATAATTTAAGGCTAAAATAAACTAAAATAAGGACAAGTTTCAGTCTTTCAGTAAAAGCTGCAAATACAGTCTCATCTAATTTGTAAACTATTATTTATGTCTGTGTGTCCATCCGGCCACCACCCACCTGTCCATCTGTGCAGAAATACGTGCTCACCAAATGATCCCCAAACACCATCGATGGTCACTTCCGGGGAACGGGGTGGGGGGGGGCTCTAACTTATTTTCATGCACTTCTTTCGAGCTTTTTTGGGTCATTTGAAAGGTTGGTTTGAGCAGGTGTCATTTCAAGGGAGACCATCAGGTCACCCTACTTGAGTGACCTCAGAGCGCCTCTGTCATAATCTGTCACTGCATCACGTATATTTCAAGTGTTCGGTGTCCATGACATTCCCGCAGAACGCCGGCTCCAGGCCGCCAGGGTCTTTGTCCTTCCATTCACTGCTCAGGTCCCAGAACCCAACAGGTGCTCAGTCAACCCCTGCTGGCTAAGTGAATGGAAGGAAACACACTACCGCGCCACGCAAAATAATACAAAACCTAATAAAAATAAAAATAAAACAGAACAAAGAGATGGCCCCCGAGGACCCTGAGCCACTGCACTCACCAGACCCCATCTCGTCACTGCCCAGGTAGGAGCTGTTACTTCTCACGCTGGTGTAGGACAGCACAGAGTCCCGGTTGCTGTTACACTCACTGCAAAGGGGCAGGGAGAAGGGCTGGGTCACCCTCCGGATCACGCCTTCTGATCTCAGCTCCCGGAACCCACTTGTCGGAGTGTAAACAAAGCCCCGGGGCCCTCGACCACCAGCGCCAGAGCCGGGGAAGGCGGCCCTGGTGGGTTTCCCACGCCCCACGGCAGGGACACACGTCTGGCCCAGGCACAGACACGCAGCAACAGCAGGACGGCTGGGAATCGTGTCCATCTGTGTGTAACTCCTGTCACTCCTCCCGTGGGACAGCCTTGTGCCCAGACACACCCGCAGGTGCCCCACTCAGCCACACGGCACCGCATCCTCCCAGGTGGCAACCTCGTGAGGGCAGAGAGCGTCCGGGAACTCAGAAGACACGAGGCAATCAGAGACCACAATCCTGAAGTCTTTCCTTCACCCGTCTGACAACTAAAGTCAGGACCCAGCACTGCAAGAATGAAACCCTGGACTCTGGACGTGAGGCTCCAGGGGCCCACGGCGCCCACTTAGCCAGGAACACGGCCCAGGGGGTCCTTGGGGATGGAAAGGATATGAAGGAGGACTCTGGCCAAGGGCTTTCTGGCCAACTACCTCCAGTTCTGGATCTTCTGAAGCGCCCCTAAGATTCAACTTTCCTCACCCCGGTCAGTCGTCACGTAACCTCTCACTGGGGACCACAGCACCGTTGACGCGAGGTAAGAACTCCCATTTGCCCGCTCTATGGTTTATGATAGGAAACTGAGTTTTTAGTTTTCCTTAGCCCACTAATTAGGACTTCGCTGATCCGGTTATAATTAACTTCACCAGGAGGAAAACCATTCGGATCCTCTCAGAGTTACAAGGGGAAAAAAAAAACCCAGTATCTTCCTCCTTGGATCAAGTAGAAATAAACAGTGTTTGCTGCAGAAACCATATGTCTTCTGTCGAGTTTTAAAACACACCGCAGACCTTGCCTCTTTCTCTGCCCACATTCTGTCAACAAGCACAGAGCGGAACTGAGGCAGAGCGGGTGGACACAGACCCCCAGGGGAGAGGCTCCGAAATCCTCGGGGCGGGGAGGGGGAGTCGAAAGGGCCATCAGGGATGTGCTCTGAGGGGTTCGGATGACCCCCGGAACCAAACAGGCTAGACCCGGGCCCCACCCCAGCGCTTCCTGGGAAATGTCCCGCTGATTCTGACTTCCCCGGGTCCGTGTCCTCAGCTGCCCCCTGGCCATCCACATCCAAGCCCACGGCTGCCGCCACGGCGGCCCCCACCTGTAGGAGTCGCGGTAGCTCATGGTGTCGTGGCCCGAGTCCTCCTGGTCCTCCTCCGACACCTTGAAGCACACCTTCCTGATGCCCCCGTGGTCGGCCCTGTCCATCTCGCTCTCCTCGCTGGCCAGCGGTGGGGACGAGGCCTCCTCCGCCACGGTGGGGTCGCAGGGCCCGCTGGAGGTGGGCTCCGTGATGGTGGACAGCAACCTGTTGGAGCAAAGGACGTAAACTGGAGGGCACGGGCCCACGGCTTCGCTCGCCTCCGTGGAGGACCCAGGCAAGGCCCGGACCTCTGGCCTCACCTCTGACCCTAAGCCCTGAGAGCCGTCAGATGCCTCCCCCTCCCTTCCCTGAAAATCCTGCCGGCAACTCTACAGATTCACATATGCTGCCCTTCCTGCAGGGGGCGTGAGATACGGGGAGGTCTTTATTTCATGGGGAAGCCCGAGAAGGCTCAAGAGCACAGAACACAACGGGGAAACGGAGTATGACCGGCCCAGAGAGCAAATCTCTTCAGCTCTGTAGGCAATACCATCGGCTACGACTCAACTACTCAACTCTGCTGCTGGGTGGGAAAGCACCACGCGAGATGTAAACGAATGGGCGTGGCTGCGTTCCAATAAAGCTTTATTTAAAAAAACAAGCAGTGGGGGCGCCTGGCGGCTCAGTCAGTTGGGCGTCCCACTTCAGCTCAGGTCGTGACCTCTTGGCTCGTGAGCCTGAGCCCCGCATCCGGCTCTGTGCCGACAGCTCGGAGCCTGGAGCCTGCTTCGGATTCCCTCTCAAAAATAAACAAACATTAAAAAATAAATCAAGAATAAATAAAAAATGAGCAGTGGCCTGGGCTGGATTTGGCCCACGGGCCATAGTTTGTCCGTCTCTGGCACAGAATACAATGTTAAGAGCAGAGGATTTTACATCAGACCCCAGTAGCTTAGAGACCTGAAGCAATTATTTAACCCCTCTGAGATTCCATTTCCTCCTCTGTAAAATGGAGTAAGTTCGGTATCTGTGTGCTAGGCTGCTATAAAGGTTAAGGGAATTAAAATATGTAAAATGCTTAGAAAAGCACCTGGTCCCTTGCAAGTGGTCGTTAAGCCCTGGCTGATATGGCCCTCCCCCTCTCAGGAAGCTTAGTATATGAGTAGCCCCATTTTACGGGTGAGGACATCGAGGCTGAGGTTAAGGGTAAGTTGCACCGCTATTAAGTGACAGGGCCAGGATTCGAACCCGCATCTCCTATCCCCAGACCCTACATTATTTTTCCTTTATCGTGAACAATCACCAACATACACAAAAGCAGAAGGAACGGCATGATAAACCCAGGTACCCAGCAGCTAGCTACGACAACGGCGACTCAGGGCCACCTTTGTTTCCTCAGTCTTTCCCACGGCCTTGGGTTTTGTTAGAGTATTTAAAATAAACCGAAGATATCGTATAATTTCCCCATAAATACTTCCATGTGCGTCTCTAACAAAAAAGGACTTTCTTTTAAAGCAACGTTCTTAACTACCCCTCCACCCCCAGAAACATGTAGCAATTGAGCGTATTTCCTAAGGTGCAACATTCAGCGGTGTCCGAAAACAGTTCTGTCTGTCACAGTGGGGGACGAGGGTGGGGGCACTACTGGCCTCCAACGAGTAGAGGCCAGGGACGCCCCTACGTGTTTTCCGGTACACGCGACAGCCCCGCGACAAAGAATAATCTGGCCCAAGATGCCAACAGTGTCGAGGCTGAGAAACGCCCTCAAACAGGACCAGACTGCTATCAGCACCCCTAACAGAGCTGATCATTCCTCAACGCCACCAGGACCACATTCGAATGTCCCTGATGGGCTCTTTTCACTGGCGCCGTGTTAAAAACAGAATCCCGACCAGAATCCTGACCAGGTCCAGACGCTGTGTTTGGCTGATGTGTGTCTCGGGTCTCTCCTCCTCTTCCTCCCTGTGCCCGCTCCCCGCCCCCAACCATTCATGTGTTAAAGACACCGGTCCGGTCCCAGTCACGTGTCTAGAACCACACGCCCTGGGGACGTGGCCCGCATCTCCAGGAGACCACTCCGCCATCCTCTACCGCCACATCCCGTCGCTGAGCAGTGGGATGGAGATTTTGGCGGAAGAACAGTGCGTTTCCATCGTGTGTCCGGAGGCATATCGCACTCGTCCGGCTGTCTCCCTTTCTGCAATGTCAGAATTAATAAAGTTCCCCCAAACCTTTCTCCAAATGGTGCCAGCCGCTACTAATGATCGCTGCCCACGTCCATTATTTTATTAGAGCAGTGATCCTGGGGGGGGCAGGGGGCGCTCAGCAATCGGTGGGCAGAAGTCCAGGCCACACAGGGTGGGTAGGGAAGTTTGCCCCCCACAAGGGGCACCAGGCAACATCTGAGAACATTTTTGGTTGTCACAGCCATGAAACAGGCGTGCTGTGAGCATCCAGTGAATACAGACCAGGGCATCGCTAAGTAGCCTATAATGTACCCCACCCCCCCACTGTAATGTACCCCCAGCCCCCCCACTGCAATGTACCCCACCATCCCCCACTGTAATGTACCCCACCATCCCCCACTGTAATGCACCCCACAGCCCCCACTGTAATGCACCCCACCACCCCCACCATAATGTACCCCACCGCCCCCACAGTAATGTACCCCACAGCACCCACTGTAATGTGCCCCACCGCCCCCTACTGTAATGTACCCCACCGTCCCCCCACTGTAATGTGCCCCACAGCCCTCACTGTAATGTACCCCACAGCCCTCACTGTAATGTACCCCACCGTCTCCCCACTGTAATGTACCCCACCATCCCCCCACTGTAATGTACCCCACAGCACCCACTGTAATGTGCCCCACCGCCCCCTACTGTAATGTACCCCACCGTCCCCCCACTGTAATGTGCCCCACAGCCCCCACTGTAATGTACCCCACCGTCCCCCCACTGTAATGTGCCCCACAGCCCCCACTGTAATGTACCCCACAGCCCCCCACTGTAATGTACCCCACAGCCCCCACTGTAATGTGCCCCACCGCCCCCCCCACTGTAATGTACCCCACAGCCCCCACTGTAATGTGCCCCACAGCCCCCACTGTAATGTACCCCACCCCCCCACTGTAATGTACCCCCACCGCCCCCACTGTAATGTGCCCCACCATCCCCCCACTGTAATGTACCCCCAGCCCCCCCACAACAGTTATCTCACCCAAACCGTGGCTACCGCGGAGGCCGGCGAACCCCGGCTCTGGCACACCTGCCCTACTCCCTGGGGGGCCGGGGCTCACCTGTTGATCTGGGTGACGTACTGCTTCATCTCCTTCAGGGCCACGTCCAGTTTGGTGAAGAGCTGCAGGTAGGCGTCCTGGGTCTCCCGGTCCTCCTGCTTCAGTAAGAAGCTCAGGCCCCGGTCCTCCCGGCCCAGGGTTCCATCGGCTGGCCCGAAGCCACTGTCGTTGAGGCCCTGGTGTTGGGGGTCCCCGTCCACAGCAGGCGGGCACTTCCAGGATGGGGCGGCCATGGTGGTGATACAGTGTTGGGTGTAGGACATGGGGTTCAGGTGGCCTACAGTGGAGGGAGGGAGAGCTCACTTGGAAAGAGCCCCTTTGACAGAAATATACAAACCTTTTTCAAGAATCCCAGCGAGTGAGAAAAATTTCCTGCTATCAGTATTCTTTTAATCCATCAGATTACTTTGAAAAGAAAGTTTCAGTTTGGTGCTAATACGCTTTTAACTACCATGACACTTTTCCTGACGGAATTACAGACCAAATGGCTGGTACTCCGGCAGCTACTTTATAACATAAGGCACCCTTCAGGATGGCCACATGGACAGATGGTGGGGTACAAGGAACTTGGCTCCCTGATGACTGTGGAGCCACCACTGTAGTCCCAGACTGCCGGCCTCCAGACAGGTTCCTGTTTGTGTGGCCGCAGATCTGAGCACAACATCTAATAGACACGTGCGGTTACCTTGCTCTGGGTCCAGGCCGATGAGGGAGGGCTTACGACCAAAACGGATACTGAAGGACCTGCCGATCGAGGGAGTGGTCTTCGGGTAGGACACTTCCATGAGGTTGACGTGGCAGTTGGTGGGGCAGAAGTCCAGGCCGCACAGCGGATGGGGTTCCAGGGGAGCCTGCTTGAAGGGCGGGCTGGCCCTGCTCTCCAGCTGGGCTGCAAACTGAGAAAGGTGGGGGGCACAGGGTCGCCGTTCAGGGCCTGGGAATTCCAGCCCACCCGCAGCGCCCACTCTCTCCCAGCCCGGGCCACACATTCAAAGCCTGGACAAAAGGCCAACAGCTTCGATGGAAAAGCAGATTCCCTTACGCGGCCTTTCACGGCAACCAGGTTTCAAGGAAGGGGCGGAGAAGCCTGAGGACTTCGCACACCTACCCACGCGCATTTCTTCACGTCAGCTGCCCTGAGCTACCCTTGAGGAACCGCCTCTCCCCAGGCCACGGTTCACGGGGGAAGATAAGGCCGGCCTTCCCACCCCCGAAGCGGTCGGTACAGGGATAGACGAAGGACCCAAGCCAAGCCAGTGAGAGTTCCCACTGAATTCCTTTTCTACCGGGGTCGCTAAGGTGACAGCTACTGGGAATCGTTTTGTCACCACGCGAGAAGGGCCTGCCGCAAGGGTGACGCCAACACGGGAAAGTAAAGGCAGAGGAGAGAGGCCACGTTCCTGTGACGGTGTGCTATCTCTTTGAGCACCCGGATCCAACCTCGCCTGAAATTCGCCTCTGCACTTTTTGGGAAGTAACGTACGCCAATAAACCCTCCCGTTCGCTTCATCTAAGCTGGGTCGGGCTCTGACATCTACGGCCCAGGCAGCCCAGGCTGAGGCCCTGTGGGGAGCGGGCACCTCCCTGGTAGCAGGCGATCCTCCGGCCGACGCTCTCCAGCTTCGTGTCACAGATGTGGCGGAACTCGTAGTGGGACATGGTCTTGATGCTGTTGTTCAGGGCCATGAGCCGCGCGCAGTTCTGCACGAAGACGCTGTCGTCCGCGGCGAAGGCCTTGAGGATCTGCGGAAACACCAACCACTGAGCCCTCGCCGGGCGCCAAGAGGGCGCGTGAGTGGTGGCCTCGTGCTGCCCCTGAGAGATAGTCTATTACTGGCCCGTTTTGCAGATAAATGTAACTATAGAGGAAGGAACCGCTCTCCTAAGTCGCACAGCTACTGAGTGGGGGGAGCGGGGACCACAGATGAGAACTCAGGGCTCCAGGCTAACTCGGAGGAAACGCGAACCACCCCCGCCCCCGCCCCGGGCCAGGGCAGCGTCCGGCGAGACCTTGGCAGCGAGGCTGAAGCAGCCGCGGGGCTCCACCATCTTCTCCAGCACGTGGCACTTGACGCCGGCGGTGCTCACGTACTCATAGACCACGCCGTGCTCCAGGGGTCCGTTGTCCACGGTCAGGCTGACCACAGGGCTGTCCTCGTGCAGGCTCAGCTGGGGACCCAGGGACGGCAGGGGGAAGTCTGGAACCAAAGGGAGCGGCACACCTGAGGAGGGGGAGCCGCCCCGCAGCCAGTCCTCGCTGGACCCTGACCCCACTCCACCGCTGGCTCTTGTTGGACATACGGGACGATGACACCCGTGCTGTCGCTCTGTCGTTGAGGCCAGCCCGCTCCCGTCCACCCCTTGTCCTAGATTTCCTGCTGGGAATCAGCCTTTGCACCCCATTCCCAGTCCAGGAGCTCAGGGGAAGGAGGCCCCAGCCACACCCTTCTTCCCCAGAGGCGCGGGCCGGCGATTCAATTTCCCCGACTCCCGATGACCGGGTCAGGAGCAAGCATGTGACCCAAGCTAGGCCAATGAGAGTCAAGTCTGGGACTTTTGTTGGATCTAAAAGAGAAGGAGGCACTGTCTTTTTCAACCGGATTCCAAGCTCCCAGAATCGCTGCACGCAGAAAATAGCAAGTAGAAGAGAAACCAGCACCGGGAGAGCACAGCTGAGAACTGGACAAAACCGAGGCTCTTCACGAAAAACGGGATGTGCCGGGCACAGTTCTAGGCTCTCAGGATACAGCAAGGCAGAAAATAAACAAAACCCCTGCCCTCAAGGATCTTATGCTCCAGTGGGGAAAACACTAGACACCCCCTGAGGAGGTGACACCTGAGCTGAGCCCAGTCAGGTGAAGAGCATGAGGTAAGAAGTACTCTGGAAGAGAACATTCTAGCCAGGGGAGAACTGCAAGTGCAAAGGCCCTGGGGCAAGACTACATTTTGTATTTAAAAGCAAGAGCCTGGAGTGGTTGGAGCAGAGAGGGCAAGAGACAAAGTGCTCATCAGAGGCACAGCTGGAAGGCCAGGCCCGAGCTGGAAGACCACGAGGAGGAAGACTCGATCTTTGCCTGGAGACACTGGAAGGTTCTGTTCTGTTTTTTGAGAACAGCCCTGGGAAGGAGAAGCAAGGGAGGACAAGGAGAAGAGTGAGCAGGCTCCTGCAGCAGTCCCAAAGAAACCATGGCGGCTTATGCCAGGCAGTGACGGAGGCGGCGGGACGCGGTCAGATTCCGGATGCTGGAAGAAGGTAGGGCAACAAATCAAGGTGGAGGGAGAGAGAAGAAAGAGAAGAGTCGGGCGTACTCCGAAGGCAGGGCCTCAGAATCCGGAAGGATGGAGTAGGGCACTCAGCGGGGAACCAGGCTTCGGACAAGGGCAGGAACCCAACTCGGGCCATGCTACACAGGCAGTGCCCGATGCACCCCCAGCAGGTGGGAAGACAGGTCTGCAGCTCGGCGCCGAGGCTGGGCTAGAGAGACGACGACGGCACTTGTGGCAGACAGAACGCCGACCCCTGGAGATGCCCGTGTCCTAACCCCCGGCCCCTGGAAGTACGCGGTTACGAGGCAGGGGGCTTAGGTCCCTAAGTGAATGCAGAGGCGGAAGCGTCAGAATTAAAGAGAGGGCAGAGAGGGGGACACCGCCCCACATGGCCAGCTCTGCAGATGGAGGGGGGGCCCCATGCCTCGGCATGCAGGCAGCTTCTAGAAGCTGAGAGGAGCGAGGAAATGGATTCTCCCCGGAAAGGAGCGCGGTCCTGCTGACACCTGGCTGATGGCCCCTCGCTTTGGACCTCTGGCCTCCAGCAACTGTGAGATAGGAAACGCATGTTCTAAGCCACAGGTCTGTGGTACTCTGTGAAGGCTCCGCTCAGAACATAATACAGAGCCGACGGCACCGAAAGAGGACCAGTGGGTCCTGCCCCACCGCCTGCCCGTCCCGTTACCTGCGTCGGGCTGCGGGTCCTCACCGGGGGCCTCCTGGCTGTCTCGGGCCTCCTGGGCGTCCTCGTGGGTGTGGTAGACCCACTGGTACAGACCCTGCCAGGAGAGCAGGGTAAGGGGGCGCCACCACACCCGGGGCCCAAGGAGGAAGGGACAGGGCCAAGGGGCCAACGGTTCCCCGACTCCAAAGCCCAGGTCTCTCGCCTGCTGGTGACACCACCTTTGGGGAGTCCTCCAAGACTCCGCTCTGGAACCTTCCTGAGGGGACCTCTAGGCATGCTTGGCTCTCACCCTCTAGAGTCTATGCTCCCTCCGGAAGCCAGGGGACGGGGAGCCTTTGAAAATGTAGGTCAGACCCATGGGAGCAGAAACCGCGTCTCTCCTGCAGCCCCGGCGCCTGCAAACACGCCAGGCGCATAGCAGGTGGTCAATAAACACTTACTGGACGAACCAGTGAATGAACACCCTCCCCAGGCCCCCGGTCCCCGGCCCCCCAGCCCAGCTATAACTTCCACTTTTCTTTAGACCCCAACGTGCCTGTGCGGTGAGAAAAGAGGGCCCGATCACACCCCTGTCACATTTGGGAAAGCTGAGACCATGGGCTATTAGGGCCCCTGGTTCGGGGACACAGAGCGGGCCCGGCCCTGCAAGGCATGCAGCCCTGCCCCGCCCAAAATGCTGGGGTGCCTTCAGGCAGCTCCCCACAGAAGGGAGGTGGCCCTCGGCCCCTGACCCCACCGAGCAGGGCTTCCCCGATCCCCTTGGCTGCGGGGTGCCTCACCAGGGCCTCCTCTCGGCGGCTCCGGAACGCCTGGAAGTGCTCCAGGACCTCCAGCGCACTCTCGTTCATCACGTTGTTGCCATTGACCTTCAGGATGCACTGGCCGGCACAGAGTCCTGCGGCCGCAGCCTCGGAGCCTAAGGGGACAGGAGTGTTTGGGGCGCACGCTAGGCGGAGAGAGCCTGGGGCAGCAACCGGCAAGGGCAAGTGACCAGATGAACGCTGTCCCCCAACCCCCCACCCCTCCACCCCCCCCAAACACACACCCACACATGCCACCCCCATCCCTCCACTCCAGGAGGCAGGACAGGGACTGGCGGTCCCATTTCACAGAAGACGAAACTGAGGCTCAGAGAAGTAGCAGCTAGCCCAAGATCACACAGCAAGGAAGGCTGGATTTGAATCCAGGTACGTTTCACTCTGGAGCTTCATCTCCTTCAAAACCCCTCTAGAACCTGTGATGCTATGACGAGATCAGCCCCATTTTGCAGACAGGGAAATAAAGGCTCAGAGAGGCAGAGTGACTTTCTCAAGGTCACTTGGCTAGGAGAAGCCAGGATTCGAACCCAGGTCTACCAGACTTCGAGCGCATGTTTTCTCGGCTATACCATGACTCCCAAACTATAGATCTAAGCCCCCGGGGTTTGCGTGGTTAATATGAAGAGTCTGGAAATGCAAATGAATGCCAAGCTTCATCTGTGCGTGAGAGAATATTCAGGCCTGTTTGCTGTGACAGTACAGGCCTGGATCCAGGGGCTTGTGTTAAACCCTGGCTCTGCCACCAATCAACTGTGTGACCTCGGGCACGTTCCTCAACCTCTCTGTGCCTTGGTTTCCTCATCTGTAAAAGGACACCAATAACATCTATTTGCAGGTTCCCGAGGGATTCGGGGAGCAAAACATGTAAAGTATTTAGCCCCATGCCTTGCTCTAAGGACTCAAGAAATATTAGCTGCTTTATTATTTTTGCCTGGTTCACCTATAAACACCTATGCTTCCCAGTAGATGCTGGAAGGCAGGGCTTGTTGCCTCAGCACTATTGACACTTGGGGCTGGAACACTCTGTCGTCGTGTGGCCGTGCTGTGCACTGCAAGAAGGTTGGCAGCATCCCTGGTCCCTACCCCTGAGATGCCAGGAGCACCCCCACCCCTAGGGAGACAACCAAAGATGGCTCCAGACACTGCCGGACATCCTCTGGAGGGTGAAAGTGCCCCCAGTCGAGAACCACTGCTTTCAGCAGAAAATAAAACCCACTTTAAAATATTAACAAATTCTTCGTAGCTTTCTGCCGTGACGTGCATTTTCTTAATCAAAACATATTAAAAGTACAACTACGACCACAGAGGTGGACAATTAGCATTTCACTTTAAAAGCGGAGTCCTTAAGGGCACCTGGGGGGCTCAGCTGGTTGAGCATCTGACTTCAGCTCAGGTCCTGATCTCACGGTCTGTGGGTTCGAACCCCACATCCGGCTCTGTGCTGACAGCTCGGAGCCTGGAGCCCGCTTCGGATTCTGGGTCTCCCTCACTCTCTCTCTGCCCCTCCCCTACTTGTGTTCTGTCTCTGTCTCTCAAAAAATAAAACAAAAATGTTAAAAAAAAAAAAAAAATTAGAAGTGGAGTCATTAGATGCACAAAGGGTTAGGAGTCCAGAACCTCAGACCTGTCTGGTTTCATCTCCAAGAGAGAGCAACCCCTTAAGCTGCATGCAAGGAGGAGGCAACGTGAAAGCAGGGGTCTCCAACAGGGCTGGCTCTGGCCATGGAAGTGTAGCCAAACTTCATATTTCCGGCTTCCCTTAAAAACTCAGTCTGGCAAGGATGCGCCACACTCCTCCCTGGCAACAACGAGCCTGAGCCGAGGAAAAACTGCCCCTTTTAAAGCGAGCATGTCCTTCTTCCCCTAGCCACGGCCCCCCATTGCCTAGGCCTTCCTCTCCGCGCTCCATCTGTGCCCGCCTGAGCGCCAGGTCGCGGCTCCAGGCAAAGAGAGTAAGTGCTGGTGAGGCGCGGGCCTGGTGGCAGTGGTTCGGGTGCCTCGACTCCCCCCACGCGCACGGCCCCGGCAGGCTCACCTCTGCCCACGGCATAGACACGCGGCGGGGCGGCTCCGCGGATCTGGAAGCACAGAGCCTCTGGATGGTCGGGAACTTTGATGACCCTGCAGAAGCAGCCGGAAGAAAAAGCCGGATTATGCCCAACGCCCCGGGGAGCCACCCTGGGAGACCTCTGCCTCCCAGACTTTCGGGAAATCCAGCCCAAAGTGGTAGCGATAGTTGCTGGCTTTCAGCAGCCAAAGATAAAGAAGAACCTCATTTAGGCAGGGCCCACACCCCCAGGGTCTTCAGTCCCCCAGAACCCCCTGGCCGGCCCTCAGAGCTTCGATCCACACACGGAATTTCCAGACCGCCCTCCTACTTGGCTGTCACCCTCCGGGTGAGAGGAGGCCTCCTGGTGGCCGAGCCAGCACCACAGGCACCGAAGATTTTGTTCAACAGATGGGAGTGAGAAGGGACCCAGAACACCTTGGTGCGAACTCAAGAAATGGCCCCGCGTGTCCCCTGGAGAACAGTCTGAAAGGCCCGGGCTTGGCCATTCCGCAGGGGGAACACGAGAGGAGAGCGAGCAGCACCTGCCCGGCGGCTTCAAGGCAGCTGTCTGCTTCTCCCTCGAGGGCACGTCCCAACAACGGGCCTCGGGACCCTCCTCCCATCCCCCACCCCACCCCCACCTGCCAGACACAACCACCCAGGGAGCCTGTTCTCAAACCCCAGGCGTTTCCAGAACTTGAAGCAGGCGCGTTCCCCCGGGGGTGATTTCTGCCACTTCCACACACCAAACTGCCAATCATTCTCCCTAAATTGGCTTGCCTTCTCACTGAAATAATATTCAAAACTTTCCATCACCCCCATCAATAGGAAACCGGGAGCATTTGCCTTAAATAGAAGAGAGAAATGAAAACCAAATGCAGTTTTTAAAATAGAAAATGCTTCTCCCTGCACCTCTATCTGGCATCCAACCACTTCTCGCCACCTCCACTGCTGCCTCCTCGCCTCTGCCCTGCTTCCACCTTTACCGCCGGCAACCTAGTGTCCACCTGCAGCCAGAGGGATTCTTTCAGACCCCAGGTCACATCATGCCTTGCCTCTGCTCAGAACCTTCCAGTGGCTCCTTGGTCCTTACCATGGGCACAAGGTCCTAAAGGCCTGGACCTCATCCCCCACCCCTCCTTCTCACTCACTCTGCTCCACCCCATCAGCTTCCTCACTGTTCCTCAAAGACACGAGCCACGGTTCCACCCCAGGACCTTTGCACCGGCTGTCTCCTCTGCTGGGACCCTCCTTCTCCAGCAATTCTCTTGACTCCCTCCCTTACCTCCTCGGGTCGTCCCCTTAGTTCAGGGTGGCATCTCTCTGACCACCACCCTCCACACAGCCATCGCCTTTTCCCGGCTGTATAGACTGGCCCAACTTCCTGCCACCTGGTTCGGTAGGTCTCTTACTTCTCTGTTTTATTGTCTGTCTCCTGCTCCACCCTCCAACTAGACTGAGACCTACCAGGGGTATTATTGTGTCCATCTGGACATGGCTAGAGCCCCCGAGGCTGAAACTCCACTCAGTACACAGTATACAGTAGGTGCTCAGTAACACCCGTTGAATGGGTGAAAGCAGCAGCATCGTGACACGTGCCTGTGGCATGAGCCCCAGCCTCGGGGAACCGGGACAGCTCACCCGCCTCCACCACCACCCCTGGCACGCGGGCAATGCCTCAACCTGAGAGGAAGACTGGCCACACGCCCCACCGCCAAGGACACTCACTCTTTGGCCTTGGTGGCCACCAGGAGGCGCAGCGGGCGGCGGGAGCAGAAAGACTGGTTGAGGACGGACTCCACCTCGGCGAAGGGCCTCAGGAACACCAGGTCCTCGTTGATGGAGTAGATCTTGCGCCCCACCTGCAGGCCGGCCATCTTGGCGGCGGGGAGACACGCACACCCGGTTACCGGCCTCCTCACCAAGGCACCCTGACTGCGCTCAGGCAGCACAGAGCCAGCCCCGGGGACGGAGCACGACCCGAGCGAGCCCGCCAGGGCAACCCCGCTCCCCGCCGCGGTAAGCAGGTAAGTGGCGGGTGAGACAAGGGTCCAGCCCAAGAGCCCCGAAGGAAGTCTGCTGCGGGCGCTAACAGGAAAGACACCGTTCCTTGAGGAGAGACCGCAGTGGCCCGGCCCCGCGTCCCACCTGCCGCGCGAAGACACAAGGCATCAATCTGGGGCAGCCACCCTGTGCCCTTGACGGCTCGGCGGAGAAACTCAGAGGTGTTGCCCCTGGACCAAGGCCCACAGTCACCTTCTAACCACTTACCCTAGGGCTCCGGGGAGGCGAGCACGTGGCTCCCTGCAGCCAGAAGCGCTCCTAACTGTTACCAGGCCGCGGGCCCGGTGCCCGGATGACAGGTGCCTCTCCCCACCCACCTCCACACGCCCGGGAACAGCTCAGGGGACAGGGGCTGACTCCTCGGCCTGCCCGGACTCTCTCCCCTCCCTCCTCTACATGTCGCGGATACGGCAGAGCCACCGACGTGTCCTAGGCAAGCCACCGACCGTTAGTTGGTCCGTCATCACAGCTGACGCAGAAAACTACCTGATTCAGAAACCCGCTCTTCTCTTGTGCCTCCGCACGAGGCCGGGACGGGAGCCGGTGGCGCACACCCCAGGACAGCCCCGAGCAGGGGCCTCTATCGCAGCTCCCCCAGAGACCGCAGGTGAGCCCGCCCGGACTCCGTTTCCCCACACGGCGACAAGCGAGGAGGAACACAGACGTGGCGGGTGGCCCCTCCGAGAAGCCTCACCTCGGCCAGCGAGCCCCTCTGGACCGACTTCACCACCACGGCCTTGTTCTTCTCCTCAATGTCAAAGCCATAGTCCTCCTCCTGGGGCAGGATCTGAGGGCCCAAGGCGGGAGAGACCCGGTGAGGCAGTGCGGGGGGAGGGGCGTGGCAGCCGGCCCCACCTTGGCCCCCACGAGACCGTGACCCTGCCGGCTCCGTGCCCCACATCTACACAGAGCAGGGGTGCACGGCAGGATAAAGTACGAATGGCACCCAGTACACAGCAGGTGCTCAATATGTATCTGTCGAGTGAAGATGCCACCTAGCTCGCACCTCAGGCTGGTGCTGATCGCATATTTCTTTACTTTCCTCTGCCCGGCCTTCTCCTCCCAACCTGAAGACCGAGTCTCCTCAGGTGTACACCACCGTCCCCCCATCTGCTGGCAACCTGGACACACTCGGTGAAAATTCGCTGGCTTAATGAATAAAACAGACCGAAGGTGTCTGTCCACCAAGAACCTGGGGACGGGAAAGGAGCTTAGGGAGGAGCGGTCCCTTTCCATGGCGGGACGGCAGGAGGTGTGGGAGGTTTGAGGATTTGGATACAGAGAAATTCATTTGTGTGTTGGACAAATATTTGCTGAGCTGCCCGCCGCCTACGACAGGAGCGCTGGAAACAGTGTTGAACAAGACAGTTCCTGCCCTGCAGCAGCCGACTGTCTAGTGGGGAAGAAGGACTAGAAACAAATAAGCAAAGAAATATAGAATACGATGCAGGCAGTTCGTGTAGTCTGAGTGAAAATAAAGCACTTAAAGGGACAGAACGTGGCGTGGCGGGGGGGCCCAGAGGAGGAGTTATCTGAGCTGAGACCTGAATGAAAGGAGGGACAGCGCTTGATGAAGAGTGGAAAAAGCGTTGCGGGCAGCGGGCACAGCATGTGCAAAGGCCCTGAGTCAGGCCCCCAAGACTAGAGGATAAAGAGACCAGAGGGAGGGGAGAACCCAGGAGGAAGCTGGAGAGGCAGGGAGAGTCTTGAGGACCATGGTGAGAGCCTAAATTTTATCCCAAGTGTGACAGGGAGCACCGGTGGGCTTTACGGTGGGAGAAATGGGAATCCCCATGTTATGGGGGCCCCTAGAAGTACCACAGGAGAGAAGGGAATGGCGCCATCTTTGTATCAGTCAGACTCCAGCTCCAGCTCTGGCTGTGCCAGGAGACCGAACCCACTGAGCACCTCTCCTGACCATCCTGTGGACCAGGCGTGGAGATAGAGGCTCCTGGTCCTTGACGGGCAAAGACACAGGTGGCAGGTGAGGCTGGAGAAACATCCGAATGGGCCGTAGCCACAGGGAGAGCTACGGCAAACGCACGCGGGCAGGGCACCAGCCCAGTAGACCTACGGCTTTGGCGTGCAGGATGAGCCATTCCGGGAGGCCAACCGCTCTGCACGGTGCTAGGCTGGGATGTGGGGGACCAGGGGAGAAGGAAAGGGAAAGAAAGGGAGCCAGCACACCCAGACTCTTCATAAAGAAGGGCGCCTTGGCCCGTGAAGTGTCGCCAGCCACCACCAAGAATCCCCATCCTTGGGCATCAGAGTTGAGCCCAACTTCTCTAGCCGTGAGCGGAAGGGCACCCAGCTCCCGGGCTGCCGCCGGGTCTGGGAAGGCCGACGCGGCCCTCGAGCTCTGCTCCTACCAGCAGGCGCCTGGCCAGAATGTTCTCCACCAGCCTGAAGTCACCGCGCAGCTGTTTGTTCTTGCCGCTGGTTCCCTCCATCTCCTCGTCTGCGTGGAAGCGGAAGTACTGGGACTCATCCTTGAACTCGCTCTTCTCCAGCACTGCAAAGCCACAGACACAGCACACGGTCAGGCGCACAGGGGAAGGTCTCAGCGGCGCTCGCCAACTGGCAGCCCTAGGCCGGAAACAACCCCAAGGCAAGTTTTCTTTGGCTAGCGCAGTGTTTTGTTAAACAGAATCGAGTGCCAACACTAACGGGTTAGGAGGGTTCACATAATCGTCTGGCATTCTGACTTGTCTTGAAAAATCTGAAAGTGTCTCATCTGCTACTAAGACAACATTACAAAGCCATAGTAACAAAAATAGCATGGAACTACAGCAGAAACGGATAAAGAACCAGTGGAAGAAGACAGAAACCACACAATGAGACCATGTGTTTATGGAAAGTCAGTACACGACAATGATGATCACGTGGAGGGCTCCACAGATGATGGAGGGAAAAACTGACTCACGGGGAGAAACAAAATCAGATCCCTACCTCACACCATAAACAACAACAAACTCCTGATGGATTAAAGACCTAAAAATAGGCACAGGAAGACCAAAGCTCACCACACAAAATGTAAAATATCTTTTTCCTAGGGTAGAAAAAGGGTTCACACGCAAGACCTCCTAAAAAGGAATATAATAAATTAAGAACTTCGGTTCAATAACAAGACCGTAGGCAAATGGCAGATTCGAAAGTAACCGTAATGTCTAAAACCAAAAAGGAATAAATATCTATAATATAAAAGAAACTCCACCAAATCAACCAGAGAAAGCTGGGAAACGTAGATAAAAATGGGCAAAGGATATGAATAGGCAATTACCAGACAGGGGAAACCCAAGCGGGCAGTGAGGAGGTGAAAAGGAGTCCAACCTCACTAACAATCAGAAATAGACTTTGATGAGACACTTTAGACTGAAGATTAGCAAACTCTAAAGGCCAGATGTGGCCCACTATCTCTGTCTATAAATAAAGTTTTATTGGAACACAACCACGTCCATTTATTTACATATGTTATAGGGCTGTTTTCATGCCACACTGACAGAGCTGAATAGTTGCAAAAGGCTGTGTGGCCTACAAAGCCTAAAATATATACTATCCAGGCCTGTACAGAAGAAGTTTCCTAATCTCTGTTCTAGAAGCCAAGAAAACGAATAAAAATCACTAGTAACAACCAGCATCTGATCTGATCCCTGGCGGTTACAGTTTAACTACGTTCCCAGGGCCAGGCTCGCTTAGATTCACTTACTCCAGGGACAGGGAAGGAGCTGCTGCACTCCTGTTACAGGTGGGGGCACTAAGGCCCAGAGAAGACCCGCTAACTAAACTGCCCAAGGTCACGGAGCAGGTTGGCTCCTCCTTTTCAGCATATTGCCCAGCCCGCCCTTCCAGAAAGAGGGACATCCAGGCTCGGTTTGGTGACGGCAGTTGTCCAAAGTCAGCGGGCCCCGAAAGAGGGACATCAGCTGCCCGAGTTTCGAGATGTCCCGCCATCCCTGAAGACAGAGGCCATCTCCCGATTTGGTGACGACACGAAAACCCAGCAAAAAGCGGTCCTCTCCTCCCCGCTCTTTCCCAGGACGTCTAGCTGTTTGTGTCTTTCTCCGGCCAGCCCTATTACCTCTTTGGAGAAAACAGACACCCAAATTGCTGCTTTGCGCAGAGCTGGGGAGCCAGGCCCTGTGGGGGCCGGCTGGCTTCGCCTCCACTGTAAACACGAAGCGGAAAGACTGGGAGGTGGGAGGAAGAAGCACGATGTTGTGTCTTGGCAGAAATGTCTGGGGAAACAGCTGGAATCTCAGGGCGCGGGAGCTCAGCCAGGGGAGGTCCCTCCACTCGCAGATCCAGGTTTCGGTGGAGGCCTCTGGCCGGGTTCGAACCCCTGCTCGGCCACTGCCCAACGTCATGTCCCCTTGGCCTCCCTGAGCCTCCGCCTCCTCATTTCTGGGATCGTAACGGCACCACCTTCCGGGGGAGTGGGGAACTAGGTGGTGAGCCTCAGTTTCCCTGTATGTGCCTAAGTGAAAGGCTGGACCATCAGCCTCTCGGGTCCCTCCCCGAGGACACGTCAGGGCCCCGGAGCTCAGGGCAGACATCACGGGAGGCGCCACGTGGGCCGCACCTACCCCCTCCGCGCGGCACCCGAACCTGCATTTTGCAGCAGCCACAGCCCTAGGTTCTGGCCCTTTCCTATTTTAGCTCCTTTCTGAGGTCGTGGCAGGGAACAGGGGAGCAGGGGCCGCGCCCTGCAATTTCTCTCCCTGAGGGGCCCTGAGGGTGTTGGCACTGCCTGGGAGTCACCCCCCGCAGAATGTCCTCGGCCAGCGGCCTTCCCAGAATAGCAGCTGGGGTGGACCCCTAATTACTCTCACCCACAAATGAGAGGTTCTGCCCAGCTGATTGGCGGGAAGGATGGAGCTGTCAGAGGGCACTGCAGGCAACAGAGCGGCTTCTGGGAACGAGGGACTCTGGTGAGAGGAGCCGATGGGCGGGAATGACCCTGGAGGAGCCCGACCTGCCCCAGCTGCCGGGGACACAGCTGGGAGTGTGCCCGAACCCCTGACAGCACAGAGCCATGGGCATGATGAGCTCAGAGGAGGAGGGGATGACAAGGCCTCCAGGGGAAAGCTGGAGAAACTGAGGCACAGAGAAGGGCAGGGGGTTATTGGGAGTCAGCTGAGTCGGGGCCGGAACCGGGCCTGCTGGCTACGAGATCGGGGACGCGCCTGACCCTCTGCCATCTCCCTGGCACACTTCTCATCCTGCTGCAGGGACAGCAAATCCAGCGGCTACCCCAGGAGTGGAATGGCCCGCTGCCTGTTTTTCTAAATAAAGTTTTATTGGCATACCTCCACGCCCAGTTCTGTAAGGATTACCTGTAGCTGCTTTAGTGCTACAACGGGCAGAGCTGAGCGGTAACAGAGACTCCGCGGCCTACAGAGCCTCAGACGTTTACTGTCTGGTCCTGTGCACAGAGAGTTTTCTGGCCTCTGAGAGCACAAAGCAGAGGCCCCCAGGAATGGCCACAAGGCCCTCGGGCGTCTCACTCCTCCACTGCCACCAGCGGGCCCCGAGCCACATCATCCCTCCCCTGGAGTATCAGAGTCGCTTCGGCACTGGCCTCTCTCCTTCCACCCTCAACTCCGCAGGCACTCTCCACGGCCAGGCGGAGGGACGTGCCGACGTCCCTCCTCTGCTCAGAACCCCGCCAGGACTCCCACCGCACCGGGCAAAAGCCAAGGTCCTCCTCCTGTGCCCACACTGTTCCAGAACACAGACTCCGGTCACCGTTGGACTCACGCACCCGCACCCGCTCACACACACGCTAGGCTGTGAGCTCCCGAGGACGGGACTCCCGGCGGTCTCATTCACTGCTCCGTCCCCGGAGCCCAGCACGGCGCCGGCACCAGGAAAGCAGCGGCTGGGTCACAGCAGCACGAACGAAGCCCGGGGAGGCGGGACTATTAGTCTAACCAGGAGAGCACGGCCCCATGAAGAAGAGTGATCTGAGCTGAGCACCCGGTGAGGAAGGAGAGGGGCCACTCGGGCGGGGCGGCCGGGGAAGGCTTGGGAGGTGTGAACAAGCAGAAACACTGAATAAGTCGGGGGACTGGGGGGTGAGGCAGGTAGGGCACCCCAGGCAAGGGAACTACAAGAGCCAAAGCCACAGGGAGAGTTCTAGAAGTGGAAGTTCTTTGGTGGGAGTTACAAGTCTGCCATCCTCCCGAAAGGGTAGGAGCCTCAGGGCTCCCGCAGGGAGCTCAGCGTGTGGCCTGCGAAGCCAGCCCGCCTGGGTTCAAATCCCAGCTCCTGCTTGCTCTGCGACCCTGGGCAAGTTTCTTCACTGTCTGGGCTTCCATTTCCTCATTTATAAATAGGGATGATATTAATACCAACACCAAAGGGTCATTACAGGATTAAACTAATTAACACGCGGGGAGTGCTCCGAAGGAGGCCAGGTACGCGAAGTACTTTTGAAACGGCGTCAAGGGAACGAGCTCCCCCTCCTCCTCCCCACCTCCCCGCCTCAGGACTGCCCACCCCTCCACCCCCTTCACGCGCTTCTCCTGTGGGAAGAAGAGCGACTGACCTAAGGGGTCAGGACGGGAAAGCGGTGCAAATGTCCCTGCCCAGGCCCCTTCCCCTCGTGCTTACCACCTGCCTGTCCTCTGTCCCCACAGACCCCTGTCCTCTCCTCCCCGTGGGCCAGGCCTGCACGATCCGGCCTCCCTGCCCACCTGAGGTCGCATCCCTTCTAGGAGAGCAGAGGAAGCCCACGGATTTGACCTCGACTCCAATCCATTTTTCTGGTCAAGGGCTACCAGCCAGCCACCTTGGTCCCTACTGAGACCCTGAGGGGGTCCCTCAGTCAGTGCAGAAGTGGGCGGGGGAAGGAGCAGGCCCCCTGAGACACCCCAAAGCCCCAGCAGTCTCCAGGCCCACACACCCAGCATCTGGCCCGGACTCACCGTGGCCACGCCGGGCAGTCTCCAGCCCACCACGTGCTCTCACTGGGCCTCAGTCCCCCACCCTTCCAGAAAACGCACCAGGGACCAGAGTCCCTACTAGGTTTTCTATTCCAGGACACACCCCCAGCGGGCACCTAGGTGGCTCAGTCGGCTGAGCATCCAACTCTCAGTTTCAGCTCAGGTCATGATCCCAAGTTTACAGGACCAAGCCCCACGTCAGGCTCTGCACTGACAGCGTAGAGCCCGCTTAAGAGCCTCTCTCTCTCTCCCTCTACCCCTCTCCCGCCCCACCCTCTCACACTCTCTAAAATTAGCACGGAAAAAAAATCACTTGGCAGGACAGACTCCCCAGGAGGCCGGGCTGAGGGAAGGGGCAACTTACCGTGGTGCATGAAGCCGTTGTTACACAGCCCCACGCCGAGCGCCACCGCCTCCTCGCGCGTCTGGCAGTCACCCTGCAACAGAACAGGAAGGGGAAGGTGTCAGGTGACCCGACACTTGAGGGGCCGAGCCAGGCTGGTGAGAAGCCCCCCATCGCCCTTAGAACGGGGGCTGCACAGGGACAGGGACTCGTTCTGTTTTCTGGAACGGGGTATCACCCAAACATGTTCAAGACTGTTGTTAATAATGAAACAGGAAAAGGAACCGTACTTGGGATAAATACATTGCATACTGTGCCAGAAACGCCACAGAGGAGGAACGGCCATCTCACGTGGCAGACACGGTCGGTTACCAAGCAACAACCCTTTCCCCAAGCCCACGCTAGTACTGAGACCCTCGCTACTGAAGACGGCGATGCACCCGTGAACTCCCTCGCTCCCTTGCAGCTGGAGGTGGCCAATGAGATAGAAGCAGAAACTGCTGGAGACGCCTGGGGGGCTAGGTCGGTTAAGCGGCTGACCAGCTCAGGTCATGATCTCCTGGTTTGTGAGTTTGAGCCCCATGTCGGGCTCTGGGCTGACAGCTCAGAGCCTGGAGTCTGCTTCGGATTCTGTGTCTCCCCCTCTCTCTCTGTCCCTCCCCTGCTCACGCTCTGTCTCTCTCTGTCTCTCAATAATAAATAAACGTTAAAATTTAAAAAAAAAAAAAAACAAAAAACAGAAACCGCTGGTAGAAAGCTCTGGCAAAAGCCCTTTGTCCCTAGCCCTTCCATTTTCTTCCTCCAGCTTGGAACCAAGAGGTGACGGCTGGAGCTCCTGCAGCCATCTTAGACAATAGGACCTGGAAGACCAAAACATGCCATGTATGGCAGAGCAGGAAGAAACACAGAGAGCGGTCCCCAAATGTGTCATGAGGCTGCCCTGACAGTTCTAGACCGCCCCACCTCTGGGCTTCTCTTGTACCAAAGTTAAAGAAACCCCTAATTTGTATCAGCCTCTGTAGCTGAGATCTTTGATACTAGCAACGAAGACCCATTCCTAACTGACCTAGCTGTAGCCAGGGAGACAGCTGGGGAAGCCTACCAGGGGATTCTGGAAAATAACCTTCCTCCCTGATATAAGGGAAAAGCAGTACCAGGCGTCCCTGCCCAGGACAAAGTCACGTGAGGAAGCAAGGCGTGGAGCTAAGGGGCTGTCCGGTGACCGAGATGGCAGGCCTGCTGAGGATGGCAGAGTGAAGGACGGAAGGTTCCTGACATGTGTGTGGCGTGACAGCTGTGGGGCACAGGTATCTGCTTGGGCCACTGTTCAGTCGTGTTGTCTGTTCTTGCAAACGAGAACACTCCTAACTGGTACAGTCGAAGTGTGGTTCAGCTCAGGGCTTTCCCAAGGAGGGGACATCCAACCCGAAACGGAGCATGAACAGACATGGCCTCCTGGGCCCGCCTTCGGGGCCGACTCTCCCATGTGGAACGTCGTCCTGGTGGGACAGCACCCCCCCCCCCCCCCCGCTGCCCAGGCCCTTTCCTTAAGCCAGCCAGAATCCGTTTCTGGTTCTTGCAAACCAAACGGTCCCAGCTCGTCAGGCGAATCATGAGTTGTGTGGCACTTGGGGGTAAGGGAAGGGGGGAGCGGTCGGGTGACGGGCAGAGAAAACGGCACGGACAAAGGTCCAGAGGCGGGATGAAGCCCGGCCGGCTGGGCAGAGGTGCATAAGGTCAGCTCCATCATGGCAGCGAGCTCTGCTGTGTTCCCTGCTGCATCCTAAGTGCTTACAACCAAGACCTGGCATACAGGAGGTGCTCAATAAACACTTGGCGATTGAACAGAGGTGTTGTCAGCAGGAGCCCAATCATGCAGGAGCCTGTAGCCAGGTTGGTGAGCTTCAGCTACGTTCAGATGGCCACAGGACCCCACTGCCTCTCATTTAAACAACTCCTAAAGAAGCTAGAGACCCTCGCCTCGACTGTCCCCTACCCCCTCCGCCGGCAGCTGAGGGGCCGGGGGGAACTTCCCAGCCAAAAGGAGGAATGAATGCCAAGGCTGCAGCTCAGCCTGAGAGCACAGGGCCTGGGGGACCACCGGCCCCCCATATTTCATTGCACGGGCTGCCCTGGGCCGGCTCGAGGAAGACGAGTCTCTCCCACGGGACCCCAGACCCGTGGCTGGAGGGCTGTGTGCGCAGAGCCCTGCCAGGGGAGGTGGGCATCCCTGAGGGAGGCTGTATCCGGAGCGGCCGCCCCCCAGCTGTGAGGGGCCGGCGGGGGAGGCCCGGCCGGGGCCCAGGTGGCCAGCAGGCCTGGATCTGCAGCCTGGGAGGCCCCGGCAGCCGTCTGGCGCCCACCTGGCTTTCTAAGGCACTCATGGCAGTCTGGGCTCCCAGCCCATCCCTTCCCCCTTCCCACAGGGCCCCGGGGTGACACCCAGGGAGGTTCCTAAAGCTAGAACGATGGTGGGATTCTCCCGCCGACCCTGGACGCCTGAAAAAGTAAGCCCCCTACCCCACATCCCGAAAACCTCCAGTCGCCGCTTCCTCCCCTCCCAGAGGAAGGCCCGGGCACACACAGGCCTGGGCCACTGCACCGCCACGCTGCCCTGGTCTCCCCTGCCCGCCCACTAATCCTGGTGCTGGGGCTCCAGCAATGCTGGCCTCCCTGCTGGTCCCTTCACAAACTACACGTGCCCCCACCTCAGGGCCTTTGCACTTGCTCCGTCCACTCCCTGGAATGCCCTGCCCCAGCTTTGTAGGTCTCAGTGCCCCAGTCGTCTCCTCAGAGTGTCCCTTCTCCTGTTCCTCAAAGGACACCCTAAAGTGCCCCCCGCCCCCCATCCTCTCCACAAATGTCCATCCCGTTACCCTCTCGTGACCCTGGAGAACACCTGTGTCGCACCTGTCGTGGTCTGAAACAAACGCCCCTCAGGGCACCGCTCTCGGGGGAGAATCAGCACCAGCTGTTCCCTGAGCTTGTGGTTCCCCAGATAAGTGACTGAGGTTTAAAGTCTGTCTCTCGCTAGAATGTCAGCTCCACACGGGCGGCTCTCCTCCCCTGCCTCAGTTTCTGTATCTCTAAAATGGGGGGAAACGGTAGCGGCCGCACCCCAGAGTTCCTGTGAAAATTAAATGAGATGCTCCACGTGGGACTCGGGGCCCAGCGCCTGGCCCGCAGGGGGCGTTTGATGAGCGTTAGCTATTCTTGCTTAGTCACCTCCCGGCGCAGAGCCACGTGGGATGAAGGTGGCAGCGCGGGGCCAGGAGACGGGACACACCGGGGGGCAACGTACCCAGGGCTTCGGAAGGCCCCGTGCCCATGAACTGCGAACCCCCAGCACGGCGCCCGCGGGTGCTTCTCCCTGACCCGCGGCGTGCCGGGCGCTGCACGGCCTCGCCCATCTCCACGGCCGACCCAGAGGGATCACTCTTGTTGTCAACCCCGTCTAATGGATGAAGAGATGGAGGCACGGCGGGCTCGCACGGGCCCCAGCTCGGACCATGAGAAAACAATCCTGTCCGAGACGGACCCGCCCCGCCCCCCCCACCATCACGTTACAGAGAAGGAAACTGAGGCTGCGAGGGGACAAGTTGGTAGTTGCCCAGGGTTGCGGTCAGGGGTCCCTGCCGTGTCCCCGTTTGTGCCCTTTTCCCCTCCGCTGGCACCTGGAGCCGCCGGCCTGATCCTCTGCCCCCCGCCCCCGCCCCTTTCCCGCCCGTGCTGGAAACCCACACCGTCAGCACCCGCCATCTGCCTGACCGTGGGGGCAGTGTGGCGGGCACTCGTGGGACATTTCTGCCAAGCTGGCACACCTGCGCCCTCCTGCGCCTGGCTCCCGGCTCATCCCTGTCCCCTCCTGCCCTAGCCCACTGGCCCCCGCCTTCCGCCTGACGGCCGCGGCCCGGGACATCCCCGAGCCCAGGCGGCACAGACCAAAAACCATGACGCAGAGAGGTGCAAGAGGTAAGCTCTGGACCTGGTCTCCCAGGTTCACCTGCCTCCATGGCCTGGCCGTGACCGTGGGAAGCTCCACTTCCTCACTGGCGGATTTGCCCTTGACTTTCCCAGGCCTCTGCCACCCGTGGGTGACGCTCCCTGCACGGACTGCCCAGTATATGCTAAAATCAATACAGAAGGCTACTACTGCCATTATTATTATTATTATTAAGACATCATAACGCCCCCCCACACACACGCACACAATTCTGTAGGAGTGACAGGTTTCTGTGGGCCCTGAGGCAAGTTACATAGTTTAGGCCTCACTTTTCTCATCAGTAAAATGGGAATTAAAACTGTTTTCCTCGGGCTGTTCTGAGGATTAAATGAGGTAACGCCCCGAGATGATCAGAACCGACACAGGACACACCTTGTCTACTGCAGGGCTCATAACCCCCTTACCTTCAGACTCCAAACAATAGACTCGTCCCAATAATGGGTACGGGGCCCCTTTCCCAGCTCCAAAGAATGAATTCTGAGGAATTCTAAGCTGCTCTCATCAATCCCCGTCCTCCTCCCCAGGTAGTGGTTTAGGGGTACGCGTCAGATAGGACCCATCGGGCCAAAGAGAACTAAGGGGAAGACGACTGGAGAGAGGGGGGGACTGGGGCAAGTGTCCTCCAAACAAACAGAGTGAGAAAGCTCTCTCCAACGGCTCCTTCTGCCTGCCTTTGGCCGCAGGTCTACACAGATGTGAGGGCTGGAGCTGTGGCAGCCATCTTATGGTTAGGGGGCAACTGGCAAGAAGATAGGAAAACAGAAATCAGGCATCGTTGAGCTCTATGACCATGAACCCGGGACACCTCATTCTGTGAGAGAAAAACATGTTTCCTGTGTAAGTCAGGCTTCCTATTCTATGCAGCCAAAAGCATGTCTAGCAGATCCAGTGGGTTGCCATGAACATTTCAAGGAGCAGAATGATCTAGAAGTTCGAAATGAAGATGCGTTCAAAGCAAAATTACTCTCCTGAGAAACACAATTACAGGTTTCCTTCTTGAATTTCCTGCAAAGGTACAGGGTGGAAACAAGTCTTGAAATCAAGGCTTGCGGTCACCAGTCCTCGAGGTCACATCCTTATCACAGTCTCTCCCCCACGGTCACCCACACGCACAGGCTCCTGCCCCTCTCCCAGAGCCACACGCCAGCTGCCTTTCAGTCAGTCTCACGGAAGCCAGCCTCCTGCATCTGCTCCAGTGAGCGTCCACGTGTCCTCAGACCAGGCCTGCTGCGCCGAGACCCTCGATCCGCCATCCTTCTCCTGCCTCCACTTCCAACAAGACGCTGGTTGGGGGAGGAGTGTCCCCAGGACCAACTGGCAATGGCTGAGGCCACTCCAGGGTGCCTTCGGCCAGGACCGCAGCTCCTCTGTCGGCACTGGCCGTGCGCGGTCCTCTCTGCCTGACGCCAATCACCGAAGAGAAGCCAACCCTGGCGGTTGCTTTGGCTGGTTCTTCTCCGGGCCAGAGCGCTCTGGGGTGCAGTCCTGAGCCGCCCCAGCTCAGTCTAGGACCTGGGGGTCTTGGAGACTCCAACCCGTCTCTCGCCTTCCACACCCCATCCGCCCATCGGCAAACTCTGCTGGGTCTATCTCCAAAAACTCTAGAATCTGACACCACCCCCCCTTCCCCACGGCCACCCAGTGCCCAGCCACCCGGTCCCCTACCTAGAGTCCTGAAGCTGCCTCCTCCCAGGCTCCCTTCTGCGGGTCCCCGGTCTCCCCACAGCCCATGCTCCACAGAGCCATCTTATCCAAGCCCCCCAAAGTCAGGGCTGTCCCTTCTGTGCTCAGAGCCCGGGAGTAGTGCGAACCCTCCCCAGAGCCCTCCCCAGCACCCCCCTGCCTTCCGTTCTCGCCTCGCGCCACCCTCAGACACACGAAGCTCACCCCACTTGGAGCCTCTGAGCTGCTGCCCCCCCCCCCCGCCCGCCTCGGGAGAAGGCTCCACCCCCAGGCGTCCCCCTGGCTTGGTCCCCACCTCGCTGAGGTCTCTGTTCACATGCCCCTACTGGATACAGCCTTCTCGGCCCGTGAAAGCTGCACCGCCCCCACCCGTGGGAAGGGCAAATGCCCCGCCCCCCGCGGCCCGCACACGCCGCCCCAAGCACCCACTAACACGACGCATTTTACTTCTCGGCCTTGTGTATCAACTGTCTCCCCAGCCCTCGCCAGAATTTAAGACCCATGACGCCAGGGACTTCCGTCTGTCTTGTGCAGTGCTGGGTCCCCGGAACCTAAACGTGAGCCTGGCACACAGCAGGTGGCCGAAGGAATGAAGAGACGAGCTAACGAGCCCTCCGGCTGAACTTCTCCGCACCCTCTCCTGACTTCGCATTTTGAGTCCTGCCAAAGCTGACAAGGAACAGAGTAACTGCAGTGCAGAGGCCACCGTGGGCGCCCGGCACGCCGATCCCGCCCCCTCGGCCACCCGCCCCCGCTGGCAAGTCCGTGGGGACCCCGCAGGCAGCGCCTTCCCGCTCCAGAGGGGAACGGGGGTGTCCCCAGGCACACAGGGTTCCTCCGCCTGATTCTCGCCACTGCAAAGGGTACTTCCAGCCAGTGAGGCCCCGAAGCCCCAGGAGGCCGCCTCGCTCCTCACCCTGCCCCGCCGCTGCGCCGCCCGCACGCCCCATCGCCGACATTTCTCAGACCCATGGCTGTCACTATCTCGGTGACCCACCTCCCTCCCAGCCCGGGCCTGGGCTCCGCCCCGCAGGGCAAAGTCCACATCACGCTTGGAAACCCACACCTGTGGGCAGGGGGAGCTCGGGCCACAGGAGGGCACAGAAACGCAGAGAGCCCAAACCCAGGCAGGTCTGCAAGCAAAGAACTTAAACCACAAAAGAAATGGCCCCGGTTTGGGGCGCCTGGGCGGCTCCGTCGGTTAAGCGCCGGACTTCAGCTGGGGTCATGATCTCGCGGTTCGTGAGTTCGAGCCCCGCGTCGGGTTCTGTGCTGACATGTCAGAGGCTGGAGTCTGTTTCAGATTCTGTGTCTCCCTCTCTCTGCCCCTCCCCCACTAACACTGTCTGTCTTCTCTCTCTCCCTCTCTCTCCCTCTCTCTCACACACACACACACACACATAAATAAACATTAAAAAAATTAAAAAAGAAATGGCCCGGGTTTGCCCTTTCCCGTGGGGCCACACTCAGGGGACGGGGCTGGGTGGACCCTCCCTTCCCCGCCTCTCCTCGCGGGCTATTGCCTGATCTCCTGTTCTGCGCCCCCAAATCCCTCCGCAATTTCCTCACGATTCTCTAGAGCGGCAAGTATTGTTTTTCGCTTCGTTTTACTGATGCGGAAGTGAGGCACAGAGAGGCGAAGGGCCTTGTCCACGATGACGCGGCTAGGAGGACGCGGGGCGTGAGCGCCCCGCCGGCCCGGCTCTGACGAGAGCACGAGCCGCGCGCGCGTCTCGCGGGATCCCGCGGGATCCCGCAGGGCAGGCGGCGTGGCACCGCTGTCAGGCGACCCGCGGGTGCACAGCCGAATTCGAGTCCGGTGCGCTCTCAAGACCTCCCGGGTCTTGGACGCCACGGCACACATATTAAAATGCACCCGCATCCTGCATTAAATATGCTGTTTTGGCTCGAAAACATTTTTTTCCACGGATTTTTCTAAGCTCGCTTTTGAAGTTGTTTGGCGCCGAGAAACATTTACTGTACAGACCGGCTACGATTTCTAGGCAATCGTTGGGAATTGTGTAACATGAGAAAATCCCGCCGGCAAATTGTTTTCAAATGGAGTGAGGGTTTTCTGAATGCCAAATTTAACAATTAAGGAGGCTGACAGAAAGCCGCGCTCGGTACATGTTTAAACATTTATCCGCTTTGATTTCACACTTGTCTCCTCGTCTTTGGAGCCAATGCGTTCTTTTTCACAGATGACAAATGAACATCCCAGCGAGCTCCCTGAAAAGTCCGCAGACCGAGGTACGGCAAGCGTGTCCTATGGGCGCGTCCCTCACCCCGCTTCGCCGCCCCGGGGCCGTGTGCCCTTAAACCGAGGGCTTGGCCTCTCCAGGTGCCCGGTCTGTAAATGGGTCGGAAGACTCGAGATATCATGCACGGAGCCCGGCCGGAGCCTGGCCCCGAGTGAGCGCCCCTGTGAGCCGGAGCCAGGAGGGACCGGCGGCAGGCAGACGAGCGCAGGCGCCTCGGGGTGGCGTACACACCCCTGCAAGTTGCAGCAAAACTGACGCACGGGCTCTCCAAGCCTCTGCCCCGCCCCGACCCCCCGGGAACCCGTGTGAAAGGAGTAACTCGGCGAGCTCCACGTGGGTGCCCGATCTGGGGCTTCAGCGGGGGACCGACCTGTCCCAGGGACCGTCCCGACAGTGGAACGGAATACTAGTCGGGCCTCGCGGAGGAGGGAAATGCCGACACGGTGGGCCCAGGCCGTCATGCGGGTGCCGTAAGCGGCGGCGGAAGGACAAAGGCTGTGCGACGCTGCGGACACAGGGCGCGCGGCGCGAACACCCAGAGACGGAAAGCAGAAGTGGGGCTGCCAGGGGCTGCGGGGGGGCGGGGAGCTGCTGTTTCCTGGGGGACAGAGTTTCAGTTCTGCGAGACCAACAGAGCTCGGGAGAGGGAGGGGCGTGGTTGCACGGCGAGGTCGGTGGACTTCGTGCCACCAACTGGACGTTGAAAAACGGTGGAGACAAGTAAGCATTACGTGGGTTTTAACCATGAGTAAAAAATAATGAAAAATTGTTAAAATAAAGACAAGCAACTGCGCTGAGAGGCCCCAGTGCCAGGCAGCTCCCCAGTCCTGGGCAGAGTGAGAAGGCTGCCCGCACAGGCCGGGGGGGGGGGGGGGGGGAGAGGAAGGGGGGGGGGGACTCTCACCTGAGCCAGCAGCCAGTCCACCAGCTTGCTCCCGGGCAGCACCGACTTGTAGGTCTTCAGGTGGTAATCGCGGTCTCTGCGCGGGGAGGAAGGGCACGTGAGCAGATCCGGGGCGGGGGCACAGAGGTGGAAATCGGGTTCCCCGGTTCTCTCCCCAGCAAACGCTCTGACCCGTGCGGCCTCTAAATCCCTGCCGTGTCCTGGCACCAAGGGCTGTGCCGACCTTGTACTCAGACCAACGACTGCTCAGGCCTGGAAGCGGGCAGACACGCTGAGGCTGAGAAAAGTCTGGCTGCGGAGTTTCTCCCAGGCTTTTAGGAACTGGGGTGCCCATCAGGCGACGCGCACCCTAAGTGCTGTCCCCAGCCGCTTCCTTCTCTGGGGGGCTAATGGGTGCCCCCGGCGGGGGTGGCTTTCTTGTGAGGGCCGAGGCGGGACCGAGGAGGCAGCGGCAGGTGTACCGATACAAGCGGTGCCCAGGGCCTGACCCCCAAAGAGGCCGGCTGGATCCTCTCTGCTCCTCTAAGAGCAGACCGGAGCCCTCGGGACAGGGGGCAGGGGACTCTGCAGCTGGAGAAGAATTCGGTCACCCTCTCTGTCCCTTCATCCATAACCGTAAGCTTTGTAATAAAGAAAAGAACCAGTCGCGGGCATTTATACAGCCCTCGCTAGGTGCCAGCCACCGTTCAGATTTAACCCCTGTAGCAACCCAAGGGCTGTGCGCTGTTCTTATGCCCATTTCACAGATGGAGAACCTGAGGCCACAGAGGTTAACTACCTTTCAACATTCACTCGATAGACATTTCCCGTTACTTTGCCCCCGACCTGCACTTGTCAATCAATGGATATTAAATCAAACTTAAAATTGTATTCCTCCGTCTCAAGGGTCTGAAAGCCACATGTGACTCGTGGCCACGGTACTGGACAGCGGCCCGAAGCATGGCTATCAGTGTGGAAAGGGCAACAGGACGGCACCACCCTAGGCGCTGGTCAAGGGTCTGGGGACACAGCAGTGAGCAAACCCCCCTGCCCTTGGTGAGTTCACAGCTCGGTGGGGAAGAAAGCATACGGATAGCAAATAAACACTTACGATGTCAATTACTAACAGGTGGCAAGAGAAAACCAGAGTGAAGAGAGGAGGATAGTGCACACCAGGCAGAGAAGCTCTAGAAACGAGGGCGGGGAAGCGCCTCTGATTTGGAGACATTTGAAGGAAGGGAGGGAGTCGATATGCAAACAGGGGAGGGAAGGGCATTCCAGGCGGCGGGAACAGCAAGTGCAAGGCTGAGGTGAATCTCATTCTTATCCCCATTCCACAGAGGAGAAAGTTGAGGCACCGAGAGGTTAGGTAACTCTGCCCAGGGTCACACAACTGAAAACTAGCAGCCGGGATTCAAACTCGCTCCAGAACTGCCACCCTTCACCACCCTGCAGCGTCTCCCACGAATTAACTCACTTAACCCTAAGGACAAACGTATAGGGTAGATGCGATTATTAGCTCCGTTTGATGGAGAAGGAGACTGAGGCTCAGAGAGGCGAAGTTATGAGCTCAAGGGCACACAGCTGAGAAGAGGCAGGTGCGGCTGGAGTCTGGAGAGGGTAACTTACTTGATCACGGGGGAGTAGAGGCTGTGAAGGCGGCAGTAGAGCCTCACGCCCTGAAAGAGAAAAAGGGGGAGCCTGGGATCAGACCGCATCCCTCGGGGGCCTCCAAGCCCAGGCTACCAGAAGAGATGGCTCCCGAGGGCGGGTGGGGGAGGGGGAGAGCACGGGCCGCCGGGGCACAGGCCTGCTCGGCAGCGACCGTGGGGTCGGGCGGGGTCCCTACCTTGGACATGATGTCCTCCAGCTCGCTCCGGGCCTTGTAGGTGCCGTCGTCATAGCGGAAGCGGTACATCACCTGCTCGTTCTTGAACTGGTGCTTGTCGGAGACTGCGGGGACCCGAGGGGCCGGTGAGGTCGGACCCGACACCCGCCCTCCCCCACCCGCACCCTCACGCAGCAAGGCTCTGCGCCACGCACAATTTCACTCGGCCCCTGCCCTCGCTCTTCTGCGGGAACCAGGTTCCCTGGCTCCGGCCCTGCCTGCCTGGGGCTAGGGCACCTGCAGGTCTCCCGAGAGGCCCGGAAACACCCTTGCTCCGCCCGCACTGGGACCCCCGTGGCCCAGCTCCTCCTCGGTGCAGATCACCGAAGCACACCCTGGGACAGAGGGTGCCGGGCGTGAGACCGCACGGTCAGGATTTATGGACCCCCTCGACACAACGGCCTCGGGTCGCCCAACACAACGGCCTCGGGTCGCCCTCGGTGCTTCTTCCGTCCCTCCCCGCTGTGGAGTCATTGGTGATCTTGCAGCCTGTTCCCTGAAGGCCTGAACAGCCTGACTCCCACTCCCTGGTCCAAGCCACCGGCATCTCCTGTCTGAACATCACAGCCACTCAGCGGGCGTCCTGCTGCCACTCCAGGCCCAACAGTCCACGGTCCATACGGCGGCCAGGAGGACCCTGCTCCACTCAGAACTCTGCTCCCTATCTCGCTCCGAGTGAAAGCCAGACTCCACAATCCCCCATGAGGTCCTGGGCCCCATCCCCTAAACACTGCCCCGGCCCCACCCCCGCAGTGGCAGCACCGGCCGCCTCGCGGCTCCCTGCGCACACCACTGAGTCCTCTGCCTGGGGACTCTGTGCCCAGCTCTTCCCCGGCCTAGGACGCCGGTGCCACCTAGCCCCGCACCTTCTCAGACTTTCCGAACCCTACTCAAAACTGAATGCCAACCCCTTGCTTTCGCTCGCCCCACCCAGCACTGTATACACACACACTGTATACACACTGATCGCTGTCTGTATACACACACTTTACTCTTTTGTTCATCACCTTCCCCCTCGGCCTAGAACGCCGGCCCCGTGAAGACGAGAATTCTCACCTGTCCTGTTCACTGCTGTGGGGACAGTGCCCGGCACATAACAGGCACTCGACAAATATTTGTTTGTTGAAATATAAATAAAATATATATGGCTAAATGTAAATATAAATGGCTCTTGCCGTTTTTGAAGGGACAAACACACAATTCTCTCCCCGCTCTTAAGTTTTCCAAGTGTCCCTGCTTTGCCGGTGTCCCAGGCAGGTTTGTAAGGGCATCCATGTTCTGAGGCTACAACATGCCCAGGACACAGGGCGGCTGCACAGAGGTGTAGCAGTAGCCCCCGAGTCAGGGGAAGCACGGTACTGACCTAGGCCCACCCCTGGGCCTGCCCGCCCCCGCCTCTGCTCACCGTGGTGGATTATGCCATTCTCCAACAGGGCCTGGCCCAGGTTGACTCCTTCTTCCGTCTTGCTGATTTCACCGATTTCCAGAAGCCAGGCAACAAACTCACTGCCGGGAACATAAGGTGCGGTTGAGAGAACCTCCCTGGTCTCGGGAACACAGAACCGGCACTAAACTGGCTTGGCCCCACCCACTCCTAGGAAGGACAGCCAGAATGTCCCATGGGAAAGCAAAGCTTGGGAGCCCACAGTTCTGGGGCTTGTGCTGAGGCCTGTGCTCTTCTCCAGGACCAATGGCAGAGGGGAGGGTGTGACCAGACCCCAGGCCCTGACTCAAGTCACTGGATGGGTGGAGGGAAGGATGGATGGATGGATGGACAGACGGACAGACGGATGGATAAGAGGGAAGGAAAAAGAGTGGATGGATGGATGGGAGAAAGAGATGGATGGATGGATGGATGGATGGATGGACGGATGGATGGACGGATGGACACAGAGTGGGGATGTAAGTGAATGGGAAGTGAGAACAATGGATGCCCCGACAGACAAATCGGTAGGTGGCTGGAAAGACTGGTGGGCAGGTAGGTAGTGGGGAGCATGGGGGAAAGGACAGACGCTAAGTGGAGACAGAACCAGGAGACGGGTGGGGGATGGATGCTGGAGGCCGACATGGATGGATCAGCAGAAGGAATGAAGAAACAAACCAGCAGGAAGAAAGAAGAGCCCAGGAAGATGACTGTGGAGAGTCAAGAGAACGCCTGGTGATCAGATCACGTCATTCTCCTGGTCAAACCCTCCAGCGGGCTTCCCTGCCGCTCTCAGAGAAAGATCCGAACTCCGCCCGCGCGGCGCCAGGGCCCCACGCGGACCACTCAGCCTCGCGCATCTCCTCTCCTGTCTGTACCTTTCGCTCATGTTCCCGCCACACCCCCCATCTTCTGCTTAAAAAAGATCAGACTCCCGCCTACCTCGGGGCCTTTGGACCTGCCGTTCCCTCTGCCTGGAAAGGCTCTCCCCCAGCTCTTCGTGTTAGGTCCTTCCTTCTCACCAAAAGCGGTTCCTCACACAATCCTCGCGGCTCTCAGTTTTGCTTCCCTTTGAGCGCCTGTCCTCGTCGGGAGCTGTACTCTTACAGACTCACATGCACGTGTTTGCTGGCCGCCACCCCCCCCCCCCCGCCCCCGAAGGCAATCGCCACGCTGTCAGCGATCTTTCTCGGTCTTATTCACAGCCCCACCCCCGGACCTAGAGGAGGGTCTACAGCACGGTAGAGCCCAGTAATCATTTCTCGGACAGACGAAGGAAGGACCTGTCAAACAGGAATGAATGTTCCGGGATCGGCAGGAAGGTCTCGGGGAGAGAAAGTGCTCGGAAGCCAGAGGAAATCAGGCAGATCCAATGTGACAACCCAGTGGGGTGGAGGCTCAGCCCGACCGCGGGGCCTGGTTCCCGAGAGCGCGCTCAGGCTCCGTGCGGAGCTCAACCCACTCAGAGCCAGCAGGAAAAGGGAGCGCGGGCCACGGGGCCGTTTCCACCGAGGCAATCTGTGTTCCATGAAAGCAGGTGGCAGCTGGCCAGAGCACAGAGCCCTCCCGCTTATCAGAACCAGCTGTCCCGCCTCCAATTACAGGGCCAGAGGGGGCAAGGCTATTTTTAGCCTCCCAGTGTTTGGCTGAGCAGAGCCTGCCCGCGTGTAGGTAGTGGTGTGTGCTGAGGCATTCAGAGGGCCCCGGGTGCAGGCCAAGAGGGGAGGGGTGGTGGAGAAACACAGAAGAAATGAATCTACTTTGTGGGGCGGGAGGCACAGGTGGGGAAGAGATTCTTCTGGGTCCCCCACCCCCAGTTCCATCCTCGAAGCCCCAAAAATCAGGGACAGGGAGAAAGTTGCCAGCAGCTGAGGGAGGCGAACAGATGTTGGAGTGCCCACTCTCGGAAGCTGGAGACTCGGCCCCCGGCTGCCTACCATCTGTCCCGCCGGGGGCCGCCTCTGGCACCGACCAGCAGCCCTGTGGCCAGATGGGGGACAGGAAGTGGCTCAGGGTCGTCTGCTGGGGCGGAGGAAGGTGGCCCAGAGAAGAGCAACTGGGAGCCATGTTTCTGCCCCGTGCGGAGTCTCCTACCCCTTCTAGAGCATCAAGGAAGCTTCACGGCTTGCTGGGCAGGCTGGGGCAAGCCACTGTTCCTCTCTGGGCCTCAGTGGCGTCTATCCGGCACGCGGTTCACTCAGCGGCCTTCTGGATTTAACAGGTAAGCCGTCACATCGCATGGAACCTCAAGCTGGGACCCAGTGCAAAACCACAGAAAACTCCTCGCTAACGCAGGAACCTCGAGCTCTTGGACATGAACAGAAGGGGCCAGGGTGAGGCAGCGCTAAACCAGCCGGTGCCGGCGCTCCCGAAGACGCCAGCCGCCCCTCCGCGCGGCCGACTGTGGCCTCATGGGAAGACTAGAGTGTCTTACTTTTCCAAAAGAAGCCGGAAATTTGGCATTTCCTGTGAAATCTCCCAACTGGTAAATGATTTATAATCCAAAATCTCCTGAAAGCACCACGTGGCCCACGTAAAACACACGCGTGAACCGCACTAGGTCGGTGGGGCACCATTTGCCTCCACTGAGGTGCAAGGAAGCGTGTTCCAGGCAGGAGTGGTCAGCAGAGAGAAGAGACCCGAGGGAGAGGCAAGGTTAGGAAACCAGCCATCTGCCAGTCGCTGGAAGGTGGGCACGAAGACTGGCCAGCCCCAGCCTCTCAGGAAGGCGTGACTCAGGGCGCTGAGCGGGGGACACGGGAGGAAGGTCGGCCTAGGCTGGCGGGGAGTCCGCGATCCAGGCCACGGGGCACCAGCTGAGCCAGCGAGTGCCCAGCCTCATCCCTCCCCCCCTCCTTCCTGCCCCCGGGATCACCGCCACGCGTCAAGCCCACGCCAGGCACAGGGATCCACAGTCGTGTCTTCGCCGTCTCCCTGGGACAGTCCCCTGAGCTGAGGGCCCATGTACCAGTCACCACCCAGTACGGCTATCCCCTCTTCTCTCGGGTCTCCTCCGTGAGGGCAGGGATGGGGAGGGTTACATTCAGCCCTGTAACTCCGCTGCCGGAAGGCGCCTCCTGCGGCCACGTCTGACAGTCATCACTGATGCGCTGAGACCACGGACACCCTGCCCTGTGCGTGCACTGAACGACTGGCAGGGATGAACGAATGGATCGATTCTGTCTGCCCATCTGATCGGAGGCTCCGAGACGGCAAATGTCATGTTCCTCCCATGATGGCTCCGCACAAGTACACAGATTTTATTCCCTGATTTTCGCACGAGTTTCATCCCTTCACAGGGCAGAAACAGGCCTCTCCAACACTCTCGGCAGCACGGTGCTGAGCACGCCGCCCGCATTTTCTCACCGCAGCCTCTGACAATCCGTGAGGCAATATTTTATTATTTCTCATTAACTGATCATTTACCGAAACTCAGAGAGGTTAAGAAACTTGCCCGAAGTCACAAAGCTAGAAGGTGAGGGAACCAGGGCTTAAGTCCAAGTCTGACTCAAAGCCCGACCCTCAGAAGTTAGAGAGACAAATCAGACACTGCGCGCTCACGGACTCTCCACCCAGGAGTGCAGATGCAGGCGGGGAAGGTCGCCACCGAGGAAAAACGAAGTGTGCTGAACGGAGGTAAAAACGGGTACGTGCAGCAGAGCGTGCTGGGAGGGATCCTGGGCTCGAATCCCAGCCCCAACTTGTGGCTGCGTGACCTCGTGCAGGACCTCTTCCCTCTCCGTGCCTCGGTTCTCTTACCCTTAAAATGGGGCCAATGGTAGTGTCGTGTGAAAGTTAAGGGCATGGCCGCATGCCAGGGCCTGGAGCAGAAAGAATTAGGTCTTTGTGGCTACAGGTTCCTTCCAGCCAAGGGGACCAAGGGTACTCCTGCAGGAGACGGGAGTCGAGCCCTGGCGGGGAAGGAAGGTCATGAGCCCCAGGGCTGAGCGCAGCGGGGAGAAGAGTCTCATCAGGACGGGCTTTCTGCAGGAAGTCTGGTCCTTCAGGCCCCAGGGACTATAAAACAAGCTTCAATCCTGGCCCCGTTTCAGAGGGGCGGTGAAAGAAAGCTCCCCTAATCCTTCCTGAGAAGACGGAACACTTCGCTGAAGCTCTAATCACGGGCAGGTTATCCCATCCGGCTGGACTAAGCTCCCCAAGGGGTTTGGCAGGAGGTGGAGAGGTCCTCGGACTGGGGGGGGGGGGGGGGGGGCGGAAGCGAGCCCCTCCTGAGAGAACAACCTCCTTTCTGCCCAGGGATTAAAGACGAGCTGATGGAGGGGCGCCAGGCTGCCCCTTCCCCGCCTCCCGCAGGGCTGGGGCCCACATGCTCCTCTCCACGCACCCTCCACACGCCCTCCCAGCCCTGGGGTTGCAGCGACCGGGCGACAGGGCGGCCCCAGTCCAGGACATCCCCCGGCTACCCCCTCAGGAGCCCGACCACCTCCAACTCTCCTGCCTGCTGCCCCTTGAACCACAAGCCTCAGGCCGGGGCAGGTGCGCTCCGCCCGCGGCTCCACGCTTGCTCTCCAAAGGCCTGGCCATCGTTGCTACTTGAACGTCTACCAGGCCTTTCAACCTTAAGGCGTCCAAACCTGGCTGCCACCACGCCCTGTCTCTGGGCCCTCTCCACGGGCTTCTAGGGGCCACCCTTGCCCCAAGGGCCTCCCACCTCTCTGCCCCCTCCCTCTTCAGCTCCTCTGCCAGCCCTTCCTCCAGAGGCTGGCGGCCCCGTGGCCCAAGGGCCCGCCTCGTCTCTCCCTGCGTGACCCCTTGCGGATTTCAGTCCCACGGCTTTAAAAACCACTGAAATGCCCGCACGTGCTGCATTCACTTCTCCAGCCCAGTCTTTTCTCCCCAAGTCAACATCTCCATCCGGGTGTCTGGGAATCTCAAGTTAACCTGTCCAAAAGGAGCCTCTGAGCTCTACTCCCCCCCCCCACCCGACCCCAAACCTGCTCCTCTATCCATCTCCTTCCCCTTTCCAGCAAGCGGCAACTACAGCCTTCCCGGGCCTCACAGTCCTCAACTCTCTTTTTTCTCATCCAACCAGCAAAGGTTGTCACCTTCAAAGCGATCCAGAATGCAGCCACTTCCCCCAGCTTTACTGTGACTCCCTTAGGCAAATCACCTTTCCCCTGGCCCACGGCGATATAATGACACAGTAGCTTTTATCCAAGGCCTCTTCAAACGCTTTTGGGTGAGCTGTAAGTCAATACATTCTAAATAAAGTCCCTGCCTCAAAGGCTAATTTCCCTCCCCTGCTGGACCACAGGCATCTTGAGGTTGGTGCCCGCGGCGTTCCGCACCCTCTCCGTGTCACCACCGTGTGGAGCGCACAGAGCGGCGCTTTTACAGGGGCTGTGCTTCTGCCGCCTCTCCCCAGCCCCCCCACCAGGTGAATGAGATGTAAATCTGGTTTAAGATCCACGTGTGCTCCGACCCCTTCGCTCCTTGGTTATAAACGGGAGGCAGCGGTAAAGTGTTTTATTATTAGAAGGAATGGAGGAAGAAATCGGAGGCTCTCAAACACTGAAACCTTCTAGGACCTGCCCCTTCTCCCTCCTGTGTAACTCAGGAACTCAGGACGGGAGGCCTCACCAGACACCAGCCCTGCCCACACCCTGATCTCAGATGCCGTGAGTTTCTGTTTAAGCCAGTTGGTCTGTGGTCCCAGGAGACGGCAGCCCACGCAGACCGATGCGAGGGCCCACGTTTGCTCTTCCAGCAACTGTGAAACCAACTCCCGGTGTTAAATACCCTTCCCTCGAAAGATCTATAGTAGCTTCTCTTCTTGAGTGTGAGGGCAGTGTTTTTCAATCCATGGTGGGCAGCCCATCCCCATCGGTAGTTTGTGAAGTCAATGTCATGGGTCTTGCTTAGCATTAAAATAAATGAAGAAATGAAGAGCATACAAAGGACAGGACAGAATAGGACAGAGAAGAAACAGAACCGGTGTTCTCGGAGCGCAGCCAGCACAGTAAGTTTTGCGAAACAGGCTTCGATCAGGCGTCACACGGATGTATGCACCAGGCCAGCACATAAAATTCATGGTCTGCGGTGAGCTGTGGTAGCCACTTTTGAAAGACCTGATACGGGGACGCCACTACCCTCCTTGACCTCTGCGGTCTGTTACACAAGGATTCGGGGGTGCTTTAGGGGCTCTGCCCAGCAGGGCTCCTGGGGAAGGGGCGGGGCCGGAAGAGCCAGGTGGGTAGGCTGCCCCACCTGCCGCCTGGAGCCGGCCCGGAGGCCTGGGCGGGGCCACTCACTTGCCGAGGAAGCACTTGGGGACGGCGCTCAGCTTTCTCCGGCGGTCCTTGATCAGGTTCGCCTTCTTGCTCATCATCATGTGGTAAAGCTTCTCCCCCTTCTCGGCAATCATGACGTAGGCGTCCCGCTCCATGCCCAGCTTCAGGCCTGCAGAGGGGGCATGGTCAGCACTTGCGGGAGCACCAGCACTGGGGAGCGGAGGCGGCAGGCCTGGGGCTCCTGGAGCTGTCCCCGCTACTCCCCCTGCCCGGGCCATTACAGAGCACTCACTGCACGTCAGTCCCTGTCCTAGGCCCCTGCCACTGGCCCCTCGCACAACCTTGTAGGGGAGGGTGGTTAATCTCTCCCTTTGACAGAGGGCAAAGCTGAGGCCCAGAGCGGGTAAGTCCCAGGGTAATAAGCAGTCAAGCTTCTTCGACCTGAGCATGGGTTTCCAAATTCAGAGGTTATCAGAAAGCCTGAGCTCTTCCTTCCAGCCGGGGATACAAATCTGCCCGTTTCTCTAGACGATACATACAGAACCCTGCCCCATATTTTCCACTTGGACCCTGTCCGCTCTGACAACAGCAATGACAACTCTTAAGAGAAAACGCTGTAACGCCTCCTATAGGACACTGAATCCTCGAGGAGCCTATAAGGCAAAGTTATCCTCATTTTGCGAATGAAGAACCGAGGCCCAGAGAAGTGAACCTCTCTGTCCGAGGTTACCCAGCAAGATAGCGGTGGAACCGGGATTTAGAAGTGTAATCTCCAGATCTGTGCTCAGGATCACAGAAGGCACCAGCCCTTTAAACCCAGCCCTGAGGTCAAGGTTTGGACAACACCCTGATTCTAATGACCCAGGCCCACGGAGGCCAGGAGGCCACACCCTACGGATCGGATTGGGATCTCAAATACCCCGAATGGACCACAGCCCTCCATTCTAACCACAGATGCTGATCAGCCACACCCAGGACAGGCCACGCCCCAGGCCACACCCCTGAACCACGCCTCCAGTCCGGGGCACACACCCAGTCTGATCAGTTTCAGAACTCACAAGCTTTTCCAGCCAGAAGCCAGGTTCCGGAGTTTATTTGGCCTGGATGCCGTGTGAATAAATTTTGACACGATATTTAAAATCAAGAAATGTCACCTGAAAACCTAAAATCTAGCTTCTTTAGGAAAAAACAAAACAAAACAACAGATCCAACCATGCTGGGCCTGTTCCTGAGGACGGGGGCTTACAGATGGTGGAGTAGAGGAGAGAGAGAGCCAGGCGGGTTTGGCATACACACGGCGGCATGGGAAAGGGACTTCATCTATTAAATTTGGGGAGTGGCTGGAAATCAGAGATGGCACCAAGAGTTCGAATCTGAGCCCCCAGGCGAACGGAGGAACCGCGTACTGAGATGGGGAACCTACAGGTGTAGGGCAGAAGACAGGGTGGAAATTAGGACTTCTGATTAGACATGGCAAGTGTGAGATGTCTATGACACGTCCAGGTGGAAGGCCACAGACACGGAGAAAACCATGCCTCAGTTTCCTCCTCTGCAAAGGGGGGAGCGGGGAGGGAGTACGGTCAAATCCAAACCTCGCTGAGCAGCATCACAATCCTCTGCAGCAAGGACTGTTACCCCGCTTACCAGAAGACCTCACTGAGCAACCTGCCCCTACACAGCGCCCGGCTCCCCTCTCCCAGCCGGGTGACCTCTACACAACAGTCCAGCCCCCGGTCCCGATCCCCAGCCAATTGCCACACCCAGCCCTGCATGAAGGTGCACAAGCTTCCTCCAGGGAGCCTGCGCCCAGAGAGATCTGTGACCACAATTAAGGAGCAGCCCCCAAGGACCCCCATCCCAAGGCAGACTCTGAGTCTCCAGCACGAAGAACCCCAGCAGAAGACAACGGAACCATGGTGGGGAGACAGAGGCATGCAGGGAGCATCCTGGCTACCAGCCTTCAAGGGTGAAGGGTCCCAACAGTCCCAAGATGGCCAACCATATCGACATGACACTGGTCCCTTCCACTGGGCCACAATTTTACCATCCGTCGAGTGGGCTCTAACAAGTAACCTCAGGCGACACAGTCCCAGAGCTCCCCGGCCCCTCAGTGACCTGTTTTCAGAACACAGTCCTCATCCCGCAGAAGTGACCAGCCATACACACACCCCAGGATCCCAGGAAAGCCCCCCAAAGCCACCACTCTTGGGGGGGAGGCGTGAGAGGGCCCACTCACTCTCACGCTGCTCCCGCTCGCGGATAATGGCATCCAGCCACTTCTGCTTCTCCTCCGCCGTCTTGGCCATGCAGACAAACCACTTGTTCTTGGCCGTGTTGTGGATCTTCCAGCCGTTGGTGACGGTGTAGCCATTGCTGTGGTAGTCCGCTGGCGGGGGCAGAAGGCAAAGGTGGGTCAGTGCGGACTCGGTCATACGACTCGGGACGCCCCCACCACACGCTTGCAAGTGAGGTCCTGGGACCAGCATGCCTCGCTCCAGAAAGACAGGGTGGTGACAGGATCGGGGTCTGAGAGGTGAACTCGCAGCCCTTCAAACGCTCACTCCCTCTCGTCTCTATTCTCGGGTGGGCTAGGAAGATCTGCAAACACGGGCCCCTCCCACCCCTCAATTACAGGGGCTCCAAGACCTCACGATCCGGGTACAGATGCAGGAGCCCCAGAGCCTGGGAGTGTGGCCCAGCCTCCCTGCCCATCTCACGGGGGCACCTGGGCTACTCAAAGCCTAGTGCAAGCCCGACAGTGCCGAGTCGGGGGCCCTTATGCACTGCTGGCCGGGATGGGAGGCGGCCAACCTCTCTGACAACAGGCAGGCGTTATCCAGGGAAGCTGAAGCCGGCCGTGCCCTAAGTCTGAGGAGGCGTCCACAGGTTTCGTGACACTGCCACAGGAGTCAGTGTCTCAAAATCAACTAAGAACTCGCCCTAGCCAAGTTCAAAGACATGTAACAAAAAGAGGTTTCCACAAGACTGCTTATGGCATCGATGTTCATAAGAGCACACAGCAGAAACGACTGGAATACCTACCTCCAAAGGAACGAATGAGCTATGGACTATGCATGCCCGAGAGTCTTCCACAGCAGTGGGGACCACCGCGGTGCAGACAGCCGCACGCAAATCCACAAAGCAAGATGCAGAAGAATATACAATTTTTGTGACCCTTTAAACAGATGTATAAACCTGTATCTCTATAACTACGTGTGTATCTTTGAAGTCACTGAATACACATATGATGACATAACCATTTAAGTTTTGAAACGAATTTTCCTTAGGCAGTTTTACTAGCTTGAACGTGTTCACTTGATGCGCGTTTGTTTTAGGCACTTTTCTTAGGTGGGTTACATTTCAAATAAAAGGGGAAAAAATGAAACGGATTGTGCCACAGAGCAGGCGGGGCTGGGACTCAGGTGGGGCCAGGCTCAGGCGGGCCTCAGGTTGGGTCTACCTGTCCCATCTTCCACATTCTCCACCTCCATGACTTCGGTGTTGATTCGACCCCGGAAGACGTAGAGGGAGCCGTTGATGGACTTGGTCCTCTTGGTGGATTTCTTGCCCCCGGTGACCCTGAAAGGCAACGGGAAGTCGATAACCTCCGTGTCTCACCTCCGGGGGGTGGGCAGAGCAAAGGGAAGCAGGGCAGGGAGACAGAAGGGCGCCCGGAGACGGGAGGCGCGGCGTGGAGCTCAGGGGCACGGGTTCTCGGCCGGAACGCATGTCTTCTCCACTCCCAGCCAAGGGTTCCCCACCTGGAGAAGACGCTCGTCATCTCGTCGGCCTCACAGAGCTAGCTACTTTTCAGCTCACAGGAGTCACTGATGAGAGTCTAACCAGAAGCGGCAGAACCCCGTTCCTCTTGGCTAGAGAGCGGGCAGGGGCTCTGAGGGAGTCTAACGAAGGGAAACTCGACGAAATCAGACCAGAGAGGAAGGGCGCCTGGAGCAGGCAGCCCACCCCAGCATCCACTTCCACCTACCCCCCATTTACTCCCTCACTCGGCTCAATGGGCCGCTCGCTCGGTCACTCAGCAAACATCTGCGCAGTGCTCCCTGTGGAGAGGATGCCGAGCTGGGGCTGAGGGGAGTCACTCGCCCATGCATTCAACAAGCACTCGGAGGGGCGCCTGGGTGGCTCAGTCGGGTGAGCGTCCGACTTCGGCTCAGGTCATGATCTCGTGGTTTGTGAGTTCAAGCCCTGCGTCGGGCTCTGTGCTGACAGCTCGGAGCCTGGAGCCTGCTTTGGATTCTGTGTCTCCCTCTCTCTCTGCCCCTCCCCTGCTCATGCTCTGTCTCTCTCTGTCTCAAAAATAAATAAATATTAAAAAAAAAAAAAAAAAAAAAAAAACAAGCACTCGGAGAACGCCTGCTGGGTGCCGGCACCCCTGCGGGTGCTGGGGCTGCAGGCGTGGATAAAACAAAGCCTCTGAGAACTCACCCTCCAATACAAGGGGGCAGGGGGCACAGAGACAGATGCCAAGCAGAGAGGTCAAACACACGTCTGTCAGGCGTGCCAAATGTCGTGGTTAAAATAAGGCAGAGAACGAACTCTCAGGGCTGGAGGGCCACTCTGGGGTGCGCGCAGGCCCCTCTGCCCCACCGGGTGAGTGAGTTCCCAAATCTGTTTGCCCAGCGTGCGGCTGTTACTATCCGGATTGCGTAGTGAGGGCGTATGAACAAGGAGAGAGAGTTGTCTCTCTGAAACTGAAGCTGACTGCTCTGGAAAGACCCGATAAAGGTGAAGTTGTTTTTACGTTAAGAGTGAACTTATCCTCAGAGAAGAGCCCTTGGCACTATATGAAAAGAATGTTTAACGAATGCAATGTATATGTTTTTAATTAAAATAAAACATTTGAGATTTGTAAAAAAAAAAAAAAAAAAAAAAGAACAAAAACAGAAGAATAAGGCAAGAAGATGGTTAGGGAGGGTGGGGGGCAGGATTTTAGCTGGGACACAGGAGACAGAGGTGGCCGGGGAGGCCTCACTGAAGAGGTGGCTTTGGAGCAAAGACCTAGGGAAGGTGAGGGAGGAACCTAGGAGGGCATCTGGAGAGGCACGTTCCTGGTGGAGGGACAATTTGCCACGTTGCAAGGAGCAGCGAGCCGGGTGGTGGCTGAAGCTATATGGGTGAGGAAAGGGGTCAGAGCGGCCCCGCGGGGCCCTGCGAGCCGTGGTGAAGATGGGCTCCTCCAGCGAGTGTGCGACGGGGGCCGGCGTGGAGGGTCTGAGCAGAGGAATAACGTGATCCGATCTAAGTTAGAAAGGACGCCCCCGCCTGGCAGTCTGTGGAGAAGGGACTGCAGGTGGGGTCAGTGGAAAGCAGGGGAAACTCAGAGGACACAGAGAGGGAGCACTGGTTTGTGCGCCCTCTCTGCATCTATGCATACCTATATATGCGTGTGCATGTATACATGTCTCTATAAACTTTCTATTAAATTATAAAATCCAGGGGCGCCTGGGTGGCTCAGTCGGTCAAGTGTCGGACTTCGGCCATAATCTCACAGTTCATGGGATCAAGCCTCGTGTTGGGCTCTGTGCCGACAGCTCAGAGCCTGGAGCCTGCTTCCGATTCTGTGTCTCCCTCTCTCTCTGCCCCTCCCCTGCTCACGCTCCGTCTCTCAAAAATAAACGTCAAAAAAAAATTTTAACGATAAAATCGATACAGGAAAAAATGCCCAAAGAACCGTGTGACTCGTTTACAGAGTGAGCTCGCCTCTATTGTCATGTTAAACACCCCCAGAGCCCTCTCTGGTGCCCTCTTCCGGACACTTTCACCTGCAAGGGTGACCAGTATCCTGACCTTTGACCCAGTGGTTTTGCTTGGCCTGTTTTGGAACTGGACACATGTGGAATCACGAAGGGTGATGGGGACAGGCATCTGGGTTGCGTCCGCCTAGGTGCCGCGGTGACTGTCAGTGCACGTGTCTGTTGACAACACGACACACCCCTCTGTGGGTTATCTGCCTGGGGTTGAACCAGAGAATGCCAAGCTGTTTTCTGAAACTGCTGCGCCAACTCTCCCACCTCAGTAGAGTAGGAACATTCCAGTGACTCCACATCCTCTGTATTTAACTTCCACTGTGGCCGTTCTGTGGGCACGTAGTAGTGGCTCATTAACCATCTCACTTGCACTTGCCCCACGAGCAATGAGGCTGAGCCAATTCACGGATACTGACATGCGGTCGGTCCTGCGGGCCAGGGCCTTTTGTGAAACAAGTACCCTTGAGTCCTTTTCCGATGGGCTCTCTTTTTCTTAACGATTTATAGCAGGACTTGGCAAACTTTTTCCGGAAAAGGCTAGATAGGGAGTAAACATTCGCAGTGTTGCGGGCCGCATGACCTGTCAACTGTTCGGCTCTGCCCTTGCCGCATGAAAGCATCCGCAAAGACCATGAAAACAAACGGGCATGGCCATGTGCCAATAAAACTTTATTTATAAAGACAGGCAGAGAGTCTAATTCGGTTTACAGGACCTCTTACTATGTTCGGGATGTGAGTCCCTTGTCAGTCACAAGGACTGTGAAGACCCCTAGTCTACAGCTGACCTTTTTGCTCTCCCCCTGGTGTCTTTGGATGAGCAATTCTTAATTTTAACATAATCCACTGAATCTACTTTTCCCTTAGAATTACACTTTTTGTCCTATTTAAGAAATCTTTGCTTACTACTAGGTCACGGTTTCTTCTTCTGGAAACCTCACGGTTTTACCCTGCATACCTAAATCTATGATCCATCTGAAGTTGATTTTTTGTATATTGTGTGAGCTATGAGTCAAGACTCAATATTTTCCCCCTGTTGGATATCAAACTGACCAAGCAAGCATCATTTATTGAACTGCACTGGCTTTTTTGTTGAAATTCAAATGAGCACTTCCACGGAGGGGGGAGGAGGGGTCTGCTCCTGGGCTTGCCATTCTGTTCCACCAAACTATTGGCTTTTACACCAATACTATATTGCCTTTTCTTAATGTTTATTTTTTTTTGAGAGAGAGAGACAGAGCGTGAGTGGGGGAGGGGCAGAGACAGAGAGGGAGACACAGAATCCGAAGCAGGCTCCAGGCTCTGAGCTGTCAGCACAGAGCCCGATGCGTGGCTCGAACCCAGGAACTACAAGATCATGACCTGAGCCGAAGTTGGATGCTTAACCGACTGAGCCACCCAGGCACCCCCTTTTTTTAAATATTTTTTTAAGTTTATTTATTTATTCTGAGAGAGACAGAGAGAGAGTGAGCCAGGGAGGGCAGAGAGAGAGAATCCCACACAGGCTCTGCAGGGTCAGCGCAGAGCCTGACCTGGGGCTTGAACCCACTGCGAGATCATGACCTGATCTGAAATCAAAAGTCAGATGCTTGAGTCACCCAGGTGCCCCTGGTACGACACTGTCTTAATTACTGCAGCTGTATATGGTAAGCCTGGGTATCAGTGGTACAAGTCCCCTGGCTTTGTCCATTTGAAAACTGTCATAGCTATTTTTGAGTTTCCATGTAAACGTCACAATCACTTAGGGGCACCTGGGTGCCTGTCGCTTAGGCATCTAAAATCGTGATTTCAGCTCAGGTCATGCTCTCAGAGTTGATGGACTCGAGCCCCACCCACATCAAGCTTTGTGCTGATGGCACTGAGCCTGCTGGGATCCTCCCTCTCCCTCTCTCTCTGGCTCCCACCCCACCTCTGCGTGCTCTCTCTCTCTCAAAAATAAACAAAAACTGTTTAAAAAACCTGTTTTAAAAAATCTCCAATCATTTACACATACATACACAAGAACTCGCCCCTGGAATTTTTGCTGGAATTACACTGAGGCTCTGGCCGAAGGCTGGGGACAGAACGGCGAGGCCTTGCCGATGCAGTGGGTATGGGGTGAGGCAGGCCAGCCTCGGGGCCAGCTAAGATCCCGGCCTGGGCTCCTGGGTAAGTGGTGGTGCCGTGCACTCAGGAGGAGGAGGACTCCAGGAGGAAAGGCCCTGGGCCAGGAGTTGGGAGGAGAAGGGACAGCCTGCTTTAGACACAGTTTCAGTGCGAGCCGTGTCCCAGAGAGACACCGGGATGAAGACAGAGACCGGTGTTTCTTCTCTACATCCACGAGCAGGCAGTCCGTGTTTTATCTTACTTCATCTACAAAAGCAATCCCATCGGATAGGGACTGCTTTTAACCCCATTTCACAGATAGGAAAACAGAGGCGCAAAGAGCTGCCGTGACTTGCCCCAGGCCCCGCAGCGAGGCCCCGTGTCCTTGGGCACTACAGGCCGCTGCACCTCTGAGACACTGACAAGTTGCTGAGATGTGGAGATTTAGCACTTCTGGGGTTCTTCTCTTCCTGGGGTCTCAGTTTCCCATTCTGAAGAATGGGGAGGCGGGCTCCTCGAACACTCCTGGCGCTTCTGACATCCAAGGCGCCTCTACATTTGAATTGGGCCAGAAGCACTCTGAGTCAGAGACCTTCCCTGACCCGAGTCCCGGACGGGCGGTGCCCCGAGTGACCCAGGCAAAGACAAAAGAGTCGGCAGACACCTAGCAACGCAGGCGTTTCCTGCGACCACATCAGTGGGGCCGATGGTTCCAGCCACCCCTGCCCCATCCCTCTGGGACCTCTTGGAGCCCAGCCCTCTAGCTCCCCGTCCAGAGGCAGGAATGCTGGCCGCCTGCCACGTTCTCTCAGGAGACAGATGTGCCCTTTCCCTCCGGCCGGCCTGGCTCGCTCCAGAATGGACTGAGGCAGGGAACGGCCTTAAAAGAGCTCGCCTCATGCGGGCCACAGGGCCAGCCCTGGAAGGTGCACCTGGAATCCGGCACCAGCAGAATCGAAGCTATTGCTCTGACAGGTATGACCACGCCCAAGGAGGAAGGGCCTCACTAGGGCGCCCGAAGGCTGAGCGAACTCCACCAAAGCTGGGGCAGGTCACACGGGCCGAAGGGACAGTGTGTTTTCTAAACCCTGGCGTTCTGGGGAAAGTGCCTGCTTCAGACAGCCCAGGGCAGCCGGCAGGGAAGGGCGGAGGACTCTCGGGATGGCCCCGGTGAGAACAGGAGGGAAGCGAGGAGGAAGCAAAGGGGGGCTGTTAATGGGGCGTGTGGGGGGGGGGGGCACACGACAGACACAGACAGACCTGACAGAACGGGCAGAAATAAAACATCAAATAAGAAAGACACAGGAGATGGTGAAAGAGGGAGACCAAGGCCTTTAACCAGAAGGACCAAACCCGGCACGAGGAGGAAGGGTAGAGGGGAAGGGGCCTCTAGAAGAACCCTCCACCGCCTGGTGCTGCACCTGTGAGTGGACAGGAACCCAACACGTATGGAGGTAAGTGAGCAGCAACAGCAGCTAATCCTTATCTTGTGCACTTACTACATCCTAGGCACCCTCAACACACTTGCTCTTCACAACGACTCTGAGATGCACACCATAATTCACCCCATTTTACAGATAAGGGAACTGAGGCCAACAAAGTCACAGAGCTCCAGAAATGTGAACAGGGTTCAAATGTAAGAAGCTCGGCTCTAAACTAAACACTACTGTAAGAAGGGGGTTTATTGTCCCATTCTACAGAAGAGAAAACTAAGGCTCAGAGAGGTCAGCCTGGAGAAGAAAGAGAAGCCCACACACACACGGTACGCCGTCGTTCATCCCATGGGAAGGTTCCTTGCCACAACCTTACGAGGCCAGCAGACACACACAGACAAGGAAAATGAGGCTCAGGGACAGTCAGTGATATACGTAGAAACACAAAGGAAGGGAGAGGGCCCAGGGTCTGGACCTCCCCTCAGCCTTAGCTTTTATTAAAGGAGTAAAGAAGCTTCTGGAAAGTCATTGTTTCATCCCTAAAACAAGTAATAGGAAGGAGGATTCAAAAGGGCTGGGTTGAGACAGTCTTCAGACAAGATCGGGTGCATTCAGGGTGGTATGGCTGTAACCTAGACAGTCTTCAAAAAAACTGAAAGACAGACTCTCAGTCCACCAATCTACCCACCCAGCTGGCTAGCCACTCGGTCATCCCGTTACCCAACCCTCCATCTCAGAATTCAACCACCCTAGCAACTCTCAACCAACCATCCAACCATCCATTCATCCATCCATCCATCCGTGCATTCATCCATCCAACCATCCAACCATCCATCCATTCATGCATCCATCCATCCAACCATCCATCCAACTATCCATCCAACCAACCATCCATCCATGCATTCATCCATCCATCCTTCCAACCATCCATCCATCCAACCATCCATCCATCCAACCATCCATCCATCCATCCATCCATCCATCCATCCAACCATCCAACCATCCATCCATCCATCCATGCATTCATCCATCCAACCATCCAACCATCCATCCAACCAACCATCCATCCATGCATTCATCCATCCAACCATCCAACCATCCATCCATTCATGCATCCATCCATCCAACCATCCATCCAACCATCCACCCATGCATCCATCCATCCAACCATCCAACCATCCATCCATTCATGCATCCATCCATCCATGCATCCATCTATCCATACATTCATCCATCCAACCATTCAACCACCCATCCCTCCATGCATCCATCCATTCCAACCATCCATCCAACCATCCATCCAACCATCCATCCAACCATCCATCCATCCATCCATCCAACCATCCACCATCCAACCATCCAACCATCCATCCATCCATCCATGTGACCATCTCCCATTTTATAACCATCCCTCCACCTACCCACTCACTTAACTCACAAACAAAGGCCCCAACTCACCATTCATCTGAACACACCTCTGTCAGCTCATCATGTCTTCATATCCCAAATATCCAAACTATGTCTCCAACTACCCAAATATCCAAACATTCCCCCAGCTTTGTCCATCTCTCCATCCAGCCTTCTCCTTACACCTCCAACCACTCACTTCCTTCATTGCTCCTTCGTCTACTCATGTATCCATCTATAAATCAATTCACCCATCTATCCACAATCCTCCCCACCTCCCTTCAATCACCGTCCACTCATCCTCCAAACCCCCCCACCTGTGCACCTATGCCGCCTCCCATCGGCCCACACGTGCCATCGTTCACACTTGCAATCATACATGCATCTGTATGTGTCTATACCACTCGCCCGCTCATCCATTCACTCCAGCGAAAGATACAAAGGTGGCAAGGATACTATTCTTTCCCTCGAAAAGCTGAATGGTACGAGAGCCTTCTGCCCTTCAGTCTTCCACCTCTGGGTCTTAGAATCACAGGGTGCTGGTGTCACAAAGAATCTCCAAGTGTCTACGACCATCTAGACCCACACAGTCCAATACAGCAGCCACAAGTCCCATGAGACAACTGAGCGCTCGAAACAAGGCTCAGACAAATCCAGGCGTGTCGTACGTGTAAATGCACACCAGATTTTGAAAAGCATAATATACCAAAAAAAAAAAAAAAAAAAGACGCAAAATACCTCTTTAACCATCCTCAAAAACTGATTATACCTTGGTTATATACATGAACATGATAATATTTAGAGATATATTGGGAAAAACAAAATATGTTATTTAAATTCACTTTGCCCGTTCCTTTTTGCTTTTTTTAACGTGGTTGCTGGAAATTTTTAAATAACACACGCAGCTCGCCTTCTACTTCCGTCAGACAGCGCTGGTCTAGAACACACCCCTCCTCCAGAAGAGAAAAGGGAAGCCGAGAGAGGGAAGTGACAGCCTAAGATGTCACCTGGAGAGAGTGTCAGGGTCCCACCCAATCCCTGCCTCCGGGCCCACCTGGGCAGCCCCGCCCCCAACCTCCCCCGCAGCACACCTCACCTGGATTTCCGTTTGCAGTAGACGAGGAGGTTGTCGAAGAGGAAGAAGGCCCTCTCCTGGATGTTGCCCGCAGAGATTTTTAACAAAGTCCCTTGCAGGAGGAGCTGGGTGCAGATGTCCGTGAGGTTTGAGCCCTGGGAGAGAGACAAGGGGACGCGGGGAGTGAGCTGGCCAGTCAGGAGAACACCCTTCCTTCCCAGAGACAGAGCTCACCGCTGCCCCCTCACGCCCAGCCCTACGTGCACCACTGCAGGCAAGTCTGACGGCGGACAGAAAATCCAAACGGTCTGATCGGTGGCTTGCATTGTTGAGCACGCCAAACAATGCCGGGAAGGGCGTCTCCAGGTGCCCGTTTCACAGAAGACAGACCCGGGCTCAGCGAGGGGAAACGACCCATCCAGCCCTCGTTGACATCTGGTTTTATTTCAGTTCAGTTCTTGTTTGGAGTTTGGGGTGGGGGGTTGTTTGTTTGCTTGTTTGTTTTATTTTTGCCTCTCCCTTCCTCATTTAGGTCCTGACTTGTTATTGTATCTCCCGCACTAGAACGCCACGTCTGTAAGGGGCGCTTAACATTAGTAAGCATTTGCCACTGTTTCCCACGCACCTGTAACAGTCTTGGGCACACAGCAGGTGCTCAAGAAATGCCCGCGAGCAGGCGCGAACATCAGCGGGGCACTTAACTTTAGCTGCAGACACGACCACAGACGGAAACGGTTCCCGAAACGCTAGCCGGCCGCCGAGGCTAAGTGACGGGTGGCTAAGACGCTAAGTGTGGGGGAAGTGCGCCGGGGCTGGGAAAGTCACCGGGGGGACCACACAGGTCTGTCAGGAGCTCGGGGAGGCCCAAGCACCAAGGCGCAGAGCTCTCAAAGTGCTCGACGAGAGGAAGCTGGAAACACCCATGGGAGGGCGCGGGATGCCAGCTATCCTCGCTCCTGGTTGGGCACAGGAATGGAGTTTAGCCGGCCCGGAGCTGCCCGACCACAGACTCCGTTTCCCAGCATCCCTGGCCCAGCTGTGGTCACGTGACTAAGTCACGGCCGGCGTGCCCCACTTTAACATCATTCCCTTGAGAGAAGAGACCTTCCTCTTCTTCCCCTCACTCTTGTCACGGGCTGGAAGACACCCCTGGTGGCGGGGCGTACTGTGGCAGGTGGCGGAGCAAGAAGCTGGAAGGAACCTGGGCCCCCAGCCTGCTCGGCTACAGACGGCGGGACTTCTACCTCATCTAAGCCATTCTCTCTCCTTTCAGCAGCCAGCCACGTACTTGAACCAACACGTTAAGGACCAGCCCCCATCGATCGACTGTCAACGGCAATGACGTTGAGGCCTGAGGGATACTACACAAACGCGGGGTCCAGGGAGGTTCGTCTGACAGACCCGCGGATCACAGTGGCGGGAAACAGTCGTGACGCTGGCTCTGCCCAGACATGAACTTGAGAAAGAAAGAGGGCGGACGGTTCCCAGGGTCTCCTTCCCCAAACACTCAACACCCAGAACCAAGGAGGAGTTCACACTCCGGTGAGATGTGCTGACTCCATTATTTCTGAGACCCAGGAAGAGGAACTGGTTCTAGAAACTCAGAAATCAGGCATTCTGCCCGCTGCAGTCTCCCCTGCTCCTGCCCGCCGCCCAGCTGGGCACAGCCAACTCATCACCCAGAGTGCCACAGACCCCTCTGGGACCCGCTTGAGGGTCTGGAAAACCAAATTCCTTGTGGTCAAGAGCTCGGCAGCCTAGGGCAGGAGCCTGACTCCACACACACACACCCAGCGAGATCGAGAGCCCGCCGCACCAGGGCTCAGGGCTCCCATGACAAAGAACCTTCTGGAAGGCAGCTATGCTCACCACTATACCACCAACGCTGCACAGCTCAAAGAACCTTCTGACCCTAGTATCCTAGCAAAGAGGGTGAGCATGACTCCCGGGGTGACGAGTTGCATCAGTGGCCCGCGGGCCAGCTGGGGGCACACAACAGTTCAGCAGTTCCTGGAGACCACGTGCCTCCCCGCCTCCTCCCCTCACCTCACCCATGCCCACCCGCCCGCCCTGCCAGCCTCCAAAGGGGGATTTTAGCTGCTCGTACGTGACTCCGGTCACTGGCCTGACGGCAGGATCCGGAAGCCCGATGTCACGCAGGCCTCAACCTGACCTCTCTGTCAGCGTCCAGGGACCACGGACAGTCATGGACCCAGCCCAGGAAGCCACCCCTCCAGCCTTGACCAAGGACCACCTAGCGACTACTCCTGAAACACCAAGGACACCAGAGGAGGAAGCCCCCTTGCACCCCAGCTCTGCCGAGAAGCCAGCTGGCCCTCGGTCTCCCCAGAATCCTCGACTCTGGGTCAGGGGTGTTGCTGAAGATGGGATACACAGGAAGGAGGCCAAGCACCACGGCGCCCGCCGCTCAGGGCTAGGGTTCTGCGGACAGACAGACTCGCCCCAACAGAAGCACTGACACGCACAGAAGGTGGGAAAGCTCCCCACGTACCCGCGACTATTCTAAGAGTTTTATTCAAACCCAGTGAACCAAGACAACTCTCGTGTTGCAGAGGAGGATAGGGAAGCCTGAGCAGGGAAGGGACCACGGCTGGTCAGCGAGCGAGCTGGGGTCTGAGCCCGGACAGGCTGGCCTGACCCTCCCACCCACCGGCCTCTACCACACGGGGCAGGTGTCTGCCTCTTAGAAGGTAACCTGGTAACCTGAAGGGCTCTTTCTGCCGCTATTGGTCTAGAACAGGGAGGGACCACAGGCCCCTGGAGCACGAGGCGTCCCAGGAAGGGTGACAGGGACACAGCAGAACTTTCCTGGCTATGGTCTTTTTCTTTTTTTTTTTTTTCCATAATAATTTTATGTTTCCTCACTCCTGTTGCCTCCTGTCCCCTCGTGGGCGAGCGGGCAACTGACGGTCTCTCAAAGCAGCGTTTGCAGAGCCGGCGGGCCGAGCGGGCCCTGCTTCTTTCTTATTAAGAACATGCATTTCTTTTTATTGCCATGAGCTTCACACAAAGGTCAGTGGAGTCTGCATCCAGAGTGTCCCTCTGCGGGAGGGCCGGCCCACGCCGGGTATGAGCCGGAGCTAAAGTCGCAGATGCTTTTTCATCTCAAAAATAAATAAACAAACAAACAAACAAATAAATAAGAACGAAATCCAGCCCCTCCAGACGGTTATGGAGCGCTCGCTCTGAGCCAAGGAAGAAGCACTGTTTCGGGCGCCGTGCCCGTGCCCGTGTATCCACTCCCGAATCCTCAAGTGACCCAAGAGGGGGGACCGCCATTATCCAGACGTTTGAGATGAGGAAACTGAGGACACGGAACCCCTCCCTGCAGCGAGCTGGCTCATTCACTCGCTTCCAGGCATTGCAACATACTGCCCTTTCCAGCCCTTAGTAAGATGGATTTATGGATTAACTTATCTGGCTTTAAGTAAACCAGTCTCAGGACTGAAAGGGACAGAGCCGCTTACTTACAAAGGATGGGAGGCGGGGCGGAACCCCGGATCAGGGGATCGGGAGATCAAACCCATGACGCAAGCCAAGCACACAGCAAGAAAGTACCCAAGGAGAGACTCTCCCTCCTCCCAAAATGAGTCCCTTGCCAGCCAAATTCCAAGAGCTAAATGGCAGCCGCCTAACCAGATTGGCAAGAGGTCAGACGGAAAGTTCAGGAATGATCGGAAAGATTATCAGAATATCTGTAAGCCCTGCCAGAAGAAGCCGGCCCCCGAGGCTGTAACAACAGAGAGCATGAAGCCTTGGCAAGGAGCTTCACTGTTACACATGATTTTTTCTAGCTATGACATATTACTTGTACAGTTTAAGGATGAAACTGCATTTAAAAACCATTCTACGGGGGCACCTGGCTGGCTCGGTCAGAAGGGCATGTGACTCTCGATCATGAGTTCGAGCCCCACATTGGGTGTAGAGATTACTTAAATAATAAGCGTTCGAGAAAAAAAATAAACAACTTTCTACTGCACAGAAACCGCCTTACTTTTTCTAAAGAGTGTTCATATTCCGCATCTCACTCTATCCTCAGGACGACACCAGGCGATACCTTCAGAGATGTTATTACTAAAATGAGGCAATCAGGGGCAAATAAGATCAAGAGAGCAGGACAAACTTGCCTGAAACGGGACGGTCAAAGTCACAGAGCTAGACTTCCAAATCGAGGCCCGTGCCTCAGTTTCCTTATCTGTCAAGAGCAAAACTCACGCCACCTCCCCTTAGTATTGGAAACGTGTCATAGGGGCTCAGTAATTGCCAGCAATTCTTCATCCTGGCTCATTTTATTTCCTACTCACCCAGGAACAGTGATCAGAATGAGGACCACTCTCAAACCGTAGATTTTTCAGGGTCTAAAAGGGCCCCAAAGACCCTTGGTTCTTATTTCCCTAGGCCCTTACCAGAAGCAGGCATCTAGAAATCACTTCTGGTCTGGCTGCCAAAACGCTTGCTCAATATTCCTCTCCACAGGGACACGTGTGAGAAATTTCGTTTTCAGCTGGTTTCCAGGAAACTCTCTGTCTCCCAGAAAAACTGCTCTGTCTTCCTTTTTTGAAAATATTGAGTAACTTATGTCTCCTGCTATCTTCACCTTGGCTGCCAGGAAGCTCAAAGCCCAAAGAGGCTTAAACATCCACTCTATTTGCTCGTTAGCTTAGCATGCTTGCTGACAGCGGCCACGTGACCTACGGGTCAATGAGGTGAAAGGGGAGGTCTCTTCGGGGCTTCTGGGAAAGGTTCTCCTCCACCGAGGAGAAGAGCTCCCTCTCACCGCCCTGGCCATGCCCCTGTCTCCTCCTGCGTTGGAACGCGTGGTGCCTGGAGCTACTGCTCTCCTGGAACCAGGGAGGGCAGGCTGAGAGACAGAACAGGGGCTCCGACACCCCGGGGCTGAAACAGGGCCTAAGACAACACGCCCTCACCGACACGCCTCCATATCTGGCAATTTGCAGTTGCAGGAAATAGAAACCAAGCTACATATTTTTTTAATGTTTATTTTTTTTGAGAGAGAGAGAGAGCGTGCACAGGGGAGAAGGAGAGAGAGGGAGACACAGAATCCGAAGCCGACTCCAGGCTCTGAGCTGTCAGCACAGAGCCCGATGCGGGGCTCAAACTCACAAACCGCGGGATCATGACCTGAGCCGAAGTCAGATGCCCAACCGACTGAGCCACCCAGGCGTCCCTAAGCTACACATTTTAAGCAGAAGGAAATAAGCGGCTGACTCGGTCTTCAGCCGGTCTCCAGGAGGCAGGAACCCACACCAGGGCTCCCAGAAAACCGCAAACGCTGCAGACCTGGCCCACCGCACAGCCGCTGCCTCAGCCCCAGCTGGGAAACGGGAGAGTCCCATGCCACCTGCCCGAGCGGGCGCTGCAGGGCAACACCACCCTGCTGCGTCCGGCTCAACTGCCAGCTGCAAAGCCATCCCCTGCCTGCTAGATACACACTGCCACCAACAACGCTGTCCCCCGCTGTCCCCTGCCTCAACACCGGGAAGCTGGAACCCGGACCCTCTGCTAACGCTAACATTGCCAACGGCTGCGCTTTGCTGCAAAAACAGCCCAAGGGTGGCCTCAGTCCCACCCGGCTTCTGGCTCTCAAGCAGCTGGATTCAATTCTGGCCAATCTTGGTGTACTTCACCCCAAACCTCAAGTACAAGGGGGGCCGGGAAACGCGGCCCTTCACGCTCCGGCTTCAGCAGGAAAGGAAGGCCCAGCGGACAGACGGGGGACAGGTAGGGAGAAGCGCTGATCCGCCTCCTCCCTGAAGGCAGGCCTCTCTCTGCAGCCAGACTCGACCCTGCAGCCACACAGTGCCACGTTCGGGCCTCCAGGTCACCAAGAACAGAATGCAAATCCCACACGCAGCAAGCTGCCAGCAGACCCGAAGGGGCCGAGGCACAGGACCCGGAGAACAATCTAGACGTCTTTCATCTTCGCCTTTGATCTTCCGTTCCAGCTGTATTTACTCTGATATTTTTTTATGTATTCGGATTCTCCCATTTCTTTCAACAGATTTGCAGGAAATCTCTAATAATCCAAGGAAGACATGGAGGTTTAAAGGAACAGATCATGCAGGATGAGGAGATCTCAAGATGATGTCATCCCGGGCAGCGTGATGACAGTACCAGCAATACCCACCAGCAGTGCCTGCTGCGTGCCAGGAACAGACGAGGAAACTGAAGTTCAGAGAAGTGAAGACATTTGCCCAAAGTCGCCCAGCAGGGGGAGGGTCAAAGCCAGAATCCTGTCCTGGCCCAGACCCTGAAACGCCACCCTGGACCACGGCGTCAAAAGCCCCGAGGCCTCTGCACACCAGGCAGCCGAGGCGACGTGTGAAGGAGAGAGACTGGGGACGGACGGGGGGAGGTGGGACTGAGGAACACTGGAGCCTCCGGTGGCGGCTGTCGTGGAAAATGGCGGTCCGCAGCGACCGACTGGTCAAGAGACACTTGAAATCTCGACTTTCACGTGGGCTCCACTGGGAAATGATTAAACTTCCTATTTCTTTTTTTCTTTTCAACAAACACCGTGCGGGCCAAACAAAGCACCCCCTGCGGGCTGAGCGCGGCGCCCAGGCGGCCGTCCGTCCCCGCGGCCGCGCCTCCCCGGGGCCCCCCCGCAGCCCGGACGCACCTCCCAGCCCTCCATGTAGGACTGCAGCTGCTCCAGCGCCTCCAGCTTCTCCATCTGCCGCTTGGTCTCGTTGATGTTGGAGCAGACGGTCTTCATGGCCTGCAGGGCGCTCTGCACCGCGGAGTGGTCGGGGTGCTTGCCGGGGGTCCTCTTGGCCAGCTCCTGGGGGCGAGGCGGGGACACGGATGAGAGACGCCAACCCCCGGCGGGCCAGACGCCCGGCCCCGAGCCAAATGCCAGCACTGCTCTGTACAAAGTGGGCATCCCGGGGCTGGGGGACACCATTCATGCATTCACTCATTCAATGTCCCCGAGCACCTTCTTCATGTGTCGCCTCGCGGGTAGCACACTCTAGTAAAGGAGATGGGGCCAACAGAGAGAGAAATGGCGTGCAAGAAACACTGTCCGGCGGCGATAAACACCAGGAAGGCAAGTCCGAGTGACGGGCTACACGGTCTGGGGAAGGGAAGGGTTCTTTCGAATGGGGAGATCAGGGGAGGCCTCTCGGAGGAGGTGACGTTTGAACAGAGACGCCGGATCAAGCCAGGGAGGGAGTCCTGCGCGAGTCCTGGGGAAGAACATGCCACAGAGAGGGCACAGCTGGCGCCAAGGATCTGAGGCGTGAGCCTACGTGACACGTGGCGAGGGACGGTGAGGGGGCGGCGCGGCCGGAGGGGCGTCAACGAGAAAGAGAGGAACAGACGAGGCAGAGATCAGGAGGTCAGAGAGGCAGCCACAGACGCCGACCCCACCGAGCCCCCGTTTTCTCATCTGTAGAAAAACATAAAAAGCACCCCACCCGGGGCACCCGGGGGGCTCAGTCGGGTAGGCGTCTGACTCCTGGTTTCGGCCCAGGTCACGGTCTCATGGTTCATGGGATCGAGCCCATGTCGGGCTCTGCACTGAGCCTGGAGCCTGCTTGAGATTCTCCCCCCACCCTCCCCGATTCATAGGCGCGCACTCTCAAAAATAAAGAAACTTAAAAACAAACCAACAAAAACACCACCCTGCCCTCCCAGGGCCCAGACCGTGTAAAGGGCCCCTCTTCCATGGCCCTCCCCCACCACCGCCCACCCCGGCCACCAGCCCGGGCGGGACGCGCTGAAGCTCAGCCTCCCTGTCATCGAAGGGCCCCCACCACGTGGTGAGTGTGAGGAGGGAGAAACTGAGGAGGGGGAGCCTGCAGGACCTCAAGCCTGCGGGACGGGTTTACCAGTGGGACAGCGGGGTCCCTCAACCCGGCAGGACCATGCTGGCCAAGAGCAGCTTCTCCGTCATCCAACCCAGGCGTGCCCCACAGTTCCGCTGTCTCCTGATCTCTCTGCTCCCTTGAAACTCACAGGGGTGACGCTCCAGCAGGCCACACGAGGCTGCCGGGCTGGCTCCGCCCCTCAGAGAGGTCACCAGCGGGGGACCTGGGGCCGGTGGCCCTCCATGCTGAAAAGCAGCGATAAGGGTGGGGGGGGGGCGGCAGCAGTTAAGGCCCGCTCAGCCTTTCCTCTGTGCCTATGAGGCAGGGTCCGTTGCTGTCCCCTTTAACAGATAGGGAGACTGAGGCACAGCAGCACAGCCCAAGATCTCCAAAAAGGAAAAGGGGGATGTGAACCTGGCCGTCTGGCTCTGCTCATGGTCACGGCGAATCGGAAAGGGGCCTCCGTGGGAGAGCAGGCACCTGCAGGCGCTCGGTCTCTGCTGGCCGCCGTCGGGCTGCTGGCCGCCAGCACGCGCTGCCGTGCCGGCGGGCCGTTCTGAGCCCTCCGAGCAGAAAACCCAGCTCCACGACAGCCCTTCTCCGTCCCTTCGTTTCGGCCCTGCCTGAAGGCGTGCAGCCCTTCTCTGGAGGACAGGTCCGCACGGGCCTGAGGCCCAGATGGTCTGCAACCTCAGGACCTCGGGGACTCTACTGAGCGCCCGCCATGTGCCAGGGGCACACCCGGGGGAAGGGGGGGGGCTGGAACCGTCTCTCTGGCGCAAGGTGCTCCCACAGGCAGAGGGGGACCAGGACAGCAGCCCCGGGCGGTGACCACCACTGAGACAAATCGGACAAGGGGGAGGACGGTGTGACCCGAAGCTTCGAAATAAAGAGGCGACAGCAGGTGTCCCACCCTGGGGGAGGGGTGCTTCCGGAGGCTGCCGCCGCTCGCCACACAGGAAAGAGCCTGACCCGGCCCTGGGTGGCAGGGCGGCTGCGGGCAAGGTGTCAGAGCACAGCCCGAGAGGCAGGAGGGAGGGCGGGCGCCGCGGCGGGGGGAGCGGGGGCCACGGTGGGGAGGATTCTGACTTCCCGTGTCTTCTCAGCAAGAAGGTATCAACAGCAGACCCCAGAGAAGGAGCTCATTCCCTAACACCAGGCCGAGAGCTCCCAGGGAGAACCGCAGCCTCCTCAGTGACACAGGAGGAGCTATGGTGCATCCGAGGGCAAGACAGTCGCCCAGGAGAAAACGGGCAAAGGCTGTGAAGAGGCGATTATTGTAAAATGAACCCGCCGCCACCACTGCCGCCACCGCCCTGGTCCAGCCAGCTGCCACCTGGGCTGCTAAAGTCAAACTCGGCCCCCGCTCCCCACTCGCGGTCCATTCTCCACACACAGCCAGAGGGATTCTGTTGGAATGACGGGAGACCCTGTCCCTCCCCTGCTCAGAACCCTCCTGAGGCGCCGACAACACTCAGGAAAGACAAAGACGCCACGACGGCCCCCAAGGCACTGCCCGTCTGGCCCCATCACCTCCGACCTCACTCCCCTGCTCTCTCCCTCAGATCCTCCTCTGGCCTCCTCACTGTTCCTCGGACACAGTCCTGCCACAGGACCTTTGCGCTGGCTGTGGCCTCTATCTGGCAGACTCTTCCCCCAGGTACCTGCACGGCCCCCTTCCTCACCTTCTCCTGGTCTTTGCTCAAATGTCACCCTCTCGGCCCGTCACCCGGTCCTCACCGACTATCTTAGCCCGAGATGCTTCTCCCCCACATCACCACTGCGACTCTACAAACGCGTCTGTCTCCTATCCGTCAGTTCACGGACCGTCTCCCCAGCAGAGTGTCAGTCCCGCGGAGGCAGGGCGCTGGGCCGTTTTGTTCACTTTCTGCCTCCAGCCCCAGGTGATGCCTTCCACACGGCAGGTGCCCAGCTACAGCTGGCGACGGAGTGAATGGCCTGAAACCCCCCGACCCCGCAGCACCTGCTGCGACTCTCCCTGCAGGGGATCGGGCAGACGCCAAGGACCCTGCTAAGTAAGGACACGCTCGCTGTGGGATTCGCCGGCTTCCAGGGCCGCCCGCCCCTCCCCCCGCCCCTCCCCCCACCGCCGCCCAGAAGGGTTCTCCACGAGCCACCTAACATCCACGTGTCAGCTCCGAGCGGTACGTGTCCCAACTCTGGGAAACACGCACCCACCCCCCCAGCCGTCCGCTTGCGCCTCCCAGGTGACGGACCGCGGTCTGGGCCATGGTGGCCGTGGAGACAGAGGTAACACCTGAGTGACAAGGTCCTCGTGCTGAGCGTGGGCGAGCGCTCCATCGGCCGCAGATAGATGTGGGAGGGGCAAGGAGCCCCGGAGAGGAGACCGGGCCCCGCGGCTGCACCCCGCGCCGCCGTTCTCCAAGAAGCATCCCGACGCGCCCGCCAGAGCAGCCGTCCCCAACAGACGGCCCCCAGGACTTGCCCTATTTGGCCGCAGCATGTCTGACAAGTTTTGAATCAAGCTGACGTTTGGAGAGCAGGAGATTTAACATCAAGTCCCGATTTCTAGATTTAGAAACAGCGGGCAAGCCCGGAGTGGCACTGCCACAGCCGATCACTGCGTAACGGGGGGGCACCTACTATGTGCCAGGCACCTTTCCGGGCACCGAGGGAACAGCAACAAACAAAACAGGCCTGAGCCCCTGCCCTAGCCAAGCTGACGCCCTAATGAGGATTCAGAAAAATCAACCCGTCCACCAGGAGTCCTAGAACGGAATGTGAGCTAGGGCGAGGGACTGCGAAGAAAAATTAAAACAGGGTGAGGGGACAGAGAATGGCAGAGGCGCTGCTGCTATAGCCGCGGTGGCCAGGCAAGGCCTCTCCGAGGAGGGGACAGGGGAGCAACAGAGGCCTGACGAGACTAAGAGCTAGCCTCAGGATATCGAAGGTAATGATGTCCCAGGCGAAATCGCGAGTGCAAAGGCCCTGGGGCTGGAATCTGTTTGTTGTGTTCAGAGAACGGCAAGCTGGAGCAGCGTGAGAGGGGTGGGAGAAGCAGTAGAGGGGTTCAGAAAGAAATACAGATGAACTGTGAAACACCTTGCGGGCGTCAGTGAGGAGGAATCTGGGTTCCGGTGTGAATGACAGGGAGCTGCTGGAGGGTTTTGAGTGAAAAAATGACGTGAACTGGCTCAGGCTGAGCTGCCGAGTTGAGAAGAGACGGTGGGGCCCACGGGCAGAGGCGGGAAGAGCCAGTGGGGGCCGTGGCAGGGGCCCGGGAACTAGAAGGGCTGGACTCGGGAAAGATTCCAAGGGCAGAGCCAACAGGACCTCCTGACAGACTGGTGCGGGGTGAGCCAGAGGCAGCGCGGGTTCGGCCTGAGCACCCCCAAAGGAGAGGCCGGGTATGGAAATGGGGATGGGGCGGGGGGAGGGCGGGGGGACCAGCCTGGGGGAGGGGAGAGCCGAGCGTCTGGTTCCGGGCACGGCGGATAGGAGAGGCCTGTCTGATATCCAGGTGGGAAAGCCGAGCGGGCAGAACAGGTCTGGCGTCCGGGGGACCGTTCCAGGCTGCAAGGCGGACACAGACGTGGGGCTGAAAGCCAGGGCAATGTCCGCAAAAGACGTGTCCGCGGCCGTCCACGGCAGCTTGGTTCGTAACAGCCAGAAAGCGCGAACAACCCAAGGTTTGCTGACGAACGAACGGATAAATGAGCCGTGGTCCCGTGCAGCGGGAGGGACGTGACGCATCTGAAAAGGGCCCGGAGTTACGACGCGGGCGACAGCGTGGGTGAGGCCGGAAAGGAGCCGGACACAGAAGGGCGCACGTGCTAGGACTCCAGGGATCCGAAAGGCCCCGAGCGGGCAAGTCCGCAGACGCCAGAGGTCGAGGAGCGGGGGCTGCGGGGGCCGGGGCGGGAGGGGAAAGCGGAGCAGCTACAGACGGGTCTGGGGTTTCCGTGGAGGGTGATGGCAATGTTCTAAAATTATTAGGAGGAAGGTGACACCGCTTGCAAATGCATTTTTTTTAAAAGGCCACCAAATGGATGAGGCCGCTCCAAGGGAAAGTCGGGAGAGAGAAAAGGCCCAAAGCCCGAGCCCCAGGCCCAGGCCCGGAAGGTGAGTCACCAGCGAAGGAGGTGGAGGGGACAGGCCACAGGAGGCGCGGGAGGACGGGCGGGTGGCCGGAGTGGCAGCGGCGCCCTTCGGGCCGACGGGCGCGTCCAGCTTGCCCCGCACCTGCCTCAACCTGTCTCCACTGCGTCCCGGGCCCGGTCTGACTGGAGAGGGGGCAGGGACACGTCCACCACCGGGGGTCCCGAGCGGCGCCAGCAGCTGGCGCGCAGCGGCCCAGGGAGATCCGCGCGGCACCAGGACACAACCGGAAGGGGCGGTGACAGTCAGCGTCCCCGAGGGCACCTGTCATTTGAGCACCAGGGGCGTTACCCCAAACTGAATCCTTTCCCTGGAAACATCGATGGAAAACTCAACAAAGCCTAAAAATGCCAACTGTCGATCCTGAGCCTGGGCTGGAGGCTGAGATAGAATGTTCCGGCTATTCTTACGCAGTGTTCAAGTTCGGCCTCTTTGGGGCTGTTCCCAAGGAGGCTTTCCTTCTCGCCTCTTCTGTCTTCCCACCCCGACGCCTTGACCCTGTGCGCCTACTGGATTCGGAGTTCGGCTCAAACGAGGGGGCTCAGAGGGCCACGGGGACATGTGCGAGGGAGTCAGAGCCGCAGGGGCGGGGGGGGGGCTCGAGGGTCTGGGCTCACGGTGTCATCTTTTAAAACCCACTGGAAAACGTGACAGGAAGGAGGGCCTCGGGAGGGGTATGAGGAGTCGCCCACAGGCCCAGCTGTTTTCCGATGGAAACGCTCCAGCTGTGGGTGCCAGAAGCCGGGACACAAGGGCAGCTACTCGGCCAGGTGGGGAGCACGGCCCGGCCCCCCGGGCATCTAAGGGCCCGCTGGCTGGTCCCCCGGTGCTATCTGCCCTCCCAGTAAACACAGCTGGAGACTGAGGAAACGGGGCGAGGAAACAGCCATTTGGTCAGGACAGCAAACCCGCAGCCGGGCCCCGTCACCGTTTCCTGTGGGCAGTCGCTCCAGTTCTGCTCGTCTCCGTCTGTTCTCCCGGGAGTCCACAGCCCACAGAGCCCACAGAGCCCGCCAGGCCGAACTGTGGCCCCTGGGGCCTCGACCCCAGCGGGACCTCCCGCTGAGAGCTGACAGTCCACCCCCGCACGGGGGTCGGGCTCCGCTGGTTGGGAAAATCCCTGCTGGGAACTGCCTCTCCGCGCACCTGCTGAGACCCCCGACTTGTCCAAGGTCCGGAAGCTCAAGGGTTAACACCTAGAAGCCTTAGCTGGGTCGTGGGGCCACAGCTGGCGTTTCTCCTGATGGGTCAGATGTTCGAGGTTTTAAAACCCAGGAAAGAAGGAACAGAGCGGGCGGCCACCGAGCCACAAAACACAAGGCCACCGACCTTCCCAGACCCCCGCTTAGGGAACTGAGAAGGCCAGCGTCCCCAAAACCCAAGCACTGTGTCAGCTTAATTCCCAAAAGTGCTCAACAGGCAGTGCAGCCAAAGGTCGGAGGGCGGCCCTCCAGAAAAGCGCTCAGAGCATGAGCCCCACGGCTCACCTTCAATGGGGCCTCGAACGGGCCACTGCCTTCCTCCCTGCCTCAGTCTCCCAAATGGGGCTCACCACAGCGCCTCCCTCATCGAGCTGTTCTAAGAATTAAGTGAATAAATGCCCGACCACCTGTATTGATAACAACCCCGTCTGTATTAACACAAACCCTGTTATCACACGTGAGTAACCGGGCCACAGGAAGCGACTTGCACCAAGTCAGCCAGCTAGTCAACGGTGGAGCCTGAATTCGAATCCAAGCAGCCTAAGGCTGCAAAGCCTGGCTCTAATCCAGGGGTCGGCAAACTTGGTCTGTGAAGGGCCGGAGAGTAAACATTTTAGGCTTTTGTTGGCCACACCGGCCTCTGCCACGCATTCTTCTTTGTTTGTTTTTTGGGTTTGTTTTTTTTTAACCCTTTAAAAAAATGTAAACAGCATTCTCAGCTCCTGCGTTGTACAAACGCAGGCCGCGGGCGAGATCTGGCTCACAGGCCGCAGTGCTGCCAACCCCTTGCCCTAAACCGCTACGGAGTCCCCTTCTTAAATGCCTGGCACCCAAGTCAAGTTTGGGAAACACGGCAGCCGGGTCCAATGAGGCAGAGCTGGAGGTCCCGTTCAGCCCACAGGCTACCAGTCTGCAAGGTCTCCCCAGAGCTTCTCCTGCACCGAGGTGAAGAGCGAGCTAGGGACCCGGCACTGCAAACACATGTCTGGGGATGAAGAGCAGCTGCGAGAACAACCACAGAAGGTCCTTTCGAGATCCCCGGGACAGCCAGCCAGCCGCAGGCCAGAGGCGGCACAGAGAGCACTGTGTCCCACCAGCCACGGCTGCACACATTAGAGGCCTCTGTTCACAGACTCCAGGGCGGGTCTGGTCCAGCTCAGAGACTCAAGGGTCACCCACCCCCCCCCCCGCCCCCGCAGAAAGTCAAGTTCAAGTTTGCCCTAGTGATCTTCCCCTGCCCTCTGCCTTCCAGTTCATGGAGCAAGGATGCATGTGGCCTCGATGACAGGTGCATGAATGAGGCACCAGCAGCCAAATGACTCCACCCGCAGGGACCCCAAGGAACAGCTGTCAGATGCAAGGCCTTCGGGATGGAGCCAGGGCAGGCTTGGGCCAACAGCCGCCATTGCCGAGGGTCAAAAACCCTGGGCGGAGAGCAGGGGATGGTGGCAGGGCCATCCACCCCGCTGGGGATCCGCCCAGAAGCCAGCTCTGAAGCTGAGTATTAAGACTTCTGGGCGGCTCAGTCAGTTAGGCTTCCGACTCTGGATTTCGGCTCAGGTCAGGATCCCAGGGTCATGGGATCGAGGCCCCTAGGCATGGAGCTCGCTTGAGATTCTCTCTCCCTCTGCCCCTCCCCCACGTACTCTGTCTCTCTCTCTCACACACAGACACACACACACACACACACAAAATAAAGAAAAAATTAAAAAATAATAATAATTTTATAAAGACTTCACGGGTCACCACACAAGCAGGAAACTTCCCTGGTCCGCCCTGCTGAGACTAAATCAAAGGTGGCTAAACAGCAAAGACAGCGGGCGTGTGGTTGTTTCAACTTGGACTACCCAGCACCACGCCCCCCACCCCCCCCACCCCCCCCCCTTCCGCTTCTGCAAACAGCCAGGAGCCTGGTGAGGAGCTCCTGCGGGCCCCACCCATTGGCTCCAGGCCGTGGGATCCTGTGATTGGTTGGAGGTTGGGGCCCCACCCACTGGCTCCAGGCCGTGGGATCCTGTGATTGGTTGGAGGTTGGGGCCCCACCCACTGGCTCCAGGCCGTGGGATCCTGTGATTGGTTGGAGGCTGGGGCCCCACCCACTGGCTCCAGGCCGTGGGATCCTGTGATTGGTTGGAGGCTGGGGCACATGCCGTCAATCTGCACCCGTCGGAGCTCCTGTGTGCCCAGAGCGCCTGGGTCAGGCGTGGAGCACCGGGTGCTGACATCGGCCGGTGAAGACGCAACGCCGCCCAGCTCACTGTCCCTGGACCATGTATGTCCCGAGCAGTCAGAGCCCGACGCCGCCCAGCTCATAGCCCCTGGGGTAAAGTGCAGGTCTGAGCACCTGAGAGAAGAATAAACGGCACAAGCAAAGACTTCAGGTAATTGGTTCACATTGAACCATGCGACTCAGGCCCAAACCATTCCATCACGTTCTTCTGGCCACGGGTGGCCAAAGTCTGAGTGACTCTCGGGACTTATGTCAGAGCTACTAAAGGAAAGGCTCCCTCTTTCCCACTACCCTTGAGCTTTGGGAGGTGCGAGGCCAGGGTAACACATCCGCTTGGTACCCCATGGAAAACAGAGCTGAACAGTGGAGAGCAGAAGGTTCTGGAAGGATCCAGCCCGGCCCCAGGCCGGCGCCGCCCCTGTGCGGCTCAGCTACCTGAACTCACGAGTGTTTTGATTAAGCCGGTCGGATCTGGGTCTTCTGCCCCGGAAAGGCAGAGAAAGGCGTTGGGAGGACGTCTCACCTTGAGGAGGAGGGGGTACTTGCAGATGCGCTGAATCGGAGACAGCAGGTAGCCCTCCAGGGGGATGTCCGTGGTCTTCCGGCCTCCCAGAAGCATGCAGCTCTGCAAAGGGACAGAAGGCCTCCATGAAAACTCACCAGGAACGGCAAAGGGCTTGGGCCCCCTGCAAGTCGCCATGGGAAGCACTCTCGGAACACAGCGACAGACCCTGGGAGCCGTTTAGCGACACCCAGGGGAGATGAAAATGCGCCTGTCTTCAACCCAGCACGAAGCCCAGATCGGGGGCTGGCGATCGATCGGCGGCCCGCGGGCCCAATCGTGCTCGCTCCCTGCCTTGGTAATCAAGGACTTATTGCAACAAAAACCACATCTATCTGTTTACGTACTGTATCTGGTGGCTTCCAAGCTACCACGGCAGAGCTGACAAAACCTGACCTGTTGACTATCCGGCCTTTTACAGAAAAGTTTGCGAACTCCCGAACTACAGGAACTTCCGCAGACTGTGTCCTCACACATAGCCGGGATGCAGGAGCACGGACGTTCAAAACTGCCTGGTACGGAGTAGCAAGCAACGTGGGGCTTGCGAGTTCGAGTCCCACATCGGGCTCTGTGCTGGCGGGGCACGGCCTCTTCGGATCCTCTGTCTCCCTCTCTCTGCCCCTCCCCAGCTTGCTCTCACGCCCTCTCTCTCAAAAATAAACAAACATTAAAAGTAATTACAAACAATTTCTAAATAAAAAATAATAAAAATAACCACCAACTGAAGAATGGGAACATACGTCCACAGTGGATTTACACAGTGCCACACTACGTGGCGGTAAAACGGGGGACCTGACACCCCGCAGAGGGACACAGATGGGCCTCGAACACAAAAGGATGGCGTGGTATGAGCCCGTTTATAGAAAGCTTTTAAAACCACACAACACAAGGGCCCCCGGGGGGCTCAGTCGGTTAGGCGTCCGACCTCGGCTCAGGTCATGATCTCCCGGTTCGGGGGTTTGAGCCCCGCATCGGGCTCTCTGCTGTCAGCACGAGCCTGCTTCGGATCCTCTGTCCCCTCTCTCTCTGCCCCTCCCCAGCTTGCTCTCACGCCCTCTCTCTCAAAAATAAACAGACTTTGAAAGCAAATAAAAACCCACAAAACCAGGCACTGCTTACGGAGAACACGTCTGTAGTGAAATACAAAGACGTGGGTGGGGAAAGAATAATAAGCCAAATTCTAATGGGGGTTAGTTACCTCTTTAGAGGGAGGGCGACAGGGTTGGGAAAGGGAACAGGGTCCCCCACCAGGCCCCTTGCAGTCCTGTCCCCGGGGCTTACTCTGTGCCTGACGTACGCACGCATGCATGTGTGCACGCGCAAACCAACGAACGAACGACATGAAGGATGAATGAACGGTCGGCACACCCACCCGCAGTCTCCGCCTTCCCCCTCAACACCATGCTGGCAGGCTGCAAATGAGACGAGACTCTTGGGAAAAAGAATTCTCATTCGTTCCTTCATTCATTCGCTCCGCGAATATACACTGAGCGCTATGTGCTGGGCACAGCTCCAAGCAGTGGGAAACCTGCCCAACCGAGCCGACGAATTCCCTGCCTAGATTCCAGGGAAGATGAGACCAGGGAGCAGTCGCCGTGCGCTTACCGCGTGCTCGGCGCTGGGCCTCGGGCTTCGCCTCTGTGTAAAGTTCACTGTCACGACCCTGGCATAAGCTAGGGTCCAACCTCCCCGTTACGACTGACGCGGAACACTGAAAGGGCAGGCCCAGGACTCAGGGGTGCTGCCTCTCAGGGCTCTCAAGGGGCCCTCTCCCTGGAGAAGCAAGACCCCAGGAACCCGGGTCCCCCATTCTGGCAGGAGCTGCGTGGCCCCGGCGCCTCCCCCGGCACAGATGGGGGACCGGAGCCGTGGCAGCTGGGAGATGGCAGGCCCCACGCTGCTCACACTCAGGCCTTTGTCCTCCGGGCCAGTGCTCACCGCAAGCTGCCCTGGTGATGTCAGCTCTGGGCAGAGAGAGGGGAGCCTGGGGGTAGGGGAGTGCGTCCCGGCAGCCCCCAGGACCTGGCGGGAGAAGGGCCAGCCTCTTTGTCCAGGATCAAGGGGTTTCCACATAACTGTCAGAGCTGCCAACCACACTTCTCCCCCAAACATTCCAAATTCCTGTTTTGCTTTATTTTCATTTAAGAAAAAAAAAAAAGAAGCAGCAGCAGCAAACACACAGAGTCGCCATTCACAATCCTCGCAAGCTCACACTCCAGGCACGATGGAAGGAACTTTGGCGAATTATCTCTTTAAATTCTCCTCCTTCACAGAACCGATTCGGGTGAGGCGTCGCGCTCCGAGTGCATTTCCCACACGTACGCTGCGTGTGCAGCAAAAAGGGCTTTTTAAAAACCTCAGACCCCTTCCATCATCCAAGTGTTCCTTCCTTCTAATCTCACCTCCTCCCACGCTTCCTCTTACACCCTCCATTCCAGCTGCCCTGGCTTCCTGCTCCGACCTCAGGGCCTTGGGACTTACAATTCCTCTACCCGGAATGCTTCCCTCCCAGACACTCCTTGCCGCTCTCTCTTTTTAACTCCCTCGACACGTTCTATCACCCTTAACGTACTCTCCTTCATGCCACGTAACACATCAGGTAAGTTTCTCCTGCTCAAATGGCTGCTCCGTGAGAGCGAGGACTTTTCTTGCCTTGGTCCCTGCTGTTCCCAGCACTTAGCATGAATGAGTAAACGAATAAATCACACCCATTTGACCGACAAGAAAACTGAGTCACAGAATGATGAAGTCGCCATCCTGTCTCTCGGCTGGCACACGGCACATCGCGACCGGAGAGCCAGATCCTGTCTATTCCCAACGTCTGAACGCTCTGTGACAGACTCAAGACAGCTCTCCTGCAGGTGGCCAAAAGCTGGGAGACACTGGCAAAGCAGGGGCGGGGGGGGAGATGATGAGCTTGCTGGCACAGGTCCTCCCCCCCCCACTGATCTGGACCCGCCCAGCTGTCACTAGGAAAATGGCAGCCTGGCCTGCCAGGAAGACTGCAGGAGAGGAAGGAAGGAAGGGAGGAAGGGAGGGAGGGAAGGAAGGAAGGAAGGAAGGAAGGAAGGAGGGAGGGAGGGAGGGAGGGAGTGGGGGGGGAAGAAAGAAAGAAAAAGCGAGGCTCTTCCCTTCCCACACTCCTGCAAACACCACCCTGCCATCTTCCCATTTCCCAAGACTCAGCTGAGCCCAAGGGGACAGACACTCCCGGAACGAGGGACCTTCCGCCGGGAACCTAGATAGAGTCTGGGCGGCAGGGACTGTGGGACTCAAGTAGCAGGTGGATCAGAGAAACAGGCCCAGGTGTGTGTGGCCTTGTGCTACGTGACTTCGTCTTTGCTTCTGGCCCGGACTCTTGAATGAACAGAAGTACAAAACTGGAAAGCGCGGATGGCAGAAACACAGCACCGATCCCAAACGCGAAGACACTGCAGACAAGGGCGGAAGTCAACCGACCTATCTGTCTTTCCTCGGACGCTCACTGGAACTGGACCGCAAGCAACAGGAACTCACCGGCAAGAGGAACATAGGAAAGAGGCCCTTAAGGGCCTGCCGGGTGGGTAGAGTTGACTCCACCCCCCAGCTCCAGGAGTAACCAATCAGAGCAACACCCAAACCCTCCCTCTACGAGGATTGGTTCAGGGGTGAGGGGCTGAGCCACGCTGAGCCAATGAGCATCAGACCCAGGATTCTTGCTGTTACCACCGAGCGAGAGGAGCCCTCTTGTCCTAAAGGGGCTCAGCTATTAGAGGTCGAAGTCCGGAGCTGCCCGAGGCCACGCTGGCAACCACGTGGAGAGAGTCTCCCTGGGAATGGAGCCAAGGCGGCGCCAAGCAGAACCGAGAAACACATTTCTGATGACATATTTACACACCTAGATTCTTCTGTGCCTGAAGCCCTCTTGGGTCTTAAACTTTCCAGAAAAGTGAACTCAAAATTTTTGTAGGGGGCTTAAGCCAGTTTTTACTGGGCTTTTGTTCACTCGTAATTAAATAATCCAAATAATACAATTATTGTTACCATCGCTACCACTCTTATTAGCATCACTGCTTTAGACCAGAAATCGGCAAACGCGCCCGAGGGCCAGCTCCAGCCGCCCCGCGCCTGTCCAGTGAATAAGGTTTTCCTGGAACGCAGCCGAGCTCGCTCCCTCATATATTCTTTACGGCTGCTTTCGTGCTACGAGGGCAGAACTGAGTCACTGTGACAGAGAGCGCATGACGCAAAAAGGCAAAAATCTGGCCCCTTCCAGAAAACGTTTGGTGATCCCAGCGTCACCCCCGCTGTTGTGCCCAGCTGCCCTGGGCCCACGCAGGTCAGCGTGGCGCCCCCTGTGCCCCCAGATCCGCGAGGCCGGGGCGGAGGAGAAGACAAGCGAGCTTACCAAAAGGAAGGCGCGCACGGTGGGGATCTTGTTGAGCTCCGCCAGCAGCCGCAGGGCCTTCTCGTGGTTGCTGCAGTATTCCTCATACACGCAGAACTTGTCCTTCTGCAAGACAAGGGCAGAGTCTGTGGGAGACAGCCCGTGGCAGGAAAGCAGTTCTCGAGACAGGCTGACAGCCCGCCGGGCCAACCTCGGGGACGGGACTAGCCCAGAGCCGGAGCAGCACGCAGTGCGAGGGCAGGGATTTCAGGTAAGGTGGCTCCTGCTCACCGAGGGCCTCGCAGCCTCCACTCCTGCCCCGACCCTTCACCCAGCAGCCTGAGCCTCGCCTTTCAGCAAGCGGCACAGCCCAGGGTCAGGGGACTCAAGCCAGCAGCCTGGGGTTGAATCCCGGCCCTGCGTTTCCAAGTGTGAACCTGGGCGAGGTACCTGACCTCTCTGTGCCTCAGTTTCCTTATCAGTGGAGGTATGAATAGTCCTCAACTCATGGGGTTGATATAGGAATTAAATGAGTTAAAACCTAAGGCTTCAGCATATAGTAGGTGCTCAAGAAATGTCCATCCTGAGTATTGAAGCACAAGTCAGACTGCTGTGTCACCCCCCTGCTGAAAACCCTCAGTGAAAATATTATACAAGTGAAATCTAACACTCGATTATGAATTTCGGGGGCAAGATACCGTGACCCTGCCTTTCTCTGACCTCATCTCACTGCCCTTCTATCTACTCCCTGAATTTGCCACCCTATTCCTACCTCAGGGCCTTTGCATTTGCTATTTCCTCTCCCCAGAACACTCTGCCCCCAGGCCTGGCTACTCCCCAACTCAAATGCCACCTCCTCAGACGACACCTGGATTACCCTAGCTAACATAGCCACACAGGTATAATCTGGAATTACCCAAATTATTTGTTTATCTGTCTTTTCTGCACGGTAGTCGGCTCCCCGAAGGCAGGGACCACATCCATCTTGTTCGCTGGGGCAATCCCAGACCCTGGCACCATGCCTGGCATACAGCAGGCCCCTCAATGAACACTTGCTAAATAACTGAACTTAAACACCTTCTACGTGCAATGCCCTGTATATATGAACCTAAGAATCTAGAGAAAGCTCAGGAACTTTGGGGGCGGGGGGAGATAGATCCCTGGTCTCTGCCACACAGCAGCGGCAATCTTGAGGCAAGGGGATACCTCTCTTGACCTCCAAATGCCCCCTAAGCCCCAAGTTGGACTCTTGCCAATCTAGAGGTCGTCCGCGGGTCACCAGGTCTGCAGCCATCAGTCAGGGCTTCCGGGACTAGCAGGAAGTTCTGCACTCAACATTCTCGGTTCCAAAGGCTCCCACGACACCGCTTCCCAACCTGCCAAACCCTAAACAAGGATGTCCTGGGCAAAGCCCCTGGACAGGAAGGGCTGAAGGGCCTTGACCTTTGGGCTGGGGTTGGGTAGGAGACCCCAAGAAGCCAAGGAAGGAAGGGGCGGGTCTGGGAAGCAAACAACCCATCTCGTTTCTAAACAAACCCCCAGTCATCCCGTGACGGGCGGCTGCAGAAGAAGAAAACCAAAACGGAGAGAGAATGGGTTTCGGAATCAGTAAGCCACCCCGCCCGCCCCGGGCTCACCGCCGGGGGCTCCGTGTGCACCACGTGGGCAGACGCCCCGAACAGCAGCGGGCCCGCAGCCGGAGCCGCTGGCCGACGCGGAGCGTGTGCTGAGCACTGAGTATGTGCCGCGGGCCGCTCTCTTGCAAAGAGGGTAAAACTCGCCCGGTCCTCACAGAACCTGACCGGTGGCTGCTGGGTGCCGCGGGCCGCTCTCTTGCAAAGAGGGTAAAACTCGCCCGGTCCTCCCAGAACCTGACCGGTGGCTGCTGGGTGCCGCGGGCCGCTCTCTTGCAAAGAGGGTAAAACTCGCCCGGTCCTCCCAGAACCTGACCGGTGGCTGCTGGGTGCCGCGGGCCGCTCTCTTGCAAAGAGGGTAAAACTCGCCCGGTCCTCCCAGAACCTGACGGTGGCTGCTGGGGTGCCGCGGGCCGCTCTCTTGCAAAGAGGGTAAAACTCGCCCGGTCCTCACAGAACCTGACCGGTGGCTGCTGGGTGCCGCGGGCCGCTCTCTTGCAAAGAGGGTAAAACTCGCCCGGTCCTCCCAGAACCTGACCGGTGGCTGCTGGGTGCCGCGGGCCGCTCTCTTGCAAAGAGGGTAAAACTCGCCCGGTCCTCCCAGAACCTGACCGGTGGCTGCTGGGTGCCGCGGGCCGCTCTCTTGCAAAGAGGGTAAAACTCGCCCGGTCCTCACAGAACCTGACTGGTGGCTGCTGGGTGCCGCGGGCCGCTCTCTTGCAAAGAGGGTAAAACTCGCCCGGTCCTCACAGAACCTGACCGTGGCTGCTGGGTCCGCCCCCCTCACACGTGGGAAAACCGAGGAAAAGCCAGGGTCCCACAGCTGGCCGGGGGGCAGAACCGGGACTGAGCCTCCCTTACCCGCCCCCTGCCCGCTTGCGGCTCTGGGTCCCGACACAAGGTGGGATGGTAACAGGAGGCAAAAGGGGGGCAAATCTCAAGCCACGAATCCACAAGCAAAGCTCGGAGGGGACTGCAGACAATGATGGAAAAGCTACTCTGGAAGCAGACCATTGGGGTGGGGGGGGCACCCGGCTCCCCAGGCAGTGGGTGTGACCTGGGACCAGCTCCTTCACCCCTTTGCTTATGCCTTGGCTTCCTCATCTACGAAGCAGCCCCCCCTGCCGCCCCCCACTGCTCCCGCTGCTGGCGGGGTAAACAACTTAATACCGATATGACTGGGACACAAGGAACTCCATATGATACTTCAAAGTTCTCTAACAGTATTGGCTACGAACGCGATCGACAAACACGAACGTTAGTGGAAAATACCAGAACAGACAACCCGAGGATTACCCAGGACAAACGGCCCTGACACCTACCTCCAAGGAGGGGCCACGAATGACCTGAAACGTTACGAGACACAAGCCGCGTGCGGCGGACCCCCACTGCCAACGCAGGCACGCTCGCAGAAACACGCGGCGGCCCGTCTATCTCCCTCAGTGTCTGCAGAAGCGCAAGGACGGGGCAGGGGAAGAGGGGACCCCGGCATCCCCCCGCACGGCCCAAGCAGGCTCTAGCCATCTCTCCTCGTCTCCAGTGAGCCCACAGGACCACCAAGGCCAGTAGAGACGGGTCAGGAGTCTGAACCACAGGGGTTCCCACAAGCAGGGACAAAAAGAGGTGAGGGAGGCCGCCAGACACAGGGGGAGCCAGGCCTCGGCTACAGACCACGGGGAGGTGGGCTGCGGAGAAAACAGAAAGGGCCTTTCTTGTTGAAGGTGACAGGAAGTGGCCTGCCTGGGCCCTGCTCCTGCAGAGAAGGCCTGCAGGGCTCTATTACAGGGGGGCTGGGCTCTGAATGCAGGCCCGGGAGGGACGGCAGGAGGTCCCAACCATATGTAAGGAGCTGGGGCGGGGGGGGGGGGGGGGGGGGGGGGGGGGGGGGGGGCGGTGCGGGGGGGCAGGGAGGTAGAAACAGAGCTCTGCAGCCAAAGGAGCCTGCACTTGCCCCGGGTCTCCAGACCCTGCTATTCGTACTGTTCAGAGATAAGACACCAGAGCCCCAGAGCCCCTGTGACCATATCGGCATCAGCCTCGTAAGTGCAAGTTCTCCAGCCAAGTTCACGGCCTGGCTCTCCAGGTGGCCAGCTCCGGTGCCACGGGCAACGCAAGGCAAGTCTCAGAGTCTATACATTGTAAGCAATAACGGCCTCCCCACCATAAGGAGGCTGGGAGGGTTACCAGGCGAATACGCCATAAGTGCTTCGAACGGTCCACAGCAAGGGCTCACTAAACACCAGCTAGCATTACTGCTGCTGTCATTGATGCTGCTATTACTACCCTCCTTAGGACCGTTGGGGAACAGGTCTGTGAGCAGGGTGGGGCAGTGGGTGGGTAGGTTCTGCAGATAAAGACCAAGTCCCGAAAACACAGGATGGGGCCCTGGATCCAGCTACGCCTTAATCCCACCCGCTGGAATATTCCGTTTGGATGAGCCATAGGTCTTTTTTGTTTGCTTAAGCCTACCTGAGCCGGTGAAACACTCGAGGCGAAGACAGTCCTAATAAATGCACGCTCTGAAAGGCGGAAGAAAATGAAAAACCAGACCAAAGCCTGGTGAGGGGACAGCGTCTGCCTGTCCATTTCCATCTGGACCGTGGAAAGACTGGCCCAGAGAGCGGGGCAAATCTGGTCAAGCTCACAGGTCACCCCAGTCAATGAGTGGCACTGGCTGGAACTGGTGAGGACTCTGAAGCCCCGCCCCCGCCCCCCAAGGAGCCTGAGGCAGAAAGCTGGGATTGATTAGCCATGTCTGCCGTGGCTGCAGGACAGGGGAGTCCACGATAAGACAGCTGCAGGCTTGTCCTTCCTCCTCCCCTGAGCCCCTCTCCTGCGATGTCACCCTCTCATTCAGCTTGTGAAACGGGCAGCGGACCAAGACCTGAGGCTTGGAGAAGCTAAATTTAGCAAATGGCGACACCCCCACCTCGAAACCATGCCCAGCTCCGTCCTTTCCTGGAGCCCCATCCCGGCTGTGTCTCAGGCCGGAGACCCTGAGGATTGGGAAATACTGCTTTTGACAGCTCAGAGCCCAAGCGTTCAATTTCCTCCCAGGGGCCCCACGTGGGGCTTTGACTGCTGTGCCAAGAAACGGACAAGCGGTGGTGCGCACACAGATGTGGTGGGCGGGAGCGTGCGGCTGCGGGTTGGGCTGTGGCGGAGGAGAAGTGGACAGATGGCGGCTGGGGACAGCTGGGGAAGAGGGTCGAGCCCCCAGGGGGGGCTCACGGATCGTCAGAGGTGACGGCCGCCGGCCACGGCACCCAGGGCGTCACACTGACTCCACGGACACCATCTGCCCCAAGCCACTCACTTCACACCCAGAAAGACTGACACTCGGAGAGGGGCTGGCCACATGGACACCTCCTCCATCGCAGAGGGAAGCGTGAGATCCAGGTCTCACGTCTGCGAGGGTTTCCTCAACTTATCATCCGCTGAGTCACACAGCTGCAGGGAGGGGGGTGAAAACCACTCGGACCACACGACCCGCTAAAAACCTACAGCTCTCGGTACGATCGCTATAGGACCTGCCCCCCCCCCCAATCACTCACTCGTGCCGACCACACCAGCCTGCCTGCCTCCCCCCGGGGACACGCCTGCACCCGGGCCGGTGCCTCTGCCCTTGCTTCTGTGTCCCTCTAAAGAGTCCCCTCCCAAGAGCAACCATTTCACCAGGCTCCAGAGGCCTGCCCCGAGGCAATCCGGGTTGCCAGATAAAACCCGGGACACCCAGATGAGTGTGAATTTCAGATGAACATCAAATCATTTCTTAGTATAAGTACGTCCCAAACGGTGCGCGAGACATACTTATACTAAATCGTTATCTTTCATTCGGCAAATTTGCTCAGATGTCGTGGGTGTTTCTGTTTGCTCCGCCTAGCAACCCTGTTTCAAGCAACCGCGAGCACAGTCACTTCCTTGTCACAACTGTGTTTTATGTCCTTCGTGACCCATGTCACCGTGTCACCATCTGTAAGGGCACCCTCCATGTCTCCAGACTGTAAACCTCGCGGTGACAACAACGAATCTGTCTGATTCGGGGTGGCATCCTCAGGGCCAAGTTCGGGGCCTGGCACACAGTAGGTGTTGGGGATGTATTTCAGGAAACTTATACGTAAGATGATGAAAAACAGCAGCCCTGGGGCCGGATGACAATGGCTCAGGTCCTGGCTCGAGCGCTCCCTGGCTGTGTGAGCTCGAATCGTGATCTGCGCTCTCCGGGCCCCCGTCCCCCCCGTCTGGAAAGTGAGCACGATAATGACAGACACTGTTGAAGGTTGTTGTGAAGTTCTGATGAATTAAGATATGCGAAGCACTTAGAACAGTGCCCGGCAGAGAATGTTCGTGCTAGTTTGCGGTCAACTCGGTCGTTAGCGTTCGGTTTTAGGGTGCCCACACCCTCCTCCCTCCAACCCTCCTCTATTCATTCCAAGCGACTCAGGAGTCCTGCAGAGAGAGACAGACTACTGGGAAAGGCCATCGGGCCTCTCTGACCAGCAGCTGGTGGGAACGTAAGACCCCCTTGTGGCTCACAGGGTGGCCAGTTGGGACTGCCACCCGGGTCTGTCTGACCCAGGCCCACCCTCTTGGCACCGGCCGCCCCTGTCGGTCGCTCTGCGGCCCCGAGGAAAAGGGAGCCGCGCTCCACATGGCATTGAGGGGAGGGAGAGACAACTAAAAACAGCACGAATCTGCAAGGCCCGAACGGCTTCCCACTGCTCCCGGGGGCAGACGCTGGGCCTGCCTGCCACCTGCCTCTCCACCTCCCAGACAGGCCTGCAGAGGAAGCTGGGGGAGACGCCCACCTCCCCAGAGCGACAGGCTCCAACGGGGGCTGGGGCACCGTGTACTCACGAATTTCAAGAAGACATTCCCAAGTTCATGCTGAGACTGAGGCTCAGGATGTAAACAGTACTCCAAGGCAGCCAAGAAATCCTTATGAACTTCCAAGATGTCTTCGATGTTCGAGAAGAGGATCTGTGAGGAAAAGGGAGGCCCGAGGAGAGTGTTAATCAAGGCACAGAGAGAGAGAGCAAAATCAAGCATTAAAAAATACATAACCCCCAGTGTAGACGAGGATACAACGCAACAGGCACGTGGAGACGCTGGAGCCGGTTTGACCACGAACAGAACTAAAGCTAAAACAAAATATCGCCAAGATTTACTAATCCCTAATCCCGCGTAAGATCGTTACATGCATTTATCAGTGGAACTCCATGAGGCAGGAACTACTGTCACCCCCCATTTACTGATGAAGAGCGAGGACCCGAAATAAATTAATCTTCTCAAGGTCACGCAGTCCACTGAGCAGCACAAGTGAGCTCACACTCCGCGTGCAGGGAGCTATTCTTTGGATAGTCAAAGAACAGTCATTGCGATTTTCATCATGGCCGACAACTAGCAAGTCCAGTCAGAAGACTGATTTTCAAAACGATGAAGGTCCTTCCACATACCCGTTACGATGTTGCAGAAGAAAACACGAAAGGGAAGGGTGTTCAAAACGCTGTGGAGGGGCGCCCGTGTGGCTCGGTCGTTAAGCCTCCGACTTTGGCTCAGGTCATGATCTCACGGTTCATGGATTGAACCCCCCAGCTGACCGCTCAGAGCCCGGAGCCTGCTTCGGATTCTGTGTCTCCCTCTCTCTCTGCCCCTCTCCCACTCGCACTCTGTCTCTCTTTCTCAAAAATAAATATTTCAAAAAAACTTTTTTAATATGCTGCGTAAACTTTCACAAACGGCACATAAGGGTGCCTCTTCCGCCAGACGAATCCACAGAGTTTGAAGGGCATGGACCCCTGACTCAGCAATTCTCTGTTTTAGAATTTAACTTGTCAATCAGTTGTCTCCAACCAGGGACAACTTGGTCCCCCAGGGGACATTTGCCAACATCTAAGGACATTTGTGGTTATCGCAAACTGTGGGGAAGGGATGTCATCTCATAGGTAGAGGCTACGGACTCTATTAAACACCCTACGATACACAGGAACGGCCCCTCACACCAAAGAACTACCCAGCCCAATGTGTTAATAACGCCGCGGTGAAGAGCCTGGCGGGGAGCCAAGGACATACTACAGCCTTCTTTGGGAAATCTGGGGAAAAGGCAAATGGCCAAAGGGGGTGGTCTCATCAAATAGCTGACTCAACTGAACTGACATAATTAAATAAATTCCACGTGCTGAAATACTATGCAGTCTGTAAAAGGAACCTGCAGACCTGTATACATGGATATGCGATCCTGGAAAGACCCTTAAAATATATTGTTGAGGGGGGGATGGCGTGAGGATCATGGTACCGAGCAAGACTCCTGCATGGGCCCGTTTGTGTCTTAAGAAAAAAAAAAAAAAGCCATTCCTGCCTAGGGTGACAAAAGCAGAGACTGTGTGAATGAAGAGTCACACTGGTCACTGCAGGGACCTCTGGGAAGGAGAACTAAGACTTTGATTTACTTAAGGTCCTTTTGAAACTGCATAAATTCTTTCTTCCTTTTTTTTTAAAGAGGTGCATTTTTTTTTAATTTTTAATGTTTATTTATTCTTGAGGAAGAGAGAGAGAGATGGAGTGTGAGCGGGGGAGGGGCAGAGACAGAGGGAGACACAGAATCTGAAGCAGGCTCCAGGCTCCGAGCCGTCAGCACAGAGCCGGACACGGGGCTCGAACTTGTAGACCACGAGATCATGACCTGAGCCGAAGTGGCCGCCCAACCGAGCCACCCAAGCGCCCCAAGCATCCAACTCTTGATCTCAGCCCAGGTCTTGATCTCAGGGTCTTGAGTTCAAGCCCCACGTTGGGCTCCATGCTGGGCGTGAAGCCTACTTAAAACAAAAAAACAAATAGCGTTCGCTAGGGGGTAAGAAGCAGGAAAGACAAAAGTAAAACAGGAAGGGAGTCCCAGGGCGGGCCAGAGGGCCATGGACAGCCACGCTGGGATGGTGACAGGTGAGTGCAGACCTCAAGGAATGAAGACCAACCCCATGGACCTTCGGAATGTACCAGAAAGTCTACCGGAGGGAGATGGCCTGAGGGTGGACAGGGAAGGCTGAGGGGCTGGAGACCATTCCTCAGTCTCTGCACTTTGAGAGGCCCGGGGTGGTGGGGGAGTCTCCTCCTCCTCCACCTCGCCCTGGGGGGCGCACTCATCACGTGAGAGGGAAGAACCACCTGTACTATTTGGTATTTTCCTCTCTCCCATCTTGTCCAGTGCGCGTGGTTGGATCGGCTTATGCTAAAGACAGATATGACAGACGCTAATGCCACACTCGCTTCAGGCACGGCCGTGGAGCCGCACAACAGACACCCGTCTCCTGAGTGCACACCCGGAAGAACTGAGCGCCTGTGTGGTCAGGAAAGCCCGAAACTGGAAATAACCCAAACCTCCGTCCACGGGGGGACGGACGGTAACTTATGGGACATTTGTACTATGGATTACGGCCCAGCAATGAAAAAGCCGGGATCATAGCTACACAGAACGACACAGGCAAATCTCACACACTGAACAGTGAGAAAAGATACCAGGCATGACAAAGCTCACTTTTATATAAAGTTCGAGAACGGGCAAAGCTAATCAACAATTGGGGACGCCTGGGGGGCTCAGTCAGTTGAGCGTCCGACTTCGGCTCAGGTCATGATCTCACGGTTCGTAAGTTCAAGCCCCACATTGCGCTCAGTGCTGTCAGCGTGGAGCCTGCTTGGGATTCTCTCTCCCTCTCTCTCTCCCCCTGCCCCTCCCTCGCTCACGCTCTCCTCTCTCTCAAAAATAAATGAAACATTGAGAAAACTAATGAATGGCTACCTTTGGGGAGTGGGCATTTACGGGAGGGGGACACAGGGCGGAGGGGGGGCTGCTGGGGCAGGAAACGCTGTCTTCACTTGGGTCATGGTTACACAGACGTGTTCGTGCACGAAATTGCATCACGACTGACAGGGAGGACGCACCCTTTACTGTATGTGAGTCACATACCTCACAAGAAAAGTCCTTTTTTAAAGACCGTAATAAATTACAGTTTAGAATTATAATAATTTCTGGATCGCAATAATAAATAGATCGTGATAAACACACGTAACAAACAGGGGTCCTCGGTAACCATTTGCTGAATGAGCGAGTGAGGACACGAATGAGCGCGCGCACGCGTGGACGGCTGAGATCCCAGCGCTCTCAGCACCCGCCGGGCAGGGGCCCTGGGCGTCTCTTTACGTCTAAAGCCTCCGCTTTCTTATCCCAAACGCTGAGCTCAGAATCATCAGCGGCAAGACTACTGCCCAGACTGACCGAGACGTGCGGGGAGAGCGGCCGTCTGACCGAGTCCCCCAGGCGCTACCCAGCTCAGGCACCTCCCACGCCCGCCCCACGCCGGCTCCCCTCTCCCCCTGGGCCAGGACCCCGGAGCCCCAAGGCCGGAAGGCAGCTTCCCAGAGAGTGAGGTCACACTGCGCAGCCAGGCCTGGGGAGCGCAGGGGCCCCCGCCGGGCACACAGAGGGCCTATTGAGGTGCTCCTGGAACTCCCCGGAGCCGCGGCCAAGACCGAGGCGGCGCCCGATCACTCAGCCGCTCGGCCTGACGCTCGGTGCCCGGGGTAGGGGCACGGGCCAGGGCCGCCGAGGGGGCAGCCAGAGGGGGCCGGGCTCCCGGGGGCACTCGGGAAGGGACTCTCGGCTGGCTGCGCGCCAGGAGGCCCGGCGGGGGAGAGGGCGGGACCACGGGATGGCCAAGGCTGCGAGGTGCAAGGCGGGGCGGTCGGCCAAGGGGGCGGGGCGGTCGGCCAAGGGGGCGGGGCGGTCGCACCTTGACGTTCTCTTCCGTGAGGCCCTTGTCCACGGGGTCCGCCACGTTCTGCCGGATGCGGTGCAGGAAGGCCTGGAGGAAGAGAAGCAGGGGAGGTGAGCGCCCAGGCCTCTGGTCTCCCCGGGGGGCCTCCGAGGAGGGCCCCGAGTTCACACGCCACCCAGGACGCGGGAGGTACCGCAGCCCGGTACTCGGGCTGGGAACAAGGAAAACTGCACCCAGCTTCCGCATGAAACACAGCGGAACGTCCCTCGCTCCCTCGCCCCCGTTCGGTCAGCAAACGTTCGTTTGCTGAGCACCCCCCCACACCAGGCCCGGTGCAGCAAACACCGCAAAGCAAGCCTTGCCCGTGGGGAGACACGCCCCCATCTGCTTCCTTACCCGCAGGTCTGTCTCCCTCAAACTGCAATCCGTTTCCCTTTTTTTTCCCTTTTTCAAAAATTTAACCTCTAGGGGCCCCTGGGAGGCTCAAGTCAGTTACGCCTCTGACCCTTGATGTCAGCTCAGGTCATGATCTCACCGGTTCATGAATTGGAGCCCCGCGCAGGGCTCTGTGCTCACCGTGCGGAGCCTGCTTGGGATTCTTTCTCCCCGCCCTCCCCTCCCACTCTCTCCCTCTCTTTCTTTCTCTCAAAATAAATAAACTTAAAGAAAATTTAACCTCTAAATAATAATACATTCACATGGTTCAAAAGTCAAAATATGACAAGTCTTTCTAGCACACACCAAGCCCTAAGACATCTAGTCCCTTGCCGCACCCCCCACCCACGGGAAGCGTGACTACCAGTGTCTTCGTATCCTTCCAGAGACACTTTATGCAAAACTAACAAACACAAATATACATATACACACACACATACATGTGTTCTTTTTTTTTTTTTAATGTTTACTTATTTTTGAAGGAGAGCGAGGCAGAGCATGAGCGGGGGAGGGGCAGAGAGAGAGGGAGACACAGAATCCGAAGCAAGCTCCAGGCTCCGAGCTACCAGCACTGAGCCCGATGCGAGGCTTGAACTCAAAAACTGTGAGATCATGACCTGAGCCAAAGTCAGAGGCTTAACCGACTGAGCCCCCCAGGCCCCCACACGTACACGTATTCGGATTTCCCCTCGTGCGCGCGGACACGGCACACCCAGGCAGTGCGCCACCCGCTCTCCCCACTTCACACTGTTCAGAGACCCTCGTGCCCCACACGGACAGCACCCTCGCCCTCTCCCACAGCCGCCCGGGATCCTGCTGCGTGGACGGGCGCAGCCATTCTGCCACTTGTTTCAGGGGCCAGAATAATCACTTCTCTCCTCCCTGACGTGCAGAAGACAAGGAGGGCAGGGGGGCGCTGGGGACTGGGGGGAGCTGGCCGGCACTCCCGTCAGAGGGGACGGCCGCGTCTCCCCTCCAAGGGCAGTCAGGTGGGAAGGTGCGGGCCCAGGAGCCCCAGGTGTCCGGGGATCTGTTTTCAGCAGAAGCCAGAAATTAAGAGTTTTAAAGCAAAGTCTCCCAGTTTTTAAATACTGGCAAAATATTGGTGGTTTTTGTGAGGAACTGGATTTTAGGAGTCAAGGGTGAAAGTGGGGCACCAGAACGGAGGGGTGCGGCCACGCTGATGAGAAATGACAGCAGCCTGACCCCTGAGTGGGTCGGACAGAGGGGGTGTGGGGGGTGGGAGAATCACCCACGACGACCACGGACTTGAGGGGGCTGGGAGACACAGCCGAGGGATACTGAGGCCCGTCCCCACCAGGCAAACTGCCCGGTCTGCTCCCCTCTAGGACTGGACCCAGGCGACCGGGCAACAGCGCCGTGACGTCCCCTGAGAAAATGACTTCGAGGTCCTGTCACTGCCACAGGGCCGTGATGAGCTGTGGTAGCCTGCCGGCTGCCCTCCCTGCCACAGCCAACTGCCGCGTGGGGACTCCGCCAGCGGGGCCTGGGCGAGTGCTGGAGCCCCCACCACGGGGCCGCTGCAGGTTAATTGGAGTGTGATCGCATGGCCATCTCCCAAAGGACATCGGTGGCCGGTGCGGGGCGCGGGCCACCTGCAGATTCAAGTCCCCCAGGAGATGGTGCACCGACGGCTCACACGGCGGCGGGTCGCAGGGAGGAAAGTCAGGGACAGAGCAAGGCAGCCTCAACCAGTCCTCCCGGCGTGTCTACACCCCCGCCTGGACTCGTCGCCGGAGCCGCCTCCGCCTGGATGCCGGGGGGGGGGGAGGGGGGGGGAGGGGGCACCCGGAGCCTAGCTCCTGATCCTCCCTCCAAACCCACACCGCCCAGGCTCTTCCCCGCCCCAGTAACAGCACCCCTGCCTGCCGAGGGCTCCCGTCCAAACCCCCCAACTGTCCCTGTCACCCTCGACCCCTCTCGTTCCCTGGGGTCCCCCAGCCCCGCCTTCTCTCCATCAGCAAACGCCTGCGGCGTCGCCTTCAACGGGTATTAAAAATGCCAACCTCTTCTCCCCACATCCACGGCCACCCCTGGACTAAGGCAGTCACCTCCTCCCTGCTCCCCCTCATTGCCCCCCGAGTCCCTTCTCCACACACAGCCAGAGGCATCCGATTAAATATGTAAATCAGATGCCAATCCACAGCTTAAAATTCTCCACGGCTTCCCCCTCCACTTAAAAAAAAAAACCACCCAAATCCTTCCACAGCCCGTAAGGCCCCCATGTCTTCTTCTAGGTCATCTCTCTGGCCACACCTTCAAGCTCTCCATCACCCCACGCCTTGATAATCTTCAGCCTCACTATCATTCTATTTGTTCCACCTGCCAGGAGACATTCCTGCCTCAGGACCTTTGCACATGTGGTTCCTACTAGCAGGGTCTTCTCTCAAGCTCTGCCACGGGCCAACTCCTTCTCACCCATCAGGCCTTAGCCCAAATGTCACCTCCTCCAAGAAGCCCTCCTTATCTGCATACACTTCCCACCTTCCCATCTTCCATTAGAAGTCCATTTGACAGATGAAAAGAGTGAGGTGAGGCAATCTATACCAGCTCCTAAGGCAAAGGCCAAGATCAGAAGGGACTATGGCTGGGATGAAACCTTTACCCCCATCCAACAACGGAGGCCAGGCTTGGAAACCGACAGTTTGGGTTTAAACCACAGAGCCTCCTCCTTCCTGCTGTGTAACCTCAGGAAAATGCATTACCCTCTCAGAGTCTCAGTTTACTATTGGGACTCACAGCAACACTGTCCTACCTTTCAGAATGTAATAGGATTAAGTGAATGGAAGCTCCCCGAGGGCAGGGAGTGCAGTGCCTCTCTTGAGGCAGCTGTGTCTCCGCAAGCACTCAAAGAGCAAAGGAAGGGATGGAATGCCCCTCGACTCGAGCCACTTGGTACCCGCTAGAAGCCTGCGGGCCTTTCCTTTTCAAGAACAACAGGGACAGGGGACAGGAGTTCCTAGGGGGTACTTCAGCAGGGCCATGCCGCTGCCGGGAAGGCCGGCCTCCAGCCTCCTGAGACTGGAGGGACACAAAGGCACGCTGGCCCAGCACCGCCGGGGAACAGCAGGAAGCTGGGAGTGCTGGCCTAGATTGGGCTTCCTGTCCTGGTTTCTCCGCACAAGCAAAGCCACCAGCATTGTGCTGGGACAATGAGGGGCTCGGGCCACCCACAGAGCTGCCGCAGACAGGGCGTGAGGGGCACAAAAGGCAGCTGGTGACCCGGAAAGAATGGGTGGGCAGGGGCTCTGGGCCCGGCCCTTGCTGCCCAAGGCACGATCGGTCTTTCCAGGCTGTGCCAATGCCCTCTGTGCCGGCAGGGTGGTCAGAGGGACCCTCGGGGGCGACTCCTTGTCCAGCGACAGCTCTGGAACATTCAGCCAGAAGCGGCTCTGTCTTGGGAACCTCCCTCAGGGACGAGGCCATTCTCGGGATTCCCAGGGCTGCCTGAGTCTCCGCTCCAGCCCCGCGATCTCCGCCGTCCATGCTATGCCCGCGCCACGCCGCTGCCCGGGCCCCTGCCCCCACATCTGCCCCAGTACCCTTCTGCTTTCATTTCTTTTTAATGTTCATTTATTTTTAAGAGAGAGAGAGAAAGACAGTGGGTGAGCAGGGGAGGGGCAGAGAGAGAGGGAGACACAGAATCCGAAGCAGGCTCCAGGCTCCGAGCTGTCAGCACAGAGCCCGACGCGGGGCTTGAACCCACAGACCACGAGATCATGACCTGAGCTGAAGTCGGACGCTCACCCGACGGAGCCCCCCAGGCGCCCCTCCCCGTCTTCTGCTTTTTGATGCCGATGTAGAAAAGGACTAGAGAAAAATCTAACAACAGCCACAAACCCAGATTTGGCGTATCTCAGCATTACCCCAAATCTGCTTTAAACCATTTTCTAAAAGAAATGCCAGAAGAGGTAGACTGGCGAGGGGCACACGGGGGCCCTGGGAGGTGGGGTGTACCCCGGTCCCCCAAGGTACAGTGTGCAAGTCCCCCCAGGTGCTTACCCAGGTGTGGAATGGTTGGCCACAGGTTACAGATACGTTCATGCCAAATGGCTCTCCGAGGCGACTGTACCCACATACGCTCCGGCCAGCAGCAGGGGAGTCCCCCCGACTCCACACCCAGAACGAGGCCCTGCAGGCCCTCCTTCTCTCATGCAGCAAACAAGTGCCGAGACCCCCGCGGTCCCCTCCTAAGTTCGTTTCAGGCCCCACCACCGGCTCTCACAGGTAGGTGTTTTGGTCCCATTCTACAGACGAGAAAAACTAAGGCCCAGAGGGTGAGTGACCTAACAGAAATCGACAGGGCCAAAACTGACCCCAGGACTGTCTGACCCCCGACTTGCTGCTCAGAGGGGACCAGAGAGACTGCTCGCCGGGCCCAAGCGTCTCCACGGCCCCCAGGGCTCCGGACCGAGCGGGCAGCCACGGCGTGAGTGATTAGCGGTGCAGCTGTGGGAAGGGCAGGGGAGGGAGGGCTGCGGGTTTGCCCTCCCCGGCAAGCTCCTCCGGAACCAGGGAAACCAGGCAGCACGGGAGACGCCGGTCTGCGGGCAAGCGAAACGCTGCTGGTAAAACGCAGCTCAGAACCAGGGCCCCTGATGCCAGGCCGGCCCCGTCCGTCCTCAGAGGGGCGGCTCCCAACTCGGAGTGGTTCTGCCCTCCGGAAGAGAGGATGGTGTCTCCAGACACCTGGGCTTGTCACAGCCGGGGACGGGAGTGCTCTGGGCAGAGATCGAGGACACCGCGAAGGGTCCTGCCGCGCCCAGGACGCGCACCACGGGGACAGGTCTGGCCCCAAACGTCAGCAGGGCCAAGGACAAGAGGCCCTGCCTTAGAAGAGGCTCTTGCGAAGACCCTTAAAGACAAGACGCTGCAGGGTGAGGGCCCCCCCACTCAGCTGGGGGGGTCTCCTCTTAGACCCGCGGAAAGGGGGGTCTTGCCACACTGCCCGTCACCACCTGAACCCTGTCACCCTCCCCAGAGCCCATCACTGCTGGCTGCGGTCTTATCGATGGAGTTATGAATGGATCTCACTGTCTGGTAACGTCCCCCCTGCAGAGCGTGAGCCGGCTCGGGTCAGAAGGCGGCTTCATTCACCGCTGTCCCCTTAGCACACGGCGGGTGCTCAGCGGAGGTGTGGGGGTGAGGCGGGAGACAGGGAGAGAAGCCGAGGAAGCGGGTCCAAAAGAGGCTCCGGAAGTAACCTGCTACAGAATCGGCAGTATGTCAGTAATAACAGTAGCCGTAAGAATACTAATATATTTGCTGTTTTTTTTATTATGAACATCCCTTCCGTCTTTGGGCTGTCGGGTGCCCGGTGCTGCGATAAGTGCTTTCTTTCATCCTGTCATAGGAGGTAGGTGCAAACTGTGCCCATTTTGCAGAGGAGGGAACTGAGGCCCGGCGAGCAGTAAGGAGCTGACCCGAAGCCACAGAGCCGGCAAGGAGCAGAGCCAGGCCTCCAGCCCGGGTGGTGTGGTCTGGTGACGAGTCCCCACCCCACCCCCGGCACACGTCGTCAGTGAGTGACTGCAGACGACAAACCACTCAGGAGCACAGCAGGCGGCAGCTGCCCCTCGGGCGCCTCTGGGGAGCTGCCGTCTGTCTGCAACCTGCCGCCGCGGCCTGGGGAGACGGGTCCCTCCCGGGAGAGAAAAAGGATAGAAGGAGGCCTCCGAGTCGCTCTCTGAGACTGACGCCCGCAACCTGATCGTAGAGGGGAGGGGGCCCAGCCGACCCCGAGGACAGCCCCGCCCGTGGCCGGGGTGACCTCACCAGACAGATGGCGAAACGTGAGAGGGCCAGGGGACCCGCCAGACGTGAGGGGAGGTGGGGGTGGGGCAGCCGCGGGGCTCCAGCAGGGACAGAGGAAAGGGGGGCCCAGGCCCACCACAGGCTCTGGGAGGCCGGGGTCCAGGGAAGCAGAGGGTCACCAAAGAGCAGGGGCCTTGAATCCAAGCAATAGTGACAAAACAGTAATAATAACAGTGGGGTGGGGGGTGCACGGCCTGCTCCAAACAGCCCCACGCAGGCCGGAGTCTGGGGAGACCCCTCGCATGCCCACCGACTCTTTCGAGTGCCGGAATCCTACGCTCTAGCCACACAAGCTCCGGACAGGTGTGCCGCGGCGGAGAACAAACCTCGCACGTGACACTGAGGTGTAACTTCAAGATCCGATGTCGAAGTCTATCGCTTAGGGTTTCAGTTAAACAAACTGTCCCTCTCAACGCAGGACGATCGTGCTAGAAATGGTTTACAGAAGTCCGTTTAATGGTATGGATCAGACTATGGATGTATCCCTAAATGTGGGGGGGGGCGGGTTACAGAATACATAAAATATAATCTCATTTCGGTTAGATAAAGTGTCGCTACATAAGCATAGACAAAGGAAGTGTGGAAGGAAATGCCCTGAACTGTGTGAGAACAAGGCCACGGTTACCGACCGTCCTGCAATGTCTGGTCTCTCGTTTTCCTCTAGAAGCACGACTCAAGACTTTAGAACAGAGACCGTATTTCCCGGCTTCCCTTACCGCCAGCGGGCCAGTGGGCTGCAAGTGGGTGTATCACGTACAACATCTTCAGAGTATCCTTGGGGGCGAGGACAGGTGGGGATTCTTTTCTGCTGCTTCTCCTGCCTGCTGATTGGATGGCCAATGTGATGCCTGGAGGTCAAGCAGCTGCCTTGTACCACGAAGCGAAAATCGTACTGAAGAAGATGGGCCAACGACAGAGAAGCTCATGTCCCTACTGACAGAGGAGCCCACGCTCGTGCCCTGGGCGGCCTATCATTCAGTAAGAAAGAAACTTCCATCTCATTTAAGGCACTCTTATTTGCGGTTATCGCTAGCCATGGAACTTAGTTCTGAGAGAGGAATTATAAGTGATTTGATTTTCTTCTTTCTTCATTTCTGTTTTTTTCCCCAATTGCCAAAACAAGCATGCTCTTTTCAAATCAAAAGTCATTCTGTAACATAAACGAATGTTTTGTCCTTCCTTTTCTTTTTTTGGACAGGAGAGGCAGCTACACAAAGCAGGCCCTCCTGCCTACCCAAGCGATCATTTCTTCAGCATCCAGGAGGCTAGTCTGCTTTCTCCTCCTGGAGGGCGTGTGTGCCTCCACGTGGACAGGGCAGGGCCTGCCAGCCGAGAGCAGGAGCCGAGCAAATATGACATGAGAAGGCACTGCTTCCGTGGGGCCTCTGAGCGGCCCGCCCCTCCTCCTCCACGTGGACTCTGGAAACCGCAGCCCCCGCCCCTGAGCCCACATCTCGGCCTGGCGCGGAGGAGAGAGTGCGGGCGAGCCGGCAGGTGCCCGACGGCCGGTCCGTCTGTGCTTGGGAACGAGCCCACGGAACGCGCCGTGTGGACGCCCGGCTTAGGGAAGAGGCAGGCGCGTGGGGCTGCGGGCCCGGGTGAAGGTCCTCACCTGGCAGGGCGCTCACGTGAGGATTGCACAACACGGTGTCAACGGCCCAGCCGGGAGCCTGTCCCCGCCCCCCCCCCACACCGGGAGCACCCAGCACCCAGCTTGGCATCGGGTTCAGAGGAGGCGCCCAGTAAGTGCTCCGCAAATGACCTTGGAGAGGGGCGGACACTTCTAATTCCCTCTAAACAAGCGCAGGCCCCTCCCGCCGCCTCCCGAGCAGACGGGGCGCTGATTCTCAGACCGTCAAAACCGCTGGGGACCTCAAAACGCTCTGAGTATCAGCTCCGAATACAAAGGGAAAACTGCGCAGCCAAGTGAAGAAATCCCGATCTGAAGGTCTACGGAGCAAAGCCTACGTCTCCACGCCCGGCACCAGCGCGCCACGCTCGGGGCTGCGCGCAGACGGCACAGCGGCGTGGGCTGTGGGCACATCCGGGAAGGCCGGCTGCGGCGGGGGTCTTAGGCTGGGCCCCAGAGCTCACCCCAGGACCAGGGTTTGAGGATTTGAGGGCGAGGAGTCAGTCCGGGAGGTGCCCCAGCAAATGCAGGCAGGGGAGGGGAGAAGCGGGGGCCCGGGAAGGGGGGGCAGCCGGTTCGGGGCAGGAGACAGAGCGGGTGGCCAGGCCAGGAGACAGGGGCTTGGTCCCTCCGAGGCCCCCTGAGAGCCAGCGTGGAACAGGTGTCTCTGAGTGATCTGGGGCAGAGGGGGTGGCAAGGGAGCCGGGGCGTCCACGCACCGACCCTTCCTAGACCGCCCCGGGGACGAGGTGTGAAATCCCTGGGCACTTCGGTCGGCCGTAAGGGCCAAAGCTGCTCCGGTGCCCGGAGCTGCAGGGGCCGGCGGCGGGGCCGACGGGGCGCCCCCGGAAGGGGCTGGAGCCAACGCGGCGGCCCTGGAGCTGCACTAGGGCCCTGCGGAGGGCCCAGAGGAAACGCCTGGAAGGCAGCCTTTGAAGAACGAAGGCCCGCGGGCCGGCGGACAGAGGCCCTTCCGGGGCAGACTGACAGTCCCCGGTCTGCACCAGGACAGCCTTCCTGGTTGTTCAGACACTGAAACACTTCGGTGATGGGCAAAATCTCGAAGGGGGGTTGGGGGGGCTCAAGTTGGAGGAGCAGATGGGGCCCAGTCAGACCCAGAGGCCGGGCAGCATCGTGGCCGGGCAGCCACCCACACTCCTCCTTGAGGCCACAGACTGCGTCCCCAGGGCTCTCTCTGCCACCCCCCCAGCCTCGCCACGTTTGAAAGCCTTCTCTGCTCTCTGAAACTCTCCCTTCTCAAATGCTAGAAGGGTCAGATCTCTGGGGAAGCGGTGTATAAAAGTGGCTGAGGGGGCACCTGGGTGGCTCAGTAGGATGAGCAGCCGACTTTGGCTCAGGTCATGATCTCACGGTCCTTGAGTTCGAGCCCCGCATCAGGCTCTGTGCTGACAGCTCAGGGCCTGGAGCCTGCTTCGGATTCTGTGTCTCCCTCTCTCTCTCTCTGCCTCTCTCCCACCCACGCTCTGTCTCTCTCTGTCTCAAAAATAAAAAAATAAACATTAAAAAAAAAGTGGCTGAGGCGCCAAGGTTGGAACCAGCTGCCCGATTCGTGATTCAGGCCCCGCCTTTGCCAGCTACTGCTGTGTGACCTCCGCCAGCGACTCCACCTCTCTGTGCCTCATCTGTAACACGAACGGGAATAAGAAAGCTCCTGACGTCGCAGGCTACGGTGGGGCTAAGGTGAAATACTGCCGGCAACGCGCTCAGGGGAGTTGGCCTAAACCTCAGCTCTGCCACTGACGAGTTGCGCCACCTTAGACAAATCACTTAATCCTCTCTGCCTCAGTTTCCTCCTCTGTAAAATGGGGATGAAATGAGTACAGAGAGTATCATCCTATAATTAGGGCTATAGGAGCTAACACGTAGGACGAGCACTCTGAGTGATACCGGGTACGCAGGGAACAGTCAGGGTGTCTGCTGGGAGCCCGAGCCCTGGAGCCGTAGATAGATACGAACCCACTGTGGTTCCTACAGAAACTTCTGGAATTGGATCAGCCCCCTTTATAGAGCTCCGGGGACTTTTACCCTTGCCCTCCGTTATTTTCACCGAGGAGAGGTACTCGCTCTTTGCCGTCCTAGAAGCGGTTCCGCTACTGCCTCCACTCCGGCGTGCCGCCACACCCGCAGCAGCACCAGCACGCCTCGCCGTGCTGCTCGGGCGCCGGCGACCGCATGGCTCCATGAGTCACCACGCCTCGCCGTTTCCGCGTCTGCAGACGGGGGCAGCTCAGGTTTAAGCAAGCTGATGCAGGTAGAACCCCTGTAACGACGAAGGCTTCCTGGAAGAAGTGGCAGTGTGTGTGGGGGAGGGCTGGGCTACACAAGGAGACAGGAAATAGGTTCTGACTGTATTTGCAGGGGAGGAAGCCACCCCGACCAGGGCTACCCGGGGCCTGTGTGCACCAGGCCCAGAGCCGGGCGTGGAGACCCACAAGGTGCGACCCCGCCACGGGGGGTCCACTCCTCCCGCGTTCACCCGTGTATCCAGCACTTACTGCACGCCCGCCGTACACCGGGCAGGAACCGTGCCGGGAGCCAACGGCGCAGCCGTGACCGAATGAGGCAGGTCGTTCTCTGCCCTCATGGAGCAGCGGCAAGACCAGCCACACCTCGGTTTTCAAGTGGGAAGGCAGCTAGGGACGGGGCGCTATGAACAAGAATAAAGCCGCACGAGGAAACGCAGGAGGGATGGGGTCAGGGAGCTACCTCACAGTCGCGGTCAGGGAAAGCCTTTCTGCTGAGACGGCACCTGCAGAGGTCCTCAGGGACAGAGGTGAGACAGCAGCTTTCAAGGCAGGGGGACCTGTCGGTGCAAAGGCCCTGAGGCGCATTCGGGCTTCCCAAGGCCGACCCTACTACAGTGTCTGTCCCTACTCCTGCCCCGTTGTCCCCATGGCACCTGTCACCGTGGAGGTCACGCGCGTCCATTTACCAGTCTACGGCGCGTCTAGCTGCGCCTGGCTGTCAGGGCCAGGAAGGCGGTGCTGTCTGTCTGTCTGTCTAGGCACGACCGTTCCCCCAGAGCCTAGGACGGGGCCTGTCGCATGGAAGATCCTGTGTGTCTAGCTGATTAATCACCTATCACCTGGAAGAGGCTCCCCTCGCCCCCAGTCTCGTTTCCAGCCCCGAGAAAAGGGGCCCAGTTCTCGCCCAGCCTCACTCCATCCCCCACCACGGACGATGCGAGGCTGAAGCAACCTTCAGGGAACAGGGCTGATGCAACGGGGGGGCGGGGGGGGGGCACGGAGGGAAGCCGCCACCGTTCCCATACGCACCCCCACCCTGGGGGCCTCTTCCCTGAACCCCCTGACGACCTGCATTCTTTCAACAGAAGCTCATGTGGGGCCTCCTCCGTGCTATCGAGCTGACACTCCCTCTCAAACGGGTGGCTCACGGGCGCGTTTCATGGGACCGGCAGTGCGCGTGGAGGAACTTCGGGCCCGGGTTTGAGTATCGGATTTCCCATGAAAATCCCTGCTCCGAGCTTCTCCCGGAAGAGCTGAGCCCAGGTCTCCAGGCCCCGCAGGGGGGCCCGGCGACTCCCGTCCTTCCCCGGGGCGGGGGCTGCGGCTCTCCGCGGCCCACCTGCTGCGTCCGCTCCTCCTCCTGCCTGCGCGATCCCAGCGCCAGACACGGGCCCGGCCGCTCGGAGCCCACTGTCCCCACGCCCCCGCCCAGGCCGGGCATCGCCGACGGAGCACAATCTCTTGCCTGCCGCGTCTCTTCTACGCTGTTCGGCACTTCTCTTCCCTCGTTCTCCTCCCCTAGACCTATAACGAGGTCTGAGGTCCTCCCAAGGCTAACCCCCCCCTTTCTCCCCCTCCTTCGGGCCCCTCAGCTTTGGGGCCTGAGGAACGGGCTCATCAGAGCGGGATTACAGCAGAACTTCTCAAGCTTAGTACCACTGACACTTGAGCAGAGAATTCTCTGTTGTGGAGGCCAGAACCCTGGCCTCTCCCCACTAGATATCAGAACCAACCCTGCCCTCGGCCGTGACGACAAGAAATGCCCAACATCCCCCAGGGGATAAGGCATCTCCGGGTGAGAGCCGCTGTGTCATGTCACAGTGAGGAAAATGGGCTCCGTCACTCACCAGCCGCAGGACCCTGGGCGGCCTCTCTGTGTCTCGGGGTCTCTCTCTGTGAAATGGGGATACAAAAATAGTACCCGACTATTGATGGGTATGGAGTTTCTTTTTGGGGTGCTGAAAACGTCCTTAAATGAGATGGTGGTGATGGGTGCACAACTCTGTGATTTACTAAAAACCAGTGTGTTGTCCACATCAGGTGGGTGAATTGTATGGTGCGTGAACTGTGTATCAATAAGCTGTTACACACGCGCGCACACACACACGCACACGCACGCACACGCGCACGCACAGACACACACGCACACGCACAGGCGCGCAAGGCATCCACCTTGAGGCGCCGAGAGGAAGTGTGTCACAGAACACGACACGAGCCTCAGCCCTTATTAGCAGCAGCAGCCACGCTGGTGAGGGGCCAAAGTGACCACGCCGGTGGTGGCTGGGAACGGACTCCGCCTCGGGTGGTATTTCCCGGCTGGAATGTCCCAGACAAAGCAAACCAAGTCACTCGGGGCCCCAGGATGCCGGGCGGGGCTGCCGGGATGTCCTGGGGTCCCTGTGCCCGTCTCCGGCAGGACAATGGGTGGAATGTGGTCTCCTCTCCACGGGGGCTGACACTTGACATCTGAAGACAATGACTTTCAAGAGGTTTTGTTTTTTCCTCGGTGTGGCCTTTTTTTCCTTCTCCCCAAACAATCGTTCGAGGGGCCGGTGAGGGAGCCGCACTCCCCTCCCCCCAGCTTGGGAAGGATTGTGTTTGGAGAGTCGGGGAAACAATGCACAAAAGTGAGAGACTGTAAAAATAGCGGCGCTCGGGAGCGGCCAGGGGCGGGGGCTCGCGCAGAGGCTTCCTCCGGTTTGTTTTTCCCAGCGCCCGCTCGGACGCGGAGCGCAGGTGCAGGAGTGGCGGCCGACAGCGGGGCCGACCCCGGGGGCACGGACACTTGATCCTCGGACGCGGTTCGAGGGTGTAATTTAGGGAGCGTCGGCCCCGTTCCCACTGCTTCCCACACGCCGCCGCGTCCCAGACCGCTTCGCCCCCGTCTGCAGAAGAGGAGACCGAGGTTCTCAGTGGATAGAGCGCCAACCCGCCACATACGGCCGGGGGGAGAGAGCGGGAAGCCGACCCCTGGGCCCTCGGAGTCCAGCCTCCGCCCCGCCGCCACACGCTGACCTCGTCTTGTGCTCCCAGACTACCCCCCCACGTCCGGCTCCTGACGGGGCCACTTCTCTGAAGCTGTCCCCATCGCCACCTGCTCGACGAGGGCACCGTCCGGCACGGCTTCCGGCCTTCCACGCCCAGGACGGGAAGGAGGGGAGACCTCGCAAAGGGAGCCTGCAAAGGCCACGGGATTGCGAGGCCCCACCAGCCCTTGGCCACCGCGGTCAATGCACAACGGCCCCCCAGAGACCTCCGCGTCTCAACCCCGAACCTGTGGACGGTGACCCTGCACGGTAAACCGGATTCTGCGGGTGTGATTAAGCTACCGATCTCGAGACGGGGAAGTGATCCCAGACCCTGTGGAAAGAGGGAGGCGGGAGAGAGCGTCTGAAAGACTCCGCCTGCCGACTGCGGGCCTTGGGGATGGAAGGGGCCAGGAACCAGGGAACGCAGACGGCCAGGCAAGCACAGACGTCCAGGCTCCCCGGAGCCTCCACGGGCACACGGCCCTGCCGAGAACTTGATGTCGGCCCCGCGAGTCCCACTTCCGACTTCGGACCCCCAGAAATCGGAGCTCAAAAATCTATGTCCTTTTGAGCCACCATGTTTGTGGCAATTTTGTTCCAACACCAAAAGGAAACAAACGTAACCGCCTAGCTGGACAGAAAACTTACCCTCCAGGCGCCTCCACTGAGGGCTGACCCAATCCTAACGCCTCATCGCTAACGGTTAGGAATACACAACAGACGGTATTACACGATACGGCCCCCGGTCTCCTACGCTACTTACTGGTGTTGTCATCAGTACGCTGTGAAAAGCCTTCTTTCTCCACCAGTCACGGCCTCGATGAGCAAATACCCATCAAGGACCGGTGGTCTGATGACAACAATTGTTATTATACTTACAGTAGTACACACCACCCTTAACCACCCAACTGTGTTCGGTTCCTGAGTTTAGAGAGCTGAGGGAAGCCTCGGGACACCAAGGGGTCTGAACCGGAGAGGCTCTGCTTCCAGCGCGGCAGGGGACCCAGGCACAAGCTTCCCCACGGACCAAGGGCTGGTCGTACACCAGCGTCGGGGGCGCGACCGCGCCATCCCTGATTCCTAGACAAGGAAGTGCAGTAACTGTCATCTGCTCAAGGTCACGCAGGCAGGAAAGGCTGGAGCCTTTCCGGGCTCCAGAATCGAGGCCTTCCCTGGGACTGTTTTGCCCCTTGAGTTCAGAAGTTGGGAGCGTTTCCTGGCGTAGGGGAGTAGCGTGGCCTGGCGGGATGACCAGGGAAACCACTTAAACATCCCGGCTGAAATGACAACAAGAGCCCAAATGTCCATCGACTGACGAATGGATTAAGATGTGGGATAAAGGGGCACCCGGGGGGCTCGGTCGGTTACATGCCGACTCAGCTCAGGTCATGATCTCGCGGTTCGTGAGTTCAAGCCCCACGTCGGGTCTCTCTCTGCCCCACTCGTGCTCTGTCTCTCTCTCTCTCTCTCTCTCAAAAATAAATAAACATTGAATTTTTTTCTTTTTTAAAGAAGACGTGGTACACGTACACAAAGGAATACTACCAGGCAATGAAAAAGAATGAAATCTTGCACTTTGCGACAACGTGGATGGAACTGGAGGGCATATGCTGAGCGAAAGGAGTCCAAAGGCACAGATGTCACGTGATTTCACTCAGTGGAATGCGAGAAGCAGCAGGTGATTGCAGGAAACAGAAGGAAAACTAAGATGTGAGGAGAGAGGGAGGCGACCCGTTAAGAGACTCTACAACACACGGGACAATCTGATGGGGGGTGGGGGTGGGGAAACGGGGGATGGGCACGGAGGAGGGCCCCTGTTGGGACGAGCACCGGGCGCTGTCGTATGTAAGTATGTAAGTGGCGAATCGCTGGGTTCTGCCCCTGAGGCCAAGACCACACTGGATCTGAACTAACTTGAGAATAAAAAACACGCATATGAAAAAAAGAATTGACATCCCTGGCCGGAGTGACAAGAGACAAGCCACAAAGGGGTCCCGACAAACTGCAAATGCAGTCACCCTCTGACAGCGCCGCCATGCCCGTCGATGGCGCGCCGCTGCTCTGAGAAGGACAACCAAAGAGGGGGCCCCAGCCCCACCGTCGCCGCCGAGGTGAGCGGCAGCCGGCCCGGCCTTCAGGCTCTTTGGGTTGTTCTGAAAACATACCAAGCCTGCTCCTGCCCCTGGGCCTTTGCACGTGCTGTTCCCGCTGACCTCCAACACTCAACTCTCCCTTCACCTGGTTAACAGTGCGTCCCCCCTGGCCCCCACCCCACCCCCGAAAAGGGCACAGCCTCCACGGGCTCCGGTAGCACCACCGCAGCTGTGACGCAACCTTGATCTTGAGATTACTCACTTAACGACCTGTCCCCCTCACCGAACAGAGAGCCCCTGGAGGTCTTACCTAGACGCACTTTTATTCCTGTTTCATTCACAGTTTTAGGCCGAACGAATGGATAGAGAAAGAAACGAAACGGCCCCTTCCCGGGAACTCAGTCCGCTCCCCCATGTGACAGTAGGAACAGCAGCACCGAGCTCGAGGCTCGCTCTGAGTGCTACGAAAGATGACGCACACTAGCTAGGTGATTCGGGGAGACTGACTCCTCTTTGGGCCTCAGTTTCCCCCTCTGCACAATGGGTACGACACGGTGTCCCCTGCTCAGGACCGGCTGGCTTCGTTTCCAAATGTGGCACTACCACCAGCTCGCGGTGTGACTCTGGGGAAGCCACCCCCACACTCCGTCCTAGTCCCTCTTCTGTGAAACGGGGGCGGCAGGGGGCAGCCGACAGGACCCCCAGCTCCAGCGCCGCGGGACCAGGTCCACTCGCGCCGGCCACCCCCGCCCCACCACCGTCCAGCCAGACCAGCCCCACCGCAGAGTGACAGGCACCAGAGATTCCGCAAGTGAGTCTTTCCACTCAACCGTGACCCGGGGGCCCCCGGGTGGGAGGGGGCGGGGGAGGCTCTGGTCCCCGTCCCCACCTACCAGCTGGGGAAGGCGCAAGAGTGTAAACCTCAGTTTCCTCTTCTGTAAACGGAGATTCAAACACCTACCTCAGAAGATAAAACAGATAACGAGCCTCAACTTCAGTGTCACACCAGAATGAGGTCTGACGAAATGCCACCATTTACTGTTACCATCGCTGATATTATATTTATCTGTGAGCGCGCTATGATAAAAGAAAACCTTAGCCCCAACACACGGACCACACACTGTTGTCCCTGACATTTCCCCAAAACTGAGTGTCTCACTCCCCTTCAGCCATACTGACTAGTCTGCCCTTTCCTAAGACATACTAGGCTTATTCCGACCTCAGGGCCTTTGCATGTGCTGCTCCCTGGCTTTTTTTTTTTTTTCCTCCAGATCTTTACAGCACAGGACAGGTCAAACGTTGCCTCCTCAGAGAGCTTACCTCTGACCACCCTGGCTGCAGTCGCCTCCCTCAAACCCTACGCCCAGTCACACGCCACCACCGCAACCCTGCTTCAGTTCCCCGGAAAGCAGTTATCGCGATGCACACGTTATTTTGGGCACCAAACCGGCCAGTTTCCCGAGGGTGGGGATTTCTGTGTGTGTGTTCACTGCTATATCCGCAGCCTCAGAACGGGGGGAGGCCGAGAGAAGATGCCCACAAACAGCTTGTTAAAAGATGAAAGGAGGGAAGTGACGTAAGCCGCCAAGCGTCCTGTGTCTACCTCTGCAACACAGGACCAACAGGAGCCTGCACCGTAGGGCTCTTTCGAGGCTAAGAAAACATTACCTGTAACACAAAGTGCTTGGCGCGGGGACAGGAACACGACAAAGGCCCCCCTTTTAAAAACCATCGATGCCCGTCAACAGGAGAAGGGCTGAGCAAATCGAGGCGTGTTCACACAATGCCCCACAACTCCGCGATCGGAAGAAAACGGACACACGCGCAGCGGCATGGACGGGTCCTCGACCCCTCGCCCGAGCCGAAGAAGCCGGACCCGGCAGGGCGCGTCCCGCGGGGCCCGCTCTACCAAACTCACCAGCCGACGAGACACGCCTCCAATAATGAGGTTACAGCAGCCGCTCCTTTTCGAACCCCAAAACCAAAAGTCGCTGCTACTTCTTGCCAGGGACTGACTGGCCAGGGGCCCGATGGGGCCTCCGGGGCCCGTGATGTTCTGATCTTCGCCTGGCCGCGACGCACAGGCGGAGTCGGGGAAACGGACGCTTCAGACGGGTGCACCTCACCAGGGGCGCCGGGGGGCTCAGCCGGGCGTCCAACCTCGGCGCGGGTCATGATCTCGCACTTTGTGGGTTCGAGCCCCGCGTCGGGCTCTGCGCTGACGGCTCGGAGCCTGGAGCCTGCTTCTGATTCTGCGTCTCCCTCTCTCTCTGCCCCTCCCCTGCTCACGCAGTGTCTCTGTCTCACACACAAAAATTAAAATTAAAAAAAAAAAAAAAAGGCGTGTGCACCTGACTGTGTGTAATTACAGTGCAATAAAAATTATTCCAGAAATTACTTTCAGCACAGTGCGGGCAACGGGATTGCTCCCGTCCAGCCGGTCCATCCGCTTGCCCACACACGGGTCTCCTAGGCCATGACGGCAAATACGCCCCCCCCGCCCAGTCTTTGGGCAGACCCTGGGGCCTCTCACTACCCACACGGCCCTGGCTTCTGGGGGACCCGCTGCCAACAAGACGAGCCGCCCTCCACACACGCCCCCTCCACCACTGCCCCCCGGCCTGGCTTCTGAGAAGACGCCAGAACAGGAAGTCTGCTCTGAGGTTCTGAGCAGAAAGGTCAGGGGCGGTAGTGCAGGGGAGGGGGAGGCAGGGGGGGCACCCCCGGGGGGCCCCCCCCACGGAATGAGACGCGGCTTGACTCCTGTCGGAGATGCTATCTGGGTGTGGGCGGGGGTCCCCGCCCACTGGAGGCACAAGAGAACCCAGAAACGCCAGCTCTAGACCGAGGGGAGGCTCCGGGAGCGGCAGCACGGGGCGCGCCCTGCACGTCACAGGCCATCGCGCCCCGCTGTTGCTGCCCTGCTTAAACCCCCAAGAGCAGCTACCACCCTCAGGACAAAACCACAGTCCTTCCTGCAGCTTTCGGGGCCTTACGCGTCTAGCGCCTGTCCCCTCTGGCTCCCCTCCCTCCCCTCGCCTCCCACACTAGCCCCTTTGGCCTTCCAGGGACACCCCCCCCAGCAGGCTCCTGCCACAGGACCTTTGTACTGGCTCTTACCTCTACCCGGACACTTGCTCCCTGGTAGCCACACAACTCCTTCAGGTCTTTATTCAAACAGCACCTCCTCAGTGAGGCCCACCCTGACCACCCTGCTTCAACCTGCCACATCCTTCCCAGTCCACCGTCACCTTGCTTTGCTTCTTTTTCCCCACAGCACTCAGCATCCACTAGCACTCCAAGCTTTTCTAATCCAATACCTTCATTGTCTCTCGTTGTTGTAAACCCAGTGGGGGTGAGGGGATTTTGTCTGTCTTTACTGCATTCCAGCACCTGGCACACAGTAGGTGCTCAATAAATTACTCATGGCTCGAAGAAGGTAAACCAGAGGCTTAGCATAGGATTTGCCTGCATCGTTCCAATTCTCTGTTATGAGTGTGTCTTAACTTGAAAAGTGAACAGCCGTGGGGCACCTGGGAGGCTCAGTCACGATCTCATCAGGATCGGGAGATCAGGCCCTGCATTGGGCTCCGCGCTGAGCGTGAAGCCTACTTGGGATTCCCTCTCTCTCTCCCTCTGCCCCTCTCCCCCATTTGTGCGCTCGCTCTCTAACAAATAAAAATCAACAAAAATTAAAATAAAAATTAATTAAGAAGAAGAATTTAAAAAGTAATAAAAAAATGAAAAGAAATCGGCTCTTAAATGCTTTGGGTTTTTTGGAGGGGGAGTGTTTGCTTATTTGTTTCTTAGACAGCATGTGCGCAGGGGAGAGGGGCGGGGGGAGAAGAGGGGAGAGAGAGAGACAGAGAGAGAGGGAGAATCTCAGGCGGGCTCCACACTCAGCACGGAGCCCAACACGGGGCTCGATCCCACCACCCTGGAATCACAACCTGGACCAAGATGAAGAGTCGGGCGCTCAGCCGACTGAGCCACCCCGGCGCCCCACAAATCCGGTTTTGAAAGCCAGGTGAAAGCCACCCCCGGGCCACTGGGTCTGAGGTCCAAACGGTGGGTACAAAAATGCCCTGAGAAGTTGTTCAAAAGACGCCTCTGGGGCGCGTGGGGGGCCTCAGTGGGTTAAGCGCCCAACTCTTGATTTCGGCTCAGGTTATGGTCTCACAGTTCGTGACTTCAAGCCCACGTCAGGCTCTGCACTGATTGGATTCTGTCTCTCTCTCTGCCCCTTCCTGGCTCACGCTGACTCTCTCTCTCTCAAAATAAATCGATAAACTTTACAAAAGACACATTTGCCCAGGAGGTACCCTAGGAAGTTCTGGGCCGATTTAAGAAGTCTGGGGAAAGCCAGGGAACCTGTGCCTTTGTTAAAGCTCCCGGACAACCCTGACGAGCGGAAGGGCCTGGGAAACTTGGAAACAGGGCGTGTAGTCAGGGAGGGCTGCTCAGAGGAGGAGGACAGCGAGGCTCCTGACAGACAGCCAAGATCGGGCTACGCCAGCCCCTGGGCCTGCTATTCCGAGGTCTCCAATCCAGCAGGATGTTAGGGGCCTGGGCAACTGCCTTTTTTTAGATGTTTATTTATTTTGAGAGAGAGAGCACGAGCGGGAGAGGGCTTTGGGGGAGGGGGGGGGACAGAGGGTCCGAAGTGGGCCCTGCACTGACAGCAGCGAGCCCGACGACCGGCTCGAACTCGTGAACCGTGAGGTCGTGACCCGAGCCGAAGTCGGACGCTCGACCCGCTGGGCCGCCCGGGCCCCCGGAGTCTGCATTTCTAAACCTGCTCCACGTCCAGTGCGACGCGCCCTGGGGTTTCGGAAGCACGAGTCCGGCCCTCCGGTCTCGACGTGGACCACCTTCCGCCAGAACACCGGAAATCGGGCTTTCCCGGCAGCACCCGCCGCGCCTACGTCACCTTGTCGCCATCGGGTCTGCGCCTGCGCCCGGGGCCGCGGGGGCTGCCGGAGCGGGCGCGGCTCCTCGACCTCCCCGCTTCCCCGCGTCGGGACTTCGGGCTTGTTGCAGGGCCGGGTTCTCCCTGTTGTGCTCTGCACCCGCCCCCCTGCCGGGATTTTTCTAGACTCCAGTTTCAAGGGCAGGGCCCCGCGGTCCCGGGGGGGGGCATCGTGTCCGGGAGGCTTCTGCTAAGCCGCTAAATGATTCACCAAAGGATTCGTACCAGCTCGCCGCCCCCGAACGACCCCGAAGGCGGCGCGGTTGAGCCTTCTCCGGCCTGCAGCCCAGCCCCGCCGGCCCACGGGGAGGAGGAACTGAGGCCCGGGAGCGAAACCTTCGAGGCGGATGCTCCTTGAGAACCGACTTGACCCCGGGCGGGGTCCTGTGCGTGGGGCGGGTGCCCACACGCGGGCGCGCCCTGAGCGCTCGGCAAGTGCGTTTCATTATGACTGTCACCTGCGTCTGATTTTCCTACGGGTTCGTCCGACCAGGTCCCTGAGCAGAGTCAGGGATCCGGAAAGCCGGGCCCCGCTTCTCAGCACAGGGACGGCCTGGCGGGGTGCCCGCACCCCTGAGTCGGGAGAAGAGGGGTCAGGAGTCCCATGCCCTGTGGGAGAGGCGTCCCTGGAGATGAGGCCAGCCCCGGCCCCTCTGACACCGGGTGACAGACACATAGCCGCCTGTCACTGCTGGGCCCTGCTGCCCGCGGCCCGGGGCTGGAGCCGAACTCCTGGGACCGTGCAGGGAATTAATGACCAAGCGGAGGCCCGAGTGTGCAGACACCTCAGGGGGCGAGGCGGCCACAGGAGGACGGCACCCGGAGCCCCAGGTCTCGCCTCGGTCACCGGCCACCAGACTCGTACCCAGAATCCTCCACTCGGCTGCCAACAGAAGCAGCAGTTCCCTTTTCTCCTCGCAGAACTTCCACCGCATCAAGCTGAAAAGGAAGTCGGCAACCCGGCAGGAGAAACAGTGACAGAGACTCAAATCGTTTCACGTCTGCCGAGGAAAGAGGAACCTACCCGCCCGCTGCCGCTGCCGAGCGGCGGGGAGAGGGGGGTAGGGGGGTGGGGGTGGGGTCTGATGGAGAAGTTTCCGGAGAAATCAAAACATCGACTCAGCAACTGTGCGTCCGTGGGCAAGTCCCTACTGCCGCCGGCCTCAGTTTTACTCATCTGGAAAATGGGCAAAACAGCACCTTCCTGGAGGGCTACTATGGCGGCATATTTCCATAAGGGACGACCGGCAGGTGCTTCGTGGGACAGGGCCCGGCACGCGGCGTGCATCCATACACGTCCGTGATGAGGATGAAGTTCAAGCACCTCATCCTGACACCCGGCTACCCTGCCCTCCCAGAGCGCCCCCTCTGGCTGGGCCGAGGCCCCGCCCCCCGCCTCGGAGGGCCCCGCACGAACCCCTTTGCTGACGGCCACTAAGCATGGAAGGCAGCCCGTGTGCCCGGCACCGAGTCGTGAAGGAACTTTTCTGGGACAGGATCTCTTGTGCCTTCGTTCGGAAAGAGTTTACGGAGGGGGTGACCTCCGGGCTGACACCTACGTTAAGTGGGGGGGGCGGGCACCATTGGGCCATGTGCCTAGAACGGACACCGGAAGCCCTGCCGGGAGGCTCCTGCAATAGCCCGGGGAGGGGGGACGAGGGAGGACTTGCCCAGGGCGGGGGTGGGGCAGCGGGAGACCCTAGGTGCGTCCTGAAGGCAGAGCCCACGGACCTTCCTGGTGGAAGGGACGATGCATAAGGAGAGCGAGAGCAGTGAAGGCTGGCTCCCTCGAATCTGGCCTGAGACACTGGCAGGAGGGAGGTCACTCATTACTGAGACAGGAAAGACTGTGGTTTGGGGGCTGGGAGTAGAGCGAGAGTTTGTTTGGGGACATTTGAAGTCTCTGCCTTCTTCGTGCGAGCCGGTCTGGCAAGGAAGACAGACTGGCAGTGAGTCACTGCACAGTGCGGGCTCAAATGCACTAGGAAGCGGGGCTGGGCAAGGGGACCCAGGCGAGGGCGATCAGGGAAGGCTGCCTGGAGGAGGCACCTCAGAGCCGAGGCCGAGAGGCTGAGGAGCTTGAGAAGAGCCAGGGAGGTGAGAAACACTGGCACCTGCGCGTTCTCTCTCTTCTCGGTGCTCCCCACGCCCTTCACGTCCGGCAGGGGCGCGGCCCGGGAACGCAGGCGGTGAGGCTTCCGTGGTTGAACTGTGGGGTCGGACAGGGGGAGGTTCGAGTCCCAGACCCACTTCTTTCTTGTGTGGCCTTCAGCCGGCGATGTAACCCCTCTGCGCCTGGGCGTCCTCATCTCTGAGCGGGGGTGACGGTGCCGGCCTTCTGGGGTGCCGTGACGCTCTGGAAACCCAGAGGGAGAGGCTCCCCTGCCTCCCTGCTCCGCACCCCCCGCCCCCAGCCAGTGAAAGCTGCTCTGTATGGGAGGCTGGAAAGAGACCGGCAGGGAGCGGCTGGGCCCCCGGCGAAAACCACAGGCCGGAGCAGCGCCCCGCCCCCCCGCTGCCCTGCACGGCCCTGCGGGGATTCTCCACCGGCTCGAAACGGGAACTGTGAAAACGCATGGCCTCCCAGCGGGCCACAGGGCAAGTGTGTTTCCCCACGGTGAGGCCGGATCTGGTGGTAAAGGGCGGTGCGGGGCGGCGCGGGCTTCGAGAGAGAGGAGGGGGAACGGCTGGCAGGCGGCCAGATGCAAGTGCTCCTCGGCTCCGGGGAGAAAGGCGCCCACTGGCTCGCTTCTCGACACGCCGGTCTCCACGCTCCTGCTCACACTGTTTCTAGTTCACGCCTCCCGGAACACACGGCGTCTGCGTCCTCGAGAACACTACGGCTTCGTTCACCACTCGCTCCGCAGGGTACACGGTCAGCACCCACGAACGGCACCGTTCTGGGCCCCGGGGACAGACAGGGATCGGAGGACACAAAGCTCCCGACCTTCCGGAGCTGGCAGGTGAGACCCAGGCGATGAAGACAAATACACTGGATGCAAGTGTCACAAAGAAGACCAAGGGGGTGAGGGAGGCGTGAAGGGGAAGGGGACGATCGGCTGAGACCCAGAAGAAATGAAGGAGTGAGCCATGCAATACCAGGGGAGAACACAGCCCCAGCAAGTGCAAAGGCCCTGAGGCAGGGGCCTGCTCACGGCGTCTAGAACGTGGGGAGACCACGCTGGCCGAAGCAGAGTAAACAGGTGAGCGGCCGCTGGGCGAGGTGACCCGGGAGGCAGAGAGGCACACAGGAGCTGGATCACGCAGGCTGGGGAGACGACACTCCGCTCTGAGCGCGCTGGGCAGGGCTCTGACCAGCAAGGGGAAAATCTGAGGCCTCAGGACTAGAGGCAGAGCGCAGCCCCGTCTCCCCCAAGGCGGTGCGGAGGACCCTAAGGCCCGACACCCAACTCCCACGTCCCCCGGAGGACCCTCCCCTCGGCTGAAGTTTCCCCGTCTACAAAACGGAGCCGCAAGCCCTGCCCAGCCGCCTGCGGGGGTCTCACGAGGAACACGCTGAGCCCCTGAAAGCGGAGGCGAGGGCATCCCAGCCCCCACCCTCGGGGCTGCTCCCAACCCGGCGTCAGCTGGGCCCCCGGGGACCCAGGCCCCCCTCCGACGGCCTGAAACAGGCTCTCTGAAAGCTAAGGGGTCCGAGGAGGGGGCGCCTGGCAACCAGCCGCCTGCCTAGCGACGGTGGGGCGTGGGATGGCGGCCGAGCTCCATGGTAACCGGCAGCTGGGGCCGCTTCGGAGCGGGCGTCGAGGCAGGGGGCTCCCAGGCTCTTCTCTAAAGCGGCGTGACTCATGGCCCCGCGGACCGCCCAGCGGGCGCCGCTTCCAGGACCATAGGCCCAGGCTGCCCTGCCCTGCCCTGCCCAGGACCCCTGAGCGGTTCACCTGGCTTCTCCTGGCACGCCGGGTCCCCTCCCAAAGGGAGGGCATGCCTGCCACGTAGGGACACATGAGAAACGGGCGTCATTACACAAAAACACGAACAGCAAGCATGGACGGAGAAGGCCGTGCACTGGCTCGGTACTGAGCACTCTGCGTGCCGTGATCTCATCCAACCCTCCCGAGACCGGGGCGACTGTGTACTCCCCCCATTTCACAGATGGGAAAACCGAGGCACCGAGAAGTAAAGCATCGCACGCAGTGAGGGGCAGCGGCGGGGAGGCTGACTTCCAGGCCAGGCCTCCTAATCACGCCGTCGCCCCGTCTCTGCTGTGTAAAGGGCCTGGGGCCAGTGCGGTCGGCAGGTGTTTCTAACAGCACTGAGAACACTGGTGATGACGGCTGCCGATGTTTACTGAGTGCACTGTTCGGACCAGGCGCTCGACTATGCTGGCTCGTCCAATCCTCACGACCTCGTGAGGTGGCCTCTGTGAATGGCCCTTTTTACAGAGGAGCACCTGAGGCCCAGGGGCGTGACGCAACTTGCCTGGAAGGAAGTCGTGAAACCGCAGCTTCTGACGCCACAACCCGCCACACCGCGTGGGCCGCTTCGTAGGTGTCTGATCATCACAATCGGGGTCTGCCTTTGGAAGAGCCACCTACCAAGTCCCCAATTCGACTCTCCAGCCTCGAGCCTGTGGCCCAGGGGACCCCCCTCCCCCCGCAAGCCACACCCGGCCATTCCCGAGGGTGTGCCGGCTTTCACTGGAATCCCGCCCCAGGCAGCCATGGAGAAAGCTGTTAAGCCGTGTCCCTTGGGGCTGTGGCCGTCCCTTGGGGCTGTGGCCGCTAGGCTGGACATTCGCCGCCCCCACCCGCTGGAATTATCTAGAGAGCCTGTGAGGAAATAAATGGCTTCTTCACGCCACACAGCACAGCCAGAACCACGTACAGCACACTCCGACGGAACGCAGGCCTTGGGCCTACGGCTTCACCTGAGGCTCAGCCTCCTCATCTGTAAAATGGGCGGAATGAAGCCGCGCCCTGTGGCAGCAAAGATCTAAGGAAAGACTGCGGATAAGAATTCAGAATCGAGGCTGAGAAATCGTGCCGGCAACACAGCTCCGACCGGGACTCCTCCTCCGTCTTCACGGTCAGCATCAGAATTATCAGTATTCAGATCTCGCAGCCAGGGATGCCCCAAGAACCCTACCCGGGGGCTGCCAATCCCAGTGCAGTGCCCACGGGGGCCACGCGGGCAGGGCGAATGAGTGCGGCTGGCCACGTGTGGCACAAAGGGGGACGCCGGGGACTGTGGCGGCCGGGAGCGCAGACGCTCATCGAAAGGGGTGGCCGCTCCCCGACTCCCGCCCGCCGTCAGCAGGCAGGGATGCAGCCGATGCTCTGTTGTCCGAGAGAACTCGGGGATCTGGACTCGGTGATGTGTTTGCCGCTGCAAAAACCCCATGCCAGCCCATCTGAGATGTACACGGAAAGGGAAAGAAACCAGAAAAGCCAACGCGACTCTGGAAAGAACAATGTCGAGGAGTCACGCCACCTAGTTTTGAGAATTACTCTGCAGTTACAGTCATCAGGGCAGGATGGCCCCGGCCGGACGTCAGACTGCCTGATCAAAGGAAGAAAGGGCCGAGAAACAGACCCACACAAACACGGCCTTCTGATTTCTGACAAAGACGCAGAGGCAATTCAACGGAGAAAGGACGGTCGTCTCGACAGATGGTGCTGGAACGAGTGACGTCAGAGGCAAATCAATGGCCCTCAACGTAGACTCCGCGCTTTACACAAAAGTTAGCTCGAAATGGGTCACGGATCTGAATGGAAGCTGGGAAACTCATAGCGGGGGAAAAACAGAGGAGAAAATCTTTGTGACCTGACGTTCAACAGAAAAAGTCCTCAGGGCATTAAAAGCAAGCGCCGTGAGAGAAAATATGTGAGAAATTAAAATTTTAAACTGTCGTCTGCAGAAGAATGAACAGAGAAGCTACAGCCCAGGAAAAATTTTTGTGAAAGACGTTACCTGGCGAGAGAGCTGCCTGCAGAATAAACTCTAAATTCAGTAGGTAAAGGGGAGACGGCGCCTGGGGGGCTCTGTCGGGGAAGCGCCCAACTTCAGCTCCGGTCATGATCTCACTGTTTGTGGGTTCGAGCCCCGCGTCGGGCTCTGCACTGACACCTCGGAGCCTGGAGCCTGCTTCCGATTCTGTGTCTCCCTCTCTCTCTGCCCCTCCCCCACTTTTACTCTGTCTCTGTCTCTCAAAAAATAAATTAAAATATTAAAAAATTTTTAAGAATAACAGTAAATTCAATAGGAAGAAAACAATTAAGAAATGGGTACAAGGCCTGAATACACACTTCACCCGGGAGGATATCTGGATAGAAAATACGCACGTGGGAAGATACTCCACGTCGGCGGACACGCAGGAACGTGCGCCACGATGCGCCGTCGCTGCGCTCCCTGAGGGAGTCGAGCGCCCGCGAGGATGGAAGCCGCAGGGTCTCTCGCATGTTGCCAGTGGGAACAGGAACTGGTGCGGCAGCTTTGGAAACGGTGTGGCAGCTTCTGGGGAAGTTTGATGCCTACTTCCCGGCGCTTCCTCCAGGGAAATGAACAAGTGCCTTCACACAAAAACCTGCCCGCGACTGTGTGCAGCCACTCTGTCCGTAACTGCCAGAAAGTGGCAACGACTGGTCTGTCCCTCAAAAGGCGAACGCGTGAGAATAACCGGGACATCCAAGCGCCGGAGAAAGAGACCAAACCAGGGGCCTCGCACCGACCCCGACGAATGCCGAAGGCCTCTCAGGCTGGACGGGCTGCAGGCCGTAGGATGCCGCCAACGAGGTGCACGTGTGTCCTGGAACAGGCGCCGTGACCGGGGCCCCGCCCATGGTGTGGGCGCTCGGGGACCGCCAGAGGGTTTGTTCGGCGGTCTGGATCCGGACCGCAGGGTGGGAACGGGACTGGAACTCATAAAACTCTACGCCCCAAAAAAGTAAAATTTTTTGGACATGAATTTTAAAAATTAAATGTTTAAAATAATCTCGCACTGGGTACCCATACGAACTCAGGGTTCGTCTGGGGTGTTTGTTTTTTTTTTAATATTTATTTATTTATTTATTTTCGAGACGTGGGGAGGGGCAGAGAGAGGGAGACAGAGAATCCCAAGCGGGTTCCACTGGGTCAGCACAGAGCCCAAAGCAGGGCTCGATCCCACAAACCTGAGCCGAAAGCAAGAGACGGACGCTTAACCGATTGAGTGACCCAGGCATAAGTTTTTTAAAGATAGATTCAGAAAGAATGCTACAGAATACAGATGTGTGTGCGTGCGTGAATTAGTACACATCCATGTGTCCCTCGCGCTCTCCCAGAGAGCCCGGCGCAGTGACGCTTGGCAGCGACAAACACACTGAGGTTTCTAAACACCATCCTCCGATAAAAAAGGAACCAGCACTCCTTGGAAAACTGGTTCAACCCAGGGCTAGGACCCGGGAAGTACCAGATGAGCCTGAAAGGCTATGGTGTGAGCAAGTAGAGAATTCCTCCCAAAGAAAGAGAGAGAAATGTTTCTTAGAAGGGTGGAGCATCTCAAAAGGGCACGGGGTCCAAGTGGAAACAGGTCCTCATGGCCAAGGCTGGGACCACTTGAACAAGATAAATAATGACAGCACTGACTTATGGGTCCATCCTGATATAAATAACTGAATGAATAAATAAGTAAGTGGGGGAGAATTCTTTCTTACAGAAAAGTTCCAGTGAATAAAAATAGAAGGAACGAAGAAACAGAGACTCGCCAGTGGAACACCATGGTGAGAAGTGCCACAGGCAAGACACACCCATGGATGCTAAAATTAGTGGGTGAAAATTTAAGCAAAAGCAAGATATTTCCACGGTCTCAAAGAATCCCCCCCTCCCCGCCAAATAGCTAAGTAATTATAAGGGGAAAAAGTATACCCTTACCATGGAGAATCCCAGCTTTCGCCATCTTAGCCACGTGATCGAGACGAACATCGTTAGTGACACCGTGGGTCCCTGACCCGAGGTGCTGGGAAGGTCACGTCACCCCTGACCTACCCCTCCCGATAACGCAGAACCTCAGACCCAAATGAGGGACAGTCAATCGATACTCGACCAGTACTCTTCAAAAGTGTCGATCGTGAGAGGCAAGGAAAGACGGAGGGGTCCTCAAAGACTCGAACAGACGAAGGGGACACAGTATCTAAAGGCTATGAGGGGTCCTGGATGGGGTCCTGGGAGGCAAAGAGAGATGGGGGGGAAAACCCGTGCGACCCAAGGACAGTGTGGCACAGCTCCCGGCACACTGTCAAGACGAATTTCTTCATTTTGATCCTTGTACCACGTTTCTCTCAAACGCTAACTTAACGGGAAGTTGATGAAGGATGTACCGGAACTCTGTACTATTTTTGCAACTTTTCTATAAGTCTAAAATTAACTGAAACTCAGAAACCCTGTGCTGGCCCAGCTAACGCGCCTACGGGTCAGACAACACGCATCCGCGCAACGAACGTGGCCCACGAGCCCCGGGTCCACACTTCCGGCCGTCGTGGACTTCACGTGTGTATCTGACCCCCAGCTTCCTAGGCTCAAGTCCCGGCCCCCGACGTGATCGTATCTAGAGGTGGGGCGTTTGAGAGCCGATTAAGTTTAGATGAGGTCGGGAGGGGGGCGTCCCGACACAGGATTGGCGTCCTTATGAAGAGAGAACAGCCACCAGAGCTCTCTCTTTGCCCTGTGAGGACGCGGCCTGAAGGCAGCTGTCTACTAGCCCGGAGGAAGGGCCTCACCAAGAACCGAATCGGCCCGCACCTTGATCCTAAACTTCCCAGACCCCAGACTGTAAGCAAACAAAAGTCTCGGTTAAGCTACGCAGCCTCTGATGTTTCGTTACAGCGGCCCGGCCAGACGAATACACGGCTCTACAGCTGACACCCCCGTTCCTCCCCAGGGAGGCCCAAGAAATAAAACTCTCTGAACTCGTGCGTGAAAGACTCCCCAGGTCAGACGCCCTCAGCGCCACCCTCCTGATCAGCTTCCGTGGCCACACCGAGGGTCTGCGGCGAAAAGTTCACGGGCTATAAACAAGAGCCGGCTGCAACTCCAGGCCCTGCTACTAGCTGGCTGTGGGAGCAGGGGCGAGCGAGGCCCCCTCTTCTTCTGCAAATGGGGCCAGGCTCAGCCTTCGGGGTTGTCATGGAGCTCCGATGAGCGTGAGCGCCTTGCCGTGAGCAGCCAGGAAAGCGAGGACGGGCTGATGTCAGGTGTGGCTATTTTCCCATTACGGCAGCACATGGGGGCTGAGGGGCAGGGACCCCGTCTACAATTATGGGTCGGAAAGGAAATTCGACACGAACACGGCTGCATCCACTCTGGCGATAGCGCCGTGAGCCCCGGGACCCTGCGAGGCAAGCAGGCAGGGCAGGAAGACGGTCCTCTGCTTACGGATGAAGGCTCCCCCGCTAGGACTGTCTTCCCGCACACAGGCACAGGAACGCCGCTCCGAGAACCTTAACCGCAGACGGTTTACAGTTTCTTGATTTTTTTAATGTGTTTATTTATTTTTGAGAGAGAAGAAGAGAGAGAGAGAGAGAGATAGGGCATGAGCAGGGGAGGGGCAGAGAGACAGAGACACAGAATCCAAAGCAGGCTCCAGGCTCTGAGCCATCAGCACAGAGTCCCAAGCAGGGCTCGAACTCACAAACTGCGAGATCCTGACCTGAGCCGAAGTCAGACGCTTAAGCGACTGAGCCGCCACCCAGGCACCCCTCTGCAGGACTGTTTAAACAATTCTAAACAAATTAGGATCCATCTAAGGTACGAAAAACTATACAGCTGTGAAACCTCCAGAACCCCCAGCCCACAGGACGTGTGCACCAGGGGACTTTTCAACAAGGCTCACAGCAACATGGCTCAAAAGAGCCGTGTGGTCTGCAGCCTCTGAGATGAGCCCCAGTGAACCCCGCCTCCCGGTCCTCACAACACCTGGTACACGTAAGGGTCCTCCCCCATTCCGTCAGGGTTGTGACCAAGTGACTGCAGCTGAGTAGGACAGATGGTATGGCCCTTCCAAGGGTGGGTCAGAAGAGCTATTGTGGCTTTCACCTGTGGCTCCTGGGACCACACGCTCTGGGGAAAGTCATCTGTCAGGAGTACCTACAGAGAGGCCCACACGGCAAGGAATGGAGGCCATGTGCGGGCGCCATCTTGAAGCAGGCCCTCTGGCCCCAGTCAGACCTTCGGATGAGGCTGCAGACCCGGCTGGCAGCTTCTCTGCAACCTCATGAGAGACCCTGAGCCAGGAGAATCGCCCCGCGGTGCTGCTCCCAACCTCCTGACCCACACCAACGGTGTGAGACACGGATGCTTACTATTCTGGGCCTTTAACTCTTAGGGTAACGAACACGGCTAACTCGACTCCGCGCCTCTCCTGAGGTCACAGACAAACCGCCAGCCGGGGCTCCAGTTATCCGGGATCCACCGACACAGTGCTGGGCTGGAGGCTTCTGTGACCTCCTCACCACGTGGGCCTCTCCGCACAGCTGTCTCTCAGCACGGCAGCTAACTGCCCCCTAGCGAGTGACCCTACAGAAAGGGAACACCCACCACGATCCTTTATGACGGAGAGTCTAAGTCACTTTCTCCTCCTCCTCATTCCATTCATCAGAAGTGAGTCATGAAGTCCAGCCCACACTCACGGGGAGAGAAAGGTACACGGTGTGGGTAACAGGAGATGGGGGTTTGGGGGCCACCTTGAAGGCTGCTTGTCACGCAGACCAAATCCCCAAAGGATAATGAGCTTGTTTTAACGACAACAAAATAATAGTATCGGCTAATATTTATTGGATGCTCACCATGGTCTTACAGGCATGAACACATTTAACCCCTGAAGCAGCCCTGGGGCCACAACTACACTCCCAGATCCCCCCCCTCCCCGCCCCCTGCCTCTTGCAGCCTTGCTCTGTAACTTCAGCTGCTTTCTGGCCTTGAGAGAAAGGAAGGATCCAGAGAGAGCCAAGGCTCTTAGACTTCGTGGGCTCCGACCTCGGAGGAGAGGGAGCGCAGACAAGGGGCAATCTAAGGAAAAACATTCCTGCAGACGGAACCGCAGGTGCCAAGGTCCTGAGCCGGAGTGAGTGTTGTTTGTTGCAGGGCTGAGGAAGGCCCCCAGGCTGGGGAGGAGCAAGGAAGGAGAGGTGGCGAGAAAGGCAGGCGGGGGTGTGATGTGCAGGCTACCTGAGGACTTCAGTTTCCTAAACGACATGAGGAGTTTAAGAGACTGGCTTCCAGGGAGTAAGAGGCAGAGAGGCTCAGGTTCAACCCGGGAGAAATAAGTCTCCCAAGCTCTGGACACCTGGGAAACCTCCGCGGGCCAGAGGGACCTGGTCCTAAGGCTTCCAAGGGCACCGGAGGAAGACAAGGCTGGGATCCCATGGTCTGTATTGCCAGACCGCCCCCCCCCAAGCGGGTCTCTCGGAACGACCCTGCACCCTTGGCCAGGCCTAGGCCTATGCGCGCGGGCCCCAGCCACGTGTCCGCGAAGTCTCTCCCCAGCTTCCCACATCCCTGGTGCCAGAAACCCAACCCCTCACCAGGAGGCCCCGGCTTCCAGGACCCTCCTGATTGGAGGTTAGCTTCACAAGGGGAAAGTGCGTTCTGCTTAGTCTCCCACGGGAGACCGAGCGGCCTGTGGGTGGCCTGTCTGCCAGGGCTGGGCTGCTCACTGCTGGGCTGCAGAACCCCGCGAGGGCGACACGCCGGTGGCCTTCTGGGGCACTCGGTTTCCCCGTCTGCGAAACGGGAATAACCACATCCATGCTGGACTTCTCGAAGGGAAATCCCGAAGATTAAAATGTGCCCCGAGGGGCGCCCGGGTGGTTCAGTCGGTGAAACATCAACTCTTGATTTTGGCTCAAGTCCTGATCCCACGGGTCACGAGATGACGGCATGGAGCCTGCTTGGGATTCTCTCTTTCCTTCTCTCTCAAGATAAATAAATAAACTTAAAAAAAAAAAAAAAAAACGAAAAGGGGCACCTGGGTGGCTCAATCGGTTAAGCGTCCAACTTCGGCTCAGGTCATGGTCTCACAGTTCGTGGGTTCGAGCCCTACGTCGGACTCTGCTATCAGCACAGAGCCTGCTTCAGATCCTCTGTCCCCTTCTCTCTCTGCCCCTCCCCCACTCACATGCTCTCTCCTTCTCTCTCTCTCTCTCAAAAATAATAAACATTAAAATAAAAAGGAAAATAAAAATTTTAATATGCCCCAAAAAGTTCAAGATGCACATATGAGGCTAGTCGAGTAATAAAAACGATGACGGTGATAACGACCTAACACGCACTGAGGAGTTCTCAGACGCTGGATGCCCTTCCACGCGCTTTACGGAAACGCCTGCACGCAGCCCTCTGCACAGCGCTCTGAGGAGCCCCTCTTTTACAAATGAGGAAACTGAAGCCCCGAGAAGTAACGTAACTGATCTAAGGTCACGGAGCCAACAAGTAGCAGAATTCCAGTGAGAGCAGAGGCTGGGTGTTTCACGTGTATGAACACACTCACAGGCAAGAGAGCTGAAAACAGGCTCCCGTGTCTCCGCAAAAATGATTTTATCCTCATACTTTTTTTTTTTTAATGTTTATTTTTGAGAGAGACAGAACACAAGCAGTGGAGGGGCAGAGAGAGAGAGAGAGAGACACACCCAGAATCCAAGGCAGGCTCCAGGCTCTGAGCTGTTGGCACAGAACCTGACGTGGGGCTTGAGCCCATGGACCAGGAAATCATGACCTGAGCCGAAGAGCGACGCCCGACCAACGGAGCCCCCCAGGCGTCCCATCCTCATACTCTCTATCGTCGCCCTGCAGAGGGCAACCTTACACGAAAGACATCACATCACGCGATCATTTCTTTCTATCAAAAAACTTACACATCCCCCACTGGAAAAAAATAATCAACACTGATTCCCTCTTCACTGACTCTAAGAATTCATGCCGAGTTGCTCCTGAATCCTAAATACTAGATCCTAATTAATGAAAATGAAATTCAACTTCTGTTCAGGTCCTGATTTTCTTCTCCAAGGTCACGTCCCCATCCAGCCGACACCCGCAACACTGCTAGGTTAGGACCCATTTTTAGGACCCTCAGCCCGACGCCAGTCATTCTGTGACAGCCAGGCTGTCCTCGATTTCCGGGTTGCCGGACCTGCCTTCCAGAAAGGCATCCCTGCCTTCTCCGGGAGAAACCTCTTCACGGCAGGCCAGAAGCTGGGCTGCCCAGAGGAACCACCAACCCAGCAGAAAGCCAAAGGGCCCGCTGGCCGTGAAGCCTTGAGTGGGGAGTGCCCAGCACCTCCCCTGAACCCACTGACCCCATCACCCCCCTGCCTGCTGCTCGCGGGCCCACCTGGTGGCTTTCAATGGGTACGCTTTGTATTATGTGACTCGTACCTCAAGGAAGTTTGTATGTGGAAGGAGTGCTGACCTGCCCGTGGGTGCCCAGGGCCACAGGCCAACGGCAGGAAGCCCAGCCCCCGCCAGTTACGTACAGGTAAGGGCAACACCAGGCCAGAGAGCACCACGAGGGCTCACTCCTAAGAAATGCACAGGACACGAACAGCCACCAGAGCCCCGCTGCAGTCCACTCTGCCCCAAGGAACAGGCTTCAGGGCTCCTCCCTCAGGGGTGCTCAGGCTTGGCTCCAGCCACCACTGCACCAGGCCGGTGCTCCCCAAGCCCCTTCCGGGGCACCCGGCACCGGGGCGGCACTGTTTTCCCAGCCGGTTCCGAGCCCAGGAAATCACACATGGGGCTCCTCCTCTCGCCCCACGGACGTGACCCTGAGCCCCGCGGCAGCCACAAGGACACATCTCGACTGGCTACCCTCTCGGTTTTTATGGCCGACCGTCAAAACTTTACCTCCCCTGATGATCAGGCCTCAGCCAGTGGCCCCTCTTCTATGCTTCCTGAAGGCACGCTCCTAGGTTTTGGATTCTGAACCCCCAATGCCCCAGCGAGAGAAAAAGAACTGGGCACACAACCCAAAATTCATCCCACAAACATTTGCGAGCCCTCTTCCGCGGGCCCGGCGATGGAGGCACAGGGCACAGGGGCCACCGGGCGTTTCCTTCCGGTAAAGGAAGGAGATTATCAAAAGCAGACAAGTACAACTGACCGGCAAGAGGGGAAAGCTGTTACAGGAAGAATAAAGCTGGGGAAGGCGTGGGGTTTTTTCAGACGGGGGGCCACGGAAGGCTCCCCGGAGAGGGGTAGCTGAGGGGAAAGAGGTCAAACGGGGGCAGATTGGATGACCCTGAGGAGAGTGTCCCACGGCAGGTAGAGGAGGAGGCAAGGGGGAGCCTGGGGTGTCTGAGGACCTGCAGGGGGGAGCCTCGAGACAGACGAGGGGCAGGGGGGGAGGCAGCAGACCTGGAAATCTAGGTCTGTACAGGGATCCCTGGGAAGGGGCTTGTGCCGCCCGGAGGTGGGAGGGCAAAGGGTAAGATCCCATAAGCCCCCTCCGGTAAGACCCCTGTGCAGGACAGGAGAGCAAGATCTACCAGACCTACAATCGACGTGTCCTCAGAGGAAGTAAACCAGAGCCCTTCTGGACCCTGCGGAGACCCAGCACCTGCGGCCCAAGACATGACATGCAGAGTGAGGGGAGAGGGGGAGGCCGGGAGAGCAGGGATTCTCCAGGAAGATTGCCCAGGAGGGAGGGGGGAGTGGTGGAGGGCAGAGAGGGAAGGGAGTGGGGAGGCAAGGAAGGGAAGAGGGGCGGGAACAGGTCCCTGGAACAGGTCGGAGCATCTCTGCCATGACCCATGACCCTCCCGGTCCCCGCCTCCGACCCTCCACTCTGAGAACCTCTCAGAAGCCCCACTGAGCACTGCCTGCTGAGTACCCTCTGGGGACTCGCTCCCTGGGCCTCCTTGGTGGCCGGCAAGTCCAGCAAAGCTGAGCAGCAGGCCACATGGGACGTCCTCCTCCCCGACCACGGTTGTGGGTGATGGGTGCCCCCCACCCTTGAGCCCTGGGCCCTCGCTGAGGAAGGACGGGGAGAAGTCTCTTAACCCGGGAAATACAGGCACCTGTGTCTGCTTGCCCGGCCCACAGGGCCACACGACACCTCCCAACATACCAAACTTACAATCAGGTAAATGTTGGTCCCAACTCTCCAATGAGTTCCGTTAAAAGTCATTCTAAAGGTCCTTTATATTTTTTTAAAAAAATAGAAAGAAAGAAAGAAAAAAAAAAAGGGCTGATTCCAAAACTTGACACAGACAGACACATAACAAGTGTCTGAAGGGACGACAGTCTCGAACGGGCCAAGTGGGATCCGTGAGAGAATGTTCCAGAGGCCGGAGACACTTTTCTAGCTCATTTCCTCTTTGTGCTGCTCATGACATTCTGGATTCACATCAAGAACAAAACACACAAACAAACAAAAACCTCTCACAAAAAAAAAGAAAAACCTATTTTTGCGAGGAATTTTACAAGCAGATCTGGAGGGGAGGGGCAGAACTAAGGAAACTCCTAAAGAAGCTGATTGCAAAATGTGTTTAAAAGAAAAAAAAAAAAAACTTTTAACATAGAAACACCCAACGATACATTTATTTTTTAAGTCTAATTTTGAAAGATGATCAAAACACTTTGTTCCCCCGCCCCCCCCCCCAGACATCCCAAATTACAAGTGGCCACCAGATGCTGGGGTCTGGAAGCACGACTGCGGTTTTCTTTTATTTTCTTTGTTTTTAAGAAACCTAAAAATTAGGGAAGTCACAAACACCCAGGGAAGAAAAAAACTAGAAAAACTGCCGATGTGGTGACTTAACATGTGGACGGCCAGAGGCTTCGCGATGAACGCACCCAGAACGGAGCGTGTCCCCGGAGGGGGACCGGGAAAGCTGCGTGCAAGGCCGAAAGGAACCTGCGCGCCTCCTGGTGTGTTTCAAAAGCCCGTGGGGAGCGTCGTGTGAGCCTTGGCCGCTTTCCCGCTGAGACGGCACCTACCGCGGAACCCCGTCCTCCACCACCCAAGGAACAGGCAGGCAGTGTTCTAGAGCCTTTTGCAGGATGGAGGGCAGATGTCTGGGGAGATGACGTAACCTGGGTGAAGTGAATTCATCCGAGAATGAGTCATGGAAACAGCCCTCAAACGTCCTTCAGAAGCTTCGACTGCAGAATCCAGGACTGAGACCCGGAGGCCCACCGCCCCCGACCTCAGAGAGAAACCTCCCCTCTCTGAAACACGCTCTGCCCCTGGATCTCCCGCCACCAACTGCTGTCTCCACTTTTCGTAGCAAAGCACCCCGGTGCTGCTGGAGGGGTGTCACCCACCCTCCGCGCCGGCCACACATGGCACGGGAACGCGGCAAGTGGAGAGGGTGACAGAACGGAGAGGTGGACGCAGAACCCCTAGATCACACGGTACCTGAAGCTAATGCTTTAGCTTCGTGGGCGAGTACGTGGAGGTCCGTTTGGTTTGGGTTTTGAGGCACTGACATCGAGAGTCCACCACGTAAGGACGAAACGAAGCTCTGACTTCGGCTAGGAGCTGAGCAGTCCGGTTATACCCAGCCCCTCCCAGCCCCCAGTCCAGAGTACAACCAGCCCTTCAGGTGACAAGGAGGAGGGCGGATTACAGGCATCCGGCGCGACCCCGCCTCGCGGCGCGGCCTGGCACCTGCTTCCTCAGTGTCTCCAGGCACCTCTGTTGCCAGGGCGACAGAGGGAGCCTCAAGCCCTGACCCTGGTCCTCGGCCGACTCTGTCCAAACCACTGTCTCCGGAAAGCCATCGCTGCTCAGCCTGAGAAGAGCACCCTACTCCCACCCCTGCCCTCCTCCCCGCCGCCCCTGCCCTCCTCCCCGCCGCCCCTGCCGTATTGTTCCTCCTGCAGTTCCTCGCCACCTGGTGCGCCGGGAATTTACTCGTTTATTTGTTTATTTGTTCGCTCGCTGTCCCCCCCACCCTGTCACGCCCTCAGCCTCTTTCACGCAGGATCAATCGTAGTAAGAGAACTCATGAGAAAAAAAGAGCTACGGCGACTGTCCGTCTGCACACGAGTCTGCAGACGAGCGGACAGGCTGGCCCCCGCGCAGACCCGTCTGTGTCCGGCTCGAAGGAGGGCGGGGGGGGCCCGGGGCCGCTGGGAGGGGTGGCCCCCCTCTCCCTGAGCAATAACTGCGAGAGCTCTTCCTCTTGAAGCCTCTCCGCTCAGGTGCTCCAGCCCAAACCCGCAGTCCCCCTCAGCTGCGGGGGAGGCGGGCCCCCCCTCAGGGCCCCGCAAGCGCCTGGCCCCAGGTCCCCTCAACTCCTGTCTCCCCCGCCCCCCGGCCCAGAGCCAACCATCAGCACAGCCTATCGGCCCCGCCTTCTAAGCGCCTCTCTTCCCTGCCTCCTCCCCAGTCGGGGCCACGGTCATCCCCACCTGGATTCCTGGCTGGTCTGCCTCCTGCCCCTCCTGCCCCAATCCATGCAGCAACAGAAGGGTCTTTTAAAAATAAAACCCACTCGCATTCCTCCCCTGCCCCCAACCTGCCACTGGCTGGTTTCCCACATACCTAAGGAAAAAAATCCCGGCTTCTCGCCTCACCAGGAAAGATCTGGCCCCGGCTGGCCCCTCACTTGCTCACTGCTCCTCACGCCCACTTCGTACCCCAGGACCTTTGCGCTTGCTGTTCCTTTGGCCCGAAGAACTCTAAATGCTGTTCCCTCCCGTCGCTCAGGGACAACGTGACCTCCCTGCCAGGCCCTCCCTGCCCGTGCGGGCCACTCCAGCCCACTGAAACCCACCGCTGGTGCCACCGCTCCAGCCCTGCTTCCCAGCCTCCGGGGCCCGGACCGCTGTCTGAGATCCACACTTCTAGCTGTCCCCAAACCCAAGCACCCTCGAGTGTGAGCCCCACGAGGTCGGGAACAACGTTCCCATTCACCCCGGACACCCCGGACGCCCAGTGCGGGAACTTGAAACATACTCGACAAACTGAAAAACAAAACCCTCCGTTGGGCTCCTGCACAGAAGTCACCTCTCCCCGACTCTCCGGCTGGAGGTGACCTCCGGTGACCAGGGCACCAGGGACCGTGGAGTTAGCCTCTTTCCCCGCGGCACGCCAGTTGACGGGCTTCTGTCTGGCCTTCCCCATTACGGTAAAAGCTACTGGTGGAAAACCCAGACCTAAGACACCCCAGCCACCCCAGGCCTGGCGTGGAGCCATGAACTTTGCGCTAACTTCACAACAGACTTCTCCCCAGGCCTTCCCTGCGGTGCCGGGCAGGGGTACCACCGGGCAGGCAGCACCCCGAACGTTTCTCTTGTTTCAAATTTTTATTTAAATTCTAGTTAGTTAACATGTAGTGTAATATTCCTTTCAGGAGTAGAATTCAGTGATCCATCGCTTACATACAACACCCAGAGCTCATCCCAACGAGTGCCCTCCTCAGTGCCCATCCCCCATCTAGCCATCCCCCCACCCAACACCCCACCAGCACCCCTCAGTGTGTCCAGTGGGTTTGCTTCCCTCCTTTTTTTTTTCTTCCTTCCCATACGCTCATCTGTTCTGTTTCTTCAGTTCCACATATGAGTGAAATTACATGGTATCTGTCTTTCCCCAACTGACTCCTTTTGCTCAGCATAATACACTCTGGCTCCATCCAGGTCGTTGCAAATGGCAAGATTTCGTTCCTTTTGATGGCTGAGTGATATTCCATGACATGTATGTGCTGCCTCTTCTTGCCATTCATCGGGTGATGGACGTGTGGGCTCTTTCCGTAGTTCCGCTGTTGCTGAAAGTGCTGCTACAAACACCGGGGCGTGCGCGCCCCTTCGAGTCCGTCTCTTTGTATCCTCTGGACAAATATTGAGTAGTGCAGTTGCTGGGTCCTGGGGCGGCTCTATTTTCAGCTTTTTGAGGCACCTCCCTACTGTTCTCCAGAGCGGCTGCTCCGGTCTGCGTTCCCGCCAGCAGCGCCCAGAGGGTCCCCCTTCTCCATGTCCTCGCCACTCGGGGACTTTTCTTATCTCGATATTAGTAACTACGGCCATCGTATCAAATCCATGACTCATGATCATTATTGCTTAAAACAAGACTAAAGTTTTCAAAAAGGGAGGAGAGTCCGATTAGGTAAAAACGTTATATAAATAATGTTACCACGTATATACGAATACAACGCAAATCAGGCGGCGGGTACTAGCTGACTAGATTTCAGGAAACACTGGCTGGCTGGCTGGCTGGATGGATGGGCGAATGGCTGGACAAGAGAGATGGAGGAGAAAAGAATAAGTGAGGAGGAGGAAAGATGGTGAAAATTGGGCCTAGCACATAGTAGGGGCTCAGGAAATACCATGACTTAAGTCATTCGTGGGGAAGCCATACAGCACCGCGGTGAAGAGTCTGGGCCCAGAACCCCACTGCTGATTCCTGCTTCAGCCTTGCCCCATCTGTAAAACTAGATAGAAGAACACCTCCAGCAAGGCTGCTGGTAGGATCCGGTGTGTCCCCGTGTGCAGAACGCTCAGGACACAGCCTGGCGTGTCCTAAGTGCCTGAAGTACGTCAGCTGCAGGATGATGGTCAAGTCACTGAACCCATCCCAGGACCAGGGCGGGAAAACGGTCCAACACCCATCCACCTCGGTCTTTTGTAAGCGCTCCCAAAGCTCGACCGGCCTCTCCTGAAGGTCTTCCGGGAACAAAAGAGGAAAGAGGGGAGAAGGCTCTACTCCCCGCAGGCTCGAAGGAGAGACGAGGCCGGTGGGCTGCAAGGTGATCTGCGAAGCTGAATTCGGGGGGAAGAGCAGAACACGAGTGGGGAGAAAAAGAGAGAGACTCGGCAGGCTGGCCTGCCCCTGCAGAGAGCTAAATTCTGTTGTGCTAATTCTGCGTGCTTCAGCTTTTCTCAGCCTCCCAGGAGCGTCTGCCTAAATTAGTGCCTGCAATATGCCGAGTGGAGACAGGGAAGGTGAAGACGAGCAGAGAAGAGCTTGGCCCCCTGGGCGTTCCGCCCAAACCAGGGCTCAACACCAGAAGGGTGAGCACGGACCCCAGGGCGGTTCCCGGCAGCCGTGGCCCCGGCTCGGCCCTGTGCCCCCCACGTTCTCCCTGCCACACCCCAGCCTCCCCGGCAGCTCTCAGTCATTCCCTGCACCCAGTCCCTGTGCCCGCCTCTGCCCGCCCCACTCAGCTGGGACACTGCCGGCTGCTCTGGTGACGGGGTTCGGTGCCTGAAAACCCAGCGTGTGTTTATTTCTGGGGCTTTGCCGGGAGAGAGAGTGCACGCGCGCGCACATAATGTAGACACTCTATTAATGCAGGGCGATGCAAGCGCAGAAAACGGCCCCGCGGCTGGCTGGCTCGGGAGCGAGCGGGTCCGTGCACGCACATGCATTAGCACCACCCCCTGCAGTAAACGCACAGACACGCACGCAGAAACAGCCACCTTCGTGCCGTCTCCGCCAGACGGCAGAGCCTCGGCAATTACCGCGTCTGCACGTCTGTGCGTTTGCTCGTGTGTAGTAATAGTGACAGCTGGCGTTACTGAGCTCTCGCCCTGGGCCAGACACTGTTGGCCCATCGAGCCCGTGACGGAGGTGTTACGGTCACCCCTGTGTGGCAGATGAGGAAACTGAGGCACAGAGGTCAAGTCGCTGACCCCAAGGTCACACTGCCGCTGAGTGGCGAAGCAGGATTCCAACCCAGGTGGTCCCCTACGTCACCATTTTATACCTGCCGCGATCACGCAGCTGGCTAAGCGGGACGCCAGGCTCCAGTGCACACTGTCACAATGCGTGTACCAACCCCTGAAAGAGTGTATTCGTCCCATTCTGCAGGTGTGCAGGGAGGTTCCATAACTTGCCCCAGGTCACGGCTGAGAAGTGGCAGGGCCCAAGGTCACGGCTGAGAAGTGGCAGCAGTAGAGTCTGAACCAGGGAGGGAAACGGGATCCAGGCTCTGAGGTACTAGGTAAGGAGACAGTTAACTCCTAACGTCAAAGGCAAGGGCTTTCCTCTGAGCATCCGATATGAGCAAGCTTCGGCTTTAAGACCTTGGGGTTGAAAAGGAGGCATCCCAAAGCGACCAGGTGCCCCCGGGGCCTTCAACAAACCCACTGTGCCAGCAAAGGTCCAGATTTAAACAGGACTGGCAGAGACAAAAAGCAGAAACCCCCAGTGAAGGTGGGCACTCGAGGCCCAGGGATAACATGCAGGGCGCCCAGATGCACCCCTCCCCCACCGACGCAGAGGGCACGAACTGGCAACCCACAGGTCTGGCCCACAGACGTGTTTTATTTGGCCAAGGCCGTGTTTGTTAAAAATGTGATGGGGTTGCCAACTTTTAAAAAATCAAATGATTTCATACCAAAAACTCCACATTTCCGGCTGTTGGGAAACATCCTTAAAAAGTCAGGAGGTCTGGCAATACTGGGCTCGTGTTCCCACACGAGAACGGCTGCTTGGGACTGAGAACCCCGGCCCCCCTTAACACTGGGCTCGGGACACGGGACATGGACACGTGCCTTCCCCTCCTCCGGAAGGCAGGTGCCTTCCCCTCCTCCGGAAGGCAGGGGTCGTTGGCCTGGGCTCGGGGGCCAGCTCGCTAGGGCTGCGCGCACCTGGGCCCCACCATCCCCTCACTGTGTGATCCCAGGCAAATTAACCGTGCCTCAGTTTCCTCTTCCGTAGAGGAGTAGCCGCTCCACGAGGCTGGTGCCTGGCACCCAGTAAGCACTCAGCAAGTATTCAACAGCATTGCTGTCCCCACCCAACACCAAGTCCGAGGGCTTGAAGCATTGTTTTATAACAATGGAGAGCTACGCACCTGCTATTGCCTGGCACTGTCCAGGAGCTGCGCTTTTACGGATTTGTTCGATCTTCCCGAGAAGCCTGTAAGACCACTCCCAGGGATACGCTCAAGAGAAACGAAAACCTACGTCCATACAAAAACTTGCGCACGAACATTTATAGCAGCATTTGTTTGGAACAGCCAAACAGTGGGAAATAAGTCAGCGTCTTTCAACTGATGAAGGGACCAAACAGATGTGGCGTAAGAACAAGAGAAAATTATTCGGCCCCAAAAAGGAATGAAAGTCCAACCCCTGCTGCAGCACAGATGAACCTCGAAAACGATTCTCAGAAAAAGAAGCCAGACGCGGAAGGCCACAGGCTGTAGGATTCCACTTACATGAAGGGTCCAAACCTACAGACACAGAGGGTCCATCAGTGGCGGCCAGGGGGCGGGATGGGGGTGGGGGGATGGGCGCGAGCGCTAATGGGTTCGGAATTCCTTTCGGGGGTGAGGATGACGGTCTGGAACTACATAGTGGTGACGGCGCCCAACCTTGGGAACATACGAAAAGCCACAGAGGTGACGCTTCGACAGGGTGAGTGAATTTTACGGTGCATGAATTCTACCTCGATTTTTAAATTTTTTAAAAGAAGAAACATCTAGGAGACGGGCGGTATTATCTCCAAGTTATAGGTGGAGAAACCCAGGCTGCGAGAGATTAAAGAAAAGTATTTCTCCAGATCCGCGCGGAGAGGGACGGTGGAGAAAGAGAAGACACAGGCGGGGAGGGTGATGTGCTCTCTGGCGCCTGGCCGCTTGACATGGCAGAGCGGCGGGCTTCCGGGTCCGCACCCCTGGCCCGGGCAAATCAGGTCCTCTCTCTGGGCTCCCGTCACGGGCCGGGCGGGATGACTCCTAACCTAGAGCCCTCCAAGGCCCTCAAGGGTCCGACGAGTCTTGGGCATTGCAGGGAAGCATTATTTAGTCACATGTATGAGGACAGCTGTGGCCATTAATAAGTGATGACTCTAACGACCCGCAGTGGGAACCGGGCCTCTCCCAGGTGCACGGGAAGGAAAGATTCTGGGGCTTCCAAGCCCAAGCCCTTCGAGTGGCTGCTCGGGTGTCAGAGCAGGGGGCTCAGCAGCCCGCGTCCTCCTAAGAAGGTCCCACCAGAAGACCACCCCATTAGGGGGGAGGATCCCTTATTCGCCAGACGGGAAGATGACCTCGCCAGGCTAGGGGAACCCCTCCCTCACCAGGAGGAGCCCCTGTGGAACAGCAGAACCCCATCCCTCCTGGGAAGACCCCTCGTGGACCCCTGTGCCCCCTGCCCTGGAGAAGCAGGACCTCGCTGGGCTGCTCGGGGCCGGGGCTGCAGCTTTCCGCAAATGAGTCCCGATAAAGCACGGCCCTTTCTCCGAGCACGGAAGGGTCTTCAGGGGCGTCCCGCAACAGGGCAGCTCCACGCCAGCCCCATTCTCGGACGCAGGACCGACCTGCCAACGACGCGTTAGAAGCCGGACAGAGAGAGGGAGAGACGGAGGCACAAAGAATCAGAGAGGCAGAAAAAAAAATAAAAGAGAGAGAAGAGAAGGGCAGGAAAAGACTCAGGTTGACAGAGAGCCCCAGGAGGAGGCTGGAGGCAGGGCTGGGAAAGGAGGCAGTGAACGAAACGACGAGCGGAAGATGAATGAGAACGAGGAGCGTCTCAGAAGCAGAGAGGCCGAGGGAAAGAGAGGAGACCCCGAGGGGCCTTCGTTTGGGGTCCTGCATCAGCGGGAGGCGGGGGCGGCTTCCCCAGCCAGGCCGGGGGGGGGGGGGGGTTGCTGGGGAGGCCTCAGCCGGGGAAGCAGGCCGGTCGGGCTGGGGGGCTGGGCCTGGGAGTGCCTATCATGCAGCCAAGTTGCCATGGCCACGGAGACAAAGAGAGGAGCTGATGAGATGCCCGGGATGGCTCCCCAAGAGGGGCCCCAGCCACCCACAGCCTCAGAGAAGGCCAGCCTCTCCCCAGGACCGGCTTAACCAGGGCTCCAGGGTGCTGGCCACCCACACGTCCAGGGGAGGCCTGCAGGCCGGGGCCCATCCAGCTGCCTGGGCTGAAGAGTGAAAGTCACGGCTGAGGCAGGGTCCGCGAGGAGACGGTCCCCAGCATCCAGACCCCGCCAGCTCACCCCAAGTCCTCGACCTGCCTCGGCCTCAGTTTCTTCGTCCATTAAACGGAGAGAGGAACCACCCCCCGCCCCCCGCCTGTCCCAGGGCCGTCAGGAGCAAGGAGCTTGTATGGAGAGAGCCAAGTGTCAGAGTAGCAGGTTAACAATAAAGCTCACGTTTGCTGCGAGCCTCTTCTCAGCACCTGCCCCGTCCTCGCCCAGCACGCCTCCCCCTGTGTTGGGAAAGAGCTGTTTTTCCCTTTAATATCCAATCCGTTTGAGACTTAGGTTTTTGTAAGATGCAATAAAAAAATGACTTATTTGAAAAACGAAAAGACTAGAAGCTGAATTTTTTTAGTATTGGACTGCACTGGCCTAAGATTACTCGGCACAATCGCTATAAAAGTTTAAACGTTTACTGCACACAAACCACACCCCGAGTTGCCCCGTCAGCCCACGTGAGCCCCCACAACCCCCCAGGAAGCAGGTGCTCGAGCACGGGCATGGGGGCGGGGCTCAGAGGACCTACGAGTTCTGGCAGCCTGGGGGCCAGGACCGGCTCTGCCACTGCCCAACAAGGGACCTCACCCCTCTGCGCCTTGGTCTCCCCCCTTGCCCTACGGGAAAAACACTAACGGTATCTCAAGGGGTTTTGGGGAGGAGATGCAGAGACTGAGTCACGGGAAACTCTCATTTCTGTCACTGACGTATTGAAGCCCTCACGACGCACTAGTTATTTCTGTAAAATACCATCGAATGTCAGCTGGCATCGTTGTTGTAATTCCTTTTAGTTTTTTTCATTGTTATAATTCTTTATCTGCTTACCCTCACCGACCAACCCCCACCCGACGCGTCGAGTACTCGTCAGATGACTGCAGGGTCCTGTCTGAGGCGCTACAAGAACCCTACGTCTCTGAGGGCAGGGGCTCCGGCCTGCTCTGCCACCCTCTATGCACCCGGCTCGGCCCAGAACTGTGCCTGGCGCTCAGAGGGTGCCCCCCAAATGAGAAGAAGCATGAGCTCAAATCCTGGCTCTGCCGTGTGAACTCAAGCAAATGACTTGACCTCTCTAGGCCTCCATTGCCCTATCTGTGTAATGGGAACACAATAGCGACAACCTCGCCCACGCGCACAGAGAAGCCCAGGCGAGGGTGTTCACTGTAGCACCCGGCGGTACATCTGGCCACATCTGGAGGCATCTTCGGTTGTCACAACTGGGGAGAGAGGCGATATCGGCATCTAGCCGGCGGAGGCCAGGCATTCCGCTAAGCTCCCTAGACCGCACGGGACGGTCCCCCACATCAAAGAAGGATGAGCCCCAAATTGTCAACAGTGCGGAAGCTGAGAATTCCTGATACAGAAGACAGAAGAGAAGGAACTCCCGAGATGCCCACCAAGAGCGGAACGGATATAAACTCCAGTATAGCTGCCCTACGAACCAGTGGGCAGAAGTTAGAAGGAAGGGGCTGGAACCATGGAGAACGCCAGGAAAAGGATCACCCAGACACACACGTTCGGGGAACAGAGCCAGCTGCGGGACGCCCGGCGATCACAGCAGCTCACCCGCAGAGAGCGGGCGAGGCAGGGCCTGGAAGTCGGCCCCCGGAGCCGCTCCACAGCCTCGGCCTGATGCCTTTCGCTCAAACGGATGCCCACACATAAAGGCACGCCCTGTCCTTTTCACGTGTCATCCTAATGAATGTCAGCGACATGAGCACGGGGCAAGAATCCGGAGGGCGGCAGAGCAGACTAGTAACAGGAGAGACTGGAGGTGGGGCGACCAAGGACAGGAAGGTGTTACTCCTCGGTAACGGTTTAGTCTTCTGCAGAGAGATTGCATTCATACCTGTCCCGTATCTCAAGATGAACTAAAAACTGTAAGCTCATATACCCTTTAACCCAGAAATTTCATTCCAAAAAAAAAAATCTATAAACCTACAGCTACGAAGGGACCTGTCTGCCGTGCATCACTTGTAATGGCAAGAGACGGGAGCAACCTCCATGTCCATCAAAAGGGGACTAGCTTTAAAAAACAAAAACTAAATAAGTAAACAAGTAAATAAAACAAACACGGCACAACCATCCAATGGAATCCCGTCCTGTTATGGAACTACCTCCCTGACGCAGGATGGAAAGCAGGACAAAGCCAAGTGCAGAAACGGAAGTACAGGGAGCCACCTCTGTGTAACCAAAGAGGCAGGTCTCAACTATCTGAAGGTCCCATGTGAAACCAGGGCCAGCGGCTGGCTTTGATTTTTTTTTTAAGTCTATATTTTTTAGAGCAGTTTTAGGTTCACAGCAAAACAGAGCCGAAGTTACAGAGATTTCCCCTAGAGCCTCTGCCCCACACATGCACAGCCTCCCCGATTGTCGTCGTCCCCCTCCCCCCAGAGCGGGACATTCGGTGTGATCCATGAACCTGCACTGACGTATTGCAACCACCCAGAGTCCACGGTTTATGGGGGGGCTCCCTGGAGGTGGTGTACATTCCGTGGGTCTGGATGAACACAGGCGGACAGGCCTGCCTCATCGTGCTATCGTGCTGAGGACTTTCACTGCCCTAAAAACACTCCTTTTATCTCCTCCCCATCCCAACCCCCACCCCCTGGCAACCACTGATCTTTTCACAGTCTCCATAGCTGTGGGAGGCTGACTTTTCACTCTGCATTATTTACGCCTGCTTAATTTGGACCTTTGGGATGGTTACATATACTATACACACACGCGTGCACACACACACGCAAAACAGAGTATTCACACGACATACGTAGTTTTTACACACATACGTACATACAGTCGTGTATATGTGTACAGTTACAACATTTTTAATTAAAAGACACCAAAAAAAAGCATATACTACGTCATTCCGCTTTACATAAAGGTCAAAAACCAGCAAAACTAATCTGGATGATAGAAATCAGAACAGCGGGGGTACCCGGGTGGCTCGGTTGGTTAAGCGGCCCAACCCTTAACTTCAGCTCAAGTCATGATCTCACGGTTCATGGCATCAAGCCCCGCATCAGGCTGTGAGCTGACAACGTACAGCCTGCTTGGGATTCTCTCCCTCTCTCTGCTCCTCCACTAGCTCCCTCTCTCTCTCTCTCACTCTCAAATAAATAAACATTAAAATAAAAAAGAAACCAGGGCCACCCCGGTGGCTCAGTCGGTTGAGTGTCTGACTTCTGCTCAGGTCATGATCTCGCAGTCTGTGAGTTCGAGCCCCGCTTCGGGCTCTGTGCTGACAGCTCAGAGCCAGGAGCCTGCTTGGGATTCTGTGTCTCCCCCTCTCTCTGCCTCTCCCCTGCTCATGCTCTGTCTCTATTTCTCTCACTCGAAAGTAAATAAACATTAAAAAAAAAAAAAGAAAAGAAAAAAAAGAAAGAAATGAGAAGAGTGGATACTTTAGGGGATACTGACTGAGAGGAACACTCTCTGGGGTGCAGGCAGTATTTGCTATTCAGTGTAGGTATTGGTTATATGGATAAATCACACGGGAAAATTTATCAAGCCCTACATTTAATAGTGTGTATTTCGCATGTAAAATAGGCCTTAGAATTTTTTAATTAGAAGTTTTTATGGAGGAATAAAAACAGTTCAGTCATGGTGAGAGGGGGATTTCTAGAGAGCCCCCAAATTCTATCAGCCCCCATTCCCAGAGGGAACTCTTTGCCTGAGGCCCTGGGAGGGGGCTGAGCTGGGGTCGAGGCCCCCCCCTTCTCCACCCCCCCCAAAGAAGCGGAGTGGGAATCAAACTGGCCTTTGTGGCTGGGTCCAGCAGAGCAGGACAAAGGGCCAAATGACGCCCCCTGCCCCCCCCAGGCCCCCCAGGACACTGAAGCCCATTCATGTTGGAGCCTGGCCATTTCCCCAGGGCTCCAGCCGGAGCGGGGAACAATATCCCCTTTTACCCGCCCCCTTGTCTCCCACTTCCGCATTTAATTGCAAGTTCATGGGTATTAAGTGGCCCATACAGCTGACCTAGCTCCTGCTCCCCACCCCACCCCCCAAAAAGGAGGCCCACAGCGCTGTCTCTGTTCACTGCCCCTCTGTGTGCCTGCTCCTGAATGATCTCCCCAGAGAGAGAAGAGAAAGGGCCCCCCCCCCGCGCCCCTCCTCGTCGCCTTCCTCAAACAGCGCTGTTCTCACCCAGAAAGCGCTGCTTTGCAAACCAAGCTGCTCTTGGCCCTGGCACAGGGGCATCGGGCCCTGGAATGGCACCCTCTGTGCCAGCGCGCCGGGCCGCTGGCACGCTCGCTTTGTACCTCACTGTGACCCCACCTGCTGCCCGAGGAAACTGAGGCCCGAGGGGGGTCAGGGCCTCGGTCTAGCCAGGGCCAGCGCTAAGAGCCAGGACTCCTCTGCCTGGGTATCCTGACTTTCCCCAAGTTGCCTCCTTGCCCCCCACTCAAGGGGGTGACCCAAACTTTTGACCCTTAACCTCTTCTCTCGCGTCAAAACCCAGGGACAACTGAGCACATTCACTTACCTCCAAGGGTTGGCGAGAGGTCCCATGAGCCAACCCCCTGCCCCTCAAACAAACTCTCTGTCGCCCTCACTCATTGCATCACCGACTCCAGCACACCCAAGCCCGTCCCTCCTGTCCTGAGAGTCTCCACCTCCTCCAGGAGGCCTTCCAGGTCAGACCAGTCAAGGCCGAATTTCCCCTCTTCCCCTGAAAAGCCACACCACCCACACTCCTCCAACCACTAATTCAAGTCCGAGCCAGCCCTAGCACCATCCCAAACCTGTCACCTTCTCTCTGTGCCACCTCCGGACCCGAGCCCCCACCGCCTGCCCCCCACCGCCACCTAACCAGTCTTGCCTGCGCACTCTGACCTGAGCGACCCCTTTTAAAACAGACATCGGACGCCTCTCCCGCCCCGCTGCCGGCCCTCGGCGGCCGCCCGCCGAGCTAGGAGCAGCTCTCAGCCCCTCGCCTGTCCTTCCCTTTCCCTCCTCTCCTCCTGGCCCGCCTGCCTCCACCCCGGCGCCTCTGCAACTCCAGGCTTCACCGGCCCTCTCTTCCTCCTGTCCCTGGAGCCCCTACCCCAGACCGTCACACGCGGGCTCTGGCCCGTCGCCCACGACTCGGCTCCTAGATGGAGGCCTCTCCTGAGCACCCGGTCGCAGACGGAACCTCCGCCCCTCCTCGGTAAAGATTGGGGACTTGATCAATCAATGGAAAATTGTTCCTATCCTTGAATTACGTCTAACTCCAGAGCCAGCCCACCCCGCTTCAGGATGGCGGGCGCTCCTGACCAGCTCCTGGGCTACCACCCGAGGCCTCCCGGCTCCCCCTGGGGCTCCCCCGCAGGACAAGGACGGGTCCTGCCCAGCTCCTGATGCCGGGGCCCAGAGCGAGGGCCTCCCACCAGAGGCCCGGCAGGGGCGGAGAAGGGAAAGCACCCTGGGAGCGAGCAGCCCCGCTCCTCGGCCAGCGAAGGCTTCCCTCTCTCCGAAGGTCCACCTGGACCAGGGTCACGGGGCGCCGCGGAGGCCGACCCTTCCCCGGTCACAACCGCCCGCTGCCTTTCCGCGTTCTCAGCTGGTGCGCCACGACAGTCACGAGCTCTACTGCCTGCGCGAGCCTCCCCGTGCCTCAGTTTCCTCCTTTTTTAAGCAGGAACTCACCCTCCCAGGGTGGTCGGATAGGGACCGAAGGGGTGAATAACACCCAAACTGACATTTCTCTGCAAACTGCAGGGTGCTTGTGGTTCCCATGCCCACATTGCCGGCCCCCGGAGCACACCCGGAGGGCGGCAAGGACCTGAAGGGCACAGAGCGAGTGCTCGATAAAATTCACCTCCTACAGTGCTTCTCATGTGACTAAATTAGATTATAGAGAGCTACGTATCTGTTCCTCCTACTGGGAATAAGTGGAAACCTTTTCAGAACTGTGCAAGACCCTGACTTAAATCCGGAAACAGAGACACATAAAACTTTCATTTCAAGTTAAAAGAAACGGCAGCTACTGCTCCTCGAGTGCCCACGTGTCTTCTCCCGTTTAATTCTCAGGGCCCGCCCCCAGCAGGCTGGGCCGGGGGAGACTGGTCAGAACGCCCCCCAGAACGCCCCCCAGGAGGACGTGAAGACAGGACCGGAAGCGGACGTGGTTCGAAACGCCCTTCGGAAGCCGCGTCCACCTGAGCACGCGGTCTGTAGCGGCCTGAGAATAAGGGCTATGTGTGTTCCGAGTGTTCGAAACATCAGCAGATTCAAAGTCAAGTTCCTCAAGCACCGTCATCCAGGAATCTGGTTTAGTCTGACATGCATTGTGTGACTACGGCCCGAGCTGGAGGCTCCTCCCGTGGACCCCATGGGGAGCCCCCGGCGGTCCCATTCAGATTGGCTGACCAGCCTGTCGGGGGCCCACAGGTTGGGGGGGCTTTCCGTCCACCCCCAAAAGGACCGGTGAGGGGCCGGCTCGGTCGAAACCCAAAGGAGTGTCAGCCAGCGCTCCGGGTCATGCGGGAGGAGCAGGGGTCCCCCCGGCACGGCCGCCCCCCACCCAGACAGGCCCTGGCGCTGATCTGCCTCTGCCCCGGGGGCCCGGCGGACGCTGCCATCGAGGCGGCTGGAGGGGCTTTGATGTGCTGGAGGCCGGAGCAGCTGGACTCAGAAGCCAGCTGTGGGGGAGGGGAGGCCTTGCCAGGCCCGAGGCCCAGCTTCCAAAACATCTCGGTTTCTCCCAGTCCACTTGGGCCCCCAATTTCAACACGGCTACTGCGCCGAACCCCTTGCGATCATGTCGTCACTTCAACTTCACCAAAACTCTCTGAGGCAGGGACTATAATCGCTCCCCAAGGAGCAGACAGGGAAACTGAGGCATAGAGAGGCTAAGAGACCTGCTCAAGGTCCCACAGAGGGAAGTGGCAGAGCCGAATTCCAATCTCGGCTTAGCTGACACCAGGGTCCTAGACTTACTCGGAAGCACCTGATCCAGGAGGCTGGCCGACCGTCCCAGTTGCCGAGGACCGAGGGGCTTCCTGGGATGTGGTGCTTCTCGTTCTGAAACCCGGACAGCCCTAAACAAGCCAGGCCAGCTGGCCACTCTGTCTACCACTCGGCCCGTCAGTAAGAACAAAGACAACGAGGGTAACGGTAACGGCAGCTAACAGCCACTGAGCCCTTATGTGGGCCCGGCCCCCGTGCGAACCGTCCCCCACTTCACAGACAAGGAAACGGGGGGCCACGGAGGCCGGAGCACATGCCCACGGTCGACACCAGGTGGAGGGAGCCCAGGTCCTCGGGTGGCAGAAGCAGCCCGGCTCTCCGCACCCTAGGGATCTCGGCGCCAAACGAGGCCCGGGAGCCACGGTGCACTTTGAACTTTCACCTTGACGAGACCCACGCCTTTAACCCGCATGTGTGACCCGCAACCAAACTGCTGCGGATGCAACTGGTTACGGGACTTCTTTTTTTTCTTTTTAAGTTTATTTATTTTGAAAGAGAGAGAAAGAGCACGCACAAGCAGAGGAGAGGCAGAGAGAGAGGGAGAGAGAACCCAAAGCAGGCTCCATGCTATCAGCGCAGAGCCGGATGTGGGGCTCAAACTCACAAACCGGGAGATCACGAGCTGAGCCGAGACCAAGAATCGGATGCTTAACCGAGTGGGTCGCCCAGGCGCCCCCCAGGGAATTTCTAGAAGTCCTTTCACATCCGCCATTTACTGGCAGGGCGGTCTCTGGGCCGCTTCCTAGACCTCTCTGCGCTCGGTTCTCCCGACTGCACAAACGGGCTAGCGAGGCACTCCCTTGCGGCATTATGGCGAGCATCCTGCGAGGCCCCCAACTGCAGGGCTTGGGACCCGTCTTGCTCGTACGAAGGCGACGCCCCAGAAGCACCAGCCAGCGGCGCAGTCGGGGCACGAAGTGTTTATAGTATCGAAAGCAGTGCCGTCTTTCCTGGGAACCGCGGGCACAGGGGAAGGCACACCTCTCTTTCAGCAGCTCCGCGTGTCTGCACGGGGAGGCGGTGGCACAGGTCGGGCCCAACCCGGGGGTGGGGGTTCTCCCCGCTCACTGACAAGCTCTGAGAAGGGGACCCCCCCCCTCTCTGATCTGCACCCCCAGCATCAGCCACAAGGCAGCAGCCAGCAGGGTCCTAAAGCCATCCTTTAATGGAGTCCAGGGGAGTGCGGCCCTCGAGAAAGCGAGAGCCAAGGCCATGGTTTCAGCTCCACGGAAACTGGCTTTTTACTCAGATCCTGACCCCGCCACTCCTTTCTCCTCCTCCCCACCCGAGGCTACTGTCCTCACAGCAGTCAGAGGACTCTCCTTTCTTGTCGTTTTTTTTTTTTTTCTAATTTAAGGGGAGGGGGGACTCAAGCAGGCTCCACGCTCAGCGCTGAGCCCCACGCGGGGCTCCGTCCCACAACCCTGGGATCATGACCTGAGCGGAAATCAATGAACTGAGCCACCCAGGGGCCCTCAGAGGGGACTCTTCTAAAAGATAAGTCACAGGGCACCTGGGTGGCTCAGTCCGTTAAGCGTCCAACTTTTTTTAAAACATTTATTCATTTTTAAGAGAGCGTGCAAGCAAGGGAGGGGCAGAGAGAGAGGGGGACAGAGGATCCGAAGCAGGCTCTGTGCTGTCAGCAGTGAGCCCGATGTGGGGCTCGAACTCCCGAACCATGAGATCACGACCTGAGCCAAAGTCAGATGCTCAACCGAACAAGCCACCCAGGCTCCCCGGGTCCAACTCTTGATTTCAGCTCACAGTTCATGAGTTCAAACCCCACCCTGGGCTCTGGGCTGACAGCTCAGAGCCTGCTTAGGATTCTCTCTCTGCCCCTCCTCTCTCTCCCTCTCTCTCTCTCTCTCTAAAAAATAAATAAATAACCTTAAAAACCTGTAAAGATAGGTCACTCACTACCCACTCCCTGGCCTTGAAACTGTCCACTGCTCTTACAGCAGAAGGCCGGCCCCTTGCCTTGGCGCGGTGCGCTGCGGCTCCCACCATGCAACTCAGATCACTCCCCTCGCTCGCTCCATCCCAGCCACGCTGGCCTCCTGGCCCCTCCTGACACCAGCTCAACTCATCCCTGCCTCAGGGCCTTTGCACAGGCCATTCTTGCTTCCGGGAACACAGCGCCTCCTGCCTTTCTCCTCACGGGTGACTTCTCAACACGCAGGCTCTGTCTCAAGTCACCTACCTCATCAGACAGGCCTGCCCTGATCATCAAATCCAAAACAGCCCCAGTTCATGCCCCTGACTGCCATACTCACTGGGCGTGTCGCTTGCGGGGTTTTTCTTACTTATTTATTGCCCAGCTCCTCCCACTCAAATGTCAGACTACGACAGCAGGGACTTGTCTCTTTTTTTCCCAACTGCTGCTTCCCCAGTGCCTGGCTGGGGTAACAGTAAGACCTGCCATGATATTTGCTGACAGTACGAAGACAGCAGAAAACAAGATTCCTGGAGCTTAAAGTGTATCTAACACAGTGTGAATCACCCGCTCCCTCTGTGGCAGGGGCTCTGATAAAAGACAGGCAGGCCTGAGAGCTAGCGGAGGGGGATCTGACCCAGACGAGGGCGCAGGGAGGGCTTTCCTGAGAAGGTGCTGGAAACCGCCGCCATCAGAGTGTGGTTCCCAGGCCAGCAGCATGGGCTAGAAAGAGCCCAGGGACGCTGAGCATCCTTCCTCCCTCGGGCCTGAAATAGGAGCCCAGAAGCCCACAGCCCGCACATGCGGGGCGGGGGGGGGGGCGGGCGCGGGGGGACAGGAATCTGGCAGACTTGTGTGGCAGACGCCCCGAGAGCCGCGCCATCTGGAGCCCCTTTGTGATTCGGGCAAGGGAGGACGGTGGAGAGGCCGAGAGCCAGGAGTGTTTGTAAAGTGTGGGGCGACGGGGCAAAGGAGGGGTGCGCGGGGAGACACAGGGGACCACCTGTCGCCAGGAAACCTGCACGCCCCCGCTCCACCTCCCAGCCACCTGCAACAGAAGGGCCCCACACCCCAACACCCGCTGAGGACACGTGCACGGGAAACCCATCTTCCCAGCGGCTCCCAGAAACGTGACCTCCTGACAGCCAAGTCCTGAGTCCTGATGTTGGCGTGTGTGGTTACGGAGGAGCTGAGCCTCTCTGCCATCTACGGTGACAGAGGACCCGGGCCTGAGCAGTCAGAGTTCTGGGCCCCTGGCTGGGGAATCCGTGGTCCGTGGATGGGTATATGCCCTAAGGGTAAGCCAGGGAGCACCTGGATCCAGCTATGCCTGAAGCCATTAGTCCTAAATGAACCCATAAAGAAAGTGTGTGTTTGGCTGTTTGTTTTCACCTGAGACCCTTTGAGTTGGGGGTTCTGTCATTTATAATCCAAAGAGTCCTGACTGATTTATCTCGATATATCTGTTAAAACACTTACCGCACTGCCGTGTCATTACTCGTGTGTCCATTCTCTCCCCTGACCGGAGCCCCTCCCCAGTGAGGACACACACACTGTTTGGTCTAGCTCAGTCCCTGGTGTCCATATATGATATACCAAAGTCCTGATACATCCGTAGTCTCGGGAGGTAAGTGACGATGAATGAATGTTCTTCCTTCCTTCACTCTACAAATAGTTACTGAGTACCCCCTTGGTGCCGGGTGCTGTCTTAGGTCTGGGAACAGCAAGGAACAGGAGACAGAAAACTCCCTGCTCTCCAGGAGCTCAAATTCTAGTGAGCAGAGAACAGACAATAATCAAACAAGGAGGTAAAACATCAAAGCAACAGAGAAGGGAAAGAGGCAGCACTGGGACAAGGTGCAAGTTCTAGATGAGGAGGTCAGGGCAGGCCGCGCTGAGGAGGTGGGTATGTGAGCAGAGACCTAAGGAGGCAACAAACTACATGGATACTGCGGAGTCCTCTCGACCCAGCAGACAGCAAGCACAAAGGCCCTGTGGCCGGAATATGTTGGGTATGTTTGGAGACAAGGTCAGAGAGGGAAGCGTGGGGACTGGAAAGAGGGGACACTGAGGGCTCCCCAGGTCACCCTCAGGGCTGTGGCTTGCACACTGAGGGCGGTGGGAGCCATGGGAGGGTTCTGAGCTGGGGAGGAACGTGATGCGGCTTACACAGGATGTGTGTGGAGCACCACCTGTCAGGGGGCAATGGCCCAAGGGACCAGGGAGGAGGTGACTGCGCCGGTCCCCGCAGGAGACAGTGGTGGCAGACACCCCGGGGGCGGAGAGGTGAAAAGCGGCCGGATTCTGGGCAGTTGGTGAAGGCAGACCTCACGGGGCTTCCCGACCGAGGACGTAAGAGGAAGGGCAAAATCGAGGTGGCTCCGAGGATGAGCCTGAGCGAGCGAGCGGGAGGGCGGAGGGGCACCGACCAGACGGGAGGGGCCTGAACGGGCCGAGCAGTTGGTGACGCCCACCGATCATCTGGATATAGATGCAGAGGTCGGGGCAGGAAACAGAAGTCCAGGCAATGTCAGCAAAGGGATGGCATCTAAGCAGCCTGAGCGAGGCGAGGTGAGCTCAAGCTCGGAAGGAGGAGAAAAGGCGGAGGGGGGAGGGACGGTGGCGCCCGGCTCCCTGCCGCGCGTGGGGCCCCTGCCCCTGCCAGCCTCCCTGACCACGAGCTGGGGACAGGCGGGTGCCGGAGAGTGGCACTGGCATCAGCTCCCACTGAAATGAACCACGGGGGGGGGGGGGGGGGATGGGACAGCGGAGCTCCGCACCCGTCACCCCCCTGCTCCCGGGAGAGGGCGGGAGGCCAGGAATCAGCACTCCCCACCCGGCCCCCCTGCCCAGCTGAGAAACCGAGGCTCGGAGAGGGACGGAGGCGGAGCGGGGGCACCGGGCACGGCCACCCGACCCCGGCCCCGGGCTGCAGGCACGCCGCGCTGCCGTGAGGCACAGCTTTTCCTGAGCTGGGATAAAGAGCGCCCCCCCCCCATGTTCCACGGCTGCCAGCGCCATGTGACAAAGGCCTGACACACGGGGAGGGGGCTGAGAACGCGCCTTGGCCCGAGCGTCACAGCGAACGGCAGACGAGGAGGACAGCGCTGGCACCGGGCTGAGAGGCGGAGGGGCGGCCGGTGCCGCCGTCCGGGCCTCCCGAGTCCCCCCCCCAGGGTCAGGGTCAGGGTCTCCCCTCCTCCCAGACGCGCAGGCCATCCCGCTCCCGCCTCAGCAGCCTCGACCGCCCCGGGCCGTCAGATGGGCGGCCGACACGGGCTCATCGACGTCATCGGTGCGTTGGACCCGCTGGGACCCGCCGCGCTCTTACCCTGTGCGGGGCGCTGACCCGACCCGGACGTGAAGGCCGTGCCCCCCGGACTCTCAGGGGCAGGCACTGTGGTCAGGGCCGTGCTCGGTCCTGCAGGGCGTTTGGCAACAACCTTGGCTTCTACCGCCTTGACGCCAGCGACATCCTGCCTCCCCAGCTGCAACAGCCAAGCAAGTCGGCCGACGTCCCCGGCGCGGTCCCAGGCCGGCTAGGCTGTCGGCTCCGTACAGGGAGAGATCTTCGTGCGCTCCTTGAACCCCGTTTAACTCCCTTAAGGAGGCCGGTTTCAGATTCCTGCTCGACCACCCCGCCGTCCTGATTCCCAAAGCACCTGAGGGGGCGCATGCGGCCCAAGATCACACACGGGCTGGCCACACGGCGGGCAAGAAGGCAGTCAGTATTTTTTTTTTTTTTTTATTTGAGAGAGAGAGCGAGAGAGAGCAAGCAGCAGAGGGGTAAAGAGACCCTGAAGCAGGCGCGGAGCCGGACACGGGGCTCGATCTCACGCCCATGAGGTCCTGACCTGAGCTGAAATCAAGAGTTGGATGCTCCACCGACTGAGCCACCCCGGCACCCCGAGTTTATCTTAATCTGAGAAAGAATGTGTTAGTTATAACTGGTGAAGCGATGCCAAAAAAGAAGAAGAAAAAACAAGGGTAAACAAAACTCCTTCTCCACACCCCTCCTGGTTGTCAGCCTGAGACCCCCGCTGTTAAAATCCTGCCCCACGTCCTACGGCTCCCTCCCAGTGTCCGTGCGCACCCACAGAGCGTCTTGTTGCTACTTCTTCCGACGAAACTGGGATCACACTCTACATTTGACTCACGACCCTTCTTGCATCACAGGACAGCGTGTACAGCCCTTCACGTCAAGAGAAGAGATCAAGTTCGTTCTTCTAAACAGCTGCCTGATAGCCCGACACGTCGAGAAACAGCAATCTTAGCCAGAATTCCCTGTGAATGTGGCTTCCCTCTCCTCTCCCCTGTTTTTGGCCATTTATAAACAAAACTGAAACAAATGTCTTTGTAACACATCTGTCCATAACTTTTTTTTGGGGGGGAGGTTCTTTAGGGGAGATTCGCAAATGAACTGAACTAAAGGGTAGTGTGGGATTTTTTATTTCTTTTTTTTTTTTTAATATTTATTTAATTTTTGAGACAGAGCATGAGCAGGGGAGGAGCAGAGAGAGAGGGAGATACAGAATCTGAAGCAGGCTCCAGGCTACGAGCTGTCAGCAGAGAGCCTGATGCAGGCTCAAACTCACAGACTGTGAGATCATGACCTGAGCCGAAGTCAGACACTTAACCGACTGAGCCACCCAGGTGCCCCTATTTCTTTTTTTATACAATTTTTTAAGGCTTTTTAAATTTTATTTTTGAGAGACAGAGTATGAGCAGCAGAGGGGCAGAGAGAGACGGAGACGTAGAATCAGAAGCAGACTCCAGGTTCTGAGCTGTCAGCACAGAGCCCGACATGGGGTTCGAACTCACGAACCGTGAGATCATGACCTGAGCCAAAGTCGGACGCTTAACTGACTGCGCCACCCGGGCGCCCCAGTTTTTTTAATATCTAAAGACATCGCCAGACTATTTTTCCCAAGAGATACCAGTCAGCAGCACTCCCGCCGGCATCGTCCGGGACTGCCCGTTTCCCAGCAGCCACGCCGGCACTGGGCATTACCACTCTGTGTGTGCGAGAGACCAACAGGCTAATCTATGGAAGGTAATGTTGACCAACGTGGTTGCTCGGCAGGAATGTCCACATAGTTCTCATTCCACAAAATAATACCAAGCCAAGAGCGTTCTGGGCCCAAAAGAGGACAGAGGTTGTCAGGAAGCAGGCTGTCCGTCTCCTGGCCCCTGAGGCGCCTTCCTCCCAAGCCCCTCCCCATCCTCACAAGCCGACTCCCGGGCCTGCACTATCCTCACTTCTGAGATGGATTTCACACCCGGGCAGAACAAAGTTGCCTTTGTCACTGGGAAAGAGGGAGCGACTGTGGCCAGAACATTCTGGGTTCTGTTCATTCAAATCTCCGTGTGGGGAGGAGGCGAGTAGAGTGGGGAGAGTGCAGGATGCTGCCCGCCCCGGGGCTGATCTTAGGGGTGGACGCTTCGGGCAGAACTGGAGCAGCCCCACGCTCCCCATCCTGCACTCGCCGGCTCATCCCACAAATATCTGCCGGGCGCTTGCGCCGCGGCAGGCACTCCAGCAAGCGCTTATATTTATCACCCCGTATAATCCATCCCCACAGCCTGAGAAGAGAGGCAACATCATTAACCCCATTTTACAGATGAGAGCACTGAGGCTCAAGCAGATAAAGCCAAGACCCAAGGTCACACATCTAATCAGTAACACAGGAGCGCAAAGAGAGGCAATTGACCAACCTCGAACCACCCGCAGGACACCCCGGGCCCAGCGGCCGTGGGGTTTTCTGCCTGGGCTCCCTCGGCAGCCTCCTCCCCCTGCTCCCAGCCTGCCCCTCTGCAGTCCGCTCTCCACTGGCGGCCAGACGGCTCCTGTGAAAATGAAGTCAGCTTCTGTCCCTCCCCCCTTCAAAAGTTCCAAGGGCCGCCGCCTCACTCAAAGTGAAATGCAAAATCCTTACGGTGGCCCACAAGGCCCTGCACAATCCAGCTACCTGCCCCCACCGTTACCTCCTTGACTTCACTCTCCACCTGGCTCATTCTGCTCCAGCCACCCCGGCCTCTTTCCTGAAGTATGTTCCTGCCTCAGGGCCTTTGTACTTGCTGCTCCCTGTGCCTGGAACGTTCTTCCCCCAGAGACAGAGGTTAAGTCACTTCCCTGGGGAGACGACACCTAGAAGGGGCAGAGCCTGGATTCGAACCCAGGCTGTGTGGCCTCGGAGAAGACATAATGTACACAGTGGGGTCTGTAGTAAGAGAAAAAAGGGCGCTGTGTGACTGTGGGCAGGCTGCTGAATCTTTTTAACCTCTGCTTCCTCACGTATAAAATAGGCAACACAGGCGACCTTCCCCGTCAGGTTCCTGGGAGGCCACCCTGCTGGGGACACGTCCACTGCCCACAACCCCTCATACATACTAGGTCCACGGAAAGAGCCAGAACAGTCCAGGAAGACCTCCTAAGGAAGCAGAGTATGAACCAGGCTTTGAAGGGAGGAGGTGGCAAAGCCACCGGTGCCCCAGGCAGGCCAGGGGTCAAGAGGGTTCACCTGGAGCCCAGGACTGGGGAGAAGGCAAAGGCTTCCAACCTGGGACGGAGGCACCAGCAGAGCGGAACAGAGCGGCTCCCGCGGGGCGCCCTCCCTTCTTCCTGTCCCGGCACCTTCTTCCTTCCCAGGACGCTCACTGCCCCTCCGCACAGGCGGGCCCCTCACCCAGACCTGGCCGCATGACCCAAGGCAGCCGATCAGAACGCATCCCAGGTCCGGGACAGACCCTTCCCTGACACGAGGCAAGGATTCCCATTTTTGCTAAAAGGCAATTTGAGCCGGACCTCCTGTCACTTGCACCCAAGGCCTGCTGACAACTGGCACTGGCCGTTCTCATCAGCTCTCAGAACTGAGATGGGGGCGCTGCTGAGCTGCGCGTGCGCAGGAAGAGCTGACCTGCGGGGTTTGGGGGGCAGGTATCAGGGCCCTGCGGTCCAAGAGGCGGCCCCGGACGCAGCCGAGGGTCCCTCTCACACCTCGGCAGGAACCACTGCTTGCTCTCTGGGGTCCGCACCCCAGGACCTCCCGAAGGAGCCAAGATTCCGGAAGTAGGACAGACAGGCGGATGCGGGGAATCCAGGCCCCGCAGGCCCCAGGCGGCAGATCGCGGAGTCGCCCTAAGGGAGAACCTCCTTCTCCCCCTCTGCTCACCTCACAGGCCCGGGGCGGGGAGGGGGGCGCACCCTGGAAACGGCCCGGAACGCGCATCTCTGGCTCCCTGGCCCACAGGCGCCCGGCGGGCGGGGCAGTGGAGCCAGGCAGGTGCCCTTCACGATGCCAGCGAGGGTCGCGTCCTCTGAACGGAACAGCGCATTTTTGCTTGTACGTCTTTCTTCCAAAGAGAAATCTGCGCCTCCTACTTTCTTAAAACGCATAACCCTCTTGGGGCGCCTGGGCAGCTCGGCCAGTTCAGCGCCTGAGGTCGGCTCAGAAGATGATCTATCAGTGTGGAGCCTGCTTGGGGCTCTCTCTCTCTCTCTCTCTCTCTCTCTCTCTCTCTCTGCCCCTCCTCCACTCACGCTTTCTCTCTCTCTTAAAAATAAGTAAATAAATCTTAAAACAAATCTTAAAAATGTGCAGGCATTTCTACCGCCTGCACGTGAGGTCAGAATCACACACAAAATCACCAGAGAGACATGACCCCTGGACTGGACCCTGGATTAGGGACGGGACGGGAGGGGGACAAGACGTTTCCCAGAGACACGGGAATCGTGTGGGCATGCGACAGCCCTCCGACCCGCCTGGACACGACTCAAACGTCCCCCCGTCCTCCAAGGTGTCTTGGTGGCTAGGTGTAAAGGACATTTGGGGGGAAATAGGTGAAATATTAACTTAGACTGCAGATTGTATAAGTTCGTATGGACGCTGAGTTTCCTGATTTTGTTCAGCGCCCTGCGGTTACGTAAGACAATGTCCGTGTTCCTAGGAGACACGTGCTGGGTTATTTGGGGGCACCACATCTGCAAGTACTCTCAAATGGATCAAAGTAATAACAGTAATAATAATGTGTATCTGTGTGTGTGCGTGTGTGTCTGTATGGGGCTGGGGAGACGGGGGGGGGGGGGGGAGAGCGGAAAGAGAATTAAAAGCTAACGTGGGGCGCCTGGGTGGCTCGGTCAGTTAAGCGTCCGACTCTTGACTTTGGCTCCGGTCACGGTCCGAGTCATGAGATCGAGCCCCGCGTCGGGCTCTGCACCGAGCCTGCTCGGTGTTCTGTCTCCCTCTCTGCCCCTCCCCAGCTCACGTGTGCACACTCTCCCGCGCTCTCTCTCTCAAAATAAAAAATCAAATAAAAGCGACTGTAGTCACAACTAACAGTTGGTGAATCTGGGTGAAGGGTATACAGGGGTACTCTATTCCTGACATGTCAAAATAAAAAGTTACCAGAAAACTCACTTTTAAAAAATGTATTAAGTTACCCATAAATACGGCGTACTAGACTTTTGTGTCCAGACCCCTGTACGTACGTAGAAATATATGATATGTAGAGCTAGGTATATGCACAAAACATTTTACCATATTTGGCTCCATAGAAGAACGCTCAGAGCTGGACAGACCTAAGGGAATGTACCTGGACACATGCACTGCCACGATATTTCTTAGCTTTGTGATCGAGGGGGAATAAACCTTAGAAACCACCCAACGACAGTCTGGGCAGCCATCAGCCGGTGGCAGGACCACACGGAGCTTCCTCTGCCCTCCTGGCGTGGTAAGGGCAGGGGGCCAAGGACCCCAGTCTGTAGCCACCCCGCACACTGGGGACCACACTCCCCAAATCAAGTCAAGGCCGCTCATTAAGAAAGGAGCCGAAGGGGCGCCTGGGTGGCTCAGTCGTTTAAGCGTCAGACTCCATCTCGGCCCCGGTCGTGACCTCACGGTTCGTGAGTTCGAGCCCTGCGTCAGGCTCTACGCTGGCAGTGTGGAGCCGGCTTGGGACTCTCTCTCCCTCCCTCTGTCTCTGCCGCTCCCCTGCTTGCATGCGCAGGCTCTCTCTCTAAATAAACAAATAGATAAACCTTAAAAAAAAAGAAAAAGTAGCAGGAAATAGGCATGCCTCATTCAACCCTTTCCCTCAACCGCTCCCTTGCCCAAAGCCGACGGAGCTGGGGGGTGGGATGTATCGGGAACACCAGGCCAGGCGGCCCGCACCCTCCGTCGGTCCTGCCGAAGGCCAGCAGACTGTCCCAGCCCCGGGTCCCCAGAAGTCCACACGAAAGTATTTGGCAGTTACGGAAGTCGAGACGACCCTATTGTATAGGAAAACGTAAACACGGACACAGAGGAAAAGCCAGGTTTTCATTCAAAAAATATTTAATGAGACCTACCACGTGCCGGGCCCGGTTCTCCGCGTCGAACAGACGAAGCGAACGAAACGGACAGAAACGCCTATCCTCTCGGAGCTGACATTCGGGTGAGTGAGACACACAATAAACGGTGAGTCAGTCAACCATCCAGTGTGTCAGGGACACAGGGACAGGAGACGGGCGGTGGCCAGCTGGGGGTGGAGTACAGTTTTGACACCTCCTGGGTGTCAGAGTGAGCCGCAGGGATGCTGGGGGGAGAGCATTCCAAACAGAAGCCCCAAGAGCGCCCTGAGGCAGGAGAAAGGGCCCCGTGGCTGCGGGGAGGGGAGGAGGGAGTAGGAGCAAAGGGAGATTCTGGAATTAGATGGCGGGGACGACGGGGCAACTTCGCGAATACATTCAAAACCACGGACTCGCACGCTTTGGAAGGGGGAGGTTTAGGGTGTGTGAACCGCACCTCAATTAAAAACACCGTACGCGGGGGCGCTCGGGCGCCTCAGTCAGTCAAGTGTCTTGATTCCAGCTCAGGTCACGATCTCACAGTTCGCGAGTTCGAGCCCCGCCTCAGTCTCTGCACTGACAGTGAGGAGCCTGCTTGGGATTCTCTCTAAGAATCTCTCTCTCTCTCTCTCTCTACCCCCTGCCCTCCCCCACTCACTCTCTCTCTCAAAATTAATAAACTAAACAACAACAACAACAACAACAACAACAACAACTGCAGGAGAAAGAAGAGAGACTGACGGGGGAGGGGACCTGAGAGGGAACAGGGACAGAGCCCACAGGGCCTCCCGGGCCGTCCTGAGGACGGCACTTCTACCCCGAGGGGGGCGGCTGTGGGCAGGGCAGGGGTGTGAACTGGCTTAAATTCTGACCGGCCCCCTCTGCTGTGTGCACAGGACAGAATGGGGCAGGCCGGGGCGGGGGGTGGGGGGGAGAAGAGCAGGCAGGGGTAAGAGTCCCGGCTGTTTCTCGACCGTGAGTCCTTGGGCAAGCCACGGCACCTTCTGTGCCTCAGTTTTCCTCACCTGCGAAGCGGGTCTGAAACACACACACACACACACACACATGCACACGCACGCCCCGCCCAGGGCAGAGGGGAGAGCTAACATCACAGACGAAAGCGTTGCTGAGCTGGTGTGCGTGGAGGTAGTTTTTAATCATGCAAATTAGTTTCCTGAACAGAAAACAGGGGGTGCCTCCCTCTGTCACAGGAAGCGGAGCCCCACGGCACGTCAACAGCCATCCCGCCAGTGGCCCCCCGGCCCGGCCTGTTTACGCCTTGGCCATACCCAGGGACCCGAGCTCCTCTTTGGGTGTGGTCAGCGCAGACGCAGCACTCGCATGGAGGCTGAGACCCAGACAGGGGACAGAAACGGCCCTGGTGCACGCAGCAGCCTTCCGGGACAGAGGGTGGGGGGATCCGCCTGGCGAGGGGCGCTCCCTCCTGGGTCCAGAGACAAGGAGGGGTGGGCGTGCTGCTGAGATCCTGGGAAGACCCTTGTGCAGCAAGACTTTCAGATCATCAATTAGACCCTGCCACGCCCCAGCCGCAAACCCTCCCGGGGCGCCTCACCCACTAATAAAACCGAAAGCGCTCACCAGGCATGAGTCCCATGCCACACCGACCTCCTCTCCCCAACTCTGGCCGCCTGCCGTTCCTCAAACAAGCCAAGCATAGTCCTGCCCCGGGGCCTTTGCACATGCTGCCCCCGCTACCTAGAACACACTTCTCTCAACTAGAGCTGGCTCCTTCTCGGTCCCAGGGCTCAGCTCAAATGCCACCTCTTCAGAGAAGCCTTCCTTGGCCACCCCATCACAAGCAGATGCCACTGTCCCTGTCACCAACATATCTTCATTTTATTTCCTTCTTGGTGCAACCACTCGCCAGCTGAGTAGACCTAAGCAAGTTCCTCTCTCTTTCCGGGCCTTAGTTTCCCCATCTGCAAAACAGGTATAATAATGATACCTACCTCAGAGGGTTGCTGCCAAGGCTCAAAGAGATAATCCATGCAAAGCACTCAGCACAGGACTTAGCACACAGTAGGGCCTCAGCAGATATTATTATTACATGTTGCCATCTTCTCAAGTGGCCTCTTTGTATTGTCTGAAGGTTCCCCGAGGGCGGGGACCTTGGCCCTCTTGCCCTGGCTATGTGCCAGCACCTAGCCCCGTGTCCGGCACACAGTAGGCACTTAATGTCTACTTACTGAATGAATGAGTGCATCAGGGAATGAAAGCACGGACTGCCCACAGCCCGCTCTGGCCCTGGCCTCGCTCCTTGCAGAAGCTTCCCACCACCCCCTGCAAGGGGGAAACGACGAGACCCCGGATCCTGGTCGCTCACGGCCACCCCACCTGCTTCCACCGGACTTTGGTGGCCCTAGTCCCGCCAGCCTGAAATAGCCTCGCCTCCCCTGGCCCAGGAACAAGGGATCGTCTGTCAGTCCCACCCTGGGGAAGGAACCGGGCGGGTAAACACAGATTGAGTGTCCGACCACAAGACAAAAGAGGAGCCGGCAAATCCCCTTCTGGTCCTCGAGGAGCCGGGAAAATAAAAATAAACTGAAAACTCTGCACAGGGCCGGGAGGCTGGAAGACTTCCCTTCTTTCTCGGGGCTTCCTTTCAGATAATAGGAGAGCCTGTGGCAGGCAGTGGGGCAGCCTTGACCTTGGCTCAGCACTCCGCACTGCAGGCACTCCCCACGGGTGATGGGGAGACCAGGACTCAGAGAGGTGAAAGGACGTGCCCAAGGTCACACGGGGACGGGGGCAGAGCTGGGGGCAGAGCTGGGGGCAGAGCTGGGATTCACACCCAGGCTGTTTGGCATCTAGAACCATGCTCCTGTTTGTTTGTTTGTTTGTTTGAGAGAGAGAGCTGGAAAGGGGCAAAGAGGGAGGAAGACACAGAATCCCAAGCGGGCTCCGCACTGTCAGCGTGGAGCCTGATGTGGGGCTCGAACTCACAAACTGCGAGACCATGACCTGGGCTGGAATCAAGAGTCAGAGGTTTAACCGGCTGAGCCGCCCAGGCGCCCCCAGAATCCACACTCCTAACCGTGAACCTGAGACACGCCGCCGGGTGAAAACAGCGACCCCATCGCACCACCCAGGGGAGCACGTCCGCGTGTCCAGACAGCCACGGCGACCCGGTACGTCTCCGTGCGTGCACGCGAGGGCCTGAGACCTGACGTGAAAGCAGAACTGGTGGTCAGAGGAGGCTTCAGCCCAGCGGCTCGCAGCCGGCCCCCTGGGGGACACGTGACAATACCTGGAGGCATTTTTTAATCGTCCCAGCTGAGGGCAGGGCGCTCGGGGTAGCCCGTGGGCAGAGGCCGGCATCCTACAGTTCCCAGGACAGTCGCCACAGCGGAAGACGACCCCGCCCCCACGTTTCGGTGGCGCCAAGGGTGGAAGTACGGAGAGATTCGCCACAGACCAGCTGCGGGGGCGGAACCGCCCCCCCCAACCCCCCCCTCCAGGAACCTCTTAAAGAGGGACCTCCGAGCCAGGCCAAAACTCAGATCCCGGGAGAAGGACGGGGGCCACCCGAGCCTTCTCCCGCAGCCCTCGGGGGCCACGGCTTCTACCGAGGGTCCCTCTGGGGTCTCGCCGGCAAGACAAGGAGACTCAGACCCCTGCCCTCTCAAGTTCGAGGTCTCCAAAACTCTGGGGCAAGACCGAGCTCTGGCCTCGCCCTGTGCCCGGGGGAACAGGGCGCCCGGGTTCGAGGACGTGCCCAGCTGACGTCCAGCCGCGGCCAGCCTTCCGGCCGGGGAGCTAGGTGGCCGTCAGGGAAAAAAAAAAAGAAGAAAAATCGCACAAATCTGAGAGGCTGAGTCCTTCCGCAGCCAGGCGTGACCTGCTTCAGAGACGACTCTTGCACAAGCCAGGGGCTGGGGGGAGGGTTGGGGGGCGGGGGACACTGTGAAGCAAAGAGGATGTGGGTTTGTTGATCTGAGAGAGCGGCCCGAGCTCGAGAGGCCTCCTGCTCAGTGGACTCGGGGGGGACACCCTCTAGGAAAGGGGTGCCCGGAAGCCTCCAAAGGCCAAGGACACCAATGCTATCCACCTCTTTTTTTAAGCGGCAGATAAACGGTTGCGAGGGAAACCCCCCAAAAGCAGTGAGTGGGCGTCGGAACACTCATCTGAAGAACACCCTCATTCAAGGGCGCGAGATGCAGCCTCTCGGTTGGGTCGTCCTTCTCCGAAGGCCAAGGGCCACGTGTGCCCTGTTGACGGCTGCGCTGTCCTGGCCCAGAACACCGCTAGGACATGGCGCAGGTGCCCCCCAAATACCGGCACCCGGAGGAAAGCCGTCTAGACGTCTCCGTGTCCGCTCCCCCTCCCAACTCCTGCTGACATTTAAGTTGTCGTCATCGAAAGATTTCCACCGACTCCCTGATGAAGTCTGGCCCAATACAAAGTGGCCTCCCCCAGGCCCCGTGGCATCCTAACAAAGCTCTGATAATGTGGACCTTCGGGCTGAATTCCTGCCCACACGGGCAGCCGGAGGGCTCGCGAAGGCAGTTCACTTTGGCCACGAGCCCGGCACCCTCCGGGGTAGTTCAGGAGAACAGTAGAGCAGGAGGCGGTCAGGCTACCTGCGTCGGGATCCCAGCCCCGTCAGGCCGTGCGACCTCGCGACACTGACTTGGCCTCTCTGCGCCTCGGGTTTCATTTGGAAAGATGGGAAGCACAATAAACACCTGGCACTTTGGCGCTGAGACATAGAGAACGCTTTCCCCGGGGCTGGCAAACATTGAGAACTTTACTGTAAGTGTTAGCGAATTATTATTACTGCTGTCACACTAGCCCAGTCACCGTGCTGGGATGCAATGCTTTCTGTCAGGATTCGGTGACATACATGGTCACACACACGTGCGTGGCTCTGTATGAGAACGGTATTATAAATGAGATGTCTGAGGGCACTTTCCCCTTCATCATCTCCCCGCTTGCCTTCCTCCACACACATCCTTGTGTCCTTCTCCCTAAGCCCCTGTCACGTGACGCACACAGCGGACATGTGTGTAGCATGCCTGTGTACTTCCCCCGAGCAGAACTCTGTCGTATACACGTCTCGGCATCCTACCTTTCGCAACACACCCTTGTGACAATCCCCAAAGTCACTGGGTAGGTCATTCTGTTTCGGTGATTGCAGAATGTCGAAGGTGCCCCCCACCCCCACCCCCTGGGATTTCTCTCTACTGTGAAACGAGGAGCAAAAAAAATCTTAAAAAAAAAAAAAAAAAAAACACAGTGACAACACAAAACCACAGTTTCTTGTTTTGGCAAGCAGAGCTCCAAAGAGAAGAAGAGCTCAAGTCTCCTACCCCCCAGAAAAGCAGAACCACAAAAAGTATCCTGGGAGCCTTCTGCCCACACCCTCGATCGTCCGGGACCATCGCCCGGCCAGGGGAGCAGACCCGATGGGTGCCTGGGAGTCACGGGTCTCTGTCCTCAGTCAAGGGGAGCCCTTCGGGAAGCCTGCTGGCCAGCCCTCACCCGGGGGCCTCTCGACGCGCCCACCCGGGCTCCCACTCTCTTCCCGCCACGGCCGGGCTGGCACACACACCGCAGGCTGCCTGGCCCCAGAGTCTCCCCCGCTTGCAGGCGGGGACCCAAAACCAATCCGGCCAAGAAGCAGGGGAGCCCAAGAGGGCAAGAGGGGCACCTGCCCTCCGCTTTAAGCGGGTGAGTCCGCGAACCCCAAGCAACCTTCTCTGCCCCCCACTGCCGCACGTCCCCAAAACCTCCACCAGAGCATACCGAGTACCGACTACACGCGCGGCACACTTCAAACGGCTTCAACGTCAGGACCACCGAAGCTTCGCGACGCCCCTGTGACTCAGGCGCTAGCCTGTTCCCACCGTACGGATGGGAACACTGAGGCACTGAGCAGGCTGGCGACGCGCCCAGGGCCACGCACGGTCAACGCGGGGCGAAGCCAGTATGTGAGCGCCAGCAGCCCCACGCTCAACACCCACTTCACGAACAGACGCTGGGCACGGGGGAGGCAGCGGGCAGCCCGCCATTTCCATTCTTCTACAGTTCTGCCCATTCTGCAGAAGACACAGGGGAAGTAACCGGGGAAAGCACAGGCAGAGGGTCAGGGCCACAGCGACCCGGGTTCGAATCCCCACTCTGCCACCTTAATAAGTCACGGGCCAACGCCTTTACCAGCCAGGGGCAGTCCGTGAGGTCGCTGGGGACACGAGCTCTGGGGTGGCCAGCCTGGGATCAGATTCTGGCCTTGCCGTCCGCGGGAGCCGGCTCCCTGAAACTGTCTTTGCCACAGTTTCCTCAGGTGTCAATGGGGTAACAGCGGCACTCTCTGCACGGCGGGGGGGGGGGGTTGGGGGGGGTTGGGGGGGGGGCTGGAAAGATCGAATCAATTGATCCATGTGATCAATTGATCAATTTACCCAGAACGGTAAATTGTGACTCAGGGGCAGCTCTTCCCCACGAGTGGCTGTAATAGTGATCATTACAGACACTGTCCAAGCGCACGCAGGGGGCACCCAACACAGTCCGGGCTGCCACGTGTCGAAACCCAGGGCACTTCCCCCCACCGTCGCTGCGGTGTCCCCCAAGAAGGATCCGGCATCTCTAAAGGGGGCTGTCCTTGCATTCCTGTCACCCTTAAATAAACACACACAAAACCTGGCACCAAAGCCATCAGTCCCCATTGGAGATGGGGAAGGGGGTGCAATCCAGTTCCTGAAGGCGATGGGGAAAGACGGGGAGATTCTGGAGGAACCGCGGAGCCCCAGAACCGGAAGCAAAGAAAACCACTGGTTCCGGAGTTTAGATGGTCAAAAGGAAATTCGCTCAGGCCCCCTGTCCTCCTTTCAGTGCTGACTCAGGCCTCACTTCCTCCAGGGAGCCCTCCGTGATTACTCCTGCTCACTGGAGGCTGGAATCCTATAATCCTAATCATCTATACTATTTCATTGTCATATAACAAAATAACTGATGATGATACTAACATTTATATGCCTTACTACCTACCAGGCACTGTTCTAAGTGCTCTGTATATATTTACATAATCGGCTTCTGCTCTTAAAAACCCTGTAAGATAAGATCTGTTATCAGTCCTATTTCACAGATGAGAAAAATAAGGCTCAGAAAGGTTAAGCCACTTGCCCTAAGGTCACACAGCCCAAGGACTCGACCCCGAGCAGTCCAGCTCCAGAGCCCAACCTGGTACTTGGGTTTCTGCAAACGTCCCCTGGGCCACCATGGACTAGACTGTCCCCTCCTTGAGGGCCGGAACCCACCGGAGCTGGCCTTTCTGCCTCTCCCACAATTCACGGTCAGCCACAGAGGCTTCGTTCCTCCTGACGACAGGACCTGGAAACTAGGGACCCAGGGAGGCCGGGGCAGCTCTGCCCCCGTGGAATTAAAAGCTGGGAGGGATTACCGACCATTCCTCCCTCACCAAGTCTAAAGGCTCGGAGGAGCGGCGAGTGGGAAGGCAGAGAACACGAAGGCTGCCAGCCAGGATGCGTGGAAAGCCTTGGTAATTAGCAGTCCCTGATGCTAAGCCCTGGCTTTTCAAACCTGAAAGGCCTTGGGATGTTTAGGGGGCATTTCTGATGGAGCAAAACCAGAGAGGCCTCCCGGGGCTCACGAACAAGGTCTGGCTGCTCAGGTTACACGATCGGTCCACTTCTGGCAGCAGCTTGGGGACACCCAAAAAAAAGGACAAGGCAGAAAAAGAAGCCTGATTCTCCTCCCCTCCGTTTACAGGTGGGGAAACTGAGGCCAGGGCAGGTATAGCACGACTGCCAAGAACCAGCTCATCTCGGAACCGACAGGTCCATCGAAACAAAAACTGATGACTTCCATCATGTAGAAGTCCAGGAATCTTTTTGTGGTTGTCGTTCCTTTGATAATAAGAATAGTTGATTCCAGTCAATTTCCATTTTTCCCGCAACCTCAGACTCTACAAGTGGACAATTTAAAACCACAGTTAACCCTGACACCATCTGTATCTGTTCTGAAACGCACCACACCATCTAGGCAAGGGCGTGGGAGGAAGAGGTATATTTTCTTACCCATTAATATAAAAATTGGTTTGTCTTTCCTCTTTCCCTTCCAGACCGAGCAGCAGGGAGTGGCTCAGAAGGAGAAGTGAGGAGTTCCCTAGAATCTGACATTGCTCCCAGATACAAGCGCTGTCTACATCTTTGTATCGGAAACTGCCAGCTTCGAACTGAACAGATTCCTTTTTTTTTTTTTTTTTTAACTATGAGAGAGGGAGAGATGGGAAAGAAACACCAACCCTGCCTTATTCTCACAGGCCTTTCTAGAAGGGTCCTTTAGCCAAATGGTTTTCAATGCCACCACACAGCTCCCCAACGCCCCCTCCTCCACATACACACACACCTCTTTTCATAGAGAGAAGGGCTCTCTCCTCTGTGAGAGGGAACTCGGACCTCACACGGCCTTAGCTGCACCTCCAAGCCAGTGGGAACCCCAGAGAATCCCAGCGACTCCCTCCTTCCCCTGGAAACGGGGAGCTGCACAGCCTGGCTCTGGGGTCTCTTAAGGAACAGCCACCGCCCCCACCGGCCCTTCCTGAACCAGGATTAAAAGACTTCCTAGAGCCGCGAAGGGAGTAAATGAGGTCCCAGCAGGAGGCAGGAGATTAAAGCCCTGCAGTCTCCTAACTTCCACAGAGGCTTGGCCCCAGGCCCACCCCTCTCCGCCCCCTGGCCACTTTTCTCACTTCCTAGGAGAGCAGGGAAGTGGCCCCTTCCTCCCTCTCACAGGAGAAAAGAAAGAAAAGAAATGCAAAATAATAGAAATGCAACACAGGAGTTTAGACCCCAGTATCCCCGATTAACCAGCTGTGTGATTCTGGGCAAGTTACTCAACCTCGCTGGAGCTAAACTCGCCCATCTAAAAAATGGGGTAAATTCTCGTCCCTCCTTCATAGGCCACACTAAGAAGGTTAGACCTCCTGATGACACACGTAGGCGCCTGCCACACAGTAAGCGCTGGGCTGTGTATTTCAGTCTGCTGCTGTGGTTTTGCCGCTTAGAAACAGGGGTCGGCCCTGGACTGCCAAGTCGTGAGTTCGAAACCCCGAGCTCCCACAAAAACGCGTGCACTGGGGAAAGGGGTCCTGCCCCGAGGTTTTGTGGGTCTGTGGGGTCTCCGTCCCTCTTCCGGGCTCTGGGCTGTATCCTCCTCTCGGAGGGACGCTGGGCTCTAGGATGCCTAGGAGGCGTCCCGGAGGAGTAGTCAGGTGGTGCACTAGGCGGCGAAGAAATCCCCGGGAAAAAAAGCAGGAGGGAAAGCTCGCGGCGCCTGGATCCCAGAGCCCCTGCCTCGCGGATGTAACTAATTTTAAAACTGTTCGAAAGGCGGGGAGGGGAAAAGAAAAAGACAAAAGGGCAGCGTGCAGAGGGGGAACGGGGTGCGGGAGATCCCGAGTCCGGGCTCGGACCGCCGGCGCCGGCCAGGGAAGCGACAGCCCAGGTCCGCGGGAGCCCGCATCTCCCCACGTCTCCGCGCGCCCCGCGAGGAGTCTCCGGAGGCGACTCTCGCGACCCCTAGGGACCACGGCCACAGGTTGCGGAGACCGCCCGGAGCTGGAGGCCCCTGCGCTCCACCGCGGGGCTGGCGGCCGGGGCACGGGCTGTCCCCGCGCGCCCCGGGCGACACTCACCGACTGCAAGAAGCGCAAGGTGCCCACGTAGTCCCTCTCGGTGCCCAAGATCTCATTGAGGACGCAGAGGCGGAGGCGCAGCTGCCGCTCGGACTCGCGGGCGGCCGCGCACGGGCCAGAGCTGGGCGCAGCGGCGCCGGGGACCCGGGGGTCCGGGTGGGCACCGTCCCCAACCCCGTCGCCGCTGGGATCGCTGCCGCAGGGTCCCTCCATTCTAGCGCGGCCGCGCGGCGCCGACTCCTGCCCCCGCGCGAAGGTCGCGCCGAACGGCGACTCAGGCGTCCAGGCGCCCCATCCCGGACGGGGCGCGCCGGCGGGCCGGGCTCAGCGGCGGGCCGGGCGCCTGGCGCGGCGGGCGGGCGGGACTGGGGGCGGGCCGCCCGGGCCGGAGGCGGAGGCAGGCGCGCGGAGGCTGGACGAGGGGCGGGAGGGGGCCGGCCCTCGGGGCTCCCAGACGGCGGGCCCCGCCCGCCGCCGCCGCCGCCGCCGCCGCCGCCGCCAAGGGAGCGTCTGCCAAGTGCCACGCCGTGCTCGGGCCGCAGAGGCGCTCCGCGCGCGCACCGAGCCCCTTGGAGCCGCGCCGCGGCGCTCGGCGGCTACGTCGGAAGCTCAGCGCGGGCGGAGCAGGGGCGCCCGGGGCGCTCGGGCCGGAAGCCTCCGGAAGGGGCGCCGCGGGGACCAAGCGGGGCCCGAGGCGGCACGCAAGCCGCCGCCCGCGCGCCAAGTCCGCGCCGGGACGCGTGGCCCCCCTCCCCCGCCGCGAGCTACGCCACGCCCCCCCGCCCCACGCGACACCCACCGCGCGCAGGCACACGCACGCAGGTCCGGCCGCCGCTCGGGCTGAGCGAACGCGCGGCTGGAGAAGCTCTCGGCCGAGCCGCTCCGGAGCCGGCCCGCCCCGGCCCCTGCGACCCCGCCGGCCCGCGAAGAAGGGGGGCGGCCCCCGCCCGGGCCGAGCCGGCCTCTGCCGGGACACTTAGCCCTGCGGGTGCCCTCGGGCGCCGCCGCGACCTTGGGAAGGAAGACGCGCGCGCCTCTCTGTGTCCCTCCCTCTCTTGCCCTTTCTGTCCTTCCGTTTTTATCCCTTTTTTCTCTGAACTTCTTTGCCCCCAGGAGACGACCCTGCTGTTTCCACCTTTCCCAGAAGAAATCATCTGCTCTCGAATTACTAATCAAGTAGCAGCTGCTCTGCCCGCGTCCCCCTCCCCACCCACCCACCCCCGGGGATGAGGCCTTGGGAAACCCGGCCGCTAGTCCAGGCTGCTCTGCGTGACCTTGATAAACAGCGGAACCGCTGGACAAATGTCCTCACCTGCCTCACACGAAGGTATGGAGAGGTGACCGAGCGCTGGGGCCTGGAGTAAGCTGCTCAGGTTCGAATCCCATCGCCCTCACTTGCTCGTGGGTGACCTTGGGCTGGTTTCCTTGCCTCAAGAGCCTTAGTATTCGCATCAATACAATGGAAATAATACTGGTACCTAGCTCATAGGGTCCCACACAGGGTTATGTGTTAATCCACAGGGCATACTTGGAACAGTGCCCAGGACCTAGAAACTTCTCTGTTTTTGTCCTTTGTTATTATTACCATTGCACGTGTAAACTGCCATCTTGGCCTGGCCCTCTCCTCTAAACTGTCCACACAATTCCTCATGTTCCCGTTCCCCCGGCAGGGACTGTGTTGTCTGTGCAGCGGATTCGCTGATTCATAGAAAACGCCCCCTCTAGACTGCTGGTCACCCTTTAGGGGAGAACAGGACTGCTTCTTTATCTCCTGTTCCAAACACCCAGGCCTGTTCTCATAATGGCCAGGGCAAATACTGCAAGTTCCTCAGGACCCAGGGAGACAGCGGAGTGGCTTCTGCCCTCTAGGAGACGTTTCTTTGGGGTCGTGGACAAGGTGGTGTTTGATCTGGGCCCGAGGGAGTGAAGTTCTTCGGGGTGGATGGAAAGGGGTACAGGGGAGGGGAGTCTGGCAGGTGCACGGGGTGGAGCCAATTATGCCCAGAAGATGACTGACTCGGGAGGTTCTCAGAAAATCGTAGATGTCTCTGGGTAGCTCTGCTTTTGTGACCTTAGACTAGTCACAGCACATCTCTGAGCCTCAGATGCCTGATCTTTAGATTAATCCTGTCTACCATAAGGGGAGAGCATAGTGGGAACGTCACGGCTGTGGCATGAAACTGGCTTGCATTTGCACCCCAGCTCCAAGTCTAACTGGCTGGGTGACCTTGGCTGAGACACTTCACCTCTCTGAGCCTCAGTCGCCTAATCTATAAAATGGGAGTCTTTGTAAGAGAAAAAACATGTACATAAAACAGGGTTTCTCAACCTCGGGACTATGGACATGTAGAGGCAGAGAAGTCTTAGTGGTGGAGAGCCGTCCTGGGCATTGTAGACCATTTCGGCATACCGTACCCACCGGACGTCAGGAGCACTCTCCCCCCGCCGCCGCCGGTTGTGACAACCACAGCTGTCTCCAGATAGTGCCAAATGTCCCCCGAGAGACACTCTCCCCCAGTTGAGGACCACTGATAAAAGTTCTTGGCCCAGATGGCTGGCACACAGTAGGTGCGCAACCGGCGTCAGCCTCCTCCCAGCTGAGACCGCCGAAGCGCAGCCTGCCTCAGGCACAGACACAGACCCCATGTTTTATCCAAGAATTGGCCCGCACTGCCAAAAGGACCCCAAACATCTCCTCGTGTGTGGATGGAGCCCCCTCCTCGCCCCCCCATCTCTTCTACATTCTGTCTGGTTCCCCTGGGATATTTCATCCCCAATGAAAGATAACAACTTTTAATAAATTACTGAAGCTCTCTGTGCCTCATTTTCCTCTTCTGTGGACTGAGGCTCATAGCTGTACTTAATGTCATAAGGCTGTCGCGATGATCCCTGAGTTAAGACAGGTACTTGGAGCAGGTAGTAAGCACTCAGTGAGTGAAGGCTTCTATTTGAACGCTGAATCCATTCAGATGCATTTGGCTCCACGGAGAAGAATGGGCTGCTCGTGGGTTCATACGTAAGGACATCATTTATTTAACGAGCGGCCCAGAGGAGACTGGTTCATCAGGCTGGTTCGGGACCCGCAGTATCATCGGCCCTGCTCTCCTCGTCACGGTGGCTTGTCTCCAAGCCACTATTGTGATGGCCACATCACCTGCCAACCCAAGTCCAAGGCAGACTTTCTCTGACCCTTCGCGGGCCAGACCGGGTCATGTAACCACCCTCACTTAGTCCCCGATCAAGAGCAAAGCCGGCACGATCACTATGGAGCATCTCCTGGGACGTGGCTGCCCGGACAACTTGGGGCTCTGTTGTCAAGAGACAAATGTCTGCCGCAAGTGCCTACTGTGTGCTGGGCACTGGGCGAGGCGCTCGGACTAAAGAAGTACGCAAGACCAGTACTGACAAAGTTCCAGCAGGGAGGCTCCGATGAGGGTGAATGGGACATAGAGAGACAGCAAGTTCTGTCATCCAGTCACTGACTGTTTCTGGAGGGAGACAGCAGGCACACAGCAGCTAAGGTCCTGCCCTCTTCATGCTTTTAGTCCAGAGCAGGGGGAGAAGGAAAATAACCGAATTAACGATCAATCGATCAATCAACAAATGAGATCTTTTCAGCTTCTCCAGAGTTGGTCGGTGGCACCTCCAGGCCTCCGCCTCAGGTCACTGCCCGCCCCCGGTCTTAGGACCCAGACAGGGAGCTCGGCACTAGTGTGATCAATGGGGACTCCCTGGGTCCAGGGCCTGGCTGCCTCCCAGCTAATCCTGGCACAGCGCGACTCACCGAACCGAACATGACTAAGCAGCTACAAACGGGGAGATTTCTTTTCCTAGCCCTGTTACAGCCTTGACCTCCCCCTCCCTGCTTCCCCATCACCTCCACCCACACCCTCCAGGATCTCCAGCGGGGAGCCCTTAGATCCCGTATGTCTCCAGGGCAGGGCTAAGCGATAGCTGGGAAACATTCACCAAAAGAACAGAGGAAGAAAAGAAGAAAAAAAAATCTTTCAGCTGAGAGGGGGGAGTGATGATGATGACAGGGAAATTCTCTTCTACAGGGACAATTTTAGAGTTTCTGTTGCCATGTACTTCGCAAATCGTGGGAAATACCGTTTCGTTTCTGCTGCATACATTTTCACAGTTGCACGGAAGAAGTTAGTGCTGCTTGGAAACATCAGACAGATAGTTCCTTATTTCCTGACGAGGCTCTCAGATTCTGCAGGCTCAGGATTTGAAGGCTGCCTTCCCCAGCCCTGCTCAAAAGAAAAGATAATGAAGATAAACCGAGGAAGGACAAGGGGTGGTTTCTGCCCATCCCAGGGCGAACACACCGGGCAGCAGTGAGTTAAGGACTGCCCGGGACTGCAGTCATTTCCCAAAGGCAAATGAGTTCTCAGTAAGTCAGGCCAGCTGCCCGGAGAGTCTTTTCCCCATTCCGAGTCCCAAGAGCAGCTTTCTGAGAGGAGGAGACACATCTCCACCCTTGGCACTGCCCAGAGAGCTGGACAAGAGAACCCAACGCGGGACACGCAGGCCAGGGCTCATTTCTTCGGACCAAAATACTCCCTTCCTTACCGTCCTGGGTGAGCCACTTCCGATGGCCCAAGTCAAAACCTCCCGGAAGGAACCCCTTACTGTTCGAAGCAGATCTCACCAGAGGACCCTGGTTCAAGGGCTGATTCTAACATGACGGATATCAGATTAAGTCAGGGCTCCGGAGCTTTGCCAGATCATGTTCCTGCCACGAAGCACTGGAAACACAGCCTGGAGGAAGCAAGGAGGGAAATGCTTAGGACCTTTGGTTTGGATCCCAGCTCTGCCACTGATACATGGGCCTTCATTTTTCCCAGCTTTGGACACTGTTGTCACCCTAGCGATCAGCCGTGTGCGCTCAACCCCCAGCCCCACCAACTTCCCACTTCCTAAGTCAGCCGCTCAACGGACTGAGCCCCCCAGGCGCCCCCTGCCTCTGGACTCCTTGTATTAAAAGATAATAGGGGCGCCTGGGGGGGCTCAGTTGGTTGAGCATCCCACTCTTGGTTTCGGCTCAAGTTATGGTCTCCCATTTGTGAGCTGGAGCCCTGAGTCGCGCTCTGCACCGAGCGTTCAGAGCCTGCTTGGGATTCTCTCTCTCTGTCTCTCTCTCTGCCTCTCCCCCACTTACACATGGTCTCTCAAAATAAATCCATAAACTTTTTTTAAAAAAGATAATAAAATGTCCTTATTGTTTAAGCCAGTTGAATCATACTTCGTTTATTTGCAGCCAAAGGCATCCTAGCTGATAGGCCTCCGTGTCCCTAGATTTCTCCCCACTCAGATGGACTGATTCCTCTATTGAAAGGAAGACCAAACACCCAGTTTGCATGGGACAATCCCAGTTTGTGCCTGTTGTCCCAAAATAATTATTAATAACATCCCACTTCGAATGATTATAATCACTCTATCCTTTGAAGTAAGCACCGTGTTCTTTCTAATTCTCTGTGAAAATGCATGTACCCTAGGGGCCCCTGGGGGGCTCAGGTCATGATCTCATGGTTCGTGAGTTCGAGCCCCATGTCGGGATCTGGGCTGACAGTTCAGAGCCTGGAGCTTGCTTGGGATCCTCTGTGTCTCCCTATCTCTCTCCACCCCTCCCCTACTCATGCTCTCCCAATAATAAATAAACATTAAAAAAAAATTTTTTTAATTAAAAAAAAAAAACGCAGAAGCCCCAGAGAGCTGTCGCTCTCCACCACATTGCTTTCCTAAGGAAACAAAGATCTTTGTAACAGGAAGCCTGGATTGGTGGTAAAAGTTAAGGGGGAAAAAAGGTTGAGGAGGCACCTGGCTAGCTCCATCGGTGCAGCTTGTGACTCAAGATCTCCGGGTTGTGAGTTCAAGCCCCACACTGGGTGTAGAGATTACTTACAAATAAAATCTTTCTGTAAAAAATTCCATTAGAAGACTGATGCATAAAAGGTAAATTCTACAATTCCGTCAAGACCGGAGATTGACCTGGATGGTTTATCTTGAAATTCTGCAGCCGAGATGCCAGATGGTTTCAGCAGACATACTGGACACACATTTATATGTCTGGGGTTTTTCCCCCCCCCTCTTTCAGTTTGTTTCCTGGCCCGAAAGCTCAAACATAGGGCTGCCCAGTCTAAACCCAGACACCTGGCAAACCCAGTGGCAACTCTGACCGAACGCTGACGGTTTCCGCTTTAGCCAGCAGAAGCACAAACAGCAACGCCCTCCCCGAACGCCGCGGAGGCTGCTGCAGCCTGCCTTCCAAATTTCCCAGGCAAATTCCCTTGCTGGAACCTTCCCGAAAGGAGTGGGGGGAGTTCTAACAACAACTGTTACCATTTCTGAGTTCTCACCGCGCACCAGGCATTGGTAATACTTGGCATCAAATTCTCCCAACTGCTCTTCGGGGCACTTGTGAGTATATTATTGTACCTTTTTTACAGACGAGAACCCCGTGAGGCTCAGAGAGGAACCCAATCACTGTATTAGTTAAGATAAAGACAGCGGCTGCGACAGGACCCAAACAGGAGTACATTTTTCTGAATAGAGCTTATTTCCCTCCCACGGGCCGGTCCAGGCATAAAATACCCCAAGCCGGTATGGAGGCCTCCTGGCGTTGGGGCCCAGGCTCCTTCCCGCTCGCGGCTCCGCCATCCCCGACGTGGGGTGTTCACAGAGGGGTCCCAGGCGGCCGCTCTAGTGCCGCATCTCAACCAGCAGAGAGACAAGGGGGACGGGAAGGAAATGCCTGGTTCTTTTCAGAGCCCGCTCTCACCCGACCGGCCAGACCCCGGATCCCACCGAGCCACCTCTCAGGTGTTCCCCGGGAAACCGTGGGCATCTCCTTTCCGTCATCACGGAACAGTGCCAGGCGCACCTAAATGATAATGGAATGGACGAATGAGTATCTCCAGTACTCGCTTTGGACTCCGGGTTGGGAGAAACCTCACTGTGGACGCCTGGCACTGTTTTAGTCACTGGGAACAGTGAACGAAACAGGCAAGGGTCTTTGCCCTCCCGGGGCTGGCAGGAGAGATGGGGAATAAGGACCCCCCAGAAGCCACCCGCGAAGTCAGCCACGTGGTGTAACGGCTGTGGGGGACACAGAGAGGGAGGACGGCAGGAAGGCCCTGGCCAGCGCAGCCCCAGAGGCTGAGAGAAGAGAGGTGACATATTAGCAGAGAAGCGGTAGAGGAGAGAGAGCAGACCCCACGTGGGTTCCAGGAAGAGCAGACAGCAAGGGCCGGGGGCTTGGAGGCAGGAAGAGCCAGCGGCGGAGCGAGCGAGGGGAAGGGAAGGGAGTTGTGGGAGGCACGCTGGGGCTGGAGAGGGAGGCTGGATGGATAGGCGGCTGTAAGGATGTTGGCATTTTCTCTGGGTAAGTGGGAGCCTTGGCAGGTTCTGAGCAGAGGAGACATAAGATCTGCCGGGTTCCAAGAGGCTCGCTCTGACTGCTCTGCGGGCAGAGAGCGCGAGGGGTGAGGTCAGAAGCAGAGAGACCCGTAAGGCGGATACCACGCCCAGTCCAGGTGAGAGATGCTGACGGCTCACCCCAGGCTGAACCCAGGGGCCATGAGGAGACCATCCTAAGGCTAGCGGATGGGGTTGGATTGACCAGGATGGGGAAGCCTGTGAGAGGGGCGGGTGTGGGGGAGAAGGTGGAGAAGTTGGCTCTGGCCGTGCTAGACGCCAAAGCCAATAGCCTGGGTGGCTGAGGTGGGTAGGCATTCGGCTCTCTATTTCAGCTCACATCATGCTCTCATGGTTTGTGAGTTCGAGCCCCGCGTTGGGCTCAGCGCTTGCCGCGCAGAGACTGCTTGAGATTCTCTCCCTCTCTCTCTCTGCCCCTCTCCCACTCATGTTCTCTCTCTGGCTCTCTGTTTCTGTCTCTCCCTCTCTAAATAAATAAATACAGAAATAAACAAACAAACAAACTTAAAAAAAAAATAAAGCCACTTGCCAGGTGGAGATGTCGAGCGGGCAGATCCACAAGCCCCGGGTTCAGGGGGAGGCCAGCCCAGAGAGAAGAATGTAGGCAACCATCAGAATCTAATGATAATCAAAGCCCGGGCGAGGTCACCCAGGGAGGGCCCCGGGCTGAAGGAGAGACAAGGACAGAGGCCTGGGCCACACCGCCATCCGGAGCTGGGGCGGCCGGCACGTGGGCGCCAGAGCAGAACTTCCTGCGGTTCCCTGGCTTCCTTAAGAAGACCGGGCGCAGGGGGCATCTGGGTGGCACAGATGGTTAAGCGTCCGACTTCGGCTCAGGTCATTCTCTCACAGTTTGTGGGTTCAAGCCCTGCGTCGGGCTCTGTGCGGACAGCTCAGAGCCTAGAGCCTGCTTCAGATTCTCTCTCTCTCTCTCTCTCTCTCTCTCTCTCTGCTCCTCCCCCACTCACGCTCTGTCTCTCAAAAATTAAATAAAAACATTTTTTTAAACAAAGAAAAAAGAAGACCGGGCGCAGCCCCCGCGGGGCCTCCCGTGACCTCGCTCCCCACACGAAACGGGGCCCGAGGCAGAGTTCCCGGTCTCGGTCGCTCTCGGTCGCTCGTTTCCCTCGTTGCTGGAGCTTCGGTTCCCCAGTTGGCTAACAGGGAACACGGAGACTCCCGCCACGCCAGCTCTCCGGGGAGAGTGAGAACACGACGAGAGCTCGCGGACGCCTGACCTCGCGAGACCCGCCTGACCTCGCGAGATCGGGAAGTGCCCTCGCGCGAAGGGAATGTCTTCCCCTACTGCCTGCCTCCCGGTGCTCGGAAGCGTGCCACCGAAGCAAGCGAGCAAACGAACAGGAAAGCTTACGCCGGTTCGGAGAAAACAAACCCCACGCGACACGGATGAATTTTTGACATAGCACGTTGAGCCGACGAAGCCAGAGAGAAAACAGCACGTGACGCACGCTTCCATTGACGCGGCGCTCGAAAGCGGACGAAAGTGGCGCTCAGAGGCGCGCGCCTGCGTGGTGAAGCTCTGAGGAGGAGAGCACGTTCCAGGTCGGAGCGGTGGTTTCCTCTCGGCTTGGGGAGGACGGGTCCTGGGATTCGGACGAGCTGTCCAGGGGCGTCAGGGGGCTGGCAGTGTTCGATTCCTTACCCGAGTGCATTTCATAATAACGTGTTGTGATTTTCCTCTATGTCTTAGGCCCTTTTCTCTGTGTTCTCGATTTCCCAACTTAAAATGTATCGGGGGTGGGACACCTGGGTGGCTCAGTTAGCCAGCGTTGGACTCTTGTTGGTTTCGGCTCGGGTCACGATCCCACGGTACGTGAACTTGAGCCCCGCATCTGGCTCCACACTGAGCGAGGAGCCTGCTTGGGATTCTTTCTCCCTCTTTCTCTGCCCCTCCTCCTCCCACCTCTCTCTCTCAAAATAAATATTTTTTTAATGTGTCAAAAGCCTTAAAAATAAATACACACTTTGACCAAGTGCTTCTCGTTTGGGGACTCTAAACTGCGAAACGATCACACACGCAGGCAAATTTTGATGCACAAAGATGTCCCCTGCAGTGATACTTCGCCCCGGAATGGAAAGGACCAAAATTCTCGGTAATTATATTCTGCCGTCTTTGCAACTGGAAATTTAGTTAGCCGTTTAAAACTCTGCTATCAAAGAACGTTTACGGGGATGGGAAGTGATCAGGGCCCGCGGAGAAGGGGGAAAGAAAAGCGTGGAGTGTAAGTTACACACGGATTGTGATCTCAGTGTTGTCAATATACATTACACAGTCGTGCAAAAAAAGACAGGAAGGAAATATACAAAAATGACAAGAGGGGATATATCTGGACAGAGAATTGAGGGTATTCGGTTTTTTACTTTATACTTACATTTCCCAAATTTTCTGCAGTGGATGTATATTACTTTTATTATTTAATATGTTGCTTTGCAAACCCCCCCCCCCACACACACGTACCACTTCTTTTAATTCAAACCTCAGATGGACAAAATTAATCACTCTCCTCAGGCCGAGGCACACGGTCGGCGGCGTAGCGAGTGTGGTCTCCGCTTTGTTTCATGTTCCCGTATTTTTGCCTTCCCCACCCATCTCCACCCCTCCTATCTGCCTCTCCCCCACGGACACCCACTCGCATATATCTGAGGTTCTTTCTACCCATATGTTTGTTTGGATACATGTGTATCCAAATAGACATACCGAAAAAGACATAGATCAAGACAAAATGTTTCATGATTATTTTTAAATTTCTACATACACAGTACAGAGCTGTGCTTCTGGTGCTGCCTTGCCTTTTTCACGCAACATCATGTTTTTGAGATGGCTCGCTGTTGCCGTTTGTAATATAACTCACTGCTTCCAGCTTCAGCGTAGCATTCCACTGTGCCTGCCACGCATCACCGCGGTAGAGACTGCTCTGCTGTTCCCCTCCTCCAGCACACACGGAAGGACTACATTTCCCAAGCGCCCTTGCAGGTGGGTGGAGCCACAGAGCTGAGTTTTAGCCCAAGGATGTGTGCAGGTGAGGTGTGCGTTTAGTGGCCTCCATCCCGGCCACTAAACCTCTTCGTGTCCTCTCCTCCCTGCTCTTCTCCCTTCTATGCTGATGGCGACCCCACAGTGACCTTGGAGGCCATGGGGAGACAGTGACCGAGCCACCTCCGCTTGGATCTGTGCCCGCCTGGAGGGGAGCCAGACCACGGGCCAGAAGCATTCACTTGGGACTATTATATGAACAGAAAAGTAAAACTTATGAGTTTGGGCCTGAGACTTTACATACTTTAAGGTCTGTTTATTGTAACGGCTAACGTTAGCCCTAACCAGTAAAACCATAGTCTACTTATCCATTTGCGAGTGCCGGACACTGTTACTAGAACTCCTGGAAGCAACGCCATGATAAGCATCCTCATACATATCTCCATTTGCATCTGGGAGCAAATTCGTTTAGGTCGTCTACCAGCAATGGAACTGCTGTCTATAGGGGCCTCTATGTATTTTGCTTACCTGACCGAAGCGATGGCAGAGGCATCCAGCTTTGGGGCGCAGTGACAGCAGAGGTTTGGGTATTCGGTCACCCAGAGTTGGCATTGCCAGTTGGAGTGTCTGTGCTCAGCTGGGGTCATCCCTGGAGCCACCCACAGAATGGCTCGGGCCATTGTTCTTGGGGACGTGACCTCTGAGACTGGCTTCCCGGGCGCCCTTGAGATTCAGCGAGCCCCCCATAGCCATTAATAAAATTACTAACGTGGGTTCTGTTGCTTACCACTGCAAAATCCCTGATTTATGCTAGACCAGCGGTTAGCAAACCTATGTAAAGGGCCAGAGAGCGAGTATTTTCGTCTTTATGGACCATACGGTCTCTGTCACAACTATTCAATGCTGCGCTCATAGCCCTGACGGCAGCAACCCTGGATAATATGTACACGAATACGTGTAGCTGCATGCCAATAAAACTTTATTCATAAAAACAATAGCCCGAGGGCCACAGGTTGCCAATTCCTGAGCTAGACAAAAAAAAGAGAGAGAGATCTCTCCTCTCTCTAAATCTCTATGTAGACGTTGTTGTCGTGTTTTCTGGTCTTAGCTCTTTGGTAAGCTCCTTTTCTCAATCTATTCTGGGGCCCAACACAGAGCCTCACACATCACCTCACCTGCAGTAGACAAATTGAGTGAGTTGGTGAATGAATGAATGGATGGCTCTAATTTAGAGGCGGTCCCATGGAACAACCCAGGCAAAGGCCAACCAGGACAGGAGCCAGCTGCAGACAACCTGTGCAACCGAACCGTGGTCCCAGTCCTGCGTCATCGAGCCCGCCCTCTGCCCTCCAAGCCCCACACCCGCCCATCCGGGCTTCGTCCCGAGTCCCCGGGAGGCGTCAGTCCGCGGGTTTGGCTTCCAAACTTCAGAAAGTAACGACGAGCAAGGGCAACCGTGGGGGACTCAGTTCTCAAACGCAAACCCTGTTCCAGTGACTAATCTGTCTTTCGCTCGTATTTTTATTCTTCTAGCAGAGATGCGGATGAGTCACAGCTCCTGTTGGAGAATTTTTTTTTTTTTTTTAATGCCTCATTGTGTGTGTATCTCCGGCCCGCAGACCTGCAGGGTCTGGGTGCTGTTGGCAGGGGGCTAATGATTTCAGCAGCAGCAACAGAAGCTGTCGTCGCTAACCAGGACTCCTTTCCCCGGTCTCCTCGGCCTCCAACAAGAAAAAAAGGGAAGAAAAAAATAATTGATTCCGCGTCTGAGGATGGGGCACGTGGTGTGAGGAGGCACCCACGGACTGATGCATTCTCCCACCTTTCTCTTAAGACCTTGCCCAAAGCGCCTCTCCTGGCAACGAGCCAGCCTGATTAATCTGATCTCACCGACCTTCTTGGCTAAAACCACTTTGATTTGCAAATCAAATCTCACCCTTTTCTGATCGCATTTCTACCCTGCAGTGCATTCCTGCAGCCTCCTGTGTAGAAAATTCCTCTTCTGCTTCAACCAGTTTGTGGCGTTCTTTCTGGAGCGTGAAGTCATTTCCACGTGGGTGTGTTCTCGCTCTCTCTCTCTCCTGCCCCGTGGGGCGGACAGAGCCCATTCGGAAATTATAAAGAGGTGAAGTCCGATCTCCCCTCGGCCCCTCACTGCCTGTGTGACGTCACCTCTCGAGACTTCAGCTTCCGCATCTATAAATGGGGGTGATGTACATAATCGTAGTAATAACAGGATAAATGTAGCCGATGTCTCCGCAGCCGCTGCTCAGAGGGGTAAGGGCTTTTATCTACTTTGCTCGCCGCTGATTCTCCGCAGTCAGACAAAGAGGCCTGGCACGGCGCAGGGCACTGGACAAACGTGTGCAGTAAGTGAATGAGTGGTTTCCCATACGTGTCCGATCTTACGAAGCCCCGCCATTCTCCAAAGTCAGCCTTGACCCTCCCTCTGTCCGCAGCCAGAACTCTCATCTCTCGAATCCCTTGGTTACTTTAGTCGTCAAGATTCTTAAGATGCAAGTGGCAGAAATCCGATTCAAACCAGTTCAAGGGGCTGTGTTGGCTTATGTAAGTAAAAAGGTCTACACTAGCTTGACTAGGCATGGCTGGATCCAGGGGCTCAAAAAAAAAAAAAGAGAGAGAGAGAGAGAGAGACTCCCCCCACCTCCCCTAGCACCCCCCCCCAACAAAAACGCCTATCTTGCAAAGCTGTGTGACCGGCCCACGTTGGGTCACAGGTCCAATCACGGACTCTGAGCGCCCACCCTGGCTGAGGTGTCTTCCACTAGAGAGGATGGGGGGTGGGTTCTACCTCAACCTTGCGGACCGAAGTGAACAGGGGGTATTTCTGAAGGTCCGCTGAGGCTCTAGAGCTAGGAAAAGGGGAGCGGATGCTGGCAGACAAACTCAAAAGCAAGGGAGGCTCCTCCGGCCACCGGCTGCAAGGCCGTCCACCTTTCGGGTCCACCTCCACAAAGGGCAGCCATGATCAAGTCATTCCTTTGCTCAGGTACCTCCAGTGGCTCGCTACTGCTCACTGATGTCATTCGAGTTTGCTCTGATCGGCACGGAAAGACCTCTGCGACATGACCCTGGTCTCCCCCAGTCCGAGGGATCAGGGAGGAAGCTGTTCTAAAAAATCCAGGAAAGCAGAGATAAAGCATGGCACTGGGAAGCAAAAGTCACGGATTCCAGAGACATCCATCATGGCACTGAAACTGCTCTCATCAAGGTCGCCGATTCGGGCCTCCAAGTCCAAATCTAGCAGCCGTTTTTCCATCCTTACTGTATTCAATTATTCAGTAGCACTCAGCACCATGAATTTCTCCCTCTTTCTTTTTTTTTTAGGTTTTTTTAATGTTTTATTTATTTTTGAGAGAGAGAGGGGGAGGGAGGGGCAGAGAGACAGGGAGACACAGAATCCGAAGCAGGCTCTAGGCTCCGAGCTGTCAGCACAGAGCCCCACAAGGGGCTCAAACTTACGAATCGTGAGATCATGACCTGAGCCGAAGTCGGACGCTTAATCGACGGAGCCACCCAGGCGCCCCTCTCCCTCCTTCCTAAAATATCTGTTTTGCTGGTAAATGCTGGGGTGCCCTGCTGACTCCCCCGGCCCCCAGCCATTCTCTTCAGTCTCTTGCACTGCCTCTTTCTGATGGCTTTCTCAGACTTTGTCTTCTGTACCCACTGAAGACACCATTGGCTGCAAGCTCAACAACCGTTTCCCTCTCTTCTTTTGCACTCCAACTTCGCCTGCCCTGTGCTTCTGGAGAGAATGAATCCCTTCTATTCCCAATGGGTAAATCTTTTTTTTAAAGATTTTTATTTATTTTTAAATGTATCTTTATTTTGAAAGAGAGAGTTTGTGTATGCCTGCAAGAGCAAGGGAGGGGCAGAGAGAGAGGGAGAGAGAGAATCCCAAGCAGACTTCATGCTGTCAATGTAGAGCCCGACATGGGGCTCAGTCCCACAAACTGTAAGATCATGACCCGAGCTGAAATCAAGAGCTGGATGCTTAACTCACTGAGCCACCCAGGTGCCCCTAAAGATTTTTATTTTTTAAGTAATCTCTACACCCAATGCGGGGCTCGAACTCACAACCCCGAGATTAAGAGTTGCACACTCTACTAACTGAACCTGCCAGCTGCCCCCCTCCCACAATGAGTAAATCTTAAAGAGTCCTAGCCACTCGTGGGGAACAGGCACGTGACACATTTTTCGCCAGTAAGACTTGATGAAAGTCCACTGGGGGCTTCAAGCGTCCGTCCCTCTTAAAATAAGACACAACAAAGGAAACTGACCTATTCTTCCAACCTGTGGATGTTGGATGCAGACTCAATGTCTGGAGCCATGGCAGCCATGTAGGAACCGTAGGAAAAGACTGGGCCATTACGGCAGATGGAAATATGGAAAGAGTCCGGATCCCTGTGGCTTCGATGAAGCCGCTGAATTGACCAATCCTGGACCGCCATTGCTTAAACCACACTGAGCTGGATCTTGATGCCCTTGTAGAAAAAATTATCCCGATGCATATACCCCATGAATGGTGAAACTTCAGAAACAGCTCTAGCCCTGGCCTTCTTCCTCAGATGGCTCCAGACCCATGTGGGGTGCAGAGTGGACATCTTCCCAAGCCGTCCTGCAGGCGCCTCAAGAACACGTCCCAGGATCGGGGGACGGCTGAAATAAAGGGTACGCTCATCTCGACGAGCACCGAGAGATGTATAGGATTGTTGAATCATATCATACGCCTGAAACTAATATAAGACTGTATCTTAATTAACCTTCAATTAAAAAAAAAGGAAAAAAAGTCCCAATTTGAACCAATTATCTCCACATTCCCCAAAAGACCTTATCCACTGCGCCACTAACTGAATGGCATCAGCATCTCTAGCCTCTTTCGTGAGCGACTTTCTTTTTTTCTTTTCTTTTTTTTTTTTTTTTTCTTAGAGAGCAGGAGCAGGGGGAAGGCGCAGAAAGAGAGAATCGTACGCAGGCTCCATGCCTAGGGCGGAGCCCAACGTGGGACTCCATCCCGCAACCCCGGGATCATGACCTTAGTTGAAACCCAGAGTCAAACACCCAACCGACTGAGCCACCTAGGTGCCCCTTTCTCTCTAATTCGAGAGGGATTTTCTCCTTCCTTCATTCTGTCATTTGACCAACTCATGTTTATTGAGCACCTAATACGCACTAGGCATTACACTAGATGGAGGAGGAAAAAACCAGGGAAGAAGACCAAGTGCAACCTTTGGTGAAGCTTATATTCTGTTTGGGGGAAAGAGACATTAAACAAGCAAAGAAACCCCTAACCAGTGGCAACTAAGAAATGTAGAAGGTGTTTTCAGAGAGAAAGGCAGGCAGGCATACGCCTACATAGGGTGATCCAAGGAAGGCTCCCGCAGGAAGGAAATACGTCAGCTGAGATCTCAGTGCTGAGCCACACACAACGCATGAGAAGAGCTTTCTAAACTGGAAAAAAAAATGGCAGTGCAAAGACCCCGGGGCTGGACCAAACTTGGGACATTCCGGGAGCAGCAGAGAGGCCAGTGGAGTGCGAGAAATGAACAATGCAGAGAACGGGAGAGGTCGGAAAGGTAACGTGGAGACAGGTAAATGCAGGGACCTCACGCCAGGTTCAGGGGGCAGCTGGCAGAGAAACGAAACAAAGGGGTGACATTACTTGATTCTGGTGCTTGAATGGTCACACTGTTATGGGGAGAACAGACCCAAGTAATAAAAATGATCTTATCTTGCCCTTTTGTAATACATACTGAGGGCGGGCACTGTTCTAAAAACCTTCCGTATTTTCGGGGTGCCCAGAGGGCTCAGTCAGTTAAGCATCCGACTTTGGCTCAGGTCATGATCTCCCGTTTGTGAGTTCAAGCCCCACATCGGGCTCTGTGCAGACAGCTCAGAGCCTGGAGCCTGCTTCAGATTCTGTGTCTGCCTCTCTCTCTGCCTCTCCCTTGCTCATGCTCTGTCTCTATGTCTCTCAAAAATAAATAAATGTTAAAAAATAATAAATAAATAAATAAATAAATATTAAAAAAAAAAAACTTTCTGAGTTTCAAGGTCACCTGGCTGGGTCAGTCACAGAGCATAGGACTCTTGATCTCGGGGTGGTACATTCAAACCCCACATTGGGCTTAGAGCTTACTTTTAAAAATAAAAACTTTCTATACTTCCGTCAGAAATACGAGGATATATTTCTCATTAAATCAACAATGAGGATGAGTATGGTGCCACTGTAATCGTGACCATTTTATAGATGAAGAAACTGAGGCACAGAGAGGTGGAGTCACTTGCCCAGGGTCACACAGCAAATGAGAGCCAGAATTATAGGACACGGGGAGGCTAGCTAGGGGCTATGGTATATGGTGAGGGGGTAGAAGATTTGCAAGAAGAATAAGGTGGGGGGGTAGAGGGGGGAGGTGGTGGTCTGGCAGAATTGCAGATAAAGAAAAGGCCTGAATCGGGGATACGATTTCAAGACAGAAAGGAAAGCCCCTGCTGGTGGTGTGAACGGGTCCCTTCTGTGCCTTCTGATTTTCTCCTCCAGCAAGACTTCGGGCAGGGCTCTGACTGAAAGCTTCTAGGGGGCTCCCTGCTGGCTTTGTGAATGGAGGAGCCCCACCCCCACCCCCTGCAGCCTGCAGCCTGGCATCTCGCACGACCACCACCCCTTGGGCCAAGCCCAAGGCTGGCTACAACTGTCCCGATCCTGCGCTTGCCCTGCCCCTCCACACCTTCGCCTGGATCCAAAGATAACAAGCCGCCCAAACGCCGGGGCCCAGCGCCTCGCTCGCTCTCGGAGGAGGGAGGAGGGCACTTTGTAGACGCTCCCTGGGCCTCAGCAAAAACTTCTATTGTGTTGCCGGAGACAGAAAACAATGCGAGTGGCCCAGTTGCTCCGGGGGAACACCGCTCTCTCCCAGCCCCCAGGCTGGGGCGCCCAAGCTCCGGGGCAGGCCGGAGGGGCGGGAGGGGAGCCAGGCGTGCACGGGACACTTCTGCCTGCCCCGGTCGCAGCCCCCACCCGCGCACAGGTCTCCGTCTGGGCCCAGAAAACCAGAAGAGGGGAGAAGGCGGGCCAGAGGTGGCCAGCCTGACCTTTCCGAGGGGAGGCAGGAGTTTCTAACAAAGCCTCTGGGACTCCCCGAAGTATCTGTTCCCACCCCCAGAGGCCGGGAGGTCGCGCTCTCGGTTCCTCACCATCCGGGATGGGTTCAGTGTCGGGCGCAAGTGTGAAAAGCTAGGGACCTACCCACGCCCCAGGGCCTGCTATGGGGCTTTCTAAAAAATTAAGAGCACAGAGCCTGGGGCGAGAACTGACCTCAAGCAGAGCACAGCGCTAGGCTCTTGGGATTGGGGGGAAGCGGGGGAAGGAAACCACTCTGTCCCTCCAAGGGCGGGTGGAGGTAGGACAGTTCTGTGTGCAGAGGCAGAGGTTTGAGGAAGAAATCAAGGAAGGCTTCATAAAGGAGGGGGCCTTTCTCCACAGCTCTGTAAAGACTGAGGATTCCTCACGGGCTCCGCACAACCGTAAGCTTCTTGATCGCAGAAGCTGCTGCCTGGAATTATTGCCATTTTCCATGGTACTCAGCCCTGACGATCTCTGCTTCCCAGTAAATATTTGTTGAAAAGAAACAAAACAAAACAAAATGACACGATTCTTTTCTCGCCTTCTTCCCTCTTCCTTTCCTTCTTTAAAAAAATAAAACCCTCAAAATGACTAAACAAATAAAAGTTGCTCCAAAAAGGCATATGTTCTTTTTTTATACATATAAATGCACAGGCCGCGTAATTTTTTTTAACTTTTTTTTTTTCCAGATCACTAAAGGAATGTATGCATCGCCGAAACCTTGGAAAAACCCTATGAGCATATAGGAGAGAATGAAAACCACCTATATTTCCTACTCCATGTAGAAGTAAACTCTCCTAACATGTCAGAAGCTAGTCCTCTCCGAGCTCCGGTAGTGATCGTTTTAATGATTATCGAGGTAGAAATTACGTACGGGGGAAACGCACAGCCCCGCAGAGTGTGACCCAGTGATCCTGGCGAATGCCTCCACCATGGGTGTACCCGCTCCAGTCCAGACCCGGAGCCTTTCCATCATCCCAGAAAATTCCCTCGGGGTCCCTTCCAGTCAACCCACAGCCCCCACACGCCACGACCCTTCTGTCTCCATCAGCGGAGATTAGTTTTGCCTGTCACGTAATTGGAATCAGATGGCAAGTGTCCTTTCGCGACCCGCTCCCTTCACTCGGCAAAGTGCTTTCAGCTCCCTGGATGCGCCGGTTCCGGGTTCCTTCTGGCCGCGGAGCAGCGCTCTCGACTGTTCTCGGCCGCCCCGCGGCGCCGTGGGAGGGGGGTCTCCCTGAGCGAAGCCGCTGTAAACACCGGTGGGCGGCTCTGCGTGTGGACGGAGGTGGTCGTTTTTCTCAAGCAAACCCCTGAGAAGGGGGATTGCAGGCTCACGGGTTGTTCTGAGAAACTGCCAACCGTCTCCCCGGTGGTGGTCCCCTTTTCTCATCCCGCCAGCCCCGCGGGAGGGTTCTAGCGCCTCTGCTACTGGTCACTTGCCACTCTGTGGGTGACGCAGGCGCGCCCGCCTGGTATCCGCCCTTCCCCCCTCCAGAACGACACCATCCGCAGTTCGGGGTGCTTCCTTGCAGACCTTTCCCTGTGGTTTTATATACACAAGTAAACACTCACGGAAAACACATAGTGCTGTTTTGTGGCAATGCTTTGTAAACGCGAAAACATCTCCTGTTGTAGATTTCTCTATTGAACTTACCAACCCCGATATCCGTGTATCCCCTGCCTTCGCCCTCCGCGTCGGTGGGACATGAGCTGAGCCAGGGTAGGGAGCTTGTTTTGTTCCCTGCGGTGGTCCCAGTGCCTAGAGCCGTGTCGGGCACAGAGCGATGTGAAGTGCAAATATAAATGCATAAATATCGGGAAATGCAAAAATCAGCGTATGTGTTGTTCTGCAAGCTGCTTTCCCTGCTCTGTGCTAGGCCCTAGATCTTTCCACGCCAGCGCTTCCGGATTTGTTGCCTTCTATAACGGGCTGTGTAGGGGCACCTGGGTGGCTCCGTGGGTTAAGTGTCTGACTCTTGGTTTCTGCCGAGGTCGTGATCTCACGGTTATGAGTTCGAGCCCCACGTAGGGTCTGCACTGGTGGCCAAAACAGAGGCTGCTCTCTCTCCTTCTCTGCTCCTTCCCTATGCTCTCTGTCTTAACAGACAGCATAAAGAAAAAAAACGGGGGCGGGGGGGGGAAGGTGGTGCCTGGGGGACTCAGTCAGCTCAGCCTCCGACTTCGGCTCAGGTCATGATCTCACAGTTTGTGAGTTCGAGCCCCGCGTCGGGCTCTGTGCTGACAGCTCAGAGCCTGGAGCCTGCTTCAGATTCTGTGTCTCCCTCTCTCCCTGCTCCTCCCCTACTCCCGCTCTCCCTCTGTCTCTCAAAAATGAATAAACATTAAAATTAAAAAAAATAATAATAACCTGCTGCGTAGGATTCTGTCAGAGGAATCCACCAGATTTCTTTTTCATTCCCCTATGGTTGGACGGTTAGGTTGCTGCCAATTTTTTTGTTATTATCGGAAGCGCTGCTGCCGTGAACACGGGAAGGGGGTCTTCACGTTGTAAATTTTAATAAAATCAGCCAAGGTAGGATTTCCGCTACTAGATGCCGCATGGAGGGCAACACACAGTCCACCTGAGACAGGGTAGCGGTGGGGGCGGGGGGGGATCGATGGTAAACGGATAGGATTTGTGTGATTTGGCGGAAGCAGCGTGGTGGGGAGAAGGTATCATCAAAGCCTCAGTGAAGTGCGATACGTTCAGACGCCCTGGGGTCAGACGCCCCGGGTTCAAACTGTGGCTCTGCCACTGAAAAGTTTTACGACTGCAGGCTAGTTACCCAACTTCTCTGTGCCTCGGTTTCCCATCCGGAAAACGGGAACGACGGGAGTAGCCGCCTCAAACAGTTATTAGGAGAATTCACACGCAGGCAAGATGCTTAGAGCAAGAACGGACACTTGTTAGATATTCAGAAAGTGTCGTCTAGAATTCTCATTTAAGAACCGAAGGGTGTTTGTGTCTCAAGAACGCATTCGGATCACTTCGGTCACAAGGCCACCAGCCTTGGCTCTTCCATCAGCTGGCCTAGGGCACTTACTCCGGGTAAGGAGAGATGGGGGAGGGGCGGGAGGCCTGAGGGGGAGGGGACCCAGGGAAGGGCAGCTCTACAGAACCAGGAGGGAACGGAGTTTCCAGAAGCTAGGGTCTTTCTTTGAATAGGAACAAAAACCCCAGAACTGAGCGCAGTGAAGACCTAGGAAAGACGTGCAGCCCCTGGGAGGAGGGACCTTTGGGAGGGACACAGGGGCAGAAACCAGATGCAGACGGACAGGGACGGAGCCAGAACCCCGGGGGCGGAGGGGATGGTCAGGAGTTGGTCAGGGCTCTTCTGAGAAATCTGGCCAGACTGGACAGGACCTGAAAGCGGAGGGGGGAAAGGTTTGTTTCTTAAGGATCACAGATCCCAGCAGGTTGAGGGGGGAATTTTTTTCAAGAGCCGTGACTACAGAGTGTGAACGGGTGGGAACCTGGGGCCGGGATCTGCAGGGCCTGACTCTCTCAGAACATTCTGCCACAGTTAGCTGTTGCAAAGTTACTACCGAACGGTTAACCACGGGAAGGGAAAAGCCCCGCCACCCGCCCGCCCCACACTCATTTCATTGTGCGATGAGACCAAGAAATAAACAACTTGGTCGCCGCCCTTTATTCAGGGTGGATTCCGGCCTAGTTTGGGAAAGGGACGGAGGAACGAGAAAAAGTAAAGTCATAATGAAAAAGTTAAAACCCAGGAGACCGTCCTGGCTCGAGAGAGGGGGCGAACTGGCAGCCTACGAAAGGTTCTCGTGGCCCGCAGGGAGACGTTTTCAGATTTGACTTGGTGGCCACCAGAGGTAAACGGGGGAAGTTGTCACAGTAAAATCTAAGCTTCTCACACCCCACAACCTACATGGCCAGTCCCGTGGCTCCGCCTCCAAAATGCAAATATCCCAAGTCCCATGACTCCTTCCCACCTCCACTCTCACGCGCCTGCTGTCCACTCTCCACATGCAGCCAGGGGGATATTGCCAGGTCCCGAGTCGGACTGTCTCCCTCCTCTGCTCAGAACCCTCCATAGCTCCCACCTACTCAGAGCAAAAGTCCTCACAGTGGCTCACAACGTCCTGCGTGGTCTGTCCACATCGCCTCTCTGCCCTTAGTTCCTCCTAGTCTCCCCCTCACTCCCTCTGCTGCAACCAGACAGGCCCCTCGCTGTTTCTAGAACATTCCAGGCAGTCTCCTTCCTTGGGACCTTTGCATTTGTTTCTCCCTCTGCCTGGACGACTCTTCTCCTGGGGAAAGGGTACCCCACAGCTCATTCTGCAACTCTTTCCAACCTCTCCCCAAACGCCCCATCCCACTGAGGCCTCCCTGTACCCTAATCTATTAAAGTTCACACCGCATCCCCACACCTCTACCCGCTGCCGGGTCTTCTGTTTCTCCACAGCGCTTATCACTGCCTTGCAGGCTCCGTAGTCTGTCTGTTCTGTTCGCATCTGGCCCACATCCGTTTGTAAGCGGCGTCTTTGGTCTGCTTTGACCCCCACGGACCCTCCTGTGCCTGCCACAGTCCCGGCTCGGGGTAAGCACTCGAGCACATTTGCTCAAGCAGTGAGCATACGTCCAGCTTCTCTTGGACCGTCGGGAGAATTGGGCGACACTGGACAGGAGCTAGAGAAGGAGGGGCCACTGTCCCCAACTCCTGCTCACCCTAGTCCCGACCTGGGCAGGGGACAGCACTGCCTTGGAAGCCAAAAGGCCAGCAATTCGATCCCAACTTTTCTGTCGAATCCTTTCTTCCCTGCCACCTCCCTGTCCCCGCACCTGTCACCCTCAGTGCCTGGCACAGCCTTCTCCCATCTGCCTGGCAAACTCCTCCTCATCTTCTAAATCAGGGGTCGGCCAACTCCACCCGCCAGCCAGATCCAGCCCACCGCCTGCTTTGTACAGCTTGCGAGCTAAGAATGGTTTTTACATTTTTAAGTGGCTCGAGGGAGAAAAGTCAAAAGAAGACGATTTCATGACACCCACATAAAATTCAAATCCGAGTGTCCGTATTTTGTTGGTACACGCCCCCCGGCCCCCCCCCCCCGTTTGTTTACCTGTCATCTGCCGCAAAAGCTGGACCGGCAGAGCTGTGGGGTTGCGACAGAGGCTGTGCGTCCTGCAAAGTCTAAAATAGTTGCTATCTGGCCTTGACAGGAAACGTTTGAATCCCTCTCTGAGATGTGCAAAAACCAAAACCACCAACGTCTCTCTCAGCCTTAGCTCCTCTGTGAAACCCTCCCTGCTTCTGGCACCCGCTTTGGAACCAGGAACAACCCCTGTTGCACGCGGTGCCCCCGCCGGCCTTACTTGCTGACTCCGCGTTTGTCCCCTCCCCCTCCTCCAGGATCTGGACCTTATCCTGCAGGCTGAACCCCCGCCCCCCCGCCGGCACTGAGCACACTGTCTGAGAGCCCATAAATACGGATTAAACTTTTCTGCAGGAACCCGGCCACCCCCTCTGTGCCCTGGGCCCAGTTCTCTCCTCTGTAAGGGGGGCCTTGACCCCTGAGACCCCAACTCTGCACGAAGGAAGGATACTTGAATCCTTACGAGGCGATATGAGATTAGACCAAAACAGAATTTTTTTTTAATGTTTATTTATTTTTGAGAGACATAGAGACAGAACGTGAGCAGGGGAAGGGCAGAGAGAGGGAGACACAGAATCCGAAGCAGGCTCCAGGCTCTGAGCTGCCAGCACAGAGCCCGACGCGGGACTCGAACTCACAGACCGTGAGATCATGACCTGAGCCGAAATCAAGAGTTGGATGCTTAACCGGCTGAGCTCCCCAGGCGCCCCTCTAATTTCCCTTTTGACTTTGATGTCATATAAATCTAACCCAGGCCACTTCGGTCACTAGTACCATCCCTGGAGGGAGGCTTAAAGGCCAGTGTAGCCAGGCTGCCCAGGAGCCCTTTAAAGATGCCACACAGTCCGGGAGTCAGGATGTGTTTAGGCCAGTTGTTCTTGACCTAGCCAAGCCAGAATTAGGCGGGGAGCGTGTGAAATGCACATTCCAGGCCTCACTGAATCCTCCTCTCCATGGTTTGTGGCCCTCCCCAGATACGGATTCTTTTTCAAGAGCCTAACCCAATGCGCACGCGTTACAGGTGAGAATGTGTATGGAATCGAGCTCGCGGATGTGAACTGGGCCGCACCTGTCAAGATTATTAAGGCGCCTCTCTCTTGACCCCGCCTCCCACTCCTGGGAATCTGTCTCCCAGACCAGCGCTTCCAAAACTTCAATGGGCCTCACACGATTCCCTCGGGATGTTTTTAGAGCGCTGGTCCCAGTCCAGCAGGTCCCGGGCGGGGTACGCGATGGGCAGCTGCTAGATTTGGAACATCTTGAGTGGCAAGGTGCTACGCCCCCCCACCCCCACCCCGAACACATCGCCAGTGGTGCACATACGGAGCGATCCTTCCTACCACAGTCTGTCCTTACCCCAGTGGAGACAACCTAAGTGTCCATCAATAGGGGACCGGCCCAGTAAGTGCTTCCCTACCCTGCAGCGTGAGGCGCCACGAAAAGTGTCAGAGCCGCTCTGCGTGTACTGCTACGGAATGATCTCTGGGACACTGAACAAACAAAAACAAGCAGCAAACAGTGAGTGGAGCGAGCGGAGTGCGGGGGGAGGGGCAGGCGTTTATGTGGATAATGACCGGTAGAAGCACAGGACAGCCCGGCAGGAGAAAGCGGTGACGGAGCAGATGCCTCCGGTGGGGGAGGGGGACCGGCTACTGGACCGACATGGGTCTTGACCTCTGCGAATAGAATACCCGTTCAAAATGTCAACTAAAATGTTAAATCATAAGGACACCTCAATAAAGACTGGCCGCGTGCTTCAAGTGCTCCCACATAAAATCAGACCACGAAAAGGCTGGGATGCACGTTCTGGGGCGGGTCCTCTCTGTTCTTGGCGCACGCGCACACCACACACACGCGCTCCTGCCTACGGCTCTGGGGACAGTCGTGCAGCGCTGTGGCCGGCGCTCTGGGCTTCAACTCCGTCAACTGCAGGTGGATCCCAGTTCTGTGGGCGCAGCGACACCGAGCAAGATACTCAGCCTCAACGAGCCCCGTGTCACGGTCACGATCAAAACAACACGGGCCGCCCGGGGGCCCTTCGGAGGTGGGAAAACACTGTACGGATGCCGAGCGTGCACACGAAAAGACCGGCTGTGGCCTGAACCCTGGTGGTGAGCGGGGCCGAGGCGCCCCCCCCTCCCCCCTCCGCCGGCCGGTCTCTGCGAGGTGAGGTCTCGTGCGTGTGTCTCAGGACACCAGGCAAGGCAGAAACCCGACACCCTGACCTTTGGGTTGGGCAGGTGCTCTGAGCCGCCCCTGCCAGGACTCCTCTCCAGCCCTCCCGCCATCCGGTCCGGCTGCCAGGCTGAGTCACACGCAGGCGGAGGGACGGGCACGTGACCTGAGTGTGGGGCTGGCGTGACTGGGGGGGGGGGCGGCTGCAGGAGGCTGGCACGCCCCTCTCAGGGGGAGATTTCCTGCCAGGGGAGGAGACCTAAGCCTGACCCTGGGTCCGGAACTCAGCCGGCTGCTGGGCTGACTGGCGGCCCTTCTCCTCCAGGAAGCCCACCAGGTATTTCTTTGCGCGTGCGTGTGTCAACTGCGACAAAAAGAGAAAACAAGGGCACGAGGAAATGATGATAAAAATAACTAACATCTACTGAGCGCTTACTTGCTTATTCACGTCACAGCGAATTTTCATCGACACGGGCAGCAGCAGCCGCGTGCCCATTTTCCAGATGAGGAGACTGAGGCACAGGGCAGCTAATTAATTCACCCAAGGTCCTACCGCCCCGGGCAGGGAGACGCAGTCTGATCCCAGACCCCCAGCTCTGAACTTTTCACCTCGGGAAGGGGTTTGCCAGATGTGGCTAACATTGGTTCCTGGCGTCGGTGCTGTGGGTTACGGAGCCTCAGTTTCCTCGCCCGTGAAGAAGGAGCAGCCCAGCAGAACTCACCTCCCAGGGCTGCTCGGAGGCTTAGCGGTGAAGTACCTGCACCCGGGGGCTGGCACCCGACATTAACCTCGTGAAGATCCTCGTGGTAATGAGATTATCACTCTCATTCTCCCCACCCGCCCCCGTCCCGGAGCCCGAAACGCTCAGGCCCGTGCGAGAAAGAATCAAACCCCTTTTTAGCAGTTCGCCCCGTCGTTCATCTGCCACGTGTAACCCAAACATCTTGCCTTCTTTCCTGTTCGCGTCGGCCTCGGGGAGAAAGCAGAGCGGGGCTAGCAAAGAAAGCATGCAGATCTTGGTCATGATTAAAACCGCCGCATTTTCGAAAGATAGCAAGAATCTTGATTTCTGCTGAGAGACACTCGCAGAATAGACACCTGCACAGGCCGCCAAGTCCAGCGGGGTGGCAGGGGGACGGATGGAATTTATCTTTCAAGGTCACTTCCCCCTCCACGTCCCCAGGAGATTAATTCGATTCAACAGTTATTTGGTAAGTGTTCACACCGTTCCGGGCCTCTGCTGGGGACCGGGAAGACAGCACTGAACGAGACAGACAGAAATCTCCATCTCACGCAGCCAACGTTCTAGGGGAGGAGACAGACGCTTAGAAAATAGAGATGTCATTCTAATGTCAAGTGTTGAGAAAAAAATAAAACAGAAGAAGGGCGTGGAGAGTAATAGGTGTGGGAGGGCTGTTATTTTAAACAAGGTGATCAGGGAAGGCCTCCTGTAGTTTAAGTTCAGAGCTAGTGAAGTGAGGGTAGCTGGAGAAGGAGGATTCCAGGATGAAGCATGAGTGGCATGTGCAAAGGCCCTGCGGCACAACTAGGGTGGAGAATGGTAGGCGTTGCGTTTGGACAAGCAGGCAAGGCCTTGCTTCTCTCTTCCTTTTTTCTCTGCCAGAGTGGAATGAAGACAGCAGCCGGCTGCCCTCCCTCCATCCCAGCTAATGGACGGGAAAGGGCTTTGAGAAGGAGACCAGGGACGATCAGTGTTACTAACGGACTGTTGGACGAGGCCCATCCCAGGGGCACCTTGGGTCAGCGTGGTTTCCTCTCCCTCCTGGCGAGTCTGTGTTACCCTAAATATCAGCGCTGGGACAGCCCGAGGTTCAAACAGTTCCATTCTCTCACTCGAGGGACGGAGAAGGTAGGGCACCGAGAGGGGAGGAGGCCTGCCCAAGGCCACGCAGCAAGCTCCTGCTAGAGCCCTGGTTTTCGAGATTTGGTTTCAGAGTGCAGCACAGAGTGAACCTCCCCACAAGCAGGTGCAGACGAGAGTAAAGAAAAGCAATATTCTTATCTCCTTAAGAAGTTGTTACTTCCCCGAGGGTAGGGAGAAGGTGAGACCGTTGGCTCGGGGGTTGGCGGCGAGGAGTAACGCTCTGCGAAGCACATTCCATGTGTTAAATGAGCAATTGCTCCCCTGGACCGTTCTCTCCCTGCTCTCGGCAAGTGACTGCTCATTCGTGCTTTTCAAAACCTTCCCCTGACGCTCTTAAGTCTTCACAACCGGTGCCGAGCAAGGGTTCGAGAAGATGGGGCTTTTTGTCACTTTTCCACAAAACGGAGGCCCGAGGTAGTGAAAGAGCCCATCAGAGGCCGACCAGCTGGTTTATCTGTTCGGTCAGCAGATCCGCGTGACGGCAGACCAGGAAAACGGTGGGGAACGGGCCGCGCAGAAAATAGCGTAACATACAAGATGATTTCAGAGAATCCCAAAAGCTCTGGGTGCAATAAACAAAGGAACTGGCCGAACTAATTTAGGGTGGTCAGAGAAGGGCCCCAGGGAGGCGGCAGAGGAGCAGGGCCTTTAGCTGAGATGCAACCAGCCACGGCTGGAGCAGGCAGAAGAGGGTCGTAGACGAAAGGACGGCAAATGCAAAGGCCCTGTGGTAAGAACAAGTTTGGTGCTGGTGGAACAAAAAGGAAAAGCCGAGCAGACCAGGGGGAGGGGAGGGAGAGCTGAGATCGGAGGGGCGGGGCAGGGCCTCGCAGGCCTCTGCAAGGAATGTGGATTCAGGCCTAAGTCCAGGACTCTGTGTTGGCCGCTGAGCTGGGCCTTAGGACTCAGGTCTCCTTCAGGGCGCCTGGGTGGCTCAGGGCGCCTGACTTCGGCTCAGGTCATTATCTGGGGTTCGTGGCTTCGAACCCCACATCGGGCTCTGTGCCGACAGCTCAGAGCCTGGAGCCTGCTTCAGATTCTGCTGCTTCAGAAGCGGACACTGAATCTGCTTCTTCCCCGCTCTCTCTCTCCCGCTCTCTCTGAAAAATAAATAAGGATTAAAAAAAAAAAAGACTCAGGTCTCCTTCAGAACCAAGGCTCCCTCTTCTATGACTCCCTTTGGCCTTGCTCACGCTGGAGCTCCCCCTCAGCCTGACTCTGGAAGCTTCTGGTTGCCCCCCCCCCCGCCCCTGGAGTGTGTCTCTTTCTTGCCCTCCTCAGCCCTGACTCCCCACAAGCTCACTCCCCGTCCACCGCCTTCCTCACACACATGGCTGGCCTTCACCTTGGTTCCTCAAGTTCACACTCTCTGGGAGCCTCTCGGCAGGCGGACAAATTTGCATCTCCCCTGCCCCCAACGGCAACAGGAGCTGGCGATGAGAGAGAGAGAGAGAAAGAGACAGAGACAGAGGGGGAGAGAAAACAGAGAGCAGAGAAGGCCTCCAGGCGTGAATCTGCCTGTCAGGTTGGGAGGTGACAGGACGGCAGGGAACACAGGCCAGATCCAACGGGGGTGGGGGGGGGGCGGGTTGCTAATCAGCCCCGTCCCGGGGGACAGCTCCCAGGGGCCAGGGCTGTCTCCTCTTTCACTCCTGAGGCCGGGAGGTGGCAGACAGGATCCCAGAATGAGGCTGGCCAAAACCAGCCAAGCTACAGGGACCACCTCCGGGAACCGTCGGGGGTGGGGGTGGGGTGTCCTAACACGCACCCCTGCCCCCCAGCAAAACACCATCGAACCTCCACAACCCCTCCTTTCAGTTATCTTCTTGACATAGGCAGTCGAAGTCTTTTTTTTTAACCGAGGTATATACTTAACATGTAACATTATATTAGTTTCTGGCGTTCGATACAATGATTGGATGTTTGTAAACGCCACAGAATAACCAGCACCGTAAGTTAACATCCATCACCACGCATAGACATGTGTTTTTTTCTTCTGATCAGAACTTTTAAGATCTATCCTCTTAGCGACTTTCAAACACGTAACACAATGTTACCAACCGTAACGACCATGCTGTACGTCACAGCTCCGTGACTTTTTAAATTTTCTATCTGGAAATTTATACCTTTGGACCCCCTTCAACGATTTCATCCGCTCCCCTACCCTCTGCCTCTAGGTCACGTTTATTGAGCACTTACTGTCTGCTAGGCACGACTCTACAGTTTTAACTCACAAAAGCACTTATGTTTTATGGAGATAAAAAGATTCTTAGAAAGCGTGGTGATCGTGAATACGTTTTAACAGACCCGCTAAATCAAAACAACTGCAACAACAAAACCAGCGAGTGTGTTCTGACCACCCTGCTCGAGCACGAATCTGGTCGCCTAACCACCCTTCCAGACACAAACCAAGGTGTCCTCCCTCACCCAACACCCATTAGGACAGCCGCTAGCAAAACAACAGAAAATAACGAGTGTCGGTGAGCACGTGGAGAAATTGGAACCTTCGGTGCTGTGGGTGGGGTTGTAAACGGACACAGCACTGGAAAACAGCATGGTGGTTCCTCAAAAGATTAAAAATAGAATCGCCATATGATCCAGCAATTCCTCTTCTGGGGACGTACCCGAAAGAATTAAAGGCAGGGACGTGAATTGATATTTCTACACCCGTGTTCGTAGCATTATTCGCAGCAGCCGAAAGGTGGAAGCCCCCCAAGGGTCCGTCAGTGGGTAAACTGATAAACAAAATGTGGGCTGTTCATACAACAGAATATTATCCTGCCTTAAAAAGGGAGGGGATTCCGACACAGGGCTATGACACGGACGAACCTCTAGGATTTGACGTCCAGGGGAACACGCCTGTTGCAAAGGGACCAACACTGTCTGACTCCACTTCCGTGCGGTCCCTGGAAGAGCCAAGTTCATAGAGCCCGAAAGTAGAATGGAAGGCACCAGGAGGCAGGCAGAGGGGGTTCCTGCTTTATGGGGACAGAGTTCCGGTTCTGCCAGACAAAAAGAGTTCCGGAGCTGGGGGGTGGGGATATTCGCACAACAGCGTGTGTCCTCAATCCCTCTGAACCAAATGCTTCAATGTAGTTACGATGGGGACACCCGGGCAGCTCAGTTGGTTCAGTGTTGGACTCCTGATTTCGGCTCAGGTCATGATCTCATGGTTCGTGGGTCCAAGCCCTGAGTTGGGCTCTGTGCTGACAGCACAGAGCCTGCTTGGGATTCTCTCTCTCCCTCTCTCTCTGCCCCTCCACCACTCATGCGCTTGTGCCTGCATGCTCTCTCTCTCTCTCTCTCTCAAAATAAACAAATAGACCTTACAAGTTAATTAATTAATTAAAGCTTTAAAGTATGGTTACTTTGGCAAACTTTATGTTAGATGTATTTTGCCACAATTAAAAAAAATTTTTTTTTAAGAAAAAGACGTCTCTGCCTCTTCCCTGAGGCCCAGAGGAGAGGTCTCATCTTCCCATAGGAAGGGTGGGTTTGACTTGCTCTTCCAGCAGCCCCGTGGCCCCGTCCAGCTTACTCCTGTCATTGAGAGTCTGGGGCATGCCTCTGTGACCCTAAGAGAAGCCATCACAGACTCTAAGTGACACCCTTTGGCCCCAGAGCAGCACAGCAGTGAAAGGAAGTTGAAAGAAATGGGGTTCTAATATTAGCTCTGGGGGACCTTGCACAGGTTACTCTGCCTCCTCGGGCCTCAGTTTCCCCATCTTTCTCAGTGAGGGGTTGGACTTCAGAAGTTGCCCAGGAGCCGTATCCGGCCCCAGATACGCCTCATTTGTCCCATGCAAGATTTAAAACTGAGTGTCCGGCCACTTGGGGCTCTGCTCCTTGGTGGTCACCACCGTCTGGAGGCGGCGCCCTTGGGCCCCTGGAAGGAGCCCGTTGCCCAGGTTCACTGCAGGCCCCGCCCATCCCCTCCCCCGCAGGCCTGAACCTTCCCTGCCGGGGCCCCTGTAGCTTGAGTTTGCGAAGCCTGCACAAGGGGCCTGTGGCTTCAAAAACAGCTTGGTTAGAGTTTCTTGGGGGAAGATCACAGCCTGGGGTTTCTGATCATGGGACATACCGTCTCGATGTGACATGCGTCACAGAGACACCCTGTGTAGGAAGAAAGCCCGCAGTGGGCTGTGGGCCTTGCTCGAGGCGATTTCAGACAATAACCTCCTTCCTACCCTCCATCTCAAAGCTTATAGAAAGTAAAAAAATAAATAAATAAAACCAAAATATACCTTTATTAAGGTGAGAATGCAGGCATTTTGCCCTAGACGATTCAAACAGGAAGAATAGGAATGAACACCCTCTTCTTCCTCCTCCTCCTCTGCCTCCTCCTCCTCACTGTAAATGAAAACAAATAATGTCTGACTTTCACTGAGCACGTGCGACGTCCCGGGCTTTCGTGGAAGCTCTTGCATATGCCTTCATTTATACCTTACAACAATCAGAGGAGGAAGACGCTCTTAGCACCCATATCACAGAGGACGTACCTGAGACAGAGCCCACGCGGTGGTGGTGAGCAGACCTGGGGTAGATTTCAGCTCTCTCCCCTCCCCCGATGTGACCTCGGACAAGCCGCTTCCTCTCTCCAGGCCCCCCTTTTCTCATCTGTGAACTCTCCAAGTTGTACAAGGCCATCGTTACGGTCTAAACCCTTTGTTAGGTCTTGAACACATTTCCTAAAACTCGAAGCATGTACAAAAAGAATGAATTGGAGGGCACGCCTGGAGGGCTCAGTCGATTAAGCATCCAACTTCGGCTCAGGTCATGATCCCACGGTTTGTGAGCTCGAGCCCCATACTGGGCTCTGTGCTGACAGCTCAGAGCCTGGAGCCTGCTTCCGATTCTTGTCTCCCCCTCTCTCTGCCCCTCCCCTGCTTCTGCTCTCTCTCTGTCTCTCCAAAATAAATAAACATTAAAAATTAAAAAAAAAAAAGAATGAATTGGAGGGGCGCCTGGGTGGCTCAGTTGGTTAAGCGGCCGACTTTTGGCTCAGGTCATGATCTCACGGTCTGTGAGTTCGAGCCCCGCGTCAGGCTCTGTTCTGACGGCTCAGAGCCTGGAGCCTGCTTCAGATTCTGTGTCTCCCTCTCTGCCCTTCCCCCACTCTCTGACTCTTTCTCTCTCTCCGTCAAAAATAAATGAACATTAAACAAATTCTTTAAAAAAAAAAGACTTGGACCCTCAACCAACTGAGCCACCCAGGTGCCCCAAATTAATAGACTTTTTTAGGGCCATTTTAGGTTACAGAAAAATTGAGGGAAAGTACAGAGAGTTCCCCTTACCCTGTCACCTCCCCGCTAAGTTCCCCGTATTACTAACATCTTGTGTTAGTGTCACATTTGTTAATGCCGACAGCCATATCGGTACGTCATTATTAACTCAGCCTGCAGTTTACAGTAGGGTTCATTCTGTGTTGTATATTCTACAGGTTTGGACAAATGTATAATAATACATATTTTACCATTCCAGTATTGTACAGAATGCCCCCCAAAATCCTGTGCTTTGCCTAGTGATCCCTTCCTTTCCCTCCCCCCAAACCCCTCAGCAACCACTGCCCTTTCCACGGCCACCATAACTTTGCCTTTTCCAGGATGTCTTGGAATCATATCATATGTAGACTTTTCAAACTGGCTTGTTTCACTTAGTTGTATGCTTTTAAGATCCTACCATCTCTTAATAGCTTATTTCTTATTAGTGCTGAATATTCCATTGTCTGGATGGACCACAATCTGTCTATCCACTCACCTATCGAAGGCTGCTTCCAAGTTTCAGCAATTATGGGTACGGGTTCATCCATTTTTTAATAATTTTTTCTTACAGGGGCGCCTGGGGGGCTCAATCAGTCGAGCGTCTGACTTCGGCTCAGGTCATGACCTCACGGTCTGTAGGTTCGAGCCCCGCGTCAGGCTCTGTGCTGATGGCTTGAGCCTGGAGCCTGCTTCGGATTCTGTGTCTCTCCTCTCTCTCTCTGCCCCTCCCCCACTCGCTCTCAGTCTCTCAAAAATAAATAAACATTAAAAAAATTTTTAAGTCATAATTTTTTCTTTCACTTGCAAAAAGCAATGATACACAATCACCACGGATTAGGAAAACGGATGAGCACAGGAGCACAGAATAAAAGTCTCTCGTTTACGAATAAGAAAACCGAGAGTCAAGGAGGGGAAGGAAAGTGTCCATTCATTCATTTCTCCGGTGACGATTCGCAGAGCACCTACTACGTGCAGGCGCCGCGCTGGGGCGGGGGACACCTCCGGGAACAAGGAGTCGAGGTCTCTGCCCTCGTGGAGTTGACGCTCTCGACAAACAACAACCAAGTAAGTAAATACGAATGAACGAAAGAATGGCTGATATTTAACTGAACCTATACTTACAAATTTTTAAGTCTGTTAATTAAGTCCCTCTCTCCCTCTCTCTCTCTCTCTGCTACCCCCTCAGAATATAAATATTTATATTTATTGCGACTTTCTTTGTGCCAGATGCTGTTCCGACATCTTAGAGTAGTACAACGGGGCAGTGAGTTCTCACAATCACACTCCCGATTGTTACCCCAATTTTGCAGACGGGAAACCTGGGGTACAGAAGTTTAAATCAGTAGCTAAGACGGCCTAGCTCGAACACAGAGGAAGCAGGCTGTGGACCCAGGTCTTGGGGCTCCTGAGTCTGGGGGCTTGCCGCCACTCTACAGGAAGGGGAGGTCATTGAGAGCGAGGGGTGGCGGAAGAGCCCAGGCTGAACCCTGAGCTTCGGCTTCCAGACGCCTCTGTGCCAGGCGCCCCTCTGCCTTTCAGGGTGCTGAGAAGCCAACCTTCGTCATTCTTTTGTGGCTTCTTCCAGTCTCTTAGCCGAGGTCCCTGGGGGTTGGGGGAAAGGCTTCGGAGCTCCCGCCAGGGCTCCTGAGCGAAACCCGATTCCCTTTATTTTTAAGCCATTAAATCCCTGATGACAAACGCTGCTCTACGGAGAAGCAGCTGACCTGACCGCTGGAACAGAGTCACGGGTATGGAAAATGGTCTCAAAGTCACACACCTCGGCTGGTGTTTGCGACCGTCAGACAGAGACGGGCAGCCTCGTCTGACTCTGCTTCCGGCAGGCCCGCTCAAAACCAGCAGCAGAAAGGCCAGAAGTTTATAAAACGGTATAGGTGAGAGTCTGGGGTGTGAGCCACTTGCTCTAGGGGCTTTGGGAAACGAGTGACACTGACATCACCTACCCAACCTTAAAGGAACACGGCCTTTGGCACACCCGACCCAGGCCCAAGAGTTTATCCTACAAACACCCTCACACTCGTGTGAAACGATGTATCTGCCGACCTAGAGTCGGTTACAGCAGTTTGTAGTGAAAGAATCGAAATGACCAATGCTTGTCCCATCCCCCGGAGAGGTCCCAGGTGACACCAATAAGACTTGCACCGAAATTCCACGCTGTTGGTCAAAAGAAAAGGGCAGGGGCGCCTGGATGGTTCAGTTGGTTAAGCAGCCGACTGTGGCTCAGGTCATGATCTCACAGTCTGTGAGTTCGAGCCCCGCGTTGGGCTCTGTGCTGACAGCTCAGAGCCTGGAACCTGCTTCTGATTCTGTATCTCCCTCTCTCTCTGTCCCTCCCCTGCTGGTGCTCTGTCTCTACGTCTCTCAAAAATAAATAAACGTTAAAAAATTAAAAAAAAAAAAAAAGGCAGCTCTCCATGTACTGTGGTTGAGCTCTCTCAAGATAAATTGGGAAGAGTGGAAAGCAAGGCTCGGGAACATTCTCTGCTGTCTTGCTTATAACAAAAGTTGGGGGGTGGGGAGGCAAGTCTACAGAGGCGTTGAATCCCGAAAGAGGGCCAGGACTGGGGCCGAGGCAAACCAACTCTGGCCCTCCTTTGCTGTGCAGCGAAGACCAAAACGCTCAACCTCCCTGTGCTTCGGTTTCCTCGCTCGTAAAACTGTGTCCCGGAAGCTGGGCTTGCTGGAGAGGTTACATTAAGTCATCTGCCTAAAGAGCTCGGCTCAGTGCCAAGGACGCAGGAACTGGGCGATACAGAACAGCTCCACTGGGGCCCTCGGGGGCTGATTTGGTTAAGTGTCCTACTCTTGATTCCGGCTCCGGCCGTGATCTCACGGTTCGTGGGTTCGAGCCTCCCATCCGGATTCACGATGACGGGGAGGAGTCTGCTGGAGATTCTCTCTCTCCCTATCCCTCCCCTGCTCGTGCTCTTTCTCTCTCTCCAAATAAATGAACATTAAAAAAAAAAATGTAATGGGGGAGGAGGGCAAATTCCAAACGAGAAGGGGCAGGCGACTCCAGCTGGATTTTCTGGGCTAACAGCACCCTGGGCTCCGTCCTTCAAGGCATCATGGGGGACACTGGTAGGACAGGGCACCCCCGGCCTCACCCCAGGTCTGCTGAGCCAGAATCTGCATCTTGATAAGCGTGCGTTCCTGGAGCCGCACGCGCGTTCGAGTGTGCAAGAGTGTGCAAGGCACTGACTTTCAGCCTGCAGCCCTAGCGTCTGCCAGAGGCCAGAAGACAAGTGTGTCTCGGTTTTGTGACTCAGCAGAGCGAAGGATGAATGGAATGAGTTGCCCCTCCCTCGGGATGGGGGAGGGGAGGGGAGCACAGTGAGAATTACGAATTCTGCTCACTCTCTCCCCAGAAGAGGTGGCAGCACGTGAGATCTGAGGCGTGTGGCTTTTACCAGCGCCCCGCTTCGGGTTTAAAATAACTTTCTGGCTACAGAAAAAAAAGAGAGAAAGACAGGGAACCTCCCGCTGCAGCCTACACGTCCCCAACATGAAAGGAGAGCCTGTGCTCCCCGCTCCCCCACCCGAGCCCGCTTCGTCTCGCTCTGGAGACAGCGACGGAGAACTGCCCAGGACACCTCAAGTGGGAGACTGAAGAGCCTCTGAGACCATCCACTTCACGCTTCTCATTTAACAGATGGGGAAGTAGAGGCCCAGAGAGGGGAAGAGGTTCGTCTACCATCACACAGCAAGTTAGGGACAGGAGCGTTTCAGGAATCAGAGGGCCTGGAGAGAACTTGAAACCACTGACTTCAGAGTTACGCACTCGAGGGGGCCACACAGGCAGGGTCTGTAAGAGAAGCAGATTGGCCTCTCCACCCCACAGGCCACGGAGCTGGCTCGGGGGCCAAGCTGGGCTGATGATAATTGGTTCCGGAACTTTCCTCGGTACTGAGAACCAATCTATGCATCTACCCGCCGTGTATAGAGCCTGCCACGTTTCCTTTTTGAAAGGTGGTAAAATACACACAACATAAAATTTACCATCTGAACCACATTTCTTTAAAGTTTGTTTTGAGGGGTGCCTGGGCGACTCAGTCGGTTAAGCATCTGACTCTTGATTTGTGCTCAGGTCATGATCTCACAGTTCGTGAGTTCGAGCCCCGCGTCGGGTTCTATGCTGACAGCTCGGAGCCTGGAGCCTGCTTCAGATTCTGTGTCTCCCTCTCTCTCTCCCCCTACCTCCTCACGCTCTCTCTCTCTCTCTCTCTGAAAAATAAAGAAACATTTAAAACATTAGAGTTTATTTATTTTCGAGAGAGAGAGAGAGGGAGCCGGCAAGGGGCAGAGAGGGAGGGAGAGAGAGAATCTCAAGCAGGCTCCACGCTGTCATCCTGGAGCCTGATGTGGGGCTCGAATTCACGAACTGTGAGATCACGACCCGAGCATAAATCAAGAGTCTGATGCTTAACCGGCTCAGCCGCCCAGGTGCCCTCATCTTCACCATTTTTGGGTGTAAATGTGGTGTAACAATTTACTACATTCAAGGTCATGACTTCACAGTTTGCAGGTTCAAGCCCCACGTCGGGCTCTGTGCTGACGGCTCAGAGCCCGGAGCCTGCTTCAGATTCTGTGTCTCCCTCTCTCTCTGCCCCTCCCTCCCTCGCTCTCTGTCTCTCAGAAATTGAATAAATATTAAAAGAATAGGATCAGGCCCAGCTTACCGAAACCCTGCGGCGGCGAGAGGCTCCAAGAACGTGGGCCTGAGTGAGAGGAGAGAAGATTCCTTCCTATCGACCTCGTGTTCTGCGCAACTAGATTGTAAGCTCCTTGAAGGCAGGGATGTTCTTCAAGTAGGCAAGACAGGCATGGGAAGAGCTACATACTTTGCAAGCCAGAATAAAAGAAGCAGTGGTTGCAAAGCGCCATGAAGAAAGGCAGACCAGGCAAACACAGGCCTGGAAGGGCTTCTGGAGTCTTCCGAACCAGCCCTCGAAGGAGGATTGGCGGATGGAAGAGGGCCCAGCTCTTACCGCACGCGCTGCTATTTGCTCCGCATTCTGCTCCCCGGTTTCGTTTTCTTTCTATTTAGTTCCCCCCCTTTTCTTTAAATTTTTTTTTAGTATTTATTTTTGAGACAGAGACAGCTTGAGCGGGGGAGGGGCAGAGAGAGAGGGAGACACAGAATCCGAAGCAGGTTCCAGGTTCTGAGCTGTCAGCACAGAGCCCGATGTGGGGCTTGAACTCACAGACTGTGAGATCATGACCTGAGCGAAGTCCAATGCTTCATCGACTGAGCCACCCAGGCGCCCCCCCCCCCTTTTAAAAATAACACAAGTATATGGGTCAGCTTCGGCTGCGGGATATACTCTCGCTTGTGGCCCAGGCATCCGTGTATTTTCTGGGGAGATGCTATTGATCTCGTGACCTCAGCTGGGCTTCTGGGCAGTGGGTTCAGTTCGGGGTGCTTCCGGGTCACTCACCTGGGGGAGCTCGCGGGCCACCCGGGGCCTGCTCTTCTCATGTCGGAAGGCAGGAACCCAGGGGAGAGGCCCCGTCCCACCAGCACATTTCAAACCTTGGTTTGTAGCATGTCCACTAATATCCCACTGACCGAAGCCCGTCCCGTGGCCGCGGCCAGCGATGGGAGCCGGGAGTACACCCCTCCCACGAAGGCGGAGGGGAAGAAGGTAAGTTTGCTCAACGCCGACCTAATCTACAGCAGCCGGTGCCACATGCGAACGTACTCTCTTAAAAATTCAAGCAGGAAAATATAAAACCATAGCAAAGGAGAAGAATAGTTTACCACCCTTCCGCCCCACCCTCTCCAAACACAAACACTCCGTCGGTGCGGGACGAGCCCCGTCAGACTTTTTCCCACGCTTTGGCACACACGGAAGGTTTTCCTTTTATTTATTTTTTTATTTTTTTTAACGTTTATTTATTTTTGAGACATAGAGACAGAGCATGAGCAGGGGAAGGGCAGAGAGAGAGGGAGACACAGAATCGGAAGCAGGCTCCAGGCTCTGAGCTGTCAGCACAGAGCCCGATGTGGGGCTCGAACTCACAGACCGTGAGATCATGACCTGAGCCAAAGTCGGACGCTCAACTGACTGAGCCCCCCAGGCGCCCCAGGTTTTCATTTTACACAATGAGATTGTGCTACATGCGTTCTCGCGTGAGAGTGACGAGTATCTAACCATTTAACTACATCGTATTGACCCCAGGATGAGGCATTTTGAGTTTCTGTTTTATAAATGAGGAATCTGAGGTCAGGGTGCTTACCCGAGATCACTCACCTCTTCAGTAGCTGGACTCACATTTGAACCCAGGACTTTTCAAAAGTTCTTTCAATTACGGGAAGGGCGCCTCTCCAAACGGGGGTTTCGGTTGTGCCCCCAGACTGGTCGTTACCAGCTCGCCGGGCCCGTCCTGTGGACACACAGACCTCACGTGTGCGGGTTGCGCTGGGGGCATGAGTTTCAGGGAAAGGAATGGGGCGTGTTCACCGTGACCGGACTTGCGTTGGGGGCTTCC